>JAQPZY010001446.1:517500-1910000 GCA_029931535.1 Margaritifera margaritifera | reverse complement strand
CCATTTTGAATATTGAGGTGATGCATTACTCGCATTTATTTGCTTAACTCTAATAGAAAGTAAAATTGGTATAATTGTTTTCTATGTCCAGAATTTCGATATGCTCCATTGGTGGACTGAAGCCAAAGGAATCAGCGTTAGTTTAACGGCGGGGTTATAGAGGATATTTACTTGTATCATGTGAATAACGGATATATTTCATTCAGTGCAAACTGAAGAAATACACCCGTTATTCATTCAGAACAAGCAAAAAAAAATTTTTTTTTTTTTGGGGGGGGGGATTATTTGCTCGAACGTATTGGCTAGCTAAGTGAATACCAGATTGAAGTAGCAGATTTCTTACGGTAATGTCAACTATTTAACGTTTATGTTCTGTTGTGTTTTGTGTATATTCGCACAGAAAATATTATTAATAATATAATTTTCTTACCTATTTCAATGTAAATTTTAAAAAAGAACATTACAAAATTTAAGTTTTTGTTAAGTACATCGTGGGATTCGAAATTTGTTTTCCTACGTGACAGGGTGCCATGCTTACCACTACACCAAGCAGTTGACAACATGGCGGATGAAATTCTTTGGTCACAATGTTATCGATATCTATAGATTGGAGTGAAAAAATAAAATTGATAATTCACTTCAGTGAATCATCAAAATTAGTTCTCACGGATAAATCCACTAATTAACGGACTAGCATAAAATAAAAATTGTGATATCCTCCGTCCGTCCTTTCCTCTGTCCGTCCGTTCATCTGTCCGAAACGCTACTCTTAAACCATATAAATTCGCCAAACTTGGTACATACATTGCCTTTATGATATTTTGCTATCACATACAATTTGTTTACCAAATCTTGTGTGACGTACATTAGTCATTTTATTTTTAGAGTTGCAAATCATTCTTTGTGTGTCGGTGTCCGTTTTTGAAACGATTTTATTGCAACGATGTACCATGTCGGGGTATCGAATACGGGTTAAAACTATCACTTAAACATTCATCTACAAGGCAAGTCCTTAATAGCGTTATCGTTCTTCATTTCCTTTAACAGAATCCTTAATATATTAAATTTAAAATAAATACATTTACCTAAAGAATGAAATTGTTGCAGACATAAAGTAACTTTTACTAATTGTAAAAAGCAAGGGGGAGGGGGAAGGAGATCCTTAAACATTATTTTCATAAAGGACTGTACATTGGTAGCTATATGTTTTAAGAAAGGTTCATTTTCATTCATGATCTCCTTTTTACTGTGACAGTTGCAACATGCTTCTGTGAGCTAAACTCTTCAGGTGTAGCACTGTTATTTGTTTCTAATTGATGTTTTGTATCCAACCGATTAAAGACAAAAGACAATAGAAATTAACTTAGAATTATATTACTGAATTTTAAGTCATTACAATGTACGTCTCTCAGTCTTTATACATAAATTGCATTGTCTCCGTGTCTGCTTATTCAAAACGGCTTCCCTAATTTATGTTAAACGTAGAGAAATCAACAATTACCGAAACTAAGCTTCCGGAGGTTTCTATTTATGATTATAAAATGATCCAGAGTAATAATTTCTTTCAATAATTCTTGCTGTTCGCTAAGATTATTGGCTTTCTTGTTCTTGAACCTCTTTTTATGTCTGAAGACAAGGTCGACAGTTAAATTGGTTTTCTAAAAAATCTCCATTTCCAACGAAACTATTTTTCCATTATTATTTGTAAAGTTCGATACCTGATATGTTTCAAAAGCAAGTACACACGCATATCTTGAATTACAGATAGTACAGAATAATACGTCAATAAAGTTGTATGAATTATTTAATACAATATTTGTTCTTCACTAATTAACAGCTTATCATCAAAATAAATTGAACCACATATTTTTACACACAGAAATGGATATAATATAGAATGCATTCACAGGGTAGTTTTCAAGCTAGAAGAAAATACGTATGAAACCCACTGACAATGACAGATTGACAACCAATCCATGCTAAATATGCAACCTAGGATTTAGTCAAGTATGTCAGTTGGGTGGTGAATGTATCGGTTAATAGAAAGGTTATCTTTCTAAAGCAAACGTTTATAACAGTTCTGTAGAACTTAAAACGACGAGAACAAGTCCATGTTGACAATGACAGGATTCAATGACCAGTTAGAGAAGGTAGTTTTCACAGCAGTGACATTGTGGAGGGTTCATGTGGGACAGTACAAGCATATCATTTACATCTGACAAGATTCTCACCAAGAATAATTTACTCGGTGAAATTTGCCATTGGTATAGAAAAAGATAAATAAAAACAATAGCAAAAAAAAACAAACCCAGCTGTAAGTCATTTGTACTCTTGCCAAACGATCCTTACATGTGTTAGGAGACAAATGTTGGTGTACCGGAAATCTGTGAGACGCCATTTCACCTATATAACTGTTTTCTGTGAACTAGGTCATCCATAATTTCGTTATAGTGAGTAAAGCAGACGTCTGTGTTTGCCATATATAATCAAAAAACGATGAAATTAGCTCCATTTGTAGGTGCAGAGACTTGAAACTCTTCCAAACTGATGTTTTTGCTGCGATATTATCAAAGAAGTGTGCATAGCCAGGAACCGTGCACCTGCTTTGATCATAACGTCGCGAGCGGTTCAACCTGCTATGGATGGACAAGAATTTTATGAAATAAATCGGTCCGCTTACAAAATGTAATTCTACGAATTGTGCGAAATCTGCCAAAATTGAACAGCTCTATGCTGATTTTATTTTATTATTTCGTTTCCAAAGCTATGGTCGAAAGCGCTCTATTTTGGGTTATGTCGGCAAATACAAACGAGGTCTCTTCCGTCTTAAAAGCTGCATGTTAAGTCGTCTGGAATGAAATGAATAGACTAATAATGTGTAATCTTAATATTCTACTTATCTACGTGGCTAATTAATAGACTAATACTATGCAATGTTAATATTCTACTTATCTACGTGGCTAAAATACAATTCGCCTCGTGTGCAGTTCGTAAATAAGAATGAGACAAGGAGAAATGAATACGTGCTGATCCGAAATCCCTAATTTAAAGTTGTTAGCTCTAGTTATGATATCCGGATGAGCACAAGTAGTAATATTTAGTTGCACAATATGCATAAGTTCAGCTGACAACATGGCACTAGGGGCAACAGAAAAATTAAACCGTATAAACACCCTAGTGTAAAAGCCACACGCTTATGAAAGAAAATATTCTTATGATCAATAACTCAACATTTTGACTGATTAATCAGTATTTGGCCAATGAAACATAATAATTTTGAATCAAGTTCAAGTTCGAGCATTCTTTTACGATTCTAACGCCCTATATGTTGTATATATATATATATATATATATATATATATATATATATATATATATATATATATATATATATATATATATAGATGTTGCTTCTGAAAACAAAACCATCTCTAGCGCCAACACAAACTTTGTCAGTGTCTACCGTGTTCGTTAATATCGAACCATACTGATTCTGATCCCTCGAATTAACATCCAAACAATAACCCGATTCCTTAGGGATAAGGTTTGAACAGAACCATCTCTTAGGTGCATGTAAATAACCTAATGCCTATATTTTACGGCATGGTGTATGAAGAAACAAATGTGATACTATGAACATTTATCCTGTTTTCCGAAGTTCTCTGTGTTGTTGGTGATATTAATTTATTTATGCATTGTCTAAGAGTGTAAAAAGCCCAAGTCTTCGCGCAATCGCTCTTCATAATATCCAGGAAGCACTGTCTATATCCACAGTATTACTGAGGAACTGCTCTCTATGTCTTTGGATTATTGAAAATTGCAACATTGAAAACAGGTAATTATCTACTGAAACAGATACATCTGTTCAAGTCATTATTACTTAATTTAAAACCATATTTAAAATCATAAATCTTAAAATTCCTTGTTCAAATCACGCTAGTTATGGTATGCAGAAAGTTTTCATACTATACAGGTATGCGTGTAGGAAATTATGTACAAAAAGGATATATATATATATATAGTAGAAAGTTACAAAGATGGATAAAGAAATAAAGAAAATGAGATATATACACATATATACGTATATACTTACATGCATACATAGATTACAGACATACATACATACATATGTACATAGATGCATACACGCCTGCATGCAAGCATGCATACATGCGACACCTAATTTGTGAGTTTAATTTTTTAAACATAATAAGTTGTTCGTCTTCAGATGAATTTTTTTTAGTTCTAATACTGTCTTTCAAGAAAGTAATATGAATTTCAGATATTGGATATCAAATATAATTAATATGAGCGAAATGACAAACAACAAAACAATAATAATGCAAATTACAATTTCACTCAAGGTTATTTTGATAACAGAGTACATGTAATTTATTTTCTTATCTTTTAGCCATCATTTTAATATTGTTAAACATATGAAGCTCCTAACGATTGTTCATCATACCTTCATGTATAATAGACCTATAAATGATACATAGATACATAGATATTACGAATTTCTTGTTATAACGAACACCCATATTGCACGTAAAAGAACAATTGCATGTATGTATAAATGGAATACTTCGTTATAATCGATGCCTCAAATGGCCCTCAAATCGTCTGTTTTACGTAGCGAGGGAAATCTCATTTGTATATTACCATTCAACGTTTGAATGCACAGAAGGTGCCAATTGCTATTACATTTTCAGTCTTTCCACTTTCCAACGTGAAAAGAATCGTATCGTCTAGACTGGAAATGAGTTTGCTGAACAATCAATAATATGGGGCACAGAACACAATTAATCCGTAGTGCGTCTGGGTCAGGAGCATGGAAATGGTCCAGAAACTGCAAGTCTTGCAACTGCTAATGCGGGAAAATTGCAAATTGTCTGGCATTTGGTATAGAACTTGGCTTCTTCCACTCAAAATAATTGTGTATGGAATTTATACAGTTTGAATGTATTTATAAACATGCTTTACATGAATTTTACATCATATTAAAATGAATGATATTTTTTGACAGATTGTTTTGGTAAATAGGCGGAAACATGATTTAATGCTCAATAATTGGATCTCACATCACCCAAAAATATAGGAGATACTTCTTATTGCTTTTCCTGTTGAAAAGCGAAAAATGAGAGAAATATTCGTCTGATATTTATACATCGCCAGCTTTGTCGACATGATTATTAAGAATCTCTCTCCATTTATTTATCCCGTTTATCGATCATAGTAGATAAGGGCAATGTTGCACATCCTCGGTTCTATGCACTTCTTACTGCAAGCTTACCGTCTGTACTCGCGTATAACCCTAATCCAAATGCAACCCTGATCTGCCGTCGCATAATGCGCCGGCAGATCAGGGTCTATGTTGTTTGTTCTACTAATTAGTCCTTACAAACTGCAAAGATCCAGATCTGCCGGCGCATTATGCGACGGCAGATTTGGGTCTATGCAGTTTGCAGTTGGTTTCGAATTTATACGCGAGTATAGACGGTAAGTTCCGTTTCAATATAGGTTAAACATGCGGTCTTTGTAGAAAAAGAAAAATATTGTCAAACAATTGCTATTAGTAACATTGAAACAAAAATGAAACTCTATTCTATTTTTATCGATATATACAATTGTCCGTTTTCTTTCAGCATCAACATAAAGAAGTAAGCGTATATATTTACACGATGAATGTTCTACTGACACAATACAGCGACTACAAAACTTCAATGTGGCATGTCTCTCAAGAATGCTAGATTTTCTCAAATTTCACGTTTTAGACAAATTCACTGCCCTTCAAAGCTGTCATTTCACCTTTTTAATCAGCAACTCCAGCCCTTAAGCCATATGTTGAGTATTGTTATAGACCCAGTCTGTCTATTTTATTTAAGTAGTATTGGCTTTTGTGTGAATGTGGAATGTCTCAAAATATGTTCTTTTTTTTTTTGTTGGTGCTAAATCTGAATTTTGGGGTTCGTCCTCTGGTGAGCATTTAAACTATTTGGCACTAGTGCAAACTTATGTTATAGAATTTCCCTTGATCCAGATTTGGTATACTTGTAACATAGACCCTAGTGCACACTCTTCAACAAAACCGATCCTTCCAGCATCCTAAACCTCAATTGTTCATTTTTGGACCAATATACAGACAAATGATTATGTTTTTCAACAGCATAATGTCCTTTAAAACTCTGTGCATCGGTGCACCTTGTCCGTGAGCGGATAAAAGAGTGAAAACTTATGAAAGATAGAGATGATGTTAGATTGCGTCTAGTGAAAGATAGAGATGATGTTAGATTGCGTCTAGTGAAAGATAGAGATGATGTTAGATTGCGTCTAGTGAAAGATAGAGATGATGTTAGATTGCGTCTAAAGATAGAGATGATGTTAGATTGCGTCTAGTGAAAGATAGAGATGATGTTAGATTGCGTCTAGTGAAAGATAGAGATGATGTTAGATTGCGTCTAGTGAAAGATAGAGATGATGTTAGATTGCGTCTAAAGATAGAGATGATGTTAGATTGCGTCTAGTGAAAGATAGAGATGATGTTAGATTGCGTCTAGTGAAAGATAGAGATGATGTTAGATTGCGTCTAAAGATAGAGATGATGTTAGATTGCGTCTAAAGATAGAGATGATGTTAAATTGCGTCTAGTGAAAGATAGAGATGATGTTAGATTGCGTCTAAAGATAGAGATGATGTTAGATTGCGTCTAGTGAAAGATAGAGATGATGTTAGATTGCGTCTAGTGAAAGATAGAGATGATGTTAGATTGCGTCTAAAGATAGAGATGATGTTAGATTGCGTCTAGTGAAAGATAGAGATGATGTTAGATTGCGTCTAGTGAAAGATAGAGATGATGTTAGATTGCGTCTAGTGAAAGATAGAGATGATGTTAGATTGCGTCTAGTTTGGAGGAAATGGTTATACTGTTCTACTTTGTAGCTGTGGAACTTTCGAAACCAAATCTAGTGACCTCCAGTGACCTTGCGCCTTTTTATGATAAGAATTAACTCTATGATGGAAAATTATCATACCTCTGGAAAGATACCGTGAATTTACTATTTTTGCGGGGTACCAATTTTCGTTGATTTCGTCGTTTTTACAAAAACTCAACGGATAATTATTTTTCTTTTTACACGATAGGACTCATTCCCTGAACCATTAATTAAGTTTTTCCCTAAACCACGAAAATTGATACCCACGAAAATAGATTAAATTCACTTGATATCATAAGGCCTTTGCAAAAAAACTTTGCATGTTCCCTACAGGACCAAAGCTTAACCCTGCTGAACATCCTTGCACAAACTGACACTATTCTGCCGCTAAATATTGCCCATTTCAAAATTTGTAATGGTGTCATTTCTTTTTCAAAACCATTAACCATAACGTATAACTTTTGTTATATGCGCGTCGTAATTGTACAAAAAAACATTATTTCTTGAAAACAATGCTTCCTTTAAACCTAGTTAGAAACTGAGTTTCCATGACTGGCCAATTTAACAACCTTAATTTTACTTGCACAAGAGCAAAAAATAGGAAAGTTATTGTATTATTTTTCATTCAGGTATTCCACTGAGTCGCAGCACCGTTGTGTCGAAGAAATATGACTATTTGAAGCTATAAAACAGTGTAGTGTATCAAAGCATTCATTGTTCAAGTAATCGAGTAAATGTATCAGAATGATTTCCATATTCGTGCCTCTTAAAGTTGTCGTGTGGTGTTTTTAGAGAAAAATCTACAGCATGTATATTGCCGTTAATTGATATAATGTAATTTTCGTGCATCAAGATATTTCACCTGTTTATGAAGAAACGCCCCCTTGAAAGCTTAGTAAGGTTATGATATCCAGTATCAGATTGACACATAACTCTCATCAGGTTAGTTTAAACATATGTCACTGGTATAAGTTAGACGATATCCTCGAGTGGGATACAAGATATATCGTAGAGTGGGGCGACGAAATGGGCATTGGCAGAGAAATGGAGGGCGCTTTAGCTTTCTTTGTCAATGCCCACCTTAACATATAACTGCTATCACACGAGGGGGTGGGGTGGAGATTTGCCTCGCGTTATCTATTTTTGTCTTGTAGCAATTCGATGTCTTCTTTCAATGTTCATTTACAGGATGGCACAGTATATACAATTAATTCTCAATGTCCATTACTTCATTTTGTTCGCTTAGTCGATTTCGAAAATCAATTCTCTCTCTCCCTCTCTCTCTCATTGTAAAATATATTTTTCCTCGCGTTGATTAATTTGTGTCTTTTCGCAATTTCATGTTTTCTTTAATTGTTCATATACAGGATGGCACGATAAATATAAGCAAATTGTAATGTCTATTTTCTTTTTTTTATTATTATTCGATTTCGAAATTTTACTCTGTTTCTTGATATTATGGTTAAGCAAGTGACTCGTGGATATATATACTGAAGGTATCGTTGCTAATCGATAAAATATGCGATGCAGTGGAATGGGATGGGTGAGTGGATGAGGTGGGGGTGGGTGCGTTAAAGGTGGATTCTGTATCGTTATTTCGAGTATTGTTTATAGCAAAGGCAACATTGCTAATCGATCAGTGTGCGATGGGGTAGGGGAGAGCTTAACGCGAGTCCCGTCTCGCTATTTTGCGAATTGTCGATAACACAGGTCTAAATTTCTTGTCGCATTAGTCAACTGTCCTATCTTAATCATACTACATGTTCCACGGCTGGTAGAAGTCTTCAGTCTTTGCAGCTGGAGAGAATATGTATATTTAGCATTATTTCAATGCCAAATTTACCTTTCTATTGATTTTAAACGAGAAAGGAAGAAAGAAACAAAAACGGAACAAAAGGAGAAATAAAGAAAATTCAAAGACTGTCTTCGACGAATAGCAAAAAGTAGGGCCACAGAGAAAATATTTCTGTCACAGATGATTTTGCATCTATTAGACTATTAATTAGGTTTGAATGAAAATATTAACAGCAGTAATAATTATATGATATTATCAACTTAAATATATTAAAGGCAAACAGGTACATTCGATTCGTCGTGTTCCCTAGCATGTAATCTCAGTGAAGTGCACTTATACACGTAATACACACACACACACACACACACACACACACACACACACAATCATGTATGTCTGTTAGACCTGCCAACTAAAGACCTCAATTATGTTCCTTTCATTATTCTATTGTTTCAGTTATTCACTTGTACAGAATGGAGCCAAGAAATCCAAATGAAAACCTATTATACCAACTGAAGATCTATTTTCTTGGTTTGTATTGCATTAATTTGTCTATTGTGGAAGTTCTAGGTTTGCAAACATTACAATATCCCCCTCCCCTGCGACAAGAAAAGATACTTGTTTACCTAAAATAACATATACAATTCATGCAGGTGAATGCTATTAAAATACATTAACCAGATGGCAAAAAGTGTTACCCACTTATCATAACCTTAGCACAGTACCCTCACTTCGACCCAGCAACAGTTACATAGGCCAAGTAACCGCAGCACAGTATCCACACTTCGACCCAGCAACAGTTACGGAGGACAAGTACACTTAATTATTGTATGACAATCATTATTTATCCAGATTAAAAAATTTAATGAGGCAACGTTCCCTGCAGGAAACTGGAACACTGTTCATAATTTTATAGGAAGTTTCACACCACTGTATGCCCGAACAGATAACGCAATTATTCGGAAATAATACAAATGGATCAATGGACGACATGATGCAAATCTAACTAAGTGTCCATTTTTATCTATCTACTTGCCTACCTACCCATCTCTCTCTCTCTCTCTCTCTCTCTCTCTCTCTCTCTCTCTCTCTCTCTCTCTCTATATATATATATATATATATATATATATATATATATATATATATATATATATATATATATATGTGTGTGTGTGTGTGTGTGTTTGTGTGTGTGTGTACCTAATTTCTCATCTATAAAAATGTGAGGGGGACTAAGAGCATGCATACTGAATGAGAGCTGTTTTGTTCTTTGTTATGAATAGTAGAATTTGTGTCTTTACACTGAGCTATATTAACATCTTTTTAAACTTTAGTAGTGCACGTTTACATTTCAAAATTATTCTAAGAACAATATTTGAATCTAGGCTCAAACGTAAAAAAAAAAATTGACATTCAGTACAGTTTATTCAGTGGAAAGACTAGCTAGTGTGCGGTTTCACTTCGATTTGAATGTTTTCGGTTGAAGATCATTCTAGACCGCAAAGGTTCAAATTGATCCCTAGACCCGACAATGCCAGCATGTCGTAACTCAGAAACCAGATCGTGTTCTGAATCTGTACTAATGCCTGGATAATGAAACACCCAACAAAATTCTGTATTTTCATCTTTGTGTGCATTACGTCTAAATGTCATTTCTTAGGGTAGTACTGTGTGAAATTGCGTGTAATACTGAGAAACATTCAGAAAGCTGATGCCAAAAGCGTTAAACTCAGTACTTTGTCGTTGTCTTCACTAAGTGATGCCATTACGAAGAGCTTTGTTGCATTTGATAAAAAGTTCACGAACATGATAGTTGGTAGTACGAGCGGTTCTATAATGATGGCTGTATGATCTAGTATATACGTATATGAAGAAAAGCTTAAGGGAGAAAAATAGTTTTTGTTTATAAGCATAATGTCCTTTTCTTCACTTTTGAGTATAGATTCCATTTATGTGCTAGTAGACTTTCATGAAGAATGATCCCGTTGGTTTCGGTTACTATTCTTTAAAAAAAATGTATCAAAAGTAATACTAATCATAAAGTTAGCAAAGTACTGATGCATTTGATGCTAAATACCATGTTAGAAATTGGAAATACTTTTAGTTAGTATGATGCTCGATGTTGCACCCCAGAATTCAGTGGATACATATTGCATAAAAGCATACTAAATATAAACCATACTTTGTTTATTTCACTCGATACGTCTTCGCAGTAAAAGTTTAACATACTGTATTAAAACAACTTATTTCGTCAATTGGTCTGAACAAGTTAAATTGTATATTTCTTTGAATGTCTGTTCTGTTGCGTCATCGAAAATAAAACAACCGCAATGATCATAGATAGCCACAATTATCACGTAATATGATTAATGAAGATCGTATGAGGAAAGGATAATTAAATAATGGATCTCATTACTGGCAGCTATCGATCAAATTCACCTCAGAATAATACATTTGCAATATGTCAATTGCACATGCTTTCAAGTTTGAGAACTAACAATCACGAACAATACCCTGTATACTTTCTACGTGAATAGCTATGGTCTTAAATTACTTATTAGGCAATGAACTATGACAACTATAAGCAACGCCAGCTGTTTCCATGCTCTACATATATCAAGCTGACACATAGCGAAGCTGTTTGCTTCAACTTTGTGTGTCCGTCCGCAAGAATTAGGCATAGACGACAAACACAAATTGCAATAATTCAATACAACTGTTATGTTATAATTTAAACAATAATGAAATGTATATTTTCTAGTGCAACAAAATAAGTATGATTTTTATAATCTTGAAGAATATGCCTTTTTATGAGCTAAAATAATAGCAATAATGTTGATATTGTTCAATACAATAACTTCATGTTCCTTTGCATTATAAAAGTTTACATTATTGGCTGTAGTGTACCAATTAGTATTTTCAGTTGTTTCCTAACACTGGCACTTTGTAACACCGACGATAGACTGTACAGTCAAAGTTATTAGTAAAATGTTTGATTTGATTGGATTGGATATGATTATACTGGCAGATAATTGTAATAGGTATAGTCGATGGCGAAACTTAATAAATCGGGTGTATGAGTAAGGGTATCTTTGCATATATATTATATTATGACTATACCACCCAGGTTAGGAAATTGGCTGTTATTTGATTTCAAATGGATCTACCTTATTTTCCATCTGTTTATCAAGTTGTATGTCCTCTTGCCATTCAGTCTTTCTGTCTTTGTTGCAATAAAATTCAAGAATTTCATTAAAGGTACGATAATCTAATGAAATTTCAATGAGTAATTTTTTCTTATTTCCTACACCACATTTTATAATTTTTTGGCCGATTCTGTTTAGAATATGATGTGTTGATTGACATAGGATACAAAAATAACAGAAGCCTCACTTTCCTAAACTGCTCAGGGAATCGTTTAATGTCAGCGTATAATCAAGTAGACATAATGGTTCAATTATTTAGGTCGTTTCGTATTTGCATGCGTGGATATGCATCAATTCCATCTAATCCTCCTCTTGTATGCACTCACTCCTACCTTTTTTGTTATTATAAAACGTTTGCCATGGATTCGTCATAATGTACAGCAGTAAATAACTAGACTGTGGAGTCCGTGATAGACAAACCGATAGAGCACTGATGTCGGACTTAGCGCCTGTTTTGTCAAGAAACGAATCGAGAAAGGAAATAAACATTGAAGCGGGATAACAGATTGCAGAACGTTGCTTAAAATACCCATATACACAATAATCTCTGATTAATAACCCTTTGAATTACTAGTTTTAATATTTTATATGTAATCGGCTTCGAAAATGTCGTTTCAAAAGATGTCTGCCGCTTTGGGATCTTTTAATGCTCAACGCATATGCTTTGATGAAAATATTTATCTTCCCGTTTCTACTAATATGAACCATGTTGTGAGACGAGTGCTCCAATCGAGAGAAGTTTAATTTAGAATTCAACGCTCTTTGATAATATGGAAGAATGTATCATTATTTATGCGAGAAACAAGGTAATTATTCACCCTACTTGGCGTTGATGTAACGATGTTCACGCAAAGGTTAACCAAAACGAAAGCTAGCCAATAATTGGCTTATTCAAGGTGACACTCATTGGTCCTTAAATGGATGATTCAAACATCGGCTGGCATGTTTGTCCTCGAAACAAAGAAACAAGACTGTAAAAATGAAACGTATAGCATAGATCGCACTTGTAATAAAATAAAAAGCCGAGATAGGTGATCCTTCAATCATGATGAGATCCAATCAGTCAGTCAGAAATATATTATGATTTTCAATAACACTATCATAACGGATGCCGTGTGCATATTATGGAACTTTACCTTTTTTTAAGAAAGGAATTCTTGTCTGATAACATGAATATAAGGACAGTTGACATACTTATCTGTCATGTGTGTGTTAAAATGCAGATTCTCTCTCTCTCTCTCGTTTAACGGAATTTGTCACAAAGTCCTGTATTTTGTGTCTCAAATGCGTAAGGAAAAGGACATTTTAAGTTAGTAGAACTCACTCACAGCCTAATCCTTTAGTCATTTTGAGTGAATTATATATATATATATATATATATATATATATATATATATATATATATATATATATATATATATATATATATATATATATATATATATATATATATAAGCCGATAATTACTTATCATAACTTTGAAGAGTATGGTAACATCAGTGATTTCTTCAGGTGTTTAAGATCCCTGTATATACATCATGATTTTCTCTAGTCTCTTTTTTGTAGTGTTTATGGTTTGCGCGAATAGCAAAAATGTAAGATGAGAAAGACAACTATGATTTGTCAAGATACATGTGTTTCAAACACATCGCAACTTTAAGCAGAGGAGCGGATATGCGGAAGTAAGAAATAAGTTTTAACGAACCGAAATAAAGGATGCAAAATATCAATAAAGATGTTCACTGATATATGTCGAACATTCGTCGCTAGAAGAATCGACAGTTGTGACGGGAAACATGTAGGAACAGATTTAGAAAAACCTTGTTTTTTCAGTTTTGAAGCTGCCTATTAAAAAAAAAAAAATGCTGACTGAATTACTACAAACGAATGCATTTTTAGCAACTGTGTCTTTCTTTTAACAAATTTGCTATCAAAATTCCTTTTCCCGTAGTCCAGAGATTCTGTAAACAAAAAATTACCCAGAGGTATACGGAATGATATAGAGTTGGCTTTACACCATTAACCTTATAATAGACTAATAACTGCATACAGCATGATAAACTAGTTACAACTGCCTTTGCACAGACTTGGGTTCGTATTCCAATAGTACCAATACGCAACACAGTCAGGCGTAGCCAGATTATGATTATCAATAGGAGTTAGTTTATCCAGCCTCTGTGCCAGATGTTGCTTTCTTTTTGCCCCAGATTGGTGTAAGACATAGCCATGAGAGAACAAATATTATTTTCTCCTTGACATTTGATATGCATGATCATCAATGCACATTCGTGCAGCTTTGCTTACCCAGTTTGATAACCTGCAAGATTCGATAACTTAACCAAATATTAATTGGTGTATGGTGTCTTAGGCAAGAGGGTATATACATTCAGAGATTGCTGGAAGAAACCAGTGCTTTCTCCAGTATGTTTCGCCTGCAAGGTATATAATGCATGAAGCCGTATGTATTTGTGTACGCAATGCAGAGAGGCAAGACAATGTAGAACAAAACTATCATGTATCAAGGGTATTTTAAGCTATGTCTCTATGTCCTCGCAGGTGTAGTCATTATTACCCTAACTTGACTGAAACAGATCGATTTGCCATCACACTCAGGGTAGTTATAAGTATTCATTTTACCTAAACTGGACATCGGAATATCATGTTTATATTCTATATATATGTAGCTCATCACCTGTATGTATCAGCATTTTGAAAGGTTAGCTGACTGCTTAAAAAGCTGTATATACCTACATGTACATGTATATACCTACATGTATATATCTGCATGTAATGTTCGCTTATGAATACCAGACCAAGAGTCGTAGTATAATTTCGTACCCAATGAAATGCGCTGTATCCATTTGAATTAGTAGCGTATGCATCATTTGACCTTGTGCCCCTGTATAAAATCACATCAAACAAGGAATTTCAACAGAATCTCCCTTCCCTCTATACCATTATAAAAAAAGAATGTTTAAAACCATATATGGCACAGTGCTATACCTTGAATACGACATAACGTTGTAGTTGTCCATAACCGGAGAGAAACCTTTCAACGTGTAGGATAAACCCTTTACATAGGTGATCAAGTTCAGGTCATTAATAAATTTGAGATCCCGTGACAGCAGTGCTGCTCTAATGAAAGACTTCCGAGTAAAATCTTCATATTGTTATGAATGTCCTATGTGTACTTGATTATAAAATGTGTATGGACTGAAAAATAACGTGAAAATAGAACGAAGACAAATTAATACGGTAGTGGAAAATAAATTTAGCACGGCTTTCTTAGTGACATTCTAATCTGTCATGTATCTGTTAAAATGCATGTGTATCTGTCCTTAATTATTACAAACTTTCTCTCTTCGGCTTAATGAAATGCTTACATAGATTGTGACTTTTCTTATCGCTTTCGTCGGGTGACCACACAGAATTTGTCAAAATTTCTTATTTTGTCTGCAGTTAGGGAAAACAATCCACATTTGAAGAAAATCAATAAGGAGATCAGTCAATTTTTCTTGGCATTTGTATAGTACTTCATCCCTGTGCTTGCAATAATTTTACTCTCCATAGCTATTTTGAAACACAAATAAGCTGTAAATGCAGGAATTAGAAATAAACGTGACGTTTAAAAATGTAATTTCGATCATAACATAAAAATCCGAACTCGTGTAATGCCGATACATTCGTATATGTGGTCACCCTGTTTCTTCATATAACATTTTATTTTCCTTTTAAGAAATCTGGTATAAAGCTTCTTTTTTTAGCAGTAAAAATAATAAATAATAAATAGATTTGGAGAGTCTTGTTTCAGTGAGGCCATCGAGAAAGTGTCTGGGCTCTTTGAGAGACTTTTTGCACTGGTTTCTGACTGGTTCGACTTAGTGCTGACTTAGAAATTCGTGAATCACATCCGTCATATTTGTATGAAATTAAAAAAGAAGCAAGGACTATGAGTCAAAATTGAAGGCAAGTTCCCTTACGTTAGTAGTGCACACACATAGAAATTATATTATTTTGAAGAGAGACTGGGATCTTTCTTCAAATTCAAGAACGTCGGAGTTGGGACGACTTGAGCGGCATATGTCAGCCCCATTTTTCTGAAAATTATGACATTATATACTGAGAGCCGTTGCACTTCATTTACATATTTCACCTACGCATGCTAGAGCCGTCAGGTACACTAAATAGGTCATATATGTGTATTTATTTGTTATCGGATATAATCGTTCGCCAAATCTCGAGGGCTATAACATATCTGCGGGATTTGGCGAACTTTTATACCAGAAACAAAACAAACTTATATCATCACTATTCCTAAATTAAAATACAGGAAAACCTTCGAAATGTTAAGATGAAATTAAAAGTTTCCATAGTGAAGGCACATATCCTGGACGAATTGCTTTACTTTATCGTTTTCCGGGGCGACGCGCTCTCCGTAACTGCTTATGAAGCACGTGCGACGTAAATGAGAGTCATGCGAATATCTATGAATAAATAACCGAATAAGCAACTCATTGAGCATAATATTCCTTATTGCTGAGGAATAAATCATCTGCCAAATGTTTGATAGGCAGTTACGTGAAGTAAAAAAATCTGAAACATACTTTGACTAATATGAAAATCCCTTTGGGTTGTATTGAAATTCATATGTGAATTCCTTTTCCTTTACCATCGATGCCCACTCCTGATTACACAATGCCAAGAGAATGAAATCTTCACGAAACAGATGATTTTTAGACTTTTTCTGCCTTTGTGACGTTGATGAATAAAAAAGAAAATGCCAATGATCTATCAATTGAAAAAAAAAAGAGTTCTTAGTTTAAAAGAAAGGAAAAACTCAATTTCACCCCACAGACCAAGCATTTGGAGTCCTTATGAAGTACATCAAGCATACGATCTAAGCGTTTGGTGAGCTAATTGTACATAGAAGTGACAACAAGAGAAAACATGGCGAACCAGTCTGTTTAAAATTAATTTTGAAAATGCATTATTTCAAGGTAGTTACATGTATTTGTAATAACGGTCCCTTTAGCTTTAAGCTAGAAATTTCAAATATATAGAAAACCTTGAAAAGCACAGAAAATAAAATCTGAAATGTGCCTAAAGACAGATAAAATTCTCAATTAAAGGATTCAAATGGTACTGATTGCCGAAAATCCGAGCACACTAAAAATTCCAAGAAAGTCTAAGTAATAATATACATTAAGAAAATGACAACTATTGATCGCAATTTTTTCTTATATGAAACATGCTGAAAAAAGATTGAGGTCTAAAATGCAGAGTATATGGCAGCTTTAGGAAAAGAAGACTATTACGTAATGTGTTTACATCCAGGCCTTTACCAGAGATAAAAATGTCGATCTTGTTACTGTAGACGCTATGAATGACCGTGTTTCCTTATTGATGTAAACATTCTGAGTATCAGAGGGTCTATAATTTTATGGAAAGAAAAATTGCAGATGACGAGACAACAATGTGTGAATATATCCAAGGAAAATCATACATAAGCAAGCTGATGATGATCAGAAATTTAGACGGCATGGACGATACGCTTGTCTGCAGAAGACAAAAATTGAAAAAACACAAACTTGGCAAATAGTATTTCAAGGATAATTAGCAATTAGGATGCGTGGAAGGTTGTAAATCTTGGAGATTCATTGTTCGACAAAGTTTACGATTGTGAAATAAAAGTTAAATAAATAACTGCATCTCTTTGATTTATAATAGCAGACAACGAGGTTTCCTTCTCCGACAAACTTGCAAGCAAAATAACATTTTCTGAAGATATAGTCCTTGCTGAATCACCTATAGAAATGGTAAGCTAAAACTGTCAATTTCACTGTTCAGCTCATTCGAGCTTGCAAGTAAAAAAGTGGGAGGGGTAACCATATGTAGGTCAATGTTTTCTCAACCGATTTATAATTTTAAAAATGTGAATTATAGAACAACGTAATGAAAAGAAATTTTTGTTTTGGAAAGAAATGATAAATTTGCAAGATCATAGTGGATTTGAGAATCCCCCCCCCCTCTCCTCTAAAGACGGGCGATTGTATAGTGTTGTTATTGTTGTGCTTGAATGACTTGTACATGTCGGGGATACCCAGATTCTAAGTGTATGACGTCACAAAATCTTTTCCTAATGCGGCTGTTACCAGTGTGCCAAGAAATGCATATGGGCATCGAAATATTTTTTTGACCTGCAAGCTGTATTTACATCTATTCAGTAAACCCAACCCCACTCCTCAAATTCGCAAGTGCATAATGGGGACCGAAGAATAGAAAGTAGACGTTTTCGTCGCTTTGCATTCCTGTTTTAAGATCATCCACAACAGGCAATATACTGTACAATACCACGTCCACAACAGGCAATATAATGTACAATATCACGTAATATTCAAGTGTATTTACCACTGACTGCGGATCAGACTTGGTAAAGAAGAAAAATTAAAACGTGCTGAGCGGATGAATTTACGTTCCTTGTTTTTTTAGGAAAGCAATTAAAGACGATGACAGACTGTGAACTGGTCCATCATTCCTCTCTCTCCTCGACGTCCTGTCCAACGACAGAGATTTATGCGTTAGTACTTGCAGGCCCCTGTTTTGGAAAGAGACACTTATAGTCTTGACGTAAAATATGATCTACATTTTTTTTGCAAATCATATTTACGGCGCACGCCTGATAAATAAATTCATTCATGAAAATGAGTCGAGAATATAACCCAGAAAACTTAGGATGGACACAATCCATCAGCGTCCACCATGCGTTCTGCACGGGGTTTCGGATAGATAGATAGATAGACAGAAATTACCAATGTGTATCAGTGTGTGTGTATGTATATAATCAAACATGATATCGAGTCATAATTCGTTCCAAACAAGGAAATCGAGCTCGTGCCGCTAATAATGGCACATATCGTCTTGTTCTCACGCACCAGCTCTCTAGCCACTAGTCTCTTCGCTCATCCCCGACAAAAGGATGATCAGGTTTGAAAATAAGGACTCGAGGTGCACGAGAACTTACTCTCTCGGCAAACGGGATATAGCACTCAGCTATAAGCAGCATTAAGGCGCTGGATTTCTATTTAGAAATTCCAAGGCATATACATGATATTCTAGTGGACAATAACAGACGCGGTGCAAAAATGTAAAAGTTCTTAGTTTTAAGTTAGCTAACTATCTCAATGGTTATTGTCTACACACACACACACACACACACACACACACACACATATATATATATATATATATATATATATATATATATATATATATATATATATATATATATATATATATATATATATATATATATATATATATATATGACTAATGTGTACACTGAAAATAGGTGCAAAGAGAGTTGAAGGTGGATGTCATTCGCTCTAAATAGCAATTTGCATTTATTGGCATGTGTCCAGTTTATGTCTATCTATCTATCTGGCTATCTATCTATCTATCTATCTATTTCCGCTTATGTGTATTGTCTAAATTCGTAACAGTATACAATAGTGATCGACAGTTTCATGTAACAGGCGCTTATCAATTTATGTGGTTTTCGATCTGTTTGTCAAGTTCAAGTTCGTACCAACGTATGCCTACGTTTCCGTTCTCGACGGTAACAAAACGTGAATCAAACAATTGAACCGAAAGTTTGATTTTTAAACTATAGCAACTATAGTTTTTAAAACTATAGTAATGAATCCTCTTAGAAACGTTTCATATGCTCAAAACATAAGTCCAGCTGCGAGAACTAATACAAATGTACTGCAACTTGGTGCAGAGACAGCTCAAGCCGAAGAGTATTCTTTTCAGGTAAAAAGGTTGCATTCAAATCTAGTGGCAGGTTTGTATTTTAATGATTGCATTTGTTCGGTTCGGTATATGTATGAGTATCTTTATTTATCTATATATCTGTAGATCTACACAAATCTGAGGATACATCCGGGTTCTATCAAAATGTAAATATTTGTGTCAACAAAGCATGGAATAGTCGGGGAAAATGGATGAACAGGTTTTCTGCGCATGTATCAAATGCCAAATTGGCTCTAACTATGCACGTGCAAACATCTACTTCAGTTAAAGTCGTTCAAATATTGCAGGTACGAGACACGGTATTATTCCCATAGACACGTTATTAAACGTATTTATTCCGAAGCCCTATGAAATGAAATTTTGTAAACTATAAGGAGTAAATTCTTGTTTACTTACTGTTTTCAGCCTAAGTCCCCTATTTTAAAATAACTTAGATTCGCCAATCTATATATCCATCTGTGTGTCTGTCTATCTGTTTGCCTATCTAACTCTACCATTTACACTTATTAAGTATATATCCTTTCGCTCATGCATGCATGTGTTTTACCAGTTTAGAAATTCAAAGGCGTTTTCATCAGATGTAAATATAAAAATTGTGTTGCTTTTAAGTTTTGAAAAAAACTATTGAAAAAAAACTGATGAATGTTAAAAACAAATATTTTTTCATCTTTCTTACTTATAAGCGGAGAACAAATAGTTGTTGATAAAGGGAATTTAATAATCGAACTTGTCAGAAAAGAGAATCATGGGGGTGGATGGAGGGGGTGGTGGGGTGTATCAAGATCCCTAAATGTTAGACGTTGATATTGGTATAAAAATGTTTCGAGAGCCCAATCAAGAATTTATACTGTTTTCTCATTGCTGTAAATAATTATAAAGTTAGAGCGACTTTTCTCAAAGAAAGAATTAATCAAAGAAAAGAATAATTTCGAGTTCGATACTAGTCTACATTCATTAGTGTATTCTGAACAATCAGGATATATATATATATATATATATATATATATATATATATATATATATATATATATATATATATTAGGGGATAATTAATTTTGCTGATTTGTAATTTTATAGCACTGTTTGTCACAGATTGAACAACAAGGCTAAGTGTTCTAAATATCCTTGACATTTCTACCTCGTTGGAGTCAAGGCCCTCGCTCCATTGTCATCATCGTGATAACCACTAGATGATTTAAACGATATGGTATAGATGTGTGACAGTCCTGCTTAAATGCTGTATCGTAGACAGTCAAGGACCAATGTTCCATTGTCATCATCGTGATAACCACTAAATACGATATGGTATAGATGTGTGACAGTCCTGCTTAAATGCTGTATCGTAGAAAGTCAAGGACCAATGTTCCATTGTCATCATCGTGATAAGTTCCATTGTCAATATCGTGATAACCACTAGATGATTTAAACGATATGGTATAGATGTGTGACAGTCTTGCTTAAATGCTGTATCGTCGACAGTCAAGGCCCCCTGTTCCATTGTCAATATCGTGATAACCACTAGATGATTTGAACGATATGGTATAGATGTGTGACAGTCTTTCTTAAATGCTGTATCGTCGACAGTCAAGGCCCCCTGTTCCATTGTCAATATCGTGATAACCACTAAATTATTTGAACGATATGGTATAGATGTGTGACAGTCTTGCTTAAAAATGCTGTATCATCGATAGTCAAGGCCCCCTGTTCCATTGTCAATATCGTGATAACCACTAAATGATTTGAACGATATGGTATAGATGTGTGACAGTCTTGCTTAAAAATGCTGTATCGTCGACAGTCAAGGCCCCCTGTTCCATTGTCAATATCGTGATAACCACTTAATGATTTGAACGATATGATATAGATGTGTGACTGTCTTGCTTAAATGCTGTATCCTAAAGAAGCATATTTTAACTCGTGACTTCGAAAATTGTGAGAAATATGCTCCATCTTAACTCGGGTAAAAAAAAGTATATTTTATGCATCTAAACTTTTGTTACTTTAGTAATCTAGCTGGTATCCTAGGTGACATTTCGGTAAAAGCCCACAATAAGTAAAGAATAGTCTTAACATCTACATATTTTTGTACCACACGATGGAATACATTTGGTATTACGTCAAGACAAGAAAATATCTGTTATGCATTAAAACACTTATCTTTAATTTTAATATTATGCCTAAGTTTTGAAGAAATAAAGCTCCCAATAAGTGTAGAATACCCAAAAGAACTCTTCATTGCTTTAGCGCGTAGAGGGGAGTATTCAGTACCCCCACATCAACAGTTCTCCAAGAACAGGTGAACTCCATTGCCTTCGTCCGTGAACAATTCATAAATTATTCAGTAATATCGGTTGTTATTGATTGGTTTCCAAAAATAAAGTTAGAGCTAATTATTTGATCTTTTCCTATAACCAATCTTCTGATTTGAATTACCACAAGTTTAATTCACATGATAATATAATAAAACATTAAATAATTGTGCTTTTAATATTTTGGCGGGAAACAATCCTTTGAGAAACTTGCATAACTTTAATAGCGTTGAGATAATTACGTAAATTAATAGTTTCCAGTGAATTTAAGAAACCTCATCTTTACAGAAAAAGACCCCCAACACAACGAGGTAATGTAGTAAATCCCCCAAAAAGTGCCGGTGTGTGCTAAACATTAGAGAGGGAACTGATTTAAACATACCGGTGCAAAGAACATGATAACACCATGTCAAGGTGAAGTGAGTACTGATTTATACTGACAGAGCGTATTTCAATCCGGTGAGTATATTAACTAGAAGCCCTATGATGATATCGTGTCTTAAGATTCGATTGCAAAGAAACATGAATACCGTCGTTTACCGTACTCAACAGCAAACATTGCATATGCGCTGGTAGTTTAGGGTCTACACTGTTCGCTTAAAATCTTAAGTTTAGCAAAAACAATAAGAGTAGACTGATGTAAAGGCGCATTATGTGATATTCGCAGTTGAGTGTGCATTATGCACAGACATATACGGTATATGGTTTCGAAGTTGGGTGAGCGTTATTCACAAACTCAGACGGTATTTCTGATTCCCTCCTCAAAACAAGACCAGTTTAACGAAATTGCTGATGTTGCAAAAACAGGATATTTTGTCAGCTGAAAAAACAAGTTCGAGCTCGTGTCATGTCTCTTCTCTTTCCTGATGGAAGCATGTCAAAACAGATGTGTTACAAAGATGGCCCTGAGACGATTATATTAATAAGCAACGTTGACCTCATGCCCACAAACCACCGTTTATTTTTAAGCAACCTTCACAAAATGTGTCAAGGACATCCTGAAAATTACACGTTAGGAGTCTTAAAAAAAGACTCGGGGCTATCGACTCTAAGGGACCGACCATTTTATTTTCGGGGGTGGGTGGATGGGATGGGGTGGGGTGGGGGTTGTTCTAATTTGTAAAAAAAAAAGAACTAATTAGATGCATTATATTAGTTTAAAAAAATATATATTATCTTTAGGTAAAATAACAAATATACTGGTTCGAAAGAAAATCCCAGACCCCGCCCCACCCCCAAGAAAATGGTCGGTCCCTAATGAAGAATTGATATACACCAAAATAACTTACATACTATTTGTATTTAATATGTCATTGTTTCTTTTTTTTGGAGGTGGGGGGGGGGGGGGGTCTGCGTTTCATGGATACAAACATAAAGCTCTAACGCTGATCCCGCACACAAAAGCGGGCGTATAGGAAAGCATGGAAGTATGCCTAGAGCATTATAGGAACGCATGCAATCATATAGGTTCTGAATTTAACTAACTTCATTTTAGTATGACTACATAGAAAATATGAATTCATCTTTGTTAATAACGATAAGTTTACATGTGATACTGTGGTAATCACTCAATATGCGAAATTCGGACAAGCAAGGCGTTCATGTAATTACGTGATTTTAATCTGATCGTTTGGTTTGATTCAATACCAGAAATGATTTTAAAAATCCGAATTATGTTCCATGTTCCTGTTTTATTTTTAAAAACACTATCTTCGAAGTACATGTTGATATGAAAGAATGATTTAGACGATCAAACGTTAAATATGTACGCAGTGGCGTATATAGGTTAATGGCGACAGGGGCGACGATGATGGCCCAAAGGGCCAGAATACGAGGCCCGAATTTTTATCAGCTGTTTTGGCGCCCCAAGACCTCTGGCGCCCGGGGAACCGCCCCGTCCGCCCCCCCCCCCCCCTCGTAAATACGCTAGAGTATGTACGTGGCAATAATAATAATACAGGTGTGTGCGCGTGATTTTGTTAGACTAATATCCATAATTGCTTGATCGTTATCATTATTCCATTTTCATTATTTGGTGATGGAGGTGAGTCATCCATTATCACTCCCTGCGGCCTCGGGGATGTAGAATAGGCTCCATGTGCTCTCCTGTATGTCATAAGAGGCGAATAGTGGAGGCAGGAGCTGCATTGGCTCAGTGGTTAGTGTGCCGGATTCGCGAAAAGGGTGCGGGTTCGAATCCTACCATCGGATCAGCCCGGGTCAGCTACCGTGTGTGTCCTCGGGCAAGGCACTTTACTTCAATTACCTCAGGACTAAATAACCTCCTTGTGTTATTGTGCCGTAAAACACCAAACCAAACCAAACCATCCATTAGCAATACTACCTTTCAAACACCGATTAAAGGTATGCGACAATAATTTGTAGATGAAAGCTAATCCAGGGGAGTCAGAGACTCGCAGTCGCCTGTCTTCACGGAAACCGGTATACACTCTAAGAGACCCTCATATTTCAATTATATTCAGATTTGATTCTTATGAAAAAAGTGAGGTTTGTCTTGCAATGAATGCTAGATATTTGCCGATAGCAACGAACCTCGTCACTGATATTTCACCTTTAATTTCAGTCAGTCCTCAATGAGATTGCGACTTCTTTTTATTACCTTGGTTCATGCCATATACTGAAAAAAACTTTCGCACAAGCCATATAAAACGTTAAACTATTTTTTTTTAAATGCTGAATCCCACCCCCACCCCCGTCCATACAAACACACCAAAATGGTTGTATTGGCACAGTGTTATATTGTTCTTTTGTTAGTGGGTAGTGAACCGGAGAAATTGTTGAAAAGAATTCACGCATGCAATGATCGACTTCAAGTACTTTAAGCAATAATTGATAATTGCAGACACTTGCCTTAGTAACCTAACTTTATACACGTTTTTCTAGAAAAGACAGACGACAATTTAATTTCCATTTCCCTTATTAAGATGCTCCGATGCATCCTAATATATCACTAGACGATTGATGGGTTCTCACGACGTTTGATGAATTGTCTACTTTTTTTCTCAACAGATACTTCAGTCCATGAATTTTATGATTGTATCTATTATACAAGTTCATTTTTTAAAATTCTTTTTCAAGATCCTTTCTAGCCATAATAAGATGTCCATTCCAAAAATGAAAATGCCCGCAGATTGATGAATCATAATTCCTTTGACAAGCAATCGCTGTCCACTGAAATACTGTATAAGCCAATGAATATCGAACTTTCTTCTGGTAGCATGGCGAGCTTTCTTCTGGTTAAATTTAGGACAATCGTTGAGACATGAACTCCGGTGACTTCATCAAAGAAAAATATACCTTTTTTCATTAATTATTAATCAAACGTTAGCATTCTAATGCAAAGTATATAGTATATTAAATACCTTATGGAAAAGGTAATTTCTCTTATATTTAATGTGCATGTAAGCGAAATTGGGCATTCAGTATTGTTATGGACTGATACAATCTTCAATTGTGACCCTATTGGAACAGGCAAATATCTTCTCTCAGTCCGTGTCTCTACCTAATAAAAACAGGAAGAAAGAAAAAACTTGTAGGCGGTTGCAATGCACCTGTTACTGACAACCTTGTTTTATTCTTTAGTCTTCATTACAACAACTTTTATTTGATATTACAAAAATAACTTACTAAATATGAGACAAACTAGGAGTACCCGAGTGATGAATAAGAATGAATTTACACTATTCTTTTTTAATGTAAATATTGCATTCTTCTAGTAAGTTCAGGGACGCTTGGATATAGCTAATATCAGTATATATATATATATATATATATATATATATATATATATATATATATATATATATATATATATATATATATATATATATATATATATATATATATGTAGATGATACAGTACAATATGGCAGCGTTGAAGATATTAGCATTGTTGAGAGGGAAAAAAATGAAGATTTGCGATGTCCTATGAAATAGATGCATGACAATAAACTCAACTTAAATTTACCAAAACCGAGTTAATGCTTATCTGCTCAGCACATACATACACATGCATGCACACATACATACACATGCATGCACACATACATACACATGCATGCACACATACATACACATGCATGCACACATACATACAGGCATACATTCAGATGCATGCACACATACATATAGGCATACATTCAGATGCATGCACACATACATACAGGCGTACATTCAGATGCATGCACACATACATACTGGCATACATTCAGATGCATGCACACATACATACAGGCATGCATTCAGATGCATGCACGCATACATACAGTCATACATTCAGATGCATGCACACATACATACAGGCATACATTCAGATGCATGCACACATACATACAGGCATACGTTCAGATGCATGCACACATACATACAGGCATACATTCAGATGCATGCACACATACATACAGGCATACATTCAGATGCATTCACACATACATACAGGCATACATTCAGATACATTCACACATGCATACATTCAGATGCATTCACACATGCATACAGGCATACATTCAGATGCATGCACGCATACATACTGGCATACATTCAGATGCATGCACGCATACATACAGGCATACATTCAGATGCATGCACACATACATACAGGCATACATTCAGATGCATGCACACATACATACAGGCATACATTCAGATGCATTCACACATACATACAGGCATACATTCAGATGCATGCACACATACAGACAGGCATGCATTCAGATGCATGCACGCATACATACATACATTCACACATGCATATATACATTCAAACATGCATACATCAATACACGCATACGCATGCATGCCAACACATGCACATACTTGCATACGCACGTACAACGCTACGGCACGCCCGAAGTATCGAAAATACACTGAACAAAAAAAACCATACAAAATAATAGTTGTTAATTCTGATAAACGAACTAGGTATAAGAACAATTTTATTGGAGGAAAACTCCTTATTCAGATCTGTCGTACATATACTAAAACAATTATTGTTTGAGACATTGGACTATCTCACTGATTTTGACCAATGGCTATCTATTGTGTTGTGTTAGCGACTGCACATACCATTTATAATTTACAGTGACATGCATTGTTGCTATTTTACATATTAACCGTCGGTGCTTTGTGTTTTAAAAAAGTTAAAACAATTTACAAATATAAAGTTTTTAAAAAAATACTACTAGCAGACACTGAATCGACATTTTCAGGAGAGTTATGGCTGATTAGATTGCACCCAGCATTTCTTCAAACTTCTAACTAAATGGCAATGGATAGATGACCCATGTGTGATGAGAGCAGAAGGCTTTCAAAATAAGGTATGGATGAAAACAGGTAACTCTCAAACACACCTAGAAGCCTTCATATCTTTCATCCCTTAAAGATGCATCCTTTCCCTTAAAGATGCATCCTTTCCCTTAAAGATGCATCCTTTTCCTTAAAGATGCATCCTTTTCGTTAAAGATGCATCCTTTCCCTTAAAGATGCATCCTTTTCCTTAAAGATGCATCCTTTCCCTTAAAGATGCATCCTTTTCCTTAAAGATGCATCCTTTCCCTTAAAGATGCATCCTTTCCCTTAAAAATGCATCCTTTTCCAAAACAGACATTAATTATTATGATGAAAGTATTCTTTGTAGCTGATACCAATGTAAAACGGTTGTCTTACCACCAAAATCTACCCAGATAGTTCAGTTCAGCTTTTCTAGTTTCCGGGAAACCCCCTGTGTTGCGGGGGGAAAAATAGTATTAATGGCACTCTGAGGTGCGGAGCTTTTGAAAACGAGAATCGCTCTCCGCAGATTGCAAATATGCACTGTGTTCAGATGATCGCATTGGTTTTTGATTTGGTCCAATACACTTTTTGAGGTAGAACAGGTTTTAGATCGGGCACAAATCGTCTGAGAGCAACACTTAGACACCAAGCACAAGTGCTCAACCCTTGACTTTACCAACCCAACCAGTTAATAATGAGGGGCTGCCTTCGGTTTCATGTGCCACGCTGACATTTCGGCGGGTTTGTTTCCATCGAGAGACGAGTGCGTTAAAAACAACCTAATGGAAAGTATCGTAGTTCATCTGCATGCCGTTATTTCAGTTAACGATTTTTTTGCAATGGTATGCAGCCTTAATTGATTCTTGTGGATATTTTGACAGAGATGCATCCCATCCAAGGATTCCTGGTTCTTCCCTGATGGAGTTGGTTCATTATAGAACAAGTATCTCGAGAAGTCCCGCTATACTATAAGACTCGTTATATTATAAGAAGATGATGCAAACAAGAGTGTACTAATTCAACCTCGTTCCAGATTACCCTAATAAAGAATAAATAAAGAAAAGAAAAGAGAGTATTTTCCCATCTGTGTGTGAGCACCGAGTACTGCGCGTTAAAGATGTCAAATTGACAAATATTTTGATAAAGGTCCTTTTGGAAGAGGCTTGCGCAAACAATCGTGCAAGGCTAAGAGTGGGGTATGCGATATTCAAAAGGCTAATTTATCTTTACACTTAGTCTAGAACCAGTGGCGTAGCAACCGCCCAATCAACCCCGAAACTGCAGGGGGCGGGGGGGGGCAGGCCCATTGGGGCTAAAAATTCCCATTAAACAACTTTTTTTTATAGGGAGGAGGCTCCAGAATTAAGTCATGCCCTGGAGGGGGGAGGGAATTACTTGCTACGCCACTGTCTAGAACCCGTATCCAAAATGCATACCTTCCTATCTTTCCTTTCCTTTCTAAATTCTCCCCTAAATGAAATAAATGCTGATCTGACAGTTGAGCTCTATTGGCAACCTTTCGTGGGTTCATCAGTCTAGAAGATTATTGTTGCACTCTATATTGTAATCCCATGTTAAACGTTTTTGAAAATAAATGAATCCACGAGTGCTTGCAATATGCAGCCTAACTGCAAGAGACGTATATTATTGTAAAGAACAGATATAAGATCATACTAACTGAACGACCATGTCTGCCTTCAGTCTTGCCAAAACCAATTATTTTCCAGAGCAATCCTGGAGATATTATAAATACTTACCATGTCGATAAGTAAATTGTTTTTCGAACAGATTCACAGAAAATGTAATAAAAAAGGAAGTGAAAACAAATGACTAATTCCTTTGAATTTATTTAAATGTACATTTAATACTTTAGCACAAATGTTTTAAGTCTCAAACAAATAACAGAGATAGGCGGAAAGGCGCAGATACGATAGAACAACGTAATTACACGATGAATTGAAGAGGACAAGAACTGGCTTTGCCCCCTCCCCCATCTACTTTAGTTATATAATATTTGCTCTCTCTCTCTCTCATATATATATATATATATATATATATATATATATATATATATATATATATATATATATATATATATATATATATATATACTCTCTCTCTTTCTCTCTCTCTCATATATATATATATATATATATATATATATATATATATATATATTTATATGAGAGAGAGAGAGAAAGAGAGAAATACTAGTGTGCATTAACTCACGACTATAATCGGCTATGCACAAATTAATTGTTTGTCATTAAATAGTTGTAATAACCTTTTCCTTCTCTCAGCTGCACATAAACAAGTAAACCACATGGCCGAGTTTTGTCACATCAATAGCCCAAGACGTCGTAAGTCTCATGGAATGGATGGATTTTGAAAATACTTTTCCATGCATTACGAGTCCGACGCTCTAAGCTCCACAAACTGAGCTACCGCGGCTCCTCATATATATATATATATATATATATATATATATATATATATATATATATATATATATATATATATATATTCACACACATTAACACACTAACAGGTACGGTTAGAAACGTTTTGCACATTATCCATTATTATCATTATCCCTTAAAATATTGTTCATATATAGCGCGTATAGATACCAAGATTCGGTCTATAACAAAGGCCTTTGTTTGTCATATATATATATATATGAGAGAGAGAGAGAATATCATCAATAGTGTAATTAATTTGACATTTGCTTCAACTATTTGAACGACGATTTTGAAAGAACGGATAATGAGAGGACGAGAATTTATCTTCTCTCTCTTTATAAATAGACTGAAACGTCCTAAACAAGCAGCATCAAAGCCAAGGTTATACCGTTATGGTTTTACTCTGCTCATGGTATAAAATGGTATGTGTGTGTGTGTGTGTGTGTGTGTGTGTGTGTGTGTGTGTGTGTGTGTGTGTGTGTGTTATGTGTGTGTTATACACAAAAGATCAACGTGAATTCATACATCCATTCAGTTCAAAACTTTATTTTATTTAATTGAACAAGTAATCTATTATGCAGATGGTTTCTTGTTACTCACTGGAAGGGATTTGGAAATGTCTAAATTTCCTCAAGTAAAACGTTTTTTTTAATGAAAATTAAAATGTTGTTTTGCCATCGATTTTAATCACATAGATCACCTTTATGACTTGTAAATGATCAGATGCAATTAAAAACACCATAATAAATCCCAACATGTATTTTGTATCTAAATCTGTGTCCCTTGGTGCCCTTGGAATCACTCCTGAGAATGACTCTTTCTGCGATCAACGTTTACATTACATAAGCCAATAATAAATGCAAGTTAAAAAAATATTGACCAATGTATAAATTGAGAGACTGAATTCATGGTTTTCACTTTTGACGGCTTCAGATTAAACATGTACTCGATTGCTTGTTCATTTTCGGTGACAGAGAAATGTACAACATCACGTTGATTGGCATTAGTTTACTTAAGCTGTCATTGATGAATTAACGTAAATGAGAGCAATTTATGTGTAAGTATTTTACATATTTTAAAGGAAATAGAAATTCATAAATACTGCAAGAACAAGTTACACTTTATTATGTAACTTAATTTCTTATAGATGAATTGGCACAAACGATAGGCCTTTCTTTGTAAACAGGTCACAGGATTTAAAGGAAGTAAAAATTGCTATACATACCTTCATCATGTCATATGTTATTACCTCGTACAAGTTTTCATTAGGTCTCATAAGCAACCCGCATTTCTGTGTACTTATCTCTCATATTTTAAATAAAATTAAAGGTTTTATAATTTGCAATGTCATGGTGTGCTGTATTCACTTGTATAAATCATTATGGATGAACAGGTAAAACATTTATTTCTGTATCAGTAGGCCACACATATTTCCAAGGAAATAAAAATTCCTACATAAAATGATTGATCGATCCTGGTGTCATATATTCACGCGCGTCGTTTCAGGTTGTCAAAATATAAATGCTGAATAGCATTTTTGGACTTTTCAATCCGTTTAGAATGTGGTGATGCATGCTGAAATGTTTCATCAGTCAGCATGATGACATATCATTCTGTACACAAGAGTAGTTTTTGTATTCTCGTAGAGAACCCACTCAAGTCTCGTTTTACGAGAACATAGAATGAAATGATAATCTCTTTTTGTTTCATTGAGCCAATACAATATATTTTCCCAACATACGACATTCACATTTTGGTAGCATTTGATGCAATTCTGAGAAAATATTATCCTAGACAAATGTTAAACAAAACAATGCCATTTAAAAGCATTAATTGGGTGTCCTTTTGTGCTTTAGTGTCTTTTATCACCTATGATAATGTAGATGTAATTAGATTTAACATATGAATTAAGCCGTTCTTTTTCGTTGATGCAGGCGTAGAGGTTCAGGAATTGCAATATCTTTGAGAAACCGTTCATAGTGTTCCTGTGTACTTGCATTTCACACTGCCCTAGCACGAGAACTTGCCATTTCACATTACCCTAGCACAAGCGCTAGGTATTTCACACTACCTATCACGAGCACTAGCTCCATTAAAGTTATATAGAGAATATTATTAAAAAAATACAGCAAAAATGAAACGTATAACATAGATCGTACTTGTAATAAAAGAAAAACCCCAAATTGGTGATCCTTCAAACATTATGAGATCCAATCAGTCACTCATGAAGATATCATGCTTTTCAAGGACACCATCATAGCGGGTACCACTTGCATTTTATCGTGCTTTACCTTTTCTTTAGAAAGTCATTATTGTGTGACCACATGTATGTAAGGCACTGATATTTCGTCTTTAATTTCAGTCAGTGCTCAGTGAAACTGGAACTTCTTATTACTACCTTGGTGCATGTCATATAATCAAAAAAGCTTTCGCACAAGCCATATAAAAAGTAAAAGTATTTGTTAAAAAATACTGACACACACACACACACACACACACACACCAGCCTTCCATAAAAACACACCAAAATTGTTGTTTCGACACAATGCTGTATTGTTATATTGTTAGTGGATGGTGAACCGAAGAAACTGTGCAGAAAATTCACGTATGATATAATCAATTTCAAGTACTTTCACTTATAACTGATAATCGTAGACACTTGTCTTATTAACCCAACTTTATAAACGTTTTTCTACAAAGGCAGACGACAATTTAATTTCCATTTCTCTTATTAAGATGCTCTGGTGCATCCTAATATATCACTAGACGATTGATGGATTCTCACGACGTTTGATGAATTGTCTACTTTTTTTCTCAACAGATACTTCAGTCCATGAATTTTATGATTGTATCTATTATACAAGTTCATTTTTTAAAATTCTTTTTCAAGATCCTTTCTAGCCATAATAAGATGTCCATTCCAAAAATGAAAATGCCCGCAGATTGATGAATCATAATTCCTTTGACAAGCAATCGCTGTCCACTGAAATACTGTATAAGCCAATGAATATCGAACTTTCTTCTGGTAGCATGGCGAGCTTTCTTCTGGTTAAATTTAGGACAATCGTCGAGACATGAACTCCGGTGACTTCATAAAAGAATAATATACTTGTCTTCAGTAATTATTAATCAAACGTTAGCATTCTAGTGCAAAGTATATAGTACATTAAATACCTTATGGAAAAGGTAATTTCTCTAATATATAATGTATATGTAAGCGAAATTGGGCGTTCAGTATCGTCATGGACTGATACAATCTTCAATTGTGACCCTATTGGAACAGGAAAATATCTTCTTTCAGTCCGTATCTCTACCTAATAAAAACAGGAAGAACAAAAAAACTTGTAGGCTGTTGCAATGCACCTGTTACTGACAACCTTGTTGTATTTTTTAGTCTTCATTACAACAACTTTTATTTGATATTACAAAAATAACTTACTAAATATGAGACAAACTAGGAGTACCCGAGTGATGAATAAGAATGAATTGACACTATTCTTTTCTAATGTAAATATTGCATTCTTCTAGAAAGTTCAGGGACGCTTGGATATAGCTAATATCAGTATATATGTATGTAGTTGATACAGCACATTATGTCAGCGTTAAAGATATTAGCATTGTTGAGAGGAAAATAAATGAAGAGTTACAATGTGCCCTGAAATGGATATCTGACAATAAACTTTGCTTGAAGTTAATGCTAATCTGCTCAGTCCAACCAGCAGCCAAAATGTAGAGAATTGTACTCAGAAGTATATGGTACAAAAATTTAAGCTGTTAAATGTGCCAAACTTGTGGCCATCCTTATTGATAATACTTTATTCTGGTCCAATCACTTTGAAACACTCTTTATAAAAGTATCTAAGAAATAGGAATTGTAAAAAAGGTTAGATTTTTTTAAATATCTGATCAGTTTATCCAAAAAGTGTACAATACAGTTGTTTTTCATCATTTTATCTACTGCCGAACTGTCTGGGAAGAACTCCGAACTTCCTCTTACATGCAGAGACTATACCGCTTACAGAAAAGAGCAGCGAGCCATTTTAAACGTGAAGGATATTTTAACACCTACAACATCTCTTTTCAACACTCTTAGATGGATTCAGTTAAGGATTATACTACTTTTAGAAAAGCTGTTCTTACATGGTCGAGTGCAAACACTGATTTATATTTACCAAAAGTTGGGACAGAGTGTTTAAAGAAATATTTTGCTTCTGTCGGTAAAGTTTTATGGAATAGTTTGCAGTATGATGTTAAACAAACACCTAATGTTTCAGCCTTTAAGAAACTATACGTCTGTAGATAATTCAAAAGCATTCCTGATTTTATGATTGCATACAATTTGTAAATGGTAGCTGTGGTACATCTTTGTGATAACAGTATGGTAACCTTATTTAATTTATATTAACGTCTGTTATATTTGTTTTCTTTTATGCAGTAGATGTTAACCTTGTAGACTTTTACTAAATACACGTATATGTGTGTTGTATATTTGTTTTAATTGCAGGGCCATAATGTAAACTAGCTATTAATAAGCTAATTATGTCTCCCTGGATAAATAAAGGATGTAAGTAGTAGCAATAGTAATAGTATTTTATTGGCTTGGTAGTTGTCGTATAGTTACTCCACTTTCAAGCAATTGACTGTTGGGTTCAGTTGATTGATGCAGGCTATATTACTCTTTTCTTAAAAATATAATATATTATATATTACGAATGAATTACTAAAGAATCCTTCCTTACTAGGATTAATAAGAAGTATATTATTGCAAGGAGACTATTATTTTGCCATTTAAATTATTGCAAGGAGACTATTATTTTGTCATTTAACAGGAACAAGTCCTAAACTCCTAAACTAGTTGAACGCAGATTTTGAAAGAAAGGATAACTAGAGCCGAAAATTTATATTCCCAAAACTCTCTCTCTCTCTCTCTCTCTCAGTAAATTTGACCTAAAGATCCTAAACAAGCTGTATGAAGGCCTAGTTTATGGTCTTACTCAACTCATGGTATAAAATGGTTTATTGTTAATTCCGCACTCATATATATATATATATATATATATATATATATATATATATATATATATATATATATATATATATATATATATATATATATATATATATATATATATATATATATCTGTGTGTGTGTGTGTGTGTGTGTGTGTGTTCATACATCCATTGCATTGTAAGGTTTATTTCTTTAATTCAACAACAAGTAAGCAACCTATTATGCAGATGGTTTCTTGTTACTTACTAGAAGAATTTTGGAAATGCCTCAATTTCCTCAGGTAAAAGTTTTTTTAAAATGAAAATTAAAATGTTGTTTTGTTTTAGATTCTAAACGCGGAGATTACATTTATGACATGTAAATGATCTGAAGCGTGGGCACTGTGTCAAGGTTTCGATTAGTAAGATGTTGTTTTCGCTCTACATACGTAGATTTTTTCCACAACCTTATTTTATTATCCACTATTCTTTGTTCTGTCACTGTTCAAATGCAGTAAAATTTAACCATAATAATAGTGTCCCTTGACGCCCTTTGAGAAGGACTCATTCTGCGTACAACAGATGGGTGATCTGCAGGGCAGGATTAAGACCTTTAGATACCCTAAGCACTGAAAAGATTATGGTGCCGCCCCCCCCCCCCCCATGTGTAATTCAAAATAAAAACACAACTAAACCGTAATTTCTCTTCTTTCTTTTTTTTTTTTTTTGGTGCCCATGGTTTTCTGGTTCTCTAAGCACGTGCTTAGTCTGCCTATTGGGTAATCCAGCACTGATGATCTGTAAAAACAATCCTGTGAAGGACACTGAAGGGAGTAGAGGCTTGACATTCACATTACATAAGCCAGTAATAAGTGCAAGTTACAAAAACAAATATTTTTCAATGTATAAATTCAGAGACTGAATTCATGGTTTGCACCTTTGACCGCTTTAGATTAAACATGTACACGATTGCTAGTTCACTTTCGCTGACAGAGAAAAGTACAACATCACATTGAGAGAACCCTCTCAAGTCTCGTTTTACGAGAACGTTGCATGAAATGATAATCATTTCTTTTTCCCTTTGAGCCAATATAATATATTTTCCCAACATATGACATTCGCAATTTGGCAGCATTTGATGCAATTTTGAGAAAATATTGGTATCCTGGACAAATCTTAAAGAAAACAAATGCCATTTAAAAGTATTAATTGGGTGTCTATTAGTGGGGGTGGGGTGTATCATCTATTATAATGTAGAGATAATTAAATTGAATGTCTGGATTAAGTAGGCCCTTTTCGTTGATGCAGGCTTAGATGTTTAGGAGTTGCAATATCTTTGAGAAACTGTTCATAGTATCCTGTATACTTGCCTTTCACACTAACCTAGCAGGAGCGCTAATTATTTCACACTAACTTAGTAAGAGAACTAGCTATTTCACATTACCCTAGCACAAGCACTAGCTATTTCACACGGCCCTGGCACAAACACTAGTTTTTTCGGTTAGCACATTTAATTCATTTCTCGTATCATTGCTTGGTGTAACTAGAAACACTTTGACATATGGTTCTGAAGATGCAAAATTAGCAAAGTTACATCGTCCTTCGCAAGTATTTACCATTTTGTAGAACACAATAATAGAAAAAAATATCTTTTCATATCTACTGCGTGAGAAAAGGTGCAAACAACACTTTGACAAAGAGAATCATTGCCTTTCATAAAACTCTATGCATACCATATTATTAAAGACCACGGACAGATGCTGACATGTCTTGAGCAGAATACCTGTGAACTAATCTGAATAATGGATAATGTTCGTCGAAGCTGGCTTAAGAAAAACACTTATTCAGCTTGCAGTCTACTAAATCTGGTTCAGGGCTAATTTTATTGTGCTAATGCGGTAATACTTAGAATACTCCTGCGTCGACAGAAAATTTATCCCTACAAAATAAGATCATAGTAAGTGATATTATCCGGGGTTTTACCTAGTAGTATGATACTAGCAATTTTAGATTTTTTTTGCTGATCCAGGTTAAAGCCTTCTGCCCTATGAATTTGTTTTCACATTACACGCGCACGTGTGCGAACCCACGCGCGAAAGTTACCATGAGCCACCCATACCAGAGGATAGTCATGTGGGGTAGAAGACTTCAACCTAGAACAGTAAGCAAACAAAGCTGGTATTCTCATGCTACTTATTGGAATTGTATTACACATACAACCTATGGACACAAGTGAAGTTTTCAATAAGGCCAATATTAATTATTGTGACTATACTACATATGTCGAGATTCCTTTTCTGTAAGACCAAAATACTACTACAGGAATAGGATTATTGATTGCTTCTATACTGCATATAAAATATCGTTTTACTTTATGTAGTTATATTTTATATTGACTGTAGCAGAGTGTGTTTGAGAATATTATATTAACAATTGCCGCTGTATATATATATATATATATATATATATATATATATATATATATATATATATATATATATATATATATAATGGCAGAAAGTTGAATCGTATAGTATTTTGAAAGAACTTATGAGTATATCCAATGCTGGAATCATATTATCCGAACAATGGAGCGTTTGTAACGTTACAGAGAAGATTAAATTACTATTTCGCTTAAATGCGTCATACAGGTTTGTCAAAGAGGCTCAAAAGATGTTGTACGATTTTTCAAAATAAGTATCCGAAGCATCTTGATAAATTAATTGTTTAAGGAATTATCTTGGAATGACAACGACTTAGGCTTGCGAAGAATACAACAACAAGCGTGAAAAGTCACTGTATGATATTGTGCAAGACAAGTTTAAGCCGCCGCCGAACCTAGCGACGAAGATAGTTATATCACCAGTAATAGTGAATGTAGCAAGGATCATCACAATTAAAGAAATACTTTCAGTATTATGATAACAATGGAATCCACACTAACTAGCCAGTAGGAGAGGTTTTATGAACCCCTTTCTAGGTCCAGAGAATGAAAAAAAACATAGTTGAGATATACCAACAATCCAAAACGTTTAGAATTATTGGATTTGATGTTACGAACGGAAGTATGCAGGTTGGTGCAGTACTCAGTGATGGATCATTGAGCTTGTTTGGGCCGAGATTGATTGAAGACACATTTTACATAAATTTGAAGATTTGTTTGTTAATGATTATTCAGATTGCGCGCCTGTTTATTTACAAGCCCCTCGTGAGTATTACTGTGTTTTACGCAATTAGATCAATTTTTAGCATATATATGAAAAGTTGAATGGCATTAGAACACAATCCCTGTAAAGGTCTATGCCTTAAAAAATATGAACCATGCGGCAGAACATGCCATTATGAATATTGTAAATAACATTTGCTCGCTTTACGTATTGGTCTCTGTGGTCGACCATCTCTTAAATGTGGTATTGGACTAAAGTCGCGTAATCAGCTTTGTCAACCATGTGGATTTGTTCGCGAGTATTATCGCGCGCACAGGCAAAGACTCGTAGAATCTATTATTGTAGAAACACCTGATGACGTCAACACCGTTGAAAACGATACAAAAGTAAATGAAATAATAGCCAGGATTGAAGTGATTGTTGTTTCTGATCCTGGTAAAGTAAAAACAATACTACAAAAAATTTCTCAATTAGACAATGATTTCCCCTTATCATACCAGCATGTCGACTGTGAATCTACTCAAGCAACTCGAGCAAGAGCGTGGAAAATGGATTCCAAGCGGCATGAGAAAAGACAACATACTTGTAACGTTAGGACTTTCTCTAAAGTCGCCACAGTTGACTGTGAAGCAACTTTGGGAAATAGCAGCGCAGTATTATATTAAAATCCTACACTGGCCAAGCGGGTTAAATAGCACAGTTGGTTTACGATAAATAAGAGCGTCGCCGCCATTACGCAGCGGTTATTGTCACTGAGCCTGCCACAAAAGCACGACAATTACAAGTTCCCGAGTTTGAGTTACAAAAACGTCGTGGTGATTTGCAAGATTATTGGGCAATTATCCCGATCGAATACGAGTCAGGTAAAGACGCTGTGCAACTGCTTTCAAAGAGGCGTCCAGGAATCGTATCGACGTTACAGCGCACAGGCACATGGAGATTGTTCACTATATGCCTTTGATTATGCCGCTTAACCGTGACAATGATGATGTGTTTAAAATCGCAACCCCGCGGATTCATAGCGATGCTTATGTGATCCTGAATCGTAAATGCATTGAGACCATCAATGATGAAATCGATAAAGCTTTTGCTAGGATTCTTGAGACGCTGGAAAAGTACACCAACGCAGCGTCAGGATAGGCTGTGGACAGATGCGTGAAAGTTGAACTTCATATTTCTCCGTTAAAGCTTTCCGCGAGTCGAATTATATTCCAACATCAGCATATGTTCCGCGGCGAGCAGAGGTAAATGTGAAAAACGATGACAACGTCCGTGAGGCATCCCGCTCGTGAAAATACAGAGCAGACGCGACAATACCAGTAACATTTGAATGAACTCAATCTTGGTGATATAGAACTTTCTGTACAGGTTACTAAAAACTTACTCAACACTTTTGAAGAACGTAACCCTGGTATCGCTGTTAACGTATACGCTTGGAACAATGGTTTGTATGTGCTTAAACTATCCCCACATGTATAAAACAAAAATTTATATGGGTGGACCCAGATTGATCTGCTGTTGCTGAGCGATATGAATGGTTCAGAGGCGCGGTACCATTATGTGTGGATAAAAAAAATTCCCGCTTGTTTTACCGGAACAGTAAGTACGAGGAGAAAAGTTTCCGTGTCAACGTTGTCTGCATTTATTCACCACCCAACACCTGCTTGACGACCATGACTTTTACTGCGGTGGAATCAGTGAAAAACCGCAGCCGACGATTATGCCAAAACCTGTTATAAGCATTTTGAAATTTTCAGCGGTGCAACGAAAGATGAAGGTCCCGTATATAGTCTACGCGGACTTGGAATGTTTAACGTTCCTGTGAACGACCAGAGGTCTTCGCTTTCCAACAATCAAATACAACGCAAGAAGCTGAACAAATCCCATGCAGGTTTTGATACACTGTAGTCACACGTGATGGAGTGACTGAGCCACCAATGTTGTATCGTGGCCAGGACTCGGTTGAGGTGTTTCTTAAATCGCTCGAGGTTACGGCGAAATGCATTATACAACAGCGCTCCTCACCCGCGGACATGATTATAGCCCGTGATAACACACGCGAGTTTTCCACAGCCACTCATTGCTCTATCTGTGATAGTCCCTTTGGTACTGATGCCAAAGTTCGCGATCACTGTCACAATACTGCCGGATATCGGGGAGCAGCGCACAGTGCATGTAATCTACAGTTGCGAATTTACCCAAATGAAACAAAAATACCGGTGGTCTTTCATAACCTGCCTGGGTATGATGGTCAACTGATCATGCAAGGAGGAGCAGCAGCATTAAAGGCGCCAATAAGCGTAATCCCCAACAACATGGAAAAATACATGACGTTTAGGCTGGGTCCGCTGCCGTTCATTGACTCGCTGCAGTTTTTGAATTCCAGTCTCGACAAGATAGTCAGTAACTGCTGTATACAGCGATTGATTTCAAATCACCAGTCGATATGGTACCGCTAATCCTGACAAGTTGAAGCTGATAACTAGAAAAGGAATGTACTCAAATGAGTACATGAGTGATTGGGCTGATTTTAATGACACCCAATTACCACCAATCAAAGACTTTTACTCATCTCTGACTCGGGAAGGTATCAGCACTCAAGACTATGAACACGCGAACAAAGTCTGGTCCGCATTCTAATGTACGACTATCACGATCTGTATTTGCGCACCGATGTGTTGTTGCTCGCGGATGTCTTCGAGACGTTTCGTGATTAAGCCATGCGCATTAATAAACTCAATCCCGCGCGTTACTCCTCATCACTTGGAATGGCTTGGGATGCGCTGCTGTCAAAAACCAAAGTCGAGTTGGAGTTTTTGACACACATTGACCAGCATCTGTTTATTGAAAGAGGAATCAATTCCAAGATTTCTAGGGCGAGTCATCGCTACACTTGCGAGAATAAACCTAACGTGGATGGATACGATCCCGCTGTCCCAAATAGTTACATTATGTATCTTAATCACAACAACTTATATGGCAGGGCGATTATGCAACCAATGCCCGTAGGCGAGTTTCAGTGGATCGATCCTGAGACTAAAAACTTATACAAAGACATAATCGAGCATGTCAGAAACACTGACTATGGACGTTTCTTTGAATTTGATCTTGAGTATCCAGACGAGCTTCATCATGCCCATAAAGATTATCCGCTGTCACCGAAAGCGTTGTCAGTACTCCGCGAGTGGCTGTCCCAGTATCAGTGTGAAATCGTGGATGATTCCTGAAGCAAGTTTATAGAATGCGTTAAGCTTGTACCGAACATGCGCAAGAAACTTAATTATGTAGTCCACATACAAAACCTCCAGCTGTATTTACGGCTGGGAATGTGTATATGCAAAGTCCATCGGGTGCTCAGATTTCGCCAGCGCACCTTATATTTTATTAAGAATGCAGCAACGGCTCCGATAAATTCTTTTCCCGGATCCACTTGCAACAGCCGTAGCCATGTTAGCGGTCCGCATTCATAAATATTTTTAAGCGCATCTGCGACACTTGCTGAATCTTAAGACGTCAACGGTTCGGCTTCTTTGTATCTGCTAGCAACATCTACAATGGTTAATGCGTACTTGTAAGTACGTCCACGTACCCGATCGTGTGGGAGAAACACACGTTCAGCTTGATGAACTTCATTGGGTGTTTTCACATCAAACCATCCACGGGAAATCTTTCTTGGCGCGGGTAGGTAAATTTGACACAACGCTTGTTTAGACAACCATGCTCGAACTTTTGCCGCGCTCGCTATTTTGTCAACGGCTGCTTCACCCTTCCAATAACCGCGGGGACAGTAGTATATTTTATCCATGTTTATTATATGGCCGCTTTACCTCCAATGAGTGGACTTTGTCCGCCTCCAATGAGAATCTTAGCCTTCATACCTCCTTTGATGATCCATCTGGCGATTCTTTCTCTGAGTGTAGGATTGATCGCGTTCAAGTCATGGATGAGATCTGTATCAGCACGATGACGTGCACGGATATCACTTGATGCTTGGTACGCGAGATCATGTCCGTAACATGCAGCATCGGCACAATGTATAGGTGCTTCTCCATGCTCTGGTTGGTTGTTAGAATCAAGTCGTATATCCAGTCGTGTTCCGTGCCCACAGTAAGTGTATCTAGGTCACGGAGGGAGCCAGAGCCAGAGATTTTTTTCACCAGGATATTAACTCCACGGTGTCCCGGGTAGCTTTGGTAACCTGGAACAGGAGGTTTTCACAAACGTGAACTTCTTTGCTCCACACCGAACACAAGTTCCACTGATAGCGGCTCTACCATTACGTTTTTGAACCCGCGTTGGATTTGCAGTACGAGTTTTCACGCGGCATCGCACACAATATGAAGACATGATTGTGTGATACAACAATTGATATTTAACATGGCATCACGAAAGAGAAAAAGCTCCGCTTTTAACGTCATTGTCTTCTTTGCTAAGGCAAAGTTCAGACCATCCAAGCACGGTGACATGTTTCCAAACTCAGTTCGCGCGTTAATCATTGACCCGGCCGGATTAGGGGAAACCCAACTGTTATTAAATCTGATCATGAGATGGTTAACATGGCATCGCCTGTACGTGATTGCGCAGTCAGCCCACGATCAAGGGATTTACGGAAGCGCTACAGCCGTCATCAAGAAGCAAATCGTCCACCATTGATTTCTTTTCCACAATTGATGAAGCTCCTACCATTGATGACTTTGATCTGAATTAGAATAATCTTGTTGTGTACGACGATGTAATGCTTGAAGACCAAGACGACCCCGCGAGAATATATTCCCGAGGTCGACACAAAACACCGACGTGATCTATGTAACACAACGATACGCGCACGTGTCTTAAGTAACCCGAGGTAACTGCAACATGTTGATGATATTTCGTGGCAATGACGCGCATGGTCTCGCAAACACTTGTGGGATGAGTTTAAGAATATGTTTGCGGAGGTCACCCAGGACCTGTAGTGTTTCTTCACTATTGACTTGACTAGTTGGCCACGCAAGTATCGAGCCGGTTCGGACATGACAATTTAAACGATTATGATGAATATAATGTCAAAACCTGCCAGTGATATCATATCAGAGTATGGGGAGCGACGCCGTAAAGCTGCCCGCGAACACCAGGAACTAATCCGTACTGTTATAGCTGGCCGCAAACGTGTCAAAGATATGTTACAGTTGCGACCTAGTGCTCGGATTACCTCACAGAGGGCATCACTCCTCAAGTCCACGCGCGAAACCGTGGAAGAGGCAAAGAAAGTTGCGGAAACCACCGCGGCTATGGTTGGACCGGTTGACAGGGCAGCCCAAGCCATTGAACAGTTGCCAGCGTAGATGTAGAAATTCCAAACAGGCACCCATGAAGACACCATGGCCCCGTTTCACCAAGCAACGTAACTTTATGCACAGAATTTTCGTACGTTTTAAGCGTAAGAAATCTTATGCTATTTCATAAGTGCGTTTCACAAAGATATCCGTACGAAAATTTCGTACGTGTAAGAAAAAGTGTTGCGTAAGTCACTCTTTTGTATGGAAGATAGGTCATAACTCGGTAAAATGTAATAAGGTACCTGAGAGATGAGATACTTATAAAGGACTACGACGAAGATGACGACTACAAGAACAACATTAATAACAAAATGACCAAAAATATATCGGGCAAAAATGCCTTGACCTATTATTTCTGATTAAAGAAGACAGGGTGCCTGTGTGTGTGCAGTGATGGATTTATGATATTGCCGCTCCTAGGCACTGTCAGAGTTGCCGCACCCCCTCCTCCCTGCCCAAAACAAAGCCTTAAAACCGGAACCTTTAAAAACTTTTACGCCTTTAAATAATGGAAAAATTTAACTAGAGGTTGTTGTTAAGTTTTACAAAATAAATACATGTTTTAACAAAGCCAGAGTTTCATACTTAAATATCTGCCGCCTCCTGAATTTTGCCGCCCTGGACAGCTGCCTTGTCTGCCTAATGGGAAAACCGTCACTTTGTGTGTGTGTGTGTGTGTGTGTGTGAGAGAGAGAGAGAGAGAGAGAGAGAGAGAGAGAGAGAGAGAGAGAGAGAGGTTGTCGAGCACAAGTCGATGAATATACAGAATTTAACTTACTTCTTTATTTATCTATATCTAAATGATTATCTAATCACTTCACTATATTTATCGACTTTTATTTCCTTCAAATACATGAACGTACTTGGAGGATCTCAGGCTGTAGTTTCCAACCACAAACCAGCAGAGTCCACCATTATATATAGAAAGATAAATGTGACGTTTATGCAATTCTTTGCGTCTTCTACAACCTTCCGAATCTATTTGATATTCATTGCAATACAAAGAATAAACTTTTAATTGGGTTTTAATTTCGCCTTCGCTTCAATTCTTTGCATTGTAAGACAAAATCTGAAGAAGAAAAAAGATGCATCATTCATTCGTGCTTTAACACACCCTCCTTGTTTATAGGCTCGTCAAACCTTGGAATAAAATTTTGCATCGTATTCAGTGGGACGTGATCTCTTTCTCTCTCTCTCTCTCTCTCTCTCTCTCTCTCTCTCTCTCTCTCTCTCTCTCACACACACACACACACACACACACACTTTGTTCATAAATTCTCTCAACACAGGATTAAGTTAGGTTAATCACTATATCTGATTAATATTTTAACTATATAAAAATATATTTAATTAAAATTCCAAATTTTATTTACATAATAATACAGTAATGCAAAGAAATAAAATTCGATAAACTATTAGGTTCATGCCTCCAATTACTAGATTCAGATCCATATAAACCATGGGTCGTTTTATCTTCCTATCTATTGTATCCACTATGCTCTACAAGTTCTGAAAAGTTTACTACATGACTTAAACTTTAGAAACTATATTTGTGTTTGCAAAACACGTGTGAAAGTTATGAAAATAACTAAATGACAATGAAGTCTGATCGAATCCGGTACATATGTATATAAACAAGTCAACCGAAATTCACTAGCCTACGTCAATCAGTGAGGGCATATTGATTTGGTCCAGCTCATGCGTACATCCGTACTTCTGTAAGTCTGTCTGTCTCGAGAAGATTTTTAGCAACAGTGGGCAAGAACCATTAAACGTATACAAATGAATTTTTTCTAGCATTTTTGCATGCATACGTAGATGACCTGATTAGATTTTCAGGTTATTACAGCAATCTTTTATTTATTTACACAGTTTAAAACTGTTTGGAATTGGTCATTTAAAAAAAATAAAACATTGTTAGCAAGAAAGCATAAACCGCTTGAGGCAGAAAGTGAAATTTTGTAGTCTTATTTCTATTCGTATGTAGATGACATGGTTAACTTTTCTGAAAATTCCATGAATTTGGTTGTTTATTTAACTATTTATTTTTTACCCATTCTTTTGAATTTTATGTACTTCTGCTTTATGAATGAAAACCTTGTTAGAAAGATTAAGCAAACACCACTTGAAGTCGACAAAGGAAAGTCAATGTCTCGCTTTTTCGTATTTTTATCTTAAGACAATAATTGGATAAATATACTCTTCCTGCATCATCGAACTCAAGGCATAGAAGTTCCGAAGAAAAAGATAATCATTTTCTATTTTGAACAGCATTTAAACACCCCAAATTATGCACATTCTTTCCGTTGGTGGAAAATTAGTCTGTTCACTTGGATGCCATACAAGATGCATTTTTCTCTTTCATCTTTTTGTGTTTTTTGTTAACATTATCTTTGTGAACCGGCGCACTTGAAGAACAACAGGCCTTGTAAATTTAACGTATTTGCTGTTTTACTAACAGTATAAATGTGATATTTATTAATAAAAACTATACAGTTCAGCGCTTCTGAGTTTTTGATGTGTCACCAGGAATGATTTGCTGAGGTGAGAATTTAATATGTAATTCAGTATTTTGCATTGCATATTCAGAAACGATTAACCGAAACTCATTAATATGACTACATTCTCAAAACAAATGTTGAGTGGTTTCTTCTTCTTCTTTACAAAAAGTACATAGATTGTTTTGGATTACACCATTCTTGTTTAAATAGTCTTTTACAGGTAATATGCTGTGAAGTATTCTAACCATTGTATTTTAGAGTCTCCTGTGCTTTTGAATACAATTTTGTAAATCCGGTTCCATATTTCTGCGTTAGAATAAGAAACAGCATTTCTCATGCTTGTCTTCATTTAGGTATTAGAATATTATTTTTAAGAGTTTTGTACATATCTTGACACCCCTTTGCACTTTTTAATAATATCCTAATATGAGTCAGTATACACGGGTATATTACCTGGATTCAAATGAACTGGTGTTTTCTGGATCTGATAATATTTTTAATACTATTACAAAGATCCAGATAAAGTAATCGATTTCCCCTTTCAATATAAAATTTTGTCTTAAAGTTTTCAAATGTACCAAAGCTAACACCATCAAAGATATCGCTTATAGACTTCGATCCTTTATTATACTAAGATATAAAAACACCATTTTATGTGCGACCCTAATATTTTCATTTTCCCAAATAGTTAGATTTAACAATTCTTCCAAAGAATAAAATTTTATGTTTTCGTAGACTTTAATCCAAGCTCTAAATGCGTCTCTCTAAAGAGGATTTGTTGTATTATTTCTTTTTTTTCACGTACTCCATCCCAAGATCTACAATATGTGTATTTTGCCTAAAAAGTTTCATAAAGATATAATCCCAACAATTGTTTTGTCTTCTAAAGGAGCATTTCAATGCTTGAATATATTTAGTCCACCATTCTCAATGTTTTGCACAATTATATTCCTTTTTATTTTTTATTTTTGGCCTTGTCAAATAAATTTAAAAAAAAGATTTAATTAAATGGTGTAAGATATTATCAGGTGGGTTGGGTAAAGCCAACTACAAATGAATAAGTTTGGAGAAAGCCAAGGTTTTTTAGTACTGTTATTTTTCCAATAGGAGTCAATATTATTTTTTACCATTGAGTAAGTAGTGATTGTATCTTGGGAATGCATTTTTGATAATGAATATTTATCAGTTTATTTGGGTACAGCGAAAACTCTCTACCTAAAAGACTCAACTGAGATTCTCCCGAAATTAATTTCCAACGAGCATAATGGTATACTTCTTTACTAAATATTTTCCGTCCTATCCACATTACTTTGGTTTTATCATGATTTACTTTTATGCCTGATATTCAAGCACAAACGTCTAATAGATTCATTATTTTTACTCTTTGAGCTATACATCCTGATGCTAATTTACAGACTACATTGAAAAGGGTAATAGGACGCCAGTTTTTTTTAAAACTGTCTTGGCTTATCTCCTTTTGGTAAGCAAAGAATAATAACATGTATCTGACTGACTGAAACTTGTTGTTTATCATAAGTTTCGTTAATTGGTCTCAAGATGAAATATTTTATGTCAGTCCAACAAATGAAAATTAAAACATTATACCGTAAATCCATCAGATCCTGGAGATGTTTAATTTTTTATCCTTTTTTAGTGAACTAAGTACTTCATCTAGTTGTATGTTTCCTTCCAAAAATCAGATTTTTGCTTTGTTAATTGTTGGGACATAACATTCTCTTAGTAATTGGTCCAAATAAACATCTAAAATATCTATTGATTCTGAGTATACGTTACTGTAAACATTTCTAATTTCATAAAAAATTTGCTTTTGATCTAATAAAATATTTTCTTCTAAAAGTTCTATTCTACCAGTCGTTTTATTTATAACATTTATATTCTCAAAGGCACAACAATATTTGGATGGTTTCTTCAATCCTCCAGGCTCTATTCCTAATCGCATACCCTTGTAGTTTATCCTTTCTTAAATTTTTAGTTGATTTCTTTTTCCTCTAATTTCTCGACTATATGTGTGAAAGTCCTTTTCTATTAACTAGATTTTTTCCATGTTCTCCCTTTCTTTTTCTTATATGCAGCAAATGAAATAGTTGTGCCCCTTATTTACATTAATAAAGCTTCTAACAATAGATGATTATCAATTGTATACTGGATATCTGCACCATTTATATAATTTAATTCATCAAGATTAAAAACAATTAGGGTATATTTTTTTCTTTTACTTTGTTAATTGTATCTTTCACTTTTGTAGCAGACTTCGGATCCTTTAAAAGACTTTTATTAACTTTCCAGAATCCTTTTCCGTGTGTAAATTTATTAAGTTATAGTGCAAGAGTAGTAACCGAGGGATCCGATCTGTAACCTGATGTAATGTCATTTACTAAGTTTGTTAGACCTACAGAAAAATAAGAAATAAAATCTAATCTGGCTTTTTTTATTGGATTTTCTTGCGCCAAGTGTATCTTCTTAGATATGGATTAAGTACTCTATAATAGTCAACCTAGTAATGATGCTTCATGAGTTTATTTCTCCATATTGTGGGTTATTAACATTTACATACCCTTTCAAATCCAAAGTCGGATACAATACTAAATTGAAATCACCGCATAAAATATTGACCGAATTATTAAAATCTTCGCTTATATCTTCCACTCTGTCAAAAAAATTTTTTTTTAAATCAGGATCATCTGAATTAGGACCATACAAGTTAATAAGGGTTAATCTATTGTTTTCTACTTAAGTCTACTCCCAGTAAATTCCCCCCCCCCCCCATTTCTCTTTCTCTATGTAATTTAAATTCAAAGTTGTTATTGAACATTATACTTACTCCTCTTGAATTTGCCTCATGTGAGTTAAAAATACCTCTATATCCCCATTGTGTCTCAATATATTTCTCTTCCTTATATGCAAAGTGAGTATCTTGTAAGCATATAATACTATATATTTTTTTCACGAACATCTTTTCTGTTATTGTGCATTCCCAGCAACTGACAGTTTCCAGATGCTATTTTAAGTATATTATCCATCGCTATACCATCTGTCCATGTGTCTCTCTATTCTTTCTTATATGCACATCTTCTACAAATATGTGCATCTACTTATACACATTTGATTATGGCTTTTTTATAATATTTTAGTTGAATTAATTAATGAACGAAACACCGTTAACTACTATGCGTTATAATTTGACCAAAAAGAACTTTAATCAAGTAGAAAAGACCAACACTAACCTTTTTAAAGTCCCCTATCAGTAGTATTGATTACAAAGTTTTGAAAATATACAACAGTTGTTGTTGTAGTTGTCATCGTTAATCAGGGACCATGCGAATGAATATCAGACATCCCGCCAACATTGCTGGCGATGTACTGATATAGGATACATGTTAATATATCCTTTACATCAGGCAAGCAGTATCCGCATTACAACAAAGAATCCCTGAAGACTCCCAACACTACAGAATTTACCAGCATACAATGTCAAGTTTAAGAAGCTCTTGACCTTGGTTTAGAGTGAAATCGGAAATTGGTGAAGTGTGGGGTTAAGAGAAAGCGAACACATTGACGCACGCATTTCGATGAAAAGATCCAACATTCAGTTACTTTTAGTGAATACATGTTTATGTACGTGTTTGTAGCGGCAGCCCTAGAAAAGAGGTCAGTATGGCCACCCTTGCTTCCATTTGTTGCCGTCCTAGCCAATCATGGTTAACATAACAGAAGCAAAACAGCGTGTGCGTAGAAATCAAGTGTTGTCTGATGTAGTCAACAATTCAAGTACTGTATTAGACTGTGTATATTTTTCACGAGCGCAAGTGGTCGTGGAGTGGGAAACTTCTTTGCGTGCAGATGCGCTGGGGAAATCATGGCACCATTCAATGATTGATTAGCCTGTTGTTGAAATTGAATCACAAAATAAAACTTGACTTGTCAATTATAAATACTATTAAAAGCAAAACCCGATAGGTTTAACATTAATGTATGCAGTTTATCTTGCAGAGCATGGAGTTTCTACTCACATGTTTGTTACTGTTGGCTGACGATTTAGTTTTATTTTCAGAAAACATGAGAGTTTACAAAAGCTCATGAATAATTTGCACCATTACTGTAATAAATATAATCGAAATATAATTCTTGATAAAACATAAGTTATGATCTTTAGAAAAAGTGGTCAATTAAGACAAGAAGATTTATGGAACATTAAGGGAAATCCTATTGATGTGGTTGACAATTTTGATTACCTTGGTCTTGTTTTCTCGAGCATCGGAAAATTCTATAAAACTTTATATAAAAAAATGGCTGATAATGCATTGAAGGCAATGAATATGCTTATTTATAATTTGAAGACAAAAATGTTACTTAAATTATAACGAATAGTTCAAGCTTTTTTATATAAATGTTGTTCCATTTTTTAATTATGCAGAAGAGGTATGTGGTTTTCACCAGGCTGACGCCGTTGAGCGTGTAACAAGAAAGGTTTGTAAAATATTTTTAAAATGTAAAAATATATACTTCTGACGTCGGTGTGTACTGTGAACTTTGAACAATTCCACTTAAATACTTAAGGTTAGTTAAGTTAGCTAAGTATTGTTTTAGAATTACAAATTCTGTAAATATTATACTGGATACTGCATATTCGCAGTTATTTATTGAAAGAGAATCAAATAATAGTATTAATTTGGTTACACAACTAAAATATACTTTAAACAGATCTGCGTTTGGTGAAGTTTGGATGTTCCCCAATTCTGTAAATTGCTCCAAGTTGTTGCATTTCTTTTAACAAAGTCTTACAGATGCTTTTCTATAAGACATGAATAATAAATTACACAATACTGATTAACCGTCTCTATATAAACATATCAAAACTGACTTCGGCCTCAAAGATCATTTTAAATTTTTGTATAAACCATAAACATAGATTAGGTGAGTGTCTTCTCATAATCTGGGAATTGAAACTGGGAGATATGAAAACAAAATAATCATTAGAAGTGAAAAAATATTGCATGCTAAGTTTATGAAGCGTTTAAAATTAAATATTATTTTTACAGATTTTTTTATAAAGATTCTTTTCCATCCCCTGCTTTCCAGCTTTTGTTGATTACATTTATAGAGTTTCTGTTCGAAGTTGTACGTAAAGCATTTGATAACCATGCAGTGGCGTACTAAGGGTAAATGGCGCCCGGGGCGACGATGATTGCCCAAAGGACCAGAATACGAGGCCCGAATTTTTATCAGCTGTTTTGGCGCCCCAAGACCTCTGGCGCCCTCCCCTCCCCCCCCCTCCCCCGTTAGTACGCTACAGTAACCATGCAATGTTTGTAGTTTGTACTTTATGAGCACGTACATGTTTATGAGAGTAAACAATTGAATTGAATTGTATTGAATCTTGATGAAATCCTCAAATTTAACCAATATTAGAACAAAGCTGACGCTGTTACAACAAAACATATGTAAACCTAACCACAAGTATCAGAAAGATGTGAAGTAGTAAAATTGTTAGTTGTGACAACGATTATAGCGGTGATTGCTTTTACAATGTACATCTTAAAAAATGCAATGATATCAGCAATGTTACGTATTTTATAGTGGTAATAGCATACGAGATCTCCCGATTTACACCCAGTACATGTGCGGCGACAGCGATAAAATAAAAATCGTTTAAGGTTCGAGCCTACTATTGCGTACAATGTACTCATACGTACGCTTCTTTTAAAAAATTTCGTTGATTTATTCTGGTAATCATTTTCAGACAATCAGCGACCTTCATTCTTTTAAATACTCTACCAACACATATAGGCTGGTTTCGTAGGTCATAAAATAATTAGGTGTCTGTGACCAGTAGGGAACTACAATTATTCCTCAGCTTTGCATGTATAATCGATAATTTTCTATCACCAAGACAAAAGGTTGTGGAAAAGTTAGGTTTTGGAAAAAAGAGATCGGTTAAATTCCCTTAACGACGTAATCTGATGTTTATCCGCTGGAATATTATTCCACAAGTTAACACTGGATGATATGATATAAATGATTTTCTATTTGGGGCATGCCTGCATGAAACTGAAAGAATTTCAGACCTATTACATAACGGATATCGGCTTATCTTACTTATATAAGGAGGACTCAATTACTGTAAAGATAATGGAGCGTCCTCATTAATAACTCCATTGAGAGTTGCTATGTTTTTTTTTTTGTCATTATTTCTCCTTTCATTCAAAGGAATTAAACATGTTTCTAAATACAAGCATTCTGAAATGGCATAACATGGTAAGCCAGTGAAAAACCGGCAGCTTCCAGCTGTACTCTACTAGCATGTTGCAATATGGGTCTTATATAGGTTAGATACAGTTTTTAAAGGGTTGTTTTAAAGAGCTTAAACTTCGATGCCCACAGCAAAGCCAACTTTGCACTTGTTATGTTGACTATACTTTCAATGTATTCATTCTAATTAAAATAATTATGAATTGCCAGAACAAGATTCTTATGCGAATATATAAGGTGTAGGCTCTTGCCGTCTAAAAATAGTTTGGGTGTTTGTACCTTTGATATTTTAGAAACAACATTAATCTCTTTTGTAGCATTAAATGTCATAAGCCATTCCTTTGACTAGTCATTCGTTTTTCCATATCATGATGAATCACTTATTCAATTTCAGCAATGTAAGGAGATGAATAATATAATGAGGAGTCATCTACAAAAAGATAAGTGATTCATTGATTCAGCAATATAATTTATATAAACCAAGAATTATAATAGGCCTAATATTGAACCTAAGTGTACTATCGAGTTTATTTTTTTTAACACTTGATAATGAATGGGTTTTTTTATATAATAACTCTTTGCTCACGATCGGAAAGATATCTTTCACCATTCAAGCATATAATCAATTATTTCATATTCCCCAAGTTTAATATTGCGTTCTCCATGCCACACTCTGGCGAATGCTTCAGAAAGATCACAAAACAGCATACAGCTATTGTCATTTCTTTCTCTTGCTAGACATACAGTAGTCTAAATCTCAGTCCGTTGAAACACTGTAGAATTAAGCGGCAAAAATCCAGATTGATACTTACAGAAGAGATTGTTTGTATCAAAGAAATTGTAAACATATTTATATGTGCAATCCTTTCAAACAGTTTTCCTAAGTAACTTATGAGCGAAATAGGTCTATAGTTGGATACCAGACTTTTATTACCTTTCTTAAAGACTGGTTCAACATAAGCTAGTTTCCATGAATTAGGACAGTTTTTTATCCTCTAGAGACCCCCTTAGAATCTTGATACGGATTGAAAGAAGTCTACATCAGCTTAAGGCTGCTAGCGTCGGGACCGCTCGCCTTATTAATATCTAAAGTTTTGATAGCGTACATGACGTCCTTTTCAGTTGCCATAATAACTGATAAATTGTTATTAGTTCCAGGGTTGAGTTCCGGAAGGTTCTGGTTTTGATCTTCAATCGCCGATATTGTCACAAAATAGGAATTCAAAATTCAGATTCTTCAGTATCTTCATATGCAAGTAAATCAGATTGACCAGCATATGAGCATTGCAGAGGTAGTATATGGTTAGTAGATTTCAATTCTGTCATGAAATATCCAGAAATTTTCTATACATTAACTTGGATTGTTTGTACTGTATCAAAATTTGTATGAACGTTTTCTTTAGCGCTTTTTCATATTATTAACATTATTTCTGAATTATTCTATTTCTTTTGGGCGACTACGGATTTAAATTTATGTATTTATAAATTAGTTATTAAATGAACTAGAACATCCATCTGAACCACAAATGGTATTTTTCATGGGTAACAATTCCGTTTTTGTATCAGAAAGTCGTAAGTTTAAGATTTGCACCATTATTTCCAACCCCATGGCCTTGTCCCATTATCAGCTCCCTCTTACGATATTGTGCCATAGCCTTAAGTTGGACCTTGGCCAGTGCGGGAACGGTAGCAAACTGAAGTTGTGTATTCGTATATTTATATCCGTAGAATATGGTGATGTCTTTCATAAGTATTCTACGCAAATTGTTTACCACTGCACTGTCACATTGTTAGCTTTCCCTATTACCTTCATATCAAAAGAGACAAAAGGACCCGGTACAATCAATATGGTTGTGCTTATCTTTGTAATTGCTATATGTACACTTTGTTCAGATTTAAATGGTTCATTATATATACATATATATATATATATATATATATATATATATATATATATATATATATATATATATATATATATGTATACATATATATATATATAAAGAGAGAGAGAGAGAGACAGACAGACAGAGAGAGAGAGAGAGAGAGAGAGAGAGAGAGAGAGAGAGGCACAAACATTTATAACGGCGCAAATTCAAAAACGGTTTCCCACCGTTTCCAGCGAAACAAGCTCTTCGTCAGGGTAATAATAGCTTACATATACAAAGCAAACACTAAACACAAAATCTAAGACAATTTCTGGACTCTTACATGCTACAATCACTAGGGGGAATTTACAACAAGAGATATAATAATAAAAAGTTGTGTAACAATAATAATAATAAACGAGCGGGTTATTGTGTCTATCACATGGAAAACCAACATGTTTTGACCTAATTCGAGGTATTGAACAAAGGACGGAAAACAGCATGACGAAAAATCAACACCATCTAAAAGATTTGCTAAAGTCTTTTTGAACAAGATGGCTGCCATAGTAAGTTGAGTGTTTCTAAGCTCTATCAATTATCTATAATGCTGCCCTTACATTTTGTACAAGCAAAATTATATGTGATTTAACATATGCAAGAGTGTATTAGCAACATTATGTGCTACTTTTATTCAACTAAACTGTGTGAACTTTGATGGAAATTAAAGAAGACATAAATCAAGAGGATCAAACAAAGGACTTTGTTTCAAAATGGCTGACTAAACAAAACCTTAAACTGGATTTCTAACTTTCTCCTGAGCTCAGATTCGTCTAACTCCATCTCAGGATTCAGCTCTCAGGACATCAACTTACCTTCTCAGATGAGTAATAATACCACTGAAAATCTGGAATCTACAAATCAACCACAGGATCATGAAGATGATGACCCAGAATTCAATATGACCCACAGCAATGTACATGTACCAGGCCAACAGCAGCCAGAATTTCTGCAGGTTGTATATAATCTTCAAAGTGTTACAATTACAGTTTCCCCTCACATGATAAGTGATGTCCATACCTTTCTGCTTAAAAATCTGGAGCACAAATATAGTAACATTAAGCAAAATGGACAAATTTTCAAATTACACGATGAAGAGAAAAATCTGCATGTAACTATAACATATTACAGTAACACAAGTAGACTCCATATTCAGGGAATAGGCCATTTGACTTGGCTTCAATATTTCTTCACTGCCTGCCATGCCCTGAGGGAAGAAATATATGTAAAACAGATTACCACTCAGTCCATCTCCTCCACCCCTATCCATACCCCTAAGGGAAGATTATACCTGTCAATCAACGACAGCCCAATTAGTAGTACCCATTGTAGTTTGGTGAACTCTATAATTGTGCCAAAACCATTGGAGATGATTTTCCAAGAAAAAGGACACAGGGAGCTACTCACAAATAAAACAGTTAATGTAAACAAAACCAACCAAAGTACTGATACAGGCGACCTTAATCCACCATGTGTCAATTCAGTGTTGCAGGAAAGTAAACACCTGCAGGCTATTAAAGAAATGGACTCTTGTAATCAGGGTTCAGCAGTGGAAAATGATTTACCCTTTATGCATACTAACATACAACAAACAGGTTCAAAGACCATAAACAGGTGGTCAATGTCTACCATATACTTCCTTGATCACCATCAATAGTAGACAAGCAGTCATTATCAAAGAATTGGAAGAAAAAGTACAAAATTTAATTACTGAACTAAATACTGTTAAAGCAAACCAGAGTAATGCACCAGTGTCAAGAAGAGACTCTATGTTAGTTAGTACTGCAACACAGACTAATCCTAAACCCATGACAAGGAAGAAGACTTGTGGCACCCAGGTAGAAGAGGAAGATAGAAGCAAAACTGAAGAAATGAAAGAGGGGCGTGAAGAAATTTTAACAGGTGACACCAGGCCTATACCAGTACATGTATCTACAACTACCACCGATACTTCACCAATACAAATGTTAAATCCTTGTGACTACCAGGCGATAAAAAACCTAAAAACAAGTCCACCAAATAAACATAAACAAAACAGAACCCTGATTATTGGTTCATCGATTGTGAAGGGAGTAAAACCAAGAATGCTTCTAAATACTGATGTAAAAACACTTCGAGGTGCAAAAATAAACACAGTTACCTCCAAAATTATGCAGATGGAACTATCCCCATAGAAAACCATTATTGTACAAGTAGGAGGAAATGATGTTAGTGAGGGCCGAACAACAACCCAAATCGAAGAGGACTATGATAGTCTACTGCCTGCCATACGATCTAAAAATCATTCTGAGTGTAGCATCATTGTTTCAGGTCTACCCCCTCGAATTGATGCAGACGTAAAAATAGTAAACAACATTTTGATAGACCTCTGTGAGAATCTAAACTTGTATTATGTGCCTCAGTACTACTCCTTTTTCATAGTGAGAATCTAAACCTGTATTATGTGCCTCAGTACTACTCCTTTTCATAGAAAACACGAACAAAGTGAATCTAGAATTATATAGTAAAGACAGGATCCATCTAAACCTGTATTATGTACCTCAGTACTACTCCTTTTTCATAGGAAACACAAAGTGAATCTAGAATTATATAGTAAAGACAGGATCCATCTAAACCTGTATTATGTACCTCAGTAATACTCCTTTTCATAGAAAACACGAACAAAGTGAATCTAGAATTATATAGTAAAGACAGGATCCATCTAAACCTGTATTATGTGCCTCAGTACTACTCCTTTTCATAGAAAACACGAACAAAGTGAATCTAGAATTATATAGTAAAGACAGGATCCATCTAAACCTGTATTATGTACCTCAGTACTACTCCTTTTTCATAGGAAACACGAACAAAGTGAATCTAGAATTATATAGTAAAGACAGGATCCATCTAAACCTGTATTATGTACCTCAGTACTACTCCTTTTTCATAGGAAACACGAACAAGGTGAATCTAGAATTATATAGTAAAGACAGGATCCACCTGAGCCGAAAGGGAACTGCCAAATTACTTCGAAATATTAACAAATATTCCAGGATTTTCAAGAAAGTGACTGAAGACTATTGCCAGTACTGTGGTGAGACTGGCCACTTACTGAGGTGTGTCGGCATGGGAAGCCAATCTCATCCAATTCATGTGGAGCACTCGGACACAAGCAAAAACTCTGTTCCTTGGATACAGTACCACCAGATTAGGTGAGTGGCAAAGAGGAGAATGACACCTCATGTTTGTATGCAGCAAACAACAATAAACTGAGCTTAATAAACACTGCATATGGCAAAATCCCAAATGCAAACAAATACTATGTACTCTCTGAACTGTGTGAAGCATGTAATAATTTTAAATGTGTATGTACTTTCAAATCTAACACAAGATTATTGTATAATAGTAACATTCAAAAGCCATCAAATATTAACCATGGCAAATCAAATTCATACAGTAAAGAGGTTTTGGAACCGGGCAGCAAAGATACTGTTACTAGTCTGCTTGATTGAACTTATGAAATATGTAACTCCCTTGAGGCCTCTTGTTCACACGAGAATCCTAATGTAAATGCTTATGGTACAAACAATAATGAAAACATAGACTGTACTACAAACAATACCAAGTTAAATGTCTGCATAGACCACAATGTACATACTGAAATCAATCCCAGCACATGTGGTAAAATCGATAGTGAGCAAACTTGTACAACTCTTGGACTTGTAAAAAAGGGTTTAAGAAAAGGGTTTAAGAATTGCAAACCTCAAGGTAAGGCATATCTTGCCTAAACTTGATAAGATTAGGCTACTAATAAACTAAAAGAGATCTGTACATATTCTTGGTCTTTGTGAAACATTTTTAAACAGAAACAATGATGATAGATTACTCAATATTAAAGGGTATCAGTTTGAAAGAAAAGATAGGGATGACAAACAGGGAGAGGGGATACTTCTTTATATTACAGACTCCATTAAATATAAAAGGAGACATGATCTTGAAACCAACACAATCGAAAGTATATGGATAGAAGTAAACTTGATGCAAACAAAGCCTATTCTGATATGCTCTGCTTATAGGCCCCCTAATTCTAAAGTAGAGTGGATTGAAAAGTTTGAAAATCAAGTACAAAATGCTGTTGGTGTACATGATTATGAAACAATAATATGTGGTGATTTTAATATAGACTTCCTAAAAAAACCCTCCTCAAAAGTGGCTAGACTGTTTCCAAACTGGTAATTTCACTCAGGTCATTAGCAGTCCGACTAGAATCACGAGAGACAGTTCAGCATTAATTGACCATATATATACAAATAAAGTAGAAAATGTTAGTGAAATTTGTGTTCCTGTGTTTGCAATCATAGACCATTATCCTGTATGTATCACTAGACATGTGCCTAAACTTACCATTAACCAACATCGTGAGATAAAATACAGAGATTTTCGCAACTTTCATGAAAAAAACTTCCTTAATGACCTGTATTTGATGCCTTTTAATGATACCACTAATATTCCAAATGTCAATACTGCCTGGGAAGCTTGGTATAAACTTTTTATCCATGTATTGGACAGACATGCTCTTTGTAAAACGAAACGTGTTAAACATGAGCATCAACCTAAATGGATGACCAATGAGATAAAAGAAGCAAGACACAAAAGAGATAAGTTTCATAGAATCAAAGACTGGGATAACTATAAAGAATGGCGAAACATCACAAGCAGCCTAATACATAAAGCTAAGAAAAATTATTATAATCAAGCTATTGGGAGTGCTACAAATACAAGCACATTATGGCATTATCTAAAAGATCTTAGTCCCTCCTCACAAAGTATTCCACCTACCCAATTAGACCACAATGGAGACTCAGCTACAAGTGTACATGAAATTGCGCACTTCTTCAACCACTACTTTACAAATGTAGCAAATAATTATGTCAGAGAGAACACAGAGACCATTGATAATGAAAAGCTTCTCAATTATGTAAATGCCAAAGTTCCAACTGATCCTCCACTTGAATTTTCTATAGTTAATGTAAGTGAACATTATGTATACTGTACCCTTGTGCAGCTAAATGTTAAAAAATCTACTGGCCTTGATGAAAAAGGCCTAATGGCCCTAAAATTTGCTGCACCTGTTATATCTCAATCTATAGCTAACCTCATTAACAAGAGTATCCAGTCTGGTGTTTTCCCAGATAAATTTAAAGAAGCAAAAGTAACCCCAATATATAAGAAAGGCTCTAAGTTGGACCCAGGAAACTACAGACCTATTTCCATTCTACCTACATTATCAAAAATCTTTGAGAAACTGATTGCTAAGCAAGTATACCATTACTTCAGAACATTCTCTTTCACAAAGAACAATCAGGTTTTCGAAAGGATCATTCATGTCAAACAGCTTTAGCAAAACTCACAGACTGTTGGCTACAGGAAATCAATAAAGGGGACCTAACAGGTGTATTATTCCTAGACTTCAGGAAGGCTTTTGATTACGTCAATCATGATGTTCTTTTATCTAAGCCAAAATGCTATAAATTTGATACTAATGCCTTAAACTGGTTTTCATCCTACCTATGCAACAGAACACAAAGAACCGCTATTGGTAATGTTCAGTCCATCTCCATGGAAATTAAACATGGTGTCCCCCAGGGGTCTACCTTAGGCCCACTGCTTTTTCTTATTTTCATTAATGACCTTCCACTGGGGACAAAGCACTCAAATATAGACTTATTTGCAGATGATGCTACTGTAACTGCTTCAGGAAATGATATAGTTACTGTTGAAGCACTACTAGATACTGATTTAAGAAACATTGAGAAGTGGACAAATCAAAATAAAATGGTTATAAATGAAACAAAAGCAAAATGTATGGTAATAGCCTCATCAATGAAACATTCAACTTCTAACAATCTGCTAAATCTGACAATAAATGGGCAACTCATTTAAAATGTTAAAGAAGAAAAACTCCATGGAGTGATAGTTGAAAATGATTTAAAGTGGGACAAGCATATTGAATATGTCTCTAGGTCTCTATCAAGTAAAATAACTTTACTAGGTAAAATTAAGAAGTACCTACCCATACAAACTAGAATAATGTACTATAATGCCTACATTCTGCCAATTATTGATTACTGTTTGACAATATGGGGAAACTGCCCCAAAAGCCAATTAGAAAGAATTAACAAGATACAAAAGAGAGTAGCCCGTCTAATACAGGATGCTCTTTTTGAAACACCATCTAAAACCCTTTTCCATGAACTAAAATGGCTTCAAATAAATGACAGAATTAACTTTCAAAAGGCAGTACTTGTCTACAAATGTATAAATTGGAAAATGCCTGAATACATGAGAGAAATTTTTGATGAAATCCAAGGACTATATGCCTTACGGTCGACCATGCATGGCCATGTGAAACTCCCCAAACCCAAGACTGAACAATTTCGATATAGTCTTAAATATTCTGGAGCAAAGATATGGAATTCCTTGCCCACATCTGTTAGATCAGCCACTTCTGTTGAAAGTTTTAAAGAAAAATATCTCAAATATTTGAAACATGATTTTTAATTGACCTTTACATGTCAGTATATCTTGTAACATCGCCTGTGTCTACTCCAACTGTCTTGTCTCTGTGCATGGTAATCTGTGTTTTTAGTTTTAGAATAGCTGAGGGCCTCAAGGGAGACTAGATACATCTGTAATCTAATTGAGCTACCCTCTTTAAATAAAGAATTATTATTATTATTATTATTAATTACATCCCGGTAGAGCAATGCATGGAAAGATGTCAAGAGAATTGTGTAACGGAATAATGGACAAGAACTATAATAATAAATAATAATAATGACAATAAAATAATAGAAAATAATACATGTGATTACTTGGGTAAATATTATCGCAAATATTGCATACGGACGAAAAACTGATGACTGGTTTTAATTTTGATAAGACTGCAACGGGAAGGTTAGATTTTTTCATTTAGTCCGAAATCCCCATGAGTTTTCAATTGTAGTATCCAGTATCGTTCCTTACGTGTGCGTTCTATGTCGGTCCATCCCAAGTTTGATTCAATCGGTAGCATCTCGAGGGACTCAACTGAATGTCCAGCGAGTTGTACTGGTTGGCGACTTTCGCGTTGATTTTGTTGCGAATAGGGCTTTTGTCATCATTCATTCGCTTTCTGAAATCAACAGTTTCGCCAACATGTTGAATGGCACAGATCTTGCATGTCAGATGATAGATTGCATTCTTGGTTCGACATCCTAATTTCTAATTGATAGTGTAGCTAACTTCTGTTGTCGAACTTCTGAAAGATTCGGTCTCGGGCATATGTTTGCAAATTAGGCAACGCTTGTCTTTGCAGCGGCATGTGCCTGAATCTGTGGTCTTGTTTGAAGTTATCATGGCACGTCGTACTAGATGATTCCTGAGATTTTTAGGTCTACGGTACACAACCATAGGAACTTCTTGAAATATACCCCTCAGACGTTTGGACGATTCAATATGGTGCCAATGCTTCCGAATGATCTGTGGTAGGTTTGGGGCATCGGGGTGGAAAGTTACCACGAAGGGGACACGCTTGTTGGTTTGCTTGGTGTTATATTTTAGGAGAGCTCCTCTATCGAGGAAACTTGTTTTGTTAATATCCTCCTGAATGTAGCTCCTTCTTTAGCATCTCCTTCTAAGGTTCCCCTTGAACCCTCATATTCTCTTTTTAAAGGTAGCATGATTAGAGCATATGCGTTTGGTATGAACACACAGACACAAACACAAACACACACACACACACACACATATATATATATATATATGAGATGTCAAGAGCATTCCCAACGTTTCAGCTTTTATGATCGGATGCTCTACATAACGACATTCAGGACTGATAACGCATTTAGAAATTGTTTGCCTTTATAGCACTGGCTATCATCCTGCTTGTCATTGCTTGATGCGATATGAACCAAGTATAAGTAAATAATCGCATCGTGAATGAACAGCGATAGTGAAATGCACTTAGTATGCACTGCAATCCACTTGATTAAATTGTTGAAGAGGAGATTTAAGTGTCTGACTTAGCAACTCAATTACATGCTTTACCAAACGAAATTATAATGTTTTGCTTATTACCTCTAGAAAAATGAATTATTAAAGTGTTGTTGATTCTTAAATGTTGTACTTACTTACCTCCCTATGACAACAATATGGCACAAAAGAAAATAAAATCAATGTGCCAAAACGTACTAAATATATTTTTTGCCGTAAATGTCAACACCTATTCCTATTTTGGTCATATAAACATATTTTGCAATTATGTTTTGCTACAAGCATGATATTGTTAATAAATGATATTTCCTAATTCTTCGATGAGGATAAAAACAAAAATTGTTTTATCACTTACGACCTGGTTCTAAATACACTTACGACTTAAGATTCGAAACCCGACTGGATCACTTATGACCTACTGGTTCTAAATACACTTACGACTTAAGACTGGAAACCCGACTGGATCACTTACGACCTTCTGGTTCTAAATACACTTACGACTTAAGATTCGAAACCCGACTGGATCGGTTACTTCAATAGTTTGATGCTCGTACAGTATCAGGATATTGGAATGGGTCACATTTTTCATTGTTGTGACTTTTGGGAGTGGTGTATTTTAGCTGTTATTTCGTCGAGGGTCTTAAAATACGTGGGATTTTTTTTAGGAAGTCTGGTAAATTTGTTATATTTGAGAGTCACGTATTAAAAAATTTGCCACTGATAGCACTTACAGTATAATACAAGAAAATAAGTATGCACTGGAAACATTTAATATCAACTAGTTATTTAAAAAAGCCACATCCTAGCAGTGATGCTATCACGCAGTTGTAAAGCCTGTTATCCCTTGTTGATAAATCAGACATTGGTCTGATTATGTCACTGGAATGATATCATCCTGACCAGGGATGAGGTTCTACTTGTTTTAAATCTGTTTACTTCCTTCGATTGCGCATTTGAAGCCAGCACGAATATAAACGTTATGTCCTCTGTTGAATTTTTAAAGGAAGAATATTTTGTTTTCTTGGCAGTTTTGTGGGATCCGTGTTGGTAATTTTGGGGTTTTCTGCCGATTTTTGCCTAGGTAGCAAGAAAATATTACCACCACCACCACCACCCCAACTCCCTGAACTCGAGGAGTCCAAATATGCCAGTAAATTCTTCCCACAGGTGCATTATGGCATTGTGTCATTGTAATCACGATTTGTAGCTACGGCAGTCGGTAGCGATGATAGAGCAAGATATTAGACACCATGATATGAGCATAATAAAAACGGCAAGTGTCCAAAAATGCAAAAACTACAAAAATGTCACTAGTTCAAATTTGTATCAGGCCGAATTTTCCACAAAATTGGAGTTAAAGTGGAATTTATGGAGATTTGAATGTATTGCGGTGAACATGGCATAAGCATACGCACATTCCTGAAATGTCGTCTTTCGTTTTTCATAGTCAATAAATCAGTGTTAGAAATAAACAGTGATACCGGTTCAGAGAAACAGTCGTAGAATTGATACTACTACTACTACTGCTACTACTTATGTTTAGGTTGGAGGGATTACATGGTACTGCCTTAGTTGAAATTACATGGTAGAAAGTTCTAGTAAATTTTATTTCTATTGCGTGTGCCTGCCCTATCATTAACATTGGGGCCAATTTCAGAAACCTCGTCGCAATCAACGCAAGACAGACGAAGATCTCACACTTTAAGTATTATCATTAATGGTAGCAAGCACCAAACTAAGCTAACTTTTGCAGCATAGTTGCTTTTTCATAAAATCTTAGAGAAACTACTTTTAGGATATTTCGACGTGCCAAGACGACAATTAAAGATTATGCCATATCTCCAGTGTTTGCAATGCCATATCTCCAGTGTCTGCAATATGATCTAGAAGTGTATTTTAACGCAAATGTAAAGCAAATTTTGCTCACGAGATTTTGCTCCATGACATGCTATTTTCAGGCAGATTTTCTTCGCCCAAGAAAGATGAAAGATTACGAAAGAATGAATTTTCATAGCCCTCACATAGATGCTATCGGTTTGATTTCGACAATGAAGACACAAAATTGTGGTTTATATGTGTTCTTTTGAAAGTAGTGACTATGAAATCTTCTTTCGTGAGGAGTACGTGGAATAAAATACCGATGTAAATTAGGTTGACCCATATCATGATTCTGGATAGCAATCATGACAAAATCTTCTCGAACTATTTGAACCGATACCAAATGTATGTTCGTAATAATCATTCGATTTTATCCTGATCGGGAAGGAAGTTCTTTATTCACCTGTGAACTGACATCATCAAAGAACTCTATCGCTGCCAGTACAGGCTGGGTCTAGTAATGCTTTCGTAGCAATTTTGTCAGAAAATGAAATAATTGCTATGGTTTGATAGATTTAATTACCGTATGTACTGGCGTATAATCCAGCTCCAAATGCAAACAGCATAGACCATTATCTGCCGTCGCATAAAGCGCCGGGAGATCAGTGTCTATGTTGTTTGTTCCACTGCTTAGTCTTTACAAAATGCATAGACCCAGATCTGCCGGCGCATTATGCGACGGCAGATCTGGGTCTATGCAGTTGGTATGAGATTATACGCGAGTATAGACGGTATACGCACTACTGCAATATAAATTGCTGAAATATAAGAACGGACAGATTTGTGTCTGTTTTTGAAGTATTAGTCTCGACATCAGTTTAGAGTAATGTTGACAAACGTTGATTTTAACGATTCAGTTGACGAGTTATTCCGTCTTTTAATACGAACGTTGGATATATTATGAATTATCATCGTTTTTATTCAAGTTTTATTAATGTAAAATATCTTGAATCATGGTTTATACTTTAAGTGCAAAAGCTTATACAAAAATGTGCTAGTTTTATGCCAAAGTCAAGAGATATAAAACTGAAGAACTTTTGAATCCGGTCAAGTACGAACATAAACAGCACATACAATATTTTGCTTTACCTTGGAGGTTTGCAAAAGTCACCGAAAAGGCTCCTGTCATCCATATCAGCGATAGGCTGCATCTCTTTATTATCTTTAATAAAACAGAATAATAAGAAATAGGAAAATAATGAAGCATTTACTTGTCATCTTTATCATCTGTAACAAAAAATTGTTTATAATTCTGTACGCCAGCAACAAAACTGATGTTTTAAAGTTTTAAATTTTAACAGTCTTTTTTAATAATTTTGCAGCACTCATGAAAGGTATGCATTATTCAACGACGTTAAAGTAGACCAAACCTATTTCTTTTAACTCAGTTCATGCGTAATATGTCATGCACTGGACTTTTACAGCAGAATACTTCATTTTCGATTGAACATTCTATTGATATTAGATCCTACTGGATGGATGGATGGTTGCTTTTTAAAGGTACACATCAGTGATTATCAAATGCCGAGGAAATGAGAGCTATGGACATTTCCCTAGGACTTACCGAGTCAATCAACCCGCCATGCCCTGGGTGGGTATAGAACCCGGGACACTTGGATTACAAGACCGACGTTCTACCAACTGATCCCACCATATGGAAGAAAACAGAAAACAAATTTTAACAAATCTCAAAATTTACCTATAATTGATTGTCATCTCCTCAATCATCAACATATCCTAATATGTTTTCGCCATTACAAACGCACCCGTAACTTTTGATGGGCGATCATCTAACTCCTGCACATATTGAAACCGGGGATCGAACTAGCAGTACTGTCCATATTCCAGATTAACCCTTTAATCTACTTCTAACACGTCCCTGTGCTGATATAACATTCATTGACACGGAAGGGGTAGGTTTAGCAACGTGTGTCAGCCAGTTTAAGTCAATGATAGTTCTGAACTACGCCAAATTTGGAAGCCAAAGCAATTTTAAGAAATCAACTCCGCATCGTGGCGCATTATCGAAGAATGTCTTGTCAAGGCCACGAACGTTTAAGGCCAAAATTCAAGCATCACGTATCATGTCGGCATGATATTAATCGAATCGGCTTTCTGTCCTTACAGTTTATAGAAATGACAAAAAATCTTGGTTTATTCACTCAGTAAATACAAGAAAAATCCGTTACTAATATTTTCAATTTTTGACCCATCCAACCACGCACCAGCCATTGCCACTCCAGCTCACCCTTGTCTACATGCAAATATAAACATCAAACGTCAAGGTATACGGACCAGACCCCTAAGATATGTATTCTAATTTGCAGCTATAAATCATTTTAAATATAAGCTGGAGACACGAAAAAGAAAGAATTTAAAGGTAAGAACGCAGAAGTGTCATGCCAGGTGGAAACTGACAACTTTAACATAAGGCATTTAGAACTGTCATAATTTGACTTGAAACATCAGCAAAAATTGCAGAAATGACACGTGTGTGTGATTGTATAGGGACAATGTTGTCATAATTATTTTCACTAATTATGCTGTTAATGAAAATAGAGAATCTATTGTCATGGAGAAGGAATGTGAACTAGCGTAATTTCACAAAATAAACACATGGAACTAATTTTATCTAGTTTTTGCTATGTATATTTAATCTATAATGTGTGTTTAAATTGTGTCCATGATGGTAAGTTGTACTTTAGATTCTGGTCACTTGTAAACAGAATGTTTACAAGTATTTGAGTTCAATACCAGCCTTGTTTACAGTTAGACTGGGGTTTTTTCCCCATTGGATTACTTCATATCCTGTTATGATATAGATCAAATGAAATGTGTATAAATAGGGATTTTTGGTAAACAAATAATTGATTCCTGTTTCAGATCAGTCTGTGGGAATCCATTTGTGATCAGATTGTACAGTTTGTGCCGTTGAAATCAAATATAATTCGAGAGGAATTACTTATTTAAGATATTCGTTGTAATTACTAAAGTGCTCATTGACTTTTGAATAAATACATTACTTTGGAATTTTTTGAACTCATTCAAAGACATTCTGGATTGTATCATTGTGTTACATTAGGACATTCAAGACTATTGAAACTCATTCAGAACATTCTATATTTTTGGACTTGTGATTATTACATTTAGGATTATTTGGAATTTGATTCACAATAATGTAATTATCTCTTGAATTTCACTTTGTATTGTAGGGAAATAAATTGCTTGTTGATATTACTTACATTGTTGGTTTCACTTTCTTTCTGTTACATATCTTTTAAGACCTAAAGTCGTAATATATGTACCATGATATAAGGTTCTTAAATAAAGCTGGTGAGAAATATGCACCAAAATTCTATAATTAAAAAATAAATATTTAAATATTCTCATCAAAAATACTATTTCGATGGAAAGCTTTTCCCGAAACAAAGTTTGTTCCATATTAGCATTTGAAAAGCGGATGTAAGATATGTACAGACATAAATTTCCACTAGATTTTGTTCCCCAAGTTATTAATCGATTAGGTTGTGACTAGTCTGAAGCCTGAAGTCTGAAATCTAAAATATGACGTCCGAAGTCTGACATTCGATGCTGCCTAAAATTTTAAGGATAATGCTTGAAAGTTTGAAGTCTAAAAAACAAAGTTTAAAGTCCTAGGTATGAAACTTGAAGTCTGAAATACGAAGTATTCATTACGAAATATAATGTTCGATGTCTGAAAAAGAAAGTCTTAAGTCTAAAGCTTAAAATAAGAAGTCCTAGGTATGGGGGTACGAAGCCTTTAAAGTGCTTACTTACAAGTCTGTAGTACGATTTATAAAATAGTAAGCCAAAAGCCAATCCAGGGCTTCCGTAAAAATAAAGTACGGCGAAGTGAAATATCTGCACAATATTCAGAATGAAAAAGAAGTGAGTGTAAGTCACTATAAGTAGTTTCACTTGAAAAACACTTGCGCATAGTGATAAATTCTTAGATACTTTTAAAAGTAACTAATTGTCCTGAGTATGAAAAAGATTCAGTGGGTGAAATAATTGATTTTCGTCTGCTTCAGATACAAGTCAATTGAAGAATGGCTGAGGTTGTCACGCAACTGGAGAAAGTCATTTGAAATGACTGACCATGCTCGCCAGGATAAAGATACGGACTTTCATATCTTACCGTATACGGGATGCATATAGATTCATATACTGCTGTATACGGGATGCATATAGATTAAAATATTGCTGTATACGGGATACATATATATTCATATATTGCTGTATACGGGATGCATATAGATTCATATATTACTGTATACGGGATGCATATAGATTCATATATTACTGTATACGGGATGCATATAGATTAATATATTCCTGTATACGGGATGCATATATATTCATATATTGCTGTATACGGGATGCATATAGATTCATATATTGCTGTATACGGGATGTATATAGATTCATATATTGCTGTATACGGGATATATATAGATTCATATATTGCTGTATACGGGATGCATATAGATTCATATATTAGTGCATACGGGATGCATATAGATTCATATATTACTGCATACGGGATGCATATAGATTCATATATTACTGTATACGGGATGCATATAGATTCATATATTACTATATACGGGATGCATATAGATTCATATATTACTGTATACGGGATGCATATAGATTCATATATTAGTGTATACGGGATGCATATAGATTCATATATTACTGTATACGGTATGCATATAGATTCATATATTAGTGCATACGGGATGCATATAGATTCATATATTACTGTATACGGGATGCATATAGATTCATATATTGCTGTATACGGGATGCATATAGATTCATATATTACTGTATACGGGATGCATATAGATTCATATATTACTGTATACGGGATGCATATAGATTCATATATTACTGTATACGGGATGCATATAGATTTATATATTACTGTATACGGGATGCATATAGATTCATATATTAGTGCATATAGATTCATATATTACTGTATACGGGATGCATATAGATTCATATATTACTGTATACGGGATGCATATAGATTCATATATTACTGTATACGGGATGCATATAGATTCATATATTACTGTATACGGGATGCATATAGATTCATATATTGCTGTATACGGGACGCATATAGATTAATATTTTGCTGTATACGGGATGCATATAGATTCCAAAAGTTTAAATCTGCCCGCATATAATATCGACTAGATTGTGGTGTATGAAGTACAGCTTGCTCATCATTTCAGGAACACATTCATCAGTCTGGTAGAGGGATGGTGGAATACGCACCGTTTTAACACCAGTGTCAGTTGCTTTGTTTTAAACTTATTTTATTGCCTCAACAAACGTGTGCAGTATGGGATCGGGCGACAAGTTCTTACAACTTATTAATCACCCTTTCCCGTAAAAAGAAAGTCAATAATTGTATAGATAACGGCATATTAGCATCACAAATTAAATCAATACAAGAAAGTTAACCACGGAGAGAGAGAGAGAGAGAGAGAGAGAGAGAGAGAGAGAGAGAGAGAGAGAGAGAGAGAGAGAGAGAGAGAGAGAGAAACCATGGCTATTGAGTTATGACAAGAGTCAAAACATAATCTTATTGGACTTAAAATAATGATAAATAAAATCGGAAGACATGAGACATAAATTCAATAAATAGTACATTGGATAACTACCATAGGATTTTTTTTACATCGAATAAGGATTGAAAAAGGTTTAAAATAAAAAGCGATTGTCACCAGTTTCTTTGATATATGTTTAACCTATTTTAAAAATCTGATAATTTGCATGACCTCTAATGTCAGAGGAGCCGTTTTTAATAGCGTGAATAGTAATAGAAACCAAAAGTTGGTTCAAGTTATAAGATTTCTTCTTTGACCTATATAGCGATTACAAATAAAAATATAATGATAAACATTTTTAATATCATTACCGCAGTTACCCAACGCATTTTAAATTAAATGCGTATTGCATACATTATTGTTTAAATCACTATAGTTATTACGTATCCCTTTGTGCAACACAGATAATTTTATATCTCCAGTGTAATGAGACGGTGGCACATGTATTATTATGTACCCCGGTGTGCAACACAGATACTTTTGTATCTCCAGTGTAGTAATAGGGTGGCACATGTGTGTTTTGCAGTGCAACAAGGTCTTTGAAGGATGAAAAATTTTACTCTGTTTTGGTTAAATTAGGCAAGAACATTCCAGAGGTGTAGAGATGAATTTAAAGAAAAAAGAATTTATAGATTCAATGCGATCATTAGTATCGAAAAGTGTATCTATTCAGCAGATCATAACAAGAGATATTACCTGCTAAAGGAGATAAAATATCAACTATATACGAAGGAGCGATACCATAAACAATTTTGTTAAAAGTACATAACTTTTCAAACTTACGGATGTCTGAAAGAAAAAGGCCAACCTCACACCCTATAATTCTTTTAATCTGTTTAAAAAATGAAAAAAAAAATAAAAAGAAAGATTGGAAACAAATGGCTTTAAAGGAATAGTTCATAAACAGTTCAATCTCTATTATTTGACAGATATTAACTTCATAATTACGGAAAATGTAAACGAAGTTAAGAAAAACTCATCCTTATGAAAATATTTTAGTTCAGACTTTTGAAAATCTAGCGTATCCACCATGTATTCGGCACCGCCATACAGGAGGGTAAAATTAATAAATGATATGAACACATCAGAGGATCTCTGAATGGATAGATGCGTCAAGATGTCGGTTTGTGTTCACTGCAGTGCTATATACACTACAGCGAAGAATGTTGGTGCAGTAAAATATGTTCATAAAATCAAAAATGTAACTACACTAATTCACCTGTCTTTCTTCCCAACGGGGATCTAAGTTTGTGACAATTTCTGACCTGAGTGAAAAAAAGATCTACTATGATCTTTGGAACCATCACTTGAGAACAGATAAATTATGGGTTATCTGGGCTGAAAATTAAAAGCATCGGTTCATGTTTTAGCTTCAGCATCAGAAATGTCTGTTTAGTAAGTAAATAGTTTGTTAAGTTCGGCATGGAAGTACTGTAATCACGAATTTTAGCTGTGTAGTACACGTAGCCATTGTAAACACCAACCTACTTTGTGACGTCACGAGCAGTCTCTGTCACGGAATTGTATGGTTTATATCAATATGTATATGTGGTCAAAAATGTATTCGGGTTTCGTTTCCGACTAGAGCGTTACTCGAGGGTTGTTTATTTTTTCGGCTCTAGTTATTTTGAAATACTGAGCGCGATTCACCCCATGCTGCACGTGCAAATTGCCTGCAGTGAAAACTCACGTACCTAGCTGCTGCGCATATCTGTCACAGCTAGAGTACATATAGAGCGAATTCTCTATAAACAAATTACACTACGATGAGTCTTGTCAGAAAGCTTACCTCTTTACGGGAGCAAAACTTCAGCTGTAGAGGTATGTGAAATTTAAGATTGTATTCTTTATCACTATTCGTTTTATATGACATAATTGTTTCATATATTAGATGTTTTAGAATTTATTCTAAATTCTACGGAGAGTCAATACCTAGGTCATACAACGCCATGATATTAGAAATACTATAGGCTGGTTCAAGTTAGCTATTTGTTGTAACTGAACAGACGGGTATTATTTAATTATACGCGGCATGCATTGAATGATTAATGTAATGTGTAACGAGACGTAATTCATGTGCGCGCATGCGCAACATATATCAATACAAAAGTACTAACAGTGTCATATGTACTACACGGTTTAGTCGTTATACTTTTAGCTGTCCATATGTATGGTTTGGTGGTGTGAAGTCACAGAACTCTGTGTGGTTTCGTGTGACGTGTACGCTGTGTCTGGTGACGTTGTTTCGGAAGAGTGTACTGGTTTTCTCGATGCGAGGGACCAAGGCTTCTCGACCAACGGGTCTGTGTTAATGTGAAGGCTCTCGAGGGATCCTTCAACAGGCTGGGAGGGGTGGACCATGCGTGGTGGCTCCTTGACCATGGACTAGAGCGGGTGGAACCGGAGATACATCTTGGTCGTCAAACGGGCGCCACGATAGTTATATTTATTGCGTGTTCCATTTTATTGTTATCTCAATATTGCTATTTGTGCAAAATTACATTCATTCCCATTTCAATGTCGCTATATGTGTGATAGATTCATAATTTCATGCATTCCCATTTCATTTTCGTTATATGAACGATATATTCATAAATTCATACATATTCCAATATCGCTTGATGAATTGATAAATTGATGAGTATCATATTGATAAGTGCGTAAATCACATGCTTTGGTCACCCTTGGTACTTAATAAGTCCTTGTTTATATTAGGGTGTAGATCATATACTCTTATTTGTTGATTAGTGATAGGATGCTATTCACGTTTGTTTAAAATTCCATTCGTTAAATTCATCTTTGATTTTTCTCGTTGAGTTACTTGTTGTTGATAGTTCCATGTTAGGAACTTTATAATTTTCCTTATCTTTTTGTTATAATGGTGTCAGATTTGTTCATCTTTAAATTGGGTTTATAAATAAACATCTTATTAACGCAGTTGCTTTCGGTGTCTTCACTAATCCAGTCCCAACCCGGCTTCATCCTGTGACAGTCTCTAATGGCGGCCGACAGTGAGAGTGATAATACGATACTTTCAAACGATTTATTTCGTTGTAAAACAAAATATTTTCCGTTCTAGAGTGGAGATTATATAAAATACGTCTCGTACATACTGTATGTAATAAATTAAATTAAACGTGTATATTCCCTTACAGAATCATAAATCGAGCAAATATTTTGTAATGTGTGTTATAATGATAACAAATAGAAATATAATACTTTCATATATAAGAACCTTTACACTTGGAACAGCTCAATTGCAGTGAATGCGGTTGGTCTGTTCTTAATCTGTTGTCATACCAGAGTTTAACTGAGGGTCGGATTGCCACTAACTTGGAAGAAATACACTTATCTATATGTCAATAAGCAAGTACCGTCTATACTCACGTATAAGCTTATACCAACTGCAAACTGCATTGACCCAGGTCTGCAGTCGCAAAATGCGCCGGCAGATCTGGGTCTATGCAGTCTGTAAGGACTAATCAGTAGAACAAACAGCATAGACCCTGCGACGGCAGATCAGGGTCTATGTTGTTTGCATTTGGACCCAAAGTTATACGCGAGTAAAGACGGTATGTGAAAACTTGTGCAGCCTCGTTAATAGTGGTGCATGTTTCAAGTCCAATCTGTCAGTTGTAAGTCTGCTAAATGTTGCAGAATCAGCTCTGTAATACGGCCAAACTTTGAGTTAACACGATATGAGAAATCTGTAATAAAGCGGTGTTACTAAAAGAAAAAGTAGATTGATGGTCACTTGCAGAAATATCAACCGGAGACACCAGAAAAGTAATAACTTCCATATTCAAAGATATAATTACAGGATCTAGAGCCGAAGAGTTTTCTGCAACTCTTGTTGGTTCAGAAATTACATTCTTGAAGTTATTAAGAGCCAAAAGATCCCTGAATTCGCATTCAGCAGGTCTGCGTTTAAATCACCCCATATAATAATATTTTCACAAATGTTAAACCCTGGTCAATGGTAATATGTAAAGAGTCCCAAAATGATAATCATTTAGCAGTAAAACGGTAAATCATTTAGAACAAATAATGTATTATGTTACTGAAATTTCAATCCAAAGGGATTCAAGGTTATGAATCTGAAGCTCAGGCCTTGGCCTAAAGCTTATTTTTTTAAAAATAAAAAGCATTACAACACCACCATAATTTGATCTATCATTCCTTACAGGTTTTTCAAATCGTTCGAGTCACGTATCATCATCTGAGACATTTTTATCGAGGTATGTTCTGTAAAAGCAACACCTTAAAAACCATCACTATCTTCAGAAATTTAGTTTAATTGATAACAAAATGATCTGGTATTTAAAGCTACAAAAACAAAAATAATATTAGTAGTTATAGATGAGCTGCTGCTTTGAGAATTGGATGATATATACCTGGATGATATATCCCTGGATGATATATCCCTGGATGATATATCCCTGGATGATATATACCTGGATGATATATCCCTGGATGATATATACCTGGATGATATATCCCTGGATGATATATACCTGGATGATATATACCTGGATGATATATACCAGGATGATATATACCTGGATGATATATCCCTGGATAAAATGGGAGCAGGATCTGAAAAGTACTACTCACTGGGTAAAAGACGTGGGATAAAGAAACAATGGTAGAGTGACCTTGACTTTCCAACTGGCTTGTAATGTATATAAAAAAAAAACTTAAATAGCCAAAAATTACAGATGCTTTAAAACTGTCTTGACCATGAATGTGAATTTTCACAATTGTAACCTACCTCTGACTGAAAATTGGTCAAACATTACATCGATGTTCAAATTCAAATGTATTCTCTGAAAATAAATCTTCAAAACAATACTAGAACTGATCCGCTGACTCGAATAAGGGGAGGGGGAGGGGTGAAGGGCGTCACGCTGTCAGTAAACATAGGGAACATAAATAATCCCTCTCAAATCCCCATCCCTAGGATGTATAGAATTTCCAAAGAAAGAAAGAAAGTGATGATGTATCTATACCTATATATATATATATATATATATATATATATATATATATATATATATATATATATATATATATATTTGTTTAATGCTAATTGTTACCTGTGCACTGCAAGATATGACGAACCATTTCTTATGCTTAAAGTAACAAAACATATTTTTAAAAAGGTGGCAACAAACTATTTCACTTTTTTCATCTCAGATACCCTTAGGGCTGGGGGATGTAGAAAAGGGTGAATGCGCTGTCCTGTACGTCCTAAGAGGCGACTAATGGATGCAGGAGACGCGGTGGTGGTTCAGTGGTTAGGACGCCGGACACGCATCCGAAAGGGTGCGGGCTCGAATCGTACAATAGGATCAGCCCAGATCGGCTACCGTGGTGTGTTCTTAGGCAAGGCACTTTACTCCAATTGCCTCGGCACTAAATAACCTACTTATGTTGCTGTGTCACTTATCTATAAATTATAATCGATAACCTCTCTACAGAAGCATTTCTATCTATCTCACACGAAACATGATCCATCTGAAATACATCCAAATAAACCATCTATATGAACGACCTTGAAAATATTTTGCTTGCATATTTACGTAATTTTTAGATGTCGGGAAGGATATAAATTCATAACAGTATCTTTATTTACATTTAATAATGGAAAGAATACTAAGGCCAATTACATTCTACAGTAATTTATGTCTCTCCATACGATATGGCATTTTAATGCTGAGTCTAATGTTTCCTTGCTTCTGTCAGATATGGCATATTTCCTTAAGAGTTCTTGGGAATGTCTTACAATCTAACGGTCTTCTTACAATTGTTCATAACCATCAATTCAATTCATCTTTATTTTATCCTCACCTCCCCCCCCCCCTAAAAAAAAATTAAGAAAGAATGATAGCATGATAGAATGTTAACATTTAATGGGTGAAAATAAGAAATGCCCAAAAGAAATATAAAATAAAATAAAACAAAATAAACAAAGTAAGAACGATATGGACAATACATAAAGTATCCGATAAGGTATAAAATGCATAAACTGAAAATTCCTGTTAAGAGTATCATGTTAAACATTTAATTCCGACATTGTCATGTCAACAAATATAAAGAATTTTCATACAAAAAGTAAGACTTCAAAAAAGAATGATTTAGGCCTCTCTCTCTCTCTCTGTCTCTTTCTCTCTCTCTCTCTCTCTCTCTCTCTCTCTCTCTCTCTCTCTCTCTCTCTCTCTCTCTCTCTCTCTCTCTCTCTCTCTCTCTTAAACATTCCACCAACAAATATAACTTTTACTGAAACTGGGATTTTAAAGAAGGAATCACGTGGGATTACAAAAAAGAGCAGTTACTATCACTAGCTCTGCGATGATGGTGAGGATGATTTCATCTTATTTTCATTTGACTTAATCTGATATTATTGGATACAAAAAATATGAACCTTATTTTCCGGCTATTTTTCTTCACTTAAACAACTTTAATAGCTATATACCTATCTGTTTACCTATATATTGATTTGTTTATCGTAGCATTTATTGAATACCCTACATATGTTAAAGGCACGTTGATATTCAGATGTAATTGCGCAATCCCGCACTCAGTTAAGCCCATGTTAAGTTTATTATGGTACCCAATTTAGACTATCTTGTCAGAGAGCATTCCTGAAGTCAACTTGAGGGATGAATGTTTCGTGTAAGGAATGGCCTCTGACATTTATTGTTTCGTAAAAAGGGTTAGATTTATATCAACTACTTCAATAATTGCTTTTGTATTATCAAACACAGAAAGTTTAATTTTAAATACATGTAAGATATGATTAGAAAACACAACAAACATCCATGCCTCCAGCACGTGGTACCGTTAATTCTTAACAAATGTACCATTCGTGTTTTAATTTTGTCTTTGTTTTTTTGTTTTTTGTTTAATGTTGTTGTTATTACGACCTCACCTTCTTTGTTTCTCAAGACCTCATTGTTTTGTCCGTTGTTTGTATTGTTTTTCTTTCGTTTTCGCTCAAGAATGTGCTTTTTTTTTACATAAACGAACTCTCCTTGAAATAAAAAATATCGTTAAATGGTAGGTTATTTACATCAAGGAAATGTGTAGTCAGTAAAAGCAGGCGATGGAAAACAATGTCATTTTGAAATAAACTATACGCTAATTAATAATTATTTTTCAGAATTAATTTCAATTGTAGTATTGAGTCACTATGCCAACAAAAAAGTCACAAAAGAAACTGAAACCCACGGTAACAGAAATCAAAGGTATATTTTCTAAAACTGTCAGATTTTTTTTTTAAATGCGTGTTTCCGCTGTTGTTCTTCACCGTCATAATCTGCACTTTGAAGGTTCTTGTATTTACCTTTATGTACTCATTATTCTAATGAAATAATTGGAGTGTGGGAAGTCAAAACTGGACTGCATTTTCTCCATATCTTGGCAGGTGCAGGAAACATCTTGATGGGACAAATCTGAAACACATTACCAGACAAGATGACACATCAGCATGATGGTATGTAATATGACAACATATGCTAAACTTAAGCAAGGTGGCGGCACAGGAAGGTGTGTGAACTTTCGGTGCCTGCATTGGACAGCAATACCAACGTATGTAGTGTGTAGTTTGATAATGACTTGTCTTATCTCATACTATGAACATCACAGTTTATGAATGGAATGTTAAATTTGATGTAATTTTCCTTAATATTGAACTTTTAATACACTGTTTTCCTTTGTATAGATCATTATACATGCGTGTGCTCGTGCATACATACATGAGTTATACCCGAGTCATAGTTTATGTCTTTGTGCTGCATACCGTAAACACACCTATGCAGTCGTCCCATCGTGATTAAACGTTTCACAACAAACGATAACAAACGTTGAATGTCATCATAAGTCTTGGTGATTCCTGTCATATTATTGGGGTGCGAGTGAGGATATTGGCTTAAATGTTTTCACAGAGCTACAGTTAGTTCAGAAAGATTGTGCAAGTGCTTATCACAGTCCTGATACAGAGCCCGAGAGTGGTGATCAGTATCCAGAAGAGGTAAGCTTGTACGCTGTTGGATACAGGAGTCTTTCTATGGATCAATTCATTAATAAGATACTACTGGATCTTTATAGCGATGAGGATGAAATAGAGACGCTTAGACAGCTCATGTTCTAAACAGTGAAGGGTCCAAAAGATTTCCCTCCTGGGATGAATGCCGACTTGAAGCGACGCCTATATACTCGTAGGGGCGAATAGGTAGCGACGCCTATATACTCGTAGGGGCGAATAGGTAGCGACGCCTATATACTCGTAGGGGCGAATAGGTAGCGACGCCTATATACTCGTAGGGGCGAATAGGTAGCGACGCCTATATACGTAGGGGCGAATAGGTAGCGACGCCTATATACGTACTGGCGAATAGGCAACGACCAACTTAGCTAGAGATATTCAAGGACTTCTGTCAAATTTGGAGGTGAAGAATTGTACATTATTAGTGACATGATTACATCATCGAAAGGTGCTATGTGTCACTCGCATCAATCACGACAGTTAAGTCAGACTCAGAGTCAAAGCACGACACCATGTTCACCCACACAGTCTGCGTTGATGTTGTCTATTTCGGCTGGGAATAGAGATGAACCATCCGCTTTGCAGTACCATTCTTCACAATGCCAGTGTGTGCCAATGATTGACGACATGAACAGAACAATCAGTTGTCTGCGAGCAAACTCCAGACGATTATAGATATCGGTTTAAAGAACTCACCCAATCAATCCATAAAATCTCTTTATGTATAGAGAAAGTGGAACCAAGATAAGCAGCTGTCAAGTTCCAATTAGTAGCTTAGAACATCCCGTTCTTGTGAACAGCTTATAAAGCTCAAACATTTTGAATAAAAATGCTATTCAAAATGGGTCAGATAGGTTACAGCCTATTTGCTCATGTACATTAGCAAGTACCTCTTGTGGTCCTAGTGAACCCAGCGGTTCTGGTGTACGTTTGAACCAAAGACCAAATATGTCTCAAGGCACAGTTCCTCTTTTAGAAAAGCCAAGTTTAAATGTAAACGATGTAAATCAAACCTCCCCTGTACCTAACAATGATCATATCTGTAAAGTTACACCGAAAACTAACAGTCAAGCAGTCACAGATCAAGGCCACATTCGAAAATATCAAAGTGTGGAATTAGAATTAGATTTCGAAGGGGATATTACTCTAATTGCAATGTCTGACAGTGCCCAGGGCTCAGGTAGTAATAGGCCAAACATTGCTGCCCAGAGTTCAGGTAGAAATGCCGACGATGGTTATTCTAGTATTCCCGTATGAATCACGAGTTCAAAAGGTGAAAAGGTCAAAAGGCAGCTATACATGCATGATAATAGCAACTGTAAGAACTATAATAATTTTGATCTTGTGGATGATGATGATGATGATGATGATGATGATGATGATGATGATGACGATGATGATGATAATGATGATGATGATGATGATGATGATGATGATGATGATGATGATGATGATGGTTTCATTGGGGTATCTAGAATATGAGGCAAAAGGTTCGCTGTTGTTAATATTGATCCATCAGGGGATGATAATGCAATTCACAAGTTTCTTGTCAAATGTTGCTTTGAACCCACTTTCATAAGAATTATGAAATGCAAACGATCGGGTTTCATATCTGCTAGAATAAATGTGAATAGTTCTTACGAATTAAGGAAATTCTCGGAAAAATCATTTTGGCCCAAAGCGGTTTATTGTAGACGAGGGTTAATAAATAAGCAATGGAACAATGATGGATATTACCAGGAAGAATCAGTTGAGTAAGGAATCATGCAGGTCTTCTGATTCCTAGTCGTTTGGTGGGTTCTGTCCAGCATAAAGAGGGTTGGGTTTAATTTTAATTTTCTCACATGGAGTGCCACAGGTATTATGTCGAGTGCCTTTTGTCTAAGTCAGTTACTATCAACTCAACAAATACATATCTGTGGTATCTCTGAACATTGGCTATGTTAAGAACAAGTCAGGTCCTTGGAATTTATATATGCCAACTATATGTCAACTGCCCTTGCGAAGGATTCGTGGAAAAGGGTTTGTGGCTATGTTATGTCATCAAGAACGATAATGATGTCGCTCTTTTAGAGTTTGACGATGATCGCATTGTTGGTATTAGATGAAGACTAAATTATAATACGTTTGTCTTTTTCATTCAAGTTTATCTACCATGTCGCAGGCACACTATTGAATTATATTCTGAGTACATTTATAAACCGCATGCAATTTACAATACGTACGCAGAGTATGGTTCCGTTATTCTTATGGGTGATTTTAACTCCAATCACAGTACGCATTTAACTGACACAAGAAATAATTTGTTGCCTTTCCTTTTTGTTCGCAACGATTTAATTTCTTTGAGCATTGCTGACTTTTGTAAAGGTCCCCACTATTAATATGTTTTCTATTCTGGTCAAAAATGGATCTGGCCAAAAGGCTATGATCGTCGATGATGATGTATTAAATTTTCTAACCACATACCTATATTTGACTTTTTTTAAATTTATATTTTACACTTTAAGTGATTCGAACTTCAACCGTTTAAAGTTCAATTGGGTTAAAGTTGCCTCTTGGATACGACAAAATTATATTTGGGAATTAAATAGTAAGTTAGAGTCTCTTAAGTCCTTTATCCCGAACAACGGGGCGCAGATGCATTTGTTGCATAGCAAAATCATTAATGCACTATATATTGCAAGCAAAAATGCCCTCCTTGTTTCAAAATTCAAACCCTTTTTAAAGCCCTTCTGGAATTATGAGCTAAAGGATTTGCATATAACATTATCAAACGAAGGCAGGAGTGGATACAGCAAGGGAAAACTAGTTGTCAAACGATATATCTTTCATTTGTTATAAAGATGCCAAGTCAGCTTTTCGAAGACTTCACTGAAAATATCTTTCAGATTATCACAAGCAAGAAAATGAAAACATTATAAGTATTCCGAGGTTGGTCAAAACCTATTTTGGAAAACTTTCAATTCACGACGACAGATAAGTAGAAAACCCTTGAAATGAAATTAATTATACTGCAGATAATTATATAGTATATAGTAGTTCAGTGGGCAGTTTATTTTGAGACATTGTATTCCCCACCGAATTTAGACAATAGATATGAGACGCTTCATGAGAAAGTTAGTGAATCTGTTAAGATGTGGAAAGAAACCGCTGTAAGTGGAGAGTTCGATCCCATCACACTTGAAGATCTTGCATATCATCACACTTGAAGATCTTGCATCTCATCACATTTGAAGGTCTTGCATCACATCACACTTGAATATCTTGCATCTCATCACACTTGAAGATCTTGCACAATTTAAGATCTTGCATCTCATCACACTTGAAGATCTTGCATCTCATCACAATTTAAGATCTTGCATCCCGTCACACTTGAAGATCTTGCATCTCATCACAATTGAAGATCTTGCATCTCATCACAATTTAAGATCTTGCATCTCATCACACTTGAAGATCTTGGTTCTCATCACAATTTAAGATCTTGCATCTCATCACACTTAAAGATCTTGCATCCCATCACAATTAAAGATGCATCTCATCACACTTGAAGATGCTGCATCTCATCACACTTGAAGATTTCGATCCCATCACACTTGAAGATCTTGCATCTCATCACACTTGAAGATGCATCTCATCGCACTTGAAGATCTTGCATCCCATCACACTTAAAGATGCATCTCATCACACTTGAAGATCTCGCATCCCATCACAATTTAAGATCTTGCATCTCATCGAACTTGAAGATCTTGCATCACATCACATTTGAAGATGCATCTCATCCCACTTGAAGATCTTGCATGTCATCACTCTTGAAGATGTTGCATCTCATCACACTTGAAGATTTCGATCCCATCAAACTTGAAGATCTTGCATCTCATCACACTTGAAGATCTTGCAGCACATCACACTTGAAGATCTTGCATCTCATCACACTTGAAGATCTTGCATCCCATCACATTTGAAGATGTATCTCATCACACTTGAAGATTTTGCATCTGTGCTTACAGATCTTCAGCCTGGAAATGCCAGCGGGTTTGACAACATGAATTATAAACACCTTAAGTATGGTGGTACTACGATCAGGTTAGGTCTGGTTACTCTCTACAACTCAATGTTGACATTTGGCCACATTCCCGACAAATTAAAAGAAGATCTGATAATTACCGTGTTTAAGAGAGGAAATAAAAATAAAAGATATCCCAACAATTGTAGGCTGATAACGCGCTTCTTCCAGTTATTTGTAAGGTTTTTGAACAGATTTATTTAAAAAGGTTACATACCGATTTAAAATCTTCTAAGTTTGCAATTACTCTGGGGTGGGGGGGGGAGGGGGCTTTCAGAAGGATCTGGGTTGCAATGTGACTTCTCTTTTTGGGCCACGAACTAGTTGGTTATGCTAATGAAAACCAAAATAAATTGCACGCTGCTTTTCGAGATAATAAGAAAGCTTTTGACACTGTATGCCATGATTACTTATACATTATTTATTTATCGTTGCATTTATTGAATACCCTACATATGTTAAAGGTACATAGAAGTAAAGTATTAAGAGGTAATTGCGCAATTCTGCACTCATTAAAAAGTGTATGTTAACTTTATTATGGTATCTAATTTAGACTATCTTGTCAGACAGCATTTCTGATGTCAACTTGAGGGATAAATGTTTTGTGTAAGGAATGGCCTCTGACATTTATTGTTTGATTCACATTAACTGCTACAATAATTGCTTTTGTATTATTAAATACAGAAATATTAATTATAAATACATGTAAGATATGATTAGAAAACACAACAAACATCCACGCCTCCAGCATGTGGTACCGTTAATTCTTAACAAATCATAAAATGTACCATTCGTGTTTTAATTTTGCTTTGCTTTTGTTTCATTTTTGTTGTCGTTATTAGAACCGACCCATGTTTTGTTCTCAATACCTCATTTTTGTGTCCGCTGTTTGTTTTGTTTTTCTTTCGTTTTCGCACAAGAATATGCTTATTTTTTACATAAACGAACTCTCCTCGAAATAAAAAATATCGTTAAATGAGGAATTGTGTAGTTAGTAAAAGCAGGTGATATTGTCTAAAACTGTGAGAGATTGTTTAAAAAATGCATCTTTCTGCTGTTGTTCTTCTTCTTTCGGGGGGGGGGGTATTTCGGGGGGGGGCTGGGGTATTTCAGTCTTTATCATCTCGTTACTCAATCGAATTATAAATGCTGTCTTCACCGCCATAATCTGCACTTTGAAGGTTCTTGTATTTACCTTTATGCACTCATTATTCTAATGAAGTAATTGGAGTGTAGGAAGTCAACATTGCACTGCTTTTTTCCATATCTTGGCAGCTGCAGGAAGTACCTTGATGGGGCAAATTAGAAACACATTACGAGACGACACATCAGCACGATGGTATGAAATATGACAACATATGCTAAACTTAGCCTCACGAGGGAATCATGAGGGAATCCTTACTTCAGTCCCAAACTGTGTTCACGGTCTAGGTCAGGAGATTATAAAAATATGTTCATGCTCCGATTCAGACTCGACTCAAAATTCCAACATCTGAGTGGTCAAATGCCTGGACATAAGCCAATCAAAAGTCAGAATTGTTTTGTTTAATCCGAGTTTCAGCGTGACAAAAAATATTTGTAATAAACTCCATACCAGATTCAATGTTTCATAAAAGGGCTGTTCTTTGATGAAAAATTCCAGAAAGGCACTACTTTAATGAATATAGCGAGAATACACAAGCACGCAGGTGCGCGCGCACAGACACGTACACGCATGCGCATGGATGGGTGGTTAGTAGCCACTATTCAAAAAATGCCGGCGAGACAAACCCAGCCGGAAATGCGGATATCTCAGTTATCCAGTCATTAAATTATTCATGGGCTTATCTTCATGTTAGTTGATATGATAATTCTGAGAAAGAAGGAAACTTAAAAAACCTCAATTTCCATACATATATGGGCTCAATGTAAGTAGGCGTTTCGTTGATTCTATGAGACGGGTATTGATTTACACTTCCTCCCTAAGCTCCAAACTGGGAAGCAATATTTTCTGAATTATTCGAAATAATTACTTAAAACTTACTGCTGGATGTAATTGATGTTTGACCAAAATAGAATAGGGAGATCCTAGGGGCTAAGGACGAAACACACTCAGGGAGAGAATACATACTTTATGGTCAAGATTCCTTCCGGGAAATTACATTCGCTTTGCATAGACATGAATACTTCAGTGCTCCTTGGCTGATTAGGCTCTAGATGTGGAGCAACGAAGCGCATTTGGGGTCTGTATATACCACCATTAATTTCCCCTGTATAATATATATATATTCCTCCAAGCTGAACTCAGAGCAATGTTCCAATCATACTAGGATTCCTAGGGGTGATAGTGCCGTCGTTGACCATTACACACACCAAGACTTGACAGCACTTGTCCCTCATATTTATGCTTAACAGCTGGTCAAAAGCTACAGGGCTAAGCTTTCTGTTTCTGGGTCAATCAAGACATAGGCTGTGACCATATCACACACTGACTTTACATGTACATTTCAAACACACTACTTCGTCAACCAGAATCAAATGCATATCAATATAAATATATATATATATATATATATATATATATATATATATATATATATATATATATATATATATATATATATATATATATATATTGATTCTTTTCCAATTACTCCATGGTAAAAAAAACAGTTCTTTTCAGGAATATTTCACAATGAAAGGCATATCCAAACAAAACCTCTGAATTCAGATATGAACTACATAGCTAGGTACTGACCTGGAAGCATTTTATCCTCGTCTGACCCCACTCGATCCGGAAGACAAAATGATTAGCCATATATTTCATCCTACTGGATCAACTTCTTTTTCAAGGCTTCGAGGAACCGCGACAGCATAAATCCAGTAACACGTATTTTTAATGTGCAGTAAAACTTCGATAACTCAAATATCAATCACTCGTATACAAGGCGCAACGGAAATGTCTCCTCAGTCCCGAAAAAAACTTTCTTATGTCTGTGACCCTGAAGAACTCGAAACTGTCGATAACTCGAACCAAAATTATGTTCTGCAGCACTTCGAAGTGTCGAAGTTTAGCATCCTTGAATCAAGTATACCCATGCATGATAACAAGGCACACAAGAAATTATTTCAAGGCCCACAAAAGTGTGTATGTATGTATGTATGTATGTATGTATGTATGTATGTATGTATGTATGTATGTATGTATGTATGTATGTATGTATGTATGTATGTATGTATGTATGTATGTATGTATGTATGTATGTATGTATGTATGTATTGAGAGAGAGAAAGAGATCTGTATATTTATATATCCATCGGCCTATTTTATTTTTTTTGTTGCTTTACGTCAGTAGGAAATGTAGAGCTGGGCCTGATCAGGCACCAGGCAATGCATATTGGACAGTGTTGTTCGTATGTGGAGTTTTACATGGTTGCTTTCAAACGGTTTGCATATATTTATGTAAACGATACGTGTGCCCCTGGTGTAATTAATATAACGCAAATTGAAGAATAATGCAATAACAGCACAAAGCTCATGGAAGTTTTTTTGTTGGTTTGAACGGCACTTTTAACACATTATTGATTATATCATGCCGAGGAAATAGGAGCTAAGTGTCTTTTCCAAGGACACAGAGGCAGCTGATCTGGGCTGGCCTAGGCGGGTATCGAACCCGCGACCTTAGTTCGGCGCTCTAAAAACTGAAATAAATAATATTGATGTGTATGGATTTTTAAATACTGGAAGGTGAAACGTCATGGTCAAAGAAACTATGTACTTGAACTTGATTTGTTTATATATGATACAAACGATAGAACCATGAAACAATTTTACGCAAAGCGCGTGATCTTGAATATGATGTAGATCGCACGACCATGCAACAAATCATGTACAGTCTAATACTTTTGTTTATCATTCAAAATCTTTGGTACATGACATAAGTTTAAATGTGACACTTATGTCTATATCGTGCAATAAACGTTGTTCATATGTTTAGATGTGACACTTATGTCTAGATCATGCAATAAACGTTGTTCATATTTGCCTCCCCAAAAATACCAACTTGTAATTTGCTGGTTATTCATTTTTGAAGTTCTATGTTTTTTGTTCCTTCGTCTATGTTTCATTCTAACTGTGTGTGCATGTAAACAGAAATACTATTTTTTTTAAAAAGAAATATTCATGGCTTAGTTTCTTTTGTTCAAAACTATCTTTTGTTCATGAGTAAACTACTCCTCTCTCAGAGTTAGACGTTTTATTTATGACTCTTACACGGGCTTAAATGAAGAGAATTGTAGAAAATAGGATATCTAAAATAATTTAATAATTAAAATACAAAATAGGACCAGATTATGTAAAAGTATTCGTATAAATCAAACCCATAGGATGCTGATCTTAGATTCATTCATGGCTGTCAAAGTACAAACTGTCGCATTGTTAGAGTGATGATGATTCATAGAGCCAAATGCCTGGCCTAATTTATATAGACTGGCCTTCTGACGATGATAAAGCACAGTGTACTTATGTAACACGCGTATATCACCTGAAGAAAAGCCACCATAATAAATCATAATTAGAGGTCAAAGTTTGTATATAATAGAGCCAACCTGAACATCACATGATTTCTTCGTGGGAAAGGAATCGAAGATGTGTGAGGTGAATCATCCGACATTGTATTTGATTGTTCTTTATCTAGGACTAAACAATAAACGCCCGATTGATGGGTACTATTAGTAGAAAAACTGGATCACTTGGCATGCATTTAACATGTAAATTACTATAGGAACTTGTATAATAAGATTAAGGATCATATTATATTCTTCATTGTTCGAATATCTGAAGAAAAAAAAAATAAAGCTTCGTTCCATTAAAATAAATTGCGAAAGCATGTTGCTGCGAATTTGGTTGAACCTGTCTAAGTTCAGGAAAATAGTCGATAGACAGTAAACATCTTACAATTTTATCAGGTTTGTTTTCAATCACGAATTTATTTTACATCACCAGCGTCCTGCCGAGGCCGTGCCCTTGCGTAATTGACGCTAAAAAATTTAAAATTGCGCACGTAAAAAAAACATGAATGGGGTCAATTGATGCCCCATAAAATAATAATGTCGCATGCAAAAATGCATTTCGTATTCCGTAGTCATCAGCTTTTGTAACATTTGTTTTCGCAAAACACTGACTTTTACTTTTCGGAATTGTCTGAATTTTTTTTATTATTCAGTTTTTCATGTTATGTTCTATCCAACCAGGGCACATTTGTCAAATAGATTTCGATTAGTTGAGGTAAGCAATGGCAGCTTCCGAAGCAAAAGTACTTTGTCACACTCAACATGGATGCTGCCGAGGGATAATACCAACCTGCCCGAACAATATCGAGTTATTTCAGTAGACAGAGTGAGGAAGATTAGTAAAAGAATAAAGATGATGAGAAAAGTAGATCTAATAAACGTATAAGAAAGCGTGGAACATATTGGGTGTTATTGACTTTAACAGGCAACAAGCGACGGGATTTTTAACTTATGAATAAAAGAGACGAAAACGGTGCTGGGAATAAAAAAACAACAGACAGTCTGAGAGAAAATTGCATTGAAAAGCAGATTGATTAAAATATATTGCAACTATATGTTACCCAATCACAGCTAATAAAGTACATACAACTTATCAAATGAGATAAAATAAAGTTATGAATATATTGTCTTTGCTTGTTCAAAATTTGTTCCCTAAATTTCGAAAAATGTTTCCAGTTTTGACTGGAGTGTGGTCATTGTCCCCTCTTGAAATAATTTGTTTCGGCACATCGCTGCATTACATCATCATACCATGTATGCTATAAAATGCTGCTTGACAAGAACAAGAAAAAATGTTCCGCTTGTTCTACGTTTCGTTTCAGACAGGGCCGCGAAAAAGCTGTGTTAGTAGCGTAGCTGCCATTTTTCCGGAATTTGTACGTCTCTGGTCCGGATGTAATTTGTAGGATCCTTCATAAATTTATGTGGCTTTTTGATATGATTAGATACGCTGTACATGAGTATACTTATGGGTAAACGCTTAGTAAGCTCAACGCACACGCAAATGCTAAGCATGACACCAATGAGGCAGATATGGACATATTCAAGGACCTCAGAAAATACGGAGTCATGTTCTCAAAAAGATATTATACTACTAATAATTACTAATAATTCGTTTTAGAAACGCATTTTTGTAATTTTTCTCATTGTCTCTCCATATGTGTGTACGAAATCAAAACTGTTATTTTAAAATTCATTCACGGTTCGTTCTGATATGGTATAATTTATCGCCGGTCCACCGGAAAGAAACTCTTTTGTCAAAGAAGGACAATTGATTTATGATTCGATAAAAGGAGAAGTGACTTGAAGAAAAGAGAAAAACAATAGTAATTCAATTAATTATATGTTAAGGAGATAAGACTACATGGAATATTGGCATAAATCAAGCCCCGATGACGCTATTCGGAAGTGTTTCTTGTTAGATTTATTTTCGACAGTCAAAGAAAAGAGTGGCAGGTTAATAAATATGATGATAAATGAGTGGAGAAAACATTCTCTCCAGATGTTGAACTAAAGTCATCTGATGACCATGATGAAGCACTAATCTCCTTATGTAAAAAGCGTATGTCACTTAAGAAAAAAAACACGAAACAAAAATATTTCACTCAAGAGTATACCGTACTTGTCATATTTTCAAAAATACATATACTCTTTTTGAGGAGAAATTCATACCAGATGGGTACCTGATTTTACTATAAGAGTGCCATCAAAAGGTTATACTATATGAATCATTATTTGAAACAAAGTTTTTATCTTCGACTGAGCCATACATCAGCCATAACATTAGCTTTAACCTCGTTACCTTGTCTTGACTTCCTCAATACTTATCTTGACGTCCTGAATATGTGAAAGTTTTCATTGAAAAAATCTCATTATATTCCTGTATGTAATGTATGTATGTGGTTTAACGGCACATGAGCACAATATTTTCTTTATGATGCCGAAAAAAGTTAAGCTATGATAAGATAAGGATACAGAATTACAAAAAAGAACCAAAAAAATATATAACAAAAAATATATCTTTAGGAAGATCAAATATTCCAAATAAACTTAAACATGTAAAAGATAAAAGGTAAATACGTTAAAATTCTGTAAAAGGTGCATAAAATGAAAGATACAGGTAAAAATATTTGTCAAAATCCTGAAAATGTAGGATACAAATTTTTATATGAACCACATTATCTCAAAAAGTCCAAGAAATTTCTCTGATGGTACATGATCACAAAGCTTCTTAACTGAGTTGACATCAAAAACTTCTGTCTCATAGTGCAAGTCGATACATTCGACAAGAATGTGTGCGTTTAATAAACAACTTAGAATAGATGAGTTTTTTTAAAAGAGAATAGAATACAAAAATTCAGCTATTTACCATGCAAGTACCAGATCAATTTTATTGATAAATACAATTTAATGAGAGAAAATTTTCCACTTTACCGATGAATCTAATATTGCAAATTACGGAGAATATTACAAACTAGTCAAAGTACGATAATTGTACTTTCTACGATATAAATACCCGCCAAATTATTTTCTAAAAGTTTCATTCAAGCAAGCAAGTGTAATGTCACCATATTGAGACCCCATTTTATCTGGTAAACTAGTCAAGAGAAAAAATAATTCCTTTGTTTCGTCGTTTCTTTTGGACAGAAACGCTAAAAGACTGGGGTAGTAATGTCTGGTATTAAGTTCTCTGCGTTTATAATGTAAATTGCCAACGCCTTTATACATGCCTTCGATTTAATATATAACGCTAAGGATAGATTTGTGTGCGAAATTTTGTACATTAGTTTATTGCCATCCTCAACATCTGTGTATGTCATCAGTCTTCCACTAGTAGTGAGCTATATTAAGTTATCTTAAACAAAAATTAATTCTTGTTCTTGATAGAATGGCACTGATTGATAATTAATTATTATTCAATTCAGAAGTGCGCTTGCTTAATTTGCGTCTCTAATTGTCTCCACCTGCGAGTGCAAAAACAGAGTTGCTATTGTGAAAATAATTCATGGTTAGTATCAATTGGGTCTAAACTACCTTCAGTTTTCGAAGAAGGAACTCTTTTGTCAAACATTTTCTTTGATTATATAACGGGAGAAAAGAAATACAAAATATATCTCAGGGACAAGAATATATACAACTATTAACATAAAGCAAATGCCTTGTGTGCGTATTATAAGTCTTGCTGGTAATGTTAAATCTTTGGCTGTCACGGTAAAATAAGCTACATGTTCTAATTATGAGGAATGAAGACAGTGAAAATGCTGCCCAAAATATTTAAATAATGGCTCCTGTGATGTTTATGTAGCATGAGTAAACAACCCGAAGGAAATCAACACTGTAGAAACACTTGATCTGAAGACATATTACTTATTCCTTTTTCTTAATAGACATGTACTTCTGTGAGAACGCATCCCTTGGCATGACGTTATTTCCTGATGAGAACAAGATCGAATCCGTATGGTATAACTCTGCCAAATATTGTGATCTATATTAGACGTAATTATATATCATGTGGATATTGTGATCTATATTAGACTTAATTGCATATCATGTGTATATTGTAATCTATATTAGAAGTAATTATATATTATGTGGAACATGCGTTTCACGCTATTGCCTTATATTCTAGTCTCGATTACTTCTGATACGTTTTGCTAAATGTTTTTTCTTGAAATGGGATCTCTCAAAATGCATATAAGAAATCCTACATGGGGAATGGAATTTAAATCGCTACTGTTTCTTATTCAAGTATCAGCGATGATTTAGTGATGGTTTCAATGTGAAGTGAGAAAATTACCGCTTTTACTGATGAAACAGGTACTGCATCATTAGAAACTTTAACTTTGTTCCAAGTGAAGGCAACTTGCAATTTTAAATCGCAGTTACTTGGATTGAATCTGACTAAATCTAACAAGAGCCATTCCCAAGATGATACATAGCCGTCAAATTGTATTACGTGTTTCCTTTGTTGTATATTGACACACGCGTATGGATGCGTGACGAGAAGTGTTTTGCCACAAGTTTGGAATCTTTGGAACCTCTGTGGATAGGGTTTAAATCTGGAAATTCTTGCTTGACGGGTTGTAAGCTTTGATGACATCACTTCACCTTAGAAAGAAAAAGTAAAGCTACATTAAATGAAGATTCGTTTCAATACCAGTTTGCATTGCGTATGTGGACTTATTTCGTTTTTAAAGATCTATATTTTACAGATTTAATCTCTAAAGGTATGTATTTTTTCTCAGTCTGTGTATTTGAGCGCACAGAATGTACTACTGTGCTAAATGTCCAGTAGATGTTGTCCTTTGTCATACGGTAGGACCAACTGTCTACAAAGATAGATAGACAAGACAGATAGGTAGACAGAGAGACAGTCAGATATATATAGATAGAGATAAAGAAATATATCAACGAGGTAATCAGACCTGTACATATATGAAATTTATTACTGAAAGACAATGTTTGATTTCTGATTCCATTTTTTAAATAAATGAACTTTACTCCTTTGAAGAACGTTCTATTATTTGGTTTTTTATACCAAAAATCAAAGATGATTATGGACTGACAAACGAAAAACTGTTTCCTGTTTGTAGGCTAAGAGATAGCAGGCATTACTTTTTTGCCAGAAACTGAAACTAAATGAAAGAGATTCGATGATAATAAGCAACAACACCATTCGAAATATATGTTCAGTTAAATCACAAACTGTGATATGAATATGACGCACGATTCAGTTGGATATGTCTTCGTTTGATGCAGCAATGCTGGTTCATTGGAGCTGGCATGAAGGGTATTAATGTTCCAAATATCATGATGCTTTTTCTGATTACCAATCGGCATGCGTATTAAGCAACATGAATGAAAGAATAATATAGTTATGATTTTCACATATAATATTGCCCACGAAACTTAAAGTTTTGTACATAGCACATGCCCCTTTTATGAAACGGGCAAAGTTCAGCTTGCCCATTTCATAAAATGGACATTCACTTTGTTCACTTCATGAAATATTCAAGTCGTGTGCACATTCCATGAAGTTAGCAACGTAACTGCTAGTATCATAAAGTGGGCAATTTCACAAGTAAGTTAACAGTTATACGGACTAATGGCCCTAAACTCCTATAACTGAAACATGTATGACTTTCGCTATAGTGGGACTGGTTTGTACTTGTAATTTCTATGACTGGCCAAATGATATAATCACTCGTCTATTCGAATAAGTCTTAATCTACAAAATTAAAGCTTAAGTTTCAAAAATATTTGGTTACCCCATACACATGAATCTATGGATTAGGCCTATGAAATGCTAAGCGTATTGGATCCAGAAAAGCTGGAAGTAACAGTAAACTTAAAACACGAACGTATTCTTTGCAGCTCCTATTTATTTAGAATGATTGTTCAACAACAGAAATCCAACCAGATCATCCTATTCAGCCTGTATAGTTTTGGGAAGATACTGGTAAAAATAGTATAGATTACACTTAATGACGTCAGACACGTAACTGTTTTGAAAATGCGTCACATTTTCGTGCGCGCGCGTACGTGTGTGTGTATGTTGTGTTCATATGATTGCTTTGGTTTTTTATTGAGTCAATCAGTCTTTGGTAGCACAAGTTGAAGGTACCACACGAGTATATGTTAGTGACACTGGCACGGCGAGAACATATGCTCTACACTATGTCTTGCCAACCCTTGAGTTATATATTGTTAGGCTGTGTGCATCTGCATATGCCTCGCTTACCATTTTGTCGTTTTACATTGTGATACCCTTGCGTGAAGAAAAAAGTATTGAAAAACAGCCTAGTTTATTTATATGCTAAGCCGTGTACCCGCCAGATATGGGGACCCCATGTTTATCCTGTTCTTCTTTTCTTCTACCGCTGGTTTACATATTGCAAAATATTGTTCATGATTCTCCATCAGGACAACCGCAAAATCATGTCATGCCATTATCTCACCGCTTTGTTGCGTGTGAATGGAGACATGATATTATAATCTTACGAGGCATTCTGTGGAACAGAATCAAGGCGCCACGTTCAAAAAACATGTACATATGTAATCGTTATTATCTTTGATATTTAGATATAGAGCTCTTTTGGAGGTCGAAATAGTTATTCATTCTCAAATTACACGTATTCAGTGTAGAATCTTCATAAAATCGTTCGACGCACTTAAGATGGAAAAACACAAAGTCCAGCTGTATCACACTAACCCACTGTACATCATACTGTAATGATTAAATGTATACTGGAGCGAATGATTCAAGGAAGATATATGATTATGTTTTAAAGGTTACTTTTTTCAGGCTTAGCAATATTAATCAAATATCTGTGGTTGCCAAACCTATACATGGCTCCAAATATACGCCTCGGTTTTATTTATGACAATTATTTATTTTGACAGCATGTCTTGTACACCAATTATAAAAGAATAGCATAAGTTATTTGCATACTGTCTCATTACAAATTCGGGCTCGATTTATCTTAATTATATCAATATGTACCTGTACACGTTTTATAAAATAATACTGTCATATAAAGGGAGATCGCCGGAAAATGATGGAGAACTCAGTCACATGCTAAAGTACGCTTGGCAAAATAGAAGCATAAAAAAGCATTGTGATACCATTATGGAATTATTTTCACAAGTTCAGTAAAAGAAAGTTCTCTAATGAGTCATGCTTGAAAAAAGAAACCGTGTTTCGGTCAAGAATACGTGATCTCAATCGAGTCGCCCGTTAGGAACGCCATAATGGTGTGTGATGTGCACACGTTGTCATATGGTAAGCTATATATATATATATATATATATATATATATATATATATATATATATATATATATATATATATATATATATATATGTACCAATGCCGGCTACTGTAGTATTTCAATGGTGTTTTTCCGATCCTTGGCGATAAGGTTCGAACATGTTCCGATTACACACTGGCTAGGACCCTGTTTCCAGACGTTGGAAACATTGGATTAAGTCCTTTATTTTGCCCAACAAGCGAAACAAAGACAGCCTTGGGTCGCTTGAATACCAATGATGGCCTATTAGGAACATTAATAATTGGTTAACTACAGATAACCATATGCTATTTCAAACTTTACAAAAGAAATCAGTGTTTGTGATTGTCGTGAATAATTGAGCCATTACCATTAAAAAAGGAAATAAGCTCATTTCTTAAGAAAGAAACTCGCCAAAAGAGGAGTGAGTGGTTTTAATATGCTTTCATCCATACGTAATTCATAAAGATAAAGTTGTTGACACTGATTCTTGGGGACACTATATGAGAACGTCTTGCAGTATGCAATGTCTCTGTGGTGATTCAATTCGGCATTAAGTTCAGATCTATCATGACCTGTTGTGTAGATCTTTGCAATTCAAATAAAATCGGAGAATATTTATAGCAAGATATTTTTTTTCTCAGCATCACAGTGTACGAGATGATAGCACGAACGAATGTTTACGTAATTGTAAAACCCCAAAACAGTTTTGAAGGATCATGGCAGATCATTTATCTTTGAATCAGGATCTAAGAAGTATTTCCAAATTCGGTCGGGGTAGACATTGCTATTCGACTCCAAAATATAGTTTAGTTTTGACTGCAGCTGTATATGCATGCCATTCTGTCCCGCGGTCGTCTGGAAATGTCGATATGATTCTATGACACAGGTATTGCTGCTTTTTCACTAGGTAATTACAGTACGGTTCACATAAAACTACTGACCCTGAAAAGCGTATAAGACTTTACATATTCATCTTCGTCATGATTTCTTGAACAGTAATATAGATAAAAACAAATTTTCCTGAGGATTTATGAGAAACACCTCTGCAGACAGTTTTACCCCTTTTCTTTCCTATGCAGCTTTTTATGTCTGAGCCATCAGTTAATTGTAGCCAATTGAATTATTCTCCTCAAACACTTTGATATCCAAGGAAACTTATATAATTTGGAGCTCTACATACACTTCTTTGATCTGATTGAGAGGAACACCTGTAACGTACACGTCTACGTACTTTAGAGTCCGAGACAGAGCTAATTTTGTCAGTTTTATTATTTTATGGCTAATAGCTAATTTTGGCAATTTTATTATGTTATGGCTAATAAAGCTGAGCGATTATCCCAATAAAACCTTTGTCAAACAAAATCATGGCTGCCCTGTCTGTTACACTGCGATATGAACATTTGTAGTTCGCATCATGGCTGCCCTGTCTGTTACACTGCGATATGAACATTTGTATTTCGCGATATGGCGTCTCAAAAACGTCTGGGAAACACATTTCTGTTTAGTAACACATAAAAGGGATTTAGGTCGATCCAACCATTTTATACCGACATTGTTGTTTGTTGTTATCCATCTATCTTTGCTTATCTTCGCTGCCACCTTAACAGTACCAGATGCTTCAAATACATCACCATAAGAGATTGCTATAAGCAACCTGGTTACCTCAACCAAAACCGATTTACTCCTTCTATTCTGAAACTAGCCCCATTATATATTAAATTATTCATTCAATTAATTACGTAAATACGTGATTAATAAATTTTCAATTGGAGTCAATTCTCAACTGGCTTCAACCGTATCAATCACTTTATAAGAGTCTTTATTATTAGTAGTAGTAGTAGTTTTAGTATTATTATTATTAACATCATCATCATCTCAAATTACCGGATACTCTATCCGAAATTTAATGAATTATTACATTATTCATTCATTTAATGACGTAAATACGTGATTAATAAATGTTCAATTGGTGTCAATTCTCATCTGGCATCTACCATACCTATCACTTTCTAAGAGTCTTTATTATTATTATTATTATTATTATTATTATTATTATTATTATTATTATCATCATCATCATCATCATCATCTCAAATTACTGTTCACAAAGTGCAAAATGTTATTTGTTTTCAAACTTCATACCTCATTAATCCTCTATTGTAGTTAAGAACTAATATTTTCCCTAGTGACTTTCAGTTCCCCTGAAACCGCTGTGTTAATGAAGTAATTACCTATTTTCTAACATATCTATCCACCAACCTATCCGTTTAGTTACATCCACGATGTCTTTTGTATGGTTTGGTCATCTCCCATCCATGGTCATGTTTTATTTTCTTCAAATATTTCAGTGTCCCCCTCTTCATCCTTCATAAGAGCTAGAATACCTTAAATACTTTTCAATATAGAAATCTTAGAATTCCAAAAAAGTATATATATATGTTAGGAATCGTGCTAAAAACGTAGTTGTGGACTAAATTAAATATAACTAGGCTAAAACACTGCTGATATATTTCATCCAATGATATTGCTGCAAAAGCCATCATAATTATATTTTTAAAATGGCAATATGAGTCTCGCAGTAGTTTACATCGTTTGCGTTTTTTAGAACCTTTGACAGGAAATATTATTTAGAATAAAGATTTTGTTTTAGTTTCATCTAAGAGGATATAATCCACGATATATATATTGGCGGCCATTGTCATGAAGATTGCTTATTCTATTTTTTTTTTCAATGTTGGAATCATATTTATTTATGGTGAGATGACGGATCACAAATAACAATATGCAAACTAAACTCTAATTCGATCAGATGTTTGAAATACTTTTGCCCTTTATGCAAGAAAACATTTATTGATTTTCACTCACTAATTATTTATAGAGCTAAAATAAATAACGATATGATACAAATGGTATCAAAATTTATAAGCATGGTAAAACGCCTGTCAATACGTTAAGAAAAATTACAACTAGTGTTTAACTGATGTTTGAAAAATGACAGCATTTTCTGGAAGCCGACTTTGCACTATGGGATAAATGTCTTCTAAGAGAACAGTTTAGGATATATTTAGATGCAATGTCGGTTTGTTACAAGAATCTTTTCGAAAGATTCTGATTTTGTTACGATTTCATAAGTTTGGTTTCCACGTTGTCTCATGTTGTTTGAAAGGGATTGTAAACCATTACAAGATTACTCTTTACAGTCAAAAGAGTAGGGGAAATGTACGCGTATTATTTTGACCACTATGCGGTTAAATATAATGACAAAGATTACTCTTTACAGTCAAAAGAGTAGAGGAAATGTACGTATATTCTTTACAGTCAAAAGAGTAGAGGAAATATATGTATATTCTTTACAGTCAAAAGAGTAGGGAAAATGTACATATATTCTTTTGACTATTATGCGGTTAAATTTAATGACAAAGATTACTCTTTACAGTCAAAAGAGTAGAGGAAATGTACGTATATTATTTTGACCATTATGCGGTTAAATTTAATGACAAAAGAACCAGGAAAAATCTTTTGTTGGAAAAGGAAACAAACAATTATATGTATGGTATTCTGGTCGAACTTAACTGTAATTTAAAATTCGAATGATCATCTCTTTGCAAGTTGCATATGAATATGTTAAAATTTCAAATAAAACATAATAATTGCCATGTATTCCCATATCTGGGACAGGCGTTTTAAATATTCCACATTTGCTTTTAGACATACCAAACTAAAGAAACCTAAAACAAATCAGGTTAAAATAATAATTAATGACAGTATCATGCCTATCACCTCATCATCATCTTGATTTCTTTTTGTTCCCAATCAACCAAACATGGGAAGCCTCATACATAACAGCTTAGGATGTATGCAGATCAAAAATTCAGATTTTATTACGATTTCAGGAATTTGACTGTTTGCCATGAAATGTCCATACTTTTGGTGAACTCGTGAACCTCATAATCAGAAATCAGGTCAAAGCCCTCTATTACTGTATTGATACGAAGAAAGAGCTTGCAATAAATACATTTGCTTGTTTTAATCAGCCCTCGGTATAGTGCTGTTTCTGTAACATAAGGATGCATCTGATGATGATGATGATGATGTATCAGATGATGATGGTGATGATGATGATGATGATGATGATGATGGAGTTGGTGGTTAATATTGTTTATATCCAATCTATTCCTTCATTTTTAGGATGTGACGCATTATCTCGATGTACCTTTTTTAAAACTGTTGCATCATCTACCTTACCTTTTGCTACATAACTAGGATCTTTAGATTGTAGCATATTTGACTAGATTTTGTTTTTAATGATACGTTATCGCTGTACAAGACATCAAACCGAGATATTACCTTGTGACAAAGAAATGTATTATAGATTACTACTGCAATAAGATTATCTTTACATATGGACTGGTATCAGTTTTTGCAGCCCATATTTATCGATGATATATTGCTGACATTTCTTATGTATCACATGGGTAATCTACTAGCGTGCCCAGGATAAACCTGGCATTTGATAGCGACTAAAAATATATCTTTTATATAAATAATTGTATTTGTCAACATTTCATTTTTGGAAAGCAATCTGCATTCAAGTCGCCATGGGTTTGTATCCTAGGACCAAATATGTTGCTCATTTTAACATTTAATCAGGAACATGATAAGTGTATGGTATGAAATGAAGGAAACCAGACGAACAACATAAATAATGGCCAATAACTTGCATGAGTCTGATGTGTTTTCCAATCATTAGCAATCTTCTTAAGAAACCTACTGCATTCTCAAATTTCTTCCCAGATGAAATGTATTCCAGAAGAATTACTATTATGCAAGAGACCTTACCATGTTATAGCATAATTACACACAAGTTTAGTATTTACGGTTTTCTTGATGATGTATTTGTCATCATCTGTGAAAAAGTTAGACCCTACATGTCAGAAATCAAAAAAGAAAAGTGTGAAACTTTCACGATAGACATAAATGCTTATTAGTTTCCTAATGTATAAACTAGTAGTAAACCTTAGAATTAGCAAGGTAGATAATTCTATGCATGTTTTTCAAATAATTTCAGCTCCAAAATGCATTTTTATTGACACAGTAGTTACACAGCATGCCTGAAAATTAAATTTCGAACAAAGTGTCATGTTCTGCAAAAGAAAATACCTTAGTTTTTGATCACTTGACGAATCTGACTTGAATGTTTTATTTTGGGACAACTATACATATTTATTTCACTTTCATCAATTGCCAGTTTCAGACTAGCATTATAATTGTCGAAAGGGTCACAAGATTTTCATCACTTCTATATGGTTTATTTAAATCACTGATACATCTGAGTGGTATATGTCCCTTAAACTTGTCAAACAAGCAGGTGGACGTGAATAGCTTACCAAGCATCTATTGTGCCCTCCGTTACAGACAATTAAATTTTATATTTTATTAATATACGTGTTTGCACGAGGCTTTCCCCTTAAAAATGAATCGATTCTCTTTATGGATTCACTCTTGCTGAACGTGGGGCAAAAGTTAATTCGTTTCAAATCAGAAAGCTCAACCTGTTACACGATTGCAGCTACCAATTGCCAGTGTACGCAGTTTATATTGTCTTAAAGCTCACCATTAATGGCGTCGTTGATATTAAAAGCACTAATTTCACTAAAATTTCAAATGATACTATATGCTGGAATGCCTATCCACGTGCCACATGCTACTTCAAGGATGATGACAACCTGACCAGGTGCCACATTCTAGGTCAAGGATGATGACAACCTGACCAGGTGCCACATGCAACTTTAAGGATAAGCTTTGAAGTCGACCCAAAATTGAAGTCACTGAAGCCTTCTGATTTGGGAAAACGTTTTAGCATGAGACTTTCTGAGCATGAGTCTTTCTGGAGACTTTGTTGAATCCTTGAAACGCTTGAATATAAAACCGAGCAGCAGAATATCGTTTACAAAGCATCGGCAACCGCTGACACAAAATTATCATATCAAATTATACTGACTAGGATGCATTGTGATCAACTGTGTCTTCAAACCATAATGAAATATGAAAATCCTTGAATTATATAAATAGATGTTCTCAATATGACAAGAATATATATATATATATATATATATATATATATATATATATATATGTGTGTGTGTGTGTGTGTGTGTGTGTGTGTGTGTGTGTGTGTACATTAGTGCTGGGCATTGATGATGGTAGCGATGGTAATTCTGAGCATTTTTACATTTATATATGTTCTAGAATATCTTCTGACAATGATTCTAGTCACGGAAGTGATTGCAGCGTGGTACTGTCACGATTCCTGTGTAGAATGGGTGATTCAGAGTCGACAGACTTAATAAAAGACGTATCCCTTTCCCCTCAAGAACGCATGGATTAGTATTTTTAGTGTTAACATGTTCATCATACGCCTGACGGATTTGAGAAAAAGAAAAGAAAAAATCGTCTTCTCCAGAAATACAAGATACTTGTATTGTGAAAATTTCAAATGTGGAGTATAGAGGAAATTATGTGCTGAAGAACTGAGACATCAAAAATAACAGGCATCTGGGGACGGGATAGTCAACTCACTTAAATTCAATTGTAGGAGTTCTTTGCCGTTATCGTCCTTTGTACATTATACTAGGTTAAAGTAAATCGAGAGCATCCAATGATCATATCAAATTGCCTATCTGAATTACGTGACCTTGTGACCTCCGCTTTTGTGTCGACGAAAATGCGTACTTGTGTTTTGTTCAAAAGTGTACACTCTTTGTGCCTGCATATCATTTGTAAGTATTATGGGTTGAAAGAAGAGAGTACTTCTGCATGGTTTATTCGTTTGTCTGTGTTGTGTTGATTTGGGAAAAATCGTTCCAAAAGGCAACAGCTACCCGCCCCTGGCGGCGTTTGCTTCTCATCTTGTCTTTACATATACATATCAGCATTTAGATGCAAATTTCAGACTGGTTTTAAGACGTGTAGTTTGGTGCGAATGCCTTATAGGGGTCAGTACCGGAGGATTGAGTCCAATAAGTCTACTTATGATGCATCAGATGCTTTATATTTAGTTTAACCGAGTACATTTTACAAAGGAAACAACTTCTACAATTCCTGCTCCCGTGTATCCCTGAGGAACAATGCATGGACAAAGTTGAAACTTATTCTTAAAGTGCAAAAAGCAGTGCACATTTTTCTATCAGATACCTGGCTTGGAGAACTTTAATAAAGTAAATAGTCAAGAGTACAATGATGAGAACTTTGAACTTGTATTGTTTACGCAAAATATTTACAACGGAGAGTGTTGTGGTAATTAGTATTCATGGCAATACATCCTTTATATAATGTGAAACACATTTGACAATGTTAGCTAAAATCACAACAGATTTTTAGACTAACGTTGAAAATCTGCGTCAGGCTACGTCCTACAAAGGCTACTGAACGCCTCTTGTGTGTCATAACCAAACGAAGAACTTTAAAGACGCAAATCTAGTGAATCATGGTGCTGTTTTCATCTTTACATTTATCGTGACAAGGCAATCAAAAAGACATGATGCAAATTTTAGGCATACAATATAAAGAAGTTGAGAACTAATTTCGGGATATCTGATTAATTTCATGGATTGATTTCATTCTAAATCAGATAGTGCGAAGTAAAGAAATTGATTGATTTCATGGATATGTACATTCACAATCAGATAGTGCGAAGAAAAGAAATTGGTCTAGATTTAGTTTTCTGAACTTCGGGAGAGCTGACATTATGCAAATTTAAAAAGTCAAAAAGTCAAAATTTAAAAGTCAAAAGCCTTATTCAGCAAAGAAACTGTACATATAACCTTTAATGGTACAAATCTCAAGACTATAGTGCATATACAATTTAAGTAATAGCGACCGCAGCTCAATCGGCGTGAATGGAGCTTTAATTATAACACATATCTTCTGTATCGTGGTCCAGCTGAAGAACTTACGCTATTGGTCTTAGGTTCTCCTTTTTTTTCTTCCCCCCCCCCCCCTTATGATTTACTCCGCAGAGAACGCAAAATGTTGAGCAATAAGATCAAAGAAGACGGAGTCTCAGAATATTTTTCCGTAATACAAATTCATAACTCACAATTTCCGATATTCTTCAAAGAGATTCATATTCAACAAAACACAAAAAAGACTGCCTTCACACAGGCGAAGAATGAGCACGTGCCCTTTTGCAAAACATGTCCATTATGTTAGGTATTAATGTTGTTTTCCCCGTGTATTCTTCCACTTTATTGAGAAGCGCCAAGACAGTACAAGTAATATACCATGACTAAAGACATTACACTAATTAGGTTCCTTGAATTCTTTTTCTACATTTTGGATTAAATCCATTACTTTTGTTATAAGTTCAGATGCACCAATACTATCTTTACTTATGTTAGGCACTTATTTGGACGCATCATATTAAAAATAAAATCAGCATTGGCTATGTTGCATTTTCTGAAAATACCTGCATACCTGAATCAAAAGACTGGACTGTTTAGTGGAATTAATTTTCAGAAACAGGTCTAATCACAGTAAACATTTAATTTTCTATTTTGTCTTTAATGGTGATTTCTAGAGAATACAAGTAACATTCTTCACTGGATAGCAAATCTCAAGGGAAAATGAAAGAAAAAATATAAACAAGTATCTTATGGACTATAATTGGCTCAGTTAGTGTATTTATAACTAAAGCTGTGCTCCTTTCTCTCAGGCGTCTTTATTTCATATTATTGATATAAAGTGCATACTTATTATATGGTCAAAGACTAATGTAGAATATCAAAGGAAGGCAAACGCTCCTTATTGGCGGAAAGGACAAATAGACTGATTATAACACACACACACACACACACACACACACACACACACACATATATATATATATATATATATATATATATATATATATATATATATATATATATATATATATGAATAAATAATATTATCATACAGGTCAGAGGATTTTAATTCGTACTCCACGGAGATTCGAACCCGGATCCGCGGATTACGGCACCCATCGCCTTGTTTCTAAGCAAATCCGGGTTCGAATCTCCGTGGACTACGAATTAAAATTGTCTAACCTGTATGATAATATTATTTATTCGTATGTAAAAATTATGTTGATGTTATCAAGCATTCTCTTGTAGTATCTAATGATAGAACTTTCCACTCTGTTTGATGTATATTTGTAATTTTATATAGATATATAGGAACATTGTACCCACTGTATAGTCAAGACGTTTTTATTTAATGCAGCATTTAGTTGTTTTATGCAAAAAGACACACAACAACTCGCTTATATCAATTATAGTTTTTAAACAAAAATAATTTTAAAAAAGTCATTCTTAAGACAAAACTCTGCATGCCTGCATAATTCTACAACGTTTGTTGGCTCATGTGTAAGTTAGTAATATAACAAATATACGGTGCTGTTACAGAACAAATCTCAAAGCGAAGGAAATCATAAAACGTCTGATTTCGAGTAAGGGCTTACAATTTTGTGTCAACCAATCACAAATAACTTTACTTTTGATTGGCACAAAGTTAGTTCTCAGTCTCAATCTCCTAATTGTATGATCTTGAGGTCAGGTTGCAGCAATGAACACCTTTATCGGCAGTCTTTTGAGGGCAAGCTTAACCGTCACATACCGCATTCACGATAAAAAAATATAGTCATAAAAATATGTCTTATTACATGTTCGGTGTTCTAACTTAATTCAGAAGAAAGTTTAGAACTATCAGGGACATTTTTTTATTGCAATATGATGATGACTAACAAATTGACAAGAGCCTGTCATGAAAATGTGTTTATGAAAATACTTTTATATTCTATATAAACATAAATGTAGACGGATTCCGTTGATGTTTACAGCGTTATCAACAGTGTATGGTTTTAGTATTGCCGATTTTGAAATACTGCTTTCTGTTTACTCACTCGAGCACGCACAAAGCGCCGGTAGTTAGGAAATGGGAGGGGGGGGGGGGTCTTTTACGACGAGTTCACTGGCTGTGGATATGACCAGTCCCAGTACTTATAGTGCTATTTTTCTCTATATCGTCACAATACAGACGAGCTTTGTCAGGAAGCTATCTACTTTACGGAAACAATATTCACCTGTAGAGATAGGTAAAAATGTAAAATTGTATTCTTTCTTGCCATCCGTTCACCGCTCAGTTATTGGTTTTTTAGATGTTACGGGGAGTTGTCGAAATCCGTGGGGTTGTTTAACCCTGATACTGGGATCAGTAGTGACGTTGGTTCGAGGGACGATACTGGATAACTCTGGACTAACGGGCTTGCGGGGTAAGGAGGTTCCCGAGAAATCTTACAGCAGGTCGGGATGAGTGGACTACACGAGATCATACGTCGACCATTTATCATGAACGGTGGATCGGTAGCATTCATGTTGATTGTCGGGATGCCATGAGAGAACAGCATCATATCTGTTGATATTATGTTGATATTATATATATATATATATATATATATATATATATATATATATATATATATATATATATATATATATATATATATATATATATACATATATTGTTACGACTCTATGGTCTAAGAAAAATGTAACAGAAAGAAAGTGAAACCAACAAATCAAGTAAAAATCAACAAGCAATTTATTACTAGATAATTAAAATGAAAAATCAAAAAGTCACTTACAGTAATGTGTTTTGAAATCCTAATAATCCAATAAGAATGATTGTTCTAATCACAAGTCCTAAATATAGAATGTTCCGAATTCACGGCTGTGTCCTTGAATGTTATGATGTGCTTATGGTCTCCAAAGTCCTGATGTACTAGAAATCTTGATGTGCTGATGTCAAAATGAAGTATTCCAAAATCTCTGAATAAGTTCAGTTAAATTCCAAAATCATCAATTAAAAATCCAAAATCCAAAAGTTTATGAGCACTGTTATAATCCAATGAATATTTAAAATAATTCCTCTCTTAGAATTTGGAATGAATTTTCACAACTGTAATAGCTCTTTACAAAACTGATGGTAATGTCAAAACTGAAAAAATGTCCACCAAACATGGTATATATAAAGATTGGTCACATGACAGAATGTTCTAGAACATGTGTCATCTTAATGGAATTTTACTTGTAAACAAAATTCAACCTTGACCTTCAAATTGAGAAAACATTATATTGATCAAAACAACCTAATTCAAGGACACTAGTTAAACATGTTTTTCCTGATAAACATAAAGATTTAAGCAAATATTAAAGTGAAGAAACATTTATAATTTCCTAAAATATTTATAATATTATATAAACATCATACATAACACCTCCCCTCATAAAGAAAAAGAAAGATTTATGTAATAAAGCTTTCTTTTAAATATACATCTAATACTATAATAACCAAAATTACATAAGAACATGTTTTATGATACTGGACTTAATTACATCAAGCAATATTACATTTCTAGGCACGTGAGAGTGCATCTGCAATCACATTGTCTTTTCCCCTGATGTGTCTGATGTCAATGTTATATTCCTGCAATATCAAACTCCATCTCAACAATCTCCGATTTTTATCTTTCATTTTGTTGATGAAAGTAAGGGGATTGTGATCACTGTACACAATAATTGGAGAAAGATCTGGTGTGACATACACTTCAAAATGCTGTAAAGCCAATATCAAAGCCAAACATTCCTTCTCAATTGTGGAATAATTTTTCTGGTGCTTGTTTAGTTTTTTAGAAAAATAACACACAGGGTGATCCACACCACTTTTGTCTTCCTGAATCAATACTCCACCAACCCCTACATCACTTGCATCAACAGATAATTTAAATGATTGGCTGAAATTTGGTGCAGAAAGAACTGCTGCATTCTTAAGCATGGCCTTTAACTTGTCAAAAGATTCCTGACACTTGTCAGACCAATGAAATTTGGTTTTCTTACTCAATAAACTTGTCAAAGATTCAGCAATTTTGGAAAAATTGGAACAAAATTTCCGATAATATCCAGCCATACCTAGAAATCGCATCAGTTGCTTTTTACAAATTGGAACTTGAAATTCAGAGATAGCTTTGACCTTAGCTTCTATAGGTTTGACTTGACCTTGTCCCACAATATGTCCTAAAAATGTGACACAAGCATGGCAAAACTCACTTTTCCTCAAATTAATTGTCAGATTCGCATCACTGAGTCGATCGAAGAATTTTCGAATGGTTTCCAGATGATCTTCCCAGGTGTTGTTGTAGATAATGACGTCATCGATATAAGCGTCACAATTATCAAGACCAAATGTTATCATGTTCATCAGACGTTGAAACGTTGCAGGCGAATTTTTCATTCCAAACGGCATGACTTTATATTGATAAAGTCCATCTGGAGTTGCAAATGCTGAAATTTCTTTTGCCCTTTCCGTCAGTGGAATTTGCCAGAATCCTTTTAAAAGGTCAAACTTGGTGACATATTTAGCATTTCCAATGTTATCAATGCAATCGTCCATTCTTGGGATTGGAAATGAATCAGTTTTGGTGACACTGTTGACTTTTCTATAGTCAGTACACATACGGAATGTATTATCTGGCTTGGGAACAAGAATACATGGTGAACTCCAGTTACTTTTACTTGGTTCTATGAAATCATTCTCCAGTAGATACTGAATTTCTTTCTTCAGATAGTTCTGTTTGAGAGGATTCATCCTATAAGGATGCTGTTTCACAGGCGCAGAATCTACAATGTCAACGTCATGATAAATTTTACTTGTTCGTGTAGGAACATCAGGAAACAAGTGCTCATATTCATGTAATAGCTGTTTTAGTTCATTTCTTTCCTGTTGTTGTAGATGTGAAAGTTTCTGGTCTAGGTTGTTCAATATTTCTGAATTCCGAAGATTGGTTATACCAGAGTCACTATAGTTTGATCGTATTCCATCTTCACTGTGTGGGACAGGTACAACTAAATTAACTAAATAATTAGCTGAGCTACCTCTGTCAAAATATTCCTTTAACATATTTATATGACAAAGTTGTTTCTGTTTCCGTCTCCCAGGAGTGTTAATGATATAATTTAAGTCATTTACTTTCTTTTCAACGGTATAAGGACCATAAAATTTAGCCTGAAGAGGATTCTGAGGTATGGGAAAGAGAGCCAGAACTTTGTCACCAGGTTTAAAACTCCTTTCCTGTGAATTTCTGTCATACCTTAATTTCATTTTTGACTGGGTAGTGTGAAGATTAGTTCTTGCTACTTCACAGGCCTTTGACAACTTGTATTTGAAATCAGAGACATAATCAAGAAGATTAATCTTTGAATCTTCATTTGAAATAAGTTTCTCTTTCAATAATTTCAATGGTCCACGGACAGTATGACCAAAAACTAGTTCAAAGGGACTAAAACCCAACGACTCTTGAACTGATTCAGTAACAGCAAACAACAACAAATGAACACCCTCATCCCAATCCTTTTCTGTATCAAAGCAATATGATCGAATCATATTCTTCAAAGTTTGATGAAATCTTTCCAAAGCACCTTGACTTTCAGGGTGATAGGCAGAAGATTTAAACTGTTGGATGCCTAATTCATGCATAACTTGTTGGAAAATTCCAGACATAAAATTTGACCCTTGATCTGACTGGAAAGATTTGGGAAGGCCAACAAGTGTAAAAAAAACTTCACCAAAGCTTTCACAATAGTTTTAGTTTTTATATTTCTCAGAGGAATTGCCTCTGGAAATCTTGTAGATGCACACATGATGGTCAACAAGTATTGGTTGCCTAACTTGGTTTTAGGTAAAGGACCAACACAGTCTACCATTATTCTACTAAATGGTTCATCAAATGCAGGAATAGGTTGCAGATGAGCCTTAGGTATCTTCTGATTGGGTTTTCCTACCATTTGACAAGTGTGACAAGATCTGCAGTATTTAGAAACATCACTTTTGAGTTTCGGCCAATAAAAATGATTCAAGATCTTGTGATAAGTCTTACGGACTCCTAAATGACCAGCCAAAGGAGATTCATGGGCTAAATTAAGAATTTCCTGTCTATATGACTTAGGAACAACAATTTGATAGCTCACTGACCACTCGTCACCAGCGGGTACATCAGGTGGTCTCCATTTCCTCATAAGGACCCCATTTTTCACAAAGTAACACACTGGAACTTGTGTGGCTTCAGTTTCACTAATAGCCCTCTGAAACAAACAAGATATCTCGGGATCTTGCTCCTGTTCAACGACAAGGGATTGTGGTTTGTCATCCTGATTAGAACAAAGAGAATGAGTTGCCAAAAGAGGATCACTGTGATCAATACCATTTGATTGATCAATACCTGAGGAAAAAGTGACCTCATCAAAAGACTGACCAATACATGTGTCAGCTAAATGAATAATATCCTGATCAACATCACTCTCAAGAGCTCTTTTTGCCATAGCTCTAGTAACTGCACAAGCAGGGTACAAATCAGGGATTTCATTTTCGACAGGATCAACTTTCTGATCCAAACAAGGCTTGTCAGTTACAAGTGGATTAACCACAACCTTATCTCCAGCTAGGTCATTGCCTAGTAATAAATGAACACCCTCTATGGGTAAAGAAGTCACTGCCCCAACAGTCACAGGTCCAGAAACTAAGTCTGATGCCAAATTTACACAATGAAGAGGAACATTTACAAAGCCGCACTATACTCCCTGAACAAGAACACTTTCACTTGAAGAAGACTCCTCAGACAAAGGCAAAGTACCTGATAATAAAAGACTCTGAGAAGCTCCAGTGTCCCTTAATATTTTAATTGGGATAGGTTTGGCAGAATCACCAATAAGTGATATAGAACCTTCTGACATGAATGGTTCATAAGCCTCCAAAATAGAATCAGACTGGGGTTTGTTTGACCCAACAAATGTATTGCTTTCAATACAAGACCGTGACCTTGACCTCGTAGAAATAAGAGCATTTGGAAAAGCTCTGTCTTTACTCTGTTGCTTGTTTTCAACTTGAAGCAATCAGAAATAACGTGCCCTTTCGTTTTACAATAAGTGCACGTAGGAAGAGATAAGGATTTCTGATCAGTCTTATCAGATGTTTGATTCCTAACAGTTGTGCTGTTGTGAAATTTGGAAGTACTCGAATGAGATTGAAATTGTTTTTTACCAGAAAACTGCTGAGAGGACGATTTATTACCAAATGAAATTTTGTGAGTCAAGGAATAATCATCAGCCATACGAGCAGCATTTTCCAAAGTTTCCACATTCTGCTCGTCAAGATAGGTTTTAACATCACTATGGATGCACCTCTTGAACTCTTCAATTAATACGAGTTGTCTGAGGTTATCATAAGCTTGATCAACCTTCTTGGCTGAGCACCACCTATCAAATAGTTGTTCTTTATCCCTTGCAAATTCGACATGAGTTTGTCCAGTTTCTTTTCTACAATTCCTAAACCTTTGTCGATATGCCTCTGGTACCAACTCATAAGCTTTCAAGATGTACTCCTTAACCACATCATAATCAGTGCTTTGTTGTACTGACAGTGAAGTGTAGACTTCACGAGCTTTGCCAATTAGAACACTTTGTAATAACAAAGTCCAATGCTCTCTGGGCCATTTCAAGTTTTCAGCAATTTTCTCGAAATGAAGAAAGTATTTATCTACTTCTTTTTCCTGAAAAGGGGGTACTAACCTAATATACCTAGTAACATCAAAACCTGAACTTGTTTTTAAAGGAGTGGAGTGTGCTCTGTTTGCCAGCTCTAATTCTCTTAACTTAAATTGCATTTTCCTTTCTTCTCTTTGCATTTGTATCTGACTCTCTTCTTTCTCTCTCTCCATCTGTATCCGCATTTGTCTCTCTTCTTTCTCTCTCTCCAACTGCCTCTCTTCTTTTTCTCTCTCCATCTGCCTCTCTTCTTTCTGCATTTGGATCTGCCTCTCTTCTTTCTCTCTCTCCATCTGTATCTGCCTCTCTTCTTTCTCTCTCTCTCTCTCTCTCTGAATCTGAAGCTTTGCCAATTCTAAATCCATCTGGTTCTTTAACTCTAATTCCCTTAATTTCCTGTCAGAACCAGATACAGGCTTTCTCTTCAAACTTAAAGCACTATTTTCAAAAATTCCCTTTCCTACTAAATACTGAATCAAAATAATCTTTATCTCCTGTTTTGTCAATGATACTTTTGCCTCAGATAGACTGTATTTTCTGGCAAGCTCGAGCAACTCATCCTTTCTCATGCACTCTAACCCCTCCTGGGTAGGTTTTGAAATGAAATTCTGAACATTAGATGCCATTGTAAATGCTTGTTGGTTTCACACAAGAAAAATTTCTCTATTAAAAATCTTTGCCAAAGACAAAGAAAATTCTCCGAGACAAAATCAATATGAATTTCAAAGATAAATTTAATATCTCTAATATGCTTTAATGAAATTCAGATCCCAGAAGACGAGCCCCCAATTTCTGTTACGACTCTATGGTCTAAGAAAAATGTAACAGAAAGAAAGTGAAACCAACAAATCAAGTAAAAATCAACAAGCAATTTATTACTAGATAATTAAAATGAAAAATCAAAAAGTCACTTACAGTAATGTGTTTTGAAATCCTAATAATCCAATAAGAATGATTGTTCTAATCACAAGTCCTAAATATAGAATGTTCCGAATTCACGGCTGTGTCCTTGAATGTTATGATGTGCTTATGGTCTCCAAAGTCCTGATGTACTAGAAATCTTGATGTGCTGATGTCAAAATGAAGTATTCCAAAATCTCTGAATAAGTTCAGTTAAATTCCAAAATCATCAATTAAAAATCCAAAATCCAAAAGTTTATGAGCACTGTTATAATCCAATGAATATTTAAAATAATTCCTCTCTTAGAATTTGGAATGAATTTTCACAACTGTAATAGCTCTTTACAAGACTGATGGTAATGTCAAAACTGAAAAAATGTCCACCAATCATGGTATATATAAAGATTGGTCACATGACAGAATGTTTTAGAACATGTGTCATCTTAATGGAATTTTACTTGTAAACAAAATTCAACCTTGACCTTCAAATTGAGAAAACATTATATTGATCAAAACAACCTAATTCAAGGACACTAGTTAAACATGTTTTTCCTGATAAACATAAAGATTTAAGCAAATATTAAAGTGAAGAAACATTTATAATTTCCTAAAATATTTATAATATTATATAAACATCATACATAACAATATATATATATATATATATATATATATATATATATATATATATATATATATATCATATATGTTGGTAAAATCATAGATATCGATAAAAGTCATGCATTGATCATATCCATTGAAAAAACGATACCATTGGTGATTATTTGTTGATTAACTATGCTATGATCGTACCCGTTGAGGAACGATACCATTTTGTCATTTTGTTACATTCGTTGATGAACTCTATGTGCATGTGTAGGGTATGGTTTTCAGTTGTTTTAGTTTAGTTTGTGAGAGATGGAAGTAAGGGTGTGAGCTAGGTTCTTAGAAATTTAATTGTCATCACTTTTCATTTTAAAAAAACAAAAACATCTCATTCACGTGCTTTTGTTATGTGTCTTCGCTAGATCCAATCCCACCCGGTTTCATCCTGTTACAGAGCCATTAAGCTTAACATAAATGCTAATGTTTGCGCTTTTAAAAAAAAGATGTTTATTTTATTGCATCTCTAGCGTCATCTATATTTTTGTGTTAAATGTTCTTAGAATATAGCATAGGTTGTTTCTTCAAAATTTGTTATACCCGCCTGCATGTGGTTCTCAGTGACATATTTATGTTCAAACCTTCCTAGTTTTTAAATTCGTTTTTTTATGAATTTAATATGTTGTTAAAAAAAATTGGAGCTGTTAGGTTAGGGCTTATATCAAGTCTACGATTTACGTTAAACTTACCCGGCTAAGTGGCTTGAATGGCATCAATGTTCCTTTTCTCTTATTTGAATAAATGTTTTTAAAAGTACTTAGTCAGCAATTTTCCTTGGTGTGCTGGATACAAAAAGGAAACTAATAAAATGTATCACACTGATACCGAGCATTGAAAAATAATAAGGATAATGTCTCGCATGACTGCTATGTTATTACATCCAGCATGTAATCAGAGAAAACCTTTTACTTGATAGTATATGGTGATTTGGCTTGATAGTATGCGTGACATTATCGCACTGCAATCTGCAGATATGTACTTCTTGCTGACATTTTACCTGATTCACTAAGCATTACCAGCACTTCGGAATCGTGCAATCTGATTTACGCCTTTGTTTTAAAGGATTGTATTTCTAGTTAGAGGATCTGATCTTTTATAATGAGCTTGGAAGATCTAGAGAAATGATGGTCTGGTCACGCAATTACTAAACATCTCAAATTTGTGTAACTCTTTGTATTTCAAACATTTATCCACTACTCACAAAGTAAATTATTCACATTCCACAACATTCTTCGCAAAGTTTCATTTCTTTTGTATTAACTTCTGTAGTGGACAATTTTTACAAGTAAAAATAGTTTTGGTATGGTAAGTGTTTGAACTCCGTGAATACACATCCGCTGGTATTGTTTAACTTTGCCAAAAACAGTTTTTAAATGAAAGCTAAATTCTATTTGCATTATTTTACACTAATCAGCGTCCACTGGAATATGGTGCTGATAAACAATCTGTACACCTTACTTTAATATCCCTTAAAGTATACTCACATAAATTATTGCTTTCCTACCGAGTCATATAAGTACTAAAATGTTCTTCAGTATCAGAAACAAACGCTTTCATAAAAAGAAATGACTATATTTAACAATGACAACCAAACTTTTAATATTAGATTATATACGTAAGGAACGATACTGGATACTTCAATTGAAAACTCATACGGAGTTCGGCCTAAATGAAAAAGTCTAACCGTCCTAATGTAATCTTATCAAAACCACAGCCATGCATCAGTTTATCAGACGTACGCAATGTTTGCGATAATATTTACCCAAGTAAGTATTTCTTAACCCTTTACATGCATTATTGGTATTATTATTATTATTAGTAGTAGTAGTAGTAGTAGTATCATCATCATTATTACTATTTGCTCATTATTGTTGTTGTTGTCGTTATTATTATTATTATTTTTATTATTATTATTATTATTATTATTATTATTATTTGAACTCTTGTCTATTATCCCGCTATACCATGTTCTTGACATACTTCCTTAGTACCTCCATGCATAACGTTACCGGGATATAATTTCTTTTGCACAATTTGATGATGGCGTTGATTTTTCGCCGCGCATAGTGTCAGTCCTTTGTTCCCAGCCTGGAATTAGGTCAAATTTGGTCCTCTGCGTGATACGCACGATAAACATTTCTTTGAATTTTTGTACACAACTTTGTTGGGCTGATGGCAGCATAAAATAGATATGTAGTTTACCCGTTTTAGACCGTTTTTTTTATTTTAGTTTCTTTCTTTCTTCTATTGTATATACTTTATTTGTTTATTTTCCCCTCATTGAAACATGAAGGAGTCAAGAATTATTCTTGGCTTTTGTGTTTAGTGTTTGCTTGTGGATGTAAATTGTTTCTTCCCCTGACGAAGAGCTTGTTTACCTCGAAACGTTTGGAAACTGTTTTGTATTTGCGCCGCTATCAATTTTCGTGTCCTTATATATATATATATATATATATATATATATATATATATATATATATATATATATATATATATATATATATATATATATATATCGGCTTATTCATCTGACAAAAATATTTTTAGGTTCTTTGATATTTATGTCATGATTGTATTGTTTCTCTCTTCCGTTTCAATCTCACAGGCTACATTTCCAAATTAAGAAAGCTCAAGGCATTAGTTTCCATTCCATTTGTAAGATAAAGAATATACTTTTAGCGATAATAATTGCATGTGACATGACAATACCATATTGGCAGTCAGAATGCTTGTTACATTTTTGTCATAAGGGTATAGAATGCAATTGCTATTACTACTGCAGAATAGTGCGTATAACCCCGATCTTTACTTACAGGAATATAGTGAATCTTCTTGAAGCAATATGCTCTGTGTGTTTCCTTACATGTGCTTTGAAGACTTGATTTCGTGCTGAAACGTGTCAACTTCTCTAGCTTTTCAAAATCTTTGTGTTTTTTTATATAGTAATGGATAGTTCTGCGTAACTAAAACAATTGAACACAGTTGTCAGTTAAGCGTCTAAGGCCCACTTGGGTCTCTCGTTTTATCTATTGTTACTTCAGCTGATTAGAACTATTTAAACATTCGTGTTTAACTCGATGGTCCTTGATTTTAAGAAAAGTTTTTTTATAATAATTGAATTCTACTGTTAAATACAGATTTCTGTAAGTACATGATTGTACGTCATAATTCAGCTTATTTATATTTCAGTTCATTTTTAGGAATAAAGTCATCTGTAAATATATTGATTCAAAGAAGACTGACAATGCGATGTTGAAATCAGAACAAAATCTTAAGCCAGAATGGAACAATAAGAAGAAAACAAGATTTTGTACGTCACAGAGAGAAAATTGTTAGGAATGTGGGAGTGATCGATAATGACTAATAGGTAACAATTCGTATTGATAATCAAACATGCATGAGCACGAGGAAATTTTGATGAATTAAGTTGAATAGATTCTAATTAAACAAACAATTTATGTAATTGACAAATACAATGTATCCTAAGCTATTATATACAAAAAGTGGCACAGATATGCCTATTACATAAGATTTGTACGCACAATGGGGCACGTGCACCTTAGAAGATTTCCACAAATGTCATTATTACTTAATATCTTATAAGAATACACATGCAGATGTAGAAGAGAGTTATCTTGATTAATACGCCTTGTCTTCACACTCGCAGTTTTTCGGATAGTCTTTGAAAATGTACCCTTCCATAAGTAACATAATTTTCCACCACACATTTAACGAAAACAATTATATTTTTGTAAATTATTAGCGTCATTACTTTCATTCTGTCATCTTTTCACGTCAAAACAGAGCACACCATTTAAAAAAATAATATGCTATAGACATATATGAGACGTTCAATTCTCGAATGTTTATACTGCATATGTAGCACACAAATCTCTGAAATCCTCCTTGTCAATTTTAATTAATAAATGCAAGTGGGCGACTATTATAAATTAAGTTTTTTTTAAAGACTTTCTCCAACTTCATGTACCATGTGATATGCTGCACGACGTTCCATTGCTAATATACGTAAACTATACTATGTATCATTTAATGGACACAATAAGAGAAGAATATTGAAATGAGCAATTAGATCATGCATGTTATGGTTTCTGAAATGTCACTGTATTAGCATGTAAAGAGAGTTACACTTACAAGGTCTCAGATTACATTATTTTTAACTGAATTCGGTGCTACTGCTAGTGAACTAACAAAATACATAACATTCTTCGTAGAAAGGCTTGCGGACGCTTACTTTGCTTTGAATTTTTCAATCGACGTTGATCTTCTTCTGATAAATTGCCTGATTCTTCCGTCTAATGGATGCTACAAGATATTCACAATTTTTGTCTTCTATGTAAGTCAAGTAGTTAGTCTCTTCTCGGTTTTCAACAATCTACGGAAGATATCATCAAAACATCTTGATTGCTTGTCCTGGTAGTCTTGTAGTGCATATTTTTTTAATTTTTTTTTGTTGTCTTCTTAAACACACTAAATGCATTAAATTTCTGCCTTTCCATACGTGACAAAGGATTCAGTTAGACGAAGAGTTGCACCCTTGCCATAAACTCTGAGCCTTTAAAATGCAAGATGTTCAGCATATATAAACAAATTCATAGATGATTTTAAAAGATCAACCCAATTATTTATTTATTTCTCTTCAATAACACACACGGAAGAGACATCATTCTAAGAATAGATACACTTTGCACATGGTTTTACTGACTGAATTAAATTGATTCTGATAGGACTTCATGTTCATAAATTATTTACTTTTCAAATATTAATTGACAATCCAAGTACTAGTATACCGGCAATTAATACATTTAGCTTCATGATGTAGAATAAAGAACACATATACATTTGAAGAAGTTTTAAAACAAAAAAAGGCTAAACAATTTTCATTTGATGATGTATCATAATACTATACCACAAGCTGCCCGTAGAAAACCCTTATAAATAAATAAAAACACATGATCCGTAGAAAACCCTTATAAATAAATAAAAACACATTATCCGCAGAAAACCATTATAAATAAATAAAAACACATTATCCGATAATTACTGACAGCTCTAAGGAGCATTTTCCATCTTTGAAAACTTAGAATATCAAGCAAAGTGAAATTAAAATATATCCTTGATTGTGTAAGATGTAATAATGTTATCTTTTAAAAATCAAATACGTTACTCTGATCATATTGTATTAGATAGAAAGAAAGTTCATAATTTTATGTTAAGTAATTGTACTTTATATTAACTGAACTGCTATGGAATTACGCACTTCTTATACAACAAACATGGTATGTATAACAAAGCGATCTTATCAAGCGTTTATGCAGCTTTGTATTATTTAAATTGTTTAATATGAAGCATTTTATGGATTTTCTACAGCATATTTACCAACCTATAAATATATACATGAAGAGAAAATAAACCCTAATTCAAAAGATTTGCATATACCGATCATCTCGCTATGTAGGATATATTACAAAGGCCATCCACTCCACATCTTTAAATGAATTCCAAAAATTACTTTTCATGTACTAGTATATTATATAATCATTTACAGGAAAAAAAATTTAAAAAAACACATTTCATGAATTCCTATATGTAGAAAATTGGGCAGATGGTTGTAAACCATATAATTATTCCCTCCTCCGTTTGTTGCATAAGAAAATTACGATGAAAATGCAATTTTTATGTTACAGATTTTTTGTATTTGTCTTAGAAAATGGCTACAGGTGCAGTTGTAAAAGCGTCTTTTAGGATCGTATATATTGATTTTAGATCAATGTTACAGAACCATTTCACATCCTTTTTACCATGGAAGAAGCGTTTTGACAAATAATATCTATCATTGACTTGTGTATTACTAACCGTGTATTTTGCGCGTTTCGCTCCTTCTAAGGTCCGTAAATCAACGATTTCGAGAAATGACATGTCTTTATAGGATTATTCGTTATGGAATTGCTAAAACCATGAGAACAACTTTTTAAAAGAAAAACGAAATGATAAATATTGCTCAGAAATATTGAAATTGTATCAAAACAATTCGTTTTCACCTGGTTGGTACATATTTTCGAATCAGAAGCTTGAATTAGTTTCTCATCATGAAAAAAATCTATCACAATACAAGACACATTTCTTTTCTGGACACACGAATGCACATGACGCGCATTTGAACTGACAAACAAAATGAAGATTGTGTGTCTGAAAATGAGTCTTTGTCTTTATGAAATGTATCACTTTCATTATTCAATTTTATTTCGTTCCTCTTTTAGCTAATTTATTGAATCATTTGGTATCTATAACGTATCACATTGGCAGCATGAATTAACATACTTTTCTTTCACACTGATGCACATGATACGCATCAGAACTGACAATTACAATTAAGTATGGACTATCTGTACAAAAATAAGTCTCGGGGCACATATAGTGACAATGAATCATATATCGGCAACTTTGTAATGTAATAAAATTTATTTGAAATATCGCGCATCATCTTCTAACACATTTTTGAAATGATAACAATGTTTTCCTGGAATCTCGTCTATTAAACGTTTCACGAAACTGCTTGTAACGGTGCAATGACCTAAATAGTCATAATATTCAACAGCTCTACGCCTGTAAGCATTCTAATCAGACATCATTCTTATGACGCATAAATGTATCATTTTCCTTCTCACATTCCCCTTTTAAGTTAGTTTATTGAGTCTTTTACGCTATAGGTGTCTTACGTAACACATTTACGTCATAAACATTGCTTGTTAACAGTGATGGTTCGAGTAGTATCTCGTTTTGCTTGAGAAACACTCATATACATTTTATGTCTAGTTCTAATTGCAGCAAAGAATAGAGTATATAGATTATGTTTGCCTCTAAATTTCTTAATAACAAGGTCCAGCTGGGACAAATGAGCTTGACGGGGATCTTGATATCCAGGATTTCTTCAGTATATCTGTGGTAATACATTTTGGTCTCTTATACTGTTTAGCAGCGTTGGATCGTAAATTAACATGAAAGCGATAAGTGAGATATATTGGCTGATAAGTATGTAACAAAAGAGGTTAAGCTTTGACGTAGTGGGTTTGCCAGTGGGCATCGAGTCAAGTTGTAGTGAGTGCTCTGTAACACTACCTATTAGTGTCAATGCCTGCACATAATGATTAAAAAAACATTTTTAATGATATCGTGTCCTTTGGTTTTATGCTGCTGGTTGTGACTGTATTCCGGACCACAAAATAAATCAGATCGATAAATACTGATTGCTTGGTTTATCCGATACTCTATTGGAACAGTTTTGTACTGAATTTTAAAATAATAGAGATCCATACATTTTATAAACATATCCAACCATTATTTGGTTTACCAATTAACTGATGCGCTAAGAATTTATAGAAGGAAAACTTACTTTGTACGAGACGTTCATACCGTTACGTCGTATTGGCACTAAATAGTTACAGATGCAGGTTTTTGTTTTCACTTAATTTGCAAGTTGTTAATTGCACAATTGCCAGTAGCTCAAGCTTTGTTCTCGGAAAGTGGGTGTTTAGATCAGGAAGAACCAAAGTCAAATCAGAAAACCTCCCACCATACTAAAAAAAAAAAAAATTAAAACAAAAATGCAGAACCTATGCAGTACCTTCACCATCACATTTCTTCCAGCCAGAGTGTTCAAAATGTGCGACTAGTTCATCTTCCTGTAAATAAATTGCATTTTAGTATCATATAACCTTGCGAAGATGTAGCTAATTCGTTCGTGAAAATCAATGATTATTGCGTATCATTTCCAGCCACCATAAGGCAGAAGGCCGATGTAAAACCTTAAGGAGTGTTTTTAATTATTAAATCAACATTTTAGAAAAACTTACTTTCCATTCAATGATCAGAAAAATAATTGGTATCATGCTATAGTAACCCTAAAATTACATAGTTTTGTTAACTGTTTTGTACCCGCACAAAGAGAACCAAACATTCTCTCTACCCCTCCTGCCCCCACCCCAACACCCAAGAGTGCCTCGAAAGTACATCTGCTTTATTAAATCATCCTGTACATTTTTATAGGTTCTTTCAAGACTTCACGATAAACCATTTTGATACCAAATAACTAAATCATTAGATTTTTCCAAAATCTACAGTTATAATCGCAGGTGTTCCATCGTTTAACAATACACCCGAAGGAAGGCCGATGTGGACGCTTTTGACTATTGCATCATGCTCTTTCCATGTAATCGATATGAGGTCAATATAATTAGAGTAAAGACCACGAAATGCCATATTACAGCGTTCTATCAGACTAACGTTGCGTGAAAAGGCTTCCTGATCTACTTTAATATTATTATTAAGAATAACAATTAGACAAATTACTTATTTATTCGCGATTTTATTGCTCCCTATCCCTTATTTTGATGCATAAAATTTGCATGCAAGCTTTACAATCGCCTTACATTTATGATAATGTTTACATCACAGCTTCCGGTCCTTTCTTACCCATTTCTCTTTCAACTGAAATCGAATGAAATCAAATAACTTACAAACTCAAAAATATCATTTGATTCTGCATATTTGATAGTATTTATTTTCAGAAAAAGGTTGCTCAAGCGGTTGCCTTGTTTACACAATTAATAATCGATGATTAAGCATGCAAATATCTTTTTATACAAAACTGTTCACTGACCTGACTTAATTATGTGTATCTCATAAAGGACAATATTATAAACTCGTTCTTTACTTCTTCGGATACCTGACTTCCTCATGTAGACGAATGATTACAAAGTATTACATTATTCTGTAATTATTGCCACAATTTACTCAGAGTTTCAGGATGTGTTATTATTATATACCGTATACCCAAAATCAAAATGGATGTTAATGTGTTGTTTCAGGGTGTGTTACTATTATATACCGTATACCCAAAATCAAAATGGATGTTAATGTGTTGTTTCAGGGTGTGTTACTATTATATACCGTATACCCAACATCAAAATGGATGTTAATGTGTTGTTTCAGAGTGTGTTATTATTGTATACCGCATACCCAACATCAAAATGGATGTTAATGTGTTGTTTCTAAAGTACACGTAGGCCTGACATATCCATACATACCCAAGCAATTTCACTAATATTAGTCTACCAAAATAAATGTAACATTTTATATCTCTGTCCTCTGGGATATCATAGAGTTCTTTAGGTACATTTTAATATGGCTAAACCGTTACTTTAGTCATTCAAATCAATGTCTACCTATGACAAATTTTACATTAATTTTAAAATAAACAGTCATATAAATACCTTCGGTATGCCATAAGAAGCTGGTTTTCTACAGCTTTATCTCCATCAGTATGAAAGTAGTACATGGGCAAGAAGGGTCAGGAGTAAAGTGGATGCATTCTTTAAGTTTATACTAACTACAACGGGCTTTGTTCCAAAGTTTAGCATTTTACACAAAAATATATGGCATCATCAGTTTTGTGCCTAAAATCCTGCAAGGGAGAAACAAAGAATGACGCACATTTTATAACCTGGAGGTGAATGTTTATCTGTGGAATACTAAAATAAATGCATCTGCCTTTTATCAAGCAAAAGGGAAAAATTTAATCAAGCCATTGGGTTCGATGCATATTTTGTCTTTAACGCAATTGAAAATCAAACGCAAATAGTTATTTTCTTTTCTCAAAACAGTTCACTTTTATATTTGCCCAAAATAAGGTTTAGATTGTTTCTTTTGGTGCTATGATGGTAGTGTTTCCCTCGTCCGTTTCAATCGCCGAATTAAGGAAATTGTATAGATTCTTTTTAGCCAATCTGTGAAATGAGGTGAAAAATATAATTGCATGCGAAAGGACGTTACAGAATTAGCAATCAATACCAGAATGCTTGATACATGTTTGTCCTAAGGATATCAATAAATATCCTTTACTACCCCGAGATAGTGCGCATAATCTCTATCGTTACGTACAGAATATACGTAATCTAATTAAAGTCATACAAAAGTCTTATAGACTGAATTTCGTGCGGCAACGATTAAAATTTTCCAGTTGTTACATAATGTTTGTTTCATTTTAGTATATCTACTTTAATTATCACTATTATTAATACATGTTCTCCTTTGGGCTTGTCCTTCACTTTTTCACTTATGAAAACTTTACGGAAGTAATATAATGGAAGACGGCTCAGAAACGAAGACGATAAAAAACGTTAAAATATCGTAGATACCCAATATTATTATTAAATACATTTTAGAAAAACTGTATAGGTAATAAGGTCACTACAATCATTTCTACTCATTGTTGATCTATAATTACTTCAACCAAATTGTATGGGTCAAATAATTTTAATTAAAATAGGTTGCGTTTTAGTAAGATTTCCTTGTTGAAATATTCTCCTGCTAGTAAAGTCACATTCTTCTTAGTTCAAAGGTATAAATCATGAACACAGCTTGTCCATGATTTAATTTATCTATTTCAAAGCGAAAAGTCATCTATAGATAAAAGTATTCAAATTAGATTGATGACTCAAACTTAAATTCAGACATAAGTAAGCCAGGATGGAACAAAAAGGCCAATACAGCGTATATTGTACTGATAAATTTTGCAAATAATGTAGTGGTCGACAATAAGGAATAGGTGGATAGCATGGATGATCAAATTTAAAATCAGTAAGAGAAAATTTAATTTAATACGGTTAACATAATCTTCGAAAATATACAATACATGTATTCAATAAAAATATTTTCTGATAGGCTGTGATGTATAGAATAGTGCTGACATGCTCACTAAGCCTCTGATGACATATTGTAACGTGTCGGGGGTCAAGGCCAAATAAAAAGGAATAGATGGACAGCTCAAACCTTTTTCATTTACTAGATCTCTCCAGTGTATTGTAGCGTCAACAAATGATGCTTTCACCACAAAAGTTCTTATTTAGAATATACTACCACCAAACAAAACAAATGAATAGTCAATATATTCCTCACACACATTTGAGTGTTCAAAATGCTGAAATATGAAATTTGCAAATGTGTAGAATGGTGTATATAACAGAATTGTGTTAATCAAAGCATGTTAACATGACAAAAATGATAGAGTGTTAAATGGTAGATGAAAATCAGCCTAAATGTTTAATTAATCATGATTCATCTAATCTCTAGTTCCATTAATCCCAATTCCAAAAGTAATATTGCACAGAAAAATGATTTAGTGGTTACCGAAAATTGTTCGTAGAACGTACCGAAGTGGTAGTGGATTTTGTGAGTCAAATCAAGGTTCAGAACTAGACACGGGTTTATGTTTTAGAGTTACATTGTAACGACGTTAGAGGCACAGTCTGGAACCGGATGTCTATAGTGTGTCGCGTGGGTAGGATGCGACACAGTATGTCATTTTGTAGCGACACAGTGTAATATTACCAAATATGGAAGAAGTCGGAAAAATATTAATATGAGCGCCCGCTAGTGGAAAGCCGAACGGCCAATACACACAGTAGTAAAAATGGCGCCCGATTTCAAACGGTAAGAATAGCTCACATTTCACAATTAATTGCAGGCAGGATACAATTTAAACATGAACAATTTCATCACACTGATGAAAAAAAAAATGAAAATAAATTAGTTTTACTTTAACACTGGAGAAAAATGGATACAATTGCTTATTTCTCTACTCCAACTTGAAGGTAAGTGAAGACAATTGACAATACTATGATGTACAAAACGAGAATCAAAAATATCTCCCCATATGATGAATATTTGAACAAATCATTCATATATGATATACCCATGCAAAAATTACATTTCTTGCATAGAAAATTCATCTTTCAAAAACTGTTACTAAGAGTTAATTTTATTAGCATTTGAAATATACGTACAAACATTCCAACATGAGGGGAACATAAAAGGAGATTATGTATTATCTCCATGCATAATGATATATGCAAATGCACTTGATTAAAAAATAATTTGACAGACAGTCAGGTTTGTCTCAGTATATGCAATTATAATTCGCCTGGTAATGATGCAATGGCAAATAGCATCCTTGCCATGACACATACACGTTGGTGGATTATCATAGATGGCATTACTACCAACGTATCTTAAGAGTACACAGATACAGAATATAATCCCCTAGATTATCGGCAGCGTTTTCTTTGCATGTAAATTGTTAATATAGTCTTTGAAAATATGCACTTTTCGATTTGCAAAGGGTTTTTGCACAACACATTCAACAAATAAGGTACATTTGTTTGTAAATTATGAGTGTTATTATTTTATCCTGTCACCTCTTGACATAAAAATTAGATCACGCCGCATATATATGGAATAATAGATGCTAAATTGATTTGAAATTTAAAATTTCATCCTTGATCTGCCACATGCGACTATTATAGATACAGCATTTCGTATTTTTCTACGCCTACCCTTTGTTTTGTTTATTTGGGATTGTAAACGTTCTCCAAAGACATGATCCATGTGATGTCCTGCACGACTACCCATTGTTAATATAAATTAATAATATACTAACCTGTATCATTTAATTGCCAAAATAAGAGAATAATATTAAACTTGGAATGTATAGTTTAGTCTGATACTATTCGGTTTAGCGCTAAAGAAAGGTAAGAATTTTATATAAGATGATATTAAGTTATGTTAATTAATAGCAGTCAATGAATCAGACTTTAGTACTCATGAATATGACAGCAAGCATGTAAACAGAATAAAAGCAGAATGAGAATTAGATCACGAATATTAGAATAATCATTAAAAGGATATAAATCCACACCACAAGGGAATTATATCGTTCGATGTTGATTTTAACACACGACAACCTAATTTAAAAGATTTGTGTCGATGTGTTGTAAGTATGTCCAAAAGCCATCCACTCCGCATTTTCAGTGAACTCCTCTAAAAGAATGTACATACACTAGAATATTGTACTATAATAGAGAAACAATAAAGGAAAAAAGATTTCATTTTATGAATTCCGGTGTCAAAAGGATTATGCAGTGGGTTGCAGCCATATTATGATCCTCTCCAACGTTGAGTAAGCCATATTGCTATCCTCTCCTACGTTGCGTAGGAAAATTAGGATGGAAATAAAATTTATGTATTATGCAGATCTTAATTTTGTCTTAGACAGTGGCAACAGATACAGATCAGAAGCATTTTCTGCAATCATATATATTGATGCTATATGAATCTTACAAAAACAATTCTCGTATTTTTATGTATTTATTTATTTTTTATGAAGGGGAGCGTTTTATTAAATTGTATACATAGTGACTAATATACTATTAATAGAGAGAGCTTTCAAGAGCCACTATATCAATGATTATGACTAACAAATATCTTTATAGAAGAATTCATTATGTAACTGACTTTACAGGATTGCTGCAATGATAAGAAACGGTATTGTTAGGAGCTTATAATTAGTGCCCAGACAAAATTAAATCAACTCAAAGCAATACAAGTGTTTATGCTTTCTGTAAATATTTTCAAATCAAATGTTTTCAATAGTTTTCGATAGGAAGAAATATTCATCTTCTTCTCCTTCTTCTTCTTCGTCTTCTTCTTTTTCCTCCTTATCATCATCTTCTTCTTCTTCTTTTTAACAATCTTGTATTAATATGAATCAGCATACCTTTTTTTTACAAGCATGCACATAACGCAAATCAGAAGTGCTAATTAAAAATGAAGTATGTGTATGAAAATAGGTTTTAAGGTACATATATTGACAATGAAGCAAATATCATCATCTATGTAATGTGATAAACAGAATTTAAGATATCAGAAAATCAAATTCCAAGCACACTTTTAAACTGATAACATAGTTTTGGTGAAACCTAGCTTGTTAAAGGTGTCAAGAAGCTGTTTGTATCGACTCAATGACCTAAATAACTCCAATATTCAACAGCTTACGCCTTGCAGTCTTCTAATTAGACATAATTCTTCTGACGTATTAGTACGTGCGTTTCCTCTTCATTACCCCTTTTAATGAATTTATTGGGTCTTTTAACGTATCGCATTATCTCCATACATTTTGTTGTTACCAGTGATGTTCCGAATAATATCTCGTGTTCTTTGAGATACACACATATAAATGTCTATCTGGTTCTAATTGAAGTAAAAAAAACAAAACAGTATATATAGATATGTTTGCCTCTACATTTCTGAATAACAAGGTTCTGCTAGGACAAATGGGCTTGACGGGGACCTTCATATTCAGGGTTTCTTCATCCTCTACCCTGTTATAATACCGTTTGGTCTCATATATTTTAGCAGGGACTGATCACAGATTAACAAGAAAGCAATAAAATGAGGTATATTTGCCGATAAGTATGTAATGGTACCCTGTCAACTACTGATGTCACATTAGTTGACCTATCTCCAGTTCACACACACACACAGCAGTAATCAAACACTAAAATTAATATTTTTTTTTTATATTATGCTCCTGGTTATGACCGTATGCCGGACCACAAAATAAATCAGATGGATAACTACTGACTGATTGGTTTATCCAGTACTCTGTTGGAATAGCTTTATACAGAGTTACAACAAAATTTAAATCCAGACATTTTGCAAACGTATCCAATCATTTTTAATTTACTAAATGACCTATGGCGATAGGCATTTATATAAACAATATCGTACGTACTATGCGAGCTTCATACCGTTACTTAGTAATCGCACTAACATTTACATAGGCACGTTTCGCTTTCACTCATTTACAAGTCGTTAATTGTACAATTATCAGCAGCTCGTGCTTTGTGCTCTGTACGATATAGTCAATCTCAGAAAGAAGGCGTTTAGATCCGGAAGAACCAAAGCAAAGTCTAAACGACCAAAAATTCTTACACAAAACTGCACGGATATCGATTCTGTAACTTTACAGAAGTTATGCACTGCCTTCACCGTCGCATTTTTTTCCAGCCATGATTTTCAAAATGTGCGACTAGTTCATTTTTATACCAAGAAATTGCGAAATTATTTTACAGGGCCTTATTCTGAAATGTGCAAGCCATGTGAGAGTGAAGAGTGTATATTGGGCATTTAGTACAAGACCAGCAACTAAAACTAATTATCATCCCCTGATATGAAACACAGTGTAAATTATTAACTCATTATGGAAGACTTAACTTGTTGGATACTTTGATGACATTCCTTTTCAAATACGCCCACTACAAACAATTTGCACGTTATTACGCGCGCCTCCGGTAAATTGTTTGAATAAGCGCCTCATTATGTAGAGAAATTCACATCCATTTGAGTCTCATTGTATAGATTTGCAATATGTGTATTAAAATAGCTGATTACATATTATTTCATGATATATCCAGATGAATATTTTGTAGCAGCTACAAGTACATTTTGAGAACACAGCATATTTTGTTTCTTTCGACATACAGTCTACGTCTTTGATGCTTTCTATGCATACGTTTTTAGATACAGTAGAACTCGTCCTATTATACCTAATTAAACTATATGTTTCAATTTAAACTGGATTTAGATTCTATATAACTTTATTGCGATCTTCTTTAACTTGTCTCTCTGCAAGGCAGCGCAACGAGATAAAGTTGGAAATGTTAGGTTGCATTTTATACAACGGGTGAAAAATAAAACTTATTTCTGAACTTCCTTCTCGGAGCCTAAACACACTACATATACTTGATTTGGGCATTCTGGCTAAAAAACAAACACGTTACTCCTGATACTTCTCTTGCATGAGGTAACAGACTATATACAAACGGAGCAGGTTTTTTAAGAAGTGGATGTTCAGGCGCTCCATATAAGCAGTGGGTTCTGGTCATCCGTACAGACAACATCCCACTGATAAATTTATTGTGAAACTCTGCTTGTCGCTTGATTTAATAATCTCTTCTGTGTACATAGTCTACAAAATAATGAACAAATAAGAATTATCCTCTATGAAACAGAACTGATAACCAATAAGGAGACTTCTATAACCTATTTTAATTGTAGTCGTCTCCATAAATTTTCAAAAATGCTTACAGTGGTCGAGAACATAATGACGTTAATGCCAGCAAGTCTCTCGTCGTTTACCATTTTTAAATTCTTAATAAAAATGTTCCTAACGATAAAGATAGACTTTAATGTTATATGTCAAGAAAGTCTCATACGAACGACGGGCACCACAAATACACAAAAAAACTAGTATTATTTCTCTGAGCTTTGACCGAAAACTCAAACTTTCCAATATAGTTTCATATTCCTTACACAAATATCCTGTGAAAATCTACATTTCCTTTTAATACTGCCATAGTAGGCTGCAAGGCCTCTGTAATTAAAAAGCGCTTTTACACTTTGCCATTTGCATCCGTTTTATTTTATTATTAAGAATATGTAACAGATAATCGTAGTTTTATGGCTACGAATTTCTTGTTTTGATGCATACAATTTGCATGCAAGTTTTACAATCACCTTACTTGTTTCTGGCACATCTTGTGTTCTTTTTCTTATCCATTTTTCTTGCAAAAATAACCACTCTTTGAACAAGAATCAAATGAAATCAAATACATGTTTGATAGTATTTATTTTCAGAACATTATAGATCGAGATGGATACCTTGTTTGCAAAATTTATAATCGATCATTAAGCATGTAAATATGTCTTTTTACAAAGTTGTTAATCTGACCTAATATAATTACATGTATATGCATCTGATAAAGGATATTATCGTAAGCTAGTTGTTTACTTCTCCAGATACCTGACTTCCTCGTGAAGATGAATGATTAAAAAGTATTACATTATTGTGTAATTATTGCCACAATTTTCTCCATGTTTCAGGGTGCGTTGTTCTTATATACCGTATACCCACCACCGCTATGCAATCAAAAAGATTCTTAATTTGGTGTTTGTTGTTCAATCTAAATTACACGTAAGCCAGATAAATACATACATACTGAAACAAGTTAACTAATATTAATGTACCAAAATAAAAGTAACGTTATATACCTTTACCTTCTAGGCTATCCAAGACTTCTTTAGCACACGTAAACATGGTTAAACCTTTGGTTCAGCAGTTCAAATCATCAACATCCACCCATGACAAATTCGACATTATTTTTTTAAAATAAACAATCATACAAATACCTTCAGTCTGATTTACAATGCTAATTTCTACGGTTTTATCTCCATCAGATTGATGGGCAAGAAGTTGAGACGAAAAGTGTATACATTCTTCAAATTTACTAACTACAACGGGGTTTGTTCCATAGTTTGACATTTTAGAGAAAAATATATGGCTTCATCAGTTTTGTGCCTAAAATCCTGCAAGGGAGAAACTAAGAATGATGCACATTGTATAACCTGGAGGTGAATGTTTGTAATTGAAATACTGCAATAAATGCATCTGTCTTTTATCAAGGAAAGGGGAAAAATTGAGTCAAACCATGGGGTTCAATGCAAAGTTTGTCTTCAAAGTATTTGAAAATCAAAAGCTTTTGTTTAGTAAATAGTTGTTGCCTTTTCTTAAACAGTCTAATATTGTATTTGCAAGTGTTGTACGTGTCTGTCTGTATTCATTTGTATTGATGCATACATACATACATACATACATACATACATACATACATACATACATACATACATACATACATACATACATACATACATACATACATACATACATATATACATACATACATACATACATACATACATACATACATACATACATACATACATACATGACAGCTTGCTCATCTACCAAAGATAGCATTTAGATTGTTTCTGTGATGGTGGTGTTTCTCTCGTTCGTTTCAGTTGGACAGGATAAATTGCCGAATTTTAAGAAAACACTACGGATTCTTTTTAACCAATTTGTAAAATGAGGCGAAGATAAAAATTGCATGCGAATGACATTATAGTAACAGCAATCAATACCAGAATGCTTAATACATGTTTGTTCTAACAGGAGAAATTAGTGTGCATTGCCTATATCTTTACGTGCAGAATATATGCAATCTAATTAAAGCCATATAGTGTGGGGCTTTTTAAAACAAAGTCTTATACACCGTAAACAATGCAACCTTTCCTGTTATTACAAAAGCTTTGTTTTATTTTTATTATACCTACTTTAGTTCTCAATATCATCAATACATGTTCTCCTTTGGGTTTGTTCTTCGCTTTCTCACTTTTGGAATGTTTACGGAAGTAAAACAATGGAACACGGCTCCGAACAAAGTCGATCAAAAACACGTTAAAATATCGTAGACCCACAATATTCAGAGAAACTGAATAAGGTATTATATATAAAAAAAATTAGAAAACATTTATAGGTCATAACGTTCCTATTATCATTTCTACTCATTTGTTGATCTATAATTACTTCAACCAAATTGTATGGGTCATTTAATTTTAAGTACAAGCTGTCTGATCGGTTGCGTTTTAGTAAGATTTTCTTGTTGAAATATTTTCCTGGTAGTGGAGTCACATTCTTCTTAGTTCAAAGTTATAACTCATTAAAACAGCGTGTCCATAGTTCAATTTATCTATTTCAAAGCATAAAGTCATCTATAGATAAAATTATTGACATTAGATTGATGACACAAACTTAAATTCACACATAGGTAAGTCATGGTGGAACAAAAAAAACCAGTAAAACATATATTGCACAGAGAAAGTTTACAACTAATGATCAACAATAAGGAATAGGTTGCAATTTGCATCTATAATCAGGAGAAAATTAAATTAAAATAAGCTTAACATAATCTTCGAAAATATACAATACATGTATTCAATAAAATCATTTTGTGATAAGTTGTGATATATAGAATAGTGCTGACATGTTCACTAATTAAGCCTCTGATAACATATAGGCGATTATAATTCGCCTGGTAATGATGAAATTGCAAATAACATGCGTTTGGATTATCAAAGATGGCATTATTACCAACCTGTCTTAAGAGTCCACAGACACAGAACATAATCCCCTAGATTACCAGCTGCGACTTCTTTGAAAATATGCTCCTTGCAGTTTCCAACGGGATTTTCCACAACATATTTAACAAAAATGTACATTTTTTGTAAAATTGTTAGTGTTATTGTTTTAGCCCATCATCTCTTGACGTGTTATAATAGATTACTCCATAAAAATGTTGAATAACATACATATATTATAGACTCAATTGTCGCGTGTTCATGTTGATTTCAAATTTAAAATTGCATCCTTCATCTGCTACATGTAGTATAAAACTTCTAAAGCCATTGTTTTCAGTTTCAATTAGGAACGAAAAGAAAGTGTCTATTATAACACAGCATTTTGGAGAATAGAATTCTACGCCTAGCCTTCGGGTTTTGTGGTTTTGTTTATTTGGGATTTTTAGCCTTCGTTTTGTTTATTTGGGATTGTAAACTTTCTCAAAAGACATGATCGATGTGATGTTCTGCACAACTTTCCATTGTTAATATAAAGTAAAAATATGCTAAACTTTATTATTTAATCGACAAAATAAGAGAATAAATATTAGCATTCAAATGCATAGTTTACTCTGGTGACTTTCTGTTTAGCGCGAAAGAAATATCAGAATTTTATTCAAAATGATTGTAATTTGTGTTAATTGATAATAGTCAAAGAAGCACGCACTAAGTAATAATAAAAAGAGTATGTAAAAAAACAAATCTTTACTAAGGGATTATGCGGTAGGGTATGTAATGCAATTGTTTCATGTGAAAAAAATTCTGAATTTTCGACAGCAAACATCAGAGAATAAAAGCAGAATGAGAATTAGATCATGAGCATTAAATTACTCATAAAACAAGAGCAGGTTTCCTAAGAAGTAGACATTCAGATAAACTTTTTCTCAGGCACTATGAAGACAAGATTCCACCAACAAATCGATAGTTTGATTTACATGTCACTGGATTTAAAAATGTCTTCTATATATATAACCATGAGAATATAGTTATGTATATTTGCCTAACATAATACGAAAATAAAGTTTCTGTGAAGCTCTAATTGCAGAAAACACAGAAATAGAGTATAGGGGCCTGTTTGCCTATACGTTTTATAATATCATAGTTCAGCTAGGACAAATGTGTTCTACTGGGATCTTCATGTCCAGGGTTTATTAATCATATACCCTGTGGTAACATCTTTTGGTATCACATACATTTTAGCAAGATCTGATTGTAGATTAAAAAGAAAGCGATAAATTATATATATATATATATATATATATATATATATATATATATATATATATATAGATAGATATATCTGTGTGTCACGGAATTGTATGGTTTATATCAATATGTATATGTGGTCAAAAAATGTATTCGGGTTTCGTTTCCGACTAGAGCGTTACTCGGGGGTTGTTTATTTTTTCGGCTCTAGTTATTTTGAAATACTGAGCGCGATTCACCCCATGCTGCACGTGCAAATTGCCTGCAGTGAAAACTCACGTACCTAGCTGCTGCGCATATCTGTCACAGCTAGAGTACATATAGAGCGAATTCTCTATAAACAAATTACACTACGATGAGTCTTGTCAGAAAGCTTACCTCTTTACGGGAGCAAAACTTCAGCTGTAGAGGTATGTGAAATTTAAGATTGTATTCTTTATCACTATTCGTTTTATATGACATAATTGTTTCATATATTAGATGTTTTAGAATTTATTCTAAATTCTACAGAGAGTCAATACCTAGGTCATACAACGCCATGATATTAGAAATACTATAGGCTGGTTCAAGTTAGCTATTTGTTGTAACTGAACAGACGGGTATTATTTAATTATACGCGGCATGTATTGAATGATTAATGTAATGTGTAACGAGACGTAATTCATGTGCGCGCATGCGCAACATATATCAATACAAAAGTACTAACCGTGTCATATGTACTACACGGTTTAGTTGTTATACTTTTAGCTGTTCCTTATGTATGGTTTGGAGGTGTGAAGTCACAGAACTCTGTGTGGTTTCGTGTGACGTGTACGCTGTGTCTGGTGACGTTGTTTCGGAAGAGTGTACTGGTTTTCTCGATGCGAGGGACCAAGGCTTCTCGACCAACGGGTCTGTGTTAATGTGAAGGCTCTCGAGGGATCCTTCAACAGGCTGGGAAGGGTGGACCATGCGTGGTGGCTCCTTGACCATGGACTAGAGCGGGTGGAACCGGAGATACATCTTGGTCGTCAAACGGGCGCCACGACAGTTATATTTATTGCGTGTTCCATTTTTATTGTTATCTCAATATTGCTATTTGTGCAAAATTACATTCATTCCCATTTCAATATCGCTATATGTGTGATAGATTCATAATTTCATGCATTCCCATTTCATTTTCGTTATATGAACGATATATTCATAAATTCATACATAATCCAATATCGCTTGATGAATTGATAAATTGATGAGTATCCTATTGATAAGCGCATAAATCACATGCTTTGGTCACCCTTGGTACTTAATAAGACCTTGTTTATATTGGGGTGTAAATCATATACTCTTATTTGTCGATTGGTGATAGGATGCTATTCACGTTTGTTTAAAATTCCATTCGTTAAATTCATCTTTGATTTTTCTCGTTGAGTTACTTGTTGTTGATAGTTCCATGTTAGGAACTTTATAATTTTCCTTATCTTTTTGTTATAATGGTGTCAGATTTGTTCATCTTTAAATTGCGTTTATAAATAAACATCTTATTAACGCAGTTGCTTTCGGTGTCTTCACTAATCCAGTCCTCGCCCGGCTTCATCCTGTGACACTGTGTATGTGTGTGTGTGTGTGTGTGTGTGTGTGTGTAACGAAATAGATTAAGCTTTGACATAATGGGTTTGCCATTGGTCATCAAATCATTGTGGAAATGTATCCCATCATTACCTTGTTAACCAATCGACCGATGGTTTTATAAATTTGTAGAAGGAAAACTACATTGTACGAGAGAAACATACCGTTATGTGGTATTCAACACTAAATATTTACGTAGGCAATCTTTTTCACCTCAATTACAACTCGTCAATTTTACAAGCACCACCAGCTCATTATTTGTGATATCTACGATAGAGATGATGGGCGTTTAGATCATAAGAACCCAACGCATAGCGAGAAAACTATCGACCGTGCCTACATGACGGACAATTCTTCCACAAACTGCACTGGGTATCGAATCTTTACGGAACTTACGTACTGTCGTCTTCATCACGTTTTTCAAGGCAGAGTTTTCAAAATGTGCGACAAGTTCATCTTCCCAACAATAATTATTTTTACTGTCGTATAAACTAGTGAAGATATTCTAATTCGTTTATGAAACTCAAAGATTAATAAACATCACTATAACAACTGTAAGACGATCCGCAGGTGTAAAGTTTCAAGAAGGTTTTGAATTATTAAATCAACATTTTCGAAAGCTTCCTTTCTCTTCCATAAGAAAGATAATAGCTATTGTGCTATTGAAACCCTAAAATGACAGTTTTTATCACTGATTTGACCATGCCTGACCCTAATTCACTGCTTATGTTAAGTGCGTGTTACAAAATTCTTTGGAATGTTCACTTCTTGGAAAAACTTGCTTCTTTTGTATATCGTCAGTTGCTTCATCCAAAGGAAGTATTCGGAGTTGTGTCTTTTAAGTCAGGATACCCACAATGTAGTGTGTTTATGCTGAGAGTAGGAAGTTCACAAATATTTGTATTCTTCATCTCTTTGATATCCTGCGACCTAACATTTCCAGCTTTATCATCGCGCACGTCCTTGCAGCAAGCAACCTTAATCCAAACTTATATTAATTGGCGTTGTTTTTAGTGAGATATCCAACAGTTTTATATCGGTCAGGAATGCAATGAAATCCATGCACGACTATCAGTGTGCATTATTTCTTTTCTACTTCAAATTTAGAAGTTTTTTTTATAAAAAAAAAACATCTTAACGATAAATATAGATTTTAGTGTCATTGACCAGGTAAGATCACATACGAACGATGGAGCCAAACATATATGTAATGAAAAATCAATCCTACGCATTAAAATTTCAAAGTATTGTTTCTCTGAGCATTAACAAATACATCTTGCTTTAAAATATAGATTAATATTCCTATATAAACTATCTTATGAGGATTTACATGGCAATTCAATACTGCCGTAGTAGGGGGCTAACCCGCCATAATTAAAAGGCACATTTTACTCATTGCCATTTGCATCTGTTCTATGTTATTATTAAGAACTTCTAACAGATAGTTCACATGTTAATTCCTAATTTAATTGGTCTGCGTCATTTGCTTACATGCATATATTTGCATACATTTACAAGCTTTATAATCGCCTTACTCTATGATCATGTTTTTATGACTCTTTTCCCGATTTATCTTGCAAAATAACAAAACATCTTGCAAAAAGATATGATTTGATTCTGCATTTTTTATATGATTTGTTTCAGCAAATTATTGATCAAAACGGTTATCTTGTTTACAAAATTGATAATCTATTATTAAGCATGCAAATATCTTATTACAAAGGGTTGTTTAGATCACTTGATTATAATTATATAATTCCAATTGAGGATAATATTGTAAACATGTAGTTTTCTTGCTTCAGATACCTGACTTTCTCGTGTACACATATGATCAAAAGGGATACAATTATGCCGTAATTATTGCCATATATTACTCCAAGTTTCAGGATTTGTTGTCATTAAATACAAACCGTTATGCAATCTTGTTATTTTTGCACAATCTGAAGTACACATAAACCATCATACATACATACATACATACATACATACATACATACATACATACATACATACATACATACATACATACATACATACATACATACATACATACATACATACATACATATGTAGCAGACGGGACCACTTGAGGGTCTAATTGGAGTCCTGTGTTAAATAGGGTCAAAAGTTTACGGCGACAAACCGGAAAAAAATATTAGGACGCCAGTTTTTTTATTATTTCTTTTTTAATTTGTATGACCGGAGTATCACATCAAGCAAATTATCTCGGTTTAGTTTCTGAGAGCCTTGTTACTCAGAATTATTTTGCGCGTTTCAGATCTTAAATAAATGTTACAATTCTATTCGCGTACTGTTAGGTCAAAGTTTCATTCATCACTTTTGATAAAAATTTACAATTTGGTGTCTACACTAGCTATGGTAGATTGATAAATACGCTGACCGACTTTTTTTTACCCCAAAGGTCAATATATTTGTGACAGATGGTAACTTTTTAAAATCCAGGCGCAGAATGTTTTTTGGCCAAATGTAATGTGCGAGTTTCTAAGCGGCAATTTGTTTTCTTCACGTCGACATTTTGAGTTCGGCAAATGTTAAGTATTGCAAGGCATTTTGACATACACAACGTTTGAAATCGCTATTGTATCGGGGGACAGCCGAAGTCACTGTACTCTAGTCTTACGTGTGTTTTGAGAGAGATAGAGAAAGTTGAAAATGCGAAATTCTACACATCACCATTTTTTTCAAAATCAGCATTTTTTTTAAAAAAACCACGCACACTTAAACATCAATAAATGAATAAGGTGGATTACTGATAGGCCCGTCCTTTTCATGTTCAGATATCAAATATTAAACACGAACATATTTTACAAGGATGACAAATTTATGAAGTAAGACTAGACTTCCAAGGATTTAGTACAGTGTCATTTTACCTGAGTCAGAAGGTAATCATTTTTTTCACAGGTAATAATAAGTCATGAGTTCACACTTAACTTTATCCTTAAAAAGATCTGTCAAGTAAGTTGATGAATGGACAGTTTCGGCACTCTGTTGCAAGAGAGCTTCGATGCGTTTCGTCTCCAAAGAAGTCAATGGAAGTAGGGAATGGTCACTTATATCTTTATACCACTCTTTTAAGACCTTGTCTTCTGAGATGAGAGTCTATGCGTCTTCCAAATACTCTTCCAGCTTTTCTTCTTGACACAGCATCAAACATGTGTCGTGTTGCATTTGACTAGGATGATCGATTTGAAAACCATAAAAATGTTCTTTGGTCTGGTGTGTGATTCTTTCAGCTAAGTGGCGAGCAAAACAGGAGACTAAGTGTTGTTCTTGTTCTGGCTACATCAAGACTATCTTTTGTTCTTGTGCATTTGTGGACTGTAACTGCTGTTCTGGATGCAAAACATCAGCCTCTTTGTTTACATAAATGAGTCAACGGGTTTATCAAGCTTCTTACATATCTAACCTTATGTGAAAAAACACCACAGAGTGTTTAGATGTATTTTTGTGAGAGCCTTTTGATCTTTTGGAAAGAAGGAATTTAGTATGTCTCCAATTCAATTCTGACATTTTACCACCCAAAATTGGAATTCCGATGGATGTTAATTTTTTGGGATGTGTGTTCTTGAAATTGAATAGGGAAAATATACCATTTAAAGTAAGTTTGTCTGTGTTTTAATTTGTTTAAAGGAGGTTAAAGATTCTCTCTCTCTCTCCGGCGTAATGTTAATTCCCCCCCCCCTCTCATCTCTCTCAGACACATATCCATGTTAGGCTGCATGACTTGGATGTACCTTTAGTCTGACCTTTTATCAAACTTGAATAGAGTCACTCTGCATTTTTAGAGACAGAAATAAAAACAAATAATAAAGTACATTCCTTCACTGGCAATATAAAATGTGGCCACATAACCGAAATTCTCAAACACGCCGCTCTGAAAATCTTCAGTTTCTGTTATTTCCTGCCTAATATGCTATACTGCTACATTTTATGACCGACTCATCCTGTGAAAACCTATGAGTCCATTTATAGACATTACACCTTGAAGCTATAAGCCTAAAAATCTCTCCTACTTGATGCGTGATTTATCTGTCTGTTGACCCTCCATACCTCTCTCCCTCTCTCTCTCTCTCTCTCTCTCTCTCTCTCTCAGTTTCACAAACACATACACACACATTGACAGACAGAGAGATAGACAGACACATTTGATCTTCCTATAGAATTATTTAGATTTAAATCACAATGGTATCTAACTTATTATAAAAAAAAACAAGTACACTGACATTAGATAAAAAGACGTCACACATTATATGCTAACAGAATGTGGGCCGTGATTTCAAACACTAAAAACAAATCTGAAGAACCAAAAATGTGGCACACGCCTTTGCTAGCTGCGAGTATAGCAATACAGCCTGACAGAATTTTAGACTTAAGATCTTGCACACGCCCAAATGTTACTGCTTTCATTTAACAGTAATATGACACTGATTTTTAGTGATTGAATAAATGATAAGAAATGTAAATGAACGTTTCTAACTGAGGATTGACCCTTGTATTCAGAAACTCATACAAAGGGTAACCTAATGTTACTTTCTCCTTGCCCTAGCATTCGGCAAAAATGGTGTCCTACTTTTATTCTTCTTACACTCCATACTACCACTACTACTAGTAATAATAATAATAATATTTGTTTAGGTCTGTTGAATTAGGCCCATGTTACGGCTGGACATTAAATAATATGATTGTCTAATGTTAATTCTCTCTCTCTCTCTCTCTCGTTCTCTCTCTCTCTCTCTCTCTCTCTCTCTCTCTCTCTCTCTCTCTCTCTCTCTCTCTCTCTCTCTCCTAGGGTACCTGGATAGTAGATCACTGGGTGTTGATAGTAGATAACTAGGTGTTAGTAGATGGATGCATTCTGGAAGTTTGACTTAACTGCAGGTTTGTGCTTAAACTCCTGCCGGGATAAACTAAGAATGATGCAAATTTTGGAATCTGGTGATGAATGATTATAATGAAATACTGAAATAAATACATATGCTTCTTTAGACAAACAGGTAGAAAACTTGAATTTGGGCATGGGTCTGATTAAAATATTGTCTTCAAGGTTATTCAAGTTCAAACGCTATCAAGCTTTTATGCAGCAAATACTTGTTATCTTTTCTAAAAACTGTTTACTTTTGTATTTGCAAGTATTGTTCATGAAAATGTGTGTACTGCTCTGTCTTGCAATTGCTTGAATGAGAGATACAGGGCGTTTTACTTAGAGTGTGCTTTTCTTATTACCCCCAGACAGATAACGGTGTCAATGATGGGAAGCCTTTGACTCACCGTTTACCAAAACAAATGAATTTTGAAAATCACTTGTATATTGTAAAGTGTAAGGTCAGGCATAGTTCCTCGAATATTGCTTCTACTATTGCCTGAGACAAAAGGAAACAGATGAAGGTGTCTAATTTTGAGCTGTCATTGGAAACTGAAAACTTGGAATGCAAGATCTTAAATGTACGTGTTTTAAAGCAATCCTCCAAAATATGGTAAACAGTTTCCACTACTTTTTTGCATAGACAACATGAACTACTAGTAACTTTTCCTATCTTATTCGCAAAACTGTTTTGACGACAATTCTATGCAAACGTTTAGACTGACACCATCGTAAGTTTGGTTAGAACCCTAAATGGCAAATTTAAAAGTGCGAATCACGTGGTTCTCAGTTGTGCATTTAAGATCTTACATTCTAAGTTTTTAATTTCAGATGACAGCTATAAATTTGGTTTTGTATTGAATCTGTTCTTTTAATAAAGCTTATAGATTTGGGCTAAAGTCAGCTCTAAGAATTACTTTATACTTATCCGGCACAATGGCTTCAATGAGAGTAATGTTTTTTTCTCCTATTTGCATGAATGTTTTGAAACAAAATGTCTGCCAAAAAAGATGGTTCTTTAAATAGCTTGAGCTATGTAACTGTTGTTGAATCAGTCAAGTACTGCAGTAACTTAATATATGTGAATAGTGCACTGGACCTTTTTCAACTTTTCTATATGCAGATACAATTCATAAAGAATCCATCTCTTGTGGTAATATGCGAATACTAATATTCTTTGTTCATGACCCATATTACCCATGATGCATTATATTCCTATCTGGACATTTTCCTGTAATATTCGGATTAGTTGAGATATTCAAGAGTATTCTAATCTGGCAATCGTTCTCATTCTGCCTGGCGCAAAAAAGACATTCAGCAACGTTCCAAATGCTTTACACGATAGCATAAGAATGCAAGTCTGACGTGACAACTAGGATATTGAAGTTAGCACTTAATCAAATAAAACCTTTTACTGCATATTACAAGATGATTTGGCTTGAAAGGATGAATGACATTATCGTACAGCAATCCGCAGAGATGTACTTTCTGGTTGAGTCTTTAAATCCGATTATCAGCTTCATTTTCACCAACTGCATTTCCAGATAGACGACTTGATCTTTAATAATGAACTTGAAAGATTTAAAAACAAAATGATCTGGTCACGTAATTAAATAGCTTCTGAAATGTAGTGTAACTGTTTGTATCAGATACATGTATTAACTGTAGTGTAACTGTTTGTATCAGAAACATATATCAACTACTATTCTCACTTAACAGCATTCTTCGCACGAATTCATTTCTTTTCTCTTGACTCAAATGTTGCCAGCTAAATTGAGTTGTTTAGATATACACTAAAGTTGTGAATACTCATCAGGACCTTACTTTTTAACTTAGATTTAAACCAAATTTAATTTTAAGATCAAATTCGATCAACATAATTTGACTAAGTTCACGGTTAACCTGAATATGGAGACGATCAATAATTATACTATTTACTTTGATCTTTTTTCTTTTGCAGCAAATGATATTATTGCATTCTCACCGAGTCAAATAGTTCCTCAAACTTTCTTGTGTCATCATCCGTATCGTCAAAATTCTCTTCCTCTTCAATTTCAGAAACAAATAATTTCAAATACAGAAAAGATTATTATTAAAAATAAAATGCTAATAGTATCATATTAAACGATATTTTTGGTGCACTCGATAACTACTAAATGCTGTTTCAAATTGTATACGTTCGGCCACACCACTGCTCGCTGCTCTGTAGCTCCGTTGCTACGCCCTACTCCATTAATACGCAAAATGACTTGTTATTATCAAGTGCGCAAGTAGCTCTTATATACGAAACAAATGATCAGTACATACATTTATTGAACAAGAAAGACTATTAATGAGATACACATTTTTATCTATTTAATAGCGATTTATTTTGCTCTCTGATTTGTTTTATATATCTTACGAGGGGTATTTGAAAGGTTCTGAATATGTTGTTATAACTTTTTTGTTCCTTTGAACCTGTCAATAAATTTAACCCCGATCGATAGACAAAATGACGCTCTATAAAATGATCTGCAGATACACGTGCAGCACTCCGGTTACTTGAAGATATATGCGTATGACGTAACATAGGTAAATTACAGTGACCTAAAAATGTCGGAGAAGAAGAAACAATTCTGCTTCTAAGCAAAGAGCATACTGTAAAATTCAGGCGCTCTAAGGGTACTCTCTGACTGATATCAAGGCCGACCTGGGTAAAGTTTACGGATGTAATTCTCTGTCGTCTCCAACAATTTTGAGGCGGTTTCATGGTCTTAAAGATGATCGCGAATCCATGGTAGATGACACACGTGGAAGATATTTCTGTTATCACGGGCATTAATTCGTCAGCTGTTTTAATGTATTGAAGGATCATCTGAAGTTCAGAAAGGTTTGTGCAAGATGAGCCCTCCATTTACTGACGGCTGATCAAAAACGGACTCGGGTTGAAATCGCCAAACAGCTACTCGCCAAACGTAAAAAGAGTGACCAGAAACATTTGAATGAGATTGTAACAAATGATGATACCTGGATTTACTTTTTGAACCCGACTCAAGAGAAAATAATAACGTTTGGATTATAGAAAACGAGCTCACACATCGCTCGACGTAGTCGGACTGTCAAGAGAGTTTTATACGCATTATTTTTCTATGCAAAAGGCCCGGTCATCCAGGTACCTGTGCCTGACTCTGCTAGTGTTATTAGTGTATGCCTCCAAAGTGTTGCCTCCAAAGTGTTGCCTTCAAAGTGTTGCGAAAAGTTGTGGAACGCCATCGAACCACCCGTCCGCACACCGGTACCCGAGGTATCCATCTACCCCATGACAACGCACAGGCGCATCAGTCCGCCGTCTTAACAGACTTCCTGATGGAGCACAGCATCCAAACTTTGCCACATCCTCTATACAGCCCTGGTTTAGCTCCAAGAGATCTATTGGCTGAATCCCTTTATCAAAGATTCGCTGAGGCGCAGACGATTTGAAAGCCGCCATGCGGTTGGAAGTGCAGTTTTCCAGTGTATGAACAACATACCAAAAGGTGAAAGCAAAATGGCATTTAATAATTGGATAAACGGACTGAGAAAGTGTATAGAGGTGCATGGGAAGTAGTTTGAGGAGATGCACTGACGTACTGTTCACTAATAAAGAATTTTCCTGCTCAGCGTACTAATATTCAAAACTTTTAAAGAACCCTCGTATTAACTTTTTTGTGGTGCCTCGTGTTAGTTGGTTCTTTTGGTTTTGTTATTGTACTAAACGACTCATTTGTCCTTTCAACAATGTTTTGATCGATTTATTTATTCTTTCTATCAGTATGATTTACTCTAATTCGTCAACGAGATGTTCCATGCCTTTGATTGAGCTTAGCAATGCTTCCCCTAAAATATTACATCCGTGTTTATAGACCAAAGCTTGGTAGACCCTCAAAGAATATAGTTTCGATTGTGTACCAGATGTAGCTGCTATATATTCACTATACTACATTGTAGTCTTTTTTAATTAAAGCAAATCAGTATTGGGTAATTTTTTTACAAAATATTACTTAATTTTCATCTCATTGCTTTTTGACTTATCAAATATTTTATCAAAATTGTATTGTTTATAAATGGGATTCAAAACTGTGGATAACACGCTGTAGATTTGCATACATTCTCCGCTGGCATCACTTATTATGTCAGTATTTAAACTATTTATGATATTTGTAATGTCTACTGGGCCGTCACCTAATGCTTCCCGAAGGAACATCAATGAACTTTATATTATATTTTTCTTATTTTCTTTTTGAACTTTATTTTTATACCTAAATGGAAACTCCCTCAGTCTCATGATTTTATAATTCGTGTTCCTGGGCATTCAGCATTTTCGCAAGCTCTCTATATGATCCCGTCCTCCTCTAATTCAGCGAAATGTTTAAGATTAATGGTAGTTTATAGTTTTTCGTGAAGTGTTTAATATTTTTAGCTGAAACAATCCTATTACAATACAATTGCTTGACAACAGTAACATTTGTTTTTTTTAAATTAATTGTTTTAAAATATATTGATTATTATAATGTATCTCTTTAAATAAACGTAAGCTTATATCTATATGGTATCAATTAAAAATCTTTGATCACCATGCACTAATAAAGCTTTTTTTTTCATTTTGATTACATACATCGTATGATGATACAAATATACATGAAACAAATTCATTTTTATTACATATTTCCTCCAGGATGAATAAAGAATCTTTGTATACATCAGATCTACGACTCTTTTTTATGACACATTTCCTAATACCCTTGCATCTTTTTTTTCTCTTCGTAGTCAGTCTTAAATGATTAAATTTGTATCTTAGTCCGCAGAACTCTTCAAAAGTGTGACGGTTAGTTCATCTTTGAAAACGCCTGGTATGGTTTTATTCATTTGTTGAATATAAAACACGATGTCGTTTGGATAAATAGTAAATTTTATGCCATTGTCAAAGTTACCAATTTCAACACGAATACATAACGAATTGTCGGTCGTAAGAAGTTGCATTCTGTTACCGTTCTTGTTGATTCTTATTGTTTATAAATTATATAATTCGTACATCAAGCACTTTGGTGGCTCGAAAGTTTTCTTAATTTGATTTTCTTGTTTTTCATGCTAACTGAAACCAAAATTATCATCTACTATTGTTCTTCAAGCAAATGAAAAACCTTTTTAACATTTTTAAAGTTTCTTTTCATTTGCATATATTTTAAATGTTGTTCTTTTCCTTAAATGTTCCATCTGTTTACGAAATACACTGTTTTTCATCAGTTTAATCAATTCCTTCTCAAATTCATTTGTTGCTTTTTGCTTCAATCTAGGGTTGAGCTCTCGATATAAGAATTAGCCACGGTTGCTGCTGGAAGAGAATAATTCTATGTATATTTGCCATGTTTAGGCCTAACTGTATGTAATGTTTCCGATTTCTGTAGCGGATGACGTATTTCTCTTTATTTTCAGTGTACATAATAGTCTGTGTACATTTTTGTGCCTTATTTCTGTTTTAAAAATATTCTTTGAAGCTCAGATAAATTATCTATACTAGGTACACACGTTTTTTCCGGTGGTAGAAGATAATCTTTTTGAAATAATCGTGTGTGCGAGAGTTGATACTTCTAAATCAACTTCTAAAATATAACCAGTATATATAAGAGATTTCCTTTCTTTGCAGGTATATATATATATATATATATATATATATATATATATATATATATATATATATACACCTGTAGTAAATTGTCGTTATTTTTGTGCGTACTAATTATAACATATGTGTATAATACACAAATTTAAAACATTTATTTTATGATTCCTCTACAGCTATGATATGTGTAAAGGAGAAAAGGGAAAGAAGACAAAGAGAATTTAAACAGAAAAGATTGGGAAACAAAAGTATTCTGAGTCAAAAAATAAACAAATAATAATAAAGTGATACTTCGAGATTGTGGAGGAATCAATCAATTTTCATGCATGTATGTGAAAAGTGTCAAACAATAGGTAGAACTATAACTGATATACTAATATAGTTATATATGTGTGTCATTCAGTTTCGAAATATGCCAATGCATTGTTTCTTTCGGCTAATTCATTCTCACAAATGTAGTATCTGTTTAGAAAGTTTCTACAACAAAAAAAAAAGGTAGAGAGGCTTTCTTTCATGACGCATAATGTATATGTATATTTTAGCTATCAATAGCATACAATTAATTACATTGCCAGCTTCTAACAAACCTACAATTATTCCTTTAAGTGAAAAAGGAAGAGCGCGGAAAAGCATGAACGAAACAATAACCTTCTTTGGTATGAGCTGAGACAGTACGATCCAGATGAAAACGTTTACTGACTGCCAAGGGAGGGTTTGAGAAGGATTTGGGCATTGATAAACAACGCGTACAAGACATATGGTTCGTTAATACAGTTAGAACTCCAACAAGATCTCCTGGTCAAGCGCCCATTATAATCATATTCAATTGCGCGGTAGATAGGGAATTGATCATGTCCAGTGCGAAAAACGTCCGAGGTTCAAACAAGAGATTTTTTACTGACCTGTCAGTTCCGATGAAAGTAGGAAGAGATAAACCAAACAAGAGATTTTTTACTGACCTGTCAGTTCCGATGAAAGGTGGAAGAGATAAACTGGACAATGAAGCATATGACATTCGCAAACATTTTGAAGCTTCAAACTAGAAGCAGGGAAAATATATAGATGTATGGATTAAAACAAGGAAGGATGTCAAAAATAACTTCTCAAAAAGAATAGTTTCATATTAATCCCGGATGAGTCATAATTAGATTAAATTGTATTGACAATATACTACAACACACAAGTCAGAGCCAAACCCCCAGAGGAGTAAACACTTTTCCCCTTATCTATAAACATGTATAGAAAAATGTTACTTTCTGAATGGAATTTTTTTCTTGTTTCTATTTTCCCTCTTTTTCTGAATATTCTCAAACAAATTGAAAAATATGTATTATACACACTTATCTTAGATTTTTCTATGCAGCTGAGGCCTTGACTGTAAACATGAAGGAGGAAGAAATAGAAATGAATAAATATGTCAACATGAACAAATATATTAATATGACCCATTTTAGAAAATGAATCACATGCCAGTTTAGATATATTATATGTTGACCTAATGCTTCTTCTTTTCTCTTTATAAAAAGCGGAGAATGTGGACGCATATTGTTGATTATGTTAAGCCCTTACCTTACGGTATAATTTGCTTTGTTTTGGTTGTATAAGGTGCAATATTTAGCTAGGAAATAGCTTTTTAGATAAATATTTCGTCAGGTTTTTGTTCTTTTTACTTTTTGTATTAGCAACAACAATCAAGTTTATATGATATCAAATTGTATTTGTATCACTTAAAATATATTAGGTTGGTGAAAGAAAAAAATCTTAAACAGCTTATAACATAGTACTAAATCTGTAGGGACTATCAATATCTATTTACCAGTAAATTGGGGTCATGTTCTCTATCTTTTGCTGTTCATTTGTTCTTATTTCTTGTATATTGTTTTCTTTAGTTTATTGTTATTTTTGTTTTCTTTCTTTATATTTTTGTACTCTTATGCTAGTGCCATGTGATTTGTATAAAAACTCGCTTGGTTTCTTTTGTTGCGAATGCCTCTTGTGTTCTTCTGCAACAATTTTTGTCTTCATTGCCGGTCTGGCCTGTGTTTAAAATAAATATTTGGTTAGATAAATGTTCTTTTACCTTTTTTTATTTTTTAGAAACAAACAAAAATCAATTTATATGGTTTCAATTGGTGAAGAAAAATAATCTTAAACAGATTGTGGCACTTTTAGTATTCAAAAAGCTGCTTTTTATTTGCCTAAATCTGTACTATGCAGATCTTTTTAATAGCAAAGTGGGGTCCGGGTCTGTGTATTTTGTTTTCTTTTGTTTATCTATCCTTCCGTTTTGTAATAAAATGCTTGTTTTCTGCGATTTGTGTAATCTTTTCCTAGCTTGTTTTTTTTGTACCGATTGTATTATATCTGTAGACTTTGCCTGTTTGTATTTTTGTCTGTAGTTAATTTTTCTTTCCTTTTTGTATTAAAATGCGTGTGATATGCGATATATTTGCTTGCGTTATTGCAAATGTATTTATGTCTATAACCTTTGCCTCTTGTTATTCTTTTGCAACCCATGGGTCTTTAATGCCATCTTGAGTATTCTTACGGAAATATTTACAACTCATTGGTCTTGAATGCCTGCCTGAGTACACTTATGGAAATATTTGCAACCCACGTGTCTTGAATGCCAGCCTGAGTATACTGATGGACATAGTTGCAACCCACGTGTCTTTAATGCCAGCCTTAGTATACTTATGGAAATATTTGCAGCCCTTTTGTCTTTAATGCCAGCCTCAGTATACTTATGGAAATATTTGCAGAACGTTTGTATTGAATGCCAGCCTTAGTATAAGTATGGAAATATTTACAACCCACGTTTCTTTAATGCCAGCCTTAGTATACTTATGGAAATATTTGCAACCCATGGGTCTTTAATGCCAGCCTTGGTATACTTATGGAAATATATACATATATATATGCGATATACTTGCAGCCCTTGTCTTGAATGCCAGCCTGAGTATACTTATGGAAATGTTTGCAGCCCTTTTCTCTGGAATGCCAGCCTGAGTATACTTATGGAAATGTTTGCAGCCCTTTTGTCTTCAATGCCAGCCTGAGTATACTTATGGAAATATTTGCAGAAAATGTCTACACATGATCTCTGTACGAATTTCTAATATGCATTGAAATAAGTTCTCTTACACCGACAGGAAGGTAAAAATATTGCATGTTTTTCTGTTTTTTCTTATTTCTGTCTCTTCTTTATCTTCTTTTCTCTCTTTTTAATCACTATTTGAATGGTAAATATAATAACATATTGTATTCTCTTCTTAAGATTTAATGTACAGTTATCCTAAAGTTGTATGCATTGAACTGCCAGACATCTTAGCCCAGAGTAGTTTGCCAGATAGAAGTAACTTTGGATCTTTTATCCAATGACTGAAAAATGTACTCCAGCATGAATGAATTGGTAGGGTTTATTTGAGAATTCCAATAGGAGAGACGTATTCAATTTTTGAAACAAAAACAGTTTTCAGTTTAACTTGATAATCATAGAACAGATTATAATTTAGTTATGACTCAGTAACATGATACATATAATTATGTCAGACTGAACAACGCGAAATCCAGAGAGAAGCTTATAAATATCACTAATTAATTTGGGCTTATTTATGTTTGGAGAGACATGCATAGAGAAAATAAAAGATACGCCTAGAGGGGTAGAAACAAAAGATTTTTTTCTGATTTCTGAGAACCTAGCTACAGATATCGAAACTGCAGATACAGAACCAGGGTATAGATTCTCTTTAACTTTTGTGTATAAAATAGTGAGCATCAAGAAAGGGAAACCTTTTTGGATGTTTAATAGTTCATTACCTAAGGATATATATTGAAAATATAAAACAAATAATTAAAGATATTAAATTAGGATATTTGTCTGATATTCGTGTCCAAAATGACGCCAATGATATTTCGAACGATGAAATACAATTTAAGATAAATAATCATTGGGTTTTCTTTTCTTTTCTTTTTTAGTTTTTTTTAATGGACATAAGAGCAAAAAACAACATTGTATTATTCATTGAAAAAAGGCAAATTGACACTAAAAAAAATATTTCGATTCAAGAAATTAATATTTGATCAAATGATAGTGAAAGAATTCATTAAAACTAGTTTGATTGGTGAAAAACAAAATTAATTACAAGAGTTGCGTCAACAAAAACTTCAGGGTCATATGATAATATCTAGAGTCAGATGGGTTGAAGAAGATGAGAAAACGACGTAATATTTTTGTAATTTCGAAAATAGGAACTATCTCAGCAAATATATGAAAAGTAATATAAAAAGTGATAACACTAACCTTACAAAACAACATGAAATTCTAGAAGAGACACAATCCTATTATGTAAGTCTATAGACCTCAAGAGATGTTAAAAATGTTAATTTTAATACTTGATAAATGTGATATTCTAAGATTAAACATAAAACAGAGTCAAGACCTAGGAAGGAAGATATCATATTCTGAAGCTTTAACTGCCCTCAAAAACATGACAAATTGTAAGAGTCCAGATTCAGAAAGTTTTTCTACTGAGTTATTTTGGAAGGATTTATGATATATTCTAGATAGGTCAATTAATTATGGTTATGAAAAAATAAATAGTCTTTCAACAACTCAAAAAGAAGGTGTCATTACTTGTATTTCTAAAGGTGATAAAGATAAGAATTATTTACAGAATTGAAGACCAATATCTCTCCTTAATACTACCTACAAAGGGGTCTCATCGTTTATTGCTAATAGGATTTTCTTTTCAAATTTAAAAAAAAACATTGTCATATTTAATTAAGGATGATCAAAATGGGATCATGGCTGGTAGATAACTTTGTCAAAACATCTGAGCAGTACATGATGTAATGTTTTACACAAAAAAGTACAGCATGCCAGGACTGCTACTACAAATTGACTTTGAAAAAGCGTTTGACACTGGAATGGAACTTTTATATTTAAAGTACTAAATGTTTTCAACTTCGGTAATTCTATCATCAAATGTATTGAAACATTTGATCACAATATAAAATCTTGTGTAACTGTTAACGGACATTTTCTCTTCTTATTTTCATATTTGTAGAGGATACTAACAAGACAACCCCTTCCACCTTATTTGTTTTTACTATGTGCAGAGACACTGTCATTAATGATTAAAATAAATAAAGATAATAATGGTATCAGTGTTGATGGAAATTAATTTATAATATCACGGCATGCTGACGATACTATATTGTTGTTTCTAGGTGGGTCCGAGAAGAAAAAAACTCATACGAATAAAATGCTCACATTAAAATTCTATTAGAAGATCTCCGGCACTAATGTAAATATAAAGAAAACAAAAGTAATATGGATAGGAAGCATGAAAAAGAGTAATCGCCGTTTGTATATAGAGTACAATTTATGTTGGGTGGACGACTCATTGACAGTATTAGGCATTATCTTTTCTACAGATTTATGTCACAATATAAATCTTAATTAGGATGGTAAATTAAATGAAATCAAAATATTATTAACTCAATGGTGGAAGAGAATTCATACCCCTTATGAGAAAATTATTGCGATAAAATCACTTGCTTTATCAGAATTAAATCAAATATTAGTAAGTTGACCAATTCCTTCAGAAAGGTTCATAAACAATTAAACAGTTTAATCTACAAGTGCTTGTGAATAGGATCAGTTGACAAGATAAAAAGAAATGTAACAAGTAAAGGCTATGAAGAAGGTGGGCTTGCAATAACTGACCTTACAAATTTCATATTTTGTCTTAAAATGCTTGGGTCAGAAGAATAATTACAAAAAACTAATGTTACATTGTTTCCATTTTTTGAAGGAATTTAATAAGTTAAGTATATAGCAAGGAACATAGGAGATGTTGATAATACAGTTTGGAAAGTTAGTTTTATATCTTATGACATATACTCCAAACGTTTAAAGACTGTTCAGATCTTCTTGCTGAGCCTTTAGTGTAAAATGAAAATCCAAGAGATTTATTTCTGTCTATCTAATTTGTTCATCAGTTGCCATTCTAAAATTCTTAACAGGCATGTATTGACACATGGTCTAGCCATATAAATTGCTTTATATTATGACGAATGACTTTGGTTTAGACTTGTCCTGTTCACCATTATTCTTAATTTTGCATTTATCATCCGCATAGTAATCCTGATTTGCTTCAGTATATATATATATATATATATATATATATATATATATATATATATATATATATATATATATATATATATATATATATGCCATGATGCTAATTCCACATCTTATTCCACTCTGAATCATCAGGAGTATATCGTTTATGTTACCAATTATTATTCTGCTTATATTATCTTCAAACAAGCGCCATGAGCAAAACTTGAATATATCTCACAACATCAATGTATCTTTTTTAACTGAATAGTCGTGAAGATCACAGAGTATCTTCAGTTCAAATTGAATCATTACATCCTAAACATACTTGTCATCGTCTTTCGATATATTCAAGCTATTTAGAAAAGGGAACTCTTTTATTTTGGAGGAACAGATATGTCACCGAATATTTTAAAGCAATCTATATATTCATAATGATAAAGGTCTTTCTTCAAATATTTATGTTTCATATGTTGAAATCATCTCATCGTTTTCGTGAACTTTTCATCACTTATTTGCTTCGTTAGTTGTTCCATAAACCGGAAACTATGTACAAATATAATTGTTTCTTTAAATCCTATTTCTTTTCCTTCCTTCTTGAACCTATCAACTATGAAATTCTTGCAGAATGAAATATATTTCTCATCGTTGCTCGTTATTATCGCTACTTTACGATCAGGATATTGTCTAACTACTTGTTAATGAGGTAGCTGTTATAACATGGCAGGTTAAGAATGAACATTGGGGGTTTCTTTTGCTATTTGTAATTTAAATCGCACTTGTAAGGTGCTGGACCTCTGCACTTGAATAGTATGTGCGTGCGCTTCGCCACCACAAGCTTTCTTATCTTTTTATTACAGATATGACATGTAATGGCTGAGTAAAGAAATATTTCTCATGAGTGCATTTTTCTGTCTTAATTATCCATTCAATAATTTTGCAATCTTAACAACGCAGCATAAAATATTTTAATACATTCTGTTCCTCTGTAAACTAACGGTTCAATAAAGTCACAGTAAGCGTATTTAACATACATACAGAAGCCAGATAGGAATATGTTTACTAGGTTTCCAATATGTTGTTTGTTCCATTATATTGTTTACATCCTCTCTAGACGTTGTCATCATGCTTTCAAAATCGCAGTAAATAGTGAATGAAACCTTTAACTGATGTCGAAAGTTTTAAAATGTCACGACAGAACCTTTTTCGGGCATTATGTCTACAAACGATATATCATAATCTTTTAGTATTCAGTTAAGCATTTGTTTACATATATACTTTTGTCCATTGGGTTTGCTTATCTGGCTTGAAACCAATTTCAATAGATCTTTTATTCCAACGTAATAGTATTGGCCTCCTTTGTAGTCATTAGGTCAACCATATTGAAATATAATGAATGTATAACATGTTTTTCTTTTCGTTTTTTATTACCTTCACCTGTCCACTGTATCTATCTCCATTGCCTCGTAAATATTAAGGAATATCTCAAAATCTTCTTTCGATTTATCTATGTTCTCTATTTTTACCAGACATCTATCAGGAACTGCATTAAACCAATCTTTTACTTCTCGATGTTATACGTTGATGGTCTTTGAGGCTCTTTTGGGGAGTATTTAATACTGATTCACTAGCATTAAAAAAGAATAATTTATAATCCATTTTTGTTGTTTACATAGTAATCTACTACTTTGTCTCTGTCGTTGTCTTCGAAGTCTTTTAAGTTAATTTATTGCCATTCTTTGATTGTGTAGTCTTTGACGTTGGAATTCTCCTTGTCTTTGTTGTCTTTGCCGCTAGACCCTGCTTCCTTGTGATATACTGCCTCTCTATTGTTCACCTTCATCGATCAGTTTCCTACGTTGGACATTGCGACGTTCTAAGGATCTAAGGCGTTCTATTCTTTGACTTTGAGCTTCATCCATAAACTGTTGTTCTAATATTTCATAGCTGAGTTCATCTAATTTGTTAGTTCATCAATGTTTCGTCTGTGTTGGAATTCGTCTTACGTCCTGCGTCCTTGCCATTGTGTCTTCTGTTCTTGCCATTGCGTCCTGCTTCTCTGATGTTTTTGGTTTGAATATGAACTCATATGAATTTGATTTTATTCGCGTTAGAAGTCGTCAAACTTTCAACTTTCTTATCCATCAGTTAAAAATCCTGATTTATATAACGAAAATTTCTACAATTTGTTCTCGTTCGAACTCATTAAACTTTAAACCTTATTATTCAAGGAATGTTTTAGAAAATGTTTTAGACATTAATTTACTGTGGATTGCTTTATTTTAAGTGAAGACTCATTTTAAAAAAAATTAATTCTTTTCCACATTTACACTAAACGGTTCTTTCTTCTTTTTGGCATTCTTGTTTTCCTATTCTTTTCAGTATTGTTTTATTTGTACACTGTGTACATCTCATCCATCCATCTTCTCTTTTCTCGAATTCATATGCAAAGGTTTGTTCATGGCACTTTATGCAAGTTATTTTTATGATTTCGCACAATGGTTTATGTATGAAAGATATAGCTGCCCGCTAGCTCAAGGCTGTCGTTTAGTTATGACAATTTTCTCAACTATTTGCCAAATTAATAGCTAACTAATATCCATTAAAGTAACTAAAAGTGACTATCTGTGACTATTATTTAGTAACTTTTAGTTACTTACTTTGTCACTACCTTTCAAAAGTTTCAAAAACAAACATCTTATCGAAATAAATGAATTCAATACACTAAAAACGGCAAGTACATTACCGTTAGGGCAATGTGACAATGAGAGGGGAGTCACAAAGAGATGGCACAACAAGCACAAGTAAAAGAGAAATACCTTGAATTGAAATACATTGTTGATAAAAGTCCTGACAAACACGACATAAAATAGCAAACAAACACGACATAAAATAGCAACGGATAAAAGCTTTCAATCCACTGTCAAAAGAATAAGCATTGCGAAGATAAAAATTAGACACTTTGTTTGTCAAGTTAAAGTAAATAGAATAAACGTTTGAAGAAATGATTTAGTAAACATGAGATCGAGGAGGAAAAGTTGGAAGTAATAGATGTTGCCTTAGAGCAAATGTTGGAGGCTATGAAAGCTAATCAAACAGAAGCAAATAAAAAAGGGAAAGGTATTATTTGGATCATTGTCTATATCCAACTTTATGTTGCTTGTTGGAGGTTACATCATTTACAATACTATAGGTGTATCCAAAGTAACCAACTGTACAAAATGCGGCTACAAAACAAGAAAATAAAAGCTGTGGAGTCTACAGCATACAAAACAACTTTATATCAAAACAACTATCACATCCCTCAACTGTTGTGATTTGCTTTGCACGCTTTTTTCTTATATAAATGTCTGAGCACAATAATAATAATAATAATAATAATAATAATAATAATAATAATAATAATAATAAACAGCATTTACCGCACATCTTTTGAAGGAGGTTTAATACTTAGTAATAGCATGCTGTTTTAAAACCCATTCGATTACAAGATAGGCTCACCGTCTAAAATGCCTAATGAAGAGATTCTTAAATTATTTATACCCATCACTACATCGGATATCACGATAGACTATTTAATTCCACACGATGTTTACCAAAATTTATAATAGTTTCCTTGTCATCTTTCCTCGTGCTTTTACAGCGCCCTTTTATTTCTGTGGCTTTTCTCGTAATACCTAGAACGCTTGATGTCTTGCAAAACGTCTGTTATATATTGCATTTCCTTCTGCATTTTAATTAAATTAGAATATATTCTTTCACAGTTTTGATTATGTAAAATACTGCTGTGATACCCACGGAAACAATTGCAATTTTATCCAGATTTGTATAGATTATATATATATATATATATATATATATATATATATATATATATATATATATATATATTGCTTTGTGCAATCTCTTCATTTTGCTCTTACCTATTTAAGCGTATGTACATTAACATATTTTCAGTTATCTTTTATCCGCTTTTATCCACCAACATTTGTACTACTAATGTACAACTTTGTTTATTTTGTTTGTTTGTTTTTTGTGTTTTTGTTTTTTTTATTTGTTTTTTTTTTTTTTTTTTTTTTGTTGTTGTTTTTTTTTCTCATTGCAAGTTCGATAAAAGCAGAGTTAAAAAGCCAAACTAGTCATGTAGGACAAAAACAAAGTCCAAAGAACCAACTAAAACGAGACAACGCAAAAAGTTAATAACATACATAAAGCAATACATATAACAAAATAAATCGTTATAATATATATACATATATATAATATTCTTTCTTTTTCAAAACAAATTTTCAATAAATCTCGAATTCATTAAGTGCATTGATCTTTTGTTTCGTTAATAACAAGTCGTTTTGTATAATAATGCAGTAGGTCTCAGCAGTGGGGCTACGGGCCACCGATCAGCAAGCAACTTATCGGCGAGACACGAGGCGGCGAAACGTATACAAATTGAAACATAATTTATTACTTATCTAGTGCGCTTCTCTTCACATATATACTATATTACTGCTAATACAAGATAGTATATATTGACTTTTCTCATCATCAGCTTTTTCATCTGACAAAATATTGTCAAGATTGTTTATTTTAATGCTTTGGTGGTAGTGTTTCTCCCTCTCGTTTCAATCCGACAGTATAACTTGCAGAATGAAGAAAACTCTAACCATTAATTTCCTGTCAATCTGTAAAAGAAACGGTTAAGAATATAACTTTTGGGATAATAATTGCATCCAATAAAACGTAATAGTAACAGCAATCAATGCTAGAATGCTTGATACATTTTGCCCTAACAAGATAGAAATATGTATTCATACTCCCCATAGACAGTGCGCATGACTTTATCTTTACTTACAGGGGTGTGTGGAATCTTTATGAAACAATATTATGGGTGTGCCTCTTTTACAATATTTTGTACATTCTATTTCTTGCTGAAACGATTCAACTTTTCTAATTATTACAAAATCTTTGTTTTATTTTTTATATCTACTTAAAGTTCACAGTATCATCAATAAATATTCACCTTAGAGTTTCATCGATTCGCTTTCTTCAATTTTTATCTATGGAAAGATCTACGGAACTAAAATAATTGAACACCGCTCCTAAAAGAGACGAAATTTTTTTAAAATAATTAATCACAGATACAGAATATGCGGAGAAACTAAATAAAGTATTATACTACAAAAATACATTTTTTCCCTAAAAAATAACATCCTTATTTTTAACTCATACCTGTACATGTACTTAAACTAAATGTTCTGGATCATTCACATTTATCTAAATGTTGCGTTTTAATTACGTTTTCTTGTTAACATATTCTCCTGTTGGCATAGACACATTCTTCTTAGTTCAATGTTATACGTCATTAACATAGCTTGTTCATATTTCAATTTATCTATTTCAAAGCATAAAGTCATCTATACATAAAATATTATTTAAATTAGATTAATTACACGAACTTGAAATCAGACCAAAAATAAGCCACGATGAATCAAAACGACGGACACAAATATTTTGTACTTCACATGGAAAAGTTTTAGAAAAATTGCAGTGATTGACAATATGAAAAAAGTTACAATTCTCATTGACAATCAAAAATGTGTAGGAGTAGGACAAAATTAAGTAAAATAAGATAAATAGGATCTACGAAAATATACAGTATATGTATTTAAATAAAACAATATATTATGATATGCTATGATATGCAGAGGGGCACATAAATGCTCTCTTTGTAAGCGTTCAAATGACGTACGGTCGATTATAATCCGGTTGGTAATGATGAAATTTCAAATAACATTAAAGTCAAGTTATTTTTATTCAGAGACGGTACATGCTAAACTATATTAAAGCACAAGTTCTTATGAGCTTTTTCTACCGACTGTAAAACATGAATTAATCAAGAATGAAAAGATAAAAAAAATTTAAACGGGACAAATCACACATTCACAACAGAACAATTTAGCTACGCATATGCATACATACATACATACATACATACATACATACATACATACATACATATATACATACATACTGCTCACAAAGAAATAAATTATCCATATTGCTTTTATACCACAAAAGCAGGCTGTAAACGAAATGTCACCACAGCCAAAGCAATTTAATCAGATCATCAGTTGCACCTTAGAAACTTTCCACAGATGTCATTATTACTTATCTTGATATTGTTCACTAATTTCTATTTTGGTCAATATTATCGTAAATTTTAAAATTATATGTTTAATAGTGATTGAAATCTGATAGTTCAAATTTGTTACTTTTTTGCAAGAATTTAATATAATAGAAATCATTATTAGGTAGTTAATATCCAATTTCTCAACAGAGATGTATTTTTCATTTCAAGACCTCCATACATATGAATACTTCCATGTATTCATCTCCTATAGTTAAAGAGAATTTTTTTTAAAAAAAAGGTATGCACATAGAAGTTCTACAATTAGCCACCCTTCTTACTTGAATCATGTGTCTTCTGCGAGACAACTAACAAAAGACATAACATTCTTTGAAGAAAGTCTTACTTACGCTGTTTTTGCTTTGAATTTTCCAGTCTATGTTCATCTCCTTCTGGTGGACTGACGTGATTCTTTTGTATAATACAGCTAATAATATCTTTATAAATTCTTCTACTACGTACATCAATAATAATTAGTCTTTTGTACGTGGTCATTAAAGCCATGTTGATAGATCAACATTCGGTAGAAAGAACTATTCTGTTTTTACAGTGAAATAAATCACGATGATCACTACGACCTGCTGGCTTTATCTGGCATACCGTTGGAATATCTAGGTACTTAATTACACAAACTAGAGATCAAAAACTCTAGCGAAACGGACCCCATCTTTATTTGGTTCAAAGTTTAACAGTTTTTGAAAGTTTAACTCGTGCAAGAAATTAATACTGTTATATAGTGTTCGCACTAAACATTTTACGCGAGTAAAGCTTTATTTTCACTTTATTTACATGCCGACTTTATATGTACTAGCAACTCATACATTGTGCTCTCTAAGGTACAGGTGGTGCCGGGGAGTGGATCTCTAAATCAGGAAAATCAAAGCATTTTAAGCAAACCGCCGACCACGGCAAAATGCGACTGACAGTGCTCCATTAAACGGCACAGAGTATGAAATTTTGGACTTCATAGCGGCAAATGAGTGCCTTCACCATCGAGCTAGAGTTTCATAAATATGCAACAAGGGTCATATTCACACAAATTATGACATCTCGGGTCTAATATAAACTTGCAAAGATAAAGTAAATTTGTTCATAAAAATCAAAGATTACGAAGTATTATTATCATCCATTCTATACACTGTAACACATAACGCCCAGATAACATTTTGAAACAACAAGATTGTTTATCTTGTAAATGATAATTTGGAGAGAGAATTTCTAAATCCTCCATATCCTTTTGAGAATCATTTTTTTTTACATCCTGTTTGATGAGAAAGCTACCTCGTGCTATGCAATAGAAAGCTAAAGCTTTACAACCTTTGTTACTAGCTTTGTGCTTGTAGAAAGATATTAAATACTGCGGCACAAAACATTTCTTTTTTTACGGAGAGACCTCTTCCGTAAACAGTCATATTGTAAATTTAAGTATTTCCTTGGAGAGTATAAGATAAGCAATTTTCATACCAAATTACCATATCGTTAGATTTTCTCCGAGTTCCTAAACTAATTTGAACAAGTTATAGTCGAAGGCGTTGAGTAGTTTGACGGTACATCTAAGAAAAAATTATTTTGCAGAGAACGCTAATTGTGGATGCAATGTACTATTTTATGGTGTAATTTTCAGGCGATCGATAGAAAGTCAGTGAAAATAAAGCAATTTCATATTAGACAAATGTTGGGTGAAACGGCTTTTTCCGGAACTTTCGAATTAATCGATATATTAAAGACATCTACATGAGACCTTCAATATTCCTGGTCCCTCTTCTAAATATTTAAATTCCACGTAAATTCATTCTAAAATAAATAAATACATTTGTCATGATTGTTTGTGTAATCATGATTGTTTGTGTAATCACGATTGTTTGCTGTATCAGGGCGTTTCTAGATTGCCTCCCATTCACATGTTTTTAAGCTTTGTATAATGGCGTCAATGAAACATTCTCCATATGTAACCAAGATCCTGGAAGACTCTCACGCCCTTCCTATTGGGCTTTCAAATTAGGAATAATAAAAACAATGAATATGCTTGATGACGCAGCTAACTTTGCAACCTGCAGAATGAGTAACGATAAAACGTAAATAAAGACAATTTTGTTCTTGTTAGCACTAAGGTTAGTGTACCAATCTTCAGACGATAGCGACCCTTGCAAAAGCTAATGGTACCATATAAATGTTATCTTTCCCTTTCAACCGGCGTCAAAACAAACATGGGTTGTATCCGTGCAATTGAAGTATTATGTTTCACAAGGTTGAACTTTTCTCTTAGTTCAAATCAATTTTTCTCTTGCAGTTTAGAAGCATACCATTTGTGTCTACTGCTTCGTCGGTAACAATCGAACCTGACATCAAACAACAGTTTTGGGTCTTTTCCCATTATTTTTGTTACATTTGCAAAACACCGACCAATTAAACTAAAACTGTCACAGACACCAATAAGCAAGCTTACAACTAGTATCGGCCACTTCTATACTCTTGTGGAAGGGTTAAGAAAATATTGTACACTATCAAGCAAGCTATGAGCCAGATCAGTGCCGTGTGCAAACCACTTGGCAGTAAGAGTTTTTTCTCGGGGCATCGAGTACAACAAGATCAGCAAGCGCACACGACTAACCCAAAAGAAATCATTCCCGATATAAAATTTAATGTAAATGAGTCACTCATGAAGAAAAGCGTTAGTTGTTTACTCACTCTTTGCTACATACGCCCATTATAAACAATGTTCACGTTCCTACACGCGAGTCAAGTAAATCATTAACTATATAAATCAGCCTCACATTATTCAACAGAAGCATCTAAAGAATATTTCACTGAGATGTATGCCTTTGAATGGGGCTGTGCACCGAAATAGTTTTGGATCTACTTCGAGAACATACTAAGATACATTTTAAGGAACTGTAAGTACATAGGTTCTTCAACGTATCAAAGGGGCTTTACAATGTTTCATCTGGACGTAATGTCTTTTTCTATTGTGCCCTGTATGCGCTTGACCTTCGGTATAATATAAGGCAACCAATTTGCCTCAAGTACAGAATGTGTTTTGTTCTAGCTTCGTGTTTCAGAAGTTATGCCCTAAACTGATTTGTGATAAGACTGGGAAAATGACAGCTTGTATTATATCCAAAAGATAAAGCGCAGACGTATATCTCGCATTCCTCACCTTGGTCTCGTCACGTTCAATATCATACATGCACGACAAGATTGTGCCTACATCCGTAGAATAAGACAACGGACGCATTTAGGGCGGATCAATAAATTGGACATTGACAAAAATATTTTATCAGGCGCTAAATATTATCGTTCAATTTTAATTCCTAGTCGTTTGTGACAGAAACTCAGCTCTTAAAAATTTCAAAGTGAGCTTTGGGTGTTTTGTTTTATTTCAAAATGTATTCCATTTACACAATCGGGAGAATATTAAACATATGAATATCAGTCCTCAACAATACACAAAGTTAGTTTGGAATAAAACGATGCTAAGAAAGCATATTGCCTCCATCTGCTCCCAACTTATAACGGTCCAATTTCGATGTTTATCACAATCTTCCGCGGAACCAGGTGTCTCACCTGCGTCAGTGCGTTGATATATCCCACCTTCAGTGTATGACTTCCAAAACCTTTCACGCAAAACTTGTACACAAAATTGTCACGTTCACGACGACGACGACGACCAAACTGCGGTTGCCGCCAGAAAAAATAATACCTATGTTTCATCATGCTTATGCATATGAGACAAATTTACTGTGTCAGTTTGATCAGTTCCAATGCTTTAAAAAGATCGTTGACTTCTTTTTATTAGTAAAGAACACAGTGAACAAATACAACTTGTAATTGTCTTCCTCTTCGAAAGTGTCAAAACTATTGAAAACGGTCTAGGACTCGACAACACCCATGAAAACTAGCATCTTGAATTATTTTGTCAAGAATTCAAATTATCTCTCCTTGTAAAGATTGTAAAGATTTTGGATAATTCTTTTATGACTCTCCGTATGAGGATATACTTCAATGTCAGAGGCAGGAAAGATCTTGTACGAAACACTAGGCACCAGTTACGATTGATTATCAAAACTATGCTTAACAATACAGAATAGCTGTGTTTTATCTGTGTTAATGGAAAATATTTACAAAAACTCTGATTTAGTATTCCCTTTACCGGCGATCAGAATCTACATGGCCCTTGAATACGGCTACAATAGACTGCGAACCCTGGATAACTGACATGTTTATATTTATACTTGTGTCTTTTCTAAACAATTATTAGTATTTTAGTACAGATAATGTATTAAGTATATATATATATATATATATATATATATATATATATATATATATATATATATATATATATATATAAACTCATTTCTATCGTTCATTGTCTCTTATTTTTCACTACTACATTAGCCAGCAATCTTATTTGTACCCAACATTTATTTTAAATGTTTAAGTTCACATGGCAACTTTGGATCCCGCTCCATTATTACATACTTTTCCTGTAAAATAGACTCTTTTAAAATAAAAATAAAAAAGTAGTCATCCTACATGCAAATACTACATACGTCACATTTTGATATTAAGGAAGTTATACATCAAGAAGGTAACCTTGTTTAGATAATTAGTAATCGATTATTGAAGATGCAAATTTGTCCCCGTTAGATAAAAAAAAGTATGCATACTATTGAACGTTAACTACATATATGCTTAAACAGACTTCAGAAATAGTCAGAAAAAAGGGTTCAAAGTTTTTAAACCTAAGACTGTTTGTATTGTTATGTATGATGTTTATATATTTAACTTTTGTCTATGATTGTAAGTTGTATGGTTATTTGAAAATATATACTTAACTGTGTCCATGCTTGTAAGTTGTGACATGTGTCAGGTAGGCCAGTAATTTCATACGCATTTCGCAATTAGACTTATGTGACACAAGTCATGTAGGCATGATTTTTGGTAAACAAATTCATTCCTATTCTAGACTTTCGGCTCTAAAAGATATCTGTAAGGAATCTATTTTAGTTGTGTTATTGAAAACATATTTTGAGAGGAATTATTTGTTTACAATATTCATTGAAAATATTAAACTGCTCATTGACTTTTTGATTAATACATGATTTTGGGATTTATGTCAACTCGTTCAAATACATTCTGGATTACATCTTTGTAGAACATCAGGACAGTCAAGGCTTTTAGAATTCATTCAGAACATTCTATTAGTTTAGACTTATTATTAAGACATTTAGGATTATTTGGAACTTAACTCACAAATTGTAAGTGTCTTTTGAATGTTCACACTAATTGTCTGGAAATAAATTGTTTGTTGATTTTACTTACATTGTTGGTTTAACTTTCTTTTTGTTACATATTTTTAAGTCCTAGATACATAACAGTATGCACTTCTGCCGATTTTATAAAATTCTTAATGACGCCAAATTCTATCCTGACGGTTCTTATCCGTCTTGCGGAGGAGACCAATTTTTTTTAGGACCGTTAACTAACGTTTTTAAGCATAGATACCTCGAGGATAAATGTCAAAATGCCTTGAATTTAATACGAGTCATGGCAAACACAGATTGGTGAGCACACCGGAAGGTCTTACTACGACTATACAAGACTTTAGTAAGACCTAAACTTGACCATGGGTCGACTGTGTACAGATCAGCTCGTAAGTCGTGCCTGCTAATGCTTGATCTGATACACAGTCAGGAACTTAGACTTTGTTTGGGAGCATTTAGAATCTCCCCTTCAGAAAGCCTCTATGTTGGGGCAAATCAACCATCACTTTATCTCAGACGAACAAAATTGTCTCTTCAAATACTACCAACTAATCCATATAACCGGGCATACAATGTAGTATTTAAGCACTAATACTAAAACTTGCACAATCGGAAACCAAATATCATTACACCTTTTGGCTTACAAATTTGTTCCCATCTAGAAGCAACAAAAATATTTTTTGCAAATACTGCAAAATTCTATATTCCCAAATTACCACTTTGGTTATTAAAACCCCCAAAATAGTATTTCCATTACAAAAAAATCCTCTACCAGTACTCTAGCTTTTCAGAGCAGATTCAATTAAATCAGAGCCTCCTATCGTGGTCAATATCCCAGACCGTCCGAAAGATGGAGACAAACTTGCAGCCCCAGTTGCAACACCACACGGTACCATCTCGAGCTGGTAACCAGATAAGGCTCCATATTTACAGCACAAATTACAGCCATATTCGGATCTTTGAACTACATCGAAACCTATCAAAAACTAAATTTCGTCATCTTTACGAATTTTTCTTCAACGCTGAAAATGTTGCAAATCCTTCATTGTATAACTCAGTAATATCCCCAAATCGTGCAGAAGCATTATTTGCTAATACAATCTGGAAAAATGTATTATGTAGTGTTGGCTGCCGAGTCACATAGGTAGTATGAGTAATATATGGCAAATAAAGCAACCAAAGCTGCCCTTCAATGACCCGTTTCTGAATGGAAAATACTCTATAGTGATTGCAAATATTATATAAATGGTCATATTCTATATATCTGACAAACTATGTGGAATTAAAATTTACTAAGAAGCCCATCATTAGAGAATGGTATCCCTCATATAGAACAAATCGCACAGATTATGTGGTATTGAGTCGCTCACGTATAGAACACGCATAACTGACCCATGCCTACCACATGAAGGGTAAACCTCGCCGAGATTACATATCTTGCTGATGTCCACGAACAACGTAAAACATTATTGTCGGTTGTATCGACTTCCAACCTGTGAGACAGAATTTTGTTTGTGAACTCACTTAAGAAGCTTTATAATGATGTACCACTAGAGAAAATGTTGGACTTTCTAAAAGGATTCGGTTTATATAACACATTTTGACCTTAAAAATATATGACTGTTACTTTTATCTAGTATTTTATATGCTTTTAATCTTTTGTCTTGTAGGACTAAATATGTTCACGTTTATTTGGAAGAATTTTTCTTCCTACTGAATTTTAAAAACTTGTACGTTTTTATTTGTATAACATTTTTTGATCGCCACTGTATACGATTGTACTTATGTGCTGTTAATATCTTACGCGTACATAAATGTATATTACCGGTGAGAAGCTGATTTTTACAGCTTCACCTTCAGAAGTATAAATGTAGTACAAGGGCAAGTAAGTCATACGCAATGTAGAAGCAATCTGCAAGTTTCAAGCTTCGTTTTAGACTGATTCCTTGACTCTCGATGCTGCTGTAACCGAGTTAAGAAAAATCAAGAATCAGACTAGCTTAACCGCACGCACTACAAAAATTATTGATCTGAACTTCTACATCAGAAATTTATAAGTCAACAATTTGCCCCTAAACCAACCAGTAGAATGCACAGAATATTTGTCTATCACCGATTTCCGTCTACGGTGTTCAAAATAGGTCCGTCTATTAGGTCAATGCGGTTAATTTGCAAGTTCCGGTGCATCAATGCCAATAAACCGTACGTGCTGCCGCCGACACTACAAATGTAACATCCATCAACATCTTTCTATACTTAGTAACATGAACAAAAAGCTTTCAGTCTCTCAGCTTCACTAATTGAGAATCCAGTTCTACCACTATAACCCTTATTGCGCATACACCGAACAAGGCAAACAGGCATGTTTAGCAATTATGTGAGGGTTTACAGTTACTGCTTTGGAATTCCTGAAGAAGAAAAAAAAAATTCGGATTCGTCATATAAATTTTGGGGAGCACTTATTTTCCTGCTTAGCTTGCCCGGATATATCCAAGTTATGACAATGAAATGACCTGAAGCAAGAATTATACCAATTCAATTTTCCTCTTGAAAAATATACTTGCTTGAATCCTCAGCATTCTAATAGGTCAAACCTAGGAAGCGAGTGCAGCTATAATAATATGGTCTCACCGAAGATTATCCCCGCTATCAGGATAATCTTTAATCTTACCATTAATTAATTAATTAATTTACTTATTTATTTATTTTTTATGTATTTATTTATTTTTCATTATTATTATTATTATTATTATTATATGTATTTATTGGGTTACAAGGAAGAAGTCAATTTTACTTACAACAGTGTTATGTGCATGGTACTCTAGTAAAACCATTGGCTCAATACTCCTACCGCGGATAAGGATTGAGTCGATAGTGTTACGAGAATGTATCCATGAATGTATGCATTTATCTTTGAAAGTTCACACGTGACAAGTGACAAAAGCTTTACTTCACTCTGGCTGCAATACGCAGCACACGAGGTAAAAATATCAACATCTCACTTTGTGTGCGTGTAATTCAGCCATGGACGATTGCGTGCGTGTACATCAGCCATGGACGATTGCGTGCGTGTACATCAGCCATGGGCGATAAACTTATTTTACAGTAAAGTCAATATCACTCAGAATATCAAGTGGGATGCGAACAAATAAAAATAACATAGATGTCTACACACCAGAATGCATGAATATATTTATATCATATGAAAGAAAGGAAAATAAATTACGATAAATAAACACAAATTCATCTATGATAAACTCATTACTTTGCAATGAAGAATCAGTGCAATGTAAAATATATGTATACATCTTGCAAAAAAATAATTGCTTGAATTCGCCATTATTGGCAATATTACTTTTTTCTTTGGAAAAACAAACAAAGAAACAAAATGAAACAAAATATAGTGACATGCCAGATTATGGAGAATTAATAAGGGTTTCGAATTCACGAGAGTACAGCAAATATATAGAATCCACATAGAGATGGATATGGTATGCATGCACACTAAGTTTGCATGAACCTGTGGGGAACATGCCATCCCAGCATTACCCGACTAAAAAGCGGCGATTTACCGTCTGGCTTAATGCCAACATTTCTTGCGTATTCAAATAAAGTAATAGGCATCTTGCGGAAAATTATAGGTCCGTTTTACTAATGTCGGTGTCGTGTAAGGTATTAGAACACATCGTCTGCAATCATATACTGTCTCATCTGGAAACAAATAAAGCACTTACTGCACTTAATCATGCTTTTGGGTCAGGTTACTCCTGTGAAATTCATTTACTTTCTACAATATACTATTTCCTGAAAGCGTTTGACTATGGCAAACAAGTAAATACAACTATCTCGATTTCTTGAAGGCATTTGATACTCTACCATACACGGCATTAGCAATACAGTTCATTCATTGATTAAACTTTTCTCACTAAACGGACGATACAGGTGGTACTTGGTAACAGTTGATTCTGGCGTACCACAAGGTACCGTCCTGTTTCTATTGTTCCAGTGCCATATCAATAATTACCAGACTCTGTAAAATCTCAGGTCAGGTTATTTGCTGATTACTTACTCTGTTGTCAAGTGAATAAATTTCAAGAACGTATTAATTTACAAGATAATCTCAACAAGCAAGAGTCATGAGGTAAAAACTGGGGCATGCGCTTTAGACTTCAGTGGCATGATATTTTATATAACGAGCTTAAAAACCCGTCTCAGTACTTCTGTACTCTTGACAAGCTAATATAAACACTCATTTTTGTGAGAACCGTTATCAGGTGAAACCATCTTGAAAAAACATCAAGCGCGAGCAACAACTGTTGATGTATTCAAATCAAGTCTCAACAGTGTTCGGTATTACTAACCAAAATAGACTCTCTCTCTCTCTCTCTCTCTCTCTCTCTCTCATATGTTGCATTGTATATATTGGGTTGCGGCAACATAAACAGAAATAAGGGAAATATGGCAAATTGATAGTTCCACTATTTGCTCTAAGCTCTGCACAACCTTATTTGCACAGGAAATCTTTCCTAACTGTATAAAAATGTAAAGGTTTAGAAAACTGATTTTTTTAAAACACTGGTAACAAATAATTTAAGTTCAAAATTTGAGAGAGGGGTCTGGTGGTACCAATTTAATCAAACAGGTTAGAGAGTTATAATTCCTTCCACGCAGGAATCGAAACCGTGAACCAAGTAACGGCACATATCGCCTAGCTCTCGTGTACAAGCAACTCCGCCATGCGTTCGACCCCAGTAGATTTGTACATATATGTGAGTGTTAAATTCCGCTTGCCTCGCGCGTGAGTTCTCGTGCACCTCGAGTCCTCACCTCCGACCTAATACCATGAGCGAATAGTCGAGTTGGTTAGAGTAGAGGTTACTCTCTAACCTGTTTGATTTATATGGACATTGTGTATTTTTGTCAAACTGGTACTATAGTAAAATATATATCACACCCTAAGAGTAAAGAGCATAAGTCATAACTACTGCGGCTGCGTATGTTCTGCCCAGGGTTACAGTGGACACAATAATAATTCGAGTTGATGCTTGACTGGAAAATGACATGCCAATAGAAAATACTCTAAATGTTTTATTTATTTATTTATTTATTTTACACGACTTGTGGCAGATTGCAGCACAGTACCAGTGATCACCAGTCCAGAAGCACTACTAACCAACCCGTGTAAGTCAATTTTGTAAAAATATATTCGCTCAATTCATACTGAAGAGAGTATATTATCGGTATTCAAAAGTATCTGGCAAAAATGATTGTATTTAAACTACTTAACAAGAAATGATCACATAGTGAAATACTTTTATTATTTGCTTTTATTAATTTCAGTACACGTACTTTCAGGAATGAAATTTCTCTTTCTTTTATTTATTGATGGGTCTTTGTTATTAAAGAAGAAGCATACTTTATGATATTCATGTAAATATTAGCATTTTCTATAGCTTTGACAATACTAAATTAAGAGATAGGGGCCATTTACTCAAACATTAATTATAATTTTTGCTTTTTTGGAGCACTGGATTGCATTTAAATTATAAAACAATCTATTCATTTGGATAATTCACTTTCACACTAAAATACTATTCAAACAATCATTTTCAAATGTTAGAACAGATGTTTTAGAGTAGGATTGATTTATTGCACCAAGAAAAATTTTAATGTGTATTGTCAGTTAAGAAATTGTTTGTTTTACCGGTTTATTTATGTGTCCAACCTAATGGTCTTATTTAAGAATACATAGCTACTTTCATCCATATCAGCATCAGAAAATGGAAAAAATGTAATGTTGTGATGTTTGTTTGATTGATTGATTGATACCATATACTTCCAAATGCATGACAAGCCTTAGTGAAAATAGGTGGAATAATGATTAAGTTTGTTTTAAATTCTTTGGACTTGATCTACAATATGTGAAAATTATTACATTTGAACAAGATAAAGTGCAACCTACATCTGAAAAGCTGTTCTTTATGATAGCATAGTGCATGTCATTTTAATATAAAGCGATATGCCTTTTTACATTGACAAATCATCTAACTCAATGAAGAAAAACCACACTATATTCATTGCATTTATAACATCTGTATGATGGTATATTGAATATCCATGTAATTATAGAATTTTCTGATTAATTCATCAAACACAACTTTGATATTATTTCAGCTTTAGAAAATGTGACAAGAATCAAAGATCTCAGTATTAGTGTTGTAACCCATTTGTTATATATTAATGCTTTCAAATTATGTATTAATTTATTTGTTATATATTAATGCTTTCAAATTATGTATTAATTTATTTGTTATATATTAATGCTTTCAAATTATGTATTAATTTATTTGTTATATATTAATGCTTTCAAATTATGTATTAATTTATTTGTTATATATTAATGCTTTCAAATTATGTATTAATTTATTTGTTATATATTAATGCTTTCAAATTATGTATTAATTTATTTGTTATATATTAATGCTTTCAAATTATGTATTAATGTCTGGTGTTGTGGAAATGAATTATTGCACTGTTCAGTGCATGGAAGTGGCATCTAATTCCTCACATGTCTCTTTTCTCTGCAATATTGCATTACTAAGTACCTGTTTATTTATTTTTCCTAAAGAAAGCATAAACTTTTGATATGATTTGACTATATTTTAAGAATTGCCTTTAGTGTTATAATGATTTAAATTGCATATCGATTGCAAGTTTATTACTTTCGCACATAAATATAAATGTGCTTTTTGGGTGTAATTTTGCGAATGTGAACTATTTTTTTTGGCACATAAATATATATGTACTTGGGTGTGATTTTGCGAACGTGAACTTTCTCACATTTAGTTTGTAAGATAAGTCATATCAAATTGTTACTTCTTTTTACTTATTGGTTAAATAATTCTCTCACTTTATCATTTGAGTTACCTTAGACCGATATACAATTGCATAAATGTTATGTTCCCAGGGCCGGATTAAGACCTTTAGAGGCCCTAAGCACTGAAAAGATTATGGTGCCCATCCCCAATCTGTAATACAAAATAAAAACAAAACTAATTTCTCTTCTTTTTTTATTTTGGTTCCCCTGCTTTGCTGGTGCACTAAGCACGTGCTTAATCTGCCTATTGGGTAATCCAGCACTGAATGTTCCGTATATTTTGTAAAACATTACATGTATTTTTAATTGTGCTGTAAGACTTTAATTGCGTCCTGGATATTTCAGAGGTAAAACGTTTTACCTCAACATGGGTGACCTTCGCCAAAAAGTGTACGGTACGAAATCGTACAGTACCTTTTGACCATTTATTTATATCTCAACATTGGTTTTTTAATGACCCTATGAAGTACATTTAAGAACATTGAAATAACTGGGCTAATAAATATTAATTCAAAATTATGCAAAGCTAATATATACAGCGGAATTGTGGCAGGACTAACTGACAATGTGTGATATGGCTTGACGATTCTCCATACACTGTAGGAATGCACAATGACTTCATGTACAATATCGCATGATAGGCGAAAAATTTCCATGACGTCATGCGATAGTGTATTTGTAGTCATTGAGAATTCCTATAGTGTCTGGAGAACCGTCAGGCCAGACCACACACTGTCAGTTAGTCCTGCCACAATTCGATCATTTTTAACATTAACATTTACTTGCCCAGTTTTTTAGATTGTCCTGACAAGGTCCACAATAATATTCGTCGATTTCAAAATATATGTTCATTATGCGGGTAAAAAAGCAAATGGTGCGCAATGCTAGTGCAATTTCACAGAAGGAATCTTTATTCTCAGTACGCATGTTATATTCTGCAGAAAAGTCAAACATACCAAACTCAGCCTTAAAAAAGTACGGTTGATTTTTTGCACCAAGAAAAACTTCAATGTTTATTCTCCGTTAAGAAAATGAGGGTGTCAAGGTTTAGTACGTGTCCCACCTAATGCTCTCTCTCTCTTTCTCTCTCTCTCTCTCTCTCTCTCTCTCTCTCTCTCTCTCTCTCTCTCTCTCTCTCTCTTACACACACACACACACAAACACACATATCTACAGACATGCACATAGAGACACACATTCCCACCATTCACACAGAAGCTTTCTATACATACATACATATGTATAAAATCCAAGGTAGCTACATTTAACTTTAGGCTTTTTTTAAAAGTAATAATGTTTAAGAAGGCATGGCTTCTTTCACACACAACACCAGAAATCATTTCACTGATACTTTGTGCATCCTAATGTATGACAAGGTTTTAGGAAAATAGGTGAAAAAGTTAATTACATTTTAGTTAAACTCTTTGAGCTTGATCTTCAGTATAAAAAGAGATATTTTAATAAGATTCAGTGCAACATATATTGGAAAGGCTCCTTTTCAAGATAAAGATGTGCTCATAATTTTATTGCATAGTGATATACCTTTTTATTATGACAATGTGATATACATATTACATTGACAAATCATCTAAGTGCATGAAAGGCAATTTTGACTACTTGTCTCATGTATGGTATGTTTAAAAAAAAAAGTCCGTTTAAATGCATGATATTCTGCTTAATTCATAAAAACCAACGTTTGATATTATTTCCTTTCAAGAAAATGAGCAAGTTATTGAGTTATAAGAAGCGTATAATATCTATAAAATTATACGCAATATGTAACTGCAAATGCGGAAAGTGTATTATGGACCAGCAATACTGTGAAATGTAAACACATTTTTACTGGAATAAATGGAGTTAGATTTCTTCTGAATACAGAATAAAAGATGTGCATATTAAAATGTGAAAACATCGAGACCTGAAACAAATAATAAGTTTTGAAAAAAACTGTACTTCTCTGTGGTATTTACCTCATATGAAGCGCTTAACAGATTTGAAAGGATGAGAAGTGGGCTCTGAAATTTCATTAACACGATGGTTTTTATTTGTTCGTTTTTTGTTGTTTTTTTTAGGGGGGGGTTGGCTGTTGTGGGTTGTTTTCTTTTAATTTGATTATTATTGTCACCTTATTTCAGCACCTTCTCTTGTAATAGAAAATGTATTCGTATGTTTGTTTGTTCCTCGTAGTTGAAATTACATCAAAGATGTAAAGACTAGTAGTTAAAAATGTTGCAACGCTACAGATGCCGCCCATAAGTTACCCAAATTCCTAGTAATGCTGTCAGCAATCAGGCTATTTTAAGCTGTACAGTGCTGTGTTCTTCTTCTTGTTATTTTTTTTTTTTATTTAGTTCTGACCATTTCTTTATTTGGGATTGGTTTTTTTTTTCTGTGCAATAATGTAAATATTGTTCTATGCGTGTAGCTCTTTTTTTTTACTAGTCTTTGTGAATGTTTTCTAATCGTTCCTTGAGGAAGTCTTTGTTTAGGTCGAAAAGGATGGAAACGTTCAATTTTCCACCCGACTCTCTCTCTCTCTCTCTCTCTCTCTCTCTCTCTCTCTCTCTCTCACACACACACACACACACACACACATATATATATATATACGATCGTGTTGAGTTAATAGACATCTAGAACTCCGATTTTTAAGTTTGATATTGACATGAGTAAAATATTAGTATATTTGTTCCTGTTTTACTTGCCTTCCAGACCACATTGCAGCAAAAGCTGGGACCTGCAACGCAATTTTTTTTTTACAATTAGCAACCAGCAAAATGATGTCATCTCATACAGAGAAACAGTATCTCAAATCCAATCATATTCTTCTGACTAAAATTTCCCCTAAATGTCATCGAGTCCTAAAATAAGCACCAATACCTCTGTTGTTAAATGTAGTCAAGACTATCTGATCTGTGTTGTTAAATGTAGTCAAGACTATCTGATCTCTGTTGTTAAATGTAGTCAAGACTATCTGATCTCTGTTGTTAAATGTAGTCAAGACTATCTGATCTCTGTTGTTAAATGTAGTCAAGACTATCTGATCTGTGTTGTTAAATGTAGTCAAGACTATCTGATCTGTGTTGTTAAATGTAGTCAAGACTATCTGATCTTTATTCTACAAAAAGGAAACTATTGCTATTGCCAAAACATTTTTACCTAGCATGGGAAGTAGAGAAAGTACCACAGCATGTTTTCCCATTGCGCCCCACAAAAGCACAGATCCAGATGGCCCGCCGGCTTGTACCTTTCCTGGTGTATTAAAGGGAAACTCCGGCCTTTAAACTTGTTACCACCGTATTAATCCTCATAATCAAATAAGCACACATACCTAGTGACTAACACCCACACCTACTCACCAACAGACATTTTTAACATAACAAACAATATTCTACAAAAATATAAAATTATTTTTTTATTAAAAGGGAATGGAGGACTTACCAATATATACAATATATTCAATGAAAGAATCAATGGTCGTCCAATTCTATCACACTTGCTCCACACTCTAGGCAACTTCAGAGCTTAACTGAAGGTGAATGCTCTTACTAAAATTATAACATAGTATTCAGAAACTTAGCGTGCTGTGCTTCGCGGGAAACACGTGAGCTTATTGTCACTCAATCATTATTGCACAAACCAAAACCAGCGATCTGCGCTTCGATGAGAAAGTACTTTTACGTGAACTGATTTACTCATCTTATTCACGCCAAAAATCGGTTATCGTTACTATATTTAACAGAAAATTGTAACTGTATTTTTTGGACTGGTTTTATACCATAAACACCAACAAAAAAAAAGGTCATCAGATTGAATCGTAATAAAAAGTATATATGGATGACGGAGAAGCACTAGGCGTGATGGGATATCTTAACTAAGCGTGATGAGATATTTATATCGACTCCACTATGTTAAATTCCCATAAGACTGAAGAGTGATACCCTAATGTTAAATTGCATTTATTGCTCTTAAACATTTATCCCTCTATGAATTTCTCCTCACTAAAAATATGTATTTATTATTATTTGGGTAACACTGTATTACGAAATGTGTTCAGCTGTTGCAAACCTCGAACGCAAGCAAACTGAGGGATGAAAGCATTTTATGGGATTAGTGGTGTCACATGTGTCGTAATATTTTGGAGGCAAGCATTGTACCAAATACCATTTCTAAACATTATATTACTCGTAACATATATGATGAAGTCTATGTACATAAAAATGTACTACCTTTAAAATTCACGGATCCCGTCATATCATTTTGTAGATGAATTTATTTCCTTCTAAAAATAAATAAATAAATAAATAATGAACTTTGTACTGAAAACACAGATGCTCTCTAAATTAAAACTTGACTTTATCGTTGTGTTGGTACTATATGGTAAAGGTCATTTAATCTTTCAACCTATAAATTATTAAGACGCATGTGTAACTTTTCCTGAGACGTATTCCTAAATTAAATCGTTCCTTCAAGTTTATGATGGTTAAAACCGGCAGAATATATATATATATATATATATATATATATATATATATATATATACATATATATATATATATATATATATACATATATATACATATATATATACACATACATATATATATATATATATATATATATATATATATATATATATATATATATATATATATATATATATATATAAGTTGAAAAAAAATTATATTGAGGTAAAGGAAAAATTAAATGGTTGGTCCCCTACTCGCCTATAGGACTCTCTCTCGCTCTCGCTCCCTGTCTCTCTCTCTCATTTGTCAAATTTCTGGATATATATTATTGTCCTGAATCTTGTTAGGTCCTTGTATCTTCAAATTTTTTTCCCCGGTACACACCCAACGAATTAGTCGTCTGGTCTGGTGCGTCTGTAAAACTATCTGCTTGATAAATGATAGGAAATCAGACATACACTGGTAACTAGAAGATGCAGGTATAACCTGAACCTCCGATGAAGGCTACTCCTCCTCAGCATCTAAACAAATTTAAATCGATAATTGGAAGCTACTTCATTTTTTTAAAGTCATCTGTGAGATATACGTGATTATACTCCGCCTTAGTTTCTTCGTCATTTTCCTGGCTCTGCATACTTTACCGGACTCAGATCTAGGAATTTCTGTCTGAACGCGTATCTCTTGCTTAATATGAACAATGTAATCATCGTTAGGCAAGGGCGTCCCACATTGACCCTTAGCCAGTGGCGTACTAGCGGTAAATGGCGCCCGGGGCAACGATGATGGCCCAAAAGGGCCAGAATACGAGGCCCGAATTTGTATCAGCTGTTCTGGCGCCCCAAGACCTCTGGCGCCCGGGGCAACCGCCATGTCCGCCCCATCCCCCCCCCCCACGCCCCCTTAGCAATATTTAGCTAGCGGAAATTGTGTTCTGAACAAGAGCCCTTTTGCTGATAAAAGAGTTACTACACGTTGCAAGTGAAATCAATTTTAATCAATATGAGAGCTCATTACGTGACCTGTTAGGTATTCAGTTGAGCGACTCTCATGATGTCAACAAATTAAAACTTGCGTGAAATGTTTAAATTGGAGAAACTCACATGCGACATGCGTCGTTGTCTCCTGAGGCCTCTGTGATTTTCCCTAACTATCTCCCAGTGTAAATGTAACAAGCGATTCGATTCGATCAGCTTTTTTCAGCTGCATCCAACCAAACAGCTAGCTACATATGCCATGGGTCGGTGTGGAAAGCAATGCATCGACGATATTTTGGCTAGAGAAGATGGGACAAAGCATACCGCTAACACTAATTAAATGGACAATAACATGATGAAGGTTAAGCACATTTGTTCTCGATGATTTATAAACCTCTTCAAAAAATGGACGTATTGTAGTATACGAACAAACTAATCTTTAAAACTTTAAATGACATGGTAATAACTTTAATAGGAATAGTTAATGTCAGTATGTAAATGATAATTTCTACATACTCATTCACACAATCAAAATCTGGACGAATACGTTCTTTAATAGAAAAAAAAAAAAAGACGGTTAGACACAAAATTCAAAGACCTTAAACGATGCCTAAGACATACAGGATTGAATGCATTCAAAACAGAAAACAAGTTCCAAATGAGATCATAATGTGAACCTTTTGATATTTTTAATGCTTTTTAAATATTTTGCCCGAAGGTTAAATAATTGTATTGGTGCATTCTGGAAACATTTTCCGTATGAAAATTGTAATCCAAGGAGGATGTAAAAAAAAATAAAAAAAGTTACATTAATCAAAACAATTTTTGAAAGGGTACGTTTGGAATGCGTTCTTTATATCGAATCATCCACATTTACAAGTCCACAAAATATCGATCGATGATAATGGTCATATAAAAATACAACAATTTCCCATCTTGACTTGATATTTCGCGGCCTGTAAATGCCTAAAACTTATTTGTATATTCAGCACATGAAGAAATATTTTCCCGGCTACAATCGGGCTAGACTATCATTCGCTTACTTGGTTAAGCAATGTCCTTGGATATCACACCAACAGAATGCATGAATAGTGTGTGTCTGGTCCAAGGAACCATCTATCCATCGATGGAACACGTTCTTTATGTCAGGAATTCACATGATATATTTCTCGAATGACTTATAGACATTTAATTCAGCTGCTGTGACTCAGAATTGTAAACAATGTAGTTATGTTTTTGCTTGCTAATTTACGAAAGTTGTCTCAAAACGATCATTAGTTAATGAGTTAGGAAAGATGCATTTTATCACATGTTATACTGCAAAAAGGAGCACATTTTTTCTCATAATTATAATTAAACATACTGGGTGAATAAATACTATTTACTACTGGTATTGGCTTAGTGAAATGTAATACCTCTTGACAAGAGAAAGTAAAGTCTGAAAACAAGAAGATACTAACATCGCCGTGCATTGGCGTCGACAGGAATTTTCTCGGGTGGGGTGTGGGGGAGGGGAGAAGCAAAGCCATTTTTCCCGGGGGAGGAGGCAAAGAAAAATCAAAGGTGATATATATATATATATATATATATATATATATATATATATATATATATATATATATATATATATATATATATATATATATATATATAAATATATATATATACACTGCACAGTAAATATTTTTAAAATCCGGGTGGTAGTGATATCGTTTTAAGTCTGTTTCAACAGGGTCCAGTTTTCTGGAATGATATTTCGCCAAATCCAATATGATAGTTGCAAACCATGACAAAAAGGCATCTCATTAGGAGGGGGGGGGAGGGGCAAGTAAGTGTATTTAAATTTCGGTTAGGACTACACTTTGTTGTAGTCAATGGCAAACACAACGAAAATTCCGGTGCAAATCGGCACCGTCTTCTCAAGTCACTGTGTGTATTTTTCTGCAATATAATATGGGTATGACTGGCATTAGGTAATTATTTGAAACATTTTTCACTGATATAAGGCGTGAGCTAAATAAAGCTAAACATGGTACCAGCAGTGGCTGCGCTAGGGTTTGAGGCGCCCGGGAACACTGTTCTTTAGTGGCACCCCTTCTTTGCTACAGCAAACAGTTTTTATGTCACTTGCCAACGTCCCTTCTCCCCTCTCCTCCCAAATTTAAGTTTTGTGAAAAAATTTCCCTGTTACATTAATGTAAAGGTGAAATACTATGAAAATTTCAGCTGCAAAATAAAAGCTCGGGACGGCGCCCCCTTCGCCTGGCGCAAGGGGGCAAATGACCCCTCCCAACCCCTCCATCGCGAGCCACTGGGTACCAGTTCACCCAAAATGTCTTGCTGAAATTTACAGAGAATGAAATTGGCTGCATTCTATAGTTATTTCCGCATTTGCCGTCGTCTGCTGCTGCAAATCATGCCTTTCTAACCGAAGTTGAAAGTTATTTACTTGCACAAAATAATTGCGCTATCATGTTGTCAAGGATTATAGTATAATTTATAATTTGATGAAGTAGTTTTGTAAGAAAAAAGGGAAGGGTCTACCTACCCGAACATGTTGCAATAAACTTTTAGTTGCTTTAGTTGGGCATAAACTGACTATTCAGTCAAACAACTTCAATAACTGTCATAAAGAAACAACAGAAAAAAGGTATAATAGATGTTAAGATATCAAAAGAACCAAGAGAATACGAAAATTTTGAAAATAAAAATAAAAGTTGTTCTATGGTGCGATAACAATGACACAGCAAGAAAATTAATAATAGGTTTTACTTTATAATATTTCATTATTTCTAACACAAATTCATTTTTTTTTACCAGTCGAATTTTCGAGTCACATCATGAATTAATCTCGTCAAATACAGGCTTCAAGATTTCCTTCACTCTAAAGCATCATTGTGGAACAGTCGCCATTTCTCCCACCGTTACTCCATCCACCAAAGTACTGAACACCTCAGCTTTACTTAGGTCCCTACTGTTTTCCAACAAATGCTGTGTTTCAATACCCATCTGAATAAGCTGCAGGGAAAATATGGATCCATATTTTGAGAATACATGAAAAGCTAGCATATGTATTCAAGAAATTCACTCCTTTTTATTAAAACAAAATTAAGTTCATCACAATATACAATTGGAGAATGCAGATTCCAAATATAAAGAACAAAGAAAAGCCACGGGAGATGGCTTTATCATATTCCTAAAGAACACGAATCAATAAAATGTCATGTAGCTATCTCTACTAATTTCTAGTCGATTACTTGTAGCCTTGACACACGCCAACACATGTTGAAAGTTGTCAAGGCTTTCATAACATTGACCTATAAAGTGTTACGCTTGCGCACAAGCTGTTGTGCTCTCATCGTGTTAACCTTGTAATACAATTGTTTCCAGTAAGTTTTCATTTTGATAGACACACCTATAAGATATGTCAGTTTTATTTAAATACTCTATAAAATGTTGTGGAATGACAGCTTAAAACGATACTTGGTGATCTTCATAAATTCTGGAGGTCATAGTTCTGAGCTATAGAGCTTAATTGAAAAGGATATTTTACAAATATCATAACGTTTTTGTCATTGAAAGGGCATATTGCTCTCTCTCTCTCTCAATTTTACAGAACCCATGTGTGTGTGTGTGTGTGTGTGTGTGTGTGTGTGTGTGTGTGTGTGTGTGTGTGTGTGTGTGTGATTGGGTTGACCTAATCTGTCTCAGTAAATTATATTTTTGACATTTTGTAAACTATTTGATCATATTTGACCACAAAGCAAGTCCGATTCATCAATGCATCACAGCGGGTTTATCATTGTTGTGAAGGAAGTAAGGGGGGAAAAAGCTGCACTGTTTTATTCACTAACAAAAGAACGACTGTTTTCCCCGCTTTTCTGTTTGACAAATCTCAGATCAAAAGTAAGACGTGTGCCGGCATACTTCTAACATATAACTTAAAACCAAAAGATGCTATAGAAGAAGCATGCGATATGGGCAAACATCTGTTAAACTCCTTTTATTTTATTGATATCTGAGACAGCGGATTAAATCCCTAACAAGTCTTAAAATCTGGAAAAGAATTATTCTACCTTCTGTTCCGTGATAGAAGAACGAGTTATGTCAGAGGTATGCATCGAGACGTATGCAAGCTTTAGATAAGTACTCGCCTACAGAAGCAACGGGCAGTACTTTAGGAATTTGGCCAATGTAATCATATGTGCGTAAGGCGAAATTATCCTTTTTCAACAGTCTACCTGTGACTGTTGATCCAGAGTAGACAGCTACACCTGGCTCGATCTGGAAAGTCCCTTCTGGTGGATCAGGCAGCCAAGCAGACATGCTCATCCCCCGGCTGTGAAGGCAGATGGCAAGAGCTGTGTTGATAGCGCAGGGCATCAGCTCAGGTGCAGTAGGAACTGATGGCCATCCATTGCATCCGGACGTGTCTCCAGACGTCTCGAAATTGTCATGCCACTGGATTCAGACAGGCCTGGACGAGAGAGTGAGGGAGACTCTACCCAAATTTCCCTCACTTAAATCCAACTCTCGCGCAAATCATGACACTATTCCCCTCCCCCCACCAGATACCTTTAAGTCCTGTCGCGATGGGCGAGCGCCTAAGCAGCAGGTGTGGATACACTGGGAACTGTAGCTACAGACCTGCATACAGGCGGCTCAGGGCATAGGGTAGCTTTTCACTGAACCGAAGCAGCAGTGGAACATGGCAGACCCCTGGGTGACTGAGCAGGATCACACTGGTCACCTCAGTAGCATGAGGCAGGGGCTAGAAAAAGTGCCCTAAACATTGCCTGCTTCACCTTGACCCTGATCAGCATACCGTGGCTGACGGGGATCCCAAATTAGCGGTCGAAAACCTAACAAAAAGACAAAGGTGACGTAACTCACCATCGATGTCTGGAATGTACACACACTAATGGACAGTACATCAGCAGATAGACCAGATAGAAGAACAACTCTAGTTGGTTGAGAACTGGCCAGATTTAACATCCAGATAGCAGCCCTGAGTGAAACTCATCTAGCTGAAGAAGGACAATTCACCGAAGTAGGAGCCGGTTACACCTTCTTCTTGAGTGGCCGAAGTACCGAAGAGCGACATACATAAAGCTGGTGTTGGGTTTGCCACCAAATCACAGCTAGTTAGCAAGATCACAAATCGCACAAAGGGCGTGAATGACAGACTAATGCATATGAGACTCCCACTGTCCGGAAAAAGACATACAACGTTCATAAGCGCCTATGCACCCACCATGACCAACCCATATGAGATCAAGGACAAATTTTATGACGACCTGGAATCTCTTATTGCAGAAGTACAAAAGGCAGACAAGATCGTCATCCTTGGTGACTTCAATGCTAAAGTTGGCACAGATCACCAGGCAATGCCAGGTGTCACTGGCAAAAATGGATTCGGCAATGCAACAACAACGGATTCCTCCTACTGAGAAAATGCGCTGAACATGAGCTCCTAATCATTGGACAGTCCTTTTGATGTTGTTGAAGGCTGCCTTCTTAGATGAAGAAGTGGTGTCTTCTAAATAGGCCTTCTGTTGCTGATATTTCTCATTCAGAAGTCTCTGTATGGCAGCATTGTTCCCATCAAACCAATCTTGACGTTTACGTGTGGTGGGACCTAGGGTTTTGGATCCAGTTGAGTACACCGAGTCTCTAAAGGATGCCCAGTTTTCCTCGACATTGTCTGGGCTTGTTTCGATTGAATCCAGTTGGCTGCACAGTTCGTTTCGCGTTCTCCTGTTTCAATTTGGCTATATTAAGCTTTTTGGGGCACTTTTTTGCCTTGTAGTCGTCTGCTAGACTGAATCCGGATATTGAGCTTGGACACTATGAGCCTGTGGTCAGTCCAGCATTCTGCACTTCACATGACCTTCGTCACTCAGACATCATGCCTGTCTCTTCTACCAGTGCTTGGAGCGTGGGTGCGGTTTGGCAGGCGGAATACTGTGTTCAGTTCTTTTAGACTACGCAGTAAGAGTCCAGCCAGAAGACAAAAGGGTTTGGAATTGACACATTAATTATGTTATTCAAAGTCAAGAAGAAACTATCTGGAGAGCAAATATGGAATTAAGGGATGGCTTAATTCACTTCAGAATATCTTTTTTAGATTTAAAACCAAGTAACATGTGGTTTCTTGAACGTAAATTTATATCGATGTTATGGCCTTTGTCTGAAATAGTGAAACTATCTGCCCTGCCTGTTGTTAAATCTATGATATGTAAACTATGTGAAAAACAGGTTGACGACAGAGCGAAACATCTTATTTTAGGTTGCGAGAAGCTACTTGCATAACACAATAATTTCTTTGAGATAGTGATTGACACTTTAGAGGTGAGAGACGGGATTTATTTATTCAATCAGGAAGATGATATATTGATAGGGACACTACTTGGAAGCAGGTTTGACTATTTGCTGTCTATCGATGACGATATATGGAAGACTAATGCTGGAGACGGCAGGTGGTATAGCTTCCTTATCCAATAAAATTCATGCCCTACTTACATCCAACATGTCCTAGCATAGCAGCGAAAAAAGCAGTATATTATCCTTTAATGAAACAAAATCTGTGCAAAGACTAATTATCAAAGTCCGCTAATCTTTTTGTATAGCAACCCTCAGAGATGCCCTTTGATTCATATAGAGTAATTATTACCACGTATTGTCAACTCTGTTTTACTTTATTCCCTGTTGTTCTTACTTTGTCTTTTTAATTTTGTCACTGTTTACTGCGCAAAAGATATTTGTAAATCATCCTTTAATACATAAATCATGACGTACAGTGAAAGATTTCGATTTCTCTAGTATCTCTTTAACATTACATGTATATTTGTCCCAAGAGTCATCCGCTAATTGCAAAGTATGTATTATTCAAGAAAAGCGTTCATGTTAGAACTAAATCTCATTTATTACTATCCACATTTGTCATGACGCAAGAAAGACACATACTGTTACCATCTGTATACATTAATCTTTTTGTTGTTATTCTAAATGTGCTCAAGATGTTTCAGTGCGAAGATTAAGTATAATATCAAATACATTCCAAGCACACAAAGTAAATATTCATTCTTTTGACAATAGATGTCACGTGTACATATACTATTGTTGGTACCAGTACTAGCACCAGGTAAATGTTTATAGAATGGCCAGTATTATACTAAGTGAAAACAGTTCCGATATATCTAAAGATATATTTTTATGGACATACATAATTAGATGCTCAACTTTATAAATATGTTAGCTGACGCAGCATTCCTATTTTAGTTTGTAATGTTATTCTATGTTTTGTTTCAGGAGCAGGTATTATCATGAATCTGATAAACCTGATGCTATTTCTGTTCATTAGGAAAACAAGTCAGCCAGCGAGCAAAGCATACACACATACATACATACACGCACACAAGGGCGCACGCACGCACGCAGACACACATACATGCATATATACATAGAAACATACATATACACATACATTTGTCAGGTAGTAAGAAACTCACATATTGTTACCATTCGTATAAATTTTCCATTTGTGTTTTTCTTTTTATTTTGTCAGTCGCCCACTTTAGGAATAATTATAGCAGAATTCTAAAACATATTCAAAAACGCACATAACAATCCTTGTCTTTCCTATTCCAAAGTTATTGCTAGTCATGTAACAATATATACCAGATGTACTGACATTATCTGTGACATTAGCAGCATCAGGTAAATGTTTAAAGAAGGTTAGGGCCATATTAAGCAAACTGATATTTAGTTCCAATATTTCTAAGACATAAATATATGATTGTATGTATTAATATGTTTCATCTTGTAAATGAGTTACTTGACACAGTATTTCTCTTTAATTTTTTCACTCGAATCTTTGTTGTGTTTCAATATCTTGTATTATCCGGGATTTGATTAACATGATGTAATCTCTATTGAAGAGGAAATGAAGTCAGTCAGTCAGTCACTCGTACCTGCCTGCCTACCTACCTACCTGCCTGCCTGCCTGCATCCATCCATATATACATATCCATCCATCCATCCATCCATCCATCCACACACACATACACACATACATACATACATACATACATACATACATACATACATACATACATACATACATACATACATACATACATACATATACACATATATACATACACACATTCATATACTGATTTATGCAACTCCTTTTCGCCTCCACAAAGGTCCAATAACTATATACTAGTAATATAAATCAAAAATCAATAACAGTGCTAAATGTCTTAACAATTAAATCTTTGTACTGTTTGATACTCTGACTTTTGTCTCACCAAGTATTTAAATTTTCTTCCCTCTATTTGATACTGTTCAAAAAACTTCTTATTGTTTTTCATGTAGCGAAAGAAAAATGAGAGAAACACATCAGACATATGGATTTTACAAAATAATGTTTATAATGTTTTAAATAGTTTTCTTTTTCTTTTTGTAAGTTGAATTGAGGAGACATTTTAAGAATCAACACTACTTTTGCGTCGGTAATTTTAGAAAGAGTTCTGTCCTAGTGATTCAATAAATGCCTACGTCAACAAACTCAGTTAATGATGTTTCAGAGCGACCAACTGGCCTGGCGATTTGACCTTTCATTTATTTAACTTAGCTTAGTCCACGTGGCAAGTATATGGCATAGTGCTAGTGTTTTGCGTGCCTAGTATTGACTGAAATAATTCATGCATATTTTGCTGACCATCCTGAATATTATGATTGAAGGTCAAATCTTCAGCTTTTATTTGATCCAGCTATGGACACAGAACCTAATACTCAGTCGGAACACGATTGGGTCTTTCTGCCAATGACCGAAAACATCCACAGAAATACTACAGTAGCCGGCATTGCATATACATGTAGCTTGTTTATCGAATGACGTCATTTGCACATCACACACCATCATTACGGGCGATTCGACTGAGGTGGCTTTTATCTTGGCGGAAGTATTCTCAAGTTTTTTTCTTCAAGCATGAACTCACTAGACAGCTTTCTGAACTTGTGCAGATAATTCTATAAAGGTATCAAACTGCTGTTGACATAATTCTTTTTTGCCTAGAGAACTTCTGCGTGTGACTGAGTTCTCCGACAATTTTCGGTGATTTTCCCCCTTTTTACGCTGTATCACTCCATCGAAGTACATTCGAGATGGAATTTTGTAGAAAAATCAAGAGGTGTTCCAATTGCACAACACAGGCGCACATTCGGAGCATCCTCATCTCTTTCCGATGAAAGAGACTCTGAGGTAATAGTTGTGATACTTCACAGATTGGTAAGTTTTTGGTGGACGAACATCCGGCTAGATGTGCAAGAACAGATTCTTATAAAATGATATGTATTGAAAATAACACTCGACGATTTTTCAACAAACAATGAAATACCTGCACTTATAATTTTTAATGTTATTCATGCGGATTTGTAATAAAAAAAATTGGAGAAATCGCTCGTTTTCAATAGCCTGAAACTGTTGCTTACGTTGATGTTAGTGATGACACGTCACCTAGTTGTTGTGACGTTAATGATGTTATTATGACATAATAACATCCATGATCTTGAGAGCAGTTCAAAATAGCTTTTATTTACATACGGTGTATGTATTCTCGCATGCGACGGGAAAATCCGAGGACGTTCCGATTATACCGACACAGACATGTTTACTGTTACTTGAAAATGGACCATCTGCCAGTGACCTAATCTAAGTAACTCATTTTGCACGTGACATTTTTATTATTATTATTATTTTTATTTTATTTTTTTATTATTTTCTTCTGACTATGATTATGCTGCATTATTCAATTATGCTGAGTAATGTCCGTGGGTCTACTGCATACTGAATGCTTGAATTATGTGGAACTGGACTGCGGTTACATCAAGAGGTGCATCACGTTTTATATATCAGGATCTCATACATACAATATCATTGGAATGCTCTGTGAAGATTTTAGTTAGTTGTCTTGCATGTTTTAATTTGATCTTTAACGTAATTTGTAGGGAGAAAAGGTGAAACTTTTTTTTTTATTGCATGCCAACTTCCAGAGGTTTGGCTTTAACGTGGAAAAGATCGATTTATTCATTTACGAAAAATGACCAGCATAACATGTTTTACCGCAAAATGCGAACATATCAATCCTCGTGAAAATCATCAAAGGTCCGATACCACCTGAACACAATCATGGAGTTTGGTGAAATTTCGTGCCTGTCGATACCCTCGAGTAATAATAAAAATAAAAATGTATTAGCGAGCACAACATTTTACCTAATTTGACGAGGAAAATATGTTTTGCCACAAATTATTAGATGAAAAGTTTATGTCGCTAACATGCTTAATTGGATGTAATCACGAAAAGTTTATGTCGCTAACACGCTTAATTGGATGTAATCACGACCATTTTCAGACGGTAAAATACTATGATTTACAGAACTTGCAGCCAGGTAGTTGGTAATTTTATTGAGATGTTGCTTTTGTCTCTTTACTAAGACATGAATTGACAATTCAGTCATATATTTAATATTATCATCGGGTTAAAGCATGCTGCCGCACTGTAGTTAACTTTTCAACCAGGATGCAATAAGAAAGAAAAAATGTTCAAATAAAGAGAATAAAAAGAAACATTGATTGATAAAGTGATAATGACATGATAATCATTCCATATCAATTCATTATTTTTCTTTGTCAGGCTTTTCGATCACATCATGAAGTAACATCGTCGAATGCAGACATCAAGGCCTGTGTTACATATCTCACCATTTATTTCGTATGTTGACAAGCTCAAACCATCATAGCATCATTGACAAACAATAACCAGCTGATTTTTGTCTATGTTCTTACAGATTTCAACGACCGTGTGTGTGTGTGTGTGTTTTCAGACTTGAAAATGCTGAAAAGATCCATCGATCGATTTATCAAATCAATCCGACTGTTATACAAGTCCATGAGGGAAAAAAAACAGAAAAAAATAAACCCATAAGACATCTATTGATAACGAAGTATGGAAACTTGAAGCATTTTCAAATGTCTTTACATTACATATTCATTAGCACTCGTTTCCAAAAATAACACCATTCAAGGTTTAAACGCAGATGCATTCAAAACAGGCTAGGAATACGGTGATTGAATACATTACCTACAGGATAGTTAATTACCACTTAAACATAAGACGTCATACGGAAGCTGAATAAACGTATTAAGGATGTAAACATATCAAACTCAACAAGTTTCATCGAGCAGGGGTCAAGTCCAAATTAACCATATGATGTTAACTCAGTGAATTGTACATGTTTCAACCGTGACTGGCCTGTTTACAAAGTTCAGAAAAGTTTGTTGTCTTGTACGTTCGGACTTAGAATCTGCAAAAGTATTCAAAACAACTTATCAACACTTCAAAGTATGCATGTATGTATGTATATATGTATATATGTATCTATCCAACAGCACATCAGTACAGTCCTGGCTATACAGTGCCGACTCAAAGTTATGTTGTAAAACTGCAAATGTAAACATTGCCTGGAAACTTTAGGATCAACATTTCTAGAAAAGGTTCCACAAATCATCCAATACTATTTTCAGGTCATTGGTGTATTCATAAATAAGTAAATTTAGAGTCTCTCAGGCGAAAATTCCAGGATGTTATTAAGTATTAAATTAAAGTATAAGTTGTATCATCATACATTTCGACAATTAAGAATCTTATCTCTGACAGATTTGATCAATAAATCGATCAATTGATCTGATTAAACAGGCAGAATCTTTAGTAATGCTCATTTCTCATAAATATCGATAACTCGAATTTAAATTGGAGTGGGGAAAGTGTATTGCTTCATCATTTGAAACCCACAGAAAAGAAGAAGGAAAAAAAATCACTCAAAACACATCTGTTCATATTTTTTTACAGAAAGGAAACAAAATATCTAACAACCTCCACATCTTTACATTCCTTTTTATCCAAAACTATCCCGATCAAAAGTTGAACAAGTAGCATTTAACATAAAGTGTTTTCAAAGCAGTGTTTTCACACAGGCTACAAGTATGGTGAATAGCAAAGGGTACGTTTGATATATTATTTACTATATCAATAATTGCCACCTTAAGAGTTATACGTCATTCGGAATCTTCATGACACCATTCCGCATGTAAACATTTCCAAGAAGAGGAGCCCCATGGTATAGAGGTCAGATTATAATAACGTTAACGATGATGACTCGGTGACTTGTACAAGTTTGAACCGTTGATATGGTTAGAGGTACCAAGCGCGTACCAGATAATGAGTTCGTGTCATATTGGGTTGACCTTAACAATGTGGGTTTATTTGTGTCTGTGCCGGTTTAGAGTCAGAATCCTCCATTGTGTGGTATTAAAATCCGATTTCACGTAGTTTACTACCACGAAACTCCTGAAATTTAGGTATAAAATTAATGTCAAGTGACCCTGTCCAAAATTACCGACTGCATATCCGTCTTGATTTGGTCTTTGTCACGCCTGAACAAGCCAATCAACCTGACCCTTCAGTCGTAAATATTTAATCAACTGCAAATTCTACTCATAAATATTCTGACCAATCAAAAGACTGCATTTGTACATTTCCAGTAAGATTTCCAACCTCTGAAGCAAGACCTATTACACGAAATGTTGAGTAGAAGTTACATGACAGAGGGGTCTGATACTGTCAATATAGTAGTTTGTTGCTGTTGTTTTGTTTTTGCTTTGTTTGTTTTTTTCCAGAAAGATAAAACGTTTTCATGTACAGCATACGATCATTAATTGTAATCAATAATATACATTTATACATTTTAATTGTAATCAATAATATACATTTATACATTTTAATTGTAATCAATAATATACATTTATACATTTTAATTGTAATCAATAATATACATTTATACATTTTAATTGTAATCAATAATATACATTTATACATTTTTTCTGAAGTTCTGGGAGACAAAAATCCGCAGAACATATGGCTCAACTTATGCAACCATTTGCAACAATAAAAATAAACTATAATACGCAGAACATATGGATCAACTTATACAACCATTGGGAACAATAGACTATTGTCAGAAGATTAGCGACTACTTCAAAGTTCGATTTTTGTTCTTCTTCTTAGTTTATTATAAATCATTTGTTCAAAAACTCTCTTAAATACAGAAAGGGATATAGACAGATTCAGGCAACAACTGACACCCGACGCGGTGCTAACTACATCTGAGATGATGTACAACAGAAAGGTGGTAAAGAAAAAAGGAAAAGAAAATAAATAAAGAAAAGAAGACTAAGACGCCCGTCCTTTTCACCTTCAACAAAATATAACCGTAGAGAAGTTAAAAGTTGAGCAAGCAGATTTTGAGGAAGAATCATATATATATACAATACTGAGCAGTTTTTACTTTTTCACCTAATAGGTACGAATATGCTAAATAAACGCCGAGGTTGCGCTGATCGACTCAACTACGCTAAATAAACGCTGAGGTTGCGCTGATGCACTCGACTGCACCGTATTGTTGTATTTCTTCCTTTCCCGGTTCAATATTTAAGATTTTGTTCTCTATATATAAAAAATGTAGTCTGTGCATAACATTAATCATTTTAATATTCTATATTTTCATAGTATCGCAGTTCATTTCTTAAAATATTGCAAATTCCTTTCACTATAATCTTTCGTTTTGTTGCAGCGTTATCTCACTTTCGCACAAGTAGCAGGGGAAGGCAATGTCTGCTTCAAACATCAGTAACAGTAACACATTTACAAGCAATTGTTCGTAAATTACCCTATAGAACCTTGTAACAAAAATAAATATGGATTTTTAGGTAGAGAAGATTTTTTAAAAAGTTTAAACAAAAACCTCCTTATTTTCTTTCTTAAAGATTTTGTTAAGGTGAAAATACAGGAAAACTATTAAGTATTTAAATCAAGACGTTTTTCGTTGCATCTGGAATAAAACAATGCGTATGAATCAGGAACTCATTTGTTCAAACAATTGACAAATGGATTCCTCTGAAATGTAAGTTTTGCTGTATTTAGTGCGATTCTCATCCAGAAACAGACCATCAAAAAACTTCTGCTTATAATAATCAAAACAAAATGGCAAACTAGACAACTGCTCTTCGGCAAATGACAATCAGACAGGGATAATGTACAATGAAAGATAGTTTCCTTGATGCATTATTTATGGTATAACTAATTATCACATAGCGTTTATTCAAGAAGTTAAATTAACAGATTGGGATTGCAAACATTTCAAAGTCGAAAAGTGATATCATACAGAGGGCTGATCAAAATTGGCTGGGTGCAGTCAAAATATCATCGAGTTGACCGATATTGGAGCCCATAGGAGACATGACCAGATTATAATGTGCATTCTGCTTGTGTGTGTGTGTGTGTGTGTGTGTGTGTGTGTGTGTGTGTGTGTGTGCTACGTTAGGAGTCTGAATCATGTGTTCAAGTGCTCGAAACCACTTGGTATTTTTATTAAAAGTAAATCTAGCATACCTCCAGTACATACTCAAAATGTCTTTTAATAATGCAAGCAGTCTCATTACTGCCCCCCCCCCCCCCCCCCGTGATTTTGAATGTACTAACCCCACTTTCCACAGTACATATGAACTGGCTAGGTCTTAATTTTCACACGGTAAAATACGAAGGTACGCCACCGTTGTTATTCAACGCGCTTAATATTCGTTTCAACTGCAGTCCTACATTACATGTATAAACATTTCAAAGTCGAAAAGTTACATCGTGTATAGTGTGTCACAAGCAGTCACATGAGAGGTAATTCGGTGGCTAGTACAAGTGTGGAACGTAGATACAGCTGAAGATACCATAAGAATGTGACTTATAATGGTGTCCATGAGATATTTACTTGTCTTAAATGAATGCGCGTACAATTATGTATGTTTGTGTGTATGTTCAGAGTCTGAACCTTGTAATTACGTCTTTCTGGCAACTTCTCAGCCATATTGACGCTTAATGTAAATTATACATTTGTTTCTACATATTTGAAGTATATTTGAAAGAAAATACACAAGAAATTCAAGTACAATTAAATTAAATGTAATGTATGTTTGTAAAGAAGAATAGGAAAATTATCTAGAAGTGCGCAGTTTTAGTTTTGTCTCTTCGAATGCAATGTCATTGTTATGATTAAGTTGAGATGAGATCTTTGTTTTGAGAACTATTGTAATCACTATAGATAATTCCAATAATACGTCCATTGATAATTTAAATCTGTGACCTTGGTGTCATTCACGAAATGTTCTTTGAATATTGGAACTTTTTCCCTAATGAGGGGCCTCGGGTGGCAGAGTGGTATATTAAGGCGCTCTCCTTTACAGATCACTCACATCTCACCTCTGTCCGCGTGGGTTCGAGTCTCGGCTTAACCAACGTGGGTATGTGAGAAAGCTTGTCAGTAGCTTCCGGTGGGTCAGTTGTTCTTCCCGGGTTCTTCCTTCACCAAATATACTGGCTGCCATGTATATAGCCTATCGTGTGCTGAAAAATGTCATTAAACCCCACAAAACCAACATTTTCCCCAGATGAAAAAGTATATATGGGGAACGTATTCGAGAAATGACGCTCTGTATTCACTCTGAAGTTTCACATCACCAGTGTGGCTGGTGTTAAATAACTTCAGTGACGTTGTTTGCTGTATGTTTTCCCTTGATTTCCTAGATGTTATAGAAATGACCCATTGGATGAGTGGAAAACTACTTTTTTCGATTGGGTTGCACACTCTGAAACTAGGTTCATAGTTGATATTGAAATATACCCTATTCCCACGATTTTACAACATTATGAAATTTACATTTTCCGACGCTGATCTGAAACCTTGTATCAGATATGGGTCGGATACATATTAGATTCCTCAATGTCAAGGATAACATCACCTAACAACAGTTGTGTTACGGGGAAAGATGGGTGGAATCAGAGTAAAAGAAAAATAATAACCTTAAAAAACTTGTCTTTTTATTGAAACAATTTATAGTCTATAAAAAAAACTCGGGTCACGTGAGATCAGATGACCTTCCGCTATCAAGCTCGACGCGATACCAGCGCCCATATTAAGTTACCCGACTGATAACCTGTATGTAGCAGATTAACTCTCAGTGAAAATCGGAGAAACGTTAAAAAAAATCGTATAAAATTACATGCAAACACATGAAGACTTCTCAGATTTCTGTGTTGTTGTAAACTATTTCAAAAAACTAATCTTTCGTTGAAAACATATTAAAAGATGTTTTATTATATTCTGTAATTTATCACAAAAATCTTTTGGGTTGGGTGGGTTTGATTTTAATTTAATGACACGTAAACATTATTTACATATGTAGGTCCATAACATCTATGTTTAACCCGACAATAAGGAAACTTTATCAACTTTCAACAATTGTCAAAAATTTTCATTCCTAAAGGAATGTATTACAGAAATAAAAACACGGAATGGGGGGATGTTGTGTGTCTGTCAGATATCACAACTACCCGATATATCACTTTAACAAAAGGATGGGATATGTCCCTTTAATGAAATGACTTTTGTGTATATCTTTGAATATCCAGCACTGTCAGTATACCTTATAACCACTTGTAACCAACTCATGGTCATTGACCCCGAAAAACATACTCCAAACTTGTTTAATACATGAACATACTTGTCTAGTAATAAGGGTTATGGAATGAACGAGCGATAAGGCATGTGCCTCAAACTTGTATAAGAGTTCTGGTATGAACGAGCTTGGAGGCTTGCGACACAAACTTTCAAAGTGTTAACACTTGATGTTGACAAAATGAAAGTGCATGATTCATTATCTCACTGACATATGTATAAATCGCTCTCTCGATCGATAGATGTCGTTATCGATGCATTTAAAGAGGTGATCCACTCGTGATGTATGTTTAAAGTTAATTTAATTCCAATGAAACCTACGATCCTTAAGCTTAATCATTTTTCTTTTTGTCATAAGAACATTGACCATAAAAATCATAACAAATTTATCCAATGAGTTTTAAAGAATGGCTTCATATAAGTTTCCTATTACTAACAAATAGGTATTGTATACATGTACTTGGATAAGGACCGTGTAAAGATAATGATTCCATCTACTGGAAATGGATCTCTTACCCGTATATAAAGGTTAAGAGTAACAGATGTAAAAGCAAAACGACAAATATAAGTGCACAATTGAATGAATACATTGAAAGAATAGATGATTAAAATGTTTGCTTAATTTTTGTTTTATAAACAAGGATATCGTCTCTCCCGAGAACTAAATCGAAGAATGTACACATAGATTCATGTTAACAAATCGTCAAATTTATTACAACAAATGTTATTTCAATCCCTTATGTGAGTTTATTTGGCCATGGATTTTGATTCTCATATTCATTGAATCATATGGAAAAACTTACGATTCTTGCGAGTTTTATTCTGCCAAACCATCTAATTAGATGCGATTCAGTACCAAGGTAACCTGTGAGGAGTATGACTAATTATTTAGCACAAAAATATTCATTTACCCAAAATTGGCCTGGGAGTGGGGGGGGGGGGGGTCGATATTGTAAAAGAAAATGTATTGACATTGGGGTTTTTTTCGATAATGTTCATTATGTTATCAGTCTCCTTTGGGAAAACAACTGGTGACATGGGTGCAGTGATATTCCATACAATATGTTGGCCAAGTGCATTAAGATCATGTTTACTTCTATATATATATAACTTCACATTTCATTGAGATAATGCGTCCTAAGGTACTGTAGTTGAAAGTCCTGATATGGCAAGAGTGTTAAACAGTGCTACCGATAAAATATTCTGAGTAACATTTGTATTTGACTTCCTTTTAGTGATATGACGTTCACGTCTGTAAAGACGTCACAAGTGGAATTCTCTCCACCCCATCCAATTCCGACCACCCAAGAGGTTAAAATGTTTATGTAAAAAATTCTTCAAATCATTCACTCTGTGTTAACTCATCTTTTTAATTAATATATTTAATCACGCGAATCTACATATGCATTTCCTAGATAAAAAATAGTCTTTAGGAAGTACAAAAAAAAACAAAAAAAAAACAACCAAATTTGTGCGATATATTTTATTGTCAGGTATCAATACAGCACAACACACACACACACACACACACACACACACACACACACACACACACACACCGATTCGCTATTTTGATCCTTTAATAAGGCATTTTTTGTTCGATTGTTTTTATTTTTATTTTTATTTTTTAAAGCAGGGAACGTTGAGTTAAAGCAGGGGGTTGAGTTTGAGGGTGGGGCTGCTTAACCTAAGCCAAAGTGCAGACCTGTCCACAAAATCCAAATTTACAGTAAAGAATGAGCAATATATACGCTATAATGTGTTTACAGATAATCAACAAAGTCCTTATCGTGTTTGTTTGCTTTGTTTTTCGAAGAGGGCAGGAAATCATTTTTAAAAAAATGTTTCGTAAAAGGTTGGTTTTGAACCTCGATTTCTACTGAAAATGTAGACAGAAATTCACAGAGGCACCCCAAATCATGTGCATCAAAGTAAAGCGTGGCACGAAGAACGATGCAGATCGGATCAAATTTAAATGTTACATACCCATGGTAGCTGACGAAGTGAAGCATATAAACAAATTTGTATACTCAACAACACGTCACCATATCCAGAAAGACAAGCAAATAATGCTGTTCATCTGAAAAGACAAAAAAGAGCACAGAGATTTGAGCTTTACTTTATTTTTATTGTATATGTAATCAAAATACGGAATAACAAAGAAAATTTTCAATAAAGCAAATTGTGTGAAAAATATCGTAAAAAAAACTACTGTTACATCTTTGCATGACAGATAGACACTATTCATTTTGTGTTCTCTATACAAATATTTAAGGATAGTGGTAAAATGGAAGTAAGATCACTTGCATAAATTTGTTCACATTTTCTTTCCTAGCTCACATACTGCACAGAAAAGATTTTTAATTAAGGGAAGTAATTCATGGTTTCGAAGAAAACGTAGTTGTCTTTTCAGATACCCTCTAGCGACCTTAAAAGCAATTTATGTAGACTTAAGTGGTATGAATTAGAGTGAATTGTCAAGCATAGGTGTCCTTCTTTTTATCCAGCAAATTAGTAATTTCTTTCACAACCTTATTAGTTTGGATCCCATCTTCATCTGTCGAGCAGACGATACTTGTTGCTGGAAAAATAAAATCAGACAGTCACTTCAAATTCGTTCTCATTTATACTTCCATATACTTTTCACAGAAAGACTGAGGGTACTAAAGATTTTGGGTAAACATCTACCAGCAAACCTTCTCTGTTTGATTTTCAATTATATTGTTTTTAAATTATTCCTTTTTTCAGCTCTCGTTTCTTGACGCTATTATTGTTTGTTTTTTTGTTTTTTTCAATCATGAACAATCAATGTTGTTGGTGCTGAGTTGATACCCGCCCAGGCCAGCCTTGGAGTGTCCTTAGCTCCCATTTCCTCGGCATGATATAGCCAATAATGTATAACTAATTCCGTTAAAACCAACAAAAACAAAACAAACAATCCTGTTTGTAAAATATTTATTCTTCTATATGGCAGCTAACATTGTTACTATGTAACGCGGTTTTAAGAAAGTGCGCAGTTAAATTACCCACGCACTTGTTGGCCCTAATTCCAAACGTGGGATGTCGCTTTCGATCCTTTTGCGGGACATTTAAGGAATATGATAAGATATAAAGTCACGACTATTGAGATAGAGTCCTAATAAACCATTCACTTTAAACTCTCGTACAAAATACTAGCATTCAGAATGAACGTAAATGTTTAAAACTTATCTAATATTGGCTTTAGACAGCAGTAAACTACAAAAAAGTGAAGAATGGGTTATTTATCAAGTTCGAAATAACTCAATATTGAAGTTAAAGACATTTGTACGGTGATAAACATAGTTTACAAATGTAACTATATCAGGTTCACCATAGTAAGTGGTAACCGTCAGGATTGTATTCGTGATAAGAGGAACTTTATTTAGTTCATTGACTTACGACAGTAGGTTCATGGCAAAGAAGATTGTCATGAAATTATCAGACGGCAAGTTGCACCTGGTCGTTTGTTGCTCTGTAGTAATGGGTTCTCAGATATGACGTCTGGATGGGTGCACAAACGCCCCCAAACAATATATGTGGTCTTTTAGTAACTTGTCATAGCAACACAGTCACAATCTAAAGGACAGTGTACAATCAAAACGCAGATGCTTAGCAACGTGACAAATAATATCTAAGACTATGCTACTGAAGATAGAGGAATATGAAATCAAAGTTTTAAAAAGATTTATTTTAATATTAGTTAGATAGTTATTAATATTTCTACCTTTCTATCTACCTATCTATCAATATATATATATATATATATATATATATATATATATATATATATATATATATATATATATATATATATATATATATATATATATATATATATATATAAAGTTCTTCACAAGTTTCGGGGATCAATAAAGAAAAGGGCGAGGGGTGTTTTGATTTGTTTGTGCACAAATCAACCTTAACATGCGAGTATTATTTCATGTAATTTAATTATTTAACCTCTTCATACATTCTACGTTAAGTACCTTGTGTTCATGTATTTTCATAGCAGTCTTATCCATTCAAGATGAACTTTGTGCAATGAGTAATTAATCGATGTTATTAGGTAATATTAGACTGGTCTCTTGTCGTAATTTTGCGGTAGTTACATATGGGCAGGAAACCGAGATAAGGTAATAATACTTGCTGTCCTCACATTGCATTCGCAACTTCGAGGCAAATCCTATGAATCATACCTCTAATGTATGCCGATAGCTGCCATTTGGACCACCTCGGCTATTTACGAAACAAGCACTGACCGAGAAGTTGCGAATGCATCGTACTAGTTTTTCATTTGCAACTTCTCGATCAACCCTATTGTCAATCAAATCGTACATGTCGCTGAGGTTGTCCGAATAGACTGCGGTTTATTTTTTGCGAACAAATTTCTGGCTGACAATATGTATGATTTTTCTGTAAATTACTGCGCGAACATACATCTGAGACTTACGTAAGGGTTATGCACCTTCTGAGTAGCACCTTCACCCATTTTAGTCTAGTACTTGCACCTTCAGAGATTTGTAATGAATGCACCTTATACTACTGTAAGAACATTGGTACAGTTATCTGACTTGACTGCACCTGTGTTGTGTGGTATCGTGTATCGTTAGCACCTTGCACCTTCGGTCACAATATACCGTGTACCTTCGTATGGCAAACTTTCAGTGCTCCTTCACTTGTGTATCACCTGTTTGCACCTTCTGCCACGGCCATGGCCAGTACCTCGTCGGTGCACCTTCTATAATATATATGGTGCAAATCGAAAGTGCATAGATCATTCTCTGGAGATAACACCTATTCGAACGTCATAGTATAAATAAAATTTCATCTACATCGGCCTCAAAAAATACTAGCGTTAAAATATATCTACTTAACAAATTATCTAATTATTCCCTTGTAATTTTCTTTCCACCTACATTCTGTTATTTTGAATTGTGCTAAAATATATTTGTTTATAGAATCGAATCATATTGATATGTATAACTGTTAGCCGCCTTAATAAAATTATTTTGGGGTTGCAGTGTCTGTTTTCGTTGTCTTTTCTCCAATGACCAGAGGTAAGGGACACACAAACATGTAACCTCGAGTCTGTTCAAAGTAGAAAAGTAGATCCCGTGTGGCGTTTACAATATATATATATATATATATATATATATATATATATATATATATATATATATATATATATATATATATATATAGTTAGCTATGTCGTTTCTGTCTCCAAAAGTCGGTCTATGTGTTTGCTTTAAGATGAATTGTCATTTTTTGCATATAGCAAAACGTATCACAGCTATTTTAATTCCTAGTTTCAGCTGATGAACACCGAACAAACCAAACGACAATACGTACACAAATTTATAAAACGGTAAACGTAAGATATTCGATTCATCTTAGTCATTCTGGTTTATTAAATCACTTATTTAAATTCGATCTTAAACAGATTATATATGTTTATATTTTAAGACAGAATCATTACTTGCAGTTTTAAAGGCGAGTTCAAATCAATTAACATACATAGTAAAAATCAAATAAACAACAACAACAAATCCCGTTATCTACATGAATTGTAAATTATTTATATATAGAAACTTTGCATAACTTTTATGAAAGTACATAATTGTGTGTATAATGGAGAAATTGTGTGTGTGTGTGTGTTCTCCAAAGACTCCTTTATTCCCTCCCCGATTAAGGTTCTTGTCATGGCTTTCACTGCTATGTTTTTGATTTGCGTCAGAGCAGCTATATGCGGCTTTTTTTTTATATGTTCGTGCTATTTCTTTGCTCTCTGTCATTGGCATACCTGGATATATTCTAATCTAGCGCAAACTGTATGTTGCTTATCACGACAGTGTGCTGACGTCAAGATACGAAGTAGGGGTCAACATTTGTTATTTTTACGTTACTAGTCTACATTCCATTTAGTGCTGAACTACTCCTTTCAGCGCAATTTTTATTAAAAACTTTTTAAATGTAAACATCTGCTTTTTATGCTTCTTCTTCCTAAAATAACAAATCCTTCATTGAGGCAATCATAATACAGAGTGTTGTGAAAGAAGGGTTGTTACGATTAGAATGGGAGAGTTTTTAGGAGATCGGTCCAACAAAAACACAAAGAAGGAAAGTGGATGGAAATAAAAGAATGCAAATTTAAAATTTGAAAAAGTAAACGATATAGGAAAAGATGCATTCAAATCCCAGAACGAGACACATTCACATGTTCTACACATATAAATTCTTAACACCCCACCCACATCCTCTTGAATCAAGAAATCGAAGGCATGAGAAGAGTAAAAATTTCATCCTGCTACCAGAGTAAGCCCTAAACATTTCTCACCCGTTTTTAAATTTGTGCACAGAAGTGAACAAGATTCCACTGTTAGACCAATTCAGGTTTTATACGATTTTTTTTCTATATATTTTATTCCACAGGTGGTTTTTGTTTGTTTGCCCAGATATTAGAATAGCTTTTACCCCGGGTTTGCCCTAACATAAAATAGTGCTTCACGCAACAATGTGATTCTCAGATTCTAAAGCTATGATCTACTTAAGCTCCTTTACCAATATCAATTAGTACTGCAGGAACAATTAATAATACTGGCCGCACTCATTTACATAAGGAACTTTGTTCTTATAGTGAATCCCCTCGATATTCTTGTTTTCTTTTCATAACTATTTGTTTTGTGTCCCATAAAAGAGACATTCTTAAGATCGTTATTTAGTTTTGGGTTTTGATTTCTTTCTTCTTTTTATATAGGTTATCTTTTATATAATTTGGCTTAACTTCAAGTACTGAACTTCACCCTTAATGTTCGGAGACGACTGGTCTTTTGGGCTAAAACACATAGGCCTGCTCTCTCTCTCTCTCTCTCTCTCTCTCTCTCTCTCTCTCTCTCTCTCTCTCTCTCTCTCTCTCTCTCCTTGTTGATATTTATTGTAATTAGGTGCGCCATTGTTTTTCTGTCCGTTTGGTCTATTGTAGGATGCACTGACTACAGTGTAGCTTGCATTCTAAAACTGCCTCTTTTGGAACTTCCTTTGCTTATTCAGAACTGATATCGCACTACTACTACTACTACTATTATAACTACCAGGCCGGTGCGTCCTATTACCGCCATACTACCTAGAAAATATACGCAAAAAAGTTTCACTATACTTGCTTTTTCATTTTTATCCTACTGCATCTGTAATCAACGTTTGGTGCATTTTTCACGGTGAATGATTTCAATTTCCGATCAACGGGACCGCCAAAGTGCAGGTTATTCCGAGGTGACCTCTAACGGGAGGCGTTAAGAGAACGTCCTATTACCGCGGCAATTGAGAAATGCAGTGACCGTCGGTAGTATAGTATCAAAGTTTTTTTAAAAAAATCACAAAAAAATCAGGAAATATTATGCAAGAGCAACACATTTAATAAAAAATGTCAACATTAACTTCATAAATTTAATCAATATCTGTATATACCTGAGTTATAGCAAATCTATGAAATAATTATGGTTTATGATATTCTTATGTTATATTACATGTCATATTTATACTTAACCCCAACCCAGATAATCTTTAAGTGTATGCCCCATGTTTAGAAAACACCTTTAATGAATTTGAAGGGATGACCGGGTTCATTAACTTGCCTTTGTACTACTGATCTAAGAACTCACACTGAAACAAAACTCGCGAGTTTGACAATACACCCTTAATGGGCCCCACATAGACAACAATTTTTATCGAAGAGCGTCAGTCTTGTCACCAATTCTGCTTGTATTGTTTAAATTGTGAAGCAGACGATTTGTAGACATTGTACTCGGCAAAATTTTATGATTGTAAATTACAAAAAAAGGGATTGGAACAGGATATGGTATGAATGGGATTTGATCACTTATTTCAATATGTACATCTAAAGGAAATCTACAGTTTTGTTGTATTATTCTTCAAATGTTTAATATTCACGACTATGTGAACTTCCTGACATTATGTTTTCATACAGGTTATTTAGATGGTACGCATGGTCCCATCATCTAAAAAAAATGTTTAAACCCCGCGGTAATAGGACGTCCCAATGCTACTTCAACCTTTACTTCAACTAACGTTAAGTAGTGCCTACTACTTTTACTATAAAAATAATAAAATCGCTTTGGGAACAATATATTGAATACAAAGATAGTTATTGACCTTAGTGGTAAAGCTTTCCATCATGTAAGTTGCAGTCTAATAAGAACCATGACTCAGAGAAAACGTTTTGGAACTACCTTCATCAATCAAGCTCACTATTGTTGCCTAGCAACATTGGAAGGTGATGATTACCGTGAACTTAATTCAGGTATTTTAACTGGTACATCTTTAAATATATTTTGTTTAGTTTATTTATTCACATAATTTTGATGGGGTTTTTTTCTTCAGGGTCAACAAGATAAGTCAACAACAAAAGAATAGATTTCAGCCGGTAGTAAACTTTATATAACCAAATTTCGAGAAATTTATTTAACGCCTCCGTGGCCTAATGGATAAGGCACCGGCCTCCTAAGCCGGGGATTGCGGGTTCGAGTCCCGTCGGAGGTGGTTCAAGTTTTTCTTTTTCTATTTTTTTTAAACACTTAAACAGATTTTTTTAACTTTTGGAGGGCAAAATATCGTTTTTTTTTTTTTTTCCACCACCTCCGATTCTAAATTGTATTAGGGCTATATCTACACTGTACGCATATTTTGCCCAAAAATATTTATTAATATTAATTACCTTCGTTACAATGGTAGATCCACAGTCAACATTAACATTACAAATGAATGAAAATAGTTTTTGGACCATACATTTTTTATACTCTTTATAAAATATGTTTCTTATCAAAAAGCCTCATATTTCGACAATCACATAAAACATTTCGTGTATAGAGAGAGGATCAATCGTGTCGTTTTCTTTCTGCTTGGAGATTTGCTGAGGCTGTTGAGCATTTCCATTGATAATAAGGATAGGGTTTGCTCGTTGTCCATAACACATATACTTGCTCCCGGATCATGCAATACTAAACAAGATCTACTCCCAATTTTTCTACCTTGCGTGATTTTATTCCAGAGCTTTTAATAGCAGTTATATCGGAAATGGGGAGGGCATGGCCGCTTTAACCACTTGGCAAACTAGGCAGTCGCCTAAGGCGGCAAAATTGGCGGAGGGGGCGGGAAAACACTGAATGAATAAAAAAAGAAAGAGAAATAGCGTAAAATTAAAGATAAGTGTCTAAAAATAGAAAGAGATAAATATAAGGAAAGAATAAATGTATGTGTGTGTGTGTGTGTGTTTGCGTTCGCAGTGCCACATGCTTCGACTTTGACATTGTATTCATTTACGAAAGTTAATTGTGGGGGAGGGGGCGCAAAGGCTTGAAGGTTCGCTTAGGGCGCCAAATACCCTTGCACCGGTCCTGGGGGAGGGGGGCCCATACTCTAAGTTGAGGAGCCGTGTCGGCCAACGGCTGCACACGTTATACGTTTTCTTGAACCATATCCACATTGTTGGAAGTACTTCCGTAGAAAACAGAAGTAACATGCACACAATTCTCACAGGAAAAACAAGATAAGTGCAAACCAACACACACACCGATTTCTTTGGAAAGCCAAAAACACACAATCGTTTTTTTTTTTTTTTTTTTTTTTTTTTTTTTTTTTTAGGAGACATTTCCGGTACTGATATGTCGAAAAGCTGTCTTTTTCCTTTTGAAGCAACTCGAAGATTTTCAGTTTTTCATTTTATAATGGGAAAGAAAAGAAAAAACATTTGTCGGCAGTTGAAATCCGACAGCTCTACATGCTGCAGTATCTTGGCGAAACTGCATCCCATATTTTATTCTTTCTAACCGTTTTTTGCATAATTCTTATCCATTGTAACAGTATTTTTTCACACTTTCATGGAGTCACCTCCCTCCCTCTCTCATTCCACCCAGGCATTAGTCTTTTTATGTATTGATCTTGCTTACGAAAAGGGATCCAAGCTACAAAACTAAAAAAACACTGATCAATTTTTTCATTATATTTTGATGCCAAGGATGTGTTGTTTGTAATTCGTGTATCCTTTTATTGTACAAATGATCAATCATGAATTTCTGTTAAGTATAATGTACTGGTAGATGGGTTGATTAAATGGTTATTTGGTTGATTGATTTGTTTGTTAGGGGTCTTTTTGTTTGTTTTGATATGTATGTATTTATGTATGTATGTATGTATGTATGTATGTATGTATGTATGTATGTATGTATGTATGTATGTATGTATGTATGTATGTATGTATGTATGTATGTATGTATGTATGTATGTATGTATGTATGTATGTATGTATACAAAGTGGAATCAAATCATACAACTTACAATTGCAGGTTTTCAAGTTTCCTTTTAATTCCTTTTTAACTCCTAATTCTGTGCAAAAGCTACTTAGAAATGCTAGAATGCAAAATGTTTACTTGTGAAATATAAAACAGCACTACTGTGAATTGTTTCTGACTAGTCTGCTGATCTTATAGTCATATGTACCATTTAACTGCCCTGATTGCGTTCAGCTAGTTTAAATGGCATAGAAAATATACAAACTTTTTTCGTATTTTTCGTTTTTTGTGCGTCAGGATAGTTTTAATTCAGGATTTCACTCATTTTTCAATCCGAACATTTTTTCTTTGACTCATTTGTGCATTTTTTACTGTTATAAAATATTTCGATATGCTTTCGTCATGTTCAGAATCTTTTGTATATTTTTATTTTGTTGTTGTTTAATGTTCCAATTTAAAAAAAGATTTGAAGTAGTTTTAGAACGAAGTGTCATTATTCAGTTTCGCATGACACCTTTCGTTCTAATCAGCCAATAGCACAAAAGGGCAACAGAATTATATAAGTAATTCAAAATAGCCATGGACAATCTAGTCTTACCTAACTGACCGAGGTCAGTAATGGTCAAGCTAAAAGTAGTTCCGTCTGATCACACTATCGAATCGTGTCGTCTATTTTAATAATATATTACATGGTCAAGTCTTCTACCTATCGTACCGTATTTAATCAGGTAAATACCTATCAAATAGTCAATTTCATCTGGAACACACACACACAAAACACACACACACACACACACACACACACCAGATTTCATAGATCCAGATCGGCCGGTATCATTATCAAAGTAAAGTGAGGGGGGGGGGGAGTACATACACTGCGAGTCAATAATGGATTACACGCGTACAAATCCTGGTCTGTTATGGTTTACATTTGACTATAATAACATACGCATAGCACAGGCCATCGTAACCTCTGTTAAAGCCTTTGGACTTCGATTTGTTTTACAGGCCATCGTAACCTCTGTTAAAGCCTTTGGACTTCGATTTGTTTTACCAGAACAGCATAGTCGTGTCTGGGCGTTTCCGAATTCAGTACTTCATAATGACACAGATGTAAACGCATGCGGTTGGCTGACAGCGATCGCCGTTCACGGCGGTTGCTCGTTTGCGGTGATAGATGTCAAAGAGTTGCTTCAACCTTATCCAATTTACATTCTTGACTACTGCTTCATATACACAATGTTTAATATATTCAATATATCTATCCCATAAGACCCCTAAAAATTTAATACATTCAATATATTTATCCCAAAAAGCCCCTAAAAGTTTTTTAAAAATCTTGCTGGAAAAAGCTGTAACTGAATTTTTGCCTCCACTAATTTGGAGTTTCATCTGTATTATTTACCTCTTTTTCATCTATATAAAACATTATTAACTGAGAAATGTTTCCCTATGTATTTGTATAATTACTAAAGTATGTAACAAAATACCTAGGAAGATATCTCTGTGTAAGAATAATCATGACTCTCGGTCCGGGCTTTAAATTTACAGGCTTACTTCCCTTTTTACAACTATCCTGGCAGGGATATAATGATACATTTTAAGTTAGAATTTTATCGCAAACTATACTGAAAAGTATAAAATACTGAAAAGTATCAAATTCAGAAAATCGGACGTTTGGTTCTTCAATTCAACTTTTCAAACTGAGAAAATATGTTTGTATCATCAGTTATTGATTCAACTGAATTGACATGGTGCAAGTACCCCCACCCCCAATGCAATAGGTATATAGTGCTTGTTTATATGCGTGACATCCTAGGAACATAGGTCTATTGGAATCTAAGTAGATTTTCATGCATCAGTATTTACATATTTAAGCCCCGTATTGATGATAAATACCATAATTTGCAATTATAGCTGGCCACTAAAAATGTGTTACGCAAAAAGTAGCAGCCCTCACGTTTCAATAGGCTCTTGATTTGGCAAGTGTACTTCACAAGAACTGCGTATTTTCTTCCTTAATTCAGTATTTACTAGCAAACTAAACAACATTGTGCATAAAGGGGTTGATAAATTACAATCTGTTTCTCTTGAATAAAACGTATTTCAATCGATTCGGTCTTGAGAAATGTCACCAAAGATATTTATTATTTATTTACACATTTTCCCCACATAAGTACTAAGCACTTTCTATTCCATTTTCCCAGAAACATTTTAATGCTTTGTCAGTCTTGAAGGTCTTGAAGATATTATGGAGAGAGAGAGAGAGAGAGAGAGAGAGAGAGAGAGAGAGAGAGAGAGAGAGAGAGAGAGAGAGAGAGAGAGAAAGAGAGAGAGAGAGAGAGGAGACTTTGTCTTCTGATAAATCTGTACAGATGGCGGCATGAATAACGAAAAGCTTTTCTTTGCAATAATTTTACCCCACTCCCACTCCCACCCCCACTTCCATCCCCACCCCACCTGACAAATCCTGTTGTTAGCAAGAGAGTTATGTAAACATCGCAGTTATGTTTTTTAACCTTATTACAATGGTTCATACGTGTTTATATGACCGTGGAAGTATATTGCATATACCAGATTTTTGAACAATTATGTTTTTATGGATTTAATATCATAAAATTTCTATCTGCAGCACCGGAAATTGAAAAATGATATCTACGATTAGCTACAAATTGAATTATAATACAAATGGAACGATGAAAAGAAGAAGGAGACAGAGAATATCTTTATTGTTTTGGCAGAAATTTAGCGAAAGACAAATGTGGTCGCAATAAGTAAAGTAAGACTTAATCTGACTTATGACTTGTAAAAATGGCAATAATTCATCAGTACGTATCTGTACATATATACAGACAGACAGAAAGACATCATGAAAGCAATATTGAATTTCGTTTCGTAGTTGTGTTGGGTTTTTTTTCGTACACACCTACAAAAAATAATCATGTTTGTTTGGTATATGTCTTGCGTTATGTACAGCAGTTTTGTGTATAATACAAACACAATTGGATATATTCTTCGCTGTTGCTACGTCATGACGGTGTTGTTGAAATTAGTTACATCGCCTGAAGTAACGGCAAAAAGAAAAATATTAACCCAACGGTTAAACATTAAAATGAGGTCCTGAAATACCTGAAGGAGAAACAATGGTGCTTTAAGATTAGAGGTGGGAATCAAAATGATCAAATTTATTTGATAATTTGGCATAAGGATGAAATATACCCTCCACTCAGACGTACATGACGAGATTCGTCGCACACGTCTATAATTCAAATTCAGTCAGACTCCACTCGGCACTCACACTAAACAGGCAATGTAAAGGGATGTAACTCAATTTTATGCAAAAAAATTGTGCATCCAAATTTTTTTATTACCTCCTTTGTTAAACTTTTAGTGTAGGGGAAATAACTCCAGCACCCTAAAGCTGCGTTTTCTATACATGCATAAGGCTGACAGAGCTAAATCCCTTTGATAAAGCAAAACCAGCATCCTCTCCAAATAAGCACATTTTGGTATAAAATATGATAATTGAACGGTTTGAGGAATTTTAAAATATAAAAGAGAAACAAACGCTTGTTTGATTTTAGTCAAGAATGTGCTTTGTAAATTTACATTATTTTGTATGTTTTAACCTAATTATATTTTTCTTCTGTAATATTTTCTTCGCTTGCACATATAGATAAAGACTTCCATGATACATTTGGCGTATCTTAAAACATTAATTGCATCTATAAGAGTATTGAAAAAACTGCATCAAATCTATACAAATAAAAAAGCATAAAAACACCCAATCAATCAATTATCTTTATGGTTGATTTTTGTTTGTTTGTGTGTTTGTTTGTTTGTTTTTTTTTAGGGGGGGGGGGGTTCTTGTTCTTTCTATGGACATGTACTTTTCGAGATGATAGATAATTTTCGTTTTTAACATTCAATAAAAGGACACATGAGTTGTAATTTTTGGCTTTTTGAGAAAATATATATTTTTTTTTTTAAACACTATATATAAGTGAGTGATTTTGCATGTTACCTTGGCACCAAATAAACAGATAGACACTGTTCTCAGAAAAGAAAGAAAGAAAGGACAAAGAGAAAAGAAAAGAAATAAACAAAAACACAGGACACAGACGTACATACATACACACACTTGTAAATGTGAAAGACAGAAAGACAGACAAAAGATGTAAGAGAGGAAGAAAGACAGACAGAAGAAAAGAAAGAAAGAAAAAAATATTAACATATCAGCAAAGCAATTTTCTGATATTCTTGTGAATATTTGGCATCCTCTGATAGCAAGTATCATCTTCCTATTTCATAGTACATACCAAAGGGTATAGACTGTAAAATAAAAAAATTCTTATTTCATAGTACATGCCAAAGGGTATAGACTGTAAAATAAATATATTCTTATTTCATAGTACATACCAAAGGGTATAGACGGTAAAATAAATATATTCTTATTTCATAGTACATGCCAAAGGGTATAGACGGTAAAATAAATATATTCCTATTTCATAGTACATACCAAAGAGTATAGACGGTAAAATAAATATATTCTTATTTCATAGTACATACCAAAGGGTATAGACGGTAAAATAAATATATTGCTATTTCATAGTACATGCCAAAGGGTATAGACGGTAAAATAAATATATTCCTATTTCATAGTACATACCAAAGGTATAGACGGTAAAATAAATATATTCCTATTTCATAGTACATACCAAAGGTATAGATGGTAAAATAAATATATTCCTATTTCATAGTACATACCAAAGGGTATAGACAGTAAAATAAATATATTCCTATTTCATAGTACATGCCAAAGGGTATAGACGGTAAAATAAATATATTCTTATTTCATAGTACATGCCAAAGGGTATAGACTGTAAAATAAATATATTCTTATTTCATAGTACATACCAAAGGGTATAGACGGTAAAATAAATATATTCCTATTTCATAGTACATACCAAAGGTATAGACGGTAAAATAAATATATTCCTATTTCATAGTACATACCAAAGGTATAGATGGTAAAAATAAATATATTCTTATTCCATAGTACATACAAAGGGTATAGACGGTAAAATAAATATATTCCTATTTCATAGTACATGCCAAAGGGTATAGACGGTAAAATAAATATATTCCTATTTCATATAGTACATACCAAAGGGTATAGACGGTAAAATAAATATGTTCCTATTTCATAGTACATACCAAAGGTATAGATGGTTAAAAAAAATATATCTGGTGACATCTTACAAATATTCTTCACTTTCTATACGAAACATTCAAACAGATATTGACATTGATTTATAACGCTTTGTTTACTTGCACATATTTTCAATTTTTTATTTGCCTCAACGAAGTATTTTCCAAACGATTGATGTTGCAGGGTTGTTTGTCGTCATACAATCGTCGATATAATCTATTGTTGATTCCTCATGATGTTTACTTTTTGTGTTTGTAAACAATTTAATATATTCAACCTGTCTCAATAAAGAAATTTAAACTTATGCCTTTCGGCAAGGAAAATTGTGAGTTATCCTTTCATATTAAATTTTATATGCGGGTATATGAATGCACGAAAGAAACAATATCGATTTGATGGAACAAAAAGCAAAAAGTATTGTCAGTTTTTTTAGCGAGAGAGAGAGAGAGAGCACGACTCGTGCGTATATGTGTATCTAAAACTATAATAATATTAATGTCATAAGAGACAGTATATACACCGAGGACTGTGAAGCATTATATTTCCCGTCCGTCATTGCTCTTGAGTAGAAACTGATTTTGAGTTTGTGTTCGTGTTACCATATGTGCTTATATAAAATATTGACTTATACATGTAACCTTGGTATCAAATAATTGATAGACACTGTTCACGTGTGCTGCTCTCAGAAAAGAAAGAGAGAACGAACAAAAGAAAGAAAGAGAGGAGTAAGCACACATACATACATACATACATACATACATACATACATACATACATACATACATACATACATACATACATACATACATACATACATACATACATACATACATACATACATACATACATACATACATGTGAATTTATTTGTTAATGTGGGTTTAACGCCATTTTTCAGCACATGATAGGCTATACATGGCGGCCAGTATTTTGGTGGAGAAACTACCCGGGAAAACCCCGGAAACACCCCCCACCCCCACCCCATAAGCTACTGGCAAGCTTTCTCACATGCACACGTTGGCCGAGCCGAGACTCCAACCCACGCGGACAGAGTTGATATGTGTAAGTGACTCCCTGTAAATGTGAAAGATATAAAGAAAGACAAAATGAAAAAGAGACGGAAAGACAGACAGACAGAAGTAAAGAAGGATAAAAAAGAGGAATATATTAACAAAGCATCTTTCTGATCCTCTTATAAATATTTGTATCCTCTGATAGCAATTATAGTCGACCTTTTTATAGAAAATACCAAAGGATATAGACGTAAAAAAAAATCTGGTGTGATCTTTAAAATGATTATCACGTTTTGTACGAAACAGGCTAACAGAGGTCGACATTGATTTATTGCGTTTTATTTGCTCATTCATAATTTGTTTTTATTCACCTCAATGAAATTATATTTTACAAATGATCGATGTTGCAATTTATTTCCCACCAGACTATCGTCTACGAAATCTGGTTGTGGTACAATTTAATATGTTCAGTTTTTCTCAAGAAAGGAATTTAAACTTATGTTGCTGTTTTGTTGGGATGGGTGGCAGGGAAAGTTGAGAGATATCCTTTTACAATGCACGAACATAGGTATATTAAATCTTACATACGTTAATGTGAATGTTCGTTCGAGGATTTTGTTGGTTGGTTGTTTGTGTTATGTGCGTATTTATAATTTTTATTTATTCATTTATTTATGTATTTATTTATTCACAACTCGGAAATGTAAACATGCTGGTTGCAGATGGAGAATTCACGATAAAAAAAATTCCAACTCAAAAGAGACAATAATAATAATATTAATGCCCACTGATTGATTAATCCAGTCAGAGCAACCGTTTCCGACAATAAAGCCCTATTAATACCCTAATGAACTCTGTGTGTGTTTCATGAAACGTAAATAACCATGATAATACGAATAACCTGATAAACTCTGTGTGACGTTTGGACTCAAGAATCAGCCTCCCGATATATAGCTAATTTAGACAGACAATTCATGATATTGGCTTCTGTTGCATAGAGCATGGACGCAAATTTGATATTACATGTAGGTGTATTATTCATATTTTTATTCTTTGAATTTGTTTATTTCTATGTTAATGTTTTTGGTTTTATTTTAATTCAAAACTTACATCTACAAGGAGACACTCGTTTACTTATTTGTTTCATTGAAAAATAAACTGAGTTCATGACGTGATATATATATATATATATATATATATATATATATATATATATATATATATATATATATATTATATGTGTGTGTGCGTGCGTGTGTGTGTGTGTGTGTGTGTGTTCTCGAATTATAACATGATAACATAATCACTAAAAATGTACATATTAATAAGTAACCATACGCGTATACAATTGTCACCAGAATAAGTGAATGCATGCAGTCATTGTCGATGGTTGGTTGGTTGATTACTTGTTTGGTTTTTAACGGCACTTTCAAGACACTATTGGCCAGTGGCGTAGGGAGGCAAAGTGCCGCCCAGGGCCAACTACCAAAATTACGCCCCCGCTCCAATCGAATTTTTATGATATGTACGGTACTCTTACCAAATTGCCGCCCCCTAGAAAGTGCCGCCCCAGGATCAAATAAAGCGAGCAACACAGCGAATTAACAAAATGTACCAGGATAAACAAGGTACTGCAATAGTGCACAGGTAAACAAGGTGAAAAGTTCCCCTCAAATTCCGCTACGTTAAGCTGTCTGGATTTAAGTTCCAAATTTAGACTGTTAGTAAACAACCGTGATTACGGAAGATTGCAGCTGTTGCAAATATTAATAAATTCCAAGGCGATTACGCTTTGCATTTAGCTGTAAAAACGAAAGAAAAAACCTCTACTAAACATCGTTTACATTGAACCAATTGTTTACATCTAGAACTAGTCACATACATACTTAATGGGGGCTTTTTTCAACCAATATAATGGATATAATAGGTTGGGGTTTTGTTCTTTGTTTCTTTCTATAAATCAGAGCAAGAATATTTTAAAAGCTAATTGTGGGCCGGAATTTTTTTTTAACAAACATTTTTTCCTGTCACTACCCACCCCCTAAAATTAAATGGCTGCGCCTAATCGTTTCGATTAAACGGTACCGTTTCGATTGTAAACCGTGTATACGTTTAGAAATGTTGGCAAACGTTGCAGCCTTACTCACGGGGAGGTCTTCAACTTGTTTGGCTTGGTATGGGAAGTGGGATGTTGTCTGCTTGTGATACATGGAATGTTACACGTGGTAAATAATGCAAAAGCGCCAGTTTCCGTGTTATGAGCAAACTCGGGGGCAACGTTTTACAGCCCTTTTTTGTTTTCATCTTAAGACATAATTCATTGTCCTATATTTTTATTTTGTTTTAAATTGTTGCTTCAGACTGGCGTGTTTTGTGCCTTGTTTTGATAGGTGACATTTGTGTCTGGAATGGAGAGTGGTGTGGCTTGTCGAGGGAAGCGAGAGTTTGATCTGGTGTATATAGAATGATCTTGTCGAATTCGAAAAAAGGACAAATATGGTGCTTTTGTATATACTCTGGCGTGCGATAATCCAACCTTTGCAGATAACTTAGCTTGTATAACAGTAAGGATGGTTGACATAGTTGTAATTTACTCCAGACAATGGCGGTATGAAATAAATGCAGATAAAGTCATCAGTAATGGTACTTCAATGCAAGAAATAGAAGGCAGGGAAAGAATATGGCTTCCTTAAATAAATCCAGTTTATAACTAACAATTCTTCGTATACTTATCTTGTTATACTGAGATCAAGTGATATCAAGTCCACCACTGAGATCAAGTGATATCATTTCTGCCACTTAGATCAAGTGATATCAGTTCCACCACTAAGATCAAGTGATATCAGTTCCACCACTGAGATCAAGTGATATAAGTTCCACCACTAAGATCAAGTGATATCAGTCAAAACCACTGAGATCAAACGATATCATTTGCACCAAACGAACTGATGAAGTTTGTAGAAAGGGTATAAATACATCTGACTCCATATCAGGAAAATAAGACCCATATATTTAATTTACCAACATCAGTAAGCCTATGTATAAACAAAGTTCTTCTTCCTATCATTCTTTATTTTATTGTGATTATGGAATGAGCGAAGTAAAGCAGAAATATACAAATTAGTCGATTCCAACACTTAATAGTGAAGAATTTTTATTTTGTTATATTTTTATTATTTTTAAAGAACGTTCTTTCAATATCTCAAGGTATCTTCACTCAGTGAATATGTCTCCGAAGATTGTACTCTTTTCAATCTCCTCCTTACATGGGCAAACACGGTTTTATTCTAGATATTGGTTACATTTAGGTAAAATATAAGTTACATTACTTATTTTTCATGTACATGAGGAATGCTTCTTTTGTAATGCTCATACTAGAAAAAGTACAGCCATTGAAAGTGTAAATAGTAAAGAACGTTTTCTGTGCAAAGAGCGACTCAGAATTTACCCAGATTTTAAAAAATTTCGATAATTTTAGACCTATACAGCGCCAGCCTCAGTTTGATTATGTACCTAGAATCTCTGGCGAACTGAGTTTGGATGACATTGTTGCTAGATTTTGTGTCTGTGTAACGAGGTTTACTTTCATTCTAGTAGTGGGTATCGAGTTCAGAAAATTGGCATTTCTAGTACAGAAAAGAGAGTATCAAGGTAAGAAAAGCGAATATCGAGTATAGAGAGACGAGTATCAAATTTTAAAAAAGCGAGTATCGACTTTGAAAAAAACTAGTATCAAGTTTTCAAAAGCTAGAATCAATGGAAGTATGATTTCAAAGTAATTTGAAAGCATAAATGTATACTTTCCTTTGTAAGTATATCACATGTAATTAATAGAAATTGCTCGAGAAGTCCTTATTTGTAGAAATTATGTGATAAGGCACTCTAAAGGTGGGAAACTCAACTGGCTGCATTTTCTGTGATAGCTTGCAAGCTTGAGACTGTAGGGCTAGGGTATGACAAAAATGTTGCAATACCTAGATCTCTGTCAAAAAGTGATTCTCTCCTTGTCAAACTTTACCCATAAGCTCTTATCCCGTAAGCATTTTATTTCGGTTTGCAATAATTTCGGGGAAAAGTTCCCTATGTCGACACTATTTCCAATGTTATATATATATATATATATATATATATATATATATATATATATATATATATATATATATATATATATATATATATATATATATATATAATTACAAGCAGGGGTATATGTAGTCCCTTGCGTCATGGAGGTCATGCATCTGCTTCATTTTAAAATTTGGACGCGTGGGTAGATATTCTAAATTGCCTTACTACTAACGTTTTCGTTTCTATTAATGTAAACTTATACTATGTATGTAAACTTATTATATGTATGTAAACTTATTTTAATCCTTCAAAATGAAGTTAGAGTTCCTTTATTTCTCATCTTAGTTCTTGATATGTATATATTTATCCATTTTTGTTTTATCAATACTTTCCACAGCAAGTGTATGTTGGTCATTAATATCAATACTTTCCACAGCAAGTGTATGTTGGTCATTAACTTTGTACCTGCTGGTTTACTTCCTCAAACAGGGAGGTATCGAGCTATGTTTGTGTCACAGTTTTGTTAGCCTGTCTGTCTGAATGCAATAATAATAATAATAATAATAATATCAACAATAATAGATTATTATTAATAGTATTATTATTTAGTTCATTTACTCTACTTGATACTCGCTTTCCTGAACTCGATACTAGCTTTTCACAACACAAAAACTCAAGACAGCATATATATATATATATATATATATATATATATATATATATATATATATATATATATATATATTAAAAGATTATAATGATAATCGTGGAATAATGATAATGTTTCACCCATGGTGTGTCAATCTTTGTTACTAAATTAATCCTGTTATTGGTTTTAGACTGAACCCGATAAAATGCCGCCGCATGCTGTAACACCGATATGACCACCAACATTTTGTTACTTGTCGAATATATCAACACGATTACAACAACAACAAAAATTGGTATTGAAAAAAAAAAAACGCACAAATTATCCTGACTCCTAAACTTGTATTTCCTGACATAGATACAGGAGGTCGCAGATTCTTGAGATGTTTATTACTATCTGGCTTTCTTGCTCTTTTTTTTTTCCTTTTTTTCTTTTGCAAGCAGACATTTTAGAAGTAGTAGAGATCTAGATATAATCTGAGATTCCACGAATCTAAGTTATTTTATTACACCATTAGAAATGATGGAACACTCACTGTTTGATACGAAGAGTAAGTCTTATTTTGCAATGCTCAAGAAATTTTTTTTTTTTTTTTTTTTTTTTTTTTTAAAGAACAGCCTTGTACTGACCCAAGCAACTAGATGAATGAAACTTTAATTTCAGACACCAAAATGTGACTACGATACCAAGGGTACAGACCCACAAGGTACGTTAAGCTTTCTTTTCTTGTGAGACCCCCAGAGTCAGGAACAGCCTACCCGATGTATTGAAAGCAATCTCTTATTTCGAAGTATTCAGCTGGCTAATACAAACACGGCCTGGGACTCAATGTTAATGTGCTTTGTGTTGTTTCAGTTTGTGTTTATCAGATTTTAGTGACTTTCCTGCTTATTTTGCTTATTTATTTATAATTTATTTTAAATTTATTTAGTTCAAATTTCAATAGTTTCCACCCTCATTTCGTGATATCTTAGTAATTAATACTAGTAATTAATTAATTAATAATATGGCCTTTGTGTATGCATTGTACTAACAAAATTGTTATATTTCTTATCTAAGTTGTTTTTCATGTACGACTCATGTGATGGTCATATATGTACATACTTTTAATAAAATAAAAATGTAAATACTTCATATATCTTTGTTTGTCTTCTATGCTGTTGTTATTGTTGGCATTTTAATGTATCTGATCTGTATTGTTTTATTGTATATGTGTACTGTCCGTTTTATTATATCGTATTTGTTTTATTTTAATATATCGTATTTGTTTTATGTTCCATCGGTAAAATAGCTCGTCCAGAGAAAATGTTTCTTTGCTGCCCAGACTACCGACGTTAAATAAAGTATCTTGTAACATGTATGTACTTTTGAATAGGGTTAGAACGACTACTTGACCTACAACCACAGTCTGACCATCCGCCGATTTGAGCATGTTTTATTTTGACAATAAAATTAGACTGCACTGACGTCCGGTCAATGCACTCGTACTTTAAGATTATTGATCCAAAACAAGAGAAGTTGTTCAGCTGCCGCTTGGCGGGAAACGGCGTGTCTTAACCCCAAATTGATTTGTTGTTTTTTTGGGTTTGGTGATTTACGGCACATGCCGAGCCAATTGGAGTAAAATGCCTCTCCCAGGGAAACCACAGTAACCTACACATTCTAGTACCACATTTGGCTTATTCCTCGTACTTCAGATTAGGCCGATGGTGTAAAGATAATGAGCCCACCGGGGCTATTCCTGCAATTTGCCGGCCAGGCACGCTAACCACTGAGCCAACGCGGCTCGTTGACCCCAAGTTGAATGACCTCAAGTGAAAGGTAACGGACAAGGTGACTGGGCCAAATAGAGGATGCTCAATCTTTCTCCACTGAATGTTATATTTTGTTAAGAATAAAGCTGGTAATTCTAGTAAAATAACAAATGAGGACACGAGTGTAATTGGACGAAGCAAAATTATTACTGTTTCCTATCCACGAAATCAATGCAAATTACAGATTTTTCTCTTCTTTCACGTTTATTAATTGATACATTTTTGAAGTGGCTGTACAAAAAAGAAGAAAACAACAGGAAATTATGCAGAATGCTTTGTCTTGTCTACTTTACTGGTACATAATCCTAAAATCTTAGCATAGCCACTTTAGGTCATAAAAACCACAGTTTACATTTTATTGATGCTAATGAAGTGATAAAGGTGAATTGCACGCATTGTTTAACGACCGTACATGCAACAGTGTCTAGGAAACTGAGTTACATGTAAATGCAGACAAAACATAAACAAAAGAAGAAAATATTCAATTGGGTATAAAAAGATGTGTGTCACTTCTATCTATTTCAAATGTCAATATACTCATTCAATTTCATTACTGAATATATAACAAAGTGTCTGTGATAACTTGAGCAAGAAAAATAGATTACTGTAACCTACTTTTGCCGACAGTTAGCCTTCCCCACAAAGACGAACATGTCATTGAATTTCACGATTGTACACACAACAGTATCAGAAAACAGAGCTAAATGAAGAAGAAAAAAATGTAATCACTGAACCATGTAAAGTAGGTAAATGTGACCTACTTTGCCTATTAATAAATATCATCTTACAAGATAAATACAGCCAGAAAATGTCAAGACGACTGTACGTACGACAGTGCCACCGAAAGTGTGCTAAATGAAAGAACTTATTGTATTTACTGAGGCGTGAAATGTAGGTAACAGTGACAAACTTTTACCTTAGGTGGGCATACTAAACGCCATCCAAGAATATTATAAACGTTAAGTTTCAAGGCGTTAAATACAAGAATGCCAGAGAAACTGAGCAAAATGTGCGAATGTAATGCTGACGCCTGTGCCGACAAGACTGTCAATAAAGTGATACCTATACTTCACAGACGAGAGAAAAATTGTTCTGCGGAAACAATAAAGTTAATTAAACAACCTTAGATGTTTTCTGTACGAATCTGACCGCTGTTAATTCAGTTTGTTTAATTTAAAGGGTTACAAAGCTTGCAATTTTCTTGGATTTCATGCTTTGATCAAAATACAATCTTTTATCGGGCTCACTGAGTTATTCAGTATGACGTTTCAAAACCAAATGTTGGCATGTGTCCAGTTATTTCGGTTAAAGTCATACTGCAAAACTCACATAAGGATGGATGGACAAGCCACTTTTACATTTGAAGATATCATTGAAGCCTTGCCATTATATATTAGGTATGTTAAATAGTTGATATGTTTGATGAGTTACCATAATCAGTAGGAGGTGAGAATATTTTGGCAGAAATGTTTTGTTGTTTTTGTTTTTGTTTTTGTTTGTATTAACGGCACTTTGAACACGTTATTGGCTATCTCATGCCAAGGAAATGGGAGCTAAGTGCTTTTCCCAATGATACACCGAGACAGCCCACCTGGGCTGCCTGGGCAGGTATCGAACCCGCGACCCTTGGATTACGAGTCCGATGATCTACCAACTGAGCTATCCCGGTTCCAGAGAAGTTCTACAACTCAAGGTTATGTGGTGATCATTACTTAAGTTATGCAAGTGATTTTGAGATTATCTTTGGTTGGAAGCTATCTGTAAAAAAGTTCGATCTTTTGAAGTTCATTGATACGCAGATATTTGCAAAAGTTATCTTTATTCCAGGTATGCTTCAAAAAACATAGCCATTTTTTTTTTTTTTTTTTTTTTACAAATTCTTTGGTATTTGTTGAGAGTATGATTGTTTACAGAAGACTTATCTTAGCAAATTTGTACGTTTTTGGCGGAAAACGAGGTGATTCGGATAATAACGACTGGCATAAAGCAGTTCAAAATGACCACCATTTGCATCCGATTTTTTTTTTTTTTTTTTTTTTGTTGCATGCAAAGGAAACAATCTATTTGTAAACAAGATAGTTATTCCACTTTTATAAGAAGAGTACACAAAGGGAGAGAATCTTTCTAGAATAAATTTACAAGAAAACTGCAGCATATGCATATAAAAATAAAATGTATGTATGTATGTGTATGCGTTTAATGGCACCTCATCATAATAATGGCCATATGGTGTCAATTAAAAGGAAACTTCTAATAATGTAAAAATCAAGATTCACACAGAAGCTAAAGGAAGATAAGCCCTTCCAAAATAATTGTAAACATAAAGTTCAAGAAGCTAAAATATAAAATGGAAAGATGTTACATTTCTGTAAAATGTATATAAAATAAAATATAAACATTACAAATATAAAATCCTTAAAATATATGGTCAATTTTTTTTTTATAAAAACCGTATTCCCTCAAAACCTCTAAGATTGTCTCAGGTGGTACATCATCATAAAGTTCCTTAATCGAATTCACATTGTTTAAAAAACTCTTCCGTTCACAGGATGAAGTTGATACACTTGAAAGAATGTGTTCTACTGGCAGTGGACACTGGCAGGGTATGCACTTAGGTCAAGGTTCACCATGAGTCAGGTATACGCGATCGGCACACTACCACCTCATCTCTGCGATTTACTCTAGGGATGCCACTCTCCACGATGTTCTGAAGCATGTTTGTGGAGTTTTCATTCCACACATTTTGTCAAGTATATAGAACATGTTGATTTATATACTCTTTGAAGTCAATATATGGGATCTTCCATCGGAAACGAGTGGCTACAGGACAGCTTTGGCAGCTTTGTCTGCTCTTTCATAATTCATTCTTAATACCAAAGTGACAACGCAACCAACAGTACAGAATATTGTTTTCTTCAGACTGTATTGGCAAATCGTGTTTCTGTAAGATGAGAATGACAACTGGACCTTCCTTTGTTCAATCATTGTTTTGAAATCATATGTTCGTATTTTCATCATTTTAAAATGATTTCGCTTTTCTCTGTCCTTTTATATTTGTTATTTTGTATACTGTATTTAGGTTCCGCTCTACAGTTTCGTACTTTGCACTTTGATTTTTAAAGAAAAACAATTTCACAGCTTTTCCTCGCTGGTTAATTAAAAAAAAGAACTTTGTATATCGTAGGCATTTTTAAAACTGTTAATTCCCTTTAATTGCTAGATATCAGAATATCCAGTGAGCTCTTGAATGAATTCATTTGATTTCGCTTAAATTAGCAAATATACCTACCACTTCATTTGTGTGAAGTAAATTAAACTGCTAATGGTAACCGGTCAAAAGTTTTATGGTGTATATAAAAGCTTAGATAATTAAAAGCATATACAATCATTTTCATGTGTACAATTTTCAAATGCTGTGGACTCGGAAATTTTTATTTCGCTCTTCTTTCTTTCTTTCATCAGAAGGGTGGTGGTTCAGTGGATAAGATGTTGTACTCGATTCCACCATCAGATCAACCAGATTGGCTATCGTTTTTGATCAGCCAGATTGGATATCGTGGTGGATCAGCCAGATTGGCTATCGTAGTGGATCAGCCAGATTGGCTATCGTGGTGGATCAGCCAGACTGGCTATCGTGGTGGTGGATCAGCCAGATTGGCTATCGTGGTGGATCAGCCAGATTGGCTATTGTGGTGGTGGATTAGCCAGATTGGCTATTGTGGTGGTCGATCAGCCAGATTGGCTATCGTGGTGGATCAGCCAGATTGGCTATTGTGGTGGTGGATTAGCCAGATTGGCTATTGTGGTGGTGGATCAGCCAGATTGGCTATCGTGGTGGATCAGCCAGATTGACTATCGTGGTGCATCAGCCAGACTGGCTATCGTGGTGGATCAGCCATATTGGATATAGTGGTGGTGGATCAGCCCGACTGGCTATCGTGGTCGATCAGCCAGATTGGCTATTTTTGTGTGTCTTGGGGCAGGACACTTTGCTCTACTTGCCACAGCACATTATTTTGTAAAAATACATACATACATACATACATACATACATACATACATACATACATACATACATACATACATACATACATACATACATACATACATACATACATACATACATACATACATACATACATACATACAAAGGTAGATAGATAGATATATGGGTGGATGATGAATAAACAAAAGCATGTACGTGTCATACGTATTTCTTATTAAAATCGTGACAAATTTCGTGACAGTTAACCAGAGAAGCCAGATATGATTTTCAAAGTGATCCTACGTATGTCTGTCATTGCCCATATACCGTCTATTCTTGTGTGCACATTGTCAGCAGTTCAAAACAATAAAAGAAAATCAGTTAGTGATTACCAATATATGAACATATTAAACTGCATTAAAATCACCTAATGCAATATATTAAAGATCTGATACTAAAGATACGCGCACAATAAAGATTGATGCAATGCCAATTAGGTTTAGATGTCGTCGGAAAAATAATAAAATAATAATTAACTAAGATAGCACATTTAAAAAGACCCATCTGACACGTGGTCCCAACATATGTAAAGGTTATATTAAGATACTATATATATATATATATATATATATATATATATATATATATATATATATATATATATATATATATATATATATATATATATATATCGAGAAGATTGGTCCAGTAACTTTGCCTGATTTAATCCATATTAACCGCTGGTTTATTAGTTTTACCAAGGCAGCTTGACGTGAATGTTTTTATCGAAAACCTGATAGCTGGGTCTTGCTAAGATATTTGAAGAGATGCTAACTAACACTTTTTCAATCATTTTGCAAAGCATAGTTTCAGCAGATATGGTTGAGAGTTTTATGCCTCATTCGTTTCAGTTCCCTTAGGAATTGCGAATACCTGGTCTAATTTCAAATACTCGTGACATTTTCCAGAGGTGATACTGCAGTTAATTACATCTTTCTATAATTCCTCTAACTTAAGATTTGTTACATATAGTCCACCAAGATGAATGTGATGTGTGTCGTTTGTGTGTTTGTACTTGTAATTGTCAGTAACGTGTTAGCAATCACCATCCTCAAAAGTTTACTTTATGTAGGAAATGTACTTAGCACTTATTTATTGTATTATTGCATTCATTTTAAAATATCTGTAATTTAAAAAGAAATGGACTGAGATGTAGGTTTTGTTGTTATTTGGCTTCTTTGAGATTCTCATCGGTAGTTTATGTAAATTTTAAAAACTGATTCACTTATTCGCTTTAAAATGTACCATTGTTTTTCATGTAAATGGTCAACGTAAGTTGTGACAATAAGCGGCGAAAATTGCACATGATGCCCAGCCCCACCCCACCACCCACTTTAAGTTTATTCAATATTCGCGTACTTGAAATGCAGTAATATATAATTAATGACCTCTGTTGTCTGCCACACGGAGTCGTAGATCAATACAGTCACGGAGTCGTAGATCAATACAGTAGGGACAAATTGCACCCTCCCGTCCCACAAACCTGTAATTTTTGTAACTTATCCCTAAATGGAAATATTACAGACCGTGAGAAGTAATTCTGTTATAGTTATCTATTCAGGTCATGTTTCCATTCGCAACGTTATTTCCAGCCCTCAGACTGCTATGTACAGTCCACCAAATGGATGTGACGAGTTAAATCTCAGCTCAATACTGCATTTTTTAAAACCTTTTCTTGCATAAAGGTGTGGGAAGAATCGTTCCAGAATTCGATTAAGATTAAAAAGAGAGAATCGTGAATGACTTTTCTGAACTAGCGAGCGCAGTCGTTCTGTTCTCAAAGTACGCCCAAACGAAAGTGTGTGGAAACATATTTTGGCAACCAGAAGATATACAGAAAAGTGCAGATCATCATGAGTTGTTCCAAGTTACCTCTGATACTGGATCTAAAGAATAAGGGCTACATAAAGCAACCCTCTCTCTCTCTCTCTCTCTCTTTCTCTCTGTCTCTCATCCTATATATATATATATATATATATATATATATATATATATATATATATATATTCATTCTGTTTTTACCTCTAAATGCTATTTCTAGATTGTATCAGTATTAACACATACATTTATTTCATCAGGTTTGAATTTTTATCAAGATCCAGTTAACTATTTTTGTAACACAAGGCATGTATGTATTATCCCACTGTGATTTGTGTTCTATTGCTATATACTGTACAGGGTTGTTTAAGCACTCGCTATGGTGTATCAGTTTTTACATGGAGAACATAACCAAATTACTGAGTTCTTTAGGCACATGCTATGGTGTGTCACTTTTTTACGTGGAGAACACCAGAGTACTTAGTTCTTTAGGCACATGCTATGGTGTATCACGTTTGTACATCGAGAATACCAGAATACTGAGGTCTTTAGGCACACGCTGGAACATCAGTTTTTTACATGGTGAACACCAAAGTACTGAGTTCTTTAGGCACACGCAATGGTGTATCAGTCCTTTTACATGGAGAACACTAGAGTACTTAGCTCTTTAGACACGCGCTATTGTGTATCAGTCTTTTAGAATGAGAACACCAGAGTACTCAGAAGAAGAAAATAATAAGCACAACGCAAATACAAGCTAAAGATACACCACTAACCTTGGATCATGATTAAAAAGAGCAGTTTTGGGTGCTTCCGGCAGATTAGGGTCTGTGCTGTGCGGTACGTACAATACCCGAGCCAATTCAGTACGCAAAATATTAAAATCCGGTTTATGTCTTCATACAAATCATTTTATTATACTTGTAAAACACAACTTTGAGTGAAATTTCGTCAGCATGATGAAAAAGGTATGAAAACATCTTTTATTCATCGCTGAAAAATATGTATACATTGAGAATAAATCGATCGAATCAGGATAGTCCAACACTTCTGAAAAGCCATAGATTTGAAACATATTTCTCAATGTACAAACCCAATTTGTACTATCATATTCATTTAATTGTCAATTTTAATTATTTCTTATAATGGCTGATCATGTCCTTTATATTTATACAGAAAATACTGACGTTGCTACGTTCAAAGAAATTACTTGATTAAACATAAAAGTATCATCGCCATGTACGATATTTTTTTTGAAAATCCTGAGTCTCCCCACCTCAATTGTTTTTAGAACAAATTTTTTTTCTTCTTCTCTTTTTTTTTTTTTTTTCTCTCATCGTAATGACTTCGATACGGATTCCTGATTCAAGGGACTAATAATATGCCGAATTTTAGCAAATACGTAATTGTACTCCATGAGTAATCCTGGTCTCACATAGTTTGACAAACACATATGTTCAAGTCTCGGTAAATTAAAACCTACGTTAGATAACTCTCAAAGACTGATAAAGGTCGATCGAGCAGGAAAAAAAAAAAGAGCACCGACCACGCTGCTGCAGATTTTTTTTCTTCTTCTGTGTTTGTAACTTACATGGTTTTATTTTGGCACATAAACACGCGCACGAACACATGGCCATAACCAAAAGCACAAAAAGTTACCCGTTGCAAATACACTTTGAACTCGACGTTAACACCTTCCCAGTGGACCGTGACTAAAGAGATGTTCGTGACTGGACCCATTGAGGAATTCTTTTGGGACAAATAGGGTCAAGTCAGGTGTCTGTGTAAGACTGCATTTTTAAGTGTCCATCGTTAGGGATCCAAACGAACCGGATAATGTGAGGACAATAATTGTTTCGTTTTAATGAAACTCTTGACGTGGCGGAATCAGAGCGGGTCTCCTATCTGTCTATCAAAGCGGGTTACGCAAATCAAACGAGGAATTGGCAGATTGTAATATGTCTAAACATTTTTTCAGAGTAATAGATACAGGAATACAAAGAGAGAGAGAGAGGTCAAAGATTACACGTTCTGCATTCATTGTATGTCAGGTAGACGTAAACAAATTCTTTAAGAATACGTAAAATATTTAGTATAACAAAAAAGCTAAGTGTTAGATAACTTTATCCAAAATATCAATTCTGGAAAAAAAACTTGTAAATATCTATCTGTGTTGTGATCGGCATCACATTCCTTTGTTACCAAAGAATGATTCTGAGAGAACTTTTGATGCTCGGAACAAAGATCCAGGTAACATTTCAATCGTTACAGTTTTACAAGCTCTTAATTAATAATCAGCATATGATCTGGAAAAAAAGATAACTCTCCGGTAGATTTAAATTTTGTTTCTTTTTAGGTATTTGAATGGACAAAAATCCGATGACAATCATTTATATAAGCCAGAACATGTGGCAGGTATCTTTTGAAATTATTCTCAGTTTAGGCTCATTTATATGTTGTGATGATATCCGAGTCCCTCTTTACCTTTATGTCTCTAAAAGCATAAGAGGTTGGACAGAAAAACATTTCCTCCCTTCATAAAGTGACATTTATGAATGAAAATCAATCAGCAGTAACGCAGGAACAGTTTGATTATGATATGATTTCAACTGTGTCTTTCTCATTATAAGTGTTCGACATTAAAAAATTTCGCCCTGTGTAACAATTATTTTATTAAATACTGATCAAATACACGTTCTAATAAGAGGCAATTACGAAAATATCAGCCCATTCTAATATCATCAAAAAGCGTCCATTTTGTTTACTTTGTTATGTTTTCTTCTGTCTATCTGACTGGCTGGCTCGCTGTCGGTCAGTCGGACTACCGACCTGTCTGTCTATATGGCTTACTATCTTGACGTGTCTGTGTCTCTGTAAACAGATACCTAAATGGGTGATATATTTACATACGTCTTAGACGACGGATAAATTCCGATTCAATGTTTCTATCTATATCATAAAGCTTATATGAAGCTTTGCATTATTGATTTTAATGTTTTTATTCAAAAGTATAAAAAGCAAATAAAAATACAAAAACATTGCCTGGGACAAATTTCTCAAATAATCCATGTAAAAGGCCATGAAATGGATCGGATTTGACAATAAAACATACCACAAACAACTGGGCTGTATTTGTGACAGTAATTCTACTTTTCCTTAAGCTAATGTAATCTGATCACGCACGTGATGTGAAGATAAATGGCAACCACGAGAATGGTCAACACCCTTTTGATGTGGAGGCTTTCATAACTGCCCTCATAAAAAGACTATTTTCTGCTGACGACTATGAGTATAGCAAGCAATTCGTATGAATCTGACTAGGTTAATGGTCATTTTATTATTGAATGTGATTGTTGTACAAAGCACAAGTTTGGTGTTTCCATTTGATCTTCATAAAGCCGTCGTGTTAAGTGTCAAGTCTGATAAAGGTGATGCCAATACTGCATATATATTTTCCTGCAATCATACTAAATATTTACTCTTGTCTAATCTCATGTACATGATTATTTTACGAGATTCAGAAAAGATAATACCCCATCATGTAGGGTGCGGAATGGGAATACGTATATTATAGATTAATGATGAAAGTTTAGATAACTTCGTCTTCGTCGTCTTCTTCCTCTCCGAGTACCGTTATACTCGCCACTTTGTGCCGAGTCCCTATATATTTCACACCGTCTGCTAGTAGATAACTTCGTCTTCGTCGTCTTCTTCCTCTCCGAGTACCGTTATACTCGCCACTTTGTGCCGAGTCCCTATATATTTCACACCGTCTGCTAGTAGATAACTTCGTCTTCGTCATATTCTTCCTCTCCGAGTACCGTTATACTCGCCACTTTGTGCCGAGTCCCTATATATTTCACACCGTCTGCTAGTAGATAACTTCGTCTTCGTCGTCTTCTTCCTCTCCGAGTACCGTTATACTCGCCACTTTGTGCCGAGTCCCTATATATTTCACACCGTCTGCTAGTAGATAACTTCGTCTTCGTCGTATTCTTCCTCTCCGAGTACCGTTATACTCGCCACTTTGTGCCGAGTCCCTATATATTTCACACCGTCTGCTAGTAGATAACTTCGTCTTCGTCGTCTTCTTCCTCTCCGAGTACCGTTATACTCGCCACTTTGTGCCGAGTCCCTATATATTTCACACCGTCTGCTAGTAGATAACTTCGTCTTCGTCGTCTTCTTCCTCTCCGAGTACCGTTATACTCGCCACTTTGTGCCGAGTCCCTATATATTTCACACCGTCTGCTAGTAGATAAGTTCTTCATTTGTTAGAGGACTCTAAAGCATACTCTTTATTAGATTTGGTTTTGGGCTGGTGGGTGTTTTGGGGGTGTTTTTATTCTTTACATACAAAAGTACTTCCTTTGTTGGACTGTCAAATCTCATCATCACACAAAAAGATATAATATAATATATAGTTACTATACCCATACATTGAATTGAGTAGCATGCATATATCGAATAGCTTATCTCCGGATTCCATTCAGCTTTGTTTGCTGAATGATAACTGCTGGCATGCGCAGCACTGCATCTAGTGAGCTGAGGTGTTTCGTTCTCAGTGAAAGTAAAACTACACCCACCAACGGACGCGTGTAGGTAGAAAACAAGTTCTTCTTATTTATTGGTAGAACATATATAAAGAAATAGAGACAAACAGTTTAATTTCCCTTTAAATATGTATAATTAATTAAATATTATGAATTTAGCAATGAAGATTAGAAATAATTTATAATTAGAACTTTTCAGATATGTCTGACAGTATCCAAACGGTGAATCCATAGACGTTACATTATTATGCTCCTTTTTATAATTCTTGTACAAAGTTGTTAAGATTGTAAAATTTTATAATATCAGATTTTAAAATTAAGAATATTTAAATTATTTTGTATTAGTTTTATAAATAAATAGTTCAAAAAAAAGCAGCATACATTTTTAAATTGCACAATACTTTTGTATTTATATTCTTGTCACTTTTCTACAAATAATAAATAAAATTATAAACTTTCAATTCCATTGTTATCGGTTAGTCAATTTCTCATTGTATTTATACAGCAGTAGGCAAAAAAGAAAGGACCAGGCTGCTGTATGTATAAAGAATGCTGCCGCTGAGAAATAGAAAGGACCTAAATCTTGTAAGCAAAATACTTTAACGTTGGCTGAGCCCAAATAAAGCAGATTTTTGAGCATGTGTTTCTGACCAACGAAAAAGAGCGGTGGTTTTTGTTTTATATATATATATATATATATATATATATATATAATTGTGATACATTTTCTAAAAAAAAATAAATAACAACAACAACAGCAACAACAACAACAAACCAGCTGTGTTGTGTGGGTTACTGTTGAGAAGTAGAAATACTCCAAAACATTGTAGGCAAAATACTTTAAAGCGGGTTCAGCCGAACCAAACCAGTTATTGAGAATGTGTTTCTTGACCCACAACAATAACAATGGAAGTGACCAAATACAATAAATTTATCAGTCAGGTTCATATATAATCTTAGAATTTAAATGAATTGGATAGATAGTATCAAGATGGTGAATCCAATATGTTTCTATTAACAGACCTTCCATTTCCGAATTAACAATATCAACTACATTAAATGAAAAATCTTGTAAATTATGGAAGCCGTCATTAAAGTATGTGGAGACATAAGATTAAAAAGATGGATAAATAAAGTTATTTATCTCAAATCTATGTTTCTTCATGCGTTTAGATACTTGCTGACGGGTTTGTCCAACATATTTCTTTTTACAAGTTATCAAATAAATAACGTTAGATGTTTTGCACAGTTAGTATTATAACGCATCTTAATTGTTTCTTTGGTATTACTGCTACTGAAATAAGTATTTTTATTAATGGAAGAACAGTGAAAACATCTGGGTCTTATATATTTAGTTGGTGAACCATGACTTTGAAGCATTTAACAACCCAAACTTATTTAGTATTGAAATATGATAAAATTTTTAAATCTGATGTCAGAAACAAGATGCCCTATTCTAAAATTATATTATTTTTTTCGTACTTAACAGACATACTTATATTTCATCTTCGTCTCCTATTATTATTTATCCACATATGTTAAGTTCTTCCATTTAGCTTTAATTCATCACTGTGTAACCTCAATTAAAACTTTCTTACATGCCATTACTTCTGTGTCCTGTATTGGTACTTTTCTAAAGTACCAACCTTATTTTTATTTATTTATTTATTTATTTATTATTTATTCTATGTTGTTTTTTGTGTTGTTTTTGTGACACACACTACTCTGTACCGCAGCTCCCACAAATATGGTAGTTTGCAAAAGATATGGACATTTGCGATACATGACCTCTCCAAAGAACCATTTTTAATACATCTTCTGAATGGTAATGGTGAGCACTATTTCGTGTGACATCATAAAGATGAATATATGATCATGAAAATTCATTACATGGGTTTTCTTCTTTTCTGTTTTCATTGGTTTTTTTCTTTCTTTTTGAGGTCTCTCTCTCTCTCTTTCTCTCTCTCTCTCTCTCTCTCTCTCTCTCTCTCTCTCTCTCTCTCTCTCTCTCTCTCTCTCTCTCTCTCTCTCTTAAACTTGTTTACAGGACGATCTGTTCTGATATAAGAAGTTATTTGTATACAGATTTACTGGTTATCTTCCAAGCCTGTTGTTTTTTAATTTAGGCATGCAATTCATTGGAAAACATTCGTACTGTTCAATCCTTCAATTCCACACAGTCTTAGTATATTGAAGCATAATCAAAATAAAATAAACTCTCTATATATTGTCTGTCGTACTCTAAATTTAAAACAATGGCCTAAGTTTGTAGGCTATTTTCAGGAGCCTATTGATATGGCCACTGCGCACACTTTATGTTTAGGCTGTATCTTTTGAAGAGGTCAGTTATTTACAGGAAATATCAGTCAGTACAGGATTTATTAAGTGGTCATTGCTTATACTGTAAACAGGTGTATGATATTTTAAACTCAGTTAGTATTCTTCTCAGCTAATCTCTAATTCAATGTGAGGGAACTATGCGGTTATTGGAAATGTATCAAAAATAACTAGCATTGTGTGCAAATTGGTCTCTCCCTTCCGCGATATGCATTTTACTGCTAGGTTCAACAAACGGTCAGTTGGGCTCGTGAGACGTTCTCTATGTCCATCATACAATGTTTTTGTTGTCGTTCTGTCTGAGTTCGCCCAAGATAACATCTTAGCGTATGACACAGTTTCATGTCTCTTTTTTTAATTACTTTTCATTCGAATTGCTGTCTCGTACTGTAAGTCTGTATCAATAAAATATTTTACAGGAATTCATGGGGGTGGGGGGGGGGAGTTGTTGTGCTATGGTGTATGCGATTTATTGTCGCAGACGACTGCTGTGCACGCATATTGAATTCCAGTGATTTTTGCCTATTAAGTCAACGTAATTTCTAAATTCTGCTTTCGTTTCCATTTGGGGAGCCGCATTGGTTTAGTCGTTAGCATACCTGACTTGCAACCAGAAAGGTTCGGGTAGCAATCCTACCATTCGATCAGCCCAGGTCGGCTACGTGGTTTGTTCCTTGGGCAAGGTACGTTACTGCAATCGTCTCGGCATGATATAACTTTTCTGCGTTGTTCTGACGTTAAACACTAAACCAAACCTCGTGTCTGCTGTGTAGAAACTTGTTGTTTTCAAGATACAATCAGAGATGCAGTATACCCGAAGAGAGAAATGACAGATTTTCTGTTCCAAAGATAAAGTTATCCCGTTCCAAATTTTCCGTTGAACATATTTTTTTTCGGGAAAAGAAATACCCGATTTCCCATGTTCAATCCACAAATGATAAAAAGTTAAGACAGAAGAAAGTCGACATACATTTTTTTATAAACTAGTTCCACAATTTAAAGGGTTCAAGTTCGAATCCTGCCCAAACCAGGTTTTTCTGTGGCAAGACACTTTATTCTTTTACCTCGGCACGATGTAATCTTTCATGTGTTTCTAATCACCAAACAAACCGAACAAACCACAATTTTCAAACTCACGATGGAGCTATATAGATCTGCTATTTTCGTCTAAGTTTATGTTCGCTATCTTATCATTATATTTGTACAGAATTTACCGTTTTAAACTATTTACATTGTTGTTAGTCATTTCCCTGATATTGTTCAGTGTTAAAGATATTTTTTAAGCTAGTAGTAATAGTTCTAGTGGTATTATCATCGTTGTCGTCGTCGCTGTTGTTCTTGTTCCTTGTTCTTGTTGTTAACAAATTCTGGTTGTATCAATTTGTGAGGCTAACATTTCTCAGCATTCGTGAAGCTTCGCGAACTTCGGTTAGCGACCATTCATTTAGGAAAAAGCCAATGAAATACTGGATTTGTGGTCAGAAGATGGACTTTTATGTGTCCCTACATATCTGTGGCAAGCACTTTGAGGGAGTAAAAATAAGGCAAGAACGTTGAGGAGGAAAACAAAAACTTGAAAAGAAAGAAAATCATGATAATTATTTAGTGACTTACACAATTATGAATATTGCGAAAACTAATGTTTCAAATAGCAACAATTTTATAGACTATGTTGTATAAAAACTTCTGATGTAAGGGTTTAGAATTTGCCTTTTGAATCAATAAAATTGAAGCAGAATCATGTGTAAGTACCGACTGAATTTATTTTTTTATTTTAATATAATTTTTGGATTTTCACTGCATTATACCTCTAACTCTTCTTCTTTTTTTTATGACGCCCACTATAGACCTTTCCAGTGGACAGTTCTTCCATGTTTACATCCCCCTGTCCGCTACGTGACACTACACGCGTCCGCCATTAAGGTACTGATTCTACATATGCCTGACACGAGAAAGACTGAATAAAATAGGACATGCCACAACACTTCCGCATAAATCTTCGAATGTATACTCTCAAATACTATCAGAATGTAAGTAAAACAAAAAATACACATTAATCAGGATACTTATGTTCACAAAATTAAGTTCCTTATTTCTGAAAAATTATCGGGAAGGAAAATTGAGCAATTACTGTCCATTCAATTTAAATGGAGCAAGAAATTTAATAAAAAAGTTGTCCATTTTAATTTGCAGAGGAATTCGGAAATGTCCAAGTAATTGGAAAATCACCCATTTTTAATACATTTGATGGTTTCATTGTTTACCTATCTGTTATGTAACCATACGCTAGAAGAATATATATATATATATATATATATATATATATATATATATATATATATATATATATATATATATATAAACTTATGATTACTTTTCTGCTTTTCCTGAAAATTGAAAAAGTACTTACTACAAGATAATATTTTCGATCAAAAAATCTTTGAAATGTCAGCTTATTTCTACGATTGTGTGATATAACTAGTTTCTTGGAATAGGTAACATTTTTCTTTCATACAATTTTTGACAAGTAAATAAGTAAATAATCACCTTTTTAATTACTAATTCAATATATGAATTCCAACAAAAAATGAGAAAAAGGATCGTACAGATGTAACCTAAGTTTTTGATAGGCAAATTCGTTTATTGCTTTTAAGTCTTCAGAGCATTTACAAATTTGACATTCATCGACATAGTGAACAGAATCGAATTTATTGATCAATTAATTAAAGTAATTATTTGTTGAAATTAATAATTATTTAATTCATTCATCTGTGTGTTAATTTATCGGTATATATAATTCAATTATGTACCTACATATGTGATGTTCTCACAAAAAAGTATGAGAATTAGTAAACGAAGAAATATGTAAGCGAAAGTGAAGGTACGAAAAATATTACCTATTTTAGTTGGCATGATTGATAAGGAAAACAGCAAACAAATAAATAAAAAGTTTCGTTTGAAGACAATTTTATAGGATTCGTTAAATAATTCAAAATTTAGAACTATGAAATAAATAACTGAGAAAAACAAGAATTATACCATGAATTACAACCTCGAGATAAAAACGAACCAATCGTACAAAATTACACAGGAAAAGTTTTAAAGTATATATAACAACAAGAAAATAACTTGAGGGTAATCATTTCGCTGAACATTGTTTCCACGGCGATGCACTGTTAAGCTAAAGGCTTGTGCAGATAAATTATATATACAGTACATGTGTACGAATATAGCTTCCATATTACAGAACGCTGGGCGATATCAATACCTTAACGGCGGAATGTCACTTGATATACACACACGGCTGCACCCGTTAAAACCATAATGGAAAGGTCGATAGGACTCACAATAATAATTCAGCTCCCATAGTAATACTATGGAAACATCATGATATTAAAAATTCAATAACTTTAAATTTCTGACTGCTCATGATCAAACCTAAATTTGTCAGTATAGACATATCCTTGATGCAAGCTTCTGATTAGAGAAAAGTATGTGAGCCGCGTCATTATTTGAATCTACATGTGTTTGAAACATGTGTTTTCAATTCCGCACCAAAGAGTCAGGTGCTAATTTCAGTAATGAGTTTTCCAAACTCAAGTCTGTAAAAGGACTGAAATTCCATCAACAAAATATTGTCTCTGCTTTTTTCAGTTACAACTAGGATAAACTCTCAAAAGAATTTTTTTATAAAATTTTTACTTTCATTATCAACCAATCCTGGCCAGCCAAACCCATGTATACTCTATTTTATGTTCACCATTTCTAAACTGGTTCATATTCGTCAATATCATTAGTACCGTGAGTTCTATACCTGTACATTCAGCCAGCATTGACCAATTAGCCAGGCGATAAAGACGTAGAATAGGTGTTTATAGGTCAAAAACCGATATAAGGACAAGAAATCAAAGACACTTTTTTTACCCAAAAGAGTGTCCAATTAAATACAAATTAAGTTAGCCTGAAGGCGATTTATATTTACTTTCTTTCCGGAGGTATATTGAGCAAACAAACGAATCTTGAATGAAGCCAAAAGGTTCCGATCGTACCGTAATGATGGATAAATCGAGATTAGTCCAGATTGACACAGGTTTATTTGGAGTTTTTAGTACAGCAATGTTGTTAAGGCCGCAGAGTTGCGGAATTGTAGGTTTCTTCAATTATCTATTGCTTGTTTGTGATTTTGATACAAATAGAATTTTTTTAAATTTCTGTAAAATATAAATAACAAACGTTACATAGTTGAATTCCTTGCTTAGGACTATGCTGATACGCTGAGAAATGGGATATATATATATATATATATATATATATATATATATATATATATATATATATATATATATATATATATATATATATATATATATGCCTGTCCTTTAATGACTTTCCAGACAATTTTGAGTTTGCATCAAAGCACTGCAATTTTGATGTATCATAGATTAACTCCTCTGGGAGTTTGTTTGTTTTTTTTTTGTTTGTTTGTTTTTTTTTTTTTTGTTTGTTTTTTTTTTTTTTTTTTTTTTTTTTTTTTGGGGGGGGGGGGGGTAACATCACTGCACGAACGTTACCTGAAGTACAGAAATAGATTGCCCCACGAAGTGAAATATTAGTTTGGGAGGGTGGGTAGGTAGTTCGGCTTTTAATTATGAAAACGGTCCAAAAACCAGACAAGTGTGTTTTATGAATGTCTTTCTCGTAATGCAACAAGTTTATGACATGAAATGCAATTGCTTAAATTTTACCAAATGAATATTTCCTGATTGACAACTGAATCTTTAACCATGTGTCAGGGATTCTTATGGTCATTTTGTTGAAATTATCAATTACAAGCTATGTCAGTATGGAACATATTTAACAGAGGAGACATATTAACAGTTTTTTTTTATTGGAAACGCTTATGAAATCTGTATATATTTATCTATCACTCCGTCCTCCTTTTCGGAAGACTGTCCCATCGTTTCTACTTTGCTCTATGTTTCGTAGTCGACAAGAAAAATCCATCGTATGTTCATGCCGTGGTCTCTCTGTGGCCATTGTGTGTCTCATTTACAATCATCAAGCTGACAATGCACCGTGAAGAGACGTGACTTTTTTCTTGCTTGCTGCATTGTTTACCTCTCTGCAATATGGAGGTCAATCCTGGCCTGATTTTTGGCGATATGTTGACAAGGAACATGTTTCTTTGATCATTGGTTAGCCATTTTGGCGACTTGGTTGCGGTCGTTTGACGTAACTGGGCCTTACTCTCGGTAACTAAAGCATGGTTACATGGTGGGTACATGTAGGTGAGCGTCCCTAGACACAAACACATTGCATGTCGCTAAAGAAAAATGTAGCCATTAAATAAATGAATAAAGTTAATGAAACAAAGTCTTTTCTTTTTAGAAGTGAAATAGAAAGAGTTTCAATTTTAAATAATTTGTGTCAAGTTTCTTTCTGTTTGGTTGGACCAAAGTTGTATTGGCGCTTAAACAGGACAATATTTTGGGACCAGAAATCTCGGTCAGAACAGGATCATTTTGTCAGACCGCCAAAACGCATACTATGGCCAAAATGCACACCATTTCCTTTTGTCCCGGTGAACTGGTATGCACTTGTGACCCAAAAATATGGTTACGCCAAAATCATCACTCTGGTGTTTTGGTGGACTTGGTTCAGGTGAATTCTAGGCATGAATATGTTTCTTTTCATCAGCAGCAACGTTACCAACACATCCGAACGAAACATTAAAGGTGAAACAATTTGCTAGTCACAAAGCAACACCCGCTGAGTGCCCTCTGTCCCAGAGATAGCCAAGTATCGCTGCTTCGGTTCTGTCATCCGAACAATTGGGATTCCAGGTCCTAAATTATCCCCGGGGCCTGAGAATATTGATGATACTGGATCCCTTAGTACTGGAAAGATGGCGCGCATGTTAAGCAAACGCGCAAGGAAAGAAAATTCAAGCCATTCAATTTATTAAAAGTTGGTTGTTTTCTTTGTAAAGAAGAAGAGAACAAATCCAGAGCTGTTTTCAAAACATTTCTGATCTGAAAACTAGAAAGACCCAAAGACGTTGATGAATCGGAAACCCAAATGTGTTGCCTCGATTCGTGGCATAAAAAAAAAAAGAGAAATGCCATCTTGCGACGCATTAGCTTCCTAACCTGCTGTTAACCGTCTAACGCATGTTTAGAATATCCATTATGTGATGCCAATATTGACAGAAAAATTAGATCCGTCAAGGCCAATTCCTGCAAGAGATGGTGGGTGACAAATTAGTTACACTTAGAAATCAATATGACTTTCAAAAGAAACGTTTAGTGTAGTTTTCTATGTGTCGGTGCTAATAGCACTGCGTTCAGAAATTTTACATGTTAAAATATAATGTATTTTTTTGTACTGCTGTAAAGTGAACTGTGTTGCTGATAGGACCATCTGTATCAAATAAAGATAAATGGTAACCACGAGAATGCTCAACACCCTCTAAAGTTGAGACTTCAATTTTGGCCTTCATAGAAAGACTAATACCGGATGAAGGCTACGATCAGAGCTAATTCCGGATGACGGTTACGAGTAGAGATAGCAGTTTTCTGGCATATTCGTAAGAATCTAATTAGCTTAATGGGGATTTTATTATTCTCTGTGATGGATGTACAAAGCACAAGCTTTTTGTTTCCATTTCACCTTCATAAAGCCGCTATGTTAAGTGTCAAGTTTAATACAATTTGATGCAAATGTCATATTTGTATTGCCTACGAGGATACTCAATGTTTGTTCATATCTAATATGATTGTGTAGAGGTGATGGTCCCCTGACTGCTTGTGTTCTGTTTCTGGTTGCTATCTTTGCTCGTTTTTCATATATAATGAGATGTAAAACAAAAGGAAACCTAATAAATTTCGGCAAGTTTCCAATCAATGTAAATTGCGCAATTTTTTTAAAATTACATTGAATAACATCTAGATGTTTTTTTTTCTTGTTTGTTTGTTTGTTTGATTTGTTGGTGGTGGGTAAACTAATGATAACGTTGCATATTTTTCTTGAAAAATAAATCAAAATACAGATAACTTCTAACTTTTTCGTCATATTGAAAACAAATTATTGAGTGTGACAGATATTCACAAATAATTACATCGCGTCTGAGTTTGTACATATACTTTAATTTGACTAGTTACACTTACACTGATCTCGAAAATTCGTCAAAAATTATTGTTTTTAGAATTCAATTGAATACTATTTTTGCCATGAGTTCTATACTGATGCATTACAACATACAAAAACATAGAATAACATCGTCAGCTTTAAGATTACCATCGCTTGTGTTTAAAATTAAAACTGATAGATATGGAAGCCGAAGAGTACCGGGTAGATGCTCAATATAGATTGTGTTTGTACTGTAATTTGAGAGACATTGAAGATGAGTTTTATTTCATTTTAGTATGTCCCCTTTATAAGAAAATTGTCAATCAAATTAATTTATCAATTTTTTTCTGGAATTGTCCTAATATGTCTAAATGTGTTGAACTGTTTAAGTCTCAAAATAAGAAATCAGTTTGTAATTTCGCTAAGTATATTTTATGAAGGAAATTAGATAAGACGCGTGTACTTATATATATATATATATATATATATATATATATATATATATATATATATATATATATATATATATATATATATATTTTAATATCTTGAAATATATTAACCCGTCCTAAATTATATAGATATACTAATTCATGATTGGAATTAGTATGTATATATGTTAGACCGAGTTTCCTCTGTCTTGGCAATTGCGCTTTTTATTATTTGCTTATTACTGTCCATTTCCAAGACAAAGCGCGATGCGCATACGTCCTGTACGGAGAAAACAAAATCTGCCAGCGTTTTTTTATGTTAGGAGTTTTCAAGGACTTACCTATATTTAGGAAGCAAAATATTACATATGTTGTTAGCCTGAACATCCATCTTCACTTCCAGACAGCTATTGTTCTAACCGAGCTTGAATATTTCACCAAAATGCCTTTTTTTTATCAACTATACAAGCCGTCTGCTGAGTTCCCTATTGACATTTTGTATCTCGCGCCTAATACTAAAGGTTGTTTACTTCCGATTTGTGTCACGTCTCATACGGGTTATTGCATTCCATATTAGACTTTATATTACTATTTTATGGCATAATATAGTACTCTTATATAGTATAATATAGTACTTTTATGTAGTCTAATATGGACTGTAGTGGCATGTATGAGCTGTAAAGCGAGATCAGAAGGAAACAAATTTAAGCCTAATATAGAATGCAATGACCCGAATGAGCTATAGATCTCTGTAGGAGAACCTGTGTAGAGTAGAAACTATATCCTTTCTTCCAAATAAAACTCTTTATAATATATATATATATTGTACAACACTATCTGCTACCAGCACACCTGGTGTGTTGCTTTCCTGTGGGGACTCGTTGACTATCACAAACTCAATTCAGACGTTATTTATATGCATCTATAATTTTTCCAAACGGGTCTAAAATGCATTTCTGGTTGGACCTTATCAGCAGTTTTGCATTAAAATTCTAAACTCAATAATTTACTATTTATTTGAAATAACCCCACCCACCCCACCTCCCAAAAAAACCCCAAAGCAAACCACTTTTAAGATCGTATTGATAATTGATATTAAAAGGGCCATAGGGATAAACAGCGAGTTCATCAACTCTTGAAATGATATAATATCAACTTCTGATTTATTATTCCCTTAGATAATGTTGATGAAAAAATTACGGATAAAACTCATAGTTTTCTATATGGGACATTTTTCAACTTAGTTTCTCAGTATGCGGTATCATACTTCATAAAAGAGGTATAGTTGTTTTCCGTTCATGTACTGACATAATTCTGGTATCTCTGTATATTTTTAAACACAAGGGGCAGGAGGCTTGAGCTTTGCTTAGACACAATTTTCTGTTATACCGGCCATCATATGCATAATAATTGTTTATACTTCCAAATTGTTTACATCAAGCAAGAGGAATGAAAAACTTTTTTGATATTGCTAAGGGAAGTAAATTCAATAGATAAGACATGTTACATCGAAACCTGCAAACGGCAATGTCATAAAACGCCTTGCATATTACCTTGTTAGTGGGGACGTGAGTTCGGGGATTTCAGATTTTATTCAGTGTATATCTTACATTCTTCATTATGAATTTTCATTCGCGCAGCAACTCTTGTGCTATATTAATTATCAGCGAAGTGTGAACTTTCCATCTGAGCATATAACATTTTTTACATATGATGATAGATGGTACAGTTTTAAATGTTATCTATAACATGAGACTGTAAGTTTATTCAATGTTTAAAATAAAATTATATATGTAATCAGGTTATGACATGTGGCTTTTAAAATGATTAGTTTTAAAGTAAATAGAAGTAAAACACTATTGTTGAACTTCTCAGACAAACAATTAAAATTTCGTCCCTTTTTCATGATCGAAGCATCTAGCATGACTCCTTGACGATGAGGAAATTTCTGTTGCGATTGTATCGTCTTTAATTTTCTTTTTAGCGTGATTTTTAAGATTGTACAATTTAAAGCATTGTTTCTTGTTATATGCACGATACATATTATTGGAGAAGATAAAAATGCAAGCACTTTAACAGAGATATCTTGTAGTTCTCATTTTCAGAGGTTTGACCTGTTCGTTTTAAGTAGAAAAGCAGGAATCTTGATATTGCTCAGATAAACGCTTTTTCTCAGGTTGATGTAGCAAAGGTGTGGGGTTGGGGGGTTACTATATATAACATAACTAGCGTAGATATTTGAAACAAATAAGACTATATTGTCTATAGTGTTTGGTTTGGTTTGGTGTTTTTCGGCACAGTAGGTTATTCAACGCTGATGTAATTGGAGTAAAGTGCCTTACCCAAGTATACACCACGGTAGCCGACCCGGGCTGACCTGATTGTAAGATTCGAACCCACCCCTTTGGGTCGCGACTCGGGCAGGCAAATCACTAAGCCAAAGGCTCCTTTGTCTGTAGTGATAGACATGATGGGAAATAATCGGAAATTCGTCAAGTCAGATATAGCTCTATCATGAACGTTGTCTGAAAGTTCATTAACCCATTGGAAGTAGTCCCGGTTTCTTACAACCTTCAGACGCGTGTCGTCGCATGTTAAATCGATCTTAGCATTCACATTCAAGTCACCTTGTAGTAGAAATATCCTTTTTCCGTGAGGGCACTGAACTTAGCAAGACATTTGCAACTGTTACAACTCCTACTTCTCCAGTCGACATATGGCGGACGAACAGCAGAAAAAACGTTATACATATATTGCCAAACAGTCTGTCATATTTTGAGCTATGAGCTATTTTTAGCTTTATTACATACAAATTTAAGTTTTACCTTGAAACCACCGCACAAATATTCTTTTATGACGCCCACTGTAGTGGAAAAATAAACAGATTATTTTTGTATTACGGTACCCCGGCTGTTGAATAAATTGGGAAATGTTAATATGTTTACATAAAAAAGGCATATATTTCTTAGCCAAATCAGCATAAAGGATGAAACGTGAATTTTAGCGGTTTTATGATCCAGTTATGTCCTTATTTCACGACAACATTAGCTCTTAGGTTAACATTTTTACGTTTCTATGTAATTCTTACAAATAAATGTGTATTATTATATTTATATTGAAAGATTGAAGAGGTGTTCTACTCAACTCTGTCTTTATACGTTTGTATATATGTTTCTCGCGATAACGTTTTTTTTTTTTTTGTTTTTTTTTTGTTTTTTTTTTGCTTTTTTTTGGTAATTTTATCTGATGGAAAAGTGACAGTGACAACGTTTTTCAGGACGACTACCGTCAACTTCTCAACCAGATTCCTTTCTAATGGAATGTCAAATTACATTGCTGATCAGATACAAATTTTGCACATTTTGACCTCTTTACAGAAAACCTAAGTCCGTAACTACACCTAATACATACGAAGTTTAGAATAAATAATATATATTGCTGATACACTCTTCATAACCGTCTGCATTGCTATATTATTATGGGTATTACTTATCCAGTCGGGGTATCTAGTGAACTCGCACATTTGTAACTTACCGATACTTTGTTTCTCGCACAGTAACTAGTTTTAGACTACAACATACGAATTAATTGTTTCTTTGATTTTTATACACTGTAATTGGAAGAAAAGATGTTTCAGCTTTTGCGAAATTTCTCGAATAAATCATCTTTATTCCAATAGGGCCCCAGTGATAATAAATCGTCAAGGAGTACAAAACAGCAATTGATATTCAAGGTCGGTAAAGCCTCGCCTAGTGTTTTTTTATATTTTTGTCACAATCAATCTTATCACGTGTAATGTAATTCAATAGAAAAGGACACTTCATATAAATTTATTCAAAATAACGTAAATATAATACTAATATACGCCGTTGTCAGCCGGTCCCAAATGCAACAGCGGGTCTAGGTCTACCCTGTTTTTTAGTTCTGCGTGCGTCATAAAAATGATCAATACACAAAACTGTACATGTGTTTTGTTCTGAGTCGGCGGAAAGAACGAGTTTGATATGGTGTAGAGATATACGTTGAGGCCGCCCATGATTCGGAACAAAATACGTGTATTGATCATTTTTATAACGCTTACGAAATATTTTGAGCTTTACTACATATCTATTTAATCGTACATGTTTGATCCGGTGTTCGATACAGCTGTCCAATCCGTATTTCCGTATCACACACCATGATTAGACCCACTTAGGTTTCTTCTTTGACGTCCGTGCATAGATATTTTTAGACGCAGTGACTCGAACTTTTATAAATACCAATTCGTTTTGAATTTCATTCATACAGTAAAGCTAAAAATATTTAGAAAGCGTAAAAGAAGGAGTATGTTATAAATACAAAACCACATTCGTGTTTAGTTCTGAATCGGGGAGAAAGAACTCGTTTGATATGGCTTATGAATACGTCTCGGCCTGATGGACTTGACGTATACTCACCCCATGTCAAACTCGTTCTTTCCGCCGACTCAGAACAAAACACGTATGCAGTTTTGTGTATTTACTGTATGAATGAAATTCAGAACGTATTGGGACTGATATAAGTTTGATTCACTGCATCTAAAAATGATGTACTTATCAAATCACAACTTGCTTCACCAAAACCAATCTGGGTTCAGGGGAAATCACTTATGTGAAAGAAACAGCTTTAGTGGACAAATGGATTACAGCCATTGACCAGCGGAAATAAGCGGAAGCAAGACTTATTGACCTTAGGAAGGTTTTTGACCTTGTAGATAACAATATTCTTATCAATAAATTAAAGGTATATAAATGTGATGCAGCAGCATCAAATGATTTGCCTCCTACCTTACAAACAGATCGTGTCACAGTAAATGGCAATCTTGCTGAAGAGGAGTCAATAACATGTGGAGTACCACAGGGGTCATTACTGAGTCCATTCCTTTTTCTTCTATTCATTTTTGGTCTGCCTTAAAAAATTAGCAACTGCGTTTCCCCCACTGGTTTGTATGCAAACTACACAACCTTGTCTGATTTTTAACAATCCAAATCGGACCTAGAGGTATATTTACAACTGGCTCTGATTAAATTAGACTCATAGTGTAAGGAAAATAGCATGAAAATAAATACTGAGAAAGAAAACAAGGTTTTAATGATTACTACTAAACAAAGGCAAGCACACATTGAAATGATACTTTATGTCTTAAATTGAATGATACATGTTGTAGCCCAGGAAAAATATTCTTGGAGTTGTTGTTGACAACAATTTGTAATGGAATGAACATATAAAGGCTCTATGTAGAAAAATAAATTCTTGTTGTGGTTATTATACAGAATTTAATCATATTTGTCATTGAAACATAGGATAATGTACTATAAGCACTATAAAGGCTATGTTCAGCCAGATATAGATTACTGCAATGTTATCTGGAGAAACACGTCTGATAGGAACATATAAAAATTAGTCCTTCTACAACAAAAAAAAAAAAAAAAAAAAAAAAATTATGTAGACTTATCATTGATAACATCAAGGACATTCAGTATGAAATGAATACTATGAAATTTCTAACAGTTAGTGAAAGAATGCTAAACTTACTTACAGAATTTACAATAACACATCTCCAATGTATCTGCAGAAGTTATTTCTTGTGAAAGAGCAAGACAACACACCTAGTTTAAGGTCTTTTTCTGCCCTCCATTTTCTTGTTCCAAAACCGAACAAAGAGCTATTTAAAATACCTTTTTCACTACTCAGGTTCAGTCATTTGGAACAGCATTCCAAAGAAAACATGGGAAATTTCGACAATACATTCATTTCACTATTATTTGATAAATTGGAGGAAAAGTTAAACTTCCTGGTTAGTAGTGACTTGTACCCCCATTACATATGAACACCTGCATCTTCATTGCTGTTGCCTAACTATATTGTATAAATAATGTTGTAAATAACCCAATTTTATCATTGTCTTATATATACTTCTTAATATACTGTGGCCACTTACAAATGTAATGTGTATGATTTTATTTTGCTTATTACTAGGTAAAAATAAAAATAAATTAATGCATTGTATTTTACTAGAAAATATGCTTTCACTGTAGCCAGAGAAAATGCATGAGAGAGAGAGAGAGGTGTTTAATATGTTTATGAGCATTCATGTAAATATTTAAATAATAGAGGGCCACCCTCTATAAACAAAACCGTAAGCAGTGGTAGCAATAAAGCCGTAAATATTAATTGCAAGGACTGACCGCTTCACATTACGTTAATCGAAGTATGAACAGAAAAGGAAGAATTACGTTGTGAGAACTTAAGTATGATCCGCTATTACACGGTTTGCGCGGTCTTGTTCATGATTCTCTGAACTTGAAACATAAACGGAAAACTCTAAAAGGAGTTCAGATTATTTACTCTACTAATTTCTTTGGAATATTACTATCTAGCTTCTCCACCATGCCAACGCATTCAGGGTAAAAATGCTTCTGTAAATGAGAGAAATGTGGAGATTTGTATTTATTTATTTATTTTTACAATCAGATACTAACTTAGATTTTTAATAAATCAGGAAGAACAAACTGTTGGAATCCAGTATATCCAGGGAGAGCCAGGAATTTGGAGAACTATTTTGCAAACTATGTTTGTCATATTTTTGCGTAATGTATATTCCACTTTGTTTGCTTGTTTGTTTGTTATCATCGTGATATGACTGATTTGTCCGGTTATTCATTAAACCCGTTGTATATTAATTTTTTGAAGGAATAAAATTTCGACAAACAATAATGAAGTCAAAGTATGGGCGAGCTTAAGTATTTTCATGTGTTCCGCCTCTTATCAGATGGGTGTGACAATTTTCCTCACATGTATAGTAATACAAAGTGAATAACATGCATGATGCACTAAATGCCGCCAAGTCAAATTATTGATAGTTTCATGTTTACCACTTCAGATTAAACTAAAGATGTGACATGATCGATTACGTACGTATGCACTTTTTTCATTATGGAATTAAATATATCTATACTTAACTTACCTATGACTCCATCCCTATTACATGTTACAAACAAAAATATACAATAAGTAAATATTTACTCCTGTAAAACGCTTTATACGTATGGTTCAGCGCACTGGATTAAACTGCGGGCTGAACATGAATGCCGTCTACAACATTCATTGCGCAAAAATTTTTGTTTTAACATTGTTGTTGCCAAGTTTCGTGACGCCTCTGGGAATGATTGTATACTGTATACATCCGTACAAAAAGCTCAGTCAGTGTGAACAGCGTCGCGTCGCGTGATGTGTCTGTCAGATGACCAAGGTTTGCGTTGTTCTTTCAAAATTATAACGTCAAACGAACAGTGTAGACCGAGATCTGCTGGTGCATTTTGCAACGGCAAATCAGGGTCAACTCTATTCATAGTTGAGCGCTTGAATTATACAAACATATACTGTAGAAAGTCTAGACCCTGAAGAGTTCTATGTATCACTACACTAGTCGGGACGCAGCTGTTATTGCTGCAGTCCCTAAGAAAATCATTAGGAACTTTTTCTATGATTTTTCCTGCAGATTTTTCCATTAAAGAATGTTAATTGCATTAGATAGAAATCAGCATTAAAGTCTAAACAGAAACTACATTTTTTATTGAGTTTAGCCTCTTGGCTTTTGAGCAGGATGACAAAGCAAGCAGGTGTGATTCGGCCGCATCCGGAAAATTCATTTGCACTATCATTTTCAGTCATTTCATTCCAATATCTTTTTTTATAGAAAATGCAACATAACCTATATCAATTTTGGGATAGGTTGTGTCCAGATTAGGGACTTACATAAGATAGTCTTGGTGCATGTAAACTTATAACTAATGCACTGGATTTCATTAAAATTTATAAAAAAATTAAGGAAATATATAAGGAACATAATTAATGTAGTACTGTACCGCGCATGTAGTAGGTGTTGTGAGATTAGAGCACAGCTTGCCAGAAAGTGAATGATGGAGTATAGGATTTTGTTTAACAGTTTGTGTTTGTTTATTTGTGTGTATGTTTGTTGAATTTTAAGTTCGTCAAAGACATTGTTAATTTTTTCCATGATTGATTTACACATTAATATCGGAGGCCAAAAACTTCAATTGACATTTCTTATTAAACACTTAAATTAAAATTGATCGGATTGCGTCCATAAAACGTAACGTATGGGCTGCTGCTACTACTACGACTACTACTACTACTATTGTTATTATTTTTACTAAATATTATTAATATTGTTATACAGACCAATTTGTTTTATTATCTTAGAGCTCTGTAATAAAAGCTACCATTCTTTTTGTATGTTCACTGGTTCAATAAATGAACATGCACGTAAGAAGGAGTTAGCTTTTACTAGATCTATTCTTGTCCTGTCCATACATCTTTTGGAAAGCAGGATATGAAAAGTACTATTTAATTAACAAAATGAATAGATTAGTGTTTAAAAGTTAAGTTAATGCTTCTTTGACTTCTTGATGTCTGTGGGTATTAAAGCCACTTCAGTACACCAAAACCAGAAATATCCCTATTTAGGATTCGTTTGAGGCCCGTTCAGTCCTTACGTGGCACGAGATATATTTGCTGCGAGTTGGATAAAGATTCTTCACCACCAAATACGTACAGGGAGTGTCCATAACAGTGACGTTCTTTCTCTTGGCGAACTCAGTATATTTTACATCACCTTCACGGATTACGTTCTCAAAAAAAAAAAAAGCAAAAAACAACACACACCAAGACACGTCAATGGATTTATGGATCTGATCGATCTGTTCGATAAATAGATAGATAGAATGTAACGCGTAGATAAGTTGTTAAGGTTTTAGACTAAAATCTGTGCTAAAACTATGTCCCACATGTATGTAGTATAAATTGGAATAGATCTGCTGTTTGATGGCCATGGTGGACCTGTTACTGACCATGAGCTGTTACCATGATCTGGATAATCGTAAATTAACGTTTTATACTGTGGTTGGAGAATATCGGTGTTAGTCCGTGTTCTGTATTCATTGAGCCTGATTAACTCAGCGGAGACAACTCGCTTCGCAACTCTGCCATCCCCGGATCAATGTTTGGTTCAAGCACGTGCGATATTCATTGGCCGGCGTTGGGTGGGTGGGTAAATTCATAGAATTTTGGATAGGGGTGTGCCGCCCAGGGTCCAATAAAGGTATCAAGTTATGTATTACAGTAGTTTTAAATTCCTGTAACTATTCATGTACTATAATTATATGTTACCTATAGATAGCGGTAATAGACAAACTTAGGTGACCATTAAGGACTCACGGTATTAATTATATGGAAAAATGGGGATCTGCCAGAAATTGGTGCATATAAAAGAGAGTATATACGGATTTGGATTGCTATGATTGGTTGATAATGAAAAGTAACATTTTAGTGAGAAAAAAAAACCAAAGAATCTTGTGAGAGCTTATCCTATTTGTAATTGAAAACGAGACAATGTTCATTGATGTAATTTAATTTTACAGACTTGACTTACTGAAAGTAGTACCTGATTCTTTTGGTGAAGGAATACACCGTTTCACACACATGTAGATCAAACAAATGCCGCGACTCATATGGTTTTCTCCACCAGAAGCTTGCATCAATGATAGCTCTATACTGAGAGATATAGGTTTGACCCTGAGTATTTAGAAATGGAAAGTTATTGAATTTTCAACATTATGGTGTTTCCATGGGTTTACAATGGGAGTTGAATTAGTACCGCGCGTCCATAAGTGTTCATTCTGATGCAAACAAATCCATGTCAAGCTACTGAAGGCATATATGCAATACTTCAGTTTTTAATTAGATTGCAAATTAGCCGTGACAGAGCGTATCAATTATGGACCTTTCAATCTGAGTTAATGGCCCAATCATGACACCTTTCGATGTACTGCCATGCTATTAAAAATGCATCCAAATGGGCGCGGCTTTGTTTTTCTTTTATCTGTGTTTTGTATGCCTTTTTGGGACTGTCTAAACTTACTCTGCACTATATAGCCAGGATTGTGCTGATGTGCCGTTAACCCCACACATACATACACACAAACATACGCTTCGTTGAGCTTATAGCCCTAGCGTGACTTTTTCGGCCATCAAAAGTGCCTAGCGTGAAATGTCAAAAGTTGTAGCAAAATAGATATACGTATGTTTTCTTGTTTTGTTTTATTTGTCAGTTTTTTTTTTTTTTTTTTTTTTTATTCCAACACCCCATGTTCATCTTAATTTGGATGGAACCATTAGTACAGTAAAACCTCTCCTAGGGATTCTTCGAGGAGACGAAAAACGTTTGGATTGGCGGTAGTTCGTATCAAGCACCAAAACCTCACTCTTGGAGAACATGCATGTGGTTTGGATAACCGATAATCTGGTAAAATAAGGTTTTATTATAATTTATTACAGGGTTAACTTCTCTAAACCGGACACTGTTGGGATCAGAATTTCGAGCTGATTTATGGATTTGGTTCAATTAGAATCGGGTTAGAGAGGGGCCGGTTTAGGTGAGTTTCACTATATTATCTGATCGAAGTTGACCTGTTTATTAGCGTTTTCTTGCGATTTCAGTATGCCTGCGATTTTCGGGTCCTAAATGAACTTCTTAAATAGTTCATTTGATAGTTGCTACAACTGTTAACCAGACCATATATCCACTTCAGAGTGACCTTACATACAACAGAGCCATTATTTGTTTGCTAGACCTGTACTACTCGGAACAATCGGCTGAAGTGCTAAAAGGTCAGAAATACCTGTCCGAAAGGCCAAAATTACGTCGACCTTTTGACCCCATGACCCTAAACGGAAGCTGGATTACGCTATAGAACGATGTTTCTCAGGGTGCGCACTTGATAATGTGGATATAAAACAGACACATTCACTTCCCGATAATAATGACCCGTCTTTGGGGACGATTAAAGTGCGGAGCAGGCTGTAAAATATGCGGATAATTTGCTGGATTGAAAGAGACAGCTTTGGTGGAAACCCCAAACCGGTTTACAGATTGGACCACATGTTTAATGCTCTTGACTGTAGGAGAGATAATAAGTAGAATCTAATAATGCATCTTCTTGGCTGATTTATGAATTAATATAAAAGGTGTTATTTATTGTTTTACACACATCAATGAGACGTAGAACATTAATCACAATAAATAATTATCTTGCCTGATTTCAAGTAGTGCCTCTACCATAAACAAATGAAGCATAATAAATGATGAAATAATAAAAAGTCGACACACTGCCAGTTTAACTAGCACTTCTTTTTCTTTCTCTTTTCTTTTTTTTTTTTTTTGGGGGGGGGTGGGATGGGGGAGAGGGAGGTTGGGATTAATGCAGTTTAGAAGAAATGAGAGTTGGCATCGAGACCATAAGCTATAGAATTCGGCAGCAGCATCAATTGCCGACTTTAAAACCATTTTCAGAGGATGGTGGGTAGGGTTTACCTAGATCTCCATCCTCACTTAGATTTATTATATTTTCTTTGCATCTATACCCCACCCCTTTGCATCTATACCCTACCCCTTTGCATCTATACCCTACCCCCTTTGCATCTATACCCTACCCCTGATCCAACGGAAGTACAGAATATACTTGAAATTTCTTGAACAATAAGCCCAGAAGGGCTGGGTAAAATTCTAGAACAATAAGCCCAGAAGGGCTGGGTAAAATTCTTGAACTATAAGCCCAGAAGGGCTGGGTAAAATTCTTGAACAATAAGCCCAGAAGGGCTGGGTAAAATTCTTGAACAATAAGCCCAGAAGGGCTGGGTAATATTCTTGAACAATAAGCCAAGAAGGGCTGGATAAAACTGTCAAATTGATCAATATCGTAAAAGATATTATAAGTGTAATTTTGTCTCTGTATGAAAGATTGCCCTGGAACCAGTTATTTAGTAATTGTCAATATTACATCTTAAATTATATGAAAGTTTTTATCAGTTGCAGTTAGGTCAACGTGAATTAAAAGTGATTTAAAGTACTTTGAAACAAATAATAATAATAATAATAATAATAATAATAATAATAATAATAATAATAATAATAATAATAATATATTGCAGATATATCCGCAAGTGGAAAACGCCGCTTATATGCATACAACAGTACAGACAAGTAAAGACAATTGCAATTTATACATGATTTACATACATGTACCGGTAAAATCTTTTGTCCCACTCTTAAACTGAATAGCAATCATTTTTTAACGTAGATAATTACATTTTCTTATTCACAGAGCAAATATCAAAGGCAGGTAGATAATTACATTTCCCCTGAGTCATAGAGTAAATATAAAAGGAAGGTAGATAATTACATTTCCCCTGAGTCACAGAGTAAATATAAAAGGCAGGTATTGCACAAAAAGTTTAGAATTGGGAGTTGGGCTGAAAATGGTATATTCAAGTAGATATGATTGCTTGGTGATCAACTATATGTAAAAAAAAAACAAAATTGTCATAAAAATAACGTTTCTGTTTCTTGAGCTAATATGAACAACTGACGCGTGACATTTTATAAATGTTTTTCTGATTGATTGGTTAATTATTGTTCGTTTATATTTGAATAGTGCAATTCATTTCACGTAGCAAGGGGAAAACTCTTCCGATCGAAAATTCCTATATCTTATTGCTCAAGACAAATTTTGTTTCAGCAGTTTTTATTTTTTGGTTGAAAATTTTGCTGTAACAGGTTGAGTAGAAATAATATGGACAATATGAAAAATTTTTACATGGAAATTATCAAGGATAACTTGTTTTATATTGATTTGTACGGCATTTCAAATGAAACTGGACGTGTTATCTCTTTTAAGCATCACCAAAGATGTCTTTACAAATCTGTATTCTGAAAAATTACTGCTATGGAGTAAAAATGAGAACAACAAATTCCTCATGATTTTTAAAAAAATCTCTAATTAAATTGTATCAGAGATGGATCCATAAACAATGACAATCAAAGCTAGTCATTTCTATTTAAATTGGGTACATTTTAAGCTAACAACACACAATGACAATCAAAGCTAGTCATTTCTATTTAAATTGGGTACATTTTAAGCTAACAACACACAATGACAATCAAAGCTAGTCATTTCTATTTAAATTGGGTACATTTTAAGCTAACAACACACAATGACAATCAAAGCTAGTCATTTCTATTTAAATTGGGTACATTTTAAGCTAACAACACACAATGACAATCAAAGCTAGTCATTTCTATTTAAATTGGGTACATTTTAAGCTAACAACACAAGCTCTTTTAAACCTTTTTATACCGATTATAAAACAACTGACTAAGAAATTTAAAACATAACAATCTTTTAACAACACAAATCACATATTAACAATACACTGCTCTACAGAACAATTTAGCTGTTCGTATACATTACACACTCATGCAGTGACATACATGCATACATACATACATACACACATACATACATACATACATACATACATACATACATACATACATACATACATACATACACACATACACACACACATACATACATACATACATACATACATACATACATACATACATACATACATACATACATACATACATACATACATACATACATACATACATACATACATACATACATACATACATACATACATACATACATACATACATACATATACACATAGAAACACAATTTCCAACATCCACATAGAAATTCTTGCAAAGTACAATTTTTCTAAATACATGTATGAACCACAGATGTAGACATAAAGCGCTACACAGACATAGTTTACGGACATATTAAGAGTTAAATAAGCAAAGAATTAAAAACATGCATAAAATCTGAAGTAAATTTTGAAAAGGTAAAATTTTGTGCTAACTATCAGCTCAGTGTACTCTCCTTGTTTTTACGATTTTAAAAACGTCACTAAAAAGATTAAGAAACCAAGCCCCTATAGACCGCCTCATTTGAAACTATCTGATTAAAGCTATTCAGACTGAAGATCATTCAAGGTGACCTCTAACTCAAAATTTTGTAAAGAAATGCGATTTCTAAAGTTAGTTATTTTAATGACACATTCTTCAGGTTCGTGGGTATATTGTAATTTCGGTTACTCGCTAGTTGATTGACGGTCGTCGCGCTAGACCTAAAGGTTAATTACCACTCGTTATATCATACAGTTTCTTGATCATGCGCTCCTCTGGTGACACATTGCCCGTTGTAAACGGCCAAAGTCTTCTTCGTTATGCAATACCCTATATGACCCTTGACTTCCCTTGACCAGTGTTCGGCAAATGACATGACTGGACTCGCCTGACCCCTCTGGCTGGCTGGTTTATAAGACTGCCATATGTTTCTAATTTCTTAATCAAATGTAGTCCTGGCCCAGTCAATGAACTGTCAATTAGGCTGCAGTGGCGGGAAACCGACACCCTTACCCGAAGTTGACCTGATTGCTCTTTAGATTTTCCGAAATAAATTTATTGAACTCGACATTCGTCGGTCCCCTGAGGGATAGCCCGTCCATATTTTCCCATGTGCTAGAAAGAACAATCCTCAACATTCTGGCAATAAAGATCTTATTACATTTGTCAACAACAAAGGATCGAGTTTTGTCTATCAATTATGGCATTTCTTCTTCTTACAGCATTCAAATTATTAAATTTTATACTGATTATTCATCCGTGATAAAACAAACTCAGCTACATATTCAAGAAACAAAGCTATTTTCAACGATTTTCCTTTTACCACTTTTTCCAGTATTCCTTTTTTCTTGACTTATATTGAAACTAAACGCTGGGGGTGGGTTTCGCGAAAGGTCCCATTTAGAAATGGGACCTGAATATTGTACGAATTAAACAATATTCTAGGGAAAGATTAACATGAAAATAATTTAGTTTGGCTGTTATTTTATTTAATATCTATCTTTAAATTGTTTTCTATTTATATCAGACAAGACAACAATTATACTTTTTCATTACAATAAAAACAGTGGTATACATACATACATACATACATACATACATACATACATACATACATACATACATACATACATACATTTTTTTATCCGGAGCTGCTGTTACATATGAAAATCAATAATGTATTTATTTATTTATTATATCGATTGTTACTGGATTTGTTTGTTTGCTTGTTTATTTGTCTCTTAACATTCTGTTAAATTACACTTGTAGAAAAAAAATTGCACATAATATGAATACGAATCTTTTTTGTATTGAAATTTAAATATGTCAAATTTCAATATTTATCTAAGATTATTCCAGGGTAACACTGTAGCGCGCATGACAAATATTGACCATAAATGTGGGTGTTATTTCTTTTTGTTGTAAACCTACACATGGAAACATGGGTAACTTAAACATTTACTCCAACACTCAGAATGACTCGAACAACTTGCTTAGTCATTGCCGTAAGCCTCATCTTACCTTCGCCTTCGAAGACACTAGCATCTGACAACTTTAACAACCAAAAACGTTAACAGAACTTTTGGGTTCGCAGAGATTCGAGTTTTCGTGATTCCGCTATATATCTTTCATCAAGATCTTAAGAAGAAGACAAGGTAAATTTGCAAAGAATTTGGTGAAATCTTTTCGATCGAAATTAAAACATTTGTTTAATTGCAATATTTATGAACATTACTCTAAGTTGACACTGGTGCGCATAAAAAAGAAATTGTTTAACTTAAATGGAAGTGTGTACAAAAAGGGGCAATCTAAGTAAATATATACAGTGAAACATTAATAAAGCTCTCCTCAAATAGATGCTATCTACGGTGTAAAAACAAAAACAAAACAAAAAAACAAAAAACAAAAACAACATTATAATGGAAGGATTCTCTTAACTCGTCAACACATGCACTTTCTTCTTATAAACAAAATTGTCAGCTTAAGTCATGTGCAAGGTCATTATGATCAAGAAAAGTAGATAGATGTTGATGAATTGTTATCTGAAAAGAAACTCATTATTTGATATGCATTAGGCATCTGTCAATGTCTAGTTAGTGGACGCTAGAGCAACCTCTTTTTTTATTGATTTTTTACATACGGGTAATTTGGGGCTGTTTTTATTTCCTGAAGTAAAACAGTACTTCCATGTTGGACTGCCTCTCTTAACTTCAAACAGAAAGTTTTACCATAATAGCAGAATGGTGTACAAGGCACTAACGCCGTAAAGACAATGGTTTGCCCGACAATATTGTACTGTTTGTTTTTCGCACCTTTATGCAAAACTAAATTATGTTATAGTAGCAGCATAGAGTACCCGTCTCAAACGAAGTAAAAAGTAGTGTACAACACAAATATCATGTTCCCTTTCCGCTTCCTGAGTATGCATATGGAGAGAGGCGGGGGTGGGGGTGGGGGGGGGAGGGTTTTGGAGACTGGCGGAAACGTAGAAACCAGTAGTTTTAAAGCAAAATGCATGCTCTAAAAGGAAACTAACAATAATTTGCTTCAAACAGACTGATCTTATTTTCTATATGGGCATTGTTTTTCAGTCAGACATGGAATTTATAGAGTCTGCGCAAATACAACAGACACATCAAAGGGTCGGCTCAAACTCGATTTGTGCAAATTTACATTATTAATGTTAGCAGCTAAATTTAGGGGCGACACTTCAAGGATCACTGTTTTATATATTTTCTTAAATTTTTGCTTTCAATCTTTTTTTTCTTCTGTCTATTCAAAATGTCGAAAAATCGTGAATTTAAGATTATGTACAATGTAAAATGGCTAAAAATTGCGTTTCAAGAAGAAGGTCAAGCTTAGACGTACGTATGTGTTTCCACGTCTAAAAATAGAGCATGACTAGAGTAATATGGTCACATGACTCTGTAACGTGTAGTCTGAGACGCAAACAGCAGATAGACCTCGAGATGCTTTCACGTTGATTTCTATGGTAATTAAAGACTATTTACTGTTATTGCCGATGGTATCAAGTCATTTTAATGCAGAGTAATGTATTCTTTATTAAGAAAAGCAGTTTTGATCGGCTATTTTTAGACCAATAGATAAAGCAAGTCATTTTGTTGAATAATGGGATTGTAGGGGTCATTCAACGTATTTTGAGTGAACGTTTACACTATAATTCTCTCTCTCTCTCTCTCTCTCTCGTTGAAGTTAGATATATACAGCGATCATGATTGATTTGGCAAAGTTCGGCCAGACACTCTTTTTTGCTTGTAGCACAGTTTTCTAGACACTGTTGCATGTATAGTCATTCACATTTATCACTTATGTTAACACCAACAAAAGTAAATTGTGGTTGCAATGACCTAATATTCTTGGTAAATTGGATATGCCAAGTTTTGGGATTATGTACTGTACAGGCGAAACATCATTCAACAGATTTTCCTGTTTGTTCATTCTTTGCACAGATCTTCAAATTTGCATCCAATTATAAGCCGGAAAGAAGAGAAAATTCGGTAAATTTGATTGATTTCATGTTTCAAGCGATATTTCATGCGCATCATGTAAAGTACCAATTTTATTCTTGTTTTACTTATGAGGACACTTACTTGATCTCATGTCACAGCAGTTATACTGAATTATTTCCTTTCGGAATAAAAGTTCTGAAGAATTTCTTAAGATTTCGTAATATCTATTCAATACTTCCAGACTTTATTTTCAAAGTGATTGCAAAATGTTTTCTTCAGTATAAGCGGAGAATCGCAAAAAATGGTTTCAGTCTAAAGTATTAATTTTAAGTGAAAACAACTTTTGGTTTTTCTTTTTTATATATACATTTGGACTTTGAGACTTGAATATAAATATATATCCACTCAAACTGACCTTTTCTTATTCATTGATCTAGATAGCGCTGTCGAATCGGTTAAATAGGAACAATCAGCATGTGAGCATGTGAGTTTCACAGAGCGAAGTCCATTCACGGTTACCTATGTGGGCCTATGTGGTCTTGTGCAGAAGGAAGTGAAATTTAAATTAGTTATAAAAATGACAATGCAGATTTGAGTGATATATTTCTTTATTGGCTGGAAAAAGGGTAAAGAACTGATATTGCTAATATTTCTTCAAAAAGTAAATGCTTCTCGTAATATTTTCTCTGTTAATAAAACTAATTTTACATGACTTAACGGAACTTCCGTTGCTAGAGTTCTGGTGCATTTTATTTCGATTGTTTTATTATTGTTTTTTCTTTCTTCTGAAGAAACAATAACGCCTTCAAGAAGTTTAAATTCATCTAAAATTGTCATTAATACAAAAAAAAATTAATTTTTTTTTCTGATTATTCCCGCCCTTCTTAAATTTACAACTTTGCGATTTAAACCTCATCCCATCTTATGCAATACCTTAAATGACCTTTCATTGGGTTTGACCGCTCACAATCGGTCAGTTGCTGACCCTGGTCACTGAACTCAGCTGGACCTTCCGTCCTGATGGTGAGAAGAGCTACCATATGGTGATTTGTTTTTAAGGTCGAAAGTAGTCCCGTCCTCCTGACCCAATGGCCAGCAGTCACGCTTCGTAGCGCGGGAAAATGGGATGTCACGTGGTCGACTCATTCTCGATAAGGTAATTTTTTGATATAACACCTTTAAATATTTTGTTATATTTCTACCTTAATGCATGGAAATCCCTTTGAATCATAATATGATATCCGATTTTGCGTTCCATTTCGGTCTTTCACAAATTCCAATATTACATATTAGAGTCTTAAACTCAGATTAACATATAAAAAATCAGATTGACATTTTAAAAAAATCCAAGTTAATTTAAAGCACACTCATGATTATTCTTTAGTTTTTCTTTCTTACCTATTACACATTTTGGCAAACAAAAGTGAAAATAAACGCATGATGAGAATGAAGATGATGATGATAACGAAGATGGCGACCACGACAACCTTGTCAAGAAAGTGGCTTAAAAAGTGAATGTTGTACTTTATTGCAATGTAACCTTGTATTCGTCAATTTTTAATATACACTCAATTTATTACGAAAGCTTTTTTTGTCTTTTTACAGGATATACCAGTACATTGGGTTTCCTAACTCCTTTCTTCAGGGAATTTTCTGCAGAATATATATCATTTTATAATCGGAGTTCAAACCAATAAGGCGCGATATCCATAATTTTGAAATAATACTTCTATTAAAACCATACTCACGTCAAGTTTTGTAAATACAACGTTTTCTTTTGTGTTTAATGCTTGTCTTGTTTGTCTCTGTTTTGGAATTTTGCCTTTGACAAAGTCTCAATGAGAGTCGAAAGCGCTCAGGCTATAAAAAAATAGTTTTGCACTGTTCATTGTCAGTTATATATATATATATATATATATATATATATATATATATATATATATATATATATATATATATATATTATGTGTGTGTGCGTTTTTGTGAGAAATACTTTTCACCATTATTATATAACTTTTTGCAAAACTACTCCTTTGCAATCTATCGATACTGTAGATATCAGATTATGGTGGAAATTGAAAACTTTGTGCGTATTGCCAACACAATTATATATATAGTAACGGTCATACTTTTGAACATAAAAGTGAAGAAAAAAAGGTATATGTCAGTAAATTATCATCTTTATATGTTATGCATAAAATGAACTTCACAAATTGTATATACATTAGTGGCTCATAATGTTAGGTTTATTTTGTCTTTAATATTATCAATTTCATAACAACTCTCTTGATGCAATTTTCATAAGGATGTGCCCACATTATTACACCGTATATAACGTGCGTGTCTTTCAAATATAAACAGATCAATCTTTATTGCTCTCATCAAGCTTTTCACTGCACGCAACCTACTAAGCAAATACAACCTTAGATAACTTTTGTACTTTAACGAAAATGCATCGATTACTATCCCCTCACCCTTTTCAAAACAAGGATAGATTAAATAAAAAAATATTTCAGACAAAACACAAAAAGCGGATATAACTGAAAAGAGAGATAAAACTGAATAGAATTAAAAAAATGGAATAAAAAGAACACAGTAATCGCGATTAAACACATTAATTCCGTAGCGGTTTAAAGTGGTTGTTAAAGAGACGCAACTCAAAAAACCCACAAAAGATTCATGGTCGCGCAATAAAAGAACGCATAAAAAGAGAATGAAGGAGACAGAAATAAAGAAACTTGTGTACATTCATTATCACAAAAACGTATTCAACATTAAGTACATCAAGTCATGCCATTATACGTAACTAAGCTAAATGGTAAACGTGACATAATCATTTTAAGGAGGAAGAGGAAGAGTCGCTGAGGTGGAAGAGGAGGAGAAGGAGGAAAAGATGGAGGTAACCTAGTACAACTGTCATTTACCACTGCTGATTAGTGATCTGGTTGTCATTGCCTCCATCGCTGAAGAGCAGAAATAAAGAAAAAGTTCTAGCAGGAAGAAAAATTATATTTTATGGTAAATAATGGAGATACAAAATTTTTTTTTTTTTTTAAACCCAGCAACTCAACACTGTTAAAAGATGTAGATGTCAATCAGGAGGAGATGTCAATCAGGAGGACGGAAGGACAAGGATACCACTCACTATGTATGCCTCTTCCACGTTCGCCGAGTTACAGCAACATTGATTTTCCGCGTTTGTGACATAAGGGAGGCAACTCAAAATAAAAACCAAGTCTGTACTTTTCTAGGTTTCACACCATTACCATTTAACTTTTTGACCTCGCAATATAAGTTTCTTATAGTTAAACAGCTACACGAGCAATGATTTCCCAGGCCATTTTATGTGGGGATCATGACTGAAGTCAGCATGTTTTACCTTATTAATTATATAGACTTTATATGTAAGAACTACTACCAGATCCCGGTTTCACCAAATTCTCAAAAATTTTCCTCAAATTGAGATTTTGCATTATCTTACTTATAGTACTTCGGATAAATTCAATATTTTTGTCAGAAGTAGATATAATGGAAAGGAGGCAAAATCAAGTTTTATTTTTAAATTTTAGCATATGGAAACTTCTTTAATCTTAAAAAAAAGAGTGGAGGAATTTATCCAATTTGAGGAAATCCTCTAAATTTCTTCAGAGATAAGGCAAGAGTCCCTTAAGGAAAATCCAAGATTTAGTGACCGTATCTTATTCCCCGACGCATGCTGAGTGGTCTGTGAAAAGAATCAGTGTTACCAACCAAACAATAAGAGAGATATTCAAAAATCTTAGTTTGGGGAAGAAACTGTTCGATCTTTAGTGAAACTGGGACCTGGTCTGTATAAGCATTTATGCTAAGCGACGTGACAGTTCTCAAATTGACATTTTCAAACAAAACAAATGTCAGTGGAACAAAATAAAATGTAGAAAAATGTGAGTTGTTTTCCAAAATGGTCTAGATATTCGTTTGTCTCTCTTTATGTTCTTGGCTACTGCGTGTGAACATATCTTAAGGTTAGTAATCTTAAACCAAAGTTCAGTGATCTAAATACTAATTAAGTCGAACCTAAATAAATTTAGGGATGCTATGTTTTATTATCAACATATGTGTGCACTTATAAAATGTTAAAAAAGAAGGCCCAAACATGCCATGCATAGTTACATTTCAAATTATCGCAAAAAGGCACATGCCCTCGTCAACAAAATATAGACGACGCTGCCACGTGTTCAAGCCAAACCTTTTTTTTAAAATGCGAGTTTTCGGAACCTGTTTTAGTGATATTACTTATTTCGCGGCTCTTGATCTTCCTTAATTCATCAAGTTTTTATTTTATAAAATAAAAAAAAAACTATAAAAAAAACACACAAAAAAACTATAGGACAGTTCTTAGTATTGGCGGAATCTTAATTTCAGTGTATATGTCTGTTTCTATTTGTTGCACAATGAAACATATTATAGGGTAAACTATTTTTTTAAAAGTATTATGTCATTACAATTTGTAAACAAAAAGAGTGCATTTGAGATTTTGAATTTCTGTATTTAAATTTATTTAAAGCTGACTGCCATTTTTAAATACGGGAATACCGTAGTTAAACAGCGATTGTTATCGTCTTAGGATTCAGCAGGAGTCAATGTAGTCTGCATGTCTTTCTTTAAAAATTGTCATATTGATAAAAAATTTAAAACCACATACCACGATCTAACATAATACATTTTAAAGTTGTGCATTGCGGGGTTAATAGGTGAATGTATTTCATGTGAATGTTGTTGCCTATATGCCTATAGATATGAAAAACATGTCAATATTTCTTGTGAAAAGCAATTTTGTTATTATAATATTTACGCCATGTCAGAACAGTCTCTATGTACTGTGTTAGTTGGCTTCGTGAGTTATATATATATATATATATATATATATATATATATATATATATATATATATATATATTCAATTAAATTCAATTCAATAGTTTATTATCATAAGCATTTAAATGCTTATATATTACATATTACAAATATTGCGTGGTTATCAAATGCTATATATATATACACAACATTAAACATGAACCCAAAAAGGTAATCGTCCAGAACTAGAAAGGAGAGGACGGACAAATATACACAATCTTTATTATAAATTACTGTAAAAATAATAATCTATCTCTTATTTTAAACGCTTCATAAACAAATTTAGCTAATGAACATAGTATTTTCTTATTACTAGAAGTTAATAGTTCAATGTACTTATGCATGGATGGTTTATTCCAGAAGCACTTTTGGATTAAGTTTACACGCAAGTGAGTATACACAGAACATACTAAAAGAAAATGATATTCGTCATCAATATCATGGTTGTCACATAGCATGCAATAGCTTTCACTTATATAGATTATACTTCTTCCATATCTTCCAGTTTCAATTCTCAGATTATGGGAAGACACTTGGAGTTTTGTCATAGCTGATCGCTGTTTATGGTTAAACAAGAATTTGAAATAAACTTCGAGGCCGAAATCAGTTTTGATATGTTTATATAACGACAGTTTGTCAGAATTTTGTAATTTATTATTTCAGTCTGATAGAAAAGTATCTGTAACTCTTTATTTAAAAATTAGAATAAACTTGGAGCAATTTGCAGAATCAGGAAACATCCACACTTCACCAAAACCAAATCTGCTTAAAGTATCTTTTAGGAGTGTAACCCAAGTGATACTGTTATTTGATTCATTTTCAATATATAACTGCCTATATGCAGTACTCAGTATAATATTTGCAGAATGTTTAATTCTAAACCAATATTTAACTAACTTAACCAGCCTTAAATATTTAAGTGGGATTCTTCCAAGTTCACCGTATACTTCAACGTCAGTATAAAATGCCTTTTTAAAATCAACAAAATCTGCACAAAACCTTTTACATTGATTTAAATAATTATTAATCAAACAATGTAGAACAAAAATAGCGTCTGTAGTTCTCACTCCTTTCTTGAAGCCAAATTATGCATCCGATAGTTTGTCATTTTCATCCACCCAATTCAGCAGTCTTTTATTTAAAATACTGGTAAATAATTTTGAAAAGCAACTTAGTAAAGTAATAGTTCTATAATTTCCTATATTACAATCATCACCATATTTAAATATAGGTACAATTTCACCCCACCCCCACCCCCCACCCCCATTGCGTTGGAAAATTACCACTATCAAATATTGCATTAAATATTTTACATATATAGGGTCTAAGTACCTCCGCACCGTTTTTGAAATACTTATTCAAAAGATAATTATTGCCATGTTTTTTAGAAGTTTTGAGATATTTTGTTATCACTTTTGTAATTTCATCCTCTGTTATTTGTTTATCTAGTTCTTCACATATTGTTCCTTGATCAAGTAAATCATTCTCATATATATCTCGTATAAAATCATTTGTTTCCTCATTGAAAATGCTTCATTTTGATTTTGCAAAGTACTAAAATATTGGACATTTTTCATACGAGGTACTATCAGCAGAAGTCTCATTTTTGTTTTTCTTAAAGAAATTCCAAATTTTCTGGGATTAGACTTTTTCATATCAGATAACTCATGTGATAATTTCTTTTTATATTGGAACTTTGCCTTTTTTACACACTTCTTATAATTTTTTCTTTTTTTCAAACATAAGTAACATCCGTTTCTCTCAAAGTTTTCCAATAGACTGATAATTGATCCACATAGCGCTTATAACTACCCCTTATACACTACTAAACCATACTTTATTCGATTTTGCCCTATAATTGGCAAAGTAAGCACTATCAACATTTTCATTGTATGACTTCTCAAAGTACGGTTTTCCACGGCCATTTAAGATATCAGTAAACTCTCTCACCGCTGTATCTATCATACCATGGTCGTCAACTGAAATATTTGCTATACAGTTGTCAAAAAGGGCCTGGTGACATTCTAAATCTTGAAGGAGAGCAATAAAAGTGCTACGTTTTAAAGCAAACTCTAACGGTGAATGATCAAAATGAGCTATAATATCGTGGACATAAAAATCGGAGAGTAATGAAGCAGTACTGTCAGAAAGTAAAATATAGTCTATAACACTACGTCCATGAGAGCTGGTGTAAGTAAATTTACCAATCTCATCCTACCATTACCTATTCTTAAATCAGTTGCTTTACACAAATCAAGCAAACAATTACCAAATACATTTGAGCCTTTGTCCACAGAAACTCTCATATTATCATTATCAATATCAAAATCGATATGGTTTTCTATATGAACAGGGCCGTCATTTACAATGAAATCAGGTTTTGAAGCAGTTCTGGCATTTAAATCGCCAGTAAGTATGTATATATATATATATATATATATATATATATATATATATATATATATATATATATATATATATATATATATATATATATATGGGTCTAGGACTTTACCCCCCCCTGTCAATTACCCCCCTGCCATCACCCCACCCCCCGTCATTTACCCCCTCTGTATATTACCCCCCGTTTAATTCCCCCCCCCCCCCCCGGTCTATAACTATATAACATATAATTGTTATACCCCAAAACAAACAATCAATTAAAATAAATTTCAAAAGAATTTATTGTCAATTTTTATTTTAGTTAATTAATCTCAGCCTTGAAAACATATACTTGTCCTGGAATATTCAGTTCTGTTCATGTCTCCTACACCGCTATCAAAAAACAAGAAATTCTCACCATTAGGAAGTTTCTTGTATTCATCTGACAGTTCAACGGTTGCTCGAATTATATTAAATGAGGTGAAGCCAACACAATAGTATAGAATGAGCACAGATTAGTTATATTGATTGAGCACAGGATATAATCATTTTGAGGTGAAACCAAGGCAGCTCTTCATCGTCGCAGGGGGGTAATTAACCGGGGTGGGGGTGGGGGGTAATATACAGAGGGGGTAAATGACGGGGGGGGGGGGGTAATGGCAGGGGGGTATTGGGAGGGGGGTAAAGTCCTGGTTTCATATATATTGTTGAGGTAAGTCATACGCTTTAGCATCTCGACTGCTTCGGTACGATAAGGATCGTTTGTGCCTGAAACTGAAGATCACTATTGCCACCGTGCTATTCCCTAGATAGAACACAGCAGTCAATATTTATTACCAGGGGGAGGAGGGCTGTATAATGCTCCCTAAATAACGTTAACCCGGGGTCAACTTTCTATATGATGGCATTAGGGACGTCACGCCCATTTGGATGCAGTTTCAAGCCAGGCGGTACATCATTAGGTACCACTTTTTAAAATACATGATTGGGCCATTATTTGAGATGAATTGGTCCATAATTAGTTATTACAGGCTTATCTGTGATCTAATTAAACCTTGATGGAAAGAATGAAGATTCAAGCACCTGCCTTCAATCCCTTGATATTATTTTGTTTCCAAAGGAAAAAAACACTTTTACGTTCAGTCAGGTTTGTAGAGTAATGTTATATACACGTAGTACATGACTAGTACATGACTAGGTATAGGAATCTAAAATTACTGTAGTACATGACTAGTACATGACTAGGTATAGGAATCTAAAATTACTGTAGTACATGACTAGTACATGACTAGGTATAGGAATCTAAAATTACTGTAGTACATGACTACTGTAGTACATGACTAGGTATAGGAATCTAAAATTACTGTAGTACATGACTAGTACATGACTAGGTATAGGAATCTAAAATTACTGAAGTACATGACTAGTACATGACTAGGTATAGGAATCTAATATTACTGTAGTACATGACTAGTACATGACTAGGTATAGGAATCTAAAATTACTGTAGTACATGACTAGTACATGACTAGGTATAGGAATCTAAAATTACTGTAGTACATGACTAGGTATAGGAATCTAAAATTACTGTAGTACATGACTAGTACATGACTAGGTGAAGGAATCTAAATTACTGTAGTACATGACTAGGTATAGGAATCTAAAATTACTGTAGTACATGACTAGGTATAGGAATCTAAAATTACTGTAGTACATGACTAGTACATGACTAGGTATAGGAATCTAAAATTACTGTAGTACATGACTAGTACATGACTAGGTATAGGAATCTAAAATTACTGTAGTACATGACTACTGTAGTACATGACTAGGTATAGGAATCTAAAATTACTGTAGTACATGACTAGTACATGACTAGGTATAGGAATCTAAAATTACTGTAGTACATGACTAGTACATGACTAGGTATAGGAATCTAAAATTACTGTAGTACATGACTAGTACATGACTAGGTATAGGAATCTAAAATTACTGTAGTACATGACTAGGTATAGGAATCTAAAATTACTGTAGTACATGACTAGTACATGACTAGGTATAGGAATCTAAAATTACTGTAGTACATGACTAGTACATGACTAGGTATAGGAATCTAAAATTACTGTAGTACATGACTAGGTATAGGAATCTAAAATTACTGTAGTACATGACTAGGTATAGGAATCTAAAATTACTGTAGTACATGTTTTGGTACCTTGATAGAACCTAGGTCGACACACCCCTATCCACAATTTTATGACGTTTTCCCCCACCCCACCACCAACACACACCATTGAACGTTACATAAAATATCACACCCCAACATTACACGTGTAAATCTGCCATAACCTTTGTCTTTCACGAAATAAAAATAAGTGTGTGTGTGTGTGTGTGTGTGTGTGTGTGTGTGTGTGTTGACACAAAAATTGGTAACGGCGTATTTTGTGTTGGGGTCAGAAGAAAAATAAGTGTATCACAAAGCATGTATATATATATATATATATATATATATATATATATATATATATATATATATATATATATATATATATATATATATTGTTACGACTCTATGGTCTAAGAAAAATGTAACAGAAAGAAAGTGAAACCAACAAATCAAGTAAAAATCAACAAGCAATTTATTACTAGATAATTAAAATGAAAAATCAAAAAGTCACTTACAGTAATGTGTTTATGTATCCTAATAATCCAATAAGAATGATTGTTCTAATCACAAGTCCTAAATATAGAATGTGTCCTTGAATGTTATTATGTGCTAATGGTCTCCAAAGTCCTGATGTACTAGAAATCTTGATGTGCTGAAGTCAAAATGAAGTAATCCAAAATCTCTGAATAAGTTCACATAAATTCCAAAATTGTCAATCAAAATCCAAAATCCAAAAGTTTATGAGCACTGTTAATAATCCAATGAATAATTAAAATAATTCCTCTCTTAGAATTTGGAATGAATTTTCACAACTGTAATAGCTCTTTACAAGACTGATGGTAATGTCAAAACTGAATAAATGTCCACCAAACATGGTATATATAAAGATTGGTCACATGACAGAATGTTCTAGAATATGAGTCATCTTAATGGAATTCTAACTGTAAACAAAATCAACCTTGACCTTCAAATTGAGAAAACATATTGATCAAAACAACCTAATTCAAGGACACTAGTTATACATGTTTTTCCTAACAAACATAAAGATTTAAGCAAATATTAAAGTGAAGAAACATTTACAATTTCCTAAAATATATATAATATTATATAAACATCATACATAACACCTCCCCTCATAAAGAAAAAGAAAGATTTATATAATAAAGCTTTCTTTTGAATATACATCTAATACTTCAATAACCAAAATTACATAAGAACATGTTTTACGATACTGGACTTAATTACATCAAGCAATATTACATTTCTAGGCACGTGAGAGTGCATCTGCAATCACATTGTCTTTTCCCCTGATGTGTCTAATGTCAATGTTATATTCCTGCAATATCAAACTCCATCTCAACAATCTCCGATTTTTGTCTTTCATTTTGTTGATGAAAGTAAGGGGATTGTGATCACTGTACACAATAATTGGAGAAAGAGCTGAGGTAACATACACTTCAAAATGCTGTAAAGCCAATATCAAAGCCAAACATTCCTTCTCAATTGTGGAATAATTTTTCTGGTGCTTGTTTAGTTTTTTAGAAAAATAACACACAGGGTGATCCACACCACTTTTGTCTTCCTGAATCAATACTCCACCAACTCCTACATCACTTGCATCAACAGATAATTTAAATGATTGGCTAAAATTTGGTGCAGAAAGAACTGGTGCATTCTTAAGCATGGCCTTTAACTTGTCAAAAGATTCCTGACACTTGTCAGACCAATGAAATTTGGTTTTCTTACTCAATAAACTTGTTAAAGGTTCAGCAATTTTGGAAAAATTGGAACAAAATTTCCGATAATATCCAGCCATACCTAGAAATCGCATCAGTTGCTTTTTACAAATTGGAACTTGAAATTCAGAGATAGCTTTGACCTTAGCTTCTATAGGTTTAACTTGACCTTGTCCCACAATATGTCCTAAAAATGTGACACAAGCATGGCAAAACTCACTTTTGCTCAAATTAATTGTCAGATTCGCATCACTGAGTCGATCGAAGAATTTTCGAATGGTTTCCAAATGATCTTCCCAGGTGTTGTTGTAGATAATGACGTCATCGATATAAGCGTCACAATTATCAAGACCAAATGTTATCATGTTCATCAGACGTTGAAACGTTGCAGGCGAATTTTTCATTCCAAACGGCATGACTTTATATTGATAAAGTCCATCTGGAGTTGCAAATGCTGAAATTTCTTTTGCCCTTTCCGTCAGTGGAATTTGCCAGAATCCTTTTAAAACGTCAAACTTGGTGACATATTCCGCATTTCCAATTTTATCAATGCAATCGTCCATTCTTGGGATTGGAAATGAATCAGTTTTGGTGACACTGTTGACTTTTCTATAGTCAGTACACATACGGAATGTATTATCTGGCTTGGGAACAAGAATACATGGTGAACTCCAGTTACTTTTACTTGGTTCTATGAAATCATTCTCTAGTAGATACTGAATTTCTTTCTTCAGATAGTTCTGTTTGAGAGGATTCATCCTATAAGGATGCTGTTTCACAGGCGCAGAATCTACAATGTCAACGTCATGATAAATTTTACTTGTTCGTGTTGGAACATCAGGAAACAAGTGCTCATAGTCATGTAATAGCTGTTTTAGTTCATTTCTTTCCTGTTGTTGTAGATGTGAAAGTTTCTGGTCTAGGTTGTTCAATATTTCTGAATTCCGAAGATTGGTTATACCAGAGTCACTATAGTCTGATCGTATTCCATCGTTGATATCTTCACTGTGTGGGACAGGTACAACTAAATTAACTGAATAATTAGCTGAGCTATCTCTGTCAAAATATTCCTTTAACAACATATTTATATGACAAAGTTGTTTCTGTTTCCGTCTCCCAGGAGTGTTAATGATATAATTTAAGTCATTTACTTTCTTTTCAATGGTATAAGGACCAAAAAATTTAGCCTGAAGAGGATTCTGAGGTATGGGAAAGAAAGCCAGAACTTTGTCACCAGGTTTAAAACTCCTTTCCTGTGAATTTCTGTCATACCTTAATTTCATATTTGACTGAGTAGTGTGAAGATTAGTTCTTGCTACTTCACAGGCCTTTGACAACTTGTATTTGAAATCAGAAACATAATCAAGAAGATTAATCTTTGCGTCTTCATTTGAAAGAAGTCTCTCTTTCAATAATTTCAATGGTCCACGGACAGTATGACCAAAAACTAGTTCAAAGGGACTAAAACCCAACGACTCTTGAACTGATTCCCTAACAGCAAACAACAACAAATGAACACCCTCATCCCAAACCTTTTCTGTATCAAAGCAATATGATCGAATCATATTCTTCAAAGTTTGATGAAATCTTTCCAAAGCACCTTGACTTTCAGGGTGATAGGCAGAAGATTTAAACTGTTGGATGCCTAATTCATGCATAACTTGTTGGAAAATTCCAGACATAAAATTTGACCCTTGATCTGACTGGACAGATTTGGGAAGGCCAACAAGTGTAAAAAAACTTCACCAAAGCTTTCACAATAGTTTTAGTTTTTATATTTCTCAGAGGAATTGCCTCTGGAAATCTTGTAGATGCACACATGATGGTCAACAAGTATTGGTTGCCTAACTTGGTTTTAGGTAAAGGACCAACACAGTCTACCATTATTCTACTAAATGGTTCATCAAATGCAGGAATAGGTTGCAGATGAGCCTTAGGTATCTTCTGATTGGGTTTTCCTACCATTTGACAAGTGTGACAAGATCTGCAGTATTTAGAAACATCACTTTTGAGTTTCGGCCAATAAAAATGATTCAAGATCTTGTGATAAGTCTTACGGACTCCTAAATGACCAGCCAAAGGAGTTTCATGGGCTAAATTAAGAATTTCCTGTCGATATGACTTAGGAACAACAATTTGATAGCTCACTGACCACTCGTCACCAGCGGGTACATCAGGTGGTCTCCATTTCCTCATAAGGACCCCATTTTTCACAAAGTAACACACTGGAACTTGTGTGGCTTCAGTTGCACTAATAGCCCTCTGAAACAAACAAGATATCTCAGGATCTTGCTCCTGTTCAACGACAAGAGATTGTCGTTTGTCACCCTGAGTAGGACAAAGAGAATGAGTTGCCAAAAGAGGATCACTGTGATCAATACCATTTGATTGATCAATACCTGAGGAAAAAATGACCTCATCAAAAAACTGACCAATACATGTGTCAGCTAAAGGAATAATATCCTGATCGACATCAATCTCAAGAGCTCTTTTTGCCATAGCTCTAGTAACTGCACAAGCAGGGTATAAATCAGGGATTTCAGTTTCGACAGGATCAACTTTCTGATCCAAACAAGGCTTGTCAGTTACAAGTGGATTAACCACAACCTTATCTCCAGCTAGGTCATTGCCTAGTAATAAATGAATGCCCTCTATGGGTAAAGAAGTCACTGCCCCAACAGTCACAGGTCCAGAAACTAAGTCTGATGCCAAATTTACACAATGGAGAGGAACATTTACAAAGCCGCACTCTACTCCCTGAACAAGAACACTTTCACTTGAAGAAGACTCCTCAGACAAAGGCAAAGTACCTGATAATAAAAGACTCTGAGAAGCTCCAGTGTCCCTTAATATTTTAATTGGGATAGGTTTGGCAGAATCACCAATAAGTGATATAGAACCTTCTGACATGAATGGTTCATAAGCCTCCAAAATAGAATCAGACGGGGGTTTGTTTGACCCAACAAATGTATTGTTTTCAATACAAGACCGTGACCTTGACCTCGTAGAAATAAGAGCATTTGGAAAAGCTCTGTCTTTTCTCTGTTGCTTATTTTTCAACTTGAAGCAATCAGAAATAACGTGCCCTTTCGTTTTACAATAAGTGCACGTAGGAAGAGATAAGGATTTCTGATCAGTCTTATCAGATGTTTGATTCCTAACAGTTGTGCTGTTGTGAAATTTGGAAGTACTCGAATGAGATTGAAATGGTTTTTTTACCAGAAAACTGCTGAGAGGACGACTTATTGCCAAATGAAATTTTGTGAGTCAAGGAATAATCATCAGCCATACGAGCAGCATTTTCCAAAGTTTCCACTTTCTGCTCGTCAAGATAGGTTTTAACATCACTATGGATGCACCTCTTGAACTCTTCAATTAATACGAGCTGTCTGAGGTTATCATAAGCTTGATCAACTTTCTTGGCTGAGCACCACCTATCAAATAGTTGTTCTTTATCCCTTGCAAATTCGACATGAGTTTGTCCAGTTTCTTTTCTACAATTCCTAAACCTTTGTCGATATGCCTCTGGTACCAACTCATAAGCTTTCAAGATGTACTCCTTAACCAAATCATAATCAGTGCTTTGTTGTACTGACAGTGAAGTGTAGACTTCACGAGCTTTGCCAATAAGTACACTTTGTAATAACAAAGTCCAATGCTCTCTGGGCCATTTCAAGTTTTCAGCTATTTTCTCGAAATGAAGAAAGTATTTATCTACTTCTTTTTCCTGAAAAGGGGGTACTAACCTAATATATCTAGTAACATCAAAACCTGAACTTGTGTTTAAAGGAGTGGAGTGTGCTCTGTTTGCCAGTTCTAATTCTCTTAATTTAAATTGCATTTCCCTTTCTTCTCTTTGCATCTGCATTTGCCTCTCTTCTTTCTCTCTCTCCATCTGTATCTGCATTTGTCTCTCTTCTTTCTCTCTCTCCAACTGCCTCTCTTCTTTTTCTCTCTCCCTCTGCCTCTCTTCTTTCTGCATTTGGATATGCCTCTCTTCTTTCTGCATTTGGATCTGCCTCTCTTCTTTCTGCATTTGGATCTGCCTCTCTTCTTTCTCTCTCTCTCTCTGAATCTGAAGCTTTGCCAATTCTAAATCAATCTGTTTCTTTAACTCTAATTCCCTTAATTTCCTGTCAGAACCAGATACAGGCTTTCTCTTCAAACTTAAAGCACTGCTATCAAAAATTCCCTTTCCTACTAAATACTGAATCAAAATAATCTTTATCTCCTGTTTTGTCAATGATACTTTTGCCTCAGATAGACTGTATTTTCTGGCAAGCTCGAGCAACTCATCCTTTCTCATGCACTCTAACCCCTCCTGGGTAGGTTTTGAAATGAAATTCTGAACATTAGATGCCATTGTAAATGCTCGTTGGTTTTACACAAAACAAATTTCTCTATTTAAAATCTTTGCCAAAGACAAAAAAAATTCAGAGACAAAATCAATATGAATTTCAAAGATAAATTTAATATCTCTAATATGCCTTAATGAAATTCAGATCCCAGAAGACGAGCCCCCAATTTCTGTTACGACTCTATGGTCTAAGAAAAATGTAACAGAAAGAAAGTGAAACCAACAAATCAAGTAAAAATCAACAAGCAATTTATTACTAGATAATTAAAATGAAAAATCAAAAAGTCACTTACAGTAATGTGTTTATGTATCCTAATAATCCAATAAGAATGATTGTTCTAATCACAAGTCCTAAATATAGAATGTGTCCTTGAATGTTATTATGTGCTAATGGTCTCCAAAGTCCTGATGTACTAGAAATCTTGATGTGCTGAAGTCAAAATGAAGTAATCCAAAATCTCTGAATAAGTTCACATAAATTCCAAAATTGTCAATCAAAATCCAAAATCCAAAAGTTTATGAGCACTGTTAATAATCCAATGAATAATTAAAATAATTCCTCTCTTAGAATTTGGAATGAATTTTCACAACTGTAATAGCTCTTTACAAGACTGATGGTAATGTCAAAACTGAATAAATGTCCACCAAACATGGTATATATAAAGATTGGTCACATGACAGAATGTTCTAGAATATGAGTCATCTTAATGGAATTCTAACTGTAAACAAAATCAACCTTGACCTTCAAATTGAGAAAACATATTGATCAAAACAACCTAATTCAAGGACACTAGTTATACATGTTTTTCCTAACAAACATAAAGATTTAAGCAAATATTAAAGTGAAGAAACATTTACAATTTCCTAAAATATATATAATATTATATAAACATCATACATAACAATATATATATATAAAGAGAGAGAGAGAGAGAGAGAGAGAGAGAGAGAGAGAGGGAGAGAGAGAGTGAGAGAGAGAAAGAGAAAAAAAGAGAGAGAGAGAGGTTTCACCCATATAGAATAATGCATACATTAGTATATACATTTTCCTGGTAGAAGATTAATACTTGGAAAAAAATTGTTTGACCATGCTGATTATATATGTGATAACTGGACTTTGCAAGAAACAGAATCATCGGAAAAATAAATTTGGAAGCTATGAGAACAGGTGTTACGAAGAGTATGTCACAGACACTACTATCAGAGGAAACCAGGTGGGATAGCCTAAATTCTCGATGTTGCGAGCATTAACTGATTCTGTTGTTTAAAATGTACCATGGTCTTGCTCCAAAGTACCTACATGTAATTCGATTCATTGTTGTTAGCAATCAGTCCTACACCACTCGATCACCAGATGTTATTATGCCCCCTTTGTGTAGAACAACCTTGTATTTGAGAACCAAATGTAGTAGTTTAAATAACGATTTATTCCTAAATTATGTTTTCAAGAGTAGGTACTGTACATGCAGGCGTATCAAAACACCCGAACACTTCTATTAGAATATAAAAAATATACAGATCTTAGACATCGAGTTATTTTCACATGACCATATCGACTTACAATTATGACATTATTATTTGTCAATTCCTTGTACCTTGATTAAATTAATACACATATTTTTGGCAGTGCAAACTTTCACAAAATATTCAATTATCAACATATATTATCTATCCACTTAAAGTCAGCAGACAAATATTGATTGCTAGAATTTCCTTGTAAAAAGATAGACAGTTTTTAATAAGCTTTTAGCTTTCAAATGAAATCCCCAGATATTGCATTGTTTTGAATTATATGTGAAATTGTTTTCTTGAATAAATAGTGTTTAAACGAAATTGTAATCTCAATTAAGTTCCTTGCAAAAGGTTCTCTTAGTTAAATAGAAGAAATCATTTCAGCAATTTAAGTGTTTAACAGGTCGGTAATTTTGACAATCTCCACCCGGTAGTAATAATGTAATCAGCTTGATTGAGGAAGTGACGTAACGTGTTTGCATCCGGGTCTTTCTAAGAGGTACAGAAGGTCGATCTTGATGCAGTAGACGCTATGTCCGACAGTGTCCCCCGCCACACACACACCCCGAAAAAAAATAAAAAAATAAAAAAATGCGCACAAAAATGAGTGAATAGCTGCAAGAAAAATCATATGTACGCAAGCAAACAGTATTATAAGGATAATCAGCAAATAATCAGCAATTAGGATGTGTGGAAGTTAATCTGGGAGATTCATTGTTTGACGCATAATAGCAGACAACGGGATTTTACAGGTCGGTATACGTGCAAATCTTCACCGAAAACTAAACATACTAGTAATAAGGTGTCACTTTACAGTTTCGTATTTTGCATGGGTTACATTTTTATAGAAAAAAGATTTACCTAGGTTTTCTCACTGGTTATCCTGGCTATTTAAAAAAGACCTTGCCTATCTTAGGTATTGTTAAAAAAAACTTTTAATTCCCTTTATTTTGGTGTATGATTGATGGGTGCAATTTGGGTCATATAGTATACAGCTTGCACTTACTTAAGATGTGCACCTCTCAAAATAATGCTAGTTCCGCTTGGTAATTTTCACTTCAAAGGTAAATATACAAAAAGAGCCGATAACTTTTTTTACTTTTTATATATTTTTATAATTCATTCATTGTACTTTCAGAGGCTGGTATTGCTTATTCTGGCAAAATTCGTTTCCCTTTTTTAATAACTGCTCAAAATAGTGTACTTTTGACTAATTCAGGCTGATTTTTCGAGTACTTTGGAGCGGCCATTTCTGTCTGCTGCGTGCTTAGATCATTTACAATTTCCACAAGTACAATATGTAAAGAAATTTCAGCACAGTATATGAAAATAACATAGAGGTATGCCAACATTCTCTTCATTGTGCATGTTGCAAATTCAAACATCTTCACCTTACCCCTATCACTCTCTCAGAAGTACATAATATCTGTAGAGCGCCCCCCCTAATGTAATCAGCTTGAAGGAGGATGTGACGTAACGCGTTTGCATCCGGGTCTTTGTCAGAGGTACAAAGTGGTCGATCGTGTTACAGTAGACGCTATGACCGACGGTGCCCCCCACCAAAAATTAAAAACAAATCACAAAAATGCGTGAATAGGTGCAAGGAAAATCATACGTACGCAAACAAAAATTATTCTAAGGATAATCAGCAAATACTCAGTGGAAGATTACAAGTTAATCTGGGAGATTCATTGTTCGACGAAGTTCATAGTAATGAAAAAAAAAAACAATTAAGTTTGTCCCATAATAGCAGACAACGGGGTCTCATCTGCGACTAACTTGCGAGCCCAAAAGTAGTTTTATGAAGATATAGTCCCAAAAGTAGTTTTATGAAGATATAGTCCCAAAAGTAGTTTTATGAAGATATAGTCCCAAAAGTAGTTTTATGAAGATATAGTCCCAAAAGTAGTTTTATGAAGATATAGTCCCAAAAGTAGTTTTATGAAGATATAGTCCTTACTGAATCATCAATAGAAATAGTAAGCGAAACATCTTTCAGTGTAACTGTTCAACTTCTAAAAATGGGAGAGGGGTAACCATATGTATGTAGGTCAATGTGTCATTTGATTTTAATATAAACCTATGAATTATATAGTACAACCTAATTAAAGGAAATTTTTATTTTGGAAATAAATTTCACAGATCATCCTGCAGAATTTGTAACTTTGTATTATTTTTTATTTTGCCCGGAAAGAGATCTGATTGCATGGATATAGCGTTGTTATTGTTGTCGTAGAATGACGTGTGCCTCTGTGAAACATCCTTTCCCAATGCGGCTGTCGGGTTGTTGTTTATCAACGATAAGATGGACTTCCAGGTTTATATTTGGGTGTTTGGTACTGTACCAGGATGTAAAGCCTGAGTTGAGTTGTTTTTTTTTTTTTTTTGTTTTTTTTTTTTTTTTGTTTTCTTCTGACCAACCAGGTGGAGAGGCATGGACTTCTCGGTTGACCTCCTCCCTTCCCGTAAATCCGCCACTGTCAATCAATATTATTTCCTTCCAAAATATTTATGTTCCATTTTTTGCTTCATTTAAATTTTACCATTTCCTCCACAAAAGTCAGCCATATTTAAATAGTATTTAAATTGAAATCACTTGACTACGTCCACGGGACTTTAAAACACAGAAACCCTTGTGTCTTTATGTTCTTCCAGCGATGTTGTAAATTTCTGTCAAAACCTGTCAATTTACAAAGGAAGAAAAATGTTGTATACACTTAAACTAATGATGTCTGCTAGCTTTTATATTTCAAAACTTTATTTAAATAAAATATTGCAATTAGTATTTTTTTAATGGCATAAGGTTATAGGATAAATATTGAAAGTATCCTGACCGCTTATGTAGCCCAGTTTTCAACGCTATTCGACAGATTGTAGTATCAATGTTTAATTTTTATGATGTTTTGAATGGCATGGAAAATGTAGCATTTATTTGTTCTTGGCATATAATATGATTTTAGTCAGTATCTTGGATGGATTACTTTTGATGATTTTTGCAGACTCCGTCATTAAAGAATAATATTTATACCTAGTGATGAATTTTATTTTTAAATAAGTTGTGCATTTTATATAGCACTCTGAACAAATGATAAGACTTCTATAATCCATATAAACAGAAATTCTCGATTATTCAAAGGTAATTCATACACAGGTCTAAAGCAGTAGTAAAGTTATTGCTTGACAGTATATCTAGACTTGAAAGCGCGTCTTTGTTTACTGTAACAAACAGGTAATTCCTTACCCAATTTTGTACACATAGCAATAGCAACTTAAAGTCTTGAAAGGCAATTCTTTCGATTAAATACAATAGTTTCATCAATTTGCGTGTTTTACATGTAGGTATTAGTAACAATCTGCACCAAGAATTTTGAAAACTACACATACTAATACTGGTAGGATTATAATCATTAAAAGCCGCAATATATGCAATAAATCAGAAGAACAGAACCAGGTGAGAAGAAACTCTTCGTCAAATAGGATATAGGGTATATGATGATGAAAATTTGCAATGTTTAAACGCGCTCTCTCTCTCAACACCAATAATAGCCTACTTCTTCCAATTGAAGTCAGAGTGTTCATCAATGAAATGGTCAGACTGACCACATGTACGGATGTTTCCGCATGATATGGATATTTCGCGGATATACATACGGATGATCTGCAAGTGGGGATTTTTTATTTAACGATCGAAATGATAATGTTAAACATACTACTTCTTTTCCATTTCTGCATCTGTTGTTTTAATTGTCTTTTCAATGCATCTCTGGTGATAATATATTGTGCAAAATGAGGGGATGAAATGCGGGAAAATACCAAGAAAAAGATAAGTATATCTCTTTTTTAATGGTATTTTGATCAATGTGCTCTTGATTTCCTCCAAACGAGAATTTTCTCAACGGCAGATAAGGACTTGTACGAAATGTGTGTGGCCACTCTAAGCAATTAATCTGAAGACTTGGCGTATATATTACATCAAAACTATATAGACACGTGCTCTATCAATTAAAAGAAGGCGGCGTGTGCTACTCGTTATTACTGTGCAAACACCATTAATAACATCGTTAAATTATTCCTTATGACTTGTTGTTTACTGAACCTGTTGAATTCACTATGCAAATAACAAAGTTCCCAAATTGAGTCCAACCTGGTTAAACCACGTATGTATATTATCAATTTATTTTAGGTATTTTTACTTTTAAAAAAAAAATAATAAAAAAATGAGAGACTCTCTTTACTTCTTGATTAAATTTTTATATCGATAAATTCATGTACAAATAATAAAAACAGGCATATGCGTGTATATATATTATTTGCATACGAAATCTTGATGAAAATTATAGGGGAAAAAAAAAAAAAAACGTGCTAAGCAAGTCAAACTGCATCATGCTCATGTGGTCATTTGGCATCAAAGCCGTTACGTGTAGATGTTAGGGTAACTAGAACACGGGTAACAATAAGATTTACACGTAAAAAACGAACATTTTTATTTTCACAAATGGGTAGATAGAGCCATGCGATGATGATTATCTTTTCCAACATTTGTCCACTGCAAAATTGGTGAAAACCGCACGTAAACAATAAATCATTCAATAAGAGTTTTCAGATCGAAGATCAGGCTAGCATGTAAGCCATACTGTTTTCCTGATGTTGCATTATTTATTTATTTATTTAGACGCCTTCCATAAAAAAAGACTGAGTACTAAAAAGTAGGTCAGTATTTTCCCTTGGGTCCTAATGATCCAAGGAACATGTTATATATGGACTTAGAATGCGCTTAAATGAAGTTATAGTAGCAAACTAATACTTAACTTAAGGGGGTAACCTGTAAACAACAAAGTCCTTAGTGTGAGAAAGCATTGTGACTATATTCTTTGAGGTAGGGGCTGAATGATTGAAGAAAAACCCTGGCCAAGTTTCATGTTATACCACGCACTAAGCCGGAGCTAATGACAGGAAAACATACCTTCAGCACAGGAAAAGTAACCTCTAAATCATTAGTAAAGAAAAGTATGTAACTGTGACCTACTTTTTCTGGTGTAATTCCCAATTATGTGAGAAAGACCCTGACAAGGTTCAATGTACACAACGTTCCTACAACTGGCGATTTACCACAAAGACGCAACTTTAACATTGGGGGTAACTTGCAAGTAATTCATTCATGCATGCAAACAAGGTCAATGCAGCTTGTTTCACCCAATAGTAGTTTCCAATGAAACAAAGTAATATCCTGACCAAGTTACATAGAGATAGCATGTCTGCATGTGAAATTATGACAGGAATTGCATATTGTAGGTAACACTCACGCACACAAAACAGTTGTGCTTTAGCCAGATGAAAGTTAGTAATTGTAAATACCAAAATTTCGCAATTTTATTTAAATATTCTTTTCTGGAGACTTTTGTGGCCCTGAAAAGGGCCTTTATGATTGGGTATGAAGATTTGTCATATGTTTTTGAAATGTATTTCTGCAATCAGATAGGCTGCGCTGTTTTCATAGCCGCAAACTTCTGTTGTAGATCTTCAATTTCTTGCACTTTCTCCATTGCGTAGTCATGGTACATGTTACGGACCCCCTCCACCACAGTCAAGCGCAGGCGCTGTGTGTACCAGAAGGAGCGCTGTCCCAGCTTCTTGGCTTTCTTGTAACGGAAGGAGATCTCCTTTAGTCTCTGGTTCAAATGCAGAATCTGGTGACACGCATGGCGAAAGTGACATCTAGCTGTGCGAATCTTATCTTCTATCGCTAACATTTCTTCTGACTTGTGTTCTTCCACATTTACGTCTGCTTGCGACTCCATGTTTCAATCTGCAATAATGACGACCCATTTTCTGTCTCCCTTTTTATAGGAAACCTAATTAACAGCAATTCATACCCAACAATTTTGTGACAGATAATTAAGACGAAAGGGCACAACGATTTGTTTATGAAAAAGATATTACGTTACTATTGATAAGAAATGGAACTAAATTTCTTATCAAATCGTTGAGGCTTTTTTAAAATTTCTATTAACTGTTTACCTAGTCACCGCTCCAGAATAAACTGATCCTTATCTGCCGCTCTGATTAAGTCTCGCGCGCCACAATCTATACTATCTAGACTTGAAAGCGCGTCTTTGTTTACTGTAACAACAATTACAACAGTTCATCCCTTATCCAATTTTGTACATACAGCAATAACAACTTATTGTCTTGAAAGGAAATTCTTTCGTCATTAAAGTTTCCCAAAGTCAATTAAATAAAATGGTTTTAACAATTTGCGTGTTTTACAGGTAGGTATTAGTAACAATCTTGTAGGTATTAGTAATAATCTCGTAGGTATTAGTAACAATCTTGTAGGTATTAGTAACAATCTCGTAGGTATTAGTACGTAGGTATTAGTAACAATCTCGTAGGTATTAGTAACAATCTCGTAGGTATTAGTAACAATCTCGTAGGTATTAGTAACAATCTTGTAGGTATTAGTAACAATCTCGTAGGTATTAGTAACAATCTTGTAGGTATTAGTAACAATCTCGCAGGTATTAGTAACAATCTTGTAGGTATTAGAAACAATCTCGTAGGTATTAGTAACAATCTCGTAGGTATTGGTAACAATCTCGTAGGTATTAGTAACAATCTCGTATGTATTAGTAACAATCGCCACCAAGAATCTTGAAGACTACGCACACTAGTAGAATTATAATCATTAAAAGCCGTATATATGTCATAAACTGTCTTGTAAAATTGTTATTATTCGTCTATATACAATTTCTTTCATTTGTGGGAGCACACTAAGCATTATCATTCCAGAAGAATAGAACCCACCGAGAAGGAACTCTCTGTCAAATAGGATATAGGTATATGATGATGAAAATTTGCCATGCTTAAACGCTCTCTCTCTCAACGCCAATAATAGCCTACTTCTTCCAACTGAAGTCAGAGTGTTCATCAATGAAATGGTCAGACTGAAAACACGCACGGATTTTTCCGCATATGGATATTTCGCAGATATACAGACAGATGATCTGCAAGTGGGGATTTTTATTTAACGATCGAAATGATAATGTTAAACATACTACTTCTTTTCCATTTCTGCATCTGTTGCTTTAATTGTCTTTTCAATACATCTCTGGTGATTACATATTTTGCAAGATGAGGGGATGAAACGCGGCAAAAAAAAAAAAAAAACCAAAGAAGATAGGTATATCATTTTTATGGTATTTTGATCAATGTGTTCTTGATTTCCTCTAAACGAGAATGATCTCAACGGCAGAAAAGGAGTTGTACGAAATTTGTGTGGCCCCTCCTCTAAAAAAACTTGGCGTATATATTACATAAAAACTATATAGACACGTGCTCTATCAATTAAAACAAGGCGGGGAGTGCTACTCGTTATTACTGTGCAAACACCATTAATAACATCGTTAAATTATTCCTTATGACTTGTTGTTTACTGAACCTGTGGAATTCACTATGGAAACAACAAAGTTCCCAAATAGAGTCCAACCTGGTTAAAACACGAATGTATCCTATCAATTTATTTTAGGTATTCGTAGGAAACAAACAAAAAAAAAAAAAAAAAAAAAAAAAAAAATGAAAGACTTTTTTTTACTTATTGATTAAATTTTTATATCGATAAATTCAAGTACAAAGAATACAAACAGGCATACTTGGAAACATTTCTATTCGGGCATCGGACTTTACAGCATATACATGTATATATATATATATATATATATATATATATATATATATATATGCATACGAAATCTTGGTGTAAATTATGGAAACCCACCCCCACCCCCCCAAAAAAGAAAAAAACATAAACGTGTTGAGCAAGTCAAACTGCATCATGCTCATATGGTAAATTTGGCATCAAAGCCGTTACGTGTAGGTGTTAGGGTAACTAGAACACGGGTAACAATACGATTTGCATGTCAAAACGAGCATTTTTATTTTCACACACGAGTAGATGGAGCAATGCGATGACTACTATATCTCCCGACATTTGTCCACTGCAAACCTTGGTTAAACTGGACGTAAACAATAAATCATTCAATAAGAGTTGTCAGGTAGAAGATCAGGCTAGCATGTAAGCCATACTCTTTTCCTGATGTTGCATTATTTATTTATTTATTTATTTATTTATTTATTTAGACGCCTTCCATAACAAAAGACCGAGTACTGAAAAGTAGGTCATTATTTTCCCTTGGGTCGTAATGATCCAAGGAACATTCTGACCATGTTATATATGGAGATATTATGCGCTTAAATGAATTATACTAGCAAACTAATACTGAACTTTAGGGGGTAACCTGTAAACAACAAAGTCCTTAGTGTAAGAAATCATTGCGACCTATATTCTTTGAGGTAGGGGCTGAATGATTGAAGAAAAACCCTGGCCAAGTTTCATGTTATACCACGCACTAAGCCGGAGCTAATGACAGGAAAACATACCTTCAGCACAGGAAAAGTAACCTCTAAATCATTAGTAAAGAAAAGTATGTAACTGTGACCTACTTTTTCTGGTGTGATTCCCAATTATGTGAGAAAGACCCTGACAAGGTTCAATGTACACAACGTTCCTACAACTGGCGATTTACCACAAAGACGCAACTTTAACATTGGGGGTAACTTGCAAGTAACTCATTCATGCATGCAAACAAGGTCAATGCAGCTTGTTTCACCCAATAGTAGTTTCCAATGAAACAAAGTAATATCCTGACCAAGTTACATAGAGATAGCATGTCTGCATGTGAAATTATGACAGGAAATAATATTTGATCACTGGGATTAACCTGTCAACAAAAACGGTCGTTAGTGAAAGAAATGTAACTGTGACCTACTTTCCCATGAAGTAGTTCAGAATGACGCAAGGAACATCCGTACCAAGTTCAGTGAAGCTATTATGCCTAAAGCTGCAGGTAATGGCAGGAAAACAAAAATTCAACAGTAACTTGACAACGGACAACGCCAACGTTACCGAGTTCGTACAAGCGAGCAAAAACCATTTTTTTTAAAGACTGCTTCTTTCAAGGCAACATCAAAGTGTACAAGGAAAAAAAGTTGTTAAAGGATATGGAAACAATGATAGCCTTTACACGCGCATGCGCACACAAACAAAGAGCATTAGTTTGTCCATAAATTTGTTTTATGGTTTTGTTGTTGCTGCTATTATTATTGTTATTGTTGTCATTATTATTATTAGTAATAGTAGTAGTAGTAGTAGCAGTAATAGTAGGTAGTCAACAAAACCTACCTAATACTGCCTTATTACCATCAACTGATAGTGGAGATTTTAAAATGAAACCTAATTCTGAATAGTTTGAAAGACCTCAGTCCATACATGTGCCATGTTAAATTGGCTAAATATGTTTGAGTCTTTTGTATTTTTGTTCGTTTATAATGATCGCCATTATGCAACCTTGAAAATAATGAACGTACCAACACATACATTCTACTTTTAGTTTTTGGACCAATTTGATAAAGCACATACAATTTGATGGAAATTAGCTTTAAAAATAGTAGTACACCTATATCATGTATATTTCAACAGTTTTTAATTGTATTTTAATGCAGTTTTGTATATTAATGTACTTTTATCGCTTAGCACGTATTAGTTATTTGGATTAATTATAAATTTTACAAATAAAGAAATATCAACTCTATATCTAAATAGATTCATTGCCAAAAGTCGTTGTCCAAACAAACTCTCTTGTCCTAAAAATAATCAAACTCTCTTTCTCTCAATCTCTCGACCATTACAATCATGTGTTATTTCAGATAGGCACATTTTATTAATTAGCATAGAATGAAGATACCAACATGTACACATGTCGGACTCTGAAGGCCAGCGTCTCAATATATTATATAGCATAAAATGTAATTATGCCACTTTCTCTTGAACATTGCATATTTTAGGTAACACTCACGCACACAAAACAGTTGTGCTTTAGTCAGATGAAAGTGTAGTAATTGTAAATACCAAAATTTGGCAATTTTATTCAAATATTCTTTTCTGGAGACTTTTGTGGCCCTGAAAAGGGCCTTTATGATTGGGTATGAAGATTTGTCATATGTTTTTGAAATGCATTTCTACAATCAGATAGGCTGCGCTGTTTTCATAGCCGCAAACTTCTGTTGTAGATCTTCAATTTCTTGCACTTTCTCCATTGCGAAGTCATGGTGCATGTTACGGACCCCCTCCACCACAGTCAAGCGCAGGCGCTGTGTGTACCAGAAGGAGCGCTGTCCCAGCTTCTTGGCTTTCTTGTAACGGAAGGAGATCTCCTTTAGTCTCTGGTTCAAATGCAGAATCTGGTGACACGCATGGCGAAAGTGACATCTAGCTGTGCGAATCTTATCTTCTATCGCTAACATTTCTTCTGACTTGTGTTCTTCCACATTTACGTCTAACTCCATGTTTCAATCTGCAATAAGGACGACCCGTTTGCCGTCCCCCGTTTTTAAAGGAAGTCTAAGTAATCACATCAATTCATAACCAACAGTGTAGTGATAGATAAGACGAAAATACAACGAAATTTCTTATCAAATCGTTGGAGCTCTTTTGATTTCTACAAACTATTTACATAGTCACCGCTCCAGAATAAACGGATCCTTATCTGCCGCCCAGATTAAGTCTCGCGCGCCAAAATATGTACTACTTAGACTTGAAATCGTGTCTTTGTTTACTGTAACAACAATTACAACAGTTCATCCCTTATCCAATTCTGTACACATAACAATAACAACTTATTGTCTTGAAAGGCATTTATTTGGTCATTAAAGCATACCAAACTCAATTAGATAAAATAAATAGCTTCATCAATTTGCGTGTTTTACAGGTAGGCATTAGTAACAATCTCCGCCAAGATGCTTGAAAACTACACATGCTAGTATGATTATAATCAATAAAAGCCGTATATATGTCATAAATCTGACTTGTAAAATTGTATTATTCGTCCCCCAAAATGTATATATTCAAATTTTTTCACTTGTGGGATCACATTACACTTCATCATTCCAGAAGAGAGCAAGTTGGTCAGTATGGTGAATCTCTCATGCAAGGAGAACGCATATATATATATATATATATATATATATATATATATATATATATATATATATATATATATATATATATATATATATATATATATATATATATATATATATATATATATATATAATTGTTGGGGGTCGGAAAGATTTCTATTTTGCATTATGTTCCTGGCGAGAAGGAAGTCTGTGTGAAATACGATATATGATGATGAAAATTTAATACTTATATTTTGTTGTTTACTGAACCTGTGCAATTCACTATTAGAAAAAAACAACCCAAGTTCCCAAACGGAGTAAAACCTGATTGAAACACGAATTTATCCTATCAATTTATTTTAGGTTTTCGTATGGAGGGGAGGGGGGGAGGAACCCCAGGGCTATCTTTACTTCTTGATTAAATCTCGATATTGACAAATTCAAGTACAAAGAATGCAAACAGGCATATTTGGAAACATTTCTATTCGGACATCGGACTTTACATTAGATATAAAAAAAAGTTTAATTATAAAGCAAATATTTTGGAAAAATTAGCAGCCCCCGCCCAAAAAAACAAAACAAAACAAACATAAATGTGTTGAGCAAGTCAAACTGCATCATGCTCCTACTGGGTACTGAAAAGTAGGTCATTATTTTCCCTTGGGTCCTAATGATCCAAGGAACATTCTGACCATGTTATATGTGGAGATATTATGCGCTTAAATGAATTATACTAGCAAACTAATACTGAACTTTTGGGGGTAACCTGTAAACAACAAAGTCATCGGTGTAAGAAAACACTGTGACCTACTTTCGTTGAGGTTGGAGCAGAACGATGCAAGAAGCACGCTGGCCAAGTTTCAAGTATATACCATGCATTAAGCTGGAGCTAATAACAGGAAAACATACCTTCAACACTGGGAAAAATAACTGATAAATCATTAGTTTAAAGAAAAGTAGGTAATTGTGACTTTCTTTTTCTGGTGTAATTCCCAATTACATACATAATTTGGTGTAATTCCCAATTACACACATAATTTGGTGTAATTCCCAATTACATACATAATTTGGTGTAATTCCCAATTACATACGAGACCCTAACAAGGTTGAATGTACGTAAATGCATACAACTGGATATTTAACATAAAGATGCAACTTTAACAGTGGGGTTAACTTGCAAGTACAATGTGATTCATTCATGCATGAAAAGTAGATCACTGTAACTTACTTTCACTACAGTTGTTTCCAATAAAACAAAGTAATATCCCTACCCAGTTAAATCAAGATATACATGCATTTATATTTACACCAGAAAAAACTAATGTTTAATCACTGGAATTAACCTGTCAATAACAAAGCCATTAGTGAAAGAAAAGTAGGTCACTGTGATTTACTTTACCCCGAGGTAGTTCAGAACAATGCAAGGAAAATCCTGACCAAATGCCATGAAGATACCATACCTAAAGCTGGATGCAATGGCAGGAAAACAAAACTTCAACATTAACTTGATTGCAGACAACGCTGATGTTACAGAGTTCCTACTAGCAAGCTAAAAACAATTTATATTTTGTTAAGGCTTCTTCTTTCAATGCAACATCAAAGTTTACAAGGAAATAAACTTCTTTAAGGATATCAAAGAGGGAAAAATTATAACATTTACACATGCATGGGTGCACACACACCAAACACAAAGAACATTACTTTGTCTATAAATCTGTTGTTTTCTTATGGTTCATTTTGTAGTTGAAAAAAAAAAGGCCTTATCATCACCTCTGTGAAACAGAAGGTGGAGACTTTAAAATAGAAACCTAATTCTGAAAAGCTGAAAAGGTCTAAACCCCTGGATGTTTCATATTAAATTTTGGTTAAAATGGTTCAGTCATCTTCATTTTTATTTCCTTCCCTTCTGTTATTATTCAGTTGTCTTTTCTTTTGCTAATGGTGGCTATATTAAAAGGCAATTCTGCATTTTCAAATCTGAAGGGACCAGGATGCTCCCCATGAATTTGTTAAAAACTGGTTGCATGTGGGTTTTTTTTATAAGGTAAAAGTCTCTTGGGAGGTGTTGTATTTTGCAAGTCACAGTGGCCATATTGGATAGCTGATTGGCATCCTTTGTACAAATTTTAAAGGCCTTTGTGCCAGGATGTTTCCTGTAAACTACAGTCACATCGGTTATGCAGTTTTTGAGAAGTTAAAAATGTAGCAAATGTTTATGAATGGATGACGCATGACTGCATTGAACCATATTATAAGTTCAATAGATATTTTGCAAGGTGAATTGCAAAAAGTTCCACAGAAAGTAGTGTCTTGCCTACACCACATGCTATGATGTACAACAAATGTATTGGAATTGCAAAACTGAAACACATAGAATCTAAACAATGATGATGACACCAACGTTATGGGCAGAAAAGTGATACCTATGTTTCTTTCATCTCCTTGCACAGGTGAGACAAAAAGAAGAAATCTGCTACTGAACAAGCTCGTCCAAAATCTTAAACAAAAATCTATGTGCAAAAATGAATTAAAATCAAAATATATTTGCAGAAGTGATGATCTAATTCATCTCTTAAGATCAATGCCCTATCACTAAAATAAGAAATGCAAAATACCTTTTTCAGTTTCTTTATTGTAAGTGTGTTTACAGATATGTATTAATGACATTAAATAAACAAGAAGCCCAGGTTGCAAGTGATTTGCTCACCTGGCTGACATCTGCCCAATAGCCAAATGCATGAGCAATTGGATCAGTAGGATGTTTTCTGTAGAAATGTCTTCCAATGCATGTTATTAAAACAATTGTTTCAACGTTTCTCCATTTTTTTAAATGCCTTCATCCATATTTGATGGCACATCAACATCATTTACTGTAAGGCCTCTTTGCCATTATGCTTTCTTTCTGAGTTGGTAAAATTCTGTTAAGCATTTTATTTATAGATAAAGTGTGCAAATGTTTTCCTACTTTTAGGAACAACCACCATATTCTATGGAGGACTGGCGTAATTTCTATAAATGTGAAAGACATTAAAGCTAGGATGCTTTCTGTCAAATTCTGTCAAGTAGCTGTTTAGATGAAGTTATTAAAAGTTTTATATTTTTAGAGCAGCAACAGTATTTGATGGTAGATTGGCATCATTTGTAACAAATTTGAAAGCCATATATGTAAAGATGCTTTCAGTAAAATCATATCAAATTCTGTTTAATGGTTTTTGAGAATTTATTTTTAGCTTTTTCTATTGTTAGTAACAGTGGCCATATTTCATGGTGGATCAGCATCATTTGAACAAATTGTATAGACCTTCATGCCAGGATGCTTTTGTTAAATTTAGTCAAATTCTGTTGAGCAATTTTTGAGAATGAATTATATGTTTTTCTATTTTTAATAACAGTGACCAAATTTGATTGCTGATCTGCATCATTTATGTTAGTTGAAAGCCATTTATGCCTGGTTGCTTTCTGTTAAATTTGGTAAAATTCTGTTCAGTAGATTTTTAGAAGTCATTGAAAGGTTTTTCTATTTTTAAAAATGGCAGCCATATGTAATGGCAGATTGGCATAATTTTAACAAATCTGTAAGAACTTCATGCCAGTATGCTTTGTGTCACATTTGGTCCAATTCTGTTGAGTGGTGTTTGAGAAGAAGTCATTTAAAGGTTTTCTATTTTTAGTAATGGTAGCCATATTTGATGGTACATTGACATCATTTGTCTGAACAAATTTGAAAGAGTTCCATACCAGGATGTTTTCTGTCAAATTTGGCCAAATTCTGTTGAGCAGTTTTTGAGAAGATGATATAAATAACAAGTGAGAAGATGATATAAATAGCAATTGAGAATTGAATTGATGATATAAATTGCAATTGAGAATTGATGATGGATGATGAATAAAGGACTATACCATAAACTCTAAAATTTGCAAAAACAGTTTAAACATTGTAAGCAAAGTTGAACTGCATAAAGCATCAGTTTTAATTTATGTTAGCAAAGAAAACAAGTCATTATAACAAAATTTTAGACAGATAGTTCAGTAGTAATGAATAAGACATATGGTTCATACAGCCCAGAGAGTTTTTGTTCAAGGACTTCCAAATGTTTTCAAGAAGCATTCTTTCTTATGGAAATTCAACTTTTTCCACACGTTACTTTGTCAGGCATATACCGGTACTAATTCTGGAGACCAGCAATCAACATATCCAAATTTATTTAAATTAAATTGGCCACATGTCCATATGATTTTTATTGTGAACAAAGTACTTTCCTGTGAATTTTTTAAAACTATCCTTGCATTTAACCTGAGTTTCAGCTCTTTGCCATCCATCTTCAGCACTAAAGAAACATTTATGTTTGTAGTGAGTTTTGAAGATAAACAGGGAAAAGAACACCTACATTAATTTGATTTTTCATCTGAATCCTCTACAAATTTACTCAAGATCCCTACAATTTCATTTAATTAGATGCAGATGACTTATTTTGCAGTGTTTTCAATGCAGCTTGGAGAGGAGGAGATCAATAAATACCAAAGCAGACAAAGAAAAGAGGATGGATTTGATACCATTATTAATATATTCGACTCCTATTAAAATACATTCAAATAGTTAAATGAATATTCAAATAGGAATATTTGGTATTCGTTTCAGCTCTAGATTAAACCAATTATTTTAAAACTGAAGGTATTTTCAAGGCAACTCCTCAAATTCAAGGATATTTAAAAGTTGTATGAATCATGCACATCTTTTCTTTATTGATGAAGATTAATTACATTGCCTCAGTTGTAGGTATGATTTTAAACCAGAATCCAGAAGCTTACTCAAAACTAAACATTGTGCTGACCCCACCACAGTCATTACGAGTCCAACAAGCATTTCTATACTTTTTCAAGTGAGCTACAATAGGTATGTATTGTTATGTAAACAGGATATTCAGTATCTCAATAAACATGATATATAAATATAGATACAAATATACATAAAAAAAAGATATAAGTTGGCACTTTAGAAACAGACCCCTAAAACTTTTTAATTATTTGATTATTTGTCTATAACACACATTTTGCTGGGTCCTAGATTTATTTTCCTAAAGTTAGATTTATTACACATACTATTCAACTGTAAATATTGGTCAACAAGAGTACTATGAATGGCACTAGTAGGGCATGCTTGATTGTGAAGATTACTGACCAACTGGTCTCAATGCCATCTTGAACTAAACAAACTGTGCAGAAACCATCATTTTCTTATTAGACTTACATGACCCTGACCTTTACCTTAGACCCCAAACTGAATAGGTTTCTTTCTTACCCTAAGTGCAAGCCATCCACAAAGTTTCATCAAGGAACTTGCTCTAAACAAAAGTTACTGTACAAAACCCATTTTACTTTGAGTCACAATGACTCTACCTTCAACCTTTTGACCATAAAATCAACAGGTCTCTTCCTTAGCTCAAGTGATCAAGAACAAATTTTTGTGCAGAAACAATTTTTAATTTTTAAGCCAGAGACCCTGACCTTTGACCTTTTGACTCCAATATAAATAGGCTTCTTCCTTACTCCAAGTGCAAGCCATCCACAAAGTTTGGTCCAGGCCTGTGAGGGGGAACTAATGCTATTGTGCAGAAAACAGTGACCTAAACCTTTAACCTCTGACTCTTAAATCAATAGACTTCATCCTTACCCCATTAAAGCCACCATATTTATTCTTTCAGTCAGTGATCTTGACCTTTGACCCTTAAACCCCAAATCAATAGGCTTCTTCCTTGTCCCAAGTGCATGCCATCCACAAAGTTTGGTAAAGCAGATGGTGGTAAACTAAAGTTATTGCATGGAAATGAAAAAGGTAACAGAGGGATGGATGGACAAAAAAAAACTATATATTTTGCCTTTTGGTGGCCATATGAAAACTGCCCCAATTATTGCAAGTTTTGAGGGGCTACACAGAGGGCAAATGCCACAAAAATAGGCAAGTCAGCAGAAAAGTTGTGCAGCAGCCAACTCCATTTTCTCACCAGAAATATTTGCCAAATATACATTTTTTTCACCAGATTAATATTTTTTTTTGCAAATTGCAAAATGTAGTTTTTGGGGAGTAAAACTAATTTCAGTTATGTAATAACTACCTGACACTATTGCATTGCTTTCCTTTTCCTGGATGCAAAGTGCCCAGTCCAAGCCAATATTCCCTCCTCCTCTTTCAATTGCTAACTGGTGGACCAGAATTGGAAAGAACATGATCCCAGTCTGACTCATTAGTCATAGCCAATATATGGAATACTCTTCCTCTTTTGAGTCTAAGACTACAGGAAATTTACAGTAGAATTGGAAAGAACATGATCCCAGTCTGACTCATTAGTCATAGTCAATATGTGGAATACTCTTCCTCTTTTGAGTCCAAGACTACAGGAAATTTAGAGTAGAATTGGAAAGAACATGATCCCAGTCTGACTCATTAGTCATAGCCAATATATGGAATACTCTTCCTCTTTTGAGTCCAAGACTACAGGAAATTTAGAGTAGAATTGGAAAGAACATGATCCCAGTCTGACTCATTAGTCATAGTCAATATATGGAATACTCTTCCTCTTTCGAGTCCAAGACTACAGGAAATCAGAGTAGAGTGGGAGGGAATCTTTGTAACATTAGCAGGTGAGTAATACACAATTAGTCCCCACCACCACCACATTTTAATAGCAGTAATACAATACCTACTACTATTGCATTCTTGATTTTGGCCTCAACAAAAACTGGTATAAGAAATAAAGGCATGTTCACTACTGTGAACTTTTAGATGGTTTCTTGCCATATGTTGTGCTGCTGCAATAGGACCCAACAAAATACATACCTTCACTCTGGCGTGCCACAAGTGAAGGTAAAATGATGAAAAGGTAGTGTGAGAGCACCTGTAGGTTGTTTTCATAAAGTCATCCAATGACAAGTGGCCTAACCTCATGGGGTAAATTCTCATGAAAGAAGGTATCTCTCTGTGAGGGACTGATAAGCTCTCTAGATAGTGAGGACAATCCACTTGGAATGGAGGTTGCTGTAATATAAGAGGAACCCTTGAGAGGGAGAAAGAAATGAATCCAACATTCCTTCTACCTTTAGCGGAAGCCAAAGAAAACTATATGGCCCTAACTGGACAAAGAAGCCTATCTTGATCATCCCCAGCACAGATATGGTGGAGAATGGGAATCTCAAATGGAACATGAGCTACTGAAGGTAGATGATTCTTCATCAGAAACCCAGGCTGGCAAAGAAAAGAAACCAAATCATAGTTCCCATTGAACTGTAAACAACCCTTTTCCAATGACAAGGCATCAATCTGACACTGAGAACAGGAAGATGGTCTTAAGGGTAAGGTTCTCGAAGGAATCTTCACTCAAGGTTGATAAGGAGGTTACAATAACACCCAAAGAACAGACAAAAGGTTTCATCTAGGCATTAATGAGCGATACACCAGCCTCTGAAGCTCAACACAGCTCTTGAGATCAGAAAGATCATATCCAACCCAATGGCAGAACCCATAGAGAACTTGAGAGTGTAGAAAAAGGGCTGCCCTATAGCCCTTAATACTAGAAACAGAACATTCTCTTTTCTTGAACAGGAAGAGAAGAAAGTGTGCTACTGGGATTAATGGAAACAGCTAGGATCAACCCATTCTTACGGCACTAATTACAGAGGATTCTCCACTTGTCATTGTAAGTCTTGAAAGTTGATAGCCTCCCTGCCTGAGCATTGCAGGTCCCTACTCAGTGGTAATCTACTGGGCTAGTCTACCAACAGATCGAGTAGATTGCTGAACCATGTCCACTGGGGCGGGGGGGCTGCTACCAGGATGTGGAAATCCTGATTTGGTGGAGAACCTATGGAATTATTTGTAAGGTGGGAAGGCGTAAGCATACAGATGATCCCACTTTAGACTGAAAGCATCCACCCTGGGTCACTGATCTGGCACTGGAGAGAAATAAAGAGGGAGCTTGTTGTTCAGTCTCATAAGAAACAAGTCCTCTACTGGCCTACCCCCCAGTTAAAAAAGTGCCTCAGCGACAGACAGGTGCCAGGATCATTCATGTGAAGGCCACATGGCATAATCTGGATAGGCTGTCTGCCAGGATATTCCTGATGCCCAGAATATGGCAGACCATGTGAGTGATCTTCAATTAGACTGCCCATCAAAGAATGTTCTGAATTTCCACACAAAGGCAAGGAGCATGTGTACCTCCTTGATGCCTGAGGTATACTGCTAATAACTATTGAGGCGATCATAACACAATGATGCCCTATGAGGCTGATGCAATCTTGGAGGACTAGAAACACTGCCCATAATTCTAGGTTGTTTATATGAAGAGTCGCCTCTTCCCAAGACAACAACCCCTGAAGGACTACCCCTTCTGGCTCCAGGTGCACATTCCATCCCGAATCTGATGCATCTGTGTACAGAAAGGAGTGGGGTTTGGGAGCATGAATCAGGACTCCAGTCAGAAATCAGTCCCTGATATAGCCACCCACTCAGATGGTGGCAAAAATCAGTCCCCAGGGGAGTCGGAGCTGATAATGGGTCCTTGTGTGGTCTCCAGTTTGCTAGGAGAAAAAGTGGAGAAGGAATAAGTGAAGTCTCCCTAGGGGACCTAATTCTGCTGCTGCAGTGTTCAAAGTTGTCTGGCGAGACAAGTAAAGATGGGCTGACAACGAAGTGTTGCCCACAAGAAATGCTATGAATGCCAGAATCTATTTGATCCTATTTGGTGGAACATGAACCCTCCCTGGATTGGTGAGGAAATTAATCCCCAAATACACAAAGTTCTGAGAAGGGATGCAATCCAACTTAACTAGGTTGGGGATTAGACTGAGACGATTCACCATCAACCAACATAAGGAAAGGTCCCTTAGAAGAGAATCTCTGAGGACATTGTGCAGCAAGCAGTTTTTTTAAAATACTGGAGGATGGGGACACCTGAAGACCTCAAGTACACTGCTATTACCCCCATCACCCTGGCAAAGGTTTTGGGGGTAGCAGCAGGGCTTAATGGGAGAGCCTGGAATTGAAATACCTCTCAGCCAACATAAAACCAGAGGTATTTCCTGTGAGGCTTTATAGTTTATTGACTAAGGCTGTCGTCTCCATAAATTTGTTTAAGGCATAAAGATCAATTACGAATCAAAATGTTCTGGCTTTCTGGACACCAAAAAGATTCGGGAGCAGAAACCTGTTTTTTTTTCATTTTCCATCTTCTTGACTGTGCCCTTTTGTAGAAGGGTGTGCACCTCTTCCCTTAGCTGAACCAGTGTGGACTGGTGAAACAGAATGGGGGGTTCCATGATGGAGGAGGATGTTCCTGGAAATGAACCCTCCCTTAAAGTAGAACAGACCCACATATCATCCATGATGCCCAACCAAACCTTTGAAAGGAGGGCCAGTCGGGCACCCACTGGAACGTTGTGAAGAGGAAATGGCTGCCCAAGAGTGTGGAACTTCCTATGGCGAATTACATCTTTCCTTAGGGAAGGGGAAGGAGCCTGAAGACTTTCTCCCAAGCCTCCACGACTGATTTGTCTAGCAAAAGATGGGTGTGAGGGATTGTTTTGAACTAGGTCTGCTTGTGAGTCTGTTGAGGTTGGATCTGCTAGAAAAAATCTGGGAGGAGGTCCCCTATGTCGATCTGAGTGATGGCGCTTCTTGGCCAGTTTTGACAGGCATGGAGTCGCTGGTCCCTCAAATCCTGATATGTTACTGTGGGGACAAGACCACCCCAGAGTGTTTTTGCCTCGAGAGATGTAGCCCTCAACATGTTCTTGCTGTGGTCCAAGGCTGCATCTCTGTGGAAGTGAAGCTCTATAGAGAGTGCCACTCACATGGAAAGCTCATGTCTGGACATCTTAGCAACAGCCTCCTGCAAGCGCTGGAGACAATTCCTCCATAAAGAGACTTTAGGAGACAGCCAAAAAGAGATTGTCATGAGAGGCAATTATCACTAGGGTGTGCAGGCCTTAAGTGCCAAGGCCAGGAAGGCACCTGATAACTGGAGGTGGAGACCAAAGGTTGGAGGATTGAAGGATGGACTGACAATCCCGTCTGCTGCCAAACAGACTCTTGACCCCGGCAATAATTATCCACAAGATACCATCGCTGAGTGAAGTACAACAGAAGATCTGAACATGAGTGGGTTCCAGAAAGTCTCTCCAGACTGGACAGAATCCTAGTGTTTTTGGGCCCAGAAGGCTTTGGACATTGGTCTGGGGAAGAAGGTGGTAAACTTTGTTCACTGCCTTTTCAAACAACCCAGTTTCATCCTCCTCCAACACCTGACCTGACAGGTGGTAAGAGGCAAAAGACCCTAAAGGAAGAAAAGGACCTGGCACAGCCAGCTCCTCTGGGAACTCATTAGAGTCCACTAGGATAGGAAGGACATTATGATCCTGAGCCTGCTCCTGAGGCAAGACAGTAACATCCTTTTCTGTATACCTTACTGGAGAGGGAGACATCGAATGAGGTTTTTATCATCCTTTAACCACTCAAGGGGATGGGGTAACAGGACTAGCCATACTAGTTGTTTGGTTGCTCAAAGAGCGTTGCTGCAACCAGTGACTGGTACTCTAAACCCGTTGACTGGTAACTGTCCAGTACCAGTTAGAAAGGAGCGACATGCTTATATTGGTCACCAGTACTCTACTTACCTTGAGAGGGCACTGCTCATCCTTGTCGGGAGGGCACGCCATTGAAAGGGTGCTACTCATTCCTGTCGGGAAGGCGCACTCGTTCTCAAGGCCATGGAGCTATTGGAGCTATTCCCTGGCACTGATGGCATTGGAATGAGCATTAGTGATCCCTGACCTTTTGAACAATCTCTGGACCATGGAAGTTGCTCTTGGTTCCTGCTCCACAGGAGTAAACTTCCCTAACACAGAAAGTGATCCAGACCCCTCCTTGGAATGGAGGGTGTTGTCCCGAGATAAAAAGGATGAAGTGGGACCTTCCATACTCCCTGATAAGAGAGGCAGCTTGCCACCAAGTCCCACAACTTATCTGATCAAAGGTGACAAATTGAACATCTGTCCATGCATGCACAATCCATACATGATAGAAAGGTGGGGTGAGTGTCCCAAAGGACCTTCTTATGCCTGCATTCACCCACACCCTGAGACATATTATGTTGCGGAAAAAGAAAATACAAAACAACACAAATGGAACTAGAAAAGGGTAGGCAATACTTGCCCTGACACTGGTACTAAGAAGGGGAACAATTTACAGAAGCACTGGTTTTCTGAGCAAGGTGCCAAAATCTTTTACAATCACAACCAAATGCAATAAAGCACTCAATTATACAAGGACTGGGAAGAAAATAACTCAATCAATACAAAAAGGGCATTGACTGACTGATAATACCGGTGCATTTAACAACAACAACAACAACGAAGGTCAAATTTGTTGGAGTCTCCTGACATGTGAACTCGCAAGATCAGTCCAACAAAAAAAAGGAAGGGTATTCCATATGTTGGCTAGGACTATGAAGTCAGACTAGGATCATGTTCTTTTCAACTCTGGGAACTTTGCATCCTGGGAAAGGAAAGCAGTGCAATAGTAGCATATATTGCATTACTGCTATTAAAACTGGCAATTACAGGTGGAAAAGTTAATTTAGATGATGACCATAATATGTAACGAGTTTCACGGTGATAAAAAAAACAAAAACAACTGCAAGTTGCATTCTGTCTTACAATGCACATCTTTCAAGTCCTGGAATGAAGTAAAGCTATAGATACTTAATATTCTCAATGTTATGACAAGTTTGTTGTAATTATATATGACTCTGAGTACTATTTTACAAAAAATGATTGGATGCATTTACATAATGTGACAAAATATGTTTGGTTATACACAGATCTACCAACCCTAAAGACCTTCTCAGTAAGGCAGTCTATATTTTTCCTCAAGTTAGACTAATGTTCAGTAAGGTGTAACGAAATATGTACTGCTACTGTTGACTTGGATAACATGCATTGGAAAAATTTATAAGTGTGGTCTGATGCAGCAATGACAAGATTATGCTTAATTAAAGAGTTCTTAAAGTACCCTTGCACCTTAATGTTCTCCAGTTCAGTTTTAGAAACTGTAGTTCCAAACCCCAGGGAGGTCTGTGATTTCCGAAACTGCAGCCCCAAACCCAATGGAGGTCAGTGATTACCGAAACTGCAGCCCAAACCCAATGGAGGTCAATGATTTCTTCTTAAATCAACTCAGTGGAATCTTTATCTATTTTTTTAACTTGCATGGTGGTGGCAATCATCTCTCCTGCCATGAGCAATACTCAAATTGACTCAACATGATGTCCAATAAATGTAATGGTCACCTTTCCTGTTTTTTTCCAAGCACGGAATAGAATCTGAATATATTGTTTCTTTTTATTCTTCTGTGCTGATTGTGTGGATCTATTTAAGAGGATTATCATCTCCATTACCTTTATGTTTTCTTTGCTGGATGATATTTCTAGACTATGCAAATACTTGATCATGTTGGTGGTTTACATGAACATGGGTGGATTAAAACATGAGGTACACCCTGTTAAGTTAGACTGGTTCCTTGATGAACTGCATGGAGTCTTCAACCCAGATCCAGACCAACCCTGACAAGCCAATATCCGAATCTGACTGAAAAACTGTATTTTCATATTTTTTGCTACTGTTCTGTAAGTCTGCAGTTTAGGGGTCATTTCAGTAATCCTTATTGTAAAATCGTAGGGGTTGGCAGGTCTGTTATATGTTATCTTGGTGAGTATACACTGCATAATTGGATATAGTAAAACCTGTCTTGACAGACCACAAATTTTGCTAACAAAGAATCGTCTCTCATAGCAGGTGGTTTCTTGACTGAATAGAGATCATCAAACTACTACGAATTCATATTATTTTAGTGGATATATATTTCCATGGTTTTGCTAAAAATGACATTTTCATCAGTACCGGTAATTAAATTTGTGGTTTGGAGAAGGGATCCTAATGTTTCCACAGAAGGATCACTGCTTGTTGGGTCTTTAAATTTGCAGCTTTTTAGCATGAAAATTGGTTATGTACGAAAAACTAGTGAAATCACATTATACAACAAAACCAAATATGTGCTTGAAGAATCTATTCTCATACAAATGGTGATCTCCCAAAAACAGTTGTCTTTCAAGTCAGGTTTTACTATATAAGAATTGATGATAATAGATTCTGTTTAAACATTCATACAGTCTAGCCACAATGAGCCAATGACAACCATGCCTACATCAGATTACCTCAAATGTCAGATAAAATAAATTCAACTATACATACAATCAACAATAAATCATTCCATTCAAGGTGTCATGTTCTACTTCTTCAAAATAAGATTTTCCTGAAAATATGACTTATCCCCAATTTTTCCTTCTAATCTCACCTGCAATTCTGGGTGAGTGGGAGAAATTTTCAGTGGCAGCAAAATTTTTATTGGTTTTCGACTGCAAGACATTTCATTTTGTCTGCTCTGGACAAAGTCCAATAGAGAGAAGTAAGATATAAAAGACTCACCTGCAGTACATAAGAAAATTATGTTTTACTGAATAAAATATTACCTAAAATATGAATTGAAATATGGTTGGAAATACAAAATTTCATTAAAGTTAGGCAATTTCACATTCAAAACCCATAACAAATCTGATTCAAAAGTATATTGCAAAATACATGTAAATAAAACAATTTACAAAGTGAATACATGGTACATTAAAAGCCGATTGTAATGTTAAAATCTGATATAAAAGCTAGCACCTAAGCCCTTATTTACAAGTTATTAAAGTGACAAATTCTATGAAGCACAGTATATCGTTCTGGGTATATAATTCTGATGGTAGCATGAATAAGCACTTTATAGTCCGAGTTTGTCACATGTCTTTTTCATTCAGTGCTCAACATAATAAAAACTACCTCTAGATGTAAGGAGACGGAGTGGCCTACTGGTTGGTACTCTGGACAAAGGACCTCCTGTTCAAGTCAAGCCCCAGTTTTGCTGCTGATGCTGTACTCTCTGAGAACCACATGGGGGCTTAGTGGTTAACATGTTGGACTTGTGACCAGAAGACTGCAAGATCAAAGCCTGTCATCAGATCAGCTCAGGTCAACTGTCATGGTGTTTACTGGTCAAGGCACTTTACTCTACTTGTCTCTACACGATATAATCTTTATGTGTTGCTGTGCCATAAAACACCACAAACCAAACAGTGCCTACTTATAATCAACCTAGTTGTAAATGGATAACGATATCCTCTTGGGGCTGGGGGGCAAACTCAAGATTGACTGGTGTCCCATCTGGGGGTCTCTTACTCTCAGTTGCTTAACACCACGGAAAATGAGATAAACTCTCACCCTGTGAGCCAATGAAGAGTTTTGTTTCTGAATGTGATTCAATCCATTTTCAGCATTATTAATGATGATAAGCCATTCACATTAGGACCGGGTATCAGTAGTTCATGTCCGGTATGCTGCGTATCATGATACGCAACATATGTATTGATGATACCCATTCAATGGTATTTAAGCAGGTCTACCTGTAAATTATTGTCGAGTTTGTCTAACTTAAACCATATTACACTGAAATGTTCAACCTTGGTCTTTCCAGTGACTTGTTGGAGATCTGAAAGAAAAGATTCTAACTAACTGGGACAACACTCAGCCATTTCTGCCAAAACCAAAAAAGAAATATGTTAAAGAAGGAAAAGAAATTAGGACCCTGCTTATGTTCATAGTTGCACCATTAGTTGTGCAGACAAATATAAACTAAGATCAAGACATGAAGCTCAACATAGTCGATTTTGTTTTACTTCCTGTTGTGATGTGATGGATTGATTCATACTGAAAACAACTATTTTATTGATTTATTCCATTTAATGAACATAATTTTTTATGACAAGTCGAGCATTTGTTGGAATTTTAAAAGTTCTTTTTAATCTATACAGAATAATTAATATTGGCATACTGATGTATACCAGTTTATCAATATGCCTATCTAGCCTTAATTCACACAGAATTTATCTGAATGGCCAAGTGTCATTATTAATGCTGCAAACAGCTCAAAATTATTTACTTGTAAAACTCCAGATGATTTCTGATGCACCATACAAACCCCCATTAGTATTTGGCTTGTTCTGTGACAACATACTTGACACAACTTTGAAACAAGTTTCCACTGAATGCTGTGTCTGACCCGTGATGGTCTGATGACTTACTGTATATATAATCTGGGTCCAAATGCAAACAACATAAACCCTGATCTGCCATCGTATAATGTGCCGGCATATCAGGGTCTATGTTGTTTGTTTTACTGATTAGTCCTTACAAACTGCACAGACCCAAATCTACCAGCGCATTATGCGACAGCAGATCTGGGTCTATGCAGTTTGCAGTTGGTATTGGCTTATATGCAAGTATATATGGTAGCTTTCTGCTAATGCGGGCTAGACTAAAGTCCTAATACCAAGGAACAAACTTTATGTATAGCGAAATATTATAAGACAGTTTCCATTGAATACAGCCACTGATGTAAAAGTTGTATGATTCAATCAAAGTATTGAGAATACTAGTGGCTTGGAGGGTAAGGAAATACAGTATATTAAACATGATAAAAGGGAGGAACATAAATTGTGAAATATTGATAAATATTTTCCTTTTTTATGATCATAAGCAAATATCAATATACCTCTAAAAACATGTAATATGAATTTTTAAATATTTAAGTATTTATTCTCATTATTTCTTAACAAAGAATTTAAAAAGTATAGAGAAAATATTTAACTATGCAATTACCTTGTATTTGTATTGAAATGATTCTACAAAGAAACTGTTGAACTGGTAGGATATCAGTACTGTAAATTCAAGAATTTAAAAAGTATAGAGAAAATATTTAACTATGCAATTACCTTGTATTTGTATTGAAATGATTCTACAAAGAAACTGTTGAACTGGTAGGATATCAGTACTGTAAATTCAACATATATTTGCAACATTTAATTTATACAAATTGCTAATTTTCAATACTGTTATTACAAATATTTTGTTAGCAAATTTTAATTTTCTTACAAAAATGTATATAATTTTAAGGCACACCAAAATGTTTTTGTTTCACAGTATTCTTCAAGCACTTTTTTCTTCTGCAAAAAATAAGCTGTGAATTCATTATTTTTCTAGGGGTACAAATTGTTGGGGATTTAATGGTTGTTAAAAACCAAAAATTTTAAGTTCCAATGAATAATCCTTCTGTGGAAAGAATAGAATTCCTTCCCAAAGCCACGAAATTAAATATTTATGAAAATGCATATTTTTCATAAATCCACACGAATTGATACCCACAAAAATAAATGAATTGATAGAATTTTTTTCCAGGACTTCAAGTAATGCATGTATCTGCAACAATGGACTGGATGTCAGAGTTGAAAAGTCCTCACACAAGACTTACAAAACTCTGAACACAAAAAAATGAGACTAAAAAGACTAAAAATCTAGAAAACATTTTGTGTATTTTGAAACCAATGAAATATTGTGAAGTTTAAAGCTAAATGTGAAATTTATGTCTCTACCTTAATGAAAAATAAATCTATCATTAATACAAATTTTTATTTTCTAGTTTTGAGTTCAAAGTGGTGCTCCTGATGCTTGGACTATGATGCTTGGACCTGAGTACCTGTGCACTTTTCCATAGTTTTCTTCTGCAACATATTAACTGTGCATGGTAAATTAATATTAATAGATATGAATCTTGAAACAAAAAATAAAAAAGGCAGGAATCATTCTTGGGTGATCTTTGTTTATAACTGAACAGCTCCAGACATGCCAACCACTACCAATGTCAAATAGGAATGTGTTTAAAAAATCGGAATGTGAAGAAAAAAACAGGAATACTGCAAGTTTTTATAAAACAATTTATTTGAAGGATTTAACCCAACTTATTTCAAAGTGATTGTTATTTGAAATGTGCTTTCTACAGTCTTCTTTCATACTATGTGCCAAGGTGAATTCCACAAAGAAAAGATTGCAAAGGCATGCTATTCATCGAGTGCTGATGCCTTGTGTATCCCATTTTGAATTTTTGTACCACGTTTTTTAATCAAGGTATCCTTATTGGTCATCTTTTGTTTCAAGATCTTTCTCAAACTTTCTCTGATGAATCAGAGAACTAAGCTGATGTAATTTTTGATTGGTTAATATTCAATTGCTTTTATGATACAAGCACTTAGGAATGCTTACACAAATGAATTACAATCAACATTACAAGCATTTCAGTGATCCAGATATACAAGTATTTAAGTTCCTGTGTTTTCCTAATATAAACTCTGACTAAAAAATCTGAATCTCACAGAAGTGATCTTAACAGTGTAATCTGATTTCAATATAGGAATGATTCTACCAAATTAGGAATGGTTGGCATCTCTGTAGCTCAGTGAAAGACGCATGTATATTTGTTCATGTCCTGGGTTCAAGTCCTAGTTCTGTGCTGTCAAAGCTTTTTGCACACAGAACACAAGCTCAAAGCTCAATCTCCTTACATAAATTGGCTGAATGCACTGATTTTCAGAAACTTAATGATGTTAAAATAACGGTTGTTTCCCAGAAGACCTTTAGAGTGGCTCTGTTTTGAAGAGAAGGTGTAAGTCTGGTATATTACCACAAGTCTGGATGGATCTTCTCTGCGTGGGATGGGACAATTTATCCCGCTGACCCCGTTGGATGTTCCCTTGATTGGGACAAGAAGGGGTCTTCTTGCTCTCCCAGAAATTGTTTTGGTTTTCATTCATCCATAAAGCTTCGCATCCTTCCTGTTCCTTGAAGAGTCTGTTTTTTCCACTGGTCCTTTTAAGACCATAGGTTGGTCCTGCCTCTTTATTTACACTGGAATTTCTGGTTAGTTGAACAATGATCTCTGTAAACAAAAATACAACAGTTACAAATGTACATAAAGATATATATTACTGTAATAATTTCCTGTACAGTTCTTGTACATGACTACAAAGGGGACTGTCAAATTTCACATAACCTCATTTTAGATAAAGTTTTTTTCTTCAGACCTGTATTAGTACTAAATATAACTGTACTCCACGAATAAATTCATGAACCAGTCTAAGAAATTTAGCTCATTTGCATATTTGTGGAAATCGCTGCCATATTTGGAGTTGTATTATCGATACGGTTTAAAGCATTTATGAAAGAAAAAAGACCAACCTTTCAAATTTTCAGAGGTATGACAATCTGAATGGACATATATAGCGATACACTCTGTTGTCATAATCTTTACATTATGAAACATTCTGTTGTCGTAATCTTTACATTATGAAACAATCTTGATATTAGAACTCACTTGCAGACATTATAATAATCTGAGCCATGGTCATGGTTGGAGATCAATTTTTAGTGATGATTGAGTCTTGCTGAGTTTTAATAAGTTGATTTGTTTAATACCTTATGTCCATTCAAACAGATTAAACAACCTCTGCCACAGTTCTTAAACTTGCCCCCAGATTACAGAAACTGAAATTTGTTGTATCATAAAGGGTTAGTCCCTGGGTATATTCTGTGCACATTTACATGTTTCACCAATGGCAGTACAGGTACATGAACAGACTGAAATACATTAGTTTTACAAATAAAAAGAAAACTAACACCAGAATTGTAACCAGACTTAATTTTTTGTAAAAGAAAACATTGAAACATTATCATGCAAGTGTTCTTTTTTGGCAAGCAATGATATAATGCAACCTAGTTTACCTAGTCCGCTTCCAACCAGAAGTGAACTTGCTGGTCCCATCAATCCACAATCCTGACAATTAAAGAGCTGAATTTCTTTCAAGTAGGGGTTTCCTGATAAGAGCCAGATGTGAAGTACAGTCTGTCTGGACATGGATGGAAGATATGCGATCTCGGTTTTTTGAGCAGGTTGGGTGACATCTGGATCTTCATGGTGAGGTATATTACTAGATCAAGTAGAATTGCTGACCCAGGACCTATCCCATCAGAAAAGGGTGATCAGAACCACATTGCAGGTGTAGGCCCTTATTTTGTGAATCACTCGGAGTCAGAACAACTGCAGGGAAGGCATATCCAAAGTTCCCATCCCAACTGAATGATAGAGCATCCTCTATCCAGCCTTCTAGGTATGGTACTGGCAACACAAAGGAGATACGGGCTCCAGCTTGTGATTCCACCTGGTTGCAAAGAGATGAACCATCTGACGACCCCAAAGAGTGCAAATCCAATGGAAGATTGATGGGCAGAGAAACCACTCTCTGTGCAGAGTCTGACTTCTCCTTCATAAAGAGTCAGCTTGTGCATTGAGCCTGATTGGGGTATGTCTTATCTAGACCAGGATTAAATCCCAGGAGTGCCAACAAAGAAAATCCCAGACCAGGACAAAGAGATCTGGTGATGTGGTCCTCCCTTGCCTTGGAGGTAAATGACCTCTAGCAAATTGTCTGACATTATGAGGGCAACCTTCCCATACAGGTGTTCTGCCAGGAAGGAAAGGCATTGATTATGGCCTTAATTTCCTGGAGATTTATGTAAAGGGCACTCTCCTCTGGCCCCCATTTGCTGGTTATTGCACCAAAGCAAGGCAAAAGGTGGACTCCCCAACCTGTGTGCTAGCATCTGTACAGGCTTTTACTTCCTGTTGGGTATCTCCAGATCAAGACATGGTGGTCAATAGAAAAGGGGTGCCACTGAGCTAAAAGGGCCATCTGCAATGGGCTCCTAAAAAGTTGGACGAGATGAAGAAGGTCTGTGGCAACAATGAAGAGTCAGTTGAGCTGTAAAACTCCATGCAGAGATCCACATCTCTTTGGAGTCTGACTCCTTGAGTTCAACAGTGCAGACAATGCATCTGGAGGAATGATGGAACAAACTGCTACGAGTCAGAAACTCCATGCCAAGATGAATAAAATGCTGATTCTCCCCATTCACATAGAAAGACCAGCTGAGTGAGAAGGAAGAATAACCTGTTCATATCTTGAATCAGAATTAAACTTAACGTGCTTTTGTAAGATGTCATCCAGGTACGCTGAAGTTACTTTTGTTGATGTTCATCTGAAGTGAGTGTTGATACATTCGACTGTCTTGGTGAAACCCCATCTACTGAGACTGAGTTCACATAGGAGTGCCTGAAACTGACATGTGATTCCATGGAACGTGGACAGAAATTGCATGATGATGTGTGAATCAAGATATGAAAATAGGCATCCATCAAGTCAAGGCTGATCACAAAACTTGTCCATCTTTCAGAAAGTCTTATTTTCTGTGACATCTCCATCTTGAACTTGGATGTGGCTATAAACTTGTTAATCCATTGCAAGCTGATCACTGGCTTGCACTCTCTTTTTGCTTTTGGCACCAGGAAAAGTCATGAATAAAACCCCCAAGAGAGTTTGGTTTACGAACTATCTCCACCACCCACCCGTTTGAGCAAAGTTTGGATCTCCTTCTCCAAAATTAGCACCTTCGTGGGATCAGTTGTGACCTCCATCATAAAAGGGGAAGATGAAAGGGATGGGGCTGGATGAAAAAAATCTTTAGCCCCTCTGAAACAACTTGGCTCATCCATTTGTTGTCCAGAAACAGGTCGATGCAAGCTTGTGTAAAACGAAGGAGCCTGTAACCTACTGGGATATCATCATTTGTTCTGAGGCTTTGGGGAGGTTTGGATTTTTATGGCAAAGCAATACAAGTAGGTTATTTAATGCTGAGGCAATTGGAGTAAAGTGCCTTTCTCAAGGACAAACCACAGTAGCCGACCTGGGCTGATCCGATGGTATGATTCAAATCCGCACCCTTTTGGTCGGGAGTTCAACATGTTAACCACTGTGATACCACAGCTTCTGTCTCCATTAGTCACCTCTTATGGCATACAGGAGGATGCATTGGACCTATTCTACATTCCTTAGGTCACAGGTGTACCTTGGGGAGGACAAAATTACTGATGTTGATTGGAGTTTGTCCATTTCTACTTTTTGTGATGATCATCTTGCTGTTGGGGCTGAGACTGATGTTGACAAAAGGAAGAAGAGGGTAAGGTGAGTTTGAGAAGCAATTCTTTTGCTGCCTCCTTCCTCACATCTTCAAAATGGCATCCAAACAGCAAGAAAGAACCAAAAGGTAATTACTGCAGAGTTATAGAATGATTGGGTCTGAGTGAAGATGAACATAGAAAAGCATCCCATCTCACTAAATCAAGATTGCATGAGTCAGTCAGGACATTTGCCACATTGTGGGGGGCTGCCCTGTTAACAACTTCAGCAATGCAGCATGTTGACTATCAAACAGTATTATTACCTGCTTTCTTTGCAAGCTTGAAGATAGCAAGTGCAGCCAGATCTAGCAAAGTCGAGGTTGCCACTATATTTCTCACAGACTTCAAAGTTGCCTGAAAGACTTAATGATCTGTTTTATAGAAAGGAGGGGCAGACATGTTTACCACCACTATATCTTTATCCAAACCCGGGACTTCTACATGATAGGTGACCGACTGTGTACTGTACTAGCAGGCAGATAATGGTACTGGCAGCTGGTTTTCTGTGAAGAAGGCTTTGGAGTTATAGGGGTCATATATCTTCTCAAACAGACAGTCAGTAATCTCCTTAATCTTGAGGGACAGACCTTTCTGAAATAACAATCAGCCTTGATTAGCACCCACTTATCTATTTGCCTATGGCCAATGGGAGGGCATTCAGCTTAGGCATGGTGTGAGTAGTTGTATCATGTTATATTATGAGGGAAAAGTCTCCACAACCTGGACTAAAATATAGGAATATATAGAAACTTTGAGCCAATACATCTTAGAAACTACTGCTTTGATTTTGCTAAAATTCTGAACTTGACTTTCATTTAAGTAAGGGATGGTCATCCTCATTATCGATGTCCACTGATGCCATGACTTAGATTTTAGGTTGATGATGGAGAGCGCTCAGCAGGAGACAAGATCATATAAATCTTCTGATTGCAATCCTACAGGTAAACTCAGTCCTTTCCATTGTAGGATTTGGGTTATAAATTGATTGAGGCTGTCCTGGTAGAATTATCCTTCTTTGGCAAGCCTTATGCATCCACATAAATAAATAGAAGGAAAGAGTCAACAAAGGATGTGTGGTGGTGCCTACCCACAGGATAAGCTGTAAATTGTGAACTTGTTGTCTGAACTGGTGGCCAGGCCACTGACAGGGCTTGGGTTGTTAAAGGCACAGCCAGCGATGGGACTATGTAGATGTACTGACCTGACCAGACAGGTCACTATAATAGGCCATGGATGACAAAAAGGCCAGCAAATTTGCAGCCCAACTTGTTGGAACAGCTTACCTATGATCAAAGGCAGCAATGGCTGACTGGTTGGCTGGACAGACAAGTCGGGAACTGATATGGCAACAGTTGGCATAGATGTCTGGTGTTTTTGGCAGAAAACTTAGCAAGGTCCACTGAAAACCCCACAGCCAAGACTAACAGGCACAATGATTCTGCTCCATCATGCAGGGTACTTGTGCCAACTAGGCTGCCAAAAGGAGTGAGTGAATTCTCTTGTCAAATCCATCAATAGTCAAAATGCTGGAAGACAACGACAACAGAAAAACCTTGAAGCCAACATCTGCGATGTGGCCTCTTGGATCAGACTTCTCAACTGGCATTCTAGCAGTGAATCAGAAGATGGTAAGACACTGGAATCCACAGTTTCCTGTTCTTCCTTGTTCCAGTTGTTGGGAAGTGATGGTAGCTGATGGCAAGGTCAGTTGAATATTGGGAAGGGGGTGGACCATAGAGGCATGTCCCACTATCCTGGTTACAGACTCAGTGTTGAGATGAAGTCTTAGAACTTCAAAATCTGAAGATTTAGATTTTATGCATTTTTCCCTGGCTTATAATTGTTTGCAGAGGACAGTGAACTAAGACTTTTCTGAGCAACTTGTGCAGACTCCGCAAGGATTGAACAAGGTGCGCCTAGTACATGAGTGTCCTCTGATACCTTCAACCTTTTACACTTGGTGCATCTGGTCCCATTGTGTACCTATAATGAGAATGAAATAAGAGCCCATTGAAGGGAATAATGCTCTACTCTCTGAAAAGCATTTCCAGGAATTTAATGAAAGACCATTTCTTCTTTCTAACTGCTTTGAGTGTTGAAACCATCTCTTCATCAACAAGATTTTTAAACAGCCACTGTGGCAACCATATTGGATATAAGATTTGCACCATTTTCATTTAGGACAAACTTGACACCATTAGAAGACTTTTGGCAAAAACCCCATGTCAATATCACCATCCATTCAGGAGAATTATATGTTCATTTTGGCAGCCATATTTGAGGTCAGATTGGGACCATTTTTATTCAGGACCAATGAAAACTCCATTTTGATATGACTTTCCATTTAGGAAAAAACAAAAAACAAGATTTTCAAGATAACTACCATAGTGGCCATATTGGACGTCAGATTGGCACCAGTTTCATATAGTACCAACGATGACATCATAATAAGTCTTCTGGTAAAAACCTAATGTTGATATGACTTTCCATCTAGGAGGAGTAGCAATAAGATTTTAAAGAAGGCTGCTATAATGGCCATATTGGATATCAGATTCCCACAATTTGTATTTACGACCAAACAGATACCATAAGATTCCAAGGAAAACCTCATGCTGATATGACTTTCCATTCAGGCATAGCAATAACAAGATTTACCAGATGGCTGCTGTTATGGCCATATTGGATGTCCTGGCAGCAGTATTTTCATTTAGGACCTACTAGACATCTTAGGAAGTCTTTTATTGAAAACCCATGTTAATATGACCATCCATTCAGCAGGAGTAGTGATAATTTTTCAAGATGGCTGTTGTGGTGGCCATATTGAATGTCTAAGCAGCACCATTTTCATTAAGGATCAACTGGGCCTTGGGATGAATGTGTGTATAACATTTCATTGCAATCCTCCATGTAGTTTAGGAGGAATATTGACAACAAAATTGTGCTAATGGACGGATGGACGTCAGATGATGGCCAACAGACCATCGCACAAGCTCTTCATGTCTATGACCAGTGGACCTAAAATTAGAAACAAGAGTCCCTCGATGGGACTGATACTCTAATGGTCGAAAAGAATGTCCAAGAATTCAAGATAAGACCATTTCTTCCTTTTAACTGTGAAGTGTTGAAACCATCTCTCATTTTGTTCAGCAACAACAAATTAGCTGCTGTAGTGGACATATTGGATGTCAGATTGGCACAATTTTCATTTATGATCAATAAGACATCATTAGAAGTCTTCTGGTGCAAACCCCATGATGATATGACTTTCTGTTTTGGAGTAGTAATGATAACAAGATTTTCAAGATGGCTTCCATAGTGGCTATATTGGATATCAGATTGGCACCATTTTAATTTATGACCAACTAGACAGCATAAGAAGTCTTCTGGTGAAAGCACAATGTCAATATGACCAGCCATATTGGAGAAGTAGTCATAACATAATTTTCAAGATGGCCGTTGTGGGGGCCATATTGGAAGTCAGATCAGCACCATTTTTACTTTGACCAACTAGACATCATAAGAAGTATTCTGGTGAAAACTCCTTGACAATATTCAGGAGGAGAGCAATAACAATACTAAAGATGCCAAGGGGTACCCGCCTGTTGATAATTACCCGGGTAATATAATGGGCCATAGGGTACCCGTTTAATTCATGTAAAAAACACTGCTAAGTTCAGATCGACGATTATATCTGCCGACATCAGGAGCGACCGTATCTGCTGGCCTATAAGTTGATACTTTTTTACCAGGAAGTCGATATGTAAACAAAATGTTTTTTTTCTGGAAAGTACAATAAATAATGTGTAAAAAAATTAATGATCAATTTGGGGAAGAGATCATGTATGAAAAAATATAGGAGCCAACACTGTGAAGAATTTTAACTATTTACAACAACCTCTCCATTCCCCACAAATATGATTACCCTTCATCCTAAAGTGTATGAGTTAAGCGGCATTTCATTTGATCTTTGCTCATGCTAGTTGTCAGTTTGAATTGCTCTGACACTACTGTCGGCAAGATTAAAGAACTTGTCACTGGTTGAGAAACGAAACTTACACGACTAAGCACCTGGCATTTCATATCATTAGTTAATGATTACGCAGTACCGTATTCAGACAGGATAGTACAGCAATTTAAAATCAATTACTTTTTTAAATTAAAAATGGGTAAAACATCGAAAGTGTGGGCGTATGCTAAGCCACTGAATGAAAATAGTGCTCAATGCAACCTGTGTAAAAAAAAATACACTTTTGTATGCCGTTCGTGCCATCGTCAAACTACAACAAAGCAGTTAAGGTTTGTACACATTTACCATAATACAATTTCGATCGGGTACCCAGGTAACTGATCATTAGGATCGACGGGTACCTGGTAGATGTTTACTAAAATTTTGACAGCTTTAAACAATACTGGATCCATTTTCATTTAGGACCAACTAGACATTGTAAGAAGTCTTTTAGTGAAAACCTCACGTTGATACAACCATCCACTCAGGAGTAGCGATAACAAGATCTTCAAGATGGCCACTGTGGTGGCCATATTGGACATTAGATCGGCACCATTTTCATTTAGGACCAACTAGACATTATAAGATGTCTTTTAGTGAAAACCCTATGTCAATACGACTTTCCATTCAGGAGGAGTAGCAATAATTTTCAAGATGGCTGCTGTGGTGGCCATATTGGATGTCTGAGCTGCCCTATTTTCATTTAGGACAAACTAGACCATGGGATGAATGTGTGTAAAGTCTCATGGCAATCCTTCAATAGTTGAGGAGGCGTAGTGAGTACAGTCTAAAGCTTCATTCTGCTTAGTAATAAACCATTATTTTGATATAACTCATTCTAGTGACAGTGTCAAAATGTAGTCCAGATGAACAACACAACAAATACTTCCAGAAGTTGGAGAACAAAACACAGTCGGCTCTTAATTAGGTTCTCACAGAAATGCTTGCGGACATAGCTGTGATGGTTGAATGATATTTTTCACGTTTGAGTGCAAGAGAACATATTGCATTTATGATGATTACACCAAAACCTAATTAAAAGATAGAACTAAAACACAAATTTCACTTGACAAAACTTATTGAATTGGTATTTATTTTTTAAAGTGTCGCTATTAGTGACATTTTCATTGATCAAAATTTCGTTGAAAATTGTGATTTACACTGAACTGAGGATGTTGTTTGGAAAGAAAATTGAACAAAATATATGACTTCATATTAAAAGTTGAGAATTTCATGATGTTGATTCAAATTTCCGGATAGTAACCATATTTTCGACGATAAAACCAGCAATATATCAAGGTTGCACTTACCAATTTTGATCGTGATTTTTTCCACATTCAACAAATATTTATTTTTTTTATAAGCGGGTTCGCAAGTTATCCAGGCATGAGTTATCGAGGGAGTGGTGTATGGAACAAAAGTCTCCATGCCAAACTCAACCAGAGTGTAATCAATGATTACTTAGTTTTGCTCTACTTTTACTACTGGTAGTCTCCAGGGGCCATTGTAACCATTATCATGCATAAAATAAATTCAGACTAAAGTGATCTTGGCCCCTTTTCTATTTTTTATTATTTATTTATATTATTTTTTTGCAGTCTTTCGTTTTTACCATTTAACTTTTAATCATTTTAAAATTTTAAAATTTAACTTTTAATCAGCACTATAGAGCCAGTATTGTGCTGACATACTAGTATCTACCTACTTACCTACTGAGACAGGGTATAAAAGACATCAAACAATAAAGAAGAACATTTTTTTCTATGATATCAAAGTATCGGTACTATAATGAGGCAATAAAGATTAATGTCGTTTTTGTATTATTTTTTCTTAAAATCATTGTTCTTAGAATCTGCTTGACAAGCTATGATCATTGTCCACCACTAGAAGCAACATTTTTACTGGGTGAAAGTCACAGGCTTCCAGTAAAGAGACTGTTTCTTCTTTTTATCTGCTGAGTCTTCAAACTATCTCTGATATTCTCAAGCAATAACAAGACTTTCATAATGCATCTAAGATTGGTACAACTTTTATTTGGGACCTACTAGACATCATAATAAGTTAATGGGTAAAAAACCCATGTTGATACTACCATCCATTCAGAAGGAAAAGCGATAAGATTTTCAAGATGTTCATCATGGTGGCCATATTGGAGGTAGGATCAGCACCATTTTCATTTAGGATCACCTAGATATCACAAGAGATCTTGTGGTGAAAACCCCATGTCAATATGACTATCCATTCTTTAGAAGTAGCGTTATTAAGAGTTTCAAGATAGCTGTCACAGTGGCCATATTGGATGTCAGGTCAGCATCATTTTGACTTAGGACCAACACAATGCCATAAGAAGTCTTTTGGTGATAAAGCCCATGTCGATATGACTTTCCATTTAGGATTAGTAGCAATAGCAAGATTTTCAAAATGGCTGCCATGGTGACCATATTGGAGATCAGATCACCACCATTTTCATTTAGGATCAACTAGACATCATAAGAAGTCTTCTGGTGAAAACCCTATATCAATGTGACTATCCATGCAGGAGGAGTAGCATTACCAAGATTTTCAAGATGGTAGTGGTAATAGTGGCTGTCCTATTGGCACCATTTTTATTTAGGACCAGCTAGACATTGCAAGAAGTCTTCTGGTGATAACCCCATGTTGCTATGACTTTCAGTTCAGGAGAAGTAGTGATAACAAGATTTTCAAGATGGCTGCCATGGTGGCCATATTGGGTGTCGGATTGGCACCATCTTCCTACTAGGTCCAAACAGACATCATAAGAAGTCTTTAAGTGAAAAAGCCATGATAATATGACTTTTAAAGAGGAGTAGCGATAAGATTTTCATGATGGCCATTGTGGTGGCTATTTTGGATGTCCAATTGGGACCATTTTTATTTATGACCAACTAGACCTTAGGATGAATGTGTGTGTAAAGTTTCATGGCAATCCATAGAGTAATTTAGGAGTAGTGATAACAAAGTTGTGATAATGGACAACAGGCCATCCCATAAGCTCTACTGGTCTATGAACAGTACAGCTAAAAAGTATCATACTTTGGGATGATCATGACTAAGAAATTATCTGCTGGATTTTAAGTCTATTCAGCAGATCTGTATCCATTATCCAGAAGATTAAATATAAATTATAATTCATTAATTGAATACAAGACTGTCCATTAACAGTGCCAGATTTACAAGATTTTTAAGCAAATAAAGTCAAAGCTGAAATGGTGCAAACAATAAATGAAAATGCAGTCATTATTATTCCCACAATTTAGCGAGGGGATATTGTGATACCATCTGTCCATCTATCTGTAACAACATCTCCTAAACAAACCATTAGGTAGAAATTGACCAAACTTGGTATACTGGTTGCCCATGTGGCAACGATCTGCAAGAGGGGTATATGTTTCTGGTCTCTCCTGGAGTACCCAAAGGTCACATAAAGAAAAATTACAATTACAGTGATATTTTGAATGAAATTTTTAAACAAACTTTATAAATGTATTGGTGAGAGAAAGACACATAATATCTGTGTTTGGATTATAACCCTAGGACAGGGTTCTAAAAGGGTGGGGGTTAGTAGTAGTAGTAGAGTTTAATGGCATGTCAGAGCAAAACTGGCTATATGATGCTGATTAAAAATAAAGTTTTAAATATTTAAATATACGGAACAGCAAAAAAGAACTAAACTAGGAAGATAAACTCTTCCAAATAAACATAAACATGAGGTACCAAACAATAAAAGTTAAAAGGTTAACTGTAAATGAAATAAAAGATAACAGTTAATAAAAACATAACATCCTTAAAACATATGGACAAAATTTGTTTTATAAACAGCATTTCCTCAAAAAGTCCAAGATTTTCTCTGCTGGTACATGATCAAAACGGTTCTTCATTGAGTTCATATTAAAAACTTTTGTCTCACAGGGTGGAAGCTGACACACTCGACAAGAATGTGTTCTACTGTCAATGACACTGGCAGGGTATGCATTCTGGTCAAGGTTCATCCTTCAGGAGGTATAAATAAGTAAGGTAAGTGTGTTCAATATGTGATGTGCACAATACAACTTTAGCGATTTGTTTTATATGAGAGATGTTACTCTCCAATGATGGGTCTGATGTTCTGAAGTTTGTTTGTGAAGTTTTCATTCCACATACTTTGCCTTGTATGAAGTAGGCGAGTATGGGGGTGGGATAGGGTGGGGAGAGACATGTATGAAGTAGGTGAATGTGGGGGTGGGATGGGGTTGGGAGAGACATGTATGCAGTAGGTGAGTGTGGGGGTGGGATGGGTGTGGAGAGACATGTATGAAGTAGGTGAGTGTGTGTGTGTGGGGGGGTTGGGATGGGATGGGGAGAGACATGTATGAAGTAGGTGAGTGTGTGGGTGGCATGGGTGGGGAGAGACATGTATATAGTAGGTGAGTGTGTGTGTGTGGGGGGGGGGGGATGGGATTGGGAGAGACATGTAATAAAAAGCATGAGTAGATCAAGTCATCAATTTGCAGGCAGTTGATTTCACAAGCTTCAAATATTACAGTCTGTACCAAATTGCTACAGTGACTGAATCCAGATTTGTGCAAGACCAGGGTGAACTTGCTTTTCTGACGATTTAGGGAGGTGGATTAATAATCTATCTTAATAAAAAAAAACTACATTTTTCTTAATTTGATCAGCCATCATCAATAACAGAAATTAGATTGTCTTTGTAAAGACCAGAAATCTGCATCGGTTATTAAACATACAATAGTGTCCTGACACTGCAATAGAATCCCTACTGCCAGCTAGTTCAAGTTTCCTCTGACCTTTCCAACCCCATGTTAGCTATTTGGACAGTTATTTGGTGTGCAAGATCAGAGTGCATCCCCTACTGAAAATACACAGTGTAGCATAATTAAGCAACCTTGCACTGAACCCTACCTGCCTGAAATCAATTATTATATAAGTTAGCTTCTCATTCATAACAGTTAAAACATTTCATCCCTATAATAAGCTGACAGATAAGCCAAAATTACAGTGTTTACAGACTGGACCTTGTACTTCGCCATTTCATACACTGCTTGACCATGTATTCCAACACCTCATGGCCTACATATTTCTTGACATTAGAGGTCAAATGATCACATGATATCAACAACCTATGAAGGGAAAAGGACAGTAGTAATTCAATTGCATTTGAATATGTAAGGCACTAGATTTGGCAATCATGGGACTAAGCATTGCTACATTGTAGAGTAGAATCTTTTTGTAATTACTGGACAACTGCCTTATACATCAGCTGATTAACTCTTTAACTACTAGTGCTACTGTAGTGGCTCAATGCTCTGCCTAGCTGCCGGAGTCACTACTGCAGCTGATTTGGGGGCTGACTACCAGAGCCTGATGCTGCTGCAGCCAAATGATAACTTTTTAGCTGATGATTTGGGGATATGGTCTAATTGTTTTAGTTATTTTCTGTATAATAGACTGATTTATATACTAAAACCTTGCCATATATAAAAGCTATAACTACCTTATGTCTGTTTTATTCTTTTATCCTGCTGACATAAACAAGATTGATATAAAATCCATGATTAGAACACAAAACACTGTTTATAAACACTCAAATGTATCGGTCAGTCTTTTATACAAAGTTACTGGTAAAATATATACATGTAATTACTTTAAAATGTTTAACTAGTCACTATGTTCTATTACTTCTTAAGTTACTCTTCATGGTATTTATAGAAACAGTTATGCTTTATACACAGACGGACATTGCACTGTTTGTCAATTTCTTTCTCCCCTCATCTAAAACAAAAGTTGGGCTGACACTTTTGGTAAACACTGACTTTCAAAGCACGTGGCTCTCTTGTCCACGCTTCACTGTCTTCAGCATCAGATTATGTTTCAATTTCAGACAGACTTGACAAAGAAGATAGTTCAATGTCACTACCAAAACTTCTTAATTTGACACTGTCAAGTTCATCCTCAGGGGAATAAACTGAAAATTCGGATTCTGAATCACTAGCGTAAGCAAAAGCCATTGTTTCCACTGTCAACTACAAACACATGTAATAACTAACACATGGTACAAAATCGAAAAAAAAATCCCTGGATTTATTAAGAACAATCATTTGTTAACTCTATTTTCATCGGTTGAATGTCCTTTAACTTCCAATTATTAACCAATAAGACCAATTGTAACATGAACATACAGAGCAGATCTATCCGTCACTGAAGTATAGGAAGCATAACCAACAAGCGGATATATCAGTCACTGGAGGTAGTAGTGCTTTGTTTACAAGCAGATTTATCAGTCACTGCGGAGGCAAGGCACATTTATGCAGCTGATATACAAGTGAGTCAAAGTTATAGAGATAAATCAACAAATTATACTTCAACTGTTATATAGGGGAATATAAATATTCGACAAAATGATTTAAGGCAGGTAGGGTTTGACACAAGGTCGCTTAATTATGTTAGCCACTATGTAAATCAACAACCCTATGCTACTAAAATGTTGTTTCGGAAAATTCCATGTTTTTGATAGTGGATTTGCCAGTAGGTGATGTCCCATCTCAACATAACTGTCCAAATATCTAACCTGGGATGGAACAGTCAGACAAAACTTGAACTAATTGCCAGTCAGTGTTTTCATACAATGACTGCATAATACATTTTTTGTTAGTACCATTTCCATTTACACTACAAAATTTAGATGACTGTTATTATATTGTTTTCCTCATGGCATAGTATAAATACACTATTTGGATAAATAGAAGCTAGATTAATGAGGAGATTGTATTTAAACAAAACCAATGTCTTCCAGTAGATAATCAGCATGCTGCTGTATTGGTAGAGGTATTTACTCAAACTCACCCTCTGTTTCTTTTAATGCTTGTTTAGGTGTTGGTCTCCTGTCTGGTTCAAAGTCAAACATTCTCTGAAGCAAATCTTGAAAGGGACGGCCGACTCCATTCAATAAATCTTTAATGGAGGATTTCAAAATGTCTGGCAGCTCAGCAACCTGTAAATGCCAATGGAAGGTATGCATGAAATGTTAACTGCCACAGTTAGTAACCTGTACATACCTTTACATAGACTGTTTATCAAGTCTAGCTGAAACATTACATTATACATTTTCCAAATGAAAGAAATGGTTTACCTTTACACAGGTAAAGAGCCAATTCTAGCATCTGCCAAAGTTTATTGTTTTGCAAAGCTGGTTGCTGGTTTACAATAACTATTACAATTGGTGTGATAACTCAGGACTGCCCTTGCACTCAATTAAAATCATTTATAATATAAACATTTCCAGAGATTTCTGATACTTTTCATCAGTCTTTATATTACTCTCCTATTTCTGTAAGGGACACATGTCTAATGTGAAAAGTGGACACTTATTTTTTCTGTAAGGGACACATGTCTAATGTGAAAAGTGGACACTTATTTTTTCTGTAAGGGACACATATCTAATGTGAAAAGTGGACACTTATTTTTTCTGTAAGGAACACATGTCTAATGTGAAAAGTGGACAAAGTGGGCACTTATTTTTTCTGTAAGGGACACATGTCTAATGTGAAAAGTAGACACTTATTTTTTCTGCCCCAAAGGTCCATCCTTGCCGCATACAGAACATTTCACACTAACCTAAAAATTACAACAATAAACTTTCTCTCATTTTTCATCTATATACATGCTTGAGGCTTTGGTTAAAATTAATACATCATATATTGTTCATGGTCCATGCTGGTCCAAATTTTGTTTAGGGCAAAGTGACTTCCTTCCCCTGCCAGAATAGGGTTAAGTGGTGGAAAAATAGGGAGAAGTGGGTGTAGACTGGTCATAAATTAGAATATTCTAAAAAAAAAAGACTGGTCATAAATTAGAATATTCAAAACAGTAAGTTACAACAGCTGTTTTACTTAACTTCTGAGCCAAATACAGTGAGACCTGTATATAAAAGGCAGTCAAGGGACATGACAAAATTGTTCTTTGCATACATGTCCTTTATACATAAGGCCAGTAGTTTCTGTGCGATTTACTTCATGCACAGTTATGACTCTTTGTGTTTCATAAGATGCAAAAAAGTAGAGGTTCTTAGGGATAATTTAATTCTTTCTGAAAAGATTTACTGCACTTTTACATTCAATAAGACTGAAAATCCAGCACTGAAAATGTCAGAATCATGTAGCCGTTAAACTAAACAATGAAATGCACAAGAATACTGAGAATGGCACATTATATGCCCTCCCAGTGTTTAATAATCCTCTTTGTAGATAACTGAAACTTTGTGCAGAAACCACTTTTCTTCTTTCAGTCACAGTGACATTCACCTTTAGACCCCCAAATCAATAGGTTTCTTCCTTATCCCAAGTGTAAGACATCCACTATATTTTGTCCAGATCTGTGATGTGGAGCTAATGTTATTGTGCTGAAACCATTTTTATTTTTTTGAGTCACACTGACCTTGACCTTTTGACCCCAAAATCGATATGCTACTTCTTTACTCCAAGTGCAAGCCATCCATAGTTTGGTCCAGGTATGTGATTTTAAACTATAGTTATTGTGCAGAAACCATTTCTCTACTTTCAGTCTCAGTGACTGTGACTTTTTGACCCAAAAATATACAGAAAGTACCCAAAGTACAAGCCATCCACAAAGTTTGGTTGAGGTATGTGCTGTAGAACTAATGTTACTGTGTGGAAACCATTTTTATTCTTTCAATCCAATGACCTAGACCTTTAAGCTTTTGAGCCCAAAATCGATTGGGTTCTTCCTTACCCCAAGTGCAAGCCATCCACAAAGTCTGGTGACTGTAGAAGGTGAAAAACTAGAGTTATTGCGCAGAAACCATTTTTGTTCCTTTAGTCAGTGACCTTGACCTTTTGATCCCAAAACCTATAGGGTTCTTCCTTACCCCAAATGAAAGCCATTCAAAAAGTTTCATAACTGTTGATAGCAGAGAACTTGAGCTATTGTGCAGAAACCAATTTTCTTCTTTCAGCCAGAGTGACCATGACCTTAAAGATTTTTACTCCAAAATCAACAGGGTTCTTCCTTGTGCAAGCCATCCATAAAGTTTGATATCTGCGGATCGTGGACAACGCGAGTTATTGTGCCGAAACGAAATTGGTAACAGATTGAAGGACAATATCATAACATAATATGCCCTGCCTTATGGCGGGCTTATAATTAAACTAGAATTGTTGGATTTGGTTTGATTTGGTGTTTTATGCCCCAACAACAAAAGTAGGTTATTCAGTGCTGAGGCAACTAGAGTAAAGTGCCTTGCCCAAGGATGTACCATGGAAGCCAACCCCGGCTGATCCAATTGTAGAATTTGAACACACACCCTTCCAGAGTTCAGCAAGTTAACCACTGAACCATGGTTCCTGCCTCCATTAGTTGCCTCTTACTACATGCAGGAGGGTGCATCGGGCTTATTCTTCATCCCTGAACCCATAGATGGTATTGGAAATGTTAATGTACTAACATGAACTAGGACTTTTAATCCTACTAGTAGTCATCAACAAATAGTTTTAAAATTAAAATTACACAAAATTCATTTATATACAGTTAGCCTCATCTAAAGATCAAAGGCTGGCATGATATTTTATTCCAATACATGGTAGTGTCAAGTGTAACTTTGGGCAAATCTACATGTAAAATTGCTGTCATTTATATTATCTGCTCTTATTTCTAACCAACAATCTTCCTTTATAAAGCAAAGATTGCACTAACATAAAATGACATGGGCCTCGTTAGGAACAATAGCATATATACATACATGCACATGAGAAAATATGAACCTTCCTGCTCAAAGACACCTGTTCACAAAAGAATTTGTCCTGTCCCCACGACTGTATCAATAGGTTTCATTGTATTGTCTGAAATTCAAACTGTAACGGAATATTATACTAATGTGAATTCCTATATTTTTGTAAGCATCATTTTTCACAGTTTTGTAGCTACCATGACATCTACAGGAATTGGTACCCTCCCCCCCCCCCCAAGTTAATTCAAGAAACCTCATCTACTTTGCTTCCTAAATTGAATTCTAATAAAGCTCAGTATTATTGTAATGGGGTGGGAGGTATGACCCTAAGATTACCAAATTTCTATCAATTGAGAAGGTTACAGAGATCCAGACATTTATCTGTGCTAAAATTAAAATGCCCTGGAAGAAGGATCATTCAGTTTTTTTAAAATATCAATACTAGTGAACGTTTCAGTGGTGGATTCATCAAAGAAGTTTAAGAAGCTGTAGTATTTCTATTAAGTAAAAATGGCACATTGCAAATATCTTCAATTTTCACTTCATCCCAACCGACTCCACTTCATCTCCTTGGAATCAAGACCCACCAATGGTAACCATGATAAGGCCCTTCAAAATTGCCATTTGCATACCATTTGAAGCAGTTGCTGTGACAAGATGTCTCCCTTTTTGCTGACAATTTCCTCCCAATCTCTTCCTTCAGTAACAATATACACCCATGGGTGATGCCCTCTTTGGATGTACAAGGAAACTAATGCAGTGAGGTAGGTATGTGACTGAGCAGTGATATCCTGCAGTTTAATGGGACTTATTCTCTGCATCATCTGCTCTTTGTTTGGAACAAGATTCAGAAGGATGTAGCGTGCTGTTTCCGGGGAAGCATACATTTCCTCTGGTTCAGTTCTAAAATCTGGGAAGTTGTCTGTAATTCCTGTTATCTTTATAGTACTGCCATCATGGTAAAGGTGTGCAGCTGTGAAAAGAAAATGTCACTGTGATCTGTTTGGCAATAGGAACTGTAAAAAAATGCATGGCAATATAAACTGTAAAAAGATGCAGCTTCATTTAAATTTGCCATGGGTTAATTTATGATGAAATCACTGCATTTAGGATTGCTTTTAGTGTGGTTTGTAAACATTTTTGACAAAATGCAAACAAGTCTTAAACTTTAAAATTTTTGAATAGCATTGACTATGAAACAAGAGTCCTTCAAAGGGACTGATGCTTTCCTGGCTGAAAATAATTTGTTGTCTTTGTAACTGCTGAGTACTGAAACCATCTCAGATGTTCTTGAGAAACTGCAACATACCATATTTGGGAACAAGAGTATTTTCTATTTGTTCAAGTTTACTTGTTCTCAAGGTAAGTACAGTACAAATTTCTTTGTCCTGGCCTTTGACCTTGAGCCTGATATCATGAACAGAAGATCACTGAACTTGTCTCTGGCATTGTCAAGAATACACACAAGCTAAGTTTGGTTCAATCTATAATATTTTTTGGGAGTTATTGAACTGGCATTATTCAAGGTATTTTTCAGGTATATTTACAAACTGGTTTTGATAAAAATCCATTCATACTTGTTTGTGTTGTCATGCTCAATAAACCAGTACAACTAAATACTGGAGTCAAGACCTTTGACTTTAAAATCAATGTTAAAGTGTTGACTATCAACTTTTGTATTGGAACACAACTACCATAAGTATAAAGTCTGGCCAAAATTAATTTGTAATGTACAAGTCACTGTGTTCATAAACTCAGTGAAATACAAAAATGCAAGCAATGACCTAATGACCATTGACTTGACACCAAGGTCAATTAGGTCTGGTTTTCAAACTCATTCACAAAAGTGAGGATAAGCTGGTGGCCACATCTGCAATATTTTCATTCAGAACCAGCTAAATATTGCTACCATATATACTCGTAGATAAACTAGGTCCAAATGCAAACACAGACCCTGATCTACCGTCGCATAATGCGCCAGCATATCAGGGTGTATGTTGTTTGCTCTACTGATTAGTCCTTACAAACTGCATAGAGCCAGATCTGCCGGCACATTATGTGATCGCAGATCTGGGACTATGCAGTTTGCAGTTGGTATCAGCTTATAAGTGAGTATAGACAGTAGTTATTTAGTGCATGCTGATATGACCATCTGTTCATTAGTCACTTGAGGCAGTCATTTGGAGGTTGGATCAGCATCATTTTAATATAGGAACAACTATATTCTGCAAAAAGAAGTTTTTTGTTAATAAAAGCAAAATTGTTGGTTTGACCATCCATTCTGGAGAACTAGCTGTAATCAGATTTGTTAAAATTGCTGTTCTAGTGGCCATTTTGATAAGTTACATCAGCATCAATTTCATTTAGAACAACTATGCATAGTGAGAATGTTGAAGTGAAAACCCCTTGTAGACCATCAATTTGTTTTAAAAAGGAAAAATAGCCACAATGACTATATTAAATTTTTTATTTATAGTTCTTGTAAATGTATTACATGCAATCATCTCAAATTAGTTATAAAGATATACAGCTATCATAAAACATTAACATTTATTTGTGTGAAGATGTCAGCATATCCGCTGTAATAATGAATGTAGTCATTCTGATCAGGCATTGGGTATATATATATATATATATATATATATATATATATATATATATATATATATATATATATATATACCAAAAGGCTTAATTCACACATGACATCAAGGGGTTAACTCGATAAACAAAGGACATAAACCAAGGCACCATGGTGAGAAGACAAGATTTCTGACATTAGTACTTTTGGCTTGGTGTGTGGGTTTTAGTAACTGTAACATCAACAAAGCAACAAATGATAGGAACCTTTACAATGACCATAGAATTAACTCATCCAAAGAACACTAGTAACATATTAAGAGACAAGACCTCATTCACCTCAGGTATTACATATTATAATAACTCCAAAACTAAACGATACTTGACATGTCACAGTGAAAGCCAGGTCACAAGATATCGAATTATGACATTATCAATGATGTGCTGGATTTTCACAAAAGATGAAGAAAATAACCAAACCTCTGACCTATGTATGTCCATGACAGCTTCCTTTAACAGGAGTACTGTGAAAAGCACATTATAATCCCACCCCATATTTAATAGTCCTCCATGCAGATATAAAAAAATTGTCAGACACCATTTTTCTTCTTTCAGTTACAGTGACCATGACCTTTGACATTTTGACCCCAAAATCAACAGGCTTCTACCTTACCCCAAGTACAAGCCATCCACAAAGATTGGTTGAAGTATCTGATGTAGATCTGATGTTATTTTGCAAAAAACATTTTAATTCTTTCAGTCACAGTGACATTGATCTTTGGACTCCAAAATCAATAGGGTTCTTCCCTACCCCAAGTTTAAGCCATCAACAAAGTTTGGTAACCATAGATGATGGAGAACTCAAGTTATTGTGCAGAAACCATTTTCTTCTTTCAGTGACAGTGATGCTGACCTCTTAATTTTGAACCCCAAATCGATATGGTTCTTCCCTATCCCAAGTGCAAGCTATCCAAAAATTCTGATATCTGTAGGTGGTGGAGAATTCTAGTCATTGTGCTGAAACCAGTTTTCTTCATTCAGTCAGTGATCTTGACCTTTGAGCCTAAATCAATAGGGTTCTTCCTTACCCCAAGTGCGAGCCATCCACAAAGTTTTGTAATTGCAGATGGTGGACAACTCTAGTTACTGTGTGGAAACCAAAGTGGTAACAGACAAACGGACATCATAACATAATATGCTCTGCATTCTGCCTGCCTACCTGCCTCTGCCATCGTAGTTACTATGGACTGAAGAAAAGTCAGATTGTGTTGATATCTCATTTTGCAAAGCATTTGTTCATACATATTTTGCCTAAAATTCATGGCTGCTGGTTGCATTTAGCAGGTGGTTGTTCATTACTGCATGTATATAATACAATTGATCAGTGCATGATGATTGTGGTCATAAATGACAGGTGACTGCTCATAATAGAGGTCACTCAAATCTGGTCTTACTGAATCAAAAACCATTCAGAAGAAGCCATAACAAGATTTTCAAGATGGCCACTATGTTACCAATGTTGGAAGTCTGATGAGCATAATTTTCATTTAAGACCAACTAGACACCATAAGAAGTCTTTTAGTGAAAACGCCATGTTGATAACAACCATCAGTTCAGGTGGAATATGGGCGTATGTATGGAGTTTAATGGCATGTCAACACAATTTTGGCCATACAGTGCCAATTAAGAGTTAAGTTCTAAAAATGTAAAAAGTAAAATTGACAACAACCTTTGGAGGATAAACCTTCCAAATAAAAGTAAATATATAACCCCACAAAATAAAAGACAAACAAAATGTTGAAAAAGGTACATAAAATAAAAGATAATTGTAAAAAATATAGAATCTTTTAAATAGGGGGTAACTTTTTATATTATATAAAAACATTTTTTTTTTTTTAATAAAAAGTTTCTCTGGGGATACATAATCAAAAAGCTTCTGGAGTTGACATAAAAAAAATTCTGTTGCACAGGGTGGATATCAATACACTCAACAACACTGTATTCCACTGCTAATAACCATTCATCAGGAGAAGTAGCAATAACAAGATTTTCAGGATGGTCATGTGAAGCCAGAACCAGATTTTCAGGATGATCATGTGAAGCAAAAACAAGATTTTCAGGATGGTCATGTGAAGCCAGAACAAGATTTTCAGGAGGGTCATGTGAAGCAATAACAAGATTTTCAACATGTCCATTATAGTGCCTTTGTTGAATATTTTATGAAATCCTTCTTTATTTACAAATCTATAAATTCATTATTCAAACTCGGTTCTCATCACTATCAAAATTCTAAATTTCCACTAGACAATGTAAGAAACCCAGTTATCTCCCTTTACTATTTACATATGACCACAATCAAAACAGTATATCAAAACAAATAAAATCAGTTTTCATTTTATTTTGAGTAAAGAATTTATAGATTTGTAAATAAAGAAAGACTGCACTCTATATATTTATAAAACATTTCGGATTTAAATACTCAACGACTGTATATACCGCAGTGTATATGTGACCATGACCTTGGAAATGGAGTCACATTGAATTTTTTCATGTTATTTCAACAGTGATTTCTTCTGGAATACTTTGTAACTACTGCCTTTACAGTACATGCTACCATGGCAGATGGATGATTAACACTCATTCTTTTAGACAAGGTATGATTTTCAAAAATATTTTCAATGGCATCACAAAAAAAGGAAGACATTTTTCTTCCGCACCCCACCCACTTTGAAAATTTTGTGACCAACCTTGCCTTCTTATATACATATATATATATATATATATATATATATATATATATATATATATATATATATATATATATATATATATATATATATATATGTACAGGAATTTTGTTCTATTTTTTGCTCAGATATTCTGACATTTTCTTACTACAGTGATAGAATTTCAAAGGCCTGTGGTACATGTGTGTATCTGGTAGGGTTGGACATAGGCAGCTTACTGATGCTAAGATACATATCACAAAATACTCAACTTATGACACATGATACACATTTAATGCTATTCAAGCATGTTTAGCTGTAAACTGATGTTGTGTTTGGCCAAGTCTGACACCCGTGGGATAGGATTCAAAACTAATTGGAAAACAATCAGCCATTTTTGGAAACACCAAAAAAGAATAACACATAAACAGTACAATATTTTACTTAATGGTAAAAAATGAAAGAAAAAAAAAGAATGAGAATATTATGTACAGAGATGCAAGACTAAGACTATAACATGTAGCTCTACATAGTTAATTTTGTTACTTCCTGTAGTGTGATTCATTGATTCATAAGGAAAACCATTTTAAAAAAATATATTAATTCCGTTTATTGAACATAATTTTTTTTAATAATATTAAGTCAAGCATTTGTTGGAAATAAAAGATTTCATATTAAGCTGATACAGTTAAAGAATGATTATTGGTCACCTTATTGGCTTGTACTATTGATCTCTAATGATTTACTGGTATACCAATCCAACCCATGTGTGTGTGTAATTTAGCACAATTTCTTCTCCACTGATATGACCATGATGTGGTTTGCAGATCTGCTCAACAATCATAGAATTTTGATTCAACCCCATACTCCAACAATTCTAGAATTTTGATTCAACCCCATACTCCAACAATCAAAGTAATGAGAATACTGGAGACCTGAAGTGATACTAATTTACATTGGATTAGATATGAGAACACAACTCTAGATATACTGTTATTCATGATCCTTTTACCATTGTAAACATACTGCTCTAAATAATATTCATATGTAACAAAAAAATTTATATTAACATTTGAAACATTTGAGGAATTAATGATTTACTGCGGTGATCTCCTTTTAAAAGCATTTTCAACTTTTGTTTCAAGTACTATCATCAGTGGAACAATATCCATGGGAGGTAACTACTATCAGGTATAATCATTTACTTAAATTTGTATTGCCTCTCTTAATATGTAAAACTCACATAAAAGGCTATTAGACCTGTACTTTGTTACCAAGTTTAGTAAGATCATAAAGTTTGTTACTATTATTAGTAATAGAAACTATGTTTGGTAAATGAGAATGAACACTATGTCATAAGCTTGGAAAAAATGAAATCCCTCCAAGCCAAAAAGGATAGGAGGGTGAAAGCGGAGAATATCTGGCAGAATTGGCAAAAAGGATAATAAATACCTGAGAAATATCATGGGAATGATAATACTGACAAGTTTAGTTTTCTATTCATTCTTTAATTATAGGAAAGCTGCCAATCTGTAAATACTTCCTGAAATTTACTTCATTTAGTACTACTGTTCCATTCCACTATTTACATGTCTTCTTATATTTCAAATACAAAGAAGACAATAATTGTAAAGCATTAACAAAACAAGGGTCGCTCAGAGAGACTGATGCTCCACTGGCAGAAATTTTTTTCCAGGAATCCAAGATAAGACCATTTCTTCTTTTTAACTGATGAGCATTGAAACCATATGGTGGCAATATTGGATGTAAGATCGGCACCATTTTCATTTAGGACCAACTAGAAACCATAAGAAATCTTTTGGTGAAAACTATGTCGATATGCTCATCCATTCAGGAGGAGCAGTGATAAGACTTTCAGGATGGCCATAGTGGTTGTCTTATTGGATGTAAGATCAGCACCATTTCCATTTGGAACCAACTAGATATTATAAGAAGTCATTGGTGAAAACTCCATGTCAATATGACCATCCATCAGGAGTAGCAATAATATGATAACAAGATTTTCAAGATGGCCACCTTAGTGGCCAGGTTGGTTGTCAGATCAACATAATTTTTTATATAGGAATAACCACACACCATAAGTCTTCTGGTGAAAATGCAAAGTCAATAGGACCATCTGTTCTGGAGAAGTGATAACATGATTTTCAAAATGGCTGCTGTGGTGGCCATATAGGATGTCCCAGGGGCACCAGTTTCATGAATGTATGTAGTAGCACTTTATAGCACCTCTGTACAATAGTGGCTATGCAGTGACAACTTACAGTAAATGTTTGAAAATTTTAAAAAAGAATTACACAAAAATCTCAGGAAGATAAACGCTTCCAAATTAATGTAAACGTGAAGCAGAAGAAGATGAAATATAAAATGTAACGTTAAAATTCTGTAAAATGTACATAAAATATAAGATAAAGGTAATACATGTAAAATCCTTAAAAGACAGGCTAAATTGTTTTATATAAACTGCATGCTTTAAAAATTATCCAAGATATTTTTGGTGGTACATCCAGTTTCATTTAGGACCAACTGCATCAAAAGTTTGGTGGCAATCCTCCAAAGTCAAAAGCAAAATACAGTATTCACCTGCTGTAGAGTTAGGATTTGGATACAGAGAGGACAGAAAACTGGAGGCACATCACTAAGAAAACCCATAGCCAATGATTAAATGTCAGACAATGGGGGGGTTTGTAGCAAAATCTATATCCCCACCCGTCTCCTGTTATATATTCAACTATGACCACTTCATTAAAAATCTTGATGTCCAAATACTACACTCAATCTGTGTCACACTGTTACTTACGATCTAAGTTCCAATGTCCCATTCCTTTCTCATGCAAAGCTGCTGTGCCTGAGAGAACTCCTTTAATAAAATGGCATAGTTCTAACTGATCTCTTGGAAAGTCTTCGTGCTCTGTTACATAGAATGGCAAGGAAATACCTACATAAGAAAGAAAAATAATTTTGCTTTTATCCTCATGGGAAAAGTATCCAAAAGATAACAGCATTTCTGCTAAACCTTGCATGGAACTTTGACAATAAATCTTGTTATCAAATTTTTTAAAGGAAAACCGTAATATTCAAACCTATTTATTGGTAGATTTCACTGACAAACAAAACCAACATTTGCTAGCAAAGTAATTAAGTATGTGAAAATCCCTTATGCTTTTAAAGTGTTTTTTTTCTTCATAAGGTCACTTTTTTAGTTTTTTAATTTTTTTTTTAGTAGCAGTGGATCAGGTCGGAAAAGATTTATTAAAAAATCATGTGAATAGAAATTTTTAAATCAGGCAAAACTCAAACAAGAGGCCCATGTGGCCTTAGATCACTCACTAGGCTGACATCTACCTAAAAGCTAAATGAAAGGGCAGAAGGCCAATAAATCTGGGTTAGTATGATGCTTTCTGACATTTAACGATTTTAATTTTCTTTTTTTATAGTTGTATCATGTGTGCAAACGCAAAAGAAAGCTTTCTATGAAATTTAGTCTACTTCTAAAGACCAGTTTTTGAGAAGTCATGTAAAGGTTTCTTAATTTTTAGTAACAACGGCCATATTAGATAGCAGAACCGCATCAATGTGTAAAATTGAAAAACCTTCATGCTAGGACGTTTTCTGTCAAATCTAGTCAAATTGTGTTCAGCAGTTCTGAGAAGAAGTTGTTTAAAAAATCTGCAATTTTTAGTAAAAGTGACCTTATTTAATAGTGGATCCACATCATTTGTACAAAACTGAAAGGCCTTCATACCAAGACGCTTTCTGCAAACCTTGCTCAAATTCTGTTCGGCAATTTTTGAAAAGAAGTTGTCTAATGGTTGCTCTATTTTTGGTAACAGCCACGCTTGATGGCCGATCAGCATAAAAAAACTCATAGAAAAATAACTGGACAGAATTGACCAGATTTTACAGAAAGCATTCAGACATGAAGGTTTTTCATATCTGTGCAAATCATGCCTGAATGCTTTCTGTAAAATCTGGTCAAATTCTGTCCAGTTATTTTTTATACATTTTTTTAAAAAGGTTTTTCTATTTTCAGTAACAGTGACCATATGTGATGGTCAAATGGCAACATTTGATCAAAATTAAAAAGTATTCTTGCAAGGATGGTTTCTATCAAATTTGGTCAAATTCTGTTTAGTGGTTTTAGAGAATCGTTTAAATTTTTAAAAAATATTTTTAGTAATGGTGGTCATATTTGATTGTGAATCAGCATCATTTGTATAAGAATGAAAGGCCTTCATGCCAGGATGCTTTCTTCCAAGTTTGCTTAAAATGGGTCCAGTGATTTTTGAGAAGGTGCAAATAGAAATTGTTTACAGATGACAGTTAAGTTTGGCTTATTGTTTGGCTTACTGTATAAAAAAAAAAAACAGAACAAAAATAAAATCATTCAAGTTGTATGAACAGTTCAAATCAAAACCAACTAAATGTGAAGCAATAGGGGGTATTAATATGATCTTAGCCCACTACTCAATCCTTGGGACAAAATGGAATTTTCCATGTTTTGATTTCTTCCTTAGTTTTTATTGTTCATGTCTGTCGTTTGAACACAAAATATTGTTGCTGTTATTACAAAAAGACGGAGTCATCTAAATCTTCTGCAAAGCTAATTGTCTGTGAGGAAACAGAAGGATCCATCAAAGATTTCAGATATATATAGGAAGTGCATATTTACAAAGTACACAGGGAAGTGATTGGCATCATGTGTGTCTGCTTCTTTAATGTGGATAAATGCATTATTGGTATATTAGCTTCTGGCGATATGTAGATAGGTAACAAGAAAAGTACACGTCAGCATGTATTTCTGTGTGAACAGACAGATGGAAAAATATCTGAAATATACTGAAGCTGAATATTTCTCAATAGCAAAATGTACATCCAGAACACACACACACACAGTTCTGCTTCAGAAATAATACATGGATGGAGAGAAAGACCATTGGATTAAAAAGTACTAAAGATTGAAACTTAAGGATTCCTGATAGCTAAAAGCACATTGAAACCACTAGTCTAAAGAGTGTATAAAGTATTAGAAAGAGATCTTGAACAATTTTGGAGTTTTGCTCTAGAAACAAATGTGTGAATGATGCATGGCTGGACAAAACATGAAAAATAACTTAAGTCTAATATGTGTACCAAGTTTCACAGAAATATCTTGAATGGTTTAGGAATTACCCTCCAGAAACATGTGAATGGTGGATGATGGATGAACAGACAAATGGATGAAAACATGAAAAGTATCGAAACTGAATACTTTGCACCATATTTTGGTTGAAATTGGTCAAGAGGTTTTTGAGAAGTTGAGAATTGCAATTGTTGATAGATGACAGACACATTTTTTTATTTTGGTAATGTCAACCATATTTTATGGCAGATTGGCATCACTTGTATTAATTTTGAATGGTGTTCATGCCAGGATGCTTTTTGTCCAATGTGATCAAAATCTGTTCAGTGGTTTTGGAGAAGTCATTTACAGGTTTTCCTATTTTTAGTAATGGTGGCCATATCTGATGGCAGATCAGCATCATTTGTACAAACTTGAAAGGCCCAATAGTTATGCCAGGATGTTTTGTGAAAGTTTGGTTAAAACTGGTCTGGTGACTTTTGAGAAGTTGAAAATAGTAATTGTTAATTGATGCCTGATGATGCTCAATGGTGGAAGGGCCATACCAAAGCGCACTTGGTCTTACAGCCAGGTGAGCTAAGGATTCTAACCAGATTGGAATGGTTGACAGGTATGCATCTCCCAACACCTCCATGGTGGATTTGCACGAAATGTGCTCCCAATCAGTGTTTAGATGCTAGGTACTTACCCCTCCACCGCACTACTTTTATGTGGTGTAAGCATAAAGAGACTTAACTGCAATGGGTGGAGAAATAAAAAAAACTGCATGAGCTACACTGTATCTGAGAACAGAGAACCAAAACAACGACATATTGCTTATCTGATGAAATAAACAACTGAGATGGAAAATATTTTTTTATGATGAAAAAAGAACAAAATTCAATTAGAGAATAAGTGGAATATACTTCCCTTATGACAAGAACACTCTATAAATCACTGGACTTGAAAAAAAGCACAAAATATTTAAATGTGTAAGGCCTCAAAGCAAGCACTGTGTCACAGCAAGAGCTGATGTAGTAAGTGACTAACAACAGGAATTGGCAAGGGGACATCACTCACATCTGATGTCAGTCTTGGTATGCATATAATATTTTCGTACCTATATTGCTAACATAAGCCAAAACATGTTTTTATCAACCATATTTATGTGGAATGTTCTTATTTGTAACATGGTGGAAGGAGTCTTAATGCATTATGATTAGGTAATGTATTTACAGAAGAAATATGCAGCCATAACACAAGGACACATAATATGTAATGGGTTTTGCATTACAATCTCTGGGTCAAGATTGGAGGGGATTTAGAACAAAAACGCCATGACCTACATGTTGAGCCCATGATCGAAGCAAGCTGCAAAGCATGTGACTTTGACCTCAAGGTCAAAAGGTTGAGCAAGCATGTCGCAGAATGAATTGTCCTATCTCCATAATGATTCATTCAAAGTATGAACAAAATCCATCAAGGAGATTAGAAATCAATAAGCAAATAATTTTTTGTTAACCAAAACCTTAACACAAATTTTCAAATTACTATAACCTTCACCCAAGGTCAAGGGACAAGCAAACATGTCACTGAATGAATTATCTTGGTTTCATAATGAGTCATCCGAAGTATGAACAAAATCCGTCAAGGATTTAGGAAATATAAGCAAATAAAAAAGCTGTAACCAAAAAAACCTTCACACATTTTCAAAGGCCATGACTTTGAACTCATGGTCAAAGGGGTGAATAAGTGTCACAGAATCAATTGTCTTTTTCATAATATTTCATCCCAAGAATGAACAAAATCTATAACGAGGTTTAGGATATATATATATATAAGTAAATGAAATGACATTAACCAAAATATTAACACACATTTGCTATGACTGACCTTGATACAAAGTCAAAGAGGTGAAAGAGTGTACTGCAGAATGAATTGTCTTACCTTTATGATTCAAACCAAGTATGAAAAAGATCCATCGAATGGTTCAGATAATATAATCAAGTGAAAACCCTTAACCAAAACCTTAATGCAAATTTTCTGGGACTGTGACTTCCATCCCAAGGTCAAAGAAGCAAGCACTTTGCACAATGAATTTTCTTAGAGTCATGATGATTCATGCCAAGTAGGAGTATCTATAAAGGGGTTTAGAAAACATATGCAAATGAACACCTTTAACCAAAACCATAACAAACTGTTGAAAACAATACTACTGCAGTTGCTGGTGGAAAACCGACTGCTATGTCCCACCTTCCCATTAATGTAGGCTCAACAGAAAGCATGGCAATCTGCCATGGCAAACAATGGAAGTGGTTCTAGTTACTGATACAATGTATGCAGTATTTAATGTAGTATTTATTATACTTTTCTTTTTACCCTTCTCTGTATATTTTGTTATAATGAAACCTGAATGTCGGCATTGTTTGTTCACAAAATTAGCCTATACAAATAGATTAATACCTATGGTGTTAAACAAGAGCCAGTTTTCATTGTTGGAATGAAGGAAACCCATCAGTCTATCAACATTCTTATGTTCCACTCTTGACAGAGTCTCCATCTCTTTGCAAATGTCAGTGCAGCCTATCAGCTGAAGAAAAAAAAGAGTAAATAAATGTTGCAATATGTTTAACCTGTGTTTTTGTTTTTGTTGCTTGTAACAGTTCTGTTAACATATTATTGGCTATATCATGCAGAGGAAATAGGCTCTAAGTGCCTTTCCCAAGGACACACAGAGGTAGCCAACCTGGGCTGGCCTGGGCACACATTGAACCTGCGACCCTTGGATTAAGAGTCCGACTCTCTACAACCTCAGCTACCACAGCTGTACAAATCTGAATCCTGTAAAACTTACATCTAAAAAAATATAAGAAAAAAAAACTTTTCTGCATTAATTCGAACTTCTGCAATTTCTCAAAATCAGAAGTTTTAAAAATGTCATTTTTTCCCCCCTGTACTTTGGTGGGTTTTTTTATCGGGTGAAAAATCATCAATATTATGTTATAAATTATTAAATTATAAGGGAGATCTCATATATCGAATGTTGTTTATCTTTAAAACAATATACAGTAATTTAATGAGTAACATTTGATTCAGAAGATATTTTTTTTTATAAGCTACTTTTCGGTTTCCAGTCTTTCCAGCAACCCTTTGTGAAAAACTTGGGATTAAGTGTGAGAAATAGTTGGGATAGCAGGCCCATTTTGGACAAAGTAGGGGAAAATAGGGACTTGGACAAAAAAGTAGATCAGATGGAAAGACTTGGTTTCTGATTATTATTTTAGCTCATACAACAGTAAAATAGTATTTACTGAACCCAATTATGAGACAGTCATGGATAAAGGAAGTTAACAAATTTACTTAGAGTAATAATAACATTTTTAAGTTGACAAAGCATGGAGAAGACACCGATTTCCTATTCATTTTATACATATATTATATTAACATTAAAAGTACTGAAATATGAATATTATGTTGATTTGATCAACACCATTTTAAAGGACAAACTGCATTAGTCTGCCATATTTGAGCTAACATAATAAATGTCCAGGGTGTTTAAAAATATTTATTTTTGGGGTAACACCACACACCCACCCCCAAGTTCAGCTGCACCGAAGATACTACTGTATGTGAACATAAAACAATTTCATAGAGAATTAATTCTACCTTGAATTTGTTGATAAACTTTTAATGATTTTAATATGTGCTGCTTGATTTATCAGGGCTGAAAATTCCTTAAACTTGTGGTCTGGGACCACATTTTTGACCTTTGGACCCAGCCATTTTTATCCCCCAAAAGTTAGGCAGACTCATTCTCAATTGAATCATAGATGAAGATATAGACAGAAATGAGAAATGAAACAACGGGATCTAACAGGAAAATATACTTACTATTGCAAACAACATAATAAAATGTACTGTATTACATGCTTGGTGTGACTTTTATGAAATATTGGGACACAGGTGCCATAGGAAAAACCCTGCATAAATTTGATTCAAAAATTCGGGACCCAGGGATAAAGAAAAAAATGTCCATCCCCTGTTGATAACAGTTTGAAGATAAAGATCATAGTTAGATCTTCTTACATACTGTTTATGTTAAGAAAAATAAAATTAACTTTCAAACACTGCTTGCTCCCATTGGATAGGGTCACATACCTGCCAACCTCAAGAATGGCACAAATATATATAAAAAAAACAATTCAACTTAATCTGAGTGTAAAAATTGTAATCTACCAGTTTTCTGTATTAATTACAATAGACTGTATTCAAAATTTACATTTATTTTTGATGTCAAACTTTCCACTGTGACTGATTATAAAGTCAACTCCACAAATCTTGTAACAAACATGGTAATGTCTTACAAAATTCAGCAAGCTGTATTGCATACACTGGAATTCTTCTTTTAATTTTAGCAGCACTCTTCATTTCTGCTGTTTTTCTAATACAGCATGTTTCCAGTTCAAAATAGTCCCTCTTCTAACATTTTTCACAGCTAATAAACATTCATGAGCAACACTGATAGAGCCCTATTTGTTTGATAATTATGTCAACTTGTTAACTTTGGGACTGGTTCTCTATGTGACTTGAAGAAACCAGTCTGTTCTCTAGGAATCTCTCATTATAGAAGTACAGTTATAAATATAACACTATGCAGCATGTTGGGAAATTACATGTCTATGCTAGGTTAACTCTTCTGAATGTGTAAAAGCTAAAAGTGGCTATAACCTTCTTACCTAGAATTTTCTCACACATATGAATGAAAATATGATGGACATGGTAGTTTAATGTGCTTTTTCTATTGTGTTTTAAGGTGAATATACATAAAAGCGTAATCCATAAACATGCAAACGTAATACACAACTGTATCTATGAAATCATAGTGACGATGTCAAAATCGTAATTTTTTGCAGGTATTGGAGTATTACAATTAGAATATTTTAAGACATAATGATAGATGTTAATAAAAAAAGTGCCAAACATATTACAGAAAAGTTTGCACAAATCTAAATGCACAAATGCATTGTAAGCTGGATTACAAGTAAAACAAACAAAAATGAAAGGATAGTTGTAATGGTACATACCAAATCTTTATTAATATCCAGTACTGTGTATTAGGTCTGACAAGAACTAATGGGTATTGGGAGGGAGGGAGAAATGCAGTGTGTACATGTGCTGCATGTATATCTGGTCTCATAACCAGGTCATGATTGGTATTACAATGGTCACATCAGAAAGAATTATTGTTTCTACTGACTACAGAGTGATGATTATAAACTCCTTGTGTTCTAATACACAACTATGGATTCTTTCTGTTCATTGGTCAAGCACCCCTCATGAGATTGAATATATGCTTTTATCTGACAGTAAGTACATCATCTCAGAACTGTTCATCCTCAAGGAAGAATAACATGAGTACCGTGAACGGCACACAATACCTCTGCCCTGCGTTTAATAGTCCTGTATGGTTAACTCTGGAGATTACTGAACAATGTGTCTCAATGACCTGGACATTTGGTCAAGGTATGCAGACTTAACTAACTTGCTGTGCAGAAATCATGATTTTTTTGGTGACCTCTTGACCCCAGAATCTATATGTTGCTTTATTAAATGAGTGCATGCCATCCACAAAGTTTGGTCAAGGAACTGACTCTAGAATAAAAGTTATTCTGCAAAAACAATTTTTCCTTGAGCCACAATGACCTTGACCTTTGAGCGTTTTACCCCAAAATCAAAAGACCTTTTCCATACCTTAAGTACAAGCCCTCCACAAACTTTGGTCAAGGTTTGTAATCTTGAACTAATGTTATTATGCAAAAACCAGTTGGTTTTTTTTTCAGCCAGTGACATTGACCTTTGACCTCCAAATCTATAGTCATCCACAAACTTTTGATGAAGGTACATGGTTGAAAACTGAAATTTTGTGCAGAAACCATTTTTATTTTTTTAGGTCACACAATGACTTTGATCTTTGACACCCAAACAAATGTCATCTTCCTTACCCCAAGTGCAAGGTATCCACAACATTTGGTATTGGTCTGATATCTAGAACTAATGTTATTGTGCAGAAATAATTGTTATTCTTTTAATTAGTGACCTTAACCTTTGACCCCAAAATCAACAAGCTTATTTGTTACCCATGTGCAAGCTACCCACAGAGTTTGGTCCAGATCTGTGATGTAGAACTAATGTTATTGTGTGGAAACCATTTTTCCTTTTGTAGTCAGTGACCTTGATCTTTGACCTTTTGACCCCAAAACTGATAGACTTCTTCCTTAAGTTTGGTGAAGATATGTAGAGCTGATGTTAGCATGCAGAAAAAGAAAAGTTAATGGACAGACACATGGACAGACAACATCATGGCATTATTTTATCTGCCAAAATGGCAGATATATATAAAAGGTGAATACCAAAAGAACTGAAGATTGCCAAAAAAACTGCTTGTGCTATTTCTATACACTTAAAATTTAATTTCCACCTGAAAAACTGTCGAGCAACATTTTTATTGTAATATACATTAAATCATAGGCATTATACCTTTTTCACAAGTAATTTCTTCCTAGTTTCTTTATCCATGAACAGGGTATCAATACTTGGACCAAATCTATTCAAGGTTGTTGCAAATGAATGGAATACAACATTGTTTTTCAACCCAATGTCTTGCAACTGAAATAAAAAACATCATGTGAAATGCCAAATAAAAATATACCATTAACTCAGTTCATGATGATAAAACATATAGTACAAATAGGTTATTACAATACACACAGCAATATCTTGTGTGGTTTGTTTTACTTTATACAGTCCTGAAACTTTTCTCAACCTCCACAATCTGAGATTGTTGTGAGAAACCGGTTTAGACATGTTAACATTTTTATCAAGGTTTCTATTAATTTTATCTCTCCTTGGTCAGCTAAGTTATTACCCCATATGTATGAAAATACAGTCTTAATATGAGTCCCTTCAAGAGAATGACTGTCCCAAAAAGAATTTCCATGAATCCTAGATAAGTCTGTTTCTTCGTTTTCACTGCCAAGTATTAAAAAAATCTCTTTTTTCTTATGTTCCAGTTAACATGTTTACATATACCTCTCTGATTGGCACCATAATTATTTAGGATCAACTAGATATCATCAGAAGTCTTTTAGTGAAACCCCATGTCACTATTAATATCCATTTAGGAAAAGTAGCTATAACAAGATTTTCAAGATGACCACCATAGTGGCCATATTGCTTCTCAGATTGGTACTTTTTTTATTTAGGACCAACCAGACATCATACCAGGAAGTTTTTCATGAAAATACCATCCCACTATGGCCATACTGTATGTCAGATTGAAATCATTTTCATTTAGGACCAACCAGACATGATAAGAAGTTGTGCCCTGATCACTGTGTTATCATGAGTTTTACCTGAATAACACAGACATTTTGATACATACCAATGAACTCTGGAGTAGGCACAATGAAGGTTCACTTTTTCCATTATTTCCAAGAGGTGAAACTGCAAAGGCTTTCAACTCCTCTAAATCAGCAAATCTGATATTCCCCCTGTTAAGAAGAACAAGAAATAAAAATCTGGAGGTAAAACACATGAAAACAGTCTTTTTACAGCTTCATTATTATTGTAACATTGTATTATTGTAACTCAAAAGTAGACGGTCACTAATTTAATTTATGCCTAGTCTAATTATGAAATACAAGAAGTCTCTTTTCCGTACTTAGTTTCATTATGTGAATAATATATATTAAGACAGAGAATGAAGGGTAAAATGTACTTTTTTTTGGGGGGGGGGGGGGTGGAGGGTTGTGTTGGAGTAAAACTGATCTGAATCATGTAATACTTACCTGCTATTACTGCATTGCTGTATCTTTTCCTGGCATTAGACTAAAGTCCAAAGAGATTATTCCCTCCCCCAATTAGTAATTGGAGGTCTAGAATAAAAAATATGATTCCAGTCTGATACCATAGTCAACTTCTGATAATCAGAATATTGTCCTTCTTTGACTTGGACTGAAATGACATCAGAGTGGGGATTAAGGAGGGAACTGGGCAATAATTGCATGCAAGTATTACATAATTATAGTTAGTTTTACACCCCACCCCAAACAACATTTTAATAGCAATAATACATTACCTGTTATTAATGCGTTGCTGAATTTGCCCGCCTCTTGGGAGGCTGCTAACCAAAAATAAGCCATAAAAGTGAAGTTACCATTGCTGTCAGTAGGATGATCTACTGCAGACTGGAGGATGGATTGACAATTTATTGGGCTGATACAACTGAGCCCAGTGCATAAATTCTCTCACTTTGTTGTGCCACTGACCAAAGGTAAAATGACAAGAAAGTGAAGTGACACTTCCAGAAGGTGGCCATCCTGACATCATCCAAAGAAGAATAATTAACAAAGGTCCAAAATGCGGCAATAGCCTGACCTCATGTGCTTTAATTTTCATTAAATAAGATCTCTCAGTGACAGATTGATAAGCTCGTTTAATAGTCTGGACAATCCACCTTGAGATGGTGGCTGCCAAAATATTAGAGGTATTTTTGAGATGGAGATAAGAATGGTTATGATCCTTTCTTTTCTCTTGATTTTTAGATAGATAGAAACATAAAGCTCTATCTGGATAAAGAGGTTTATCTTCATCATCACCAGCACAGATTGAGACTGGGGATTTCAACAGGAACAGGAGCCACCAAAGGTAACTTATTCTTGGCCAAAAACCCAGGTTAGCAAAGAAAAGAGACAGAATCCACTGAAAAGGCAAAAATTTCACTCCTTCTACTCGCTTACCCAGGGAATTGAAAGAAGACCATTTTAAGGGTAAGGTTTTCGAAGAAAGATTCAATCAAAGGTTCATAAGGAGGTCTTGATAACGACCAAAGAACACAAGAGGTTACATCATGGCATTAAAGAGTGAGAAACTGGTTTCTGGAGCTCAAAGCACCCAAATCAGTTTGGAAAGATGTGGGTCTGACCTTATAGTGGAGTCCATGAAGAACTTGGGAGCATTATAGAGGGCTGCTCTACAGCCGTTAATGATGGATACTTAGCAATCTTTTTCCTCTAAATAAAAAAATAAAAAAAAAAAATCTGCGACTGCGGTTAAAGGGGGCAGATAAGATTAATTCATTTCTTACTGCACCAATTACAGAAAATTCTTAAACCTTGTTAGTCAATTGCCTTCAAACCTAAGCGATGCATTTGGCAAACTTGCTTGAAAACTGGTCCTGGTGGATAGATCGTTGATATGACCCAGGCATGAAGGTGGATAATTTGAAGAGTGTTGCACAAGAGGTCAAGAAGATCAATGAACCACCATTGCTGGGGTCACAGGGGAGCTATCAGGATGAGCCATGACTTGGAAGTCCTGACCCTGTTCAGAACTTCAAGTGTTATTCTGAAAAGTTGGATAGCATACACATACACTTGATCCCACATCAGACCGAAAGCGTTCAATTCCCATGCCCTCTGGTCTGGCACTTAAGAGACTTAAAGAGGGATTCTGCTCACCTGTGTCAGGATAGGCTGTCAACCAGAATATTTCTTTTGCCCAAAATGTGGCAGACTCGGAGAGTGATCTCTTCTGAAGCTGTCCAAAAGAGAAAGTTCCAGACTTCCAAGCACATAGAAGTGGCATGAGTGCCCCTCGATGGCTGAGGTACACAACAACCAATGTGTTGTTCTTGGCCACCATGAAGCAGCAATTTCTTATGCAGTTGATGCAGCCTTTAAGTGCTAGAAAAACAGTCCACATTTCTAGATTGTTGATGTGAAGGGAAGTTTCTTCCCAAGACCACAGCCCCTGCAGGACTACCCCCTTGGGCTCTATGTGAGCACCCCAGTCTGAATATGACGCATCACGGAATAAGTGAGGTTCCAGTGCATGAATTGGAACTCTGGTCAGAAACCTGTCCTGATTTTCAATCAACTCAGATAGTAACACAATTTGGATCCTAAGGGGATCGAAGCCAACAGAAGCTCTTTGTGAGGTCTCCAGTTTGCTAGAAACAAGAACTGGAGATGCTGCATATGAAGCCTACCCTGGGGAAACAAAATCTTCTGCCACGATCAGAGTTCCCAGGACTGAGAGGAAGCGGCCAGCAGAAAACAGTCTTCTCATCCAGTCTTACTATGATAGAAAGCATTTGTGAGATTGTGTTAGGAGGAACATTGACTGTCCCATGATGGGTGAGAAAATTCATCTCCACATAAACAAAATTCTGAGAAGGTATCAGATCTAACTTCTCCTGATTGGGGATTAGACATAGATGAGAGCTAGATCCTTTGAAAGAGCACATCTGAGGACATTGTGCATCAACCAGTCATCAAATTATAAGATGATGAGCCACCTGTGAGGCCACTGTAGGCATCAGCCTGGTAAAGACTCTGGGAGTGGAAGCTAGACTGAAAGGCAGAGCCCAAAATTGAAAAATATCCTGTCCCAGGCAAAACCGCAGCAATTACTTGTGGGCTGGGAAGATGGGATTGTAAGATCTATGAAGATCACTCAGTCATCCGGCCTAATGGCATTCCTGACTAACGCAGATGTTTCCATCTTGAAATGCTCTTCCAGAAGAAACTTATTCAATTGTAAAAGATCAATAATGAGTCCAAACATTCCCCATTTTTGAGAAACTAAGAAAATCTGGAAATAAAATCCCCAACTCGGGATGTTCATCACACTCTTTATTAAATACCTACCAATTTTCTACCCAAGAAAGAACCAGAATTTTATTGTCATTTCCTACAAGCAGAAAAACAATACTATCGTTTTCTAATTCCGTATTACCATACTCTCAAACAAGGCTGGAACCACTTTATCCTTGAGGTTTCCTGGTGACAATAGCAGCACCCCTAGTGACAGAATGCCAACACTAGCAGTAAACAAAGCTCTCACAGCGACATTAGTTAAGAAACCTTGCATTATATGTAAATATCTGAAAGGTCTAAACCATGTTTTTGTCATAACAAGAATAAAAAAACCCATTTATTAATTTATTTTAAAGTATAGCCAAAAGGTTCATCTGAAACAAGATCACACTCAGAAATCATGTACCAAAACATTACAGTTGTACAGTACAACCTATTTATGGAAGTTCATAATTGGTAATGTTACTGAGTTTCCTGCATAATGGATGAATTTGAAATTATAAATGAGTAACATTCTCTGCAACAAATCTGTATCATCAAGTTCTAACAATCTGTCCAATCCTGCTGTAAATAACTGTCAAAATAATGTTGTCATTCATATGTCAAGACCCCATCGGAGCCTCTCACAATTGTCTGCCAGAAATAGTTCAACCGCTATCAACCTTGCCTCCGAAAGAAACTTCCAGAGTCATTCAGCTGGTGAAATCTTCCGTGATCCAAAATTTGAGAACTGCACAATGACTGTAAATCACATATATGAGTCTGCTGCCCCCAAGCATCGAAGAATTCGCGTTATTTACAGTGATGGTAGTCAAACTGAGTGAGAGTTGTTTCACAAGCTTAATTCATGAAACTAATATTCATGCACATGTTAGCTTTTCAAAAAGTAATTCAGTTTATGCTTTAAGATAAAGTTAATATTAAAGAGGTTGAAATGTTTAGCAATTTCTTGTATTTTTCAGCTACATAGTGATTTTATTAAATTATCTAAAAATTGACAGGTACATAACAAAAATATCATTATCACAGTAATGTGATTTTGATTGCTATACACGTCTCGCTGTCAGCATAAAAAACTTGATCATGACTCGACGCTTTGCGTCTCATAATGATCCAGATTTTCTAATGCTGACAACTTGACGTGATCCATCAATCAAGATCGCATTACTGTGATAATAATATATATTTACTGTGCCTGTGCTTTGAAGGGTCCGAAGACTTCCTCCCCTGTCCCCTCTGGGCACCTCGTTGTGAGAAAGATGGGCAGAAAGGAGTTTTAAACTGGGCTCGACAGTTCTGTTGGTTCCCCTGCTTAAAATGTTTAGGAGGGAGACATGGAGCTTTTTCGGGATTGGTGGTGGGGTGGGTTGGAGGCACATTTTTTCATCAGTTTAGCTGTACCTGGTAACACAGCCAGGGACTGGTGTTGCTGATCCCTCAAGTCTTGTGAGGCCACTATAGGGATCAGCCCTCTGAATAATGTCTTTGTATGAAGCAGGGCAGCTTGCAAACAGTTTTTGCTGTGCTTCATCAAAACCGTTAATGACTCCAAGGTGGCATCCATATGGAGACCATGGACATCAAGAGCACGTGTTTCAATGTCTTCGCAATGGTCTCCAACAATCTCTGCAACACAGGAAGAGATGATTCCTCCTTTAACTGATTGAAGGAGACAGCCGAAAAAAGACTGGCATGGGAGACTAAGGTCAGTAGTGTATGAGCCTTCAGTTCCAAAGCCTCGAGAGACATAACAGAGATGGACTAATGTCCCAGCTGAAATCGTCACCTGGGAAACAGCAGAGTCCAAGGCACAAGGCCGAGGGGAAAGGGGGGGGAGGGATGGGGCTAAAGAGGGTCAAGTGGTAATGGCCCCCGTAACTGAAACCAGAGGACAAATCTTAGAAGAGGGGATAGACCACCCCTTCCACTGTCTGACTCTTGACCTCGATATAACTTCCGAGTTAGCTTCCTCACCATCACAGAGTTAGTTTGGAAGCACAGAAGGGCCAATTTTGGCTGTGCCCTGGAGAGCCTCTCCAAACTGAAAAGGATCCTAGTGTCTGAAGATCCTGAGGGTTTTGGACACAGATCTGGGGGATGAAAGCAATAAACCTCATTTACTGTCTTGTCAAAGGTCTGCACTTCCTCCTCCTACTTCACCTGACCATAGGGTAGGGTGAAAATGGAGATCCTAAAAGATGAGAAGGTCCCAGCATGACTGGTTCTTCTTGGGACTCTTCTGTGTAAACCAAAACTGATAGTTCATCATCCTGTGTTTACTCTTTGGGTGACACAGGACTATTCAGTCTCATCTCTCTCCTTGGAGAAGGTGACTTTATGACTGAGGGTTTGTTTCATTGTTCTGTGGGATGGCTGGGGTATGGCACTAACCCCTTGTTTCTGTCTCCCTGGAGAAAGGGTTTGACAATTTCTTCTTGATGCATGAGGCAGCAAGTGGCTGTCTCTCTCCCCTTTCCTCAATAATGAGGCTGGAGGTGGTGGGGGATAATCTATGACATGATCAGTGTGTTATCAATGGAGCCATGGCAAAGTCATCCATGGTTTCATGGTAGGAAAAGGAGAAATAGCCGACACACCATTAGGTGGACAGAATCCCCAAACCCCATAGGGGTTGAAGGAGAACATTGAGAAAGGAATGATGTCAACTCAAGCCCTTTCCCTAGATGGGTCATCAAAACACATGAGCCAGTACCCCAGTGATTGACTGGAAACAATGAGACAGGGGTTTATTGAACCGATTTCTTTTCCTAGACCAGTGATCAAAACCTGGTGCACTTGGCTCTCAGTGATACCAATTATTACCAGATTGTTGCCCAATGATCAGTGCCTGGTGACCCAGTGCCCGGTGCCAGATATACAGTGACTGTTGTCACTTGGGACATTACAGTGACTGGTGCCCATGCCCCATGGTTGGTGCCTGCTGACTGGTGCCTGGCAATAGACCCTCAGTGACTGTCATTTGACACAGTACCTCGTGTCCAGAGCCCGGTGTCTGGTCACTGGGCAATGACTGGGAAGTCTCTGTTCAGGGAACTTGACTCCATTGAACAAGATCCCCCTGAAAGAAACACAGGTCTATTCAAGCAATAAGAAGATTGTGCTTCCCTAATGTCTGGAAGGCAGGACTCGCTGCTGGGTGCCAGCAACTTCCTTCCACTGGGAAGTGCCAAAGATTCCTCTCTTGTGGGTGTTGACAGCTTCCTTCCATTTGTCAGTGATCCCACCTTTGCAGAAGCAGGTGATTTCTCTAGCCTGGAAAGAGCCACGGACCCCTCCCTTATGAAAGATGGACCCCTTCTGGGATTGGAAGGAGTTTTCCAGTAACAAGAAGCAGGTCCCTTTCTCCTGGTCCTATAGGCATGGTGACTTTCCACTAAGTGCCATACAGTACACGCATGGATTTTGGATTTAGGAAAATCCCTCACACTGTTGTCCATCATGGACAAGATATAGTGGTCATTGTGGATGTCCATGTCATGGATCATAGCAGATGGATTAAGTTTTATTGCTCCAATCAGAAAGTCGCAGCAATATAATTATGCAATAGTGGAAATGCACCACAATGTGTGGAACTCACCTGTTGGCTAACCTGCAGTAGACAGTACACAATGCCTTCTAATATTCAAAGACTCGCCCATTAAAATGCACTGACATGTATGTATTCAGCAAGATGAAAGATGCATTTCTGATCAAAGAAACCCATGAGAATATTTAGGTGCTTCACAAAATATACAAAGTTTAATGGTACAGTCATTACAATAACTGTGGCAGAGAGGGAGAGATTCTGCTTTTAAAGAAACAAAAGGAGCAAGAAATCACAAATATTTTGGAGTTGACAGGACAAGAAAGAATACAGTGAAGCAATCTGTAACATGAGTGCATGGACTATTCAATTATTACAATAAAAAAAAAAGAGAAATGCTGTGATCTTCTTTTCCTTCCTCCAGTCAATTTGCAATTTTTCTGCTTAACAGATGTTCCCACACAATGAAATATACGTATGGATAGCCATGATACAACCTCTGGTCCAACCTCTGTGTAGCACTTCAGCACCATATATACATATACATGCGACACATTTTCCTAAGAACTGAGGAGCAAGACAGACACGTTTATCTTTACTGTAGACCTACTGTTTTTAAGCAGATTCTATTAAGCACATGCTGCTGTATTCTTTTGCCAAGGGCTAAAAATAAACTACTTATTGGTTTGGTCATCTGATGAGTTTAATATTACCAAATTTAACTGTGAAAGTGATGGAAAAGCATAATCACTTAAATATTTTCAATAAGAGTTAAACTTGTATTGTTTATTTTCAGTTGATACAGATACAACTTCATTGTGTACGGCACATTCTTTCAGTCCACATGACACATATTGCCACACTGTTCTCAAATGTCAAGTGAATATTGTTTTATTACCAGTTTAGTTACTAACATGTTACATTTTGAGCTTATTAAGCTTAAGAAGTTGGCGTGAATACAAATAAAACATTTTGTTGCCAAAGAACATGTACAAATTGCATAGACAGTTAACAAAATTAAGCCAGCAATGTGAAATTACTGATATTATGTCCATAATCACCCAAACAGCATTGAATCTTTTGGAACCAAAACTAAATTTAAAGTCGTTTGAACAAACTATGGACTCCAAAGAAGAACTTAAATCAATTATAATCCAAGGTTAAATGTGTAAAGATATACATGTACACAGTACAGAAAAAAGGCTGGGACAACTTAGTAAATGTTAAATGGAAAAATAAAAAAATTTTCATACTGCAGTAGTGACTAATTTCTCCTGGATATGCATCATATCATCATCTTTTGAAACTGAATGGAAATGCCTACTATTATGCAAACTTAGATTTGAAATGAGTATCTGCGATATATATGATTGTATTTATTGTACAATAAATAGTCAAGATTTTGTATCTTGGTTTAGTTTTAGTTTAATAACAGCAGAATATCTTCTTATGCAGTTTTTTTTTTGTTTGTTTAACTTCTTCTGTATCATGCATAAGCCAAAAACATCATATCTATCAAAAATGCATTGTAAATCAACAGAAATTTCAAAGCCACATGGTTGCCGAGGTTATAAAATCTATCTCTAATTGCATTAATTGATATTAATATGTGGCTACATATTTTCAATGGCTTTAAATAGGTATACCCTTGGTAGAACTTCTTTATATACTCCAAACTGGAAGTGGAAGTGGTTTTGGCTTCAAAGGTTGTAAATTCAAATAATTTCTTGTTGATTGTGAACCTCTTGCATTAATTCAAGGGTCATCACAAATATTGCCATTATGTTCATTTTGATTACTGCAGCAATACTGGCTCATTCAATTTTCAATCTATTCAATTTCTGAAACTTTGTGTTTGTTTATGTTAATTATGTCCAAGTTGGACTATAGAATCAACCTGGAAATAAATAAGAAAATAAAAAGTACAACAACAGAAAGTTAATAATCCGATTAATTACATAAATTTTCTTTAAAATACAAAAACCATTGTTAAGCAGCAATTTACTTATTTGCTTCTGAATAAAGAGCGGTTTCAACATTTTATTATTCAATTCTGTCAGCAGATGAATTCCACAATGAAGATAATTGCAGCTCATTTAAAAAATGCATGCTCTCTAATATTCAATGTAATTTTTCCAAGTATATGAATAAAGCTATGGGTTATGTCAATCGAATGTTATGATGCATAATCTCTCTCTCTCACAACAAAATCATTTTATTACAAAGATATCGAAGATGCATTTTAAAAAAAAGAAAGCCTGTAGTGTAGTAGAAATTTTGTTAAACATGTCATAGCTATGTGCTGCTGCGATAGACTTCTATTCTATGTGCTACACCAAAAGACTAATAAAGAAAATAAAGGTTTTATATAGTTTGCTTTATATTGCACTAGAAACCAATTTTACATGAAAATATCCCAACTCAACCTCATTGCATTTCTCAGTCCATATTACAAGTCCAAATATTTGTTGTTCACAAATTAAAAGTTTGGTTTTGTGACAACATGAAATATTTTCTTTCAGAAGTTAATGTTTATTTTGAAACATTGGTGTTAAAAAAACATCAAAGCTGGGCACTGTTCAATCGCTGTTAGGAAATGGGAGTACATGTACATCCTGACTGACCATTGTTGACTAAAATGGTAGGAAACTAACACACATAGCAACTAACTTCAGAGTAAGAATGTCACTTCTCATCTCTGGTGCTTGATGATAGATTCACTAAAAAAGTAACAAAGTAACCTTTTCATGAAAATCATTTTGTTGATGACATGAATGGCCAATGATAGAGCATAGGCTTCAATACAGTGTAGATGAATTCCACACATTTAAAAATTGTCATACTCTCAAATAATCAATGTCATTTTCTAAGTCTACAGATAAAACGACAGAAGATTTTCTATCATACCTCACATATCTTTTTTATTATTTTAATATATGAACCTACATTCTTACTGAATTATGACATACATATCATTATGTCCCATGTACTTCATCGTGCCTGTACGCTATACATAGTGCAGCATTCATTAGTATTCTCTATTAGTCGTCATTACTAGTCTTAAACTTTATCTTCTTCTTCAAAAATTATTATTGCCGCATATGTCTTTGAAAGGGCACATATTTTATTAAAGTTGGTAAATTAATATATGCTATTTACTTGATACAAACTTGTTTAAAATCTTATCTAAAGGACAAATGCAGTAAATGATATCTTACATGAATGTCTTATGCATTTGTGATAAGATGGGGCTTTTCATTTTTATTTGTTTACTTTCAATAATTTGTTTAAAGTGGGACTTGGAAATAATCTGAAAATTAAAGGGAAACAGGCAAATTAATAGCCAGTACAATAAGCACTTTTAAGAAATATCATTTATTTACAAAGAAGATCAAAGGTACTGCTTGATGCAGAACAGTATCTAAATTTCTGTATGTGTATATGTTGCAGGTAGGCAATTATTCTAATGTAGATTCAGTCATGGGGCAGGGGTTGGAAATATATAAGAAATTTAAAACATGGTATTTTTTTTCAAAGTAATGCATATCTGTCTGTGCATTTGCCTTGCCAGGTCATTGATAAATAATACAAGCAATGTTACTTCTGTAGTTTGTACAGGTAAAAGTATGAAACTGACACCAGCTGTGGTTGGTTTATGGTGTCAGGGAGTCTCCTATCTGTTTGTTTAGTGTGTCAACTCATGGGGTGAATGCAATAAAATCTGAAAGGGGTAACCTGCTAAAGTTGCAATAAAATCTGTCATGGTGTTCCACTAGATTTAATGGACATCCACTATTCGTAGTGGACACTTAATCCCCCCCATCCATGTCCACAGTACTGAGTGGGCAATCCGAAATCCATGATGTGTGTGCTGTACCTCATCAAGCCTAAGGCAACATATACGACAATGAAACAGGTAGGGTGTCCCAAAGCAGCCTTCTTTACTACATTTGCACATGCCTTAAGGCATACTGAATGTTGACAGGAAATATAAGAAATAAACAATGAACCAGAAGAACTTGGTAGATACTACTTGCACTAACAGAGGGATGAAAAATGATGAAGCACTGTTTTACTGTTTAGGTACTCAAAAATTTCACATTCAATGAAAAGGGAAACTGAAAAACAAAAATGATGCATGGATTGGGGAGAAAATAACAAATACAACACAAAAAAGATACGACTGACAGTTGAAATGCCAGAAGATGACTTAGATTATGAAAACATTGAGCACCCAAGAGACACATGAAACTGCACAAAATCCCAAGAAAAGAAGGACAATATTCCAAATTGTTGGAAGTTGACTAAGGTATCAGACTAAGATCATGTTGTCTTTTTATTCTAGACCTCCAATTACTAATGGGAGAAGGAAATAATCTCCTTGGACTGAGGATTAGTGCCTGGAAATGGTATAGTAAAGAAGCAATAGCAAGTAATGTATTACTGCTATTAAAAATCTACCTAAAATGAAGAATGTGATCACGAGAATTCTGGTCTTTCTCAAAGAACAGGAGACTTCCATTTGTCTAGCCTGCCTTTTATTTAGCTAGAAAGTAAAAAAAAACTTTAACATGGAGGTTAATCTAAAAAACTTTTAAGATTGACCTTAATCTAGGGTATGGCCAAACGGACATAAAGACATGCACATGAACCTTTAAGTGATCGCTATGTCAAGCTTCTGCCACGGTGGGCTTGACAAAAACCATCTGATAAATTTACTCACCTCTTGATCGTACAATAAACAGAGGACACTAATCCATCTTCACTTTCACTGAGGTCATAGTCTGGAAAAAAAATGGAAAAAGCACACTAGTAAACACAAATCATTTTGCCAATATAACCACACTTAGGGTGGGTGGGCTGCAGACAAAGGAGGCCTGGGATTTTCTTTTTAACAAGGATATTTTTTTCTTTTACCTCCAGATAATTTATTTTTTTCAACTGATATAATGGATATAACAGGCTCTTTTTCTATAAATCAAAGCAAGAATATTTTTTTCAAGCTATCTCGGGTCAGACATTTTTTTCAACAAAAATCACAGGTCCCCTCCCCCCTCCCATTAAGTTTGTAGCTTGAATCTGACATATTAAGATATTCTAAACACACACTTCCTATAGATTTTATAGTAATAAAACATAGGAGATGAAGGTAGCTAACTCAACAACATCAGAGTTAAGTTGTGTCACTTCTCACCCATTCTACTAATGAACGACTTAAACCTTTGTAGTTTCATAGTTTCATACTAGGTGTTTTAATTGAATTAATTTACTTGATTAAGTTTCTCAATATTTACAGCACAAACTTTCTATATTTTCCTCATTTAATCACGATTAATATAATTTCAATAATATCTACACAAGCTGCAATATTTAAATCCATAGATTTCATCCTATTTACAGAAATTTAAATTATAATGGCTGACATATACAACACCAATCTAACACTTGGTGAAATGCAGCAATTTTATGGCATTTTAAGTAAGAAAACAGTCAAACTGGTCAGGTGTACAATTTTGCTTGGACACAAAACTTCAGCAGTCAATGGCGAAAGCTATTTTTAGGAAAAGTAAAATAAATGGAGGCAAAACCAGTGAACAAATTATCTGAATCATAAAAATGTCATGTTATTCAAGTATAGATTTATTTATCCTTGTTTTTTATATTCCACAATAATGCAGTCTGTATCAAATGGCACATATATTTTATTTTGTTGAATTTATAGTTAGGTAGTGGTTAAAATGATCATGCTTTAAGTACATAAAAGAATAATTCAGACATAATAGTAATTATTATTATTTGATTTCAGAATTTTACATAATTTCTGAAAATTATGATTAAAAATAGCCATTATATTTAAATGTCTATTTTTATTCCTAACCGGACTCTTTTATTATTTAGATTCTACATATGATAATATTTTTTCATCTTGTATAATAATAAACTGTCTAAACTTTATCTTGTTAAAATATGTAATTGTACCTCCAGTGATGTTTTCATAATGTGTTCTTAGGCTTTATGTAGTCATGTGATATATTTGTTATTCATGCATATGACTTTGTTTATTAATATACTGTTATTTCCAATGATCCCTGAAATAAAAAGTATACATCTCACATGTTTGACTTTTCTTGTCAGTTGTTTACTCTTGTAGTTGATTACCTGGATATTAAATATTATACACACTATGCACTGAACACAAAGAAACCTATAACGATAAAAAAAAATGAAATGACCGTTGACTAAGGACATTATATCCAATTATATAAATCGCGCACTGAGAACATTAGTGGACCGATTCTGCTATGGGCTGACAAGTCCTGGAATTGTGCCCAAACCATATGCTGCAAAGATTCCTATCCTTTAAAACAGAACAAAACTGTAATTTGATGTGAAACTAACTGTGCCATATGATCATAGGGCAACTTTATTTCAGTAACACCTGTAAGTAACAAACAAAATTATTATAATGCAGCTTAAATTTATATTATCTTAGATGAATAAACAGATAAATTTGTTTCATATCAAGGACTTGGTATTAAAAAGCTGTTTTATGCCACAAACATACAGCAGCAACTTCTACTGCCGCTGCTATTTAAAAAAGGCAACTTCTCTACAAAACAAGAACAAAAATTATATAACTAATTTTGGTTCACACAATACACAAATTAATTTTTTAATCTGTTATAAAGGGATATCTGAAAATAAACTGCAACAAAAATTACGAGTGATGTGGGATAGAAAGTTAGAAACCATAAGACTGATTATGTGTTAAAAATTCCCCCAAATACCTGTTTTGCGATAAAAATTCACAATTCTAGGGATGGGTGCCCCAAAATTTTATTGTTGAAATCATCTCTTTACCATTTAGCAAGGTCTGAGAGTAAAATTCACAGCAAAGGCAAGTTGGGGAAGGCAAAGATTACTATTGACAATAATGCTCAACACCGTGTTCCCAGTGCAAACTAACAAGTAATAAGCAAAGATTTATCACAACACATTTTTGTTAACTTTACATATCAAATCGGGAACACTGGTGACAAAAGACCTATTTTTTTTCTCTTACACTCACCACAATCACATGTTGCAGTCATGTTGACACATTGTGACACTAGATTAGTCTTCATAACTTCTACATAAAAAAAAAAAGAAAGATACCAATATGACGCAGACTAAGAGGTAATGTGTCTACTTGACTGATCCAATTCCATGAACACTTGGACTGACTATACAAATATGTTTAGGACATGCACCCAAATGATCCAAACACCAATTGTATCTCAACTGACTGCAACCTCCAAAAATTCCTGTAAGAATTAAATAAAATGTAACTCCCGATCTGCTCAGTTAATATTTTTTGCAGCTAAAAATTTCCGTTTTTTTCCCTGACTTTGATCAATATTGGAAAAATTCATGGGCTTTTTCAAGTTGGGAACAAATCTATTCTTTCTCCCAACTTTTTCCCCAATTTCCTGGAAGCATGGGAATCATGATGGACACCAACCTATACATTTTTAAGTGGTTTTGCATTGCCAGGACCCGTACCTATGTAAAATAAAAAATTTGTCAGAAGTTAAATACTCCAATATTTCACAAGCTATCATAAAATCAAATAAGTAGCACAAACCCTGATTTGCTGGCACATTATTTGACTTTTGATCTGGTTATATGTTGTTCACAGCTGGATAAGTTCGTATTTGAGAAAATTTTGTATTGCGATGTCGACATGGTCATTCGGAATTTGATATACATACTTGTCTAACTGATCTTTGATTTGTCAAGATAATTATTCCCATCAAAAAACTTTGAACAGGAACTAACAGATTCAGGTGAAAAGCATGTCAGTCACGCACACAATTCATTTGTTTATTTACCTTCCAACGTATGCAGGAAATAAGGCAAATTATACAGCTTGTGACGTCCAGTAAAAGAAGGCAATTCACTCTCAGCATCTTGATTTACATATGGTGGTGGTGGTAGAATGGTTAGTTCTTTAACTGGTTTCTTAATTGTTCTCACTGTGTTCTCTGAAAATACTGTAAAAGAACAAAATATTTTACTGCATTAAGTATAAAGTCGACTGTCTGAAGTGCAAACAAAATCTTCAAACTTCTCACAAATATCACTCCATCCATCAACTGACTCATCAATTTATTAAGAATTCAAATTAAAACTATTCAAACCTAACATGTAATTTATTCTGAACCAGCAGCAATGCAATTCTGAAAGAACCTTATGAAAAGTATGACCAACTGAAATGGGGACACTAATAATACCAGCTGTATTATCAGGGCTGTACCAATTTGAAAGCACAATGCCAGGGACTAGTTAATCCCAATTAGGTATGAATACCTCCACTTTCATTGCTTCTGTCTAACTATATTATACAAATAATGTTGTAAATAACCCAATTTTAGCATGATCTTATATATACTTCTTAACATATTGTGGTCACTTAAAAATTTAATCAGTAAGATTCATTTTGCTTATTTAACTATGTAATAAAAAAAACTGGAATACATTGTATTTTACTTGGAAATATGCTTTCACTTTAGCCAGAGAAAAAAGGAAAAAGAGAGAGGTTTAACGAGTCTATAAGCATTCATGTAAATATGCAAATAATAGAGGGCCAGAAGGTAGATTAATTCCACAAAACTGTGTCACCCTCTATAAATAAAGCCATTATTATTATTATTATTATTGTTATTATTATGTTTCTGTTGGTGAAATGCCTCATAATAAAAGATTAGTCCCAAATATGAGCAATTTTTAAAAAACAAAAAGTCCACATTTTCATCCTATACTGTCCTCTTCCGGATTTGCACCACCTCTTTTAACGATGTTACTATCAGTGCACAGTCAGGAATTAGCACCATCTCTCTTAACCATGTTACTATCAGTGCACAGTCTGGAATTGGCACCATCTCTCTTAATCATGTTACTATTAGTGCACAGTCAGGAGTTAGTACCATCTCTCTTAACCATGTTACTTTTAGTGCACAGACTGAAATCAACGTTTAGTATGTGCATACACATACCTGCCAACCCCTACTGGCAAGCTTTCTCACATAACCACATTGGCCAAGCCTGAGACTCTAACCCACGCGGACAGTGGTGAGATGGCGGTGAGATCGGTAAAGGCGAGCGCCTTAGACCACTCAGCCACCCAGGGCCCCTATGTTGAAAAGTCACCCAAATGCCTGAAAATCATGCATTATACTTTCAAGCACTACCTTTGTTTCTTCATTAAATTCCTCCTATATTCAGAAAATTTCCTCCTTTTTATCAAATGGAGTGGAATTTTCCCCCTTAATTTTAGGTTCTGGTGTAGATTTAAAAGGGGTGTTTTGTATTAGCCCAATGTACCACCATCATTCCAATGACTTGCTGGGCTCCACACAACAAACAGGGACAAAACTGGTAAGACAGCATACATCACGTGAGAAAAATGTATTTGGGGGAGGGGGGCAGGTTAAAATGTACTTTGGTGGTGGTGGCAAACTAATTTTAATGCTGTAATAATTACATGTCACTATTGCGTTGCTTACCTTTCTGTGATGGAAATTACCCTTGTCTAGAAATCCAGAACTTGGAAGAAGACAGACCCTGTCTGTCCCTCCATGTCATAGTCCCATGCACAGAAGCCATCCTCTTTCTTAGGGACACAGATAGACCCCCCGAAACTACATTTTAATATCAGTAATATAATACCTGTCGCTATTGCATTGCCAAATTTGACAGTGCGGTGGGTGGCTGGTGACCTCAAAAACTGGTATAAAAAAGGACATACTCACTCTTATGATAGTAATTCCAGTACTGTAAGTTGGCACAGTATCAGCTTGGGCCACTTTTTGTGCTACAACTACTGGCCCTAAAGAAAATATACCTTTGCTTTGGTGTGCCAAAGACCCAAGGTAGGAGAAGAAAGTAATGTGTGACAGCCAAAACATGGCTTTAATAACCTCCTCCAAAGACGAATGAGTTAGATTGGCCCATGAGATAGCAATGGCTCAAACCTCATATGCTTAAATCTTCACGAATGAATGGTCACTTTCAGTAAGGGACTGATAAGCCCTCTTGATCATGAAGACAATACATCTAGAAATAGTGAATGCCAAAATATCAGCAGAGCCCTTGAGAGGGAGGAAAAGACGTTTCCTACCCTTCCTTCTCTTTTTCGAAGTGGCTAAATAGAACTGTAAAACCCTGACTGGTCATATGAGTCAATCTTGATCATCCTCAGCACAGATATGACTGAGACTGCGTATCTCTATAGGGAGTGGAGCTATCGAAGAAAGCCATTTTTTTCCTAAAAAACCTGGTTGACATAGGAGAGAAACATAGTCCAGGGCTGAGCAAATTTTTTTTCATTCACTTGTTCAGGACAAGTGGTTTCAGAAAATTCACTTACTTTTAACTTGTCCCACCTTACTTTTCACTTGTTCCAAAATGGTAATCACTTGCCGAGATTTGATGAGATGTATGTACTTAATCCATAGAAAGAACAAACAAAAAAATATACAACATAATTATTTAATTTTTCAAAAACATTGGTTGATATACATTTGGCTACTTCAGGTACATGTATATATGTTTTAGCTGCTGGATTTTAAAAAATGTCCACATACATGTCTGCCACCTGCACCAGCACTAAGCCAGCAGTTGATAGCTGTGTCTGGGTTAAAGTCCTCAAGCTCTGGTCCATGTGGTGAAATGTTCATTAGAATTTTTAAACTCTCATGGTTTAAGGAATTCTCACACTCAGTAGCAGTCTTACGTTTTATCCCTCCACTTTCACAAAAATTTTATTTCTTTGAATCGACCTTATTACCTTCATTGCGAAAATAATTTAGCAAACTCATTTTATACACATAGTAAATATCAGCGTGCTTGACAACTACTTCTAAAGTGATCATAACAAATATTTTCTCTTCTAAATATGAACAGATACAGCTCACTAATTAGCGTAATTGTTTCGCATCAAACGCAATATCGCACGTGAATGTTGAAAGAATCATTACTGTCTTTTAATCAGTTCATAAAGGAAACCAACACTGATGTCGGTAAAGTACCTTTCATTAATTTAATTGCGCTAACTCGCTTGATTAAAATCAGAGTGAGCCGCTCGTGAGAATCTGGTTTGAGTAAACACAGTGCAACAAAGCCGCTTAAAACACTATTAATTAATTATACCGGCTTTGTTTGGACTTGTTTTGATTTGCCAATAATTTGGTCACTTAGCCCACTGTGCAGTCAAGCGGTAACATAACGTGCACATATGCGATAGTTGTCACTTACCACCTGTAGGTGTTATACAGGATGTAAATGTATACATGGAGAGGAGTAGAATCAAGTATTCAGTATGCCAGGAGGGCATGAATGGCCAAATGAAGAGAGATACATGTTTTTTAAAGCATGAAAATAAGGACTTAACCGACATTTTTAAAATAAGAAAAAAGCACTTGTCCCAGACTAGTGACTTGGAAAATTTTACTTGCCCGACTTTGAAAATGAATAGTCCGGGACATCGGGCTATGGGATTTGCTAAGCCCTGTAGTCATAATTGCTGTTGAACCATAAACAACCGCTTTCTATAGACAGGGCATGAAGTTTGCTCCTTCATCTCGAAGATGCTAAGGAGAACAGGAAAACAGTTTTAAGGGTAAGGTTCTCTAAAGAAGCTTCACTCAAAGATTCATAGGCTGGATTTGACAAAGATCACAACATGCACGAGAAATTCCTCTGGGCATTAATTAGCGAGATACCAGTCTCTGCAGCTTTGAATACCCTCACAAGATTGGAAATGACAGTACGCACCATTGGCTGGACCTTCTGAGAACTTGTGTTGAAAAAGTCTGCCCTATAGCCCTTAATAGTAGAAACCGAGCAATCTCTTTCTTTGATCACGAATTGAAGAAAGTCATCCACTGCACTCATAGAGGGACAGCTAGGATTAATGCATTTTCTACTGCACAAATTGCAAAAGTGTCTCCACTTTGCATCATAGACCTTGGACATGGATTGTCTCCTGGCCTGAATGATGCAAATGGCAACCTTGCTCAAAAACTTGTACTCACAGATAGATCATTTGAAATGAGCCAAGTGTGAAGGAGGAGAATCTATGGACTGTTGTGCAGAAGAGACCCCCTTTGCCACAACAGCAGGTCCTCCACTGTGGCAATGTCCTGTGCTGGTTTACAAACAGGTCAAAAAGATCAATGAACCTCGCTGAGGCCACAGAAGGGCTGTCAAAATGTGGAGATCCTGACTTTGTGCAGCACTTGCTGAATCATTCTGAACAGGAGGAAGGCAAAGTGAAAAGATGATCCTAGAGAAATCTGAGCTGTCAGGAGATCCCTGTGCGGTTTCCAGTTCACCAGAAGGAGAAACTGGAGGGGGTGTAAAAGTGCAGTCATCCTTCAGGAATCAGGTCTGCCACAGAGTTCAAGGTCCCCAGTTGGGATAGATATGAGTGACATTAACTAATGCCCTGCTGATGAGAAAGTTCATCCTCACATGTAAGAAATTCTGAGATGGAACCAGCTCCAATTTCTCTAGGTTTGGAATTAGTCCCTGCCGGGTCACTACGCACCAGCAGCAGGTAAGATCTTGTCTGAGGTTATTGTGGCTCAACCAGTTGTTGAAATACTAGTGGATAGAGATCCCCTATGACCTCAGGTGAGCGGCAACTACTCCAATCACTGTGGTAAAGGCTCTGGGGTGGAGGCAAGGCCAAATTGAAATTGGAAAACCTCTTGGTCCAGACAAAATCAGAGGTACTTCCTGTGAGGAAAAATTGTGACGTGAAGGTACGCATCCTGAAGGTCAATGGAGACTGCCCAGTTTCTGGGTCTTGTGGCATTCCTGACTGAAGCCGCAGTCTCCATATTGAATAGTTCCTCCTGAAGAAACTTGTTTGAGGTGGAAAGATCGATAATCAGCTGAAACTTTCTGTCCTTTTTGGATACCAGGAAAATATGGGAGTAGAAATCCAGAGACTGATTGCTTAACACCCTCTCTACTGCGCCCTTATGTTAAAGGGTGTGCACCTCTTGCCTTAACCACACCAGATTTGATTGGTGGAAAAGAATGGGGGTCCTTGCCATAGGAGGCTAAGCTGGTATCCTTTCTTTGTTACCAAGAAAACCAACCTTTGTCCTTTATGCTTGACCAGGCTTCTTTGAGAGAGAGGACCCACCAATCGTCCTTTATGCTCCAACAGGCCTCTTTAATGAGGCAACATTCATACCCAACAGCTTCATTACCACAGATCTTACCAGCCCAGTCAATTTCCAGGCGGACCTTGATAAGGTGTTGGTCAATTGAAGTCTTGCAAAAACTTTCGAAGGCTTTCAAAAACTATGTCATGCTGTTTACAAAAATGACAAGCGCAAAAGACAAGATACGCATATTGGAGGAGTGAGTAGCCTGTCGCAATAAGCTGTGTGACATGTTTAAACAACCATCAGCATCCACAGGAGGATGTCTCCTATGAGTTAGAGAAAAGCTTTTTGCCACACGAAGCTAACCAGGGCAACCGTTGAAGCCACTGTACAAGCCACAAAGGCTGTTGAGAGAAACCTCTGGGATGTTAAAGGCACAAAGAAGGCTGTCCAAGAAAGTGGGGCTGAAACTGCATTGGCGTTGAAAAAGGTGCCGGAAGACCAAAGTGCTGCCTTGCCAGAGCAGCCCCCACCTGACTTTGGCTTTGTGGGGTTTAAAGTCATTTGTCAGTACATGATGGGCTATATATGGCAGCCAGTATATTTTGGTGGAGGAAGAACCCGGGAAGACCTTGGAAAGAACCACCGACCCACGGGAAACTACTGGCAAACTTTTCTCACATACCCACGTTGGCCAAGCCGAGACTCGAACTCGTGCAGACAGAGGTGACATGTATGAGTAATCTGTAAAGGTGAGTGCCTTAGACCACTCAGCCCCCCAGCCCCCACCAAAGTACAGGTCAACCATGCTCACAGAGCCCAATAATTTCAACTAGCAAAGACACCAGTTTATTCTGGATAGGGGTGACATAGTTGCTGTGGTTGAGAGTCTGAAAAACTGGCAAATGCTCCTGTTATTGGAAGAAGACCGACTGAAAAACCCAAAGTACATAGAAGAAAATTGGCCAAATAGGGTGATTCAAGAAGTATCTGGGAAAAAGCAGGCAAGTGGCCAATGGTTTCAGCGATTTTTTATGGAAAAATTAGGTGTCTTCAGGGGAGTACTGCCTGAAAGGGAGCAAGAGGGGAGAGGTAGTTTATGTTCAGTCACCTAAAACTAATTAAAAGGAGTAAAGTTTGGGGGCTACACGAGTATCTCTGCACTGTCTCAACTTCTTACAAAAAAATGAACCAGCGATTTTGTTAAGAGCAACATGTCAAATGAAGTAAGTATGCATGGATCTTGATCATTAATGAACTCATTTGAGATCTTAAAAATATAAGCATATATTCCAAGTTTGATTGTAATCGGATCAGAAACACAGCCTCCACATTGGTAATAAACAAAGCCAATCATATGCAAGATTATCTCGTTAATAATCAGTGGATAATAATCATCATCAAATCCATCCAAGATCTTGATGATATAAACCTGCACTGCAAGTTTGATCAAAATTGCATCAGAAATATGGCTTAAAGAAGGGTAACAAGCTCAGCCAATCAGATGCAAAATCACCTCACGAGTACGAGTATATCTCACTCCTTATTGAACTTGTCTGAGATCATAATGATATAAGCATATATTCAAAGTTTTATCAGAATTGGATACAAAATACAGTATCCAGAGTGGTAACAAGATCAGCCAATCATATGCAAGATTATCTCATTAATATACATGGCATTTGCTCATTATCAAATTCACCGATGATCCTGATGATAGAAACCTGCATTGCAAGTTTAATCAAAATCTGAATCAGAAATATGGCTTAAAGAGAGATAACGAGCTCAGTCAATCAGATGCAAGATCACCTAGTACGCATGGATTGCACTCATTATCGGACTTGTCTGAAATCTAATGATATAAGCATTTATTCCAAGTTTTATCAAAATCGGACCAAAAATATGGCGTCCAGAGTGGTAACATGCTCAGGCAATCATATGCAAGATCACCTCATTAATGTGCATGGATCCTGCTCATTATTAAATTCATCTAAGCATATATTTCAAATTGGATCAGAAATATGGTCTCCAGAGTGGTAACAGGTTTTTCCAAACAGGTACAAGCTCACTTCATTAATATGCATGGATCTCACTCACTATTGAACTCTTCTGAGAGATTTGTATGATATAAACTCCTATTCCAAGTTTGATTGAAACAGGATCAGAAATATGAACTCCAGAATGGTAACAAGCAATTGTTGATGGATTAATGCATGACACATGAAAGGTCTTACCATAAGCCCACTTGGCCTTATGGCCAGGTAAGCTAAAACCGGGTTGCAAATATTCATACATGTTTCTTGTTTGTTCAAGAAATTCAGAAACATAATATCATCACAATCACTCTGGTAATGGACTGATTAATTTCTGCAATAAATATTCACTTTTTCAGCATAATATGCTTTGACTCAGTTGTTGTAGGGTCAGACCACAGCATGGTTTTTCAAGGTCTATTCTAAAATTTACGAGGCAATTTCCATTTGAAAAAAAAGGGGGTAAATTTTCTAATTATAGGAGGGATTTAATTACAAAACAAAGATAAGGCTTGAAAATATAACGCGATTTTCATGCATTGATTTGATTTTTCAATGCAATTTTATAGAAATTAGCGTGGATCCTGCAATCCCGCATCATAGAAAAGACTCGGAGTTTTCTATAATTTCCTTGTTAGGTAAAATTATCATGTCTACTTTATTTTGGTGGACAAGGAAACTGTATAAAATAGTAATATAGTTGGACTCAACAACAACAGATTTAAAGTATATAATGCTGGAAAAGTGAAAGTTTATTGCAGAAATAAATCCATGACCCAAGCGCCTGTGAATATCATCAGCCTATCCAGTCACAAGCCTTCTGTACAGTGGTTGAATTCATTGACACTTTTGTCTTCATTTTTTCATTTTTCCCCCTGTAGCTTTGGAAACAAATGCAGCAGTGTTTTTGCTGAAGATTTCATCTTCTCTTCTTGACATTTTCAATCAATGATCATAGGCCATGTATTCTTCATTGGTGCCTAAGCTAATCAAAATCAGTAACACATTTCTGTCAGCCAGTGAAACTGATCATTGTATGCCTCTTTTGCAGTGAAAATACTCTATTCAGTAAGCTTGGGATGCACTTGATTCAGTAAAAAAAAAACCCGTAACCATCTTTTATCTTCATTTTCTTCAGTCTTTTCATTTAGGGAACCGTCTTGCACCAAAGATGAAAAATAAGGATTATTGCTGCAAGGGTACAGCCTTAAATAAACCCTGAAAAGGGCACAAGTAAATCAAATTATTGAAAATACTGACGGTTTGGAGGGTTAAAGTTATACAAATTTACACAAGAACAGATGAAACAATTTCAGAAATATTGCTATTCATGGTCCCTTTTAGTACTGTAAACATACTACTCTACATAATCATTATAACAGTTTTCTAAATTTTATTGCCTTTATATGTCACTGGAGAATCTGCATTAACATTTGAAATGTTAATGTAGGAATTAATGTGTTTTAAAAACATTTTCTACTATCAGTGAAACAATCTATAAGGGAGATAACTACTATCAAGTCTAATCATTTACCTACATTGGAGTTGCCTCTAGTCCTACAATGTAAGACATCAGGACTGAGCAAATCCCATAGCCCGACGTCTCTGGCTATTCATTTTCGAAGTCCGCCAAGTAAAATTTTCCAAGTCACTAGTCTGGGACAAGTGCTTTTTAAAAAAGTCGGGCAAGTCCTTATTTTCATGCTTTAATCACTATATCTACCTTTATTTGGCTAATCATGCCCTCCGGGCATACTGAATATTTGATTCTACCTCTTTATGTATACATATAGATCCTGTATAACACATAAATGTGGTCAGTGATAATTTTCACATATGCGCATGTTCTGTTACCGCTTGACTGCATATTGGACTAAGTGACCAAATTATCAGCAAATCAAAACACGTCAAACAAAAGAAAGCCAGTATGATCAATTAGCAGTGTTTTAAACGGCTTTGTTGCATTGTGTTTACTCAAGCCAGATCCTCACGAGTGGCTCACTATGATTTTAATCCAGCGAGTCAGTGTAATTAAATTAATGAAAGGTACTTTACCGACATCAGTGTTGGTTTCCTTTATGAACTGATTATATGACAGTAATGACTCTTTAATTTTTAAGTGATTATACAGATGATTAACTTCCATGTGCGATATTGCGTTTGAAGCAAAACAATTACGCTAATTAATGAGCTTTCTCTGTTCGTATTTAAAAGAGAAAATGTAGGTTATGATCACTTTAGAAATAGTTGTCAAGCAAGCTGATTGTTACTCTGTGGATAAAATGAGTTTGCTAAATTATTTACGCAATGAAGGTAATAAGGGCAATTCAGAGAAATAAAATTTTTGTGAAAGTGGAGGGATAAAACGTAAGACTGCTACTGAGTGTGCGGTAGCTATTTCTCCAAAGAGACATAAGCAAGAATCCGAGGTGGCAAAAAATGTCAAATATGACACTACTAAGAGACAAGAGAAATTTTCAACCGCATTGGGTTGATTGTTATCCCTGGCTTGAATGTATTGACTCGGAAGGAAAGATGTTTTGCAGTTATTGCAAACAATAACCAAAACTGGCACAGGTTGGAAATTCACCCAGTGTATTTGTCAGTGGAACTGACAAATTCAGAATTCAACCAATCAAGTCTCATGACATGTCAGGACCCCACATGGCCTGTGCAGCACAATATATTGAGGACTTTAACCCAGACACAGCTATCAACTGCTGGCTTAGTGCTGGTGCAGGTGGCAGACATATACATGGACATTTTTTCAAATCCATCACCTAAAACATATATACATGAACATGAAGAAGCCAAATGTATAACAACCAATGTTTTTGAAAAATTAAATTCTTTTAAGAAATAATTATGTTGTATATTATTTCGTTTGTTTTTTCTATGGATTAAGTACATATATCTCATCAAATCTCGGCAAGTGATTACCATTTTGGGACAAGTGAAAAGTAAGGTGGGTCAAGTGAAGAGTAAGGTGGGACAAGTGAAAAGTAAGGTGGGACAAGTGAATTTTCTGAAACCACTTGTCCTGGACTAGTGGATGAAAAAAAAATTGCTCAGCCCTGGACGTGCACCCTGATATTTATGATGTGGGGCTGCAATGTCTAACTATTTACATAAATGGCATTGTGTAGCGCGATCAGTTCGTTGAAATGCAATAGAAGCAGAGGAATGCCGAAGTCGATAAAGACAAGATAATTATCTTAAACGAAATGAAGCTGCATAATCACTTTTATCAACATTAGTATATTTTTCTTCATTTCGTTAAAGAAATAAACTCCAACTTTAACTGACTTCGACATTCCCTTGGCTCCCATCGCATTGTAACCAACTGAAATGTATGTCAACGGAACTTGAAAAATGTGTCCACTTGCTTGTGTCAGAATTTGATTCCATCAGGAAAAGACATCAGAGTAAGTATAGTCCGACTACTGTAATTAGACTTTAATTTGTGGAAAAGTGTCAACACAGGCTGCAAGTGTGTGAGATATTCCTGAAAATGTGGCCTCTAGTTCCCCTGTCAGTTGACCGGTATGCTACACAATGCCATTTATGTAAGTAGTAAGACGTTGCAGCCCCACATCATAAATATCAGGGTGCACGTCTTACATTGTAGGACTAGAGCTGCCTCTATTGACACATAAAACTGACTTGAAAGGCCAGTGGATCTCTACTTTGTTACTAATTTTAAAATGAGAATTAAATTCATTACTATTATTTATAATACAAAACAAAGTGGTAAAAGAGAATGGATACAATGCCATAGGGAAGGAGATACTGAAATCCTTCCATGCCAAATATTGGTTAGGACAAATCAATGGTGACAACAAAAATTGACAGTCCTGAGAAATCCCCTAATTCTGACAAGTGATGAGTGACTAAACAAGTGATGAGTGACTAAACAAGTGATGAGTGGCTAAACAAGTGATGAGTGGCTAAACAAGTGATGAGTGGCTAAGGATAAGTAACTTTTTCCAAACAAACAACAAATACCAATTTTTTTCTCACTTGATTATCTATAACAGTGATGACAAAATCAACTGTCTACCAGCTGTTGACAAGTTGGAAATTTTATGGGCAAGTAAAATTTTCTTTCACTTATGAAAATCTTGATTATAAGCAAGTAAGACCATGAAAATCTTGATTATAAGCAAGTAAGACCATGTAGGAATTTTTCCAGCCCTGTATAAGACTCTTTTATACAACATCTGAAATTCCAAATACAGTAATCAGTAAACGTACTCTTGCTGGCAGCATCTTGGCCTAGCTTGTCCTCAGCCACATTGTCCCCTGTACCAGTTGGCTCTGTTAGAGAAATTTTGATGTCTTGGTCCATCTCTACAGAATAGAAGTTTGCCTTGGCATCAACATGGTCTACAGCTGAAGATTTTCTTTCCTCCAAATTTCTATAACCTTGAGCCATGGAAGAAACAGGCCCAAGCAGTCCAGTTTGATCCGAAATTCTACAAGTCACCACTGCTTCTCATCCTACAAGAGATATGAATTCATAAAGCTGCATTTATTCAAGAAATGTTTGAGGGGTGGTGGGGTGGGTGGGGGTAAACTAATTTTAATTTTGTAATACTTACCTGCTACTATTGCATTGTTTTCCTTTTGTGGGATTCTAGTCCCCAGTCCAAGCTAATTATTCCCTCTTCCAATTAGAACTAGAGGGTCCAATTGAAAAGAACACATGATTAAAATCTGATAGTTACAACCAACATATGGAATACCATCCCCTTTTGACTTGGACCTAGAGTACAGGACATTAGAGTGAGGTGGGAAGAGGGAATTTTTGCACTAATAGCAGGTAAGTATTACACAATTAAAATTAATTTACCCCCCCCCCCCCTGCAAAAAAACCCAAAAAAACATTTTAATAGCAGTAATACATTACTTGTTACTACTGCATCACTGAATTTATGAGTTAGGAGGGAGGCTGATGGCATCAACAAATTTGGTGTATAAAGCTATTGTACTTATCCTTAAGGTAGAAGTGTTCACTAGTGTAAGCTGGTAGAAGGTTGGGCTATGTGCTTTACTCTAACTATAATGCCTTTGCTCTGATGAGCCAAAAATTGAAGGTAAAAGGAGAAGGTAGTGTGCCAGAAGGTAGCTCTCATAACATCATCCAAAGACAAGCAATTAAAATAGGCTCAAAATATAGCAATAACCCTAACTTCATGGGCTTTGACTCTCATGAAAGAATGGTCCCTCTCAGTGGGGGACTGATAAGCTCTCTTGATAGTGAGGACAATTAACCTGAAAATAGTGGCCACCAAAATATCATAGGAACCCTTTTGAGGTAAGAAGAGACACTTCTGACCCTTCCATCTCCCTTTAGAAGCCAAATAAAACCTTAAGGCCCTAAATAAGCAAAGGAGCCTATCTTGATCATCCCCAGCATAAATACAACCAAGACTGGGGATCTCAATAGGAAGTGGAGCTACTAAAGGTAGCTGATTCTTACCCAGAAACCCAGGTTGACAAAGAAGAGTAACCGAATCATAATTACCACTGAACTGTTAACAACCCATTTCAACTTTCAAGGCATGAAGCTTGCTACTCCTCCTCGCTGACACTAAGGAGAGCAAGAAAACAGTCTTACAGGTAAGGTTCTTGAAGGAAGTTTCACTGAATGGTTCATAAATGGGTTTTGACAATGCCCAGAGAATGCACAAAAGATTCCATCCAGGCATTAGTGAGCAAGATACTGGTCTCTGAAGCTCAAAATACCTGATGAGATCAAGAAGATGAGGGTCCGACCCAATGGCGGAACCCCTAGAGAACTTGAGTATTAGAAAGGGTTGCCCTATAGCCCCTAATAGTGGACACTAAACATTCTCTTTCCTAAAAAAGGAAGAGAAGAAAATCTGCAACTGCGCTCAAAGGGGGACAACTAAGATCAACACATTTTCTACTGCACCAATTACAGAAGATTCTCCACTTTGCATTATAAACCCTAGAAGATGCCTCGGGAGTGAGTGGCAGTCCCCCTTCCTTTTTGTTGGCCAAGGCCGGAGAGGACAGAGCAGGAGGAATAGCAGAAAAACAAGAATTTCAAGATGACCATCATGGTTACCATATTGGTATTCAGATCTGCACCATTTTCATTTAGGATCAACAAGACATCATAAGAAGTCTTTTAGTGAAAACTCCATGTTTTTACAACTTTCTATTCAGGAGGAGAAATAATAATATCAAGATTTTTGAGATGGCTGCTGTAGTGGCAATATTGGATGTAAGATTAATGCCACTTTCATTTAGAACCAACCAGACATCATAGTCTTTTTTTTTTAAATGCCATGCTAATGTGACCATTCATTCAAGAGTAGCAATAAAAAGATTTTCAAAATGGTCACTAAAGCAGTCATATTGAAAGTCTGTGCAGCACCATTTATTTAAGACCAACAAGACCTTGAGATAAATTTGTGTACAAAGTTTCACTGCAATTCTCTCAGTAGTTTAGAAAGAGTAGCGATAAAAAAACTTGTGTCAACAGATGGATGGACAACAGACAACTGGCCATCCCATAGGTTCTGCTCTACAGTTATTATGTACTTCTGAAAGAGGGACCTGCATAAGGTGAAGCTGTTTGCATTGGCAACATGCACAATGGAAAGAATGTTGGCATACCTCTATGCTACTTTCATGTTCTGTGATTGAAATTTCTTTACGTGGTAATTATGGAAACTATACACTATCTAAAGCAGACAGCTATCAAAATGGCTGCTCCCATGTGCTCGAAAAATGAGCCTGAACTCTGAGTTTAAAGTACACAAACTTTAGCAGTTATTAAGATAGGGAAAATTAATTTTGAGAGAGTAGACATTAGCTTCTGTAAGTGCAATAAATGAATTATAAAATATTTAAAACGTAAAAACAAGTTATTGGCTTATGGGGTTTTTTTTAATAAACCTCTGAAAAGTCCAGAAAGTGAAAATGACCAAGTGGAGCTAGCAGAGGTGCACATGTGAAGTAAGGCCAAGTGGTATACTCTATGCCATATAAGACATTAGATCAGCAACATTTTCATTAAGGACCATCTAGACATCATAGTAAGTCTTTCAGTGAAAAGCTCATGTTGATATGATCATCCACTCAGGAGAAGTAGTGACAACAAGATTTTCAAGATGGTCAATGTGGCAGCCATACTGGATGTCCGAGCAGCACCATTTTCATTTATGACCAACTAGACCATTGCATGTGTGTGTAGAATTTCATTGCAATCCTCCAAGTAATTTAGGAGGACTGGCGATAACAAACTTGTGCTAACAGACAGACAGATGACAGACCATCCCATAAGCTCTTCTGGTCAATGAACAGTAGAGCTAAAAAATGAAATATTTCCTCAGGGGAGGTGGGGTGGGGCAGGGAGAGGAAAGCTCACTTCCTGGAAGGGGAGGGTGGTCTCCACATCCTGTAGGGATTAAAAGGGAACATTGGGAGGCGGTGGAGGCTAATCTTATCCCCCTCCAAAACTAATTGGAGGAGAGAATAATTAGCTTGGACTGGGGACTATAGCAGGTATTGTATTGCTGCTATTAAAATCAACATTAAACTTAAACTAGAGGTATCAGCGATGGATGTATTGCAAAGGGTCCAGCTCATTACAATCTGCTCAGCAGGGCCTTAAAGACAGGAACTTGTATTCGGAAACTAATTATTGGAGAATGGGCAATCAGAAAAACGCCTCTACATGGTGATATGGAATGCTGGAAATCAAACTCATTTAAGGTCTCATCAAGAAAAAGCCACATATCAAATTTGGTTGAAATCCAAAACAACCTAGATCAAGTTTTACACTGCAGAAACCAAAGTCATCAGGACAGGCAATCAGGGGGCATAACTCCTGTAAATGATGTCATAGAATGCTGGAAATCAAACTCATTCAAGGTCTCATCAACAAAAAGCCACATACCAATTTTGTTTTAAATCGAATACAACCTGTATAAAGTTTTACACTGCAGAAACCAAAGTCTCAATGACCGGCAATCAGTGGACATAACACCTGTAAATGATGTCGTGGAATGCTGGAAATCAAACTCATTCACATCTAGCCTGCTGTTCATCCGCCAAAATCTTACCAATTCGGAAAGTATTCCGAGTCTATTGAGACGGGAGCAGGCTGATTCGGTAACATGGCTGATTCGGCCCAAATCACGGGCTGATTCGGACCAAATTAAAGGCTGATTCGGCCCAAATTCCAGGCGGATTCGGACCATGTGAAATATTATTAACTTTCGTCTTGGATTTAACAGTGATATTTACATTTGTTTAAAATATTATATAACATTATATTCCCAGGTACGTTCAGCAGTTCAAATCTGCATTTAATGAAAGAAAACCCCGAATTTACGCGAGATAATGACGTTGTTATATTGATGTAAGACTGTTTATCTCGCATTGGCAATTTAATAGTGACATATTTTCAAAGCAGCTCATTCACCTTTGTGCAATTTATTTATTTATTTATTTTTTATTATTATTTATTTATTTATTGTTGTCGAAATTCTCGTTTATTTATATTATAAAAAAAAATAAACGGGTTATGTCAAAGCAATTCAGTAGTGAAATATTTTCAAAGCAGCTCATTCACTTGTGGAATTTTTTTTTTTCATTTCTTTTTCTCGAAATTTTCGTTTATTTATATTATACTAAAAATAAACGGGTTCTGTCAAAGCAATTTATTAGTGAAATATTTTAAAAGCGGCTCATTCACCTTTGTGCACTTTTTTTTTTTTTTTTTTTTTGCGAAATTCTCGTTTATTTATATTATACTAAAAAATAAACTGGTTCTGTCAAAGCAATTTAATACTGAAATATTTTCAAAGCATCGCATTCGCCTTTGTGCAAATTATTTTTGAGAGAGAGAGAGAGAGAGAGAGAGAGATAATGGCGTTGTGCATATTGTACAAGAGCAAAGATAAAAAGAAGCATATTATTATTTACATAAATTTTATTTATATACTATAGCAAAGGAGCAACTAGCATGGTCCATAAATGCTGGCGTATAACTTCAGTAGCTGACTGGTGGAGGTCCGTTTGGCTGCGTAAGACTTCCACAGGGCCATCAAACGTCCCTGGCACTTCCTCGTCTGTTTACTATAGTCAGAGTTAATTACATATCATACATTTAAATAACGTTACATTGTCCATGAAAAAATTTAATATTCAAAATATACACAAAGATATAATTACTCCTTTATACATATATTAGTTAGATATATTTACATGTATGTGACAGACAAGTTCTCTGCCGGGACACTGGCATCGTTTTCCGGAAAGACAACGTTAGTTTCATCAGCCGAAAAGACGATTTCTTCGGTAACGCTGTTGTCCGTTAGAATCGTCACGACCGATAGATCTGCCACAAACGTACGGCTGTCGTCGGTCTGCTGCGATACGGCTAGAGTGTCAAATGGTGCATTTGGCATCAAACGACAATCCTGGCACAGAAAGTAAAAGTCTCTGTTGTTTCTCGACCAGCGTCGATATTGCTCTCTGCTTACTCCTGAAATGCACACATTATTTAATGTGAATATTTACAGCTTATAGATATTTTTACAAAAATAATGAATATTGCCAATATTTCGTATTTTCATTTTTATGCTTGTTCTCGCCATGAAGCAGAACAATGTAATTATTGGACAAATTTACAAAAGAATAGCACATGATGTAGTGCATTTAGATAAAATATAATTTAATGAGAGAAATTTAAAACAATAAACAAAAACATAATTTAAAGTTCTCACCTGAATTACAGGATCTGTGTTGTCATTTAGAACAAGAATCACAGCTCATCACCTGTTGAAAGGCATGAACTCTGTTTGCACATGAGACACAATATTCACACATTATGAGAATGATGATTTCGAAAGTGTGACTTCCCAATATTTAAAGGATTTAATATTTGATCAATGCCGCTCAAATTGTCCCATCATATTATTATAGTCTGTTTAATATTTTCTTTGATCAGTAATCCCTTAATTAGCTTAAATGCAAACAATAATAGTTAGAGCATTTGACCATCACTGTGCAAAACCTGTTTGATTAATGCCGCTCTAATTATTATATAATTAAACAATATATTATCACCTTTTTTTGTTTAACACTTTGTTTGATCAGTGTGTCCTTGATTAATTTTATTTCAAACACTAATAATAGGATCATCTGACCATGAATTGGCAAAACCCGTTAGATCAATGCCGCTATAATTAAAGCACTATTGATGTCATTTGCCAATTTACTGAATTTAATACCATTCTAGAACACAAAATATAATGCTGACTTGAAAAAACTGTATATAATATTATATATGTTTAATATGATAGAATATCTATTCAGAAATCAATATTTAATGAATTGAATATGTGCTTTAAAGGAAATATTTTCAAATGTTTCAAACGTTAAAATGAAAATAAGTTGGTTTACTGGTTCTAGATTTTAATCAACAAATTAAATCATTCATTAAGAATTCACAGAAAACAAATAACAGAATGTGCTCTAAACAAAGATTTGTAAAATATATTTCATCTTTCAACAACGATGCGTGTGTGTGTCTGCGTGGTTGTGTGTGTTACTGCATGGGCCAAATCGTATTAGACCACTGCTACTATGGTGTTTACCCCCACTTATCATTTTCTTTATTTTAATTGTTACGAGGCCCACAAGATTATCAGAATATAGACGTATAATATTGACGTATGATATTGTATTGAATTAAATCATAAATTTGACATAACCCGTTTATCTTTTTTTTTTTTTTTTGTATAATATAAATATACGAGAATTTCGCCAGCAAAAAAAAAAAGAAAAAAAAATTGCGCAAAGCTGAATGAGCGGCTTTGAAAAATAGTTCACTACTGAATTGCTTTGATTGGTTGGTTGGTTGGTTGTTATGGGATTAACGCCATTTTTCAGCACATGATAGGCGGCCAGTATATCTGGTGGAGGAAGAACCCGAGAAAACCCCGGGAAGAACCACCGACCCACGGGAAGCCAATGGCAAGCTTTCTCACATACCCACGTTAGCCGAGCCCGAGACTCGAACCCACGCGGACAGAGGTGAGGTGTCAGTGATTTGTAAAGGTGAGCGCCTTAGATCGCCATAGACCACTCGGCCACCCGGGACCCGAATTGCTTTGACATAACCCGTTTATTGTTGCAGTATAATATAAATAAACGAAAATTTCGCAAAAAAAAAAAAATTATAAAATAAAATAAAACAAAAGTAAATTGCACAAAGATGAATGAGCTGCTTTGAAAATATTTCACTGAATTGTTTTGACATAACCCGTTTATTTTTGTAGTATAATATAAATAAACGAGAATTTCGAAAATAAATAAATAAATAAATTTTTAAAAAATTGCACAAAGGTGAATGAGCTGCTTTGAAAATATGTCACTATTAAATTGCCGATGCGAGATAAACAGTCTTACATCAATATAACAACGTCATTATCTCGCGTAAAATCGGAGTTTTCTTTGATTAAATGCAGATTTGAACTGCTGGACGTACCTGGGAAATAATAATTTATGTCATATTTTAAACAAATGTAAATATCACTGTTAAATCCAAGACGAAAGTTAATAATATTTCACATGGTCCGAATCCGCCTGGAATTTGGGCCGAATCAGCCTTTAATTTGGTCCGAATCAGCCCGTGATCAACCATGGTCCGAATCAGCCAGCATTCATTGAGACCTGGATGTTCCGAATGCAAGGACACTCGGCAATCGGAATGTCTTCGGCCTTTTCCATCAATGGCCATTTTAAACTGCCTTCAAGTCGGTAGCTGTTATAAACGTCATAATAACTTCAAAACGTCACAATGAATAGATGACGTATAATCACTAAGAGCAACGCAAGAAAAAGTTGCACACAATTGATACCGAATGATTTCTTCAGTTGTTTCATAACAAAGTTGCAGGAATAGTATTAAAAATTAAATGTGCAGGTGTTTCATTGATTGTTGAAATATAGTCGATTGTTATTTTCATGCTCTATCATGTTATAAGTCTCTGTTCTTCGCACATCTAGTCGGATGTTTATCCGCCAAAACTTAGCAATTTGGGAAGTATCACTATGATTAAATCTGGGTCTGTTTCAGATAGTCGAAGTTATTCGATTCGCATTGGAAAGAGACGAGGATATTCCAATGTGTCACCCAGCCCGCTTCAGCTTTCATCGATATGCAATGGAAAGCCTCACCAGAGCCTGCGTAGAAAACGAAGAGAAACAAAAACGAGACACCCCAAAAGGGGCGCTAGACGGCGCTGTGAGCTTCAACGAAGGAAAATTGAATTTATTAATGAAGTTAAAGCACGTCAATGCATGTCTTCAAATTAAATAAAACTAAATGCATGTCAGTCAGAAAGAATGCCGCAAGATCAATTTAGTTGTTTATTTATGTAGCGTCAAATTGGATAACATGCACATGCTGACGTCATAATCTTGATGATCTCAATACTTACTCAAGGGATGAGATTAAAATTCGCTGACAACTGCGTCGCGCTTTCTTTTCCCATGAGACTGCTGGTAATTATTATTCTCCATTCGAAAGTACTGAATCTCCGTACTTTTGTCTCATGATGCACCGCGCCGATGTGAAGCATCAACCAATCACCGCAGTTTCGGGGGAAGTTTCCATACTAACAGGTATGGGAAGTACATCCCTGTTGTCCGATTTACGTTACTGACTGAACTAATCCAAAGTATATTAACTTTAGCAGTTAATAAAATAGGCAAAATGAAGTGTGCCAGAGTAGACAAAACTAATTTCTGAAAGAGCAATGAATAAATTGTAAAATATTTGTTACAAAACTAAAAAAGTTATCGGCAAGTTTTTATCCAAGTTACATCTGAAGTTCAGAAAGTGAAAATGACGAAGCGGAGGGAGCAGTCTTTTGAGAGGTGCACGTCTGAAGTAAGGACAAGCTGTATACTCTGTAACCCAAATTACACCAATCAATCATACACCAAAATAAACGGAATTAAAAGTTATTTTAACAATACCTAAGATATACATGGTCTTCTTTTAAATAGCTAAGATAACCTGGGAAATTCTTTTTCTTTAAGAATCAAATCCTGTGCAAAGTATGAAACTGTAGAGCGGAACCTAAACGGCATTCATTATAAATTTATTCCAGCGAGATTTACTCCCCTTGGGTACTACTCCAATAAAAAAGGATTCAGTTTATTATTTGTAAAAAATAGATTTCTGTCAAAATATTTCTTTATTGTTGTGAAAGGACTTTTTTGCTTCGTTTTATTGAACTTTGAATATAGTGATTTAATTGATTTCCTTTAGATTTAATATAACTTGCACCATTGTTGGTAAGTTGTTGCCTGTTACTAGGCTTTTCCCGGTGCAAGACGTATGGATAAACATTATCATGTTACACATAAAAACGTTCTCGCATGCATCCAATTAGAGAACACTTACATAGATACATAACTGACGTACTTTGTCACACGGAACATCGTCTCTTTCCGATGCGAATCGAATAACTTCGATAGTGTCTGAAAGTGACAAAGAGTTAATCAAGTGATACTTCCCACATATGAAGTTTTTTGGCGGACGAAGGTATGTTTATACATGAGAATTCTTGACTAGTAGTTACATTTAAAATTGTAGGCCTATTGTTGGCGTGGTCTGTTCCTACGCACAAACAATAAAACAAACAATTATTGACTGATTAATTAAAATACAGCTTTCTCATATATTACCTATTCATTGCTGGACACTTTCCCGTCTACTGCATAAAACAACACAAAAACACCATCACTGACGGACCACTTTCCTTTATACTGCATAAAACACACCCATATTTCTTGACCCCATACTACTTGACCATTTCCTCAACTACTCCATAACAATCAAAACACCGTCATGTTCATAGAGTTTAATACTGGACTTCTTTAAGCTCGTGAATAATTCAGTGTTCAGTAAGCAAATGCAAAATCTCAGGAAGGAACAACAGTTAAACTGTGTCCAGCTGATAATACGTTTTTCAAATGTCAAAAAGATATATCGTTTGCCAGGAGGACAATAATAGATTATATGTGCTAGTCAGTATGAATCAAAACACTCAGATTACCCAAGTGTATATACAGTGACTTTCCAGTGTTAGAGCACTCCGAATCGGTGATGTGTGAATTCTAATACACCAAATTGAAAATCATATACGGTAATAGGATAAGACTACTCATAACTAACACAGATTTATTATGTATTCATGTCGAGACAGACAACTTTTATACTGACAAAAAGGATGACATCGTCTTCTACGATACAAGTGACTATCCCAATGACAATGTGGTTAACATGCCACAAATGAGTACAAAGGTACCAGCTCTTTTCACAAATGAGTTAAATGGCACACCAATAGGAGAGTTTTGCGAGTTAAGGGCTAAGTTTTATTCGTACAGGACTGATAACGATGAAAGAAAGTATGCAAGGAATTTAAAAAATGTGTATTCCATGAACAGATATTACTTATTCAATCACAAGGACAATTACCAAGTAATACATTTACGCACCAGATGTACAGCACCACAATGAACAAAGTAGCGTTGTCAATGTATAAACACATTGCCTTACGGTAATGTTATGACTTTGAATTGAAAAGGAAACTCTAACCTAATCAAAAGTTTGTTTCTTTTGTTCTGTTTCAATAAATCTACAATTTTTGATTTCATATCATCTGGAATTAAGCAACTTTCAGCAAACACCAATTACCGTTACCTACTTGACCTTACTGTAAAATACAATCAAATGACTGTATTCTATCTGAAATCTTGTATCACAGAGATGTACTTTTGCATAATCACGCATACAAATATTTCCAAACGTATACCACTAAAAGCTAGCCGAATAAACTTCTTTTTTTATGACGTCATTTGGTGTCTATCAGATTTAGTGCACGCAATTAGTCACTCTCTGGCTATTGAATCCTAGCAATTTAGTATTGTAGTAGGTTATGTTAACTGCATACTTGTTACACAGAGTCATTCTAACTTTTTAGTTGTGTTTCAAACATTCGACATCAATACTAACTTTGTTGTCACCATTTGAAGTAATTCCCTCTTTGAATCTTTTCATGTACATCTCGAGATTGAAAAAGCCATCTGGAATTAAGATAGTTCTCGTTTCCTTCATGTCATTGATGTAGTAAAAGAGATTGTTTTTGAGTTCATCCGACATGTTGTAATACCTAACAACTCTCTGCATCGAAATGTGTAGTCTCTCATTTCTGTTATCAATTGGACAGGTGAAGTGACTCAATTGTAGTGTAGCTCTCTTGATTTGAGCCGTTCATTTATATAATGGTGTTTTTCTTTTCAATTTCATTTTTTCCTGACTGAGTTTTTCATTTCATTGTACTCGTTGACGATGAGAATGTACTTATCATCGCTAATATTGTTATCAGTAATCGATTTACTCATCGTGTAATCGATACGGTTCAATTTATTCTTGACTAATGTTAATATTTTATCATGTTTCAAAACCTTTTTTACAAATAAAGTTTTCATTCGAAGATTTTGATAGAATTCGTATGACTGCTGTGCTTAATCGCGTGAAGCTTAGTTGAACGACTATACCAGTTGGTATTCCAGATAAAAACAATCCAGCTGTTGAAATACATATACCAGCTGAAACTGTTTCCATACTTGCCTCTAACCATTTCAAAGGTTTGAATATTGTTCTGTGTTTCTTTTACACGTCTTTGTAGTGTTCGATCTCCTGGACAAAATGTTTTTTTTTTATTTTTATATCGTTAACTTCTCAAATACGTTGTATAGCTCATCTCATGCGCTTTTTACTTAACAACAAAATCTATATATTGTATTATAATTTTGTCTGGTAAAACTCCATTGCCTATTAGGTAGTCTATTGTGAATTCGGTAAAAGAAACTGGAATGATCAGCTTGAAAACTTCTTCAATACCAATTCTTGATGGTCAACAGTATGCCACAGTAAGAGAAGAGAACAATGTCACGTGTTAAATCATGTTGATGATGCTTTTTGTTTTGCTAGAAATAATGGGTTTTTTTAGCGAAAAATACAGCCAACTAGAGAACAGACTTAAAGCTCTACATGCAATGTATGTTTGATTTTAAACTAGATTGTACAGTGTTAACAACTTAGTCAGGTGAAAGTCCATGTGCTATCAAGTAATAAGTTTTTGAAGTGACTGAGTGTAAATGACATAATCAGGTTTGCAGTTTCATTAATATCCATTGCTGAAGGTGGACCAATTGTACATTTAAAAAACTTTTTCAAAAGCATACTGTATGCATCCGTGAGAACAGATTTAAGAGCCACGTGGTAAACAGAGTTAATAAGGAATTTGTTTGTTTCGTTCGACATTTGTTATTTATTACCGGGAACACATTGCCAGCTGTAGAACAGACTTTAAGTTAAGTTATAACATTTCTGTTTTTGCATTGTATGATACTATCATGGATGGAATTTTCTCTTGTGCTTTGGTTGATTGTTCATTGTTATTTTCAGTATCTGTTACTACCGTGTGTTGAAGTGTTGAAACAACTTTACGTTTTGACCAAATTAACAAGATTCCCAAAATAGTGACTCCATCACCTATTTTGTTGTTTAAGCTAGTTTAATTTATTTCGTGTTGCATTATTCCATTTAGTGGTACATAATCTTGTTTCCTATTCAAACGGTCAGCTACAGCTCGTTTCAATGCATGTGAACGTTTTCTACGTTGCCTACCAAGTTCAACTCTACGTGGATCTCTTGTCCTTTGAGAAATTACTTTCTCTGACTCTTTGCTTACCTTGGTGTCATCTTGCTTTTTGTTTTGTCCACCTACCTTTTAATAATGAAATTTGGAGGATACATTAGCACGATTTTAAGATGACAACAAGTTTAATTGTAAGATGAGTTATAGTTTGCTTTCTGGTAGCGAAAATGCGTTGAAATGTAATTGGGAAAATAAGAGTATGGATCCCAAAACATGCCTATGTGTTGGGAAGAGAAAAACATGACCGAGTTTTACAGAACTTACAGCATCTGTAAACCTTATCATAAGGAGAGCATGATAAAAGATGAAAACAGAGATTACATGAAAAATGGAGAGAAGAAAAAATAGAAAACTAAAATCAATACTTTAAAAATAGATATCATCATTGGCTAGAAGAAGGATTTTGCAAATATTACGAGACAGCATCAAGTCTAACACAACATTGAAATTACAAGATATGCCGTCAATTGACCTCTCCGCACAGCGTATGCCCCGCCCCTGATGGGAGATAACTCTTTATGTTCCTACCTTAGAAAAACATGTGTAAATATGGTGACTTCATCGCTAGAACGAAGACCACTATTGGTCGATCTTCTTCTGAATTTTCTCCCGAGAGATATAGATTTTTCATTGAAGAGCAGACAATAGGGGTTCAGATATTTCAGTGATGAATATATTCACTGTGTAAACCTGTTTTGGAGCGATGATAACATCATATTAACGTACGTCTGCAAAATGCCACAGAAAGCATGAAAAAGAATGAAAAGCTCCCATGATTCACGTTGACATAAATCCGACGGAGATATTCCTTACACACTGTACTTGTCAGGCACGGTAATGATTCTTTTATGCCATGCTTTGAGAGATGCTCTTTTAATCGCATTGAGACTAATAGGGATTGTGTAACATTACGTTAAGTAAATAAAAACACGGCTGGGTACTTGGAAATACATGTTGGTGTCATATCCTGTGAAATGGTAATAAAAAAAATTGACCCTAGCTGGACACTCAAATATCAGTAATTTATGGGAATCCTGTAAATGTTTCAAGGGGCATCAGACATGGATATAAATTAATTAACAAGTAGATAAGTGTAAAATGTTATGCATATATAATTTGTTTTTTTTTTTTTTTGGGGGGGGGGAGTTTTGGTATTGAAAGAAAATGATATATGTAGTGATAATTTTTTCTTTTTTACATGGGTAGAATAGCTGCGAATTAGAAAATGGATTTCCAATTTATACAACATTTAAGTCGGGGAACATTTGCATTATCTTTTAAAACACAGATATATAGATACATTTTTTGTTAAATTCTGTTATAATTATTTTTTTGCTTTCTATTTTGTTTTTGATATTTTTTTCTTCTATGTAATGCCATAGGGCATGGCTAGGCTGTTAAATGTTTTGGCAGCATTGTTACTCAAGTCAGGCGAAACTGGTAAATGTTCTGGAATCATATGTTACCCGTAAGTGTTCTGTTCAGAAACTAGGCAAAGGGGTCTTCTTTGACAATAGTATATTGCTTAAAAGAGGATATTTATAAACTGCGTGTAAATATCGCCAGGCCTTACCTTTGTACAAACGTGTTTATTTGAGTTGATTTTCGATGGGTTTAACTGTTCGTGAGGCCTTCCGCAGAGTTTAATCCATCTCAGACATTTCTGTAAGTTTGTTTTCGGCTTCGGAAAAGGCACAAACTTAACACCATTTTCTAATTGTTCAGGTTATCGGTCATTACTGTTACACAAACCATAACTATACACCTCTTTACCATTTTTAAATCCCACTTGTCACATACAAAAGTTTACATGGCTGAGTAAGACACACACACACACAAAAAGAAAACGATCGATAAGTTTCTTTCCTTAGACAACCGATTCAGCGTAGCTTGTCTAAAGTAATGGCGGACGGTGTAAGCATGTGTGGAATTCCCAATTTGATTGGCTGATAGCAGCTGTCAATCAAAGCTCGCGGAGAGGTCAATTGACTTCCATAGGAGATGGCTAAACTTTGCAAAGCCTGAAGGTGTACATGATGATTACCTTCATATGGATCACGTCATTCTTTGTGCTGTGTTATCTATGTGATCCTGATCAACACAGGAAATATTTTCATACGTTAAACACGAGGTTGATGTTAGCGAGTGAAAACCTGCCCAAGAATGATAAAATGGCATCAGTGAAAACATGCCCAAGAATGATAAAATGCCATTCGGTGAAAACATGACCAAGAATAATAAAATGTCATCAAATGAAAAGACTGAAGAGCAAAACAGAACATTTTAGTTATTCGAAATGGCCATCTTTATAATGATAGATAGTCGATATTATTTATAATCCATTTTACTTATACCACTTCATTGAATAGTAAGCAGCTACTCCTGTAATGACAACTATTGTAACGAGTATGATACAAGGAATAAATGTATCAAGAACAAAGCAACCAGTACACATTGTATATGTCGATTATTTTTTCAAAATCTTTCATTTCCCCTTTGCTTCTGTTGTTTTGTTGAATAAATATGCATGTTTAAACGTTATCAAACTAGTACTCATAGAGTAGAGACAAGCCTAGCATAAATGACAAAAAACCGGTAAAGTATCTAATTCCATTGGATGTAATGTAGTCATCGTTCAATGTAATTTTAATTTTCTAAAATGATTATCAGTAATATTACAGTGTAAATTACAAAATCTGAAAATGTTCGATAGATCTTTTGTAGCTGTGGTATTGACAAATATTTCATACGTCTTCTTCATTCGTTTATCAACTATTTTTGACTCAAACTTTTACCTGTCATCTCTTTGTGCGTTCCATTTGCTATAGCTATGTTCTTTTCCTCTTTAATCTCTTCAGTGTTAGGTAACAGATATATTTTTATCTTCGATAAATCCAAATTATTTTTCCAACTGTGACTTATGTATTTTCTTTGCAATTTAAATAACCTAAAAATTTCTAAAGGTGGTTATGCACCTGAATATGCATTTGATGTACTCTGGAATGTAGATCCGCGACTGTAAACAAGAATCGATGATCCTTAATATGATGATTTCTGTACGGTAGATCCGCGACTAATTGATGATCCTGTAAATCTTCACTGTTTTTTAGACGATAAAAATATGCCAAGTGTTCATACTAGACAACAACCTATAACACAAAATAATGTTACATTTGCGAGAATAAAACGTTTTGGTTACAACGTTGACCCAGATATGTGTAAGCAAAATTGGCCTGATGTACGCATAGAGATAGTAATCATAAACTATATATCAAATCCATAGACAGATATGGTGGTGCAGTTGATTTAAATCTCGCTCAAAATCGTGGAATAAAACATTTATCCGTTAATTCGATAGAGAGAAAACTCGGAGGATACAATTTTATAAGGGAATTAAAAATACTGAGTATTTAGCATAAACAAGCTGTTACTATTTCCACAATTCCAAATTAATTTTTGGATAGATTAAATAAACTCAGAGACACAAGATAGCCATAGAGTCAAATGACAGAGAGACAACCTAAGCATCCGATTGAGCCATCCGTTTCCACCAGACAAACAATACAGGTCCCTGAGGAAATGGAGATGCAAAACGTTTGAAAGGATAAGTTGTAAGCTTCTTCTCTGAGAAAGTCTAAAAACAACTGTTCAGAGAAAAGGGTTTAACAATTGCTGCTATTGTTACAGCGATTGCGATGACAATATCAACAGTTGCATGGTCTTTAACAAATTTGGTAAGAGGTTATGTTTTTCCTACTACACCTACACTTCCTACAACATATTCACCCACTCTCCCAACTCCACCTACTCCAAGCAAATAATTTTTTTAAATTATCAAAAAAGTCTTGAAAAATGTAGTCGATTATTTGTTCGGTTTAGCGAAGAGAGAAGCATTACCTGGAATTATTGGTAGTGTGATAAGTTGGATGCTGAGGAGTGCTATATAATTTGGTAATGTTTGGTCAGCGGTGTATTCAAAATACAGATAAGTAAACTATTTCAAAAAGTTAACCGTACCAGCTCCCACAACCATGAGTATAAAATAAACGATTATTTATTAAATTCATGGTATACGTTGCCTTTTGAAGTTTCTAAATTGCCATGTGTCTTTTGATTGTCAGATAATCTGATAGAATTAGCAGATGTGCTATGCACAACATCATCATCATGGTTCTTCTTCCCTACATAATTGTTACTCACTGTATCTTCATGCTTGTCCTCTACAGATTTTTGTCGTACTGTTAATGGTTGTTTTTAAGCTTTGAAACATCTGTCTGATTGCACCAGTATTGATGGTAGGGATTTACCCAAGTTTAAAAGAGTCACTGTATTTATACAGATTGTTGTTGTATCCGACGATACTGGTCATTTTAATAACCTTGTCACTAGGTAACAAAAGATAACATAACCTGCTGGTGTTTTTTATTTTTATTTTTATGCAGCAGTTGAAGAAGCGGTCAAGTACGATGGAGTCTAGGAACATGGCGGTATTTTTTGCAGTTGTAGGGAAAGTGGTCCGGCAATGATGGTGTTTTTGTGTTGTTTTATTCATTAGTAAGGAAACTGGTCCAGCAGTGAGTATGTAGTATACGAGAGAACTGGCATTTGAATTAATCAGTCAATCAATATTGTTTTATTTTCTGTGCGCGGACACAGTTCACACCAAAAACAAGTCTTGTTATTTTCAATTTAGCTAGTTGTCAAGAACTATTTCCTACTGACTAACATCCAGCTAGATGTGGGAAGAATAGATCATTATACTCGACAACGTTTCAAACATCAATACAATACGTGCACTTTGAAATTTTGAATGTTATTGCTGCTGCGTTCTAATGAAAAATTTGAGGAAATCATTAGACAAAGCAGTACAATCAAACATTGGCAAGAATTAAAAAAACGTGCAAGGTATGGAAGGAGCATACTATTCTTATCTGCATTTGAGATGTGGCATGCTGTTAGTTTCTGAGGTTTAGTACTGGGTACGAGTCAGAATCCATCGGGACCATACTATAGTCAGATTAGGCAAGGACGACATCACAGCCTTTACTCGATGGATGGCTTGGTTTGGTTTGGTGCTTTTACGGCACAGCAAGACAAGTAGGTTATTTAGTGCCTTTACAATTGGAGTAAATGGCCTTACCCAAGGACATACTATGGTAGCCGACTTGGGATGATCCGATGATATCGGATTCGAACCCGCACCCTTTCTGTAGCGAGTCCAGCACGCTCCTGCCTCCATTTATATAGTTGCCTCTTAGGTCATGCAGAAGGGCGTATTGGGCCTATTCTACATCCCTGAATCCGCAGGGGGTACCCAATATATGGGAGATGTTTTGGGCAGTGGAGAATAAATAAAAATAATTCCCAAACAGCAAAAAATTTCGCCTATTTATTCCCATAGTGTCAATATAAAGTTTAAGCATCATCTGCAAACAAACGAGGCAATTCGATCTTCGACCATATCCCAGTCCAGGAAGTTAAACTGCGCATGTCTGATTGGCCTGTTTGACCAAACCGGTATCTGTAGTCTTTAGTCACCTCATGTTGCGTTGATTTCTTTTTTTTTTTTTTTTTTTTTTTTTTGTCTTTCAAAAAATACTTCGTTTTCCTCAAGAGAGAAAAAGCAATACAATGTTTTAAAATACATTTTAATTCATAAAGTATGTAGTTTGCCTGAACGTTTATGATTTATATTATAGGAAATAGGTGCTCGGGAAGCATCTATTGCCCTTTTGGTGTACGTCAAGGTTGCATTATGTCACCATTACTTTTTCTTTATTTTTATATGACCTTCAAAGTGCATTGTCCAATGACAGCTATGGTAGACATTAATGGAATGTTACAACTGTTTGTGTTGCTATATGCCGATGACTTAGTTATATTTTCTAAAATATCAATTGAGATGCAACTTTTACTTAATTGACTTGAATCTTATTGCTATGAATGGGGATTAAACGTTAAGTTGGAAAAAAACAATGCTGTGGTTTTCCGTAAAGGAGGCTACCCACGGAAGCACGAAAAATGGCATTTTGGGAATCACAAATTAAATGTGGCTTCATATTATAAATATCTAGAGCTGGTATTCTCTTCATGTGGTGTTTGGTATAAATGTCAAAAAGTCCTGTCGAAACAAACGTCTGAGGTATTATTCTCAGTCAAAGGCAAGTTGCTTAGGTTTGGAAAATTATCAATAGTCATAATGTTTACAATTTTTTATACTAAGATACTACCTGTTCTATTCTATGGAGCTGACATTTGGGCTTTAGTAATGCGTTTGATACTGAGAGAGTTCATGCAAACTAATGTAAATATGTATTGAAACTTACAAACTCTACTGCAAACAGTTTTGCTATGGGTGAATTACGGAGAAACAAGTCTTAAATCAGCCTACATTATGAAGCCAATAAAATACTGGTTGAAAATACTCAAAATGTCCCACAGTAGACTTTCAAGAACTTGTTTTAATATGCAACTATAATGGTCGCAATCATCAAGTTGTAATGGATGAGCTCATGAAATTAAATATATACTCATTTCGTATGGTTTTGGAGAGGCTTATTACAACCAAGGTGTAGGAGATGAACTAATATTGATGAAATTGTTCAAGCAAATATGTATTAATATTGACATACAAACCTGGATTGCAAAAATTCATGAATTGGATAGATTAAGAGTCTACAAACTAATTATGTTAGACTTTAGCCGAGAACCATATCTAGATATTATAAAAAAAAACTATTGTATCTTAGCTTATTTTTCAAGCTTAGAGGCAGTTATCTGAATGTTAGGGTCAGTATGGGTAGATATGATCACACTCCATACCACGAAAGAACATGTCTCTTTTGAAAAAGTGATATTGAAACTGAGTACCACTTTGTTTGCGAGTGTAAAGCCTTTGAACTGCTTCTTAAACTGTATTTACCTAAATATATTTTTGTAAACCCTTCAGAGGATAAGTTTTTACTTGCACTTCAAAGCAGAAACAAAATTACATTGAACTCAATATGTAAATTGTTATTATATGCACTTAAGCATAGAAAGGGGTACTCCTGAATTCTTGTAATGTAAACTATGACTAGTAATAATGACAAAGATCATTATTTGTTTATGTATATTTCTTTTTTTTTTATTTATCTCATTGACATGCTCGTAACTATTTGTTTATCTGCCCAGCAAGTAGAAGTAAATGTAAATTTTATTCTACGCTCTTAAACATATAAATGAAACTCCAAGAATGTTTTAATGTAAAACTCTGATGAATATATTATATAGTTAATTATATGTTTATGTATATCTTTTTTATCGCACTCACGTGCTTATTATTTGCTAATGTTACATGTATTATGTAATTTGGGCCAGTGGCCTACATTACCCCAATAAAGACATTATTAATTATATAAGTATTTCAATATGACCCTTTACATAATTTTCCCCACACAACTCATATGGTCTATAATTTGTAGCTTTTTTAAAAGCAGGCATAACAAAAACAGTTTTCCATATTCTTGGGGAAAAGTGTTATTTGAGTGATTTATTAAACAGTGAACATAGTGGCAATACTGGCAATACTTGATGCTTTTAAACACAAAGTGGAATCACACAGAATAGAACAGAACAAAGGCCTTTATTGTTCATATAAGAGAGCGTTCGGGCATTAAAATAAAAAAAAGAGAAGTTTCCCCATAATCAATAGTCACTCATACTAAAATGCACATTCAATATAAATATAATGTGAGAACAAAGGAAATTAAAGATAAAGCCTTTCACACATCATTATAAATCCTTTGAGATGATTGAAAATGGAGAAAAAAACCAAAACCGAACATATACAATATTTGTTTTTACTCATATTCGATTAAAATAATAACTAAATCTACAAAACAAAGAAAAGATAGCGATGCAGTTTTTTCTTTCCCGGTCATATTCTTTACACTCTGGAAAGATCAACTTGGCCTCGTTCAAACTGTTAAAACTAAAGTTGCCGACAGCCAGGAGTGAGTGGACACGTCAGCCAACGATGCAATCGGAATATCCTTGGCCTTTTCATGAAGTCAAGAAAGAAACCCCTGATGTAATACGCCGCCATTGAGAACTATCTTCGGAACTACTTTTGTTCATAAGGCACTATATGACAGAAGGAGACAAAGTCACAATCGGAGTATCGACGTAAATGGCCGAATGGCCGCACACGTCGTTAATCAAACGAACGAACGAACGCCACAATCGGAATTATATCGGCCTTTTCTGTCTCAAAAACCAGTGGTGCACGCCCACCAAAGGCAAATCACCAAACCGATCAAATGTATGTGTATTCCTACAAGATGGTCGAGGTTATTTCAAGGGCTTAACGGAAATGGCCGAGTGTTTTTCCGGTTGCCAACTATGTTGACCGTACAACAAGTCAGATTAATGCGTCCGTAAAGGGTAGATTCTTATTGGGATATATTTGTTGAGCGCAAAACTTTCCTTCTCTGTTGTTCGGCACTTGCCTAGGCTTACGGTGCACGATTAGTTCATCAGTATGGAAATATCATGTTTAAACTATTTATTTTCGTGATTTCGCTAGTATCGGTCAATGTAAACAGTAAGATTTATCTGTTTAAAAGGGACTGGGATCCAATTGACGCTAAGTATGGCCATTTCTCTGAGAGGGAGAGACTGGAAATGCTGGAGGCTGCAAAAAACATGTTTCAGTTTGGCTATGACAATTACATGAAATACGCCTTTCCTCAGGATGAATTGAACCCCATTTATTGTAAGGGCAGAGGCCCTGACTTTGAAAATCCGTAAGTGCCCAGACGATTCTGACAGTTCTTTCCAAATGAAAAGGTTTTTTAAATGGACAATATGATCAGTGGCAAACAAGGTGTGTCCTGCTAATCACGGAATGTCAGTCGTTTCATAACATGGTCGTAACGGGGATGTCTCGTAATCGGTTGTTTTTATAAAAGTTACTGCTTCTAATTATGGCGTTGAACTTTTATTTCAGATAAACAAAAGTTATTAGAGTAATTATGTATTCATGCATAAATATTAACCGAATATCGAGGAGTCGGCCAGTACTGAATCAAGTACTGTTACCCTGCTCTTGCGACGCCAAAGATTAAGAATTGTATGTAAAAAAATTTTTATTTAGATTTAAATAAAATTTTTGGTTACCTTTAAACATATTCGAAAAAAATCAGATTATAGAAAATGTCCCATAAACAGATTTGTAGTTTATTTTATTAATTGAAATAAGCAGGATACATTTGCTTGTAATAAAAAAAAAAAGAAAAGTGAAACTTATTTCCTTTAATTATAAAATGTTATTACAATTTGAAACAAATAATTAAAAAGACAATGTAATTGGAAAACTTTTGCATTAATTATAAAACATTAAATTATTGTAACAAACTTTATATTTTTTATCCCCCCCAACTACTACTAATAATAATACTTATTGCGAGTTTATGTCCTTGTTAGAAATGATAACACTAAACTTTCAACACATCCAAGGAGTCACTGTGATGTTGTTTAAAGCAGGAGATAGTCCTAGTTGGAAATGATTACACCGGCATAAAACCTGGTTTTTCTAATGAAAATCCATGTGTAATCACTATCACAATCACTGTAAGTTAGTTGGTTGGTGCTGGAGAAGGGGTGGGTCCATAGACAAATGCACACTGCCTCAACAGAGAACTTCAAGGCAAGCCACAACCCTTGTTTGAAATTGCAGAAGAACTGCTGAGCTGCTGTACATGGAAGGGAGTTGATGATGAACTGGAAAACTGGAAGGTAGTCTTCCTTATGTCAACGAGACATGATGGCAATAAACAGCGGAACTTGCTTTGTCTTGGAACCACTTTTCAGAAAGCAAGTTATGGAAAGTAGTTGTTGAAATCGGTTTTTCACTACTTTAAATAGATAATTTATATGCCAACACTTTGCCTTTGCAAGGAGTTGAAACTGTTTGTCCATTTCTTATACAATATAATGTTGCCCATTTTCTTTGATATCAGCTTTCAGAAAGTTGTTTGGTAAGAAGTACTCTGCCAAGTCAAAGGATAAGTCTTTAGGTTTTGTAGGATGGCCTTCCTGTCAGTGACAATTGCATTGATGTTTAAGATTGTTAATGGCTGGGTGACTGGCATCTGGAAGGTCAGTGTTTTTATTGATGGCTGGGTGACTGGCTTCTGGAAGGTCAATGTTAGAATTGGCAGCAAGCACTGTCTTTACAATTTCTGATGCCCTGGCAAAGGCATTTGCTGGTAAGACTGCTTGAGTCTTTATTTGTGTTGAAATCTGAGTGGCAACAATGGTACTGGGTACAAACTGCTCACCAACCTGGCTTACAGCGGCTGGACAACAATTTGTTTTCCCACGAACACTTTACCATCACCATGTCTTGTCATCTTTTTGTCTTTTGACAGTATAGGAAAACCCATCGCTGGCATGAAGCTTGCATTTACCACTTTTGGTTCCCAGCCGTACAACCTTGTACGTCATAGGGTCAGTTAGGATCAATACCATCCAGTCCTAATCCATCCATGCATTTTTCTCCACTGTGACATTTGGCATCCATTATGGGACCATGTTTTTACCAGTGGCCAAGCAAGAGTGAAGTTGTCTGGGTGTCTGTATAGTGAATGAACAGAGACATAGGTATGCATTTCCAATCATCTCAAAGGATTTATAATCATGTGTGCAAGCCTCTCCAAAACGATACAAAATGAGTATATATTTAATTTCATGAGCCCATCCCTTACTACTTGATGATTGCGACCATTGTAGTTGCATATTAAAACAAGTTCTTGAAAATTCTACTGTGGGACATTTTGAGTATTTTCAACCAGTATTTTATTTATTCTGTTTTCCACATAATAACTCTCAAACCATTTGAGGTATTTCAACCAAACTTGATATGCATATCCACCAAGTTGTGTAGTGCCATTCATGAGTTTGAATTTTTAATTTTTGAATATTTTTCAATGGTTCCATGGAAACAGTGTAACATTTTGGGGTCATTTGTGTTATTTCCTGTGTTTATTTCAATTTCTGGGACACTGTTGCCTGAACAACCATGAAACTTAATGTTTCACAGTCTTGAGGACTGTGACCTACATTTTACATTCCAGTGGCAGTGTTAAGTTGATGTGTGCATGCATCCCAGTGAGCTCTGATCGACCCAGACCAAATGTAGAACACTCGTATATACTTCAGTGGCAAGATCAAGTTTTGTATTTAGCTCCATTTTGTGAACACTGTTGCCTGCTCAGTCATGAAACTTGGCATGCTTTCATGATGAGTACTACCCTACAAGACCTAATTTAAGTCACTCAGACCTATATTTTTAGCTCATCTTGTGGCTGTGTCCAAGTATCTGGCATCTGTCTACATTTGCTTGTTACCATTATGGAGGCCATATTTCTGATCTGATTTTGATTGAACTTAGAATATATGCTTATATCATCAAGATGTCAGGCAAGTTTGATATTGAGTGAGAAATATATGCATAGTAATTAGTCAATTTTGCATCTGCTTGGATGATCCTGTTACCATTCTGGAAGCCATATATCTGATCTAATTTTAATCAAATTGGGAATATGGGCTTATATCGCAAAACTCTTGGATGGTTTTATAAAGTGCAAGATTTAGACATATTAAATGGGGATTCTTGTATCTGATTGGCTGGGCTTGTTACCACTCTGGATTCCATACTTCTGAGCAGATTTTGATCAAACTTGGTATATTTGCTTATATAATCAAGATCTTAGAAAAGTTTGATATTGAGTGAAATCCACATATTAATGAGGAGATTTTGCATCTGATTGGCTGGGCTTGTTTCCATTATGAATTTCATTTTTCTGATCAGATTTTTTTATCAAACTTGGAATATAGACTTATATGATCAAGATCTTGCACAAGTTCAGTAAGGAAACATATTAATGAGGTGATATTGCATCTGATTACCTGAACTTGTTACCACTCTAGAGACCATAGTTTTGATTCAGTTTTGAGTAAACTTGGTAAATAGACTTAAATCACCAAGATGCCCAATGCATTTTATTTTGAGCAAGATCTGCACATATTAATGTAATTCATTGTAGTTAGAAATAGTTTTCAAATCATATGCAATGTAATCGGTTTTTTCTCTGCTTTTAAAATAGCTGTCTTCTCTATAAAGGAAAGCAAGGGAAGTAACCCATGAGAATTACTATTGAGAATCACAGGTTTGGGTTACAGAGTTCTTTCCCTTGAAAAAGTTATGCAAAACAGATTTTAAAAAAGTGTAGAATACAAGATGCATAAATTTCAAAAGAACAATTGATAACAATTAGCAAAATAATGCACCTTAGGGATTAAGATGAATAACTTGTATTTATAACTGAAGAAAAAGTATAAAAAGCAATAATGTTGGAGGAAATGTATAATTGTAGGCTAGCATAAACTATGTGTAGTGTTGTAGTTAAGAATCCAACTTTGTCAAACAATTATAGATATCTGATTGCAAGTTAAAAAAATCTTTCTAATATTGATTTTTGCTATAAAAAAAAACATTTCTAGTAAAGACCATGTCTTAGTGTATTTGCAGAGAATTATTGTTAAAATAATTGCCCAGTTTGGAATTCTTAAATATATATACACAGGTTTGATTTGTTTCACAAAATAGAGTTTGACGGTTGCAAGTACTGCCATGTTAAAGAGTCTGAAATATATGACATATTTTTGTATCAGATGTATTGTGCATTATTTTATGGCATTTAACATATTCATTGCCATGACTCTGTTTTTTGTTTGTTTATCGTTTAATTTAAAAAAAATGTAAACTTTTCTACTGAAACACTTCCAAATTTAATTACTGAAAGTAAAGAAACCCATGGCCTTAAAAAAAACATGTGAATTATTAAATTTGTGTAACAGCCATGTGACCATACATATTAATTGTGCCTTTATCTTTGGAAAGAATTTTTATTGGACAATAGTAAAATAGGTAAAGTTGACATAATATCAAGTTAGGGATATAGTTTACGTAGGTTGTGTTCTTTTAGTACTATATAAGCCTGCTTAGTGAAATAGTCAGCTGTTATGTTGGCCAGGTGAGCAATATCAGGTCCACTTGAGACTCATTTTATCCCTAGAGGGAATGTTACATTTTGTTTCTTGCATTCACTGTTGTTAGGACAGTTTTGGAACTTGACACATGCACTGCACTAGACCAAATTTAGGTTACTGAATTTAGGTTTCATTGACCTACTGGCAACATTAAGCTGTTGTGTTTTGCTCCATTTCATGGCAGTTGTAAATCAACTATTTTCTATTTAACATTAGTATCAACAGCCTGAACAACTGAAAACAATTAACCTAATACATCTCAACAGTATTCATGTCAGTACATAAGCATTAATCAGCCTTGAGTTATGTAATCTCTCTATGACTCTTATATGTCATAACATGTGTTTATATGTCATTTGTTTTATAATACTTCTTTGCAGTGAGAACATTAATATCAATGATGTTCTTGGAGACTACTGCTTAACTCTGGTTGATGTCCTGGATACTCTTGCAGTAAGAAGATTTTAGTCTCTCTTAAAAACCCTTAACCTCAGAATTTTTGTGAGCACTTCAGTTAAATTACATGTAAATTTAAATCCTATTCTCTGTTTGGGTCAATTTAACTAATAGTCTAAATGAATATTCTGAAAGACTAATTTCGGCAACCTTTTGGTGGAGGGAGATGGATGTGCGTGTGTGGGTAGGAATTGGTTGCCACCACCCTTTTCACTTATAATTGTATACTTTTCAGTAAAAAAACTAAGAAAATGTAACAATCTAACTCTTGTAGAAAATAAAACTTTATGTCCCTGCATCCATATGTCCCTTCTAATTAAGTATAGCAACACCGTCCTTTCAGACATTTCTATGTTATTAAATGATTCTTTATTTTACCATTAGACAATCTGAGTTTTAACTTTTGTCTGTGAATTTCATATAAGCATCATGTATAATTGTACTGCAAGTTTTCACATTCTTTTAAAATGCTGTTCCTAATAAGAATTAGTCCCATCAGGCTCAGGGATGTACATGTTGAATATGCCCAATATGCTCTCATGCATGTTGAATAGGCCCAATACACTCTCATGCATGTTGAATAGGTCCAATACACTCTCATGCATGTTGAATAGGCCCAATACACTCTCATGCATGTTGAATAGGTCCAATACACTCTCATGCATGTTGAAAGAGGTGACCTGTGGAGGCAGGAGGTGTGGTAGCTTGGTGGTTAGCATGCCAGACTTGCAACTGAAAGGTTGTGGGTTTCAATCCTACCCTCAGATCAGCCATGGTGTGTCCCTGGGCAAGGCATTTTACTCCACTCAGCACTTAATAACCTATTTGTGTTGCTTTGCCATAAAACACTAAAACAAACCAATCCTAAAACAAATTTTTGTATGCTGTGATCATGTCAAAAATCATTGCATTTGTTAAAGGTGATAAATTAAACTTGTAGATTGCCTAAAAGTACTTCTAAACCAATAAAAAAAAGTAAATTAAGTACAGTAATATTTTCATATTACAAAAAGTGTACATATATCTTTCTATCACATTAAAGTCTCACAAATTCCCATCCATCTTTGTTGCCAGAGTTAAGAGAGTTGATAGTGATTCCATTTTATTGGGACCTGATGTATAAATAAAATTTCTTACAGATAATGGGAAATAGCAGTGAATTTAAGAGAGCAGTCCAGCTGGTGATTGATAATCTGTCTTTTGAGAAATCCAACACTGTTCAAGTTTTTGAAGCCACTATAAGGTAGTAATTTATCAACATTTTCATGCACAGGTTAATATGCAACTACTGTATATCATTCCCACTTTAAGTAGCAAGACATATATGTATCCCTTTCTAGTAGCAGTGATGAAGTTGGTTGTAGCCAACAGCATTAACATGAAGAGTTTGTGATAAAGCTTTTGAAATTGATAAACCATATACAGTGAACCTTTATATAAAGAAAAGCAAAGGGGCATGACTACATTGTCCTTTATTGACAGTTTTTTTTTTTAAGGGCCAGTACTCTTGATAGCTCATACAGTTATGATGCTGAGAGTTGCATAAGATGTGAAAAAGTAGAGGTTCTTAGAGTTAATCCTTATTAAAAACTTTTCTGTATTATTACATTTAATAAGAATATATATATTTATATATAGTGTTTTCTCTTTATGACACTGTTTATGGGATATATATTTATATGTAGTGCTTTCTTTTTATGAGACTGTTCATAGGAGCCATACGCAGCTGTAAGTGACCTGCGTTATGAGGGGGGCACCTTTTATTGTGGAATGTTGTTCTGATAGTGCATTAAAACAGAATAATAAATGATATGAAATCACATTATAATTGGTTCTAATTAGCCAAGTATTAAAATAAAGGAAATCATGATAGCTAAGTTGGTAGAGTGTTAGACTTGTAGTCCAAAGGTCATGGGTTTGATACCCACTGAGTTCACCCCGGGTCGGCTGCCTCAGTGTGTTCCTGGGAAATGCACTTAGCCTCCATTCCGCGGCATGATATAGCCAATAATGTGTTAAAGGTGCAGTTACCCCCCCCCCCATAAAATAAACTGAAGTAAATTAAGAAGCCATTATCAAACAAAATTTGATAAATTAAACGAGATCCATGAACAAGCTGGTGTTATAAGAGGTGCAGTAGTATACTGAGATGTTTTATAATGAGGGACAACTGTAATAATATGGTATGCATTTATAAGTGATGTACTGAAATGTATATACTGAAAGTGATACAGCATGTGCCCATCATAGCATGGTGTGCAGGTGAGACATTTTATAAGTGATATACCATACATCATAGCAACCTGCTGTTTAAATACTAATAGTTTTAGGGTAAAGGATAATGGTTTATAGGAACCCTTGTTATAATAAATTATGAATTTAAGCGGAAGTCATAGAGTCTAGTCTAATAAAATTTTAATAAAGTTTAATTTTTGCCATATTAGTGTCATAAAATTTTAGCAAATCGCCAAAAATAATTTTTTTTGATCTGATGGTTTACAGATTGTCTTTTGTAGAAGAAAATATTGCAAAAATCATCTCCTGGTTAAACAGGTGCTGAGTACTTCTACAGGTTGAAAATTGTCACTTGTGCTCTGGATTTATATATTACTGATCTCACCGCAAAAGTTTAACATGCATACAATCTTAGAGAAAATGAGTTTCTACACTAAATTTGATAAAGTGTTATGCCTGTAAAATTTTGTGATTTACAGATATATTCCTTTTGCCACCATTTCATATTCTGTCTATGCCTCAAGATAACTGTAATTTAGACCTTAATATCAGTAATACGTTACCTATCAATTATTGTTTAGCTTACTCTTTCTGCAAGTAAAAATGCTTGTCCATGCTAGATGTACCATTGTCCTATTCTAGAAATTCTTAGTCATACATATAGAAAGAGGAAGGAAGTGCATTCTTCTTCCTCTCCATCTGAATCATTAAGTGGAAGAAACTGCTCTTGCAACACAGAGGTGCTCTGCTTCACACCAATCCTCAGATTCTCCACCTTCATGCTTGGCTCATCTCAAGTGATCTATCCACAGGGCGAAGTTTTCAAGCAAGGTTGCCGACTGCATCATCCAGGCTCGGTGAAATCCTGCATCAAAGGTCTACGATGCAGAGTGGAGAATCTGATGTGATTGGTGCACTAGGAAACACATTAATCCTAGCTGCCCCTCTCTTACTGCACTAGCAGATTTTCTTCTCTTCCTTCTTGAGGAGACATCTTGTTTGGTCTCCACAATCAAAGGTTATAGGGGTGCCCTTTCAGACACTCATAAATTCTCTGAAGGTCACTCCATTGGCTCAGATTCTCATGTGGCAGATCTTTTTGGCCCTTTACCTCATGTAAGCACTTTTGGACGCCTCTACCCCATTCTCATGCAAGTGCTAGTGGACGACCTCCTCCTTATTTGAATGCAAGTGTGTTTGGACACCCCAGCACCATATGCTTGGAAGCATGTTTGGATGCCTACAGTAAACATCATCTATTTTGATCTGGTTTTTGTAGCGCCACCTTCGGGGAAAACCCCTTATTAGAAACTGCAGGCATTGAGGTAAATAATCATTACATTACATCATGTGGTTGCTATTTAAGATCTAGTCATAATCTGCTATTTGAAGTAACTGACTATGAAGGCTTCAGTAAGTCATGTATATGCTATAATGTTGATGTAGGCAGCACTGATTTTTGATAATTTATCAAATTCAGATGATTTAGCAATGTAAATGTATACAACAAACCAGTAGATTTTGAGGTTGAGAAAGGTCAGCTATGGTTGGTCACACTGCTTCACTGACTTGATGGTGAACGAGTTCTCTCAAGATTTTAAAGCATATATAAATTCTTCCGTGAAAAATAATTATACAAATATAAAGATCAGATTTTACTCTTAATCCTATCTATAGATAGATGTACAAAAAAGGTAAAATGGTTAAAATGTATGTTGAACTTAACATATACTTCACTGCTATAAATTTTACAGGCAGGCCTGTGTGCATTAAGTCATATAGGTAACGTGTTCTATTTATAGCATGCTGCACTGTGTGGCTTAGGCACATGTATATCGAAAGCCCACACAGCAACAGACTTTATGAGGTAATAGGTCAAGTACATTCAGCTGCAGAGACTGGTGTCTCGCTGATTGGCACCAAGGTGTAACCTTTCATGTGTCTTGTGGGCTTTGACTATAATCCCTTATGAACCTTTGAGTGAGGCTTCCGTGAAAATCTTGCGCTTAAAACCATCTTTCTTCTAGCTGTTGCATCAATGTGGAGAAGCGAACTACAAACTTTATCAATTGAGGAGGGATGTTTATGCTTCAGTGGGAATTATGAATCTGTTTCCTATGTCAACCAAGTTTTCTTGCAAAAATACAGCTTCCCTTGGTACTTCCATCCCTGATAGAGATCCCCAGACTCAGTCACATCTCTGCTGGGGACAATCACGTTAGACTCCTTTGCCCAATTAGGGCATTTAGGTTCTATTTAGCAGTTGCTACAGGAAGAAGGAAGGGTAGGAAAAAGCTTTTTTCTCCTCTTAAGGGACTCAGCTGATATTTCAGCATCCACTATCTCCAGATGAATTTCGCTGATCAAGAGAGCTTATCGGTCTCTCACTGAAAGAGACCTCTCATTCATGAGGATAAAAGCCCATGAAGTAAGGGCTATCTTTACTTCTGGGGCCTATCTCAATCACTCATCTTTGGAGGATATTTGAAGGCTGTGTTTTGGCGATCACACACAACCTTCTCCTCTTTTTACCTTCGGTCATCAGCAAACCAGAGCCAAGGTATTTTTTCTCTGGATCCAATAGTTGCTGCACAAACATTCACCCAGACTACTGCTACGTAACAGTAGTCGAGTTGCTAGGCTACAAGGTGAGTAATTTTTTCATATTTTACTCCTTTACAGTCCATCAGCCTCCCTCTGTACTTACAAATTCAGCTAAACAATAGTGACAGGTATTGTATTATTGATATGAAAATGTGGTTTGGGTGGGGTAAAACTAATTTTAATTATGTAATACTTACCTGTCACTATTAGATGTCCTCCTCCTACCCCATTCTGATGTCCTTCATTAGTCCTAGAAAAGAATGTGAATGCACTATTGTGCATGGGCCAATGATGGAAAGTCAGACTGGGTCGATGCATGTGTTTTAAGAATGTCTAGAACGGGAGGATGGTGCATCTAGCATGGAAAAGGGTTTTTCCATTGCGAAAAGAGTAAGCTAATCAATAGTGACAGGTAAGTATTACACAATTAAAATTAGTTGTACCCCCTCAAAAAACTACATTTTCATCATATTATCATGATCTTGAGCTCTATTTGATTCTATGGTGCTCTTGAGATTAGCTAATACTGTCATTTATATGCAGTAATTTGGTTCAGTTGGTAATGCTTTGAGTAATAAACAAGACATACATCAGTTCAGTAGGTTACCATTTTCTTTTTGCATAGTAAAAACTTGTAGATTTGATAGTCTCTACAAGGTTTTACAATGGCAGTTGTCACCATTTTCGCTGTGTCGTTCTCTTTTGACTGGCTCCATTACATATTATTTGAATTTATTATGAAGTTAATAAGAATTTAAAAAAACAGTAAAAATGGTGGGAATTAAAAAGGGCAACTTATATATGTCTTGTTTATTACTCAAAGGTAGTGATATAAACAAAATTATCATGGACAAACGATTGTAGGCTAATCTCGAATGTACTTTAATAACTGAAGCAATTGGATGGCTAAGTTTATAAAACAAAATATAATAGTGAATTTTATTATCTCACGGGAATTAAGAAACAATTAAAACAAAACCTGGTCATAATAATACTGTTTTCATAGGTTTCTGTAGGTGTCAAAATAGTTGAAATGCACATATGTGTAACAAGTTTGTATGACTTTTGGGTGAACATTTATACATTTTTCAAGTAGGCTTCATCAAATGTAGACTCATTTATCTTAAAATTAATTTTGTGCTGACAGAAACCTTTAAATGCTTTCAGAGTTTTGGGTTCTCTTTTATCCACACATCTTATCATCAGTGACCCAGTGCAACCTTTTGGAGACATGAGCATCAGTGGATATGACAGTGAGCTTTTGTACCTGGCTAATGAGCTTGCTGTTAGAATGATGTCAGCTTTTGACAAAACATCAACAGGAATTCCATTTCCAAGAGTGAGTACTTGTATTATGCCCCAGTCATTGGTTAGGTGGGAGCACAAAATGTTTGGGTTTTACATATATACATGCACATATTGTGTAATTTTGGATCATCAGAATAGTGTAGATTTCTTTTTATTTTTGTAGATCTTGCAGTTGCTACAAACCACAGATTTATCAGAAATTGTTGCTTGTATTGTGAGAAAAATCAATAAATACATGCATCATGAGGCATATTGCACTATGATGTAAAAAGAGGTCATTTTGACCCAAATTCACTCAGATAACTGAAGAGTTCCAAGTTTGGTATTTATTAAGGTAATTAGAACTCCATGCTTGCTTGGTCTTTCTGGCATTACTGCAAATAATTCTTGTGGGGAAGTTAGCCCCTATCACTATCAAGGATTACTGCTCCATGATTTTTTACACATTCATTAATTATGGGAGAAAGGATATAGGCCACGACAAGGACCTGTTGGACTTTCAGGCACCACTTGAAATACACTGAAAACATTTGTGGGGACCAACAACATCTCTTCATTTCAGTAAATGCCAGGAAGTATGACACAACCCTGGTCCCTAAAACACCTTGGTGTCTTGTCTCAAGTAAGTGATCTACTCGGTGTAATCCTGACATTTCACAAAACCAGATATGTCTCATGAAAATTTCAGCTTAGGAGATTCGAGTGATCTGAGCAAACTATATGTTCAGATGCAATGTTTTGATATGAGACAGCACTGAAGCAGTCAGCTGCATGCACAGTTAATCTTTTCAAACTTCTATCTTTGAAGTCTAACATTGCATAGAAGGGAATTTTATCTGGTAGGTCCAGTGGCTGCTGCCCAGGTGATTAACAAAGCACAACTTCCCCACTAGCATGGGTTTATAGCTTTTGTTGGATTGACCCAGAATTTTATGTTGGTAAGAAAATGCCATTCATTTCTTATATGCCATTGTGAAGATGTCATATGCCACATGATCTTCAGTTATTCAGGGGTCACGCGACCAGGCCAAGTGGGCAACTAAGTTGCCAAATAAATGTAAACTTTGCCTTCTATTATAAAAGCTAAAATGACTTCACCATGCGATTTTTTAGATGTTTGATCTTGACTCATCCCAGCGTTTTGTTCATACGTGCATAGAGTTGATCACCAATCTCGACATCATCTGTCTCCTTCATGTATGCATGTTACAGATTATCAAACTTGCAGAGTCAATTTCCAACAGGGAGTGGATTACACTGAGAGTTCATGCAACTCCTCGGCTTGCTCAGTGCAGAGGCAAATCTTATTCAGCTTTGCCACCTTTTCATATGCTCCATGCAGAAGGCCCTGTTGGTCCATTGGTACCCCTATTCCAGTCTACTCAATCACAAAGTCAGGATCATGACCAAAGTAGTAGCATTCTTGCATCATTGGTGCAACAGAGATTGGCTCACTGCAGGAATCACTCCGGAAAAGCCCCAGCTGGAAATTAAGGTATGGACTGCAGTTTGTATGGTTGGGAAGTCCACCTGTTGTTATGTATCGATACAATCAGTGGCAAGTGGGGTTGGAAGAATTACCTCTTTATATCAACCTTCTGGAAATGAAGGCTATAATGAAGGCATTTTATGTCTGGAAGGACCAACTCTTCAGGAGAGTAGTCCTTATCATGTTAGACAACTCGATGGTGGTGGTCTGCCTCCTCAAAAAGGGGGGTGGGGGCCAATCACCCAACTGATGCATTCTGGTTTTAAAGTTTCTGTGCTGGTGCTTCCAGTTAAATATAACCATACAAATCAGACACATTCCCAGCAGACTCATTGTCTTGACCAACTCTCTGTCAGGATAGGGCCAGATTCTTCATACAGAACGGTGCATTCATTAATCGATCTTTCATTGGATTTGCGTGCTTTGGGGGCTTCTGATGATAGGCCTTTGTGTGACAAGATGGAATTACAAACTGCCAATCTTTGTCTCTCCAGTCCCAGACCCAGAAGCCTGGGCTGTGGATGCAATATCAATCAGATGGGTTTGTGGCCTTTGCTTACCCCCTATGGTCTTAGTACTGAAATTAATACAGAAATTGAAAGGTCAAAACTGCAAACTGATTCTTTCGGATGGGACATGTCAAGGGTCAATGATCTACTCAGTCTAGTGATAGACATGCCCAGGAAAATCCCAGCAAATCCAAACCTACTCAAACAACCATGGTCACATGTATTTCATCCATGTCCGGACTGGCTTCTCCTTCACGCCAAGCTCTTGTCTGGAGAGCTCAGTGAAGAAAGAAATTTCAGCCTTTGATTGTGGAGAGAGTCTCATGAGCTAGAAGACCCTCCACTTTAAAGGTGTACAAGGGAAAGTGTTGTGTGTTCAGGGACTGGTGCCAAGTCAGCAATATCGTCCCTTTCTCTGGCTGTTTGAGGAGAAAATGTTAGCCCAGGTTACCATCAAAGGCTACTGCTCCATGATTTCTGGCACTTTCAGGCATCATGGCAGAGGCAGACCTGCCGACCAGTAAGATTTGAAGTCTTACTGTAATGACCCTTAAATATGAACTTATGGAATATTAGAACAAATTATGAAAATATGATTGTTGCGATTAAATCCAGATATTGGCTTGTCTGTGTCTGATCCAGATCTGGGTTTCATATTAAATTCAGTGGAGTTTGTCAGAGAACCAGTCTAACATTACAGAAAGACCTCAGATGCTTTATACTTCCCATATTTTTCATGCAAAACACCTGCATTATATAGCAATTTTTAGAAATGACGTTCAATGAACGAAAACACGTTGAAAATGAAGGAAAAAAAAACAATAAACCACTTAAAAAGTTTAAACAATCAGCACATATGTACGAAATAGAATATTCAGATTCTTGGGGAAAAAGCAGGAGAGACAACAATGACATTTATTGGACATGTTGATTCGAGTATGTCATCACCACATGAATTCAAAATAAACCCAAAGATCATGTTAATTTGGGAGAATAAGCAAGAAGCCTTTGAGCTCCGTGGGGTTTGGAACTGCAGTTTCTGAAACTGCTGGAGGTAAATAAGGTCCAAGTGTACTTTACAAACTTTTTAGTTGAAAATAATGTTTGCCTTCCCTGCATCAGCCTCAGATCACACTTCTGAGCTGTTTAAATGCATGTTTTCCAAGTCAACAATAGCAGTACATGATATTGTGTTATACCCTATTGAAAATTGGTCTGACTTATGGAAAAATATATACTGCCCTAACTGAGAAATTCTTGTTAGGGTTGGCAGGTCTGCAGAGGGGATATCAGTCTTGATAAAGATCTAGCACATTTCATGTATTTTTTTGTACACGAAAAAATAATTATTGATTTCAAAGTATGAAAAATTATATCTAAAATAAATAACTATTATTTTGTGGTACTGACCGTGTACGAAAAATAAAGGGTCATACCTAAGCAAGGTCTACATGACACAATACTCGATGACCTAACGGTACTAACATACAAATTAAGCATACAAATTTTGTCTCATTCTGCTCTCAACTCAAGAATCCAATTACAATAAAGTACTCAAAAAGACTTTTGTTGTTATTAGTGAATAAGAGAGAGAGAGAGAGGAGACATGGCTGAAACAATAATGTTGTCTCAGTGTGCAAAGATCATGTGTATTCAGAGCATACTTCTTTGTAGCTGTTATGGTGTGTTATGTTGTCACAATGATTAAGATGGTATGTACATGTATTATTTATGGCTATTGTTTATCAGTAAATTGTATGTAACAATACGAGCCCATGTCAAAAAGTTAAGTGCAACTTGTATTCTCACAGCAACAGTAACGTCATTATCAAATTACAATCGAAAATAAAAGAACTCAAAAAGACTTGTTTTTAGTGAATGTGTGTGTGTGTGAGAGAGAGAGATTAAACAATGTTGTATCAGTGTAAAATTGTGTGTATTCTGAGCATTTTTTATTTGTATCTTTTGGAGAGAGAGAAAATGAGAGGTTACAGGACGATTGTAATCTGTATTTTTCAGTTACCTGACAAATGTGAGTTTCCTCATGTACAAGGGCACTATTATATTCCATCATCAATCAACACCTCTAAATAAACAATTATTGTTTTAATTACGATATCCATTGTCACAAGAACCACATGGCTGTGCAGTGTTATTTACATGCTAATTAAATATGTCTGGTGCTTTGGCCAGGTTATTCCAGTTGACACCAGATTTAGGGAAAGATATAAAATGACCATGTTTTTGTATTTTATTTTTTTATTACTATAATGAAACAATAAGACTAATTGACCAATGTTCTGTTGTCTTCACTTCAGCATGTACTAAGATATAATTTTTGCTGGATAAGAAAACATCCAATGCCTTCTGAACTCACTTTCAAATGCATGTGGTGCTTTGTTACAGTGACCAGCTTACATTGTTTAAGGATATGTACTGTAAAGGCCATTGTCCAGTTGTTTATAAACAGCAGTAGATATTGTAATAACAATAAGAGATCATATGCATCAATCATTATATTTTCTTACCGATAAAGAAGACAAAGAAGGTCAGATCGATGAATGAGAGTAGATTTTCAATTAACAAACTATTACCCTTTCAACGTGAGATGGTCAAGGTCTTTCTGCATGATTTGGTCAGGTAAGTTTTAATTGAGCCCACAAATAGTTGTTTTTCATTTGGAATTATATACAACATATACTTAGCAAACAATACATTGGTAGTTTGACATATCTATATCGTACATCTGTATTTTTTCAAAGCCATTTGAAATGTTAACTTCTCTGCTTGCTTCAAATAAAAACCATCAAAATACATGGTTAAAAAAGTAAGAAAAGAATGAAATGATAAGTGAACTTACTGCATGATTATAAATGGTGACTCTTTTATTTCTTAATCTCATGTTTCATTATTTGATGCCTCAATTCAAACTTAAGTGAAGTTAACATAGTTCAGGTAAGTTTTTATTTTTAAGGCAACAAACAGTTATCTTTTTCATATTGGATTATATCATACATATACTTAGCAAACAATACATTGGTCATTTGACATATCTAGATCGTACATCAGTATTTTTTTGAAGACGTATGAAACATGAACTTCTTTTCCTGATTCAAATAGAAAAACATCAAAATACATGGTTAAAAAAGTAATAAAAGATTAGTGACCTTTCTGCACGATTATAAATGGTGATTCTTTTATTTCTAATTTCTTGTTTCATTATTCAATGCCTCAGTTAAGGTTAATCACCATTAATAATATACAATATGATTAGCAAAACAATATTTTCGTCACTGAATGTATCTAAATTGTACCTCTGTATTTTTTCAAAGCCGTTTAAACGAGAACCTCTCTAATTTTAACACATCAAAATACAAGGTTACAAAATCATGCAAAGATGTTTTTTTTCTTTTTAAAAAAACCCCACCTTAATTGTATATGATTTTAATCTCTCATTCATTTTTGTGAGAAAAAAAATGGCAATATTTTTTATCTTTTTGCAAATGTAAATCTTCTTAGTACAACTTTCATGTACAAAATTTTTAAGGATTTGACGAAAATACAAAGTGTTATGTACGAAAAAATATAATACATTTAATTAATAATTATGTACAGCTAGATGGTGTACAAAAATTTAAAGGGTACGAAAAATTGCATGAAATACAGCATCTAACCTGCTAGCCACTTTTGACTTAAATAGGCCCAAATCCCTCCCCCTTCCTCCTAAATGGAATTTCACGTGGGCTCAATTCAAGGCAGTTCGAGCCTTTAGCCAGAACCTCGCTGAAGCTACTATCATAAACGACATGCTTTCTGATAGCCTTAGCTTCAGCATGCAGGGTGAATAAGTTACATGCCCTTTCAATGGACCTGAACCATCTCCAGTCCAGATCAGATGGTTTCATGGTCATAATAATGCAGCCATGCTTTGTAGCTAAGAATAGGCTGCTGTCAGTTGGCAATCAGCATTACTTGAAGCGCACAGAGAAAAGTCGTGGAACACGAAAACATCTTTTTCTTCCAGTGAAAGCTGGGAAAGAGGATATCACTCACCCCTAAAGCCGTATCATCATGACTGAAGTGGGTTATACACTCTCTTTACTCTGAAGTCTCACAAGGCACAGTCAACCTTCTTTGGTTTTTATCTCCGGAATCTAGCAGAGACAAGATTTTAATATGGTGTGTCCAGTGGCTGCTGCCAAGATGACTACCACACCTAATTGATGACAGCACAACCTCCTATTGGGCAGTAGTTTAGCACTTTCACTGGATTCACCCAGAAAATTTATTGTTAAGAAGAGTTCATTAAGCTTCTTCTTAGCCATGTGTAGTTGTCGGTTTTGTGCTGCTCTCATGTTAGGAGAGCGAACTATCCTTCATATAGGGCATCCAGCCATTCTTCCCTGGAAGAGTACTTGTGGTAGAGGTAGGATGCTCAGCATTCTCCCCTCCTATTACCTATTCTTCTAACGTTAATGTGATCAGGGAATGTATTCAAAGGAGAAAGCGAATGTTTTAAACCTGTGCCACCTAGCAGTTGTCTAGGGGAGGTTATGGGTAAGAGTTTCTTCCCTTAGTCTATATGGTATATAGACATAAAAGATAAAATGTTCATCTTTTTGGGAGGTAGCGTAGTTTATATACCTAACGTTAATGTGATAGGGTAAGTATTCTCAGAGAAACATAATTTAATATAAAAAGATTGCTTTCTTTGTTGTTCATATTGTTTTCATTTTATGATCTTGAAAAAAAATAATGTTTAACTTTAGCAATTTTTCAATTTCCTGACATTTTTATTGCATTTTTACAAGCTTAAATTTTGAGGATTCATGATTAGGTATGGATATTTTGAAACATGTCAGCACTAGTTTGTGATTGTGAGCTATAGTATCTCAACTGGTAGAGTGTCAGACTTGTAATACAAGATTCTTGGGTTTTATACCTGCCAAAGCTAGCTTGTGTTGGTTGCCTCAGTGTGTCTTTGGAAAAGGCACTTACCTGTCATTTACTTAGCATAGTATAGCCAATAATGTGCTGAAGTGCCATAAGAAAAAACAAAAGAGTTTGTGCTCAGACTCAAAATTTGAACAATAAATCATATGCTTATTCACAGAGTTACAGCTATACAAGCTATTTTCAATTGGCAGACTCTGACAGCTATACACACACCTTTCATGACAATTATACACACTCCTTTCATGGCAGACTCTGACCACTATACACACTCCTTTCATGGCAGGCTTTAACAGTTCTTCACACTCCTTTCGATTGACAGCTATACACCTTTCAATTGACAGACTCTAACACTGAGTTTCAAATTTTTAAATTTGAGTCTCAAGTTTGTGCTACAAACAGTTTTGACACCTCTGAGCTGGTTTGTAGGTTTCATAAAAATTAAACTACACTGAAATTTTTCTATATGTCGTTGATACCAGAAATTATTTTCATCAATTAATGGGACACCTGAATTTTTCCACTATACTTTCCCCTACAGATAAATCTCAAAGATGGCATTCCTCCAAATTGTGTCAATGAGACCTGTACCGCAGGAGCAGGCACCTTAGTACTGGAATTTGGTGTGTTGTCACGATTAATTGGAGACCCTATGTATGAGAACTATGCCAGAAGAGCTGTGAGAAGACTTTGGGAATACAGGTCCAATGTAACAGGATTGCTTGGTAAGTGTAACTTGTCCAATTCAGAGTGTAATGTAAGATATATTAAGTTAATACTTTAAGAGTTATCTCCCTTAAACTATGTAAAAAAAACTCTGTAAGGTAAGAGACATCTCTCTCCATGTGGTTTCATGAATTAAAGGCATGTAGCAAGCTTCATCTCTTGAGTGATATTAAATCACACAGTTAAGCAGAAAAGATACATGGTGTCAGTTTTGGGATAGAAGAATGATGGCTATGCTACTGCCTTTCATTTCTTTTCCTCCAAAGCTCAATGAGAGGGGAAATTTGGCTGCAAACTCAAAGAAGTTACAGTTTGGATGGGAGAATTATAAGTTCCCTGTGGGGCTTTCAGAGAAACTATTGAGAGTTGTAATGATGTTCAAATATTTGGAATTAGATACTATGGAACTTTTTCACAGCTTCAAACATGAAATGGGGAAAATCGGAAATTCAACAAAGATTTGGATCAATTTGAAAAATGTTGCATGAGCAAGACAAATGACATGTATGAACAATATAAATTCAATATTGGAGTTCGGATACCACAGAGGAACATTGATGTCTACATCTTGGCACAAAGGATGCTTGGAAAAACCTGAAATAAAATAATCTTTTGAGAGACAGAATTTTAATATGAATTAGAACTAACAGCAACAGAAATAAATTGTTGCAAGATGCAAAGTTGACGTTACAGACATGCATTACTTTTTTCAGAGCTAATGAGAAAATGGTGCAAAAAAGGAAAATCATTATTCAAGAAAGCAGTCTTAAAAAAGAAAGACAAAATATGAAGAAGAAAGTAAGGCAAAGCAAAAGCAAGAATGGTCTTACAAAGAATCTGATTAATATGCCTGGGAGGGGGTAAAACATGTCAAGTAAAAATGTAACTCGGAGAAGATGGGGAAAGAACAAAGAGGCTTGCATGCAGTTGTTTATGAGTGACTCTAGTTCCCACAGTTATCAAGAATATATGCTAACAGTTGAGACAGTGGACTTTCCAAAGAAGTTGTTTGCAGAATTAAAATTGTGTGGAAAATCCATAAAATTCCAACTTTACTGTGGCTCAGCAGTAAACACAACTTCAGAAATTTCATTGAAGAGTAGATGAAGTGTTAGAAGGACTGACAGGTGACAAAGCCATCTGTGATGATATTCTCATCTGGGGATGTGAAGAAACTAATGATGGGCAACAGCTTTGATTGGGTGTTTTATGACACAGCAACAAATGAAAGTTCATGAGTGCCAAGGAGGCAACACAGACCATGATAGACAACTGAAAGCTCAGTTTGAAAGATACAGAAAGAAAAATCTGAAGCTAAACAAGGACAAGTTGAGTCTAAGACAGAAAGTGGTATTCATGGGTCATGTGATAAGTGCAGAGGGTTTGAAAGTAGATAGAGGTCAGAGATATGCCCACTCCAGCTAACAAGCAGAGACTGCATCATCTATTAGGGATGGTGAAATATGTGCTGAAGTTTTCACCAAAGCTCTCTGAGGTCACTGAACCCCATTACCAGTTGATCAAAAAAAACAGAGAATTTCACTGGAATGGGGTGCATGAGAAGAGTCTGTGAGAAGTAAAGACAGATTTTGTCTACAGTACCTGTACTGAAATATTTTAATCCCATGATGGACACTGTTTTACACTGTGATGCATCTGAGACCATGCTTGGAATGTGTCTACTTAAGGAGGGCCATCGAGTGTCCTAAGCCTCTCGATCACTGATGGGAGCTGAGGTCAATTAGACACAGATTTAAAAGGGGCTAGCTATTGTCTTCAAATTGGAGAAGTTTGAACATTTTTATGAATACAATAGACCTGTAAGCATAGTTCACAAACCTCTTGAGATTATCTGCAAGAAGAGTTTAGTCAATGTTCCTGAACATTTGCAGAGAATGCTTTTGAAATTTCAAATGTATGACTTTGACATTGCCTTCAAGAAAGATTTCAGATGTACATGGCTGATACATTGAGTAGAGCATATTACCCACATGAGAATACAATGATAGGCAGAAATGTAATTTTGCTTGTTGATAGATATTATCCTAAAGAGATTGAGTCCATTCAAGTGGTAAAATACCTTTTGGATTTCATCAGAAAGACTAGTAGAAATACAGGGAGCTACCAGGGCTTGAAATTAGGATTGTTTTTCACTAATCCACAGGATCACCAAAATAAATTTTTTACTGATCCTGCCTAAATTTTACTGCGCCTGCTAAATTCAAACAAAATCCAGTTCAGTTTCTAATTAAAAAGAAAAACATTTATTATTAATTAACATCAACTCAAAACAATAACAACTGTATTTCACCAACAAGACTCACAAATGAAGTATCCCACACACTTTTGTATTTCTCCCGCTACTCAGTGTGGAAATTGCACAACATCACTGCCTCTACTGAGTCATACTTCAGCCAATTTATGTTTATTTTCCCAGCATTTCTGGTACTTTCTTTACTTTATTAGTCTCTTCTCTTAATCATATTTGAGATTGCACTCTCTCTTGTCATCATTTAATTTCTGCCATTTTGATGGCAGCTGTGCATCTTGCATATAATTCCGCATTTTTAAAATTGTCACCACACAATGCATTTAATGTTGATCAACAATGATATAAATATTACAACACATTTGGTATAATTCTGGATTATTTGTCGAATTGGGGAATGCGCTCTTTTCTGATTGGTCTGTACTAACCTGAGACCCTATAGCTTTTGATATCATCAGTAATGAAACCAGTGCTTTGGGGCAATACACCAGGCTAGTTCCACAAGTATGAAGACTGTTTTGACAATAATCACACTAATTTACTGGATGAGTGGTTTAACACCTGTCCATTTGAGCTGTGAGCATTTATTGTACCTCTTCAAGTGCAGAATGTTGGTAAATACTTAATTAACACAGTGAACAGATCAGTTAACCATTAAAGGAAATGATGACTCACAACCACTTCTTAGCTATTATGATACGGACTAGCAATAATTATCACTGCTCCAGCAGATTAGTGATGGCTGGGTTTTAGTGATCCATTAGCAAAATCACTAACCCTGGGATAGCGGATTAGAGTCAATTTCAAGCTCTCGGCTACTGATCTTGACCCATACTGCAAAATCTAAAGAGCATGTTAAAAAGAGGATGGCCAGACGGCTGGGAAATGCTATAAATAGATTTTTAGCACTACTTCCCTTTTTGTGAAAACATTTAGAATGGCATCTTCTTCAAGTGGGAGCTCAGTGTGATTCCAGTCTCAGTGCAAGAAACCATACTGCAAAGACTACATTGATGTCATATTGGCATTCAAGGTTGCCTCCATGGAGTACTTGAAGCAGTTTACTGGCCAAACATTAGCAAAGACACCAAGAACCTCTTCAGCAAATGTGAAACCTGCAATGCATATTCATCACAAGAACAGAAAGACCCTTGGATTAGTCATGGCATATTATTAGGACCATGGAAGAAGGTAGGCATTGACTTATGTGAATTTGTCAACACAAGACTATTTGATTTATATGGATTATTGCTCCAACTGTTTTCAAGTCAATCGCCTGCATGATGAAACAGCCAGAGAAGTAATTTCCAAACTTAAGTCTCATATGGGCCCAGACAATCACCATATATACTCACGTATAAGCCGATACCAACTGCAAACTGCATAGACCCAGATCTGCCATCATATAATGCGCCAGCAGATCTGGGTCTATGCAGTTTGTAAGGACTAATCGGTAGAACAAACAACATGTGACAGCAGATCACGGTTTATGTTGTTTGCATTTGAACCTGGCTTACACACGAGTATATACAGTAATTCATTTCCCATCGACTGTAATGTTAAGGTTTTGCATAGTTTTGCATGATCTATCCATGATTAGACTTTTAAAACAATGAAAATGATATGCTGCATGGTTTGTTTTTGAGAAAAACTCCCATATCTGTGCCCTCTATGAAAATCTGGCCCATTGAGATTTCAATGTTTCCTTCCGGTAGTACATGTGTGGCCACAATGATAAAATGAAAATGGTTTTAGGTTCAAACTGTAGGCTTCTTCTGAAAAGATTATTACAAAATTTTCCAGTAATTATTTTCTGATTTCAGTCAATCAATGACTTTCATTCTTTTAAATACAGTGTGTAATATTCCATCACGCCTAAGCCAGTTCTGTAGCTCTTAAAATAATTTGTTGTCTGTTATGGTATACCTGATGAAGTTATTTCAGACGATAGGCCTCAAACTTTTGGAAAAAGAGTTTGCTGATTTTGCACACAAATATTAGTTTGAGCATGTGACAAGTTTTCCAAGCTATCCACAGTCAAATGGACACATGAAAATTGCAGTGAAAACAGCAAAACAACTAACAAAGAGCACTGCACTGCACTCAAATTCAGACCCATAGCTAGTCCTTCTTGATTTTTGTAACACTTCTTCAGAGTGACTTGAAAGATCACCAGCTCATGTATGTTCACTGGATGCTTTAGACTTGCTATGACCATCTGCACAGTCCTTGGATACAATAAAAGCAATGCTTCAGAGAAACAAGATGAAATAAGAACAACAGTACTGAAGGAAGGAGATATAGTCAGATTGAACCAGTTAACAAACAAAAGGAATGGCAGAAAGCAAAAGTACAGGAGCAAGTAGATATTTGGACATATCAGATATGAAGAATACATGAATATTTACCGTAATAATAGATGCCACAGAAGAACAACTAATGAACAGTTCAATGACAGTAGCTGAGTGCAGGGGAGACCTGGCACAGAGGGAAAAAATGAATATTAAAATCGAATGGTCTGCAAAAGATGGTGCAAGGTGCCCCACACCCTACCACCACCACTATCTTGCAACATCACAAGAGGTGAAGTAAAATCCAAAACCAGATCTGGAAAACCTGTCAAGAAGCCCCCGCCTCCTGCAATATCACAGGAGGTGCAGCAGACCAGATGTGGAATACCTGTCCAGAAGCCCCCTATCCCCCCCCCCACCTCCTGCAACATTACATGAGGTGAAGTTAACCAGATCTGGAAGACCTGTCAAGAAACCATCCTCCTTCTGCAACAACACAGGAGGTGAATAAAATATTGAAAATAATTTTAGCTGTTAAATAGGGATAGAACCTGTTAGGCTGAATAGATATCAAGTAAAAATTAGTGCACAGTCACAAATTGATCAAGTTACTCATGGGCATAGCTCTTTTCTATTCTAGAAGCTCTATTCTTGAATAATTATTTTCATCAAACCTGGTGTATTAGCTTCTACATTGCAAGATGATTACTTAGCCGACATGGTATGCTTTTCAAATGAAAAAAGATAAAATGGTTACCTCTGTGGCACATGGAAGGAGGGTTTGCTTTACAAGCCAACTTAATCACAGTAAGTGCACTTGGACTTCTTATGTATTGCAGGGTAGTCATTTTAAAAATGGGCAAGATGTTTTTTCAAATGTTTACTGAAGCAGTTTGAGGCATACAGCGATTTTCTATTGGTTCACAGGAAATATAATCAACATACAGACAGGAGAGTGGGTCGGACAGATGAGTGGACTTGGTGCAGGGATGGACTCATTTTTTGAGTATCTATTAAAAGTAAGATAAAACATCTGCATTTTAAAATCAGAAGCAGCCATACTATATTTCAAAACTTTTTATATGAAGTAGGGGTAAGATCATGCATATGTTACTGTTTTTTTCTTCAGATATCAGATTTATTTCTTGGCAGATGAGTGTTGTAATAGTCAGATATTTTGTAGATTTGCCATATTCATATATTCTCAAATTAACATTGGCTTTTACCCACAGTAAAAGCAAGTACAGATGGCAGTATTGTCACTTGTAGCTCACCTATCTGTAAGACCAAGTGAGCTTATGGCATTGCCCTTCATCTGTTGTGAATTGTTCATCATTTGGTGTCTGGTGTCCTTCAGCAATTGCTATTTTGAACTTCTCAAAAACTGCAAGACCAATTTCAATCGGACTTGGCACAGAGCATCCTGGCATAAAGGCCTTTCAAGTTTGTACAAATAATGTCAATCTGCGATCAAATATGGACACCATTACTGAAAATAGAACAACCATTAAAGAACTTCTTCTCTAAAACCACTGAATCAAATTTAAATTTGATCAAACTTGACAGAAAGCATCCTGGCATGAAGACCTTGCAAGCTGTACAAATGATTCTGACCCACCATCAAATATGGCCACTATAACTAAATATAGTAAAACCTTTAAACAACTTCTTCACCAAAACAACTGAATAGAATTGTACCAAACTTGGCAGAAAGTATCCTGGCATGAAGACCTTTCATGTATACACAAATCATGCAAATATGCCATCAAGTATAGCTGCTGTTAGAAAAAATAGAAAAACCATCAAGAACTTTTTGTACTAACTGCTTAATAGATTTTGACTAAATTTAGCAAAGTGTTCTTGCTTGAATGCCTTCTAGATTTTTACAAAAGATGCTGTTCTGCCATCAAATATGGCTGCTGTTACAAAAAGTAGATAAAACATGTATACAATATTATCCAAAGAAAAAAATGATGAACAGAATTTGATCAACTTTGACACAAAGCATTCTGGCCTTTCTGTACAGGTGCTGATGTAAAATCCAGTATGGATGAAGATACAAAAACTAGAGAAACCTTAAAACAAATTTTTTCATAACACATAGAATCAACAGCACTGGAGAAATTTCAACAAAATACATCCTACTGACTCAGATTTCATTAGGCAGATGTCAGTCAGGTGAGCAATCTCATATTCAATTCTGTTGTCTGTCTATATGTCTTACTTTCAATGTTTTAGCTAAATTCTAGTCCACTATCAGTGTCAATCCCAAGAATGAGCCCACTTTCTGTCTTATCAATATATTTTGTCACCCCTTCTTTCAGTGTTGTGGCTACAGTAAAGTAATTTCACAGTATTCCCTCCTTATAATGCTGTCCATAGGAGCCATAGAGTAAACTGCCTTGTAATGAAACTGCCTTATAATGAAGTACATGATACATATAATTTTACTATCACTTAACGAAATGGGATCTGTGATACTCACCTTATAACATGAGCAGTGTTACGATGAAGGGCCTTATCATGAGGGAGTTTTGTATTTGGTGATCTGGCCTACTCTTGTCTACCATTGATTAATTATTGTGCTGACCAACACCAATATTGGTTTATCAGTGTTTTAGTACAAAATTGTATATGTTAGTATTCTTATCAAAACTTTCAGACATTATTCTAGTTTCCAATTGATCCCTTATCTGAATTAGAGACAGTACAGTTTGAAATGGGTAAACTTGAGACGCTAAAACCTGTCTATAAAGGACACTAAAGATTTTTAAAAATCTCCTTTATGGAACTTTTCTTTGTTGGCAGGTGTCTGTTGTCTGTATGTGTCCACTCTGGATGTTGTCCATTGTGGGCATATGTCCTTCAAGGACATGTGTCCTTTGCATGCACATGTCCTTTATATGGATGTCAAATATAAATTGCAATTAGGAACAGTGGTTCATATATTGTTATTTATTAGCAGGTGTCCTTTGTATGTAGGTATCTGCTAGGGGCAGGTTCCCTGTTCTTTGTCCATTTTTTTGTTCTATCCATGTAGTGTATGTTTTTTTCTACCTTTTGTCTCTATCCACTTTGCAGAGCTATATTCTCTTTGGAGAGGAGGAAGATTTGAGGATGTTTAATGAGTCCTATGAAACAATAAAATTTCATATGCGAAGAGGGTAAGCCTGATAATATGGTGCATATAATGGTTCAACTTAAATATGGTACAACCTACCTATTTTATTTATACCTCATTCATGTGAATTAATAGAATCTTCCTCATGTGTGAGGGCAGGATAGAGAAATCGAACTTGAGAGCTTAAGCTTTGTGTAAGGGAGGAAGTTTCCTTATCCTAACCACAGTCACACATGGGGAAGATTATTTTACTCACCTGCCACATGCATCTTGTTAAGATGAAAACATTGCAGAACATGAAGAAGTGTGTGTATAATTTACACATTGCAATATATGTGTTGATGACATCAAATGAATAACATCACCAAGGAAGCACATAAACTTATCAGGTCCAAATGTAAGACATTTTTCTGTCATTCCAGTAGATAGTCATATGCATTGGTGTAGGATTATTACTTACATACTTGTTTTGTTAGTGACCTGGTATGTCCCAATCGCAGGTAAAATTTCTACTGTCTTTGTATTATTCAATATCTGGCCAGTATTATTCCACGCCAGATCAATTACATATAGGACACACTTGACTCGTGCATACGCCCTGAAGGGTGAACCTCAACCAAAGTGCATACATTGCCAGTGGAACACATTTTTATAGAGTGTATCAACCTCCACCCTGTGAGACAGAAGTTTTTTGATGTGATCTCAGTTGAGAAACATTATGATGATGTACCACAGAGGAAATCTTGGACCTTTTGACAGAATGTGGTTTATATGAAATATTTTGACCCTATATTTTAAGAATTGTATACTTTTTACTGTCCTCTTTATTTCATATTCCTTGTGCAGAGTATTAATATCATTAATATCATTAATATCATTAATATCATTACATTTTATCTTGTAGTATTACATGTTTATTTTTATTTGGAAGGGTTTATCTTGCCAAAGATTTTTGTGGCAATTCTTTATTTTTACATTTTTTAACATTTCAAATCTTCACCATATAGCCAGTATTGTGCTGATGTGCTGATAAACCCTATACATACATATATTCCATATTATATCCCTAAGAAACCATGCAACAAATTTACCCCACTGATGACCTTAACGATCTCTTTACACATTTTTTCCTATAATTTTTATGTGGAAGCATGGCAGAAAAATGTTCAGTGATTTCATGGCAAAATGACGTTATTTGTGATGTCACATCACACTGACCTGTTATTTTTCCTACTGACTCATCTCATAAACAGGTCTTCACAAGACTCACTTGGAACAATGGAAATGCAAGAAACTAGTTCACAGTGAGGTACAGTGAACTACCACCCTTAAGATCAGAACTTTTGGGCATGCCACAAATTCTGACCCCCAGGTAGGATTTCCTTATCCCAAACCAGTGCATATGATGGATTCTGTTAACTTAGCCCATGAAAAAACTCTGGATAACTTGATCTATGTAATCTAGTATTACCCAAACCCATTTTTTCATCTTGGCTTCCATTTATCTGAACAATTGTTTGTGTCCTTGCTTCAAGAAGTTTGGATGAATGAGGTTCTGTTGTATTGTTATAAGGTTGGAGACCCCACAGGGAATCTTAAAAGTTTCCCTTTTCCATTGTACACTTTCATCTTTTAATGCAGTATATTCCATCGGCATGAAGTAAATTAAATTAAATTTGTTCTTTTGAATCAGTCATTTGACATTCATTGCATTTTGGTAAGTCAGTTAAGTAGCATGAAAAGCTTTTTAAATCAGTCTCAGTATTACTGAAAGTAACATTTGTTTAAGAGGATGCAGAGTTCATATTTCCTTTTCTTATTAGGGCCCAGCATCAAGATGTAGGAATCTTATAGGGCCCTGCATCAAGATGTAGGAACCTTATAGGGACCTGCATCAAGAAATGGGAATCGTATTAGGGCCCTGCATCAAGATGTAGGAATCGTATTAGGGTTGGTTTATGGTTTTATGGGCTTAACGCCATTTTTGAGCACATGATAGGCTATACATGGCGGCCAGTATACCTGGTGGAGGAAGAATCCGGGAAAATTCCGGGAAGAACCACCAACCCACGGGAAGCTACTGGCAAGCTTTCTCACATAACCACATTGGCCGAACCCAAGACTCTAACCCACACGGACAGAGGTGTGATGGCAGTGATCGATAAAGGCGAGCGCCTTAGACCACTTGGCCACCCGTGGCCCCAAATCTTATTAGAGCCCTGCATCAAGATGTAGGAATCTTATTAGGGCCCTGCATCAAGATGTAGGAATCTTATTAGGGCCCTGCATCAAGATGTAGGAACCTTATAGGGACCTGCATCAAGCTGTAGGAATCTTTTTAGGGACCTGCATCAAGATGTAGGAATCTTATTAGGGCCCTGCATCACGATGTAGGAATCTTATTAGGACCATGCATCAAGATGTAGGAATCTTATTAGGACCATGCATCAAGATGTAGGAATCTTATTAGGGCCCTGCATCAAGATGTAGGAACCTTATAGGGCCCTGCATCACGATGTAGGAATCTTATTAGGGCCCTGCATCAAGATGTAGGAATCTTATTAGGGCCCTGCATCACGATGTAGGAATCTTATTAGGGCCCTGCATCAAGATGTAGGAATCTTATTAGGGCCCTGCATCACGATGTAGGAATCTTATTAGGACCATTCATCAAGATGTAGGAATCTTATTATCTTATTAATCTTATTATCAAGATGTAGGACCATTCGTGGACAAAATTTAGAAGACACAAAAATATCAAGCAATCTGTGGAATGAAGTCTTGATGTGTACATGCCAACAATTATCAGAAGTGAAATGTCTATATGTGAGAAATTAGGACCCAGCATCAAGATGTAGGAATCTTATTAGGGCCCTGCATCAAGATGTAGGAATCTTATTAGGGCCCTGCATAAAGATGTAGGAATCTTATTAGGGCCCTGCATCATGATGTAGGAATCTTATTAGGGCCCTGCATCAAGATGTAGGAATCTTATTAGGACCATTCATTAAGATGTAGGAATCTTATTAGGGCCCTGCATCAAGATGTAGGAATCTTATTAGGGCCCTGCATCAAGATGTAGGAATCTTATTAGGGCCCTGCATCAAAATGTAGGAATCTTATTAGGACCATTCATCAAGATGTAGGAATCTTATTAAGACCATTCATCAAGATGTAGGAATCTTATTAGGGCCCTGCATCAAGATGTAGGAATCTTATTAGGACCATTCATCAAGATGTAGGAATCTTATAGGGCCCTGCATCACGATGTAGGAATCTTATTAGGACACTGCATCATGATGTAGGAATCTTATTAGGACACTGCATCACGATGTAGGAATCTTATTAGGACACTGCATCACGATGTAGGAATCTTATTAGGACACTGCATCACGATGTAGGAATCTTATTAGGACCATTCATCAAGATGTAGGAATTTTATAGGGCCCTGCATCACGATGTAGGAATCTTATTAGGACCATTCATCAAGATGAAGGAATCTTATAGGGCCCTGCATCACGATGTAGGAATCTTATTAGGACACTGCATCACGATGTAGGAATCTTATTAGGACACTGCATCAAGATGTAGGAATCTTATTAGGACCATTCATCAAGATGTAGGAATCTTATATTGCCCTGCATCACGATGTAGGAATGAAGTCTTGATGTGTACATCCCAACAATTATCAGAAGTGAAATGTCTATATGTGAGAAATTAGGACCCAGCATCAAGATGTAGGAATCTTATTAGGGCCCTGCATCAAGATCTAGGAATCTTATAGGGACCTGCATCAAGATATAGGAATCTTATTAGGGCCCTGCATCAAGATGTAGGAATCTTATTAGGACCATTCATCAAGATGTAGGAATCTTATTAGGGTTGGTTTATGGTTTTATGGGCCTAACGCCATTTTTTAGCACATGATAGGCTATACATGGCGGCCAGTATACCTGGTGGAGGAAGAATCCGGGAAAATCCCGGGAAGAACCACCAACCCACGGGAAGCTACTGGCAAGCTTTCTCACATAACCACGCTGGCCGAGCCCAAGACTCAAACCCACACGGACAGAGGTGAGATGGCAGTGATCAGTAAAGGCGAGCGCCTTAGACCGCTCGGACACCCGTGGCCCCAAATCTTATTAGAGCCCTGCATCAAGATGAAGGAATCTTATTAGAGCCCTGCATCAAGATGAAGGAATCTTATTAGGACCCTGCATCACGATGTAGGAATCTTATTAGGACCATGCATCAAGATGTAGGAATCTTATTAGGACCCTACATCAAGATGTAGGAATCTTAGAGGGCCCTGCATCAAGATGTAGGAATCTTATAGGGCCCTGCATCACGATGTAGGAATCTTATAGGGCCCTGCATCACGATGTAGGAATCTTATTAGGACCATGCATCATGATGCAGGAATCTTATTAGGGCCCTGCATCAAGATGTAGGAATCTTATTAGGGCCCTTCATCAAGATGTAGGAATCTTAGAGGGCCCTGCATCACGATGTAGGAATCTTATAGGGCCCTGCATCACGATGTAGGAATCTTATTAGGGCCCTGCATCAAGATGTAGGAATCTTAGAGGGCCCTGCATCAAGATGTAGGAATCTTATAGGACCCTGCATCAAGATGTAGAAATCTTATTAGGGCCCTACATCAAGATGTAGGAATCTTATAGGACCCTGCATCAAGATGTAGGAATCTTATGGGGCCCTACATCAAGATGTAGGAATCTTATGGGGCCCTACATCAAGATGTAGGAATCTTATAGGACCCTGCATCAAGATGTAGGAATCTTATAGGACCCTGCATCAAGATGTAGGAATCTTATAGGACCCTGCATCAAGATGTAGGAATCTTATAGGACCCTGCATCAAGATGTAGGAATCTTACAAGGTCCTACATCAACATGTAGGAATCTTATTGGACCCTGCATCAAGATGTAGGAATCTTAGAGGACCCTGCATCAAGATGTAGGAATCTTATAGGACCCTGCATCAAGATGTAGGAATCCTCTAGGACCCTTCATCACGATGTAGGAATCTTATTATTGCACTGCGTCAAGATGTAGGAATCTTATTAGGGCCCTGCATCACAATGTAGGAATCTTATGGGGCTCTACATCAAGATGTACGAATCTTATTAGGGCCCTGCATCAAGATGTAGGAATCTTCTAGGACCCTGCATCAAGATGCAGGAATCTTATTAGGGCCCTGCATCAGGATGTAGGAATCTTACAAGGCCCTGCATCAAGATGTAGGAATTTTATTAGGGCCCTGCATCACAATGTAGGAATCTTATGGGGCCCTACATCAAGATCTAGGAATCTTATTAGGCCCCTACATCAGGATGTAGGAATCTTATAGGACCCTGCATCAAGATGTAGGAATCTTATAGGACCCTGCATCAAGATGTAGGAATCTTATTAGGGCCCTGCATCAAGATGTAGGAATCTTTTTAGGGCCCTACATCAAGATGTAGGAATCTTATGGGGCCCTACATCAAGATGTAGGAATCTTATAGGGTCCTAATAAGAATTATTGCCCTTTTAAAGGAACATCCTGGCTAATATATAATGTACACTCAGTTGAAGAGAGTTGATTTTATTTATTTGATCATCAAAATGTCAAATTCATTGATTCATCAGTTTAGGAGAAATCGCCCCTTTAATATTTCAATTTTTTGACACAGGATGTTCGCCATTTTCACATAGTGTGTGCTACATCTGTGACATATACCTCCCATTTCTGGTTGATGCTGTGTTAGCTCTGTCAGTTGTATTGAACTCAGCCTGGTCATCATGTATGTTATGTGTGTACAAGAGAAAGATAGAGAGAATACTTGTTTATAATTGTATTGCAAATGTGAGTTAATGAGCCTGCTGATTTTGAGTCACAATTATTAGATACGCTTTTTTTCATAAGAAAGTGGTTAAGGAATGAGCAACCATTATCAACAGAGTCATTAAATATAATTCATAATGCCTGTAATTATTACAAAAAGTAAAATCTGTTGCTTACTGTGAATGATGGATGATGAGATAAATTAACCATGTCAAATGACACGTTCTGTCCTTGATAAACCTGCTAATCAGGTTTGTGATTCAACATCATAAGTGGGAGGCATACTCACACTTATAAAACAAATAAAATTCACAAATAAATATAGCATTAATAGTATTGAAGACACCAATTTACAACTTCAAAGTGGAATCCCTTGTGCATAAATATTTTGTGTATTTATTCATGTCCACCTAATGACCATTCGTGTACAAAATTGAGAAGACCCAAAAACATCAAGCAATCTGTGGAATGAAGTCTTGATGTGTACATCCCAACAATTATCAGAAGTGAATTGTGTCAGTGTGAGAAAGAGAGTTAATTCAGTTCTTCTCAGACTACCTGGATAGAGCAAACATGGCTAGGTCCCGTGATAATTAAATTTTGACTTTTATCTTGATTATCTGAGTACCAAAAGCTTTGAAAACTTGTAGAATATCTTTAAATTAAATTGAGGATTAAATATGGTGATAACAAGTTTGAAGGCCAGATTTTCCATTCAAATCTCCATAACAGCAGATTCTTTTAATCAGCATAGTTCTTGAACCATCCAACATATTTTGATGTAAATTGGGGTATACAATGTCGCATATGCCTAGATGTGCCTATCATGGGTTTTGTCTCTTCAACTTCACTTTCGACAGAGTTGTGGCCATTGAGAATTAACTGCATGTTTTCATATGGGGTGTTTCTTGTAACAGGCATATCTCAAGACCATTCAGCATATTCTGATGTAATTGGGTATGAATAATGTTTCATAGACTTACATGGTACTTTTGTGAGTTTTAGTCTTGTCTACTTAATTTGGACACAGTTATGCCCATTATCAAGCAAATTCTTGTCCTATGGAAACTGAATGTTACTTGTCAGCATAGCTTAAGAACCATTCAACATATTCTGATGAAATATGATAAGAACATTGTCTCTTAGATCTGCCTTTGATGGTTTTTATCTTGTCCACACCATTTTGAACAAAGTAATGGCACTTATCAATCAACTTTCCTTTATTTGGGATGTTGCTAATGTGATCAGCATAGCTCAAGAACCATTCAACATATTTTGATGATGCTTGATGTAAAAATTGTTTCTTAGACTTAGATGCACCTTTTATGGGTGTGAATTTTGGATGAAGTTATGGCCCTTGTCGATCAGCTTCATATCTTTTACATGGGATGTTGCTGAGATCTTGAGGAAGTTGGTTTGGTTTGATGTTTTATAGCATAGCAACACAGGTAGGTTATTTTGTGCCAAGGCAATTGGAGTAAAGTGCCCTGCCCAAGGACACACGACAGTAACCAGCCCAGGATTTGAATCTGCAACTTGAGAAAGTTGGATTTCAAGAATTCTGCATCATCATTTAGAGGAGGCATGACCCCTTAATGCCCATCTTCTCCTGACTTTGGCTTCCCAACACAAGTTCCTCTGTTTAAGACCCAGAAAAGGAAGTTGTAGTGAGTAGGGCCTTTGCGATGTCCCGATTGCTAATAGCTATAGTTTTCATTTCTTTTCCTTTGTGCCTCTTTTGTCTAATGTGCATATTGTTTTTGTTACTAAATGGCATCTTCCGAGCTTATCCATCCATAAGTAGTACTTAGACATAAATCATTGTCCCTTTAAGCTAACTTTGTTTTGGGTTATATGGTCAGTATACATATTGTGCTTTGTTCAAATAGAAAAGCCAGCCTTCTCACAGTCAAAAACAGAATTATTTTCTATTTTTAGCACAAAAGCTAACTTCCAGCTCTGAGTTCTGAAAATTTAAAAAGACATTTTGTACCTAAGATGAGAATAGAGTTAAATTCATAGAAATTTCAGATTCACATGTACTTGAACTTAAGTTCCTCTGCTATCTTGCCCAATTTTAAAGACATGGCAATAAATATACTGCAAGTATTTTTTATTGCCTGGGAGGAATTTTGATCCCTCCATGCCTCTGGCATGCTATCCATTCTCTTTTTACCAAACATAGTTGTATTATTAATAAAAGTAACAAACTTTATGGTCTTACGAAAATTAGTAACCAAGTATATATCAACTGGCCTTTCATTTCGGATCTTTCTGTCAATGGAGGCAACTCAGATTTAGATAAATGGTTGTAATTGTCTCCCTTGGATATTGTTCCACTGATGGCAATACTTGAAACAATAGTAGAAAAAGCTTTTTAAAGGAAATCACAATAATTTCTCAAATGATGTTTAAAATGTTAATATAAATTCTCAAGTGACATATAAAGAAAAGAAAATTGAGAGCATTATGTTTATGATTGTAAATTTGTATCACTTAAACCCTTCAAGCCATCAGTATTCTTAATATTTTGATATCTTAATGGGTTTTTGAGTTTACATTGGTGCATCATGCTCAAAACGTTTTAGAATACAGATCTTGGCTGCCTTTGTTGCTTCCTTGGAGGTCAAATGACTTTATATGAAATTATCTTTTTGTTATATATTACTACCAGTCATTGATTAAGGTGACAAAGATTTTTTCTTGATTCCAGGAGGCCTCACTGCAATGCTGGTGATGGTTACCCTCCCCTCTATGTTAATGTTCATATGAAGACTGGAGACACAATCAACTACTGGATAGATTCTCTACAGGCAGCATGGGCAGGTGTACAGGTCAGTCACACTTGGAACATCCTCAGCCTTTTCCATTGCATGCTAGAACAAAGCCTTAAATGTAAATAGTTTCTATTTTGAACTGCCATCATGCCCATGGCTGTTTTTATGTCATACTAGCCTCATTGACATGCCAAAGGTTTAATGACATGTCAGCACTAATAGTGTCATCACTTAAGTAGTAGCTTGAGGCTATGGAAACTGAATGATTTCTCCATCTTTTTGTATCCAAAAGTTCAAGGAATTACATTCAAAATTAAAAGTGCAGGTGTTTCATTGATGGTTGAAACATCGCTAATGTTTTTTGTAACAACACCTATCTTTCATTATAAAGATCTATTCTTCATATCTAGCCAGATGTCCATCCACCAAAAGCTTATAAAATTGGGATGTATCACTATGATCACATAAAAGAGTTTTTTTCAGAGAGTCAAAGTTATATGTTGGAAAGAGACGAAACTGATCTGAATGGAGTCAGTCAGTACCAGTTATGATTTACACTGTACAGTTTACATTTTGTAATATTTCAGCTGTTAACGCCTCTGTAACCAACCATCATATGATCTTGTTTTGACACAGACCTTTTTTATGTGTGCTGCCTAATGACTGTGTGTTAGATGGCTTTGTGACAATTTTATTTGTGTTCTGTAATTTTGATAAGAAATCAGAATCTGAGCAAATTTATTATTATGGTGTGACATCTTGAACACCAGAGACTATACAAGTTACACAACATAGTTGCCATGGTCCCAATCTACTTGCATGCATCATATACAGTCAAATATGTCAATAGCATCCACCCATGATAAAAAGCCAAACTGGCCTTTGTACACAGGTGACTTCATTGTGCAGGTTCACCTTTCAAACTTGGTTTTTGAACAGTGTGATTGGAGTATGGTGATTACAAGTGAGATAAGAAATATTTGCACATCAATTCACATGATATTCCTTTATTTAAACAATACCTTTCTCATCAAACAAAAGTTTAATTTGCATGCATAGAGCAGTTACTGTTGATACATTCCAGTGACTGCTTAAGGCAGGGAGAAATCATTATTTGGTTAGAAAGTCCCTGACTGCTGACCACAGAAACTGATGACCATTATATACATAACTTTTATATAGGAAATTTACAGAGGGGGGAATTAGAAAGGCCATTGTGATCCAGTGACCATTAGGACAGGTTTGACTGTACCTGAATGTTCATTTCTGATTCTCAACAGTGCCTTTGTGTAATTCAGGTGTTGAATGGTGATATAGAAGAAGCAATATGTTCCCATGCCTTGTACTACTCAATCTGGCGTAAATACGGTGCATTACCTGAGCGTTATAACTGGAAATATGGTGCTCCAGATGTTTCATTCTACCCTCTGAGGCCAGAGCTGATGGAATCCACATATTTCTTGTATCAGGCTACTAAGAACCCATTCTACCTCCATGTTGGCCGGGATATCCTCAACAGCCTAAATGAGAATGCTAAAGCTGAGTAAGTATTATTATCATTCCCACACTTAAAAAGCGGGTTCTGATATGCATTATCTGTCTGTCCATTCATCCATCCAACTGTCCATTACCGCATATCCTCCTTAGCTGCTTGGTGGAAATTCATGAAATTTTGTATTTACATTGCCCCTGTGGTGACCACATGTGAGACAGGTGTCATCCATGGCTTCTCTGTCTGGGGTCCCTGGGAGGAGCTCAAAGGTTGGATGTTAAGAAATTTCAATTACATTTTGAATATATTTTGAACAAACTTCATATATGCAGCCATAGCAAGAAGACATATCATAATATGTTATGGATTTTGCATCATGAGCCCTGTATTACTGTCCCGGGAAGGTACCAGGGCTCAGTGTAAGGGGTGGGGTGTGGTTGGGGGCTTGGTTCGAATATGCAGTGAATAGCATTGGAATTTGTGATGGTGAGCCATTAGTTATAAAATGCAATAATTCACATTTGTTGCTCCACCTGCATCAGCTGGTAGTGCAACATAGGTATCACTTTTCAAGGAGTGATGGTGTCAGCAGCATTGATATTAACAATAAGGCTGCAATGTTTACTCATGTAAATGACTTAGTTTAGTTTACTGCCCGTAAACATTTACAAAAGCGGCAACTGTGTAAATGAACAAGCACATGGCTGTCGGTAATGCAGAACTGTCCCTTCCAATTAAATGATATATTTTCACATTGCTGCTTAAGTAAACTGTTTAGTGGGATTTTTCTGTTGATTTTTTTCTTAAAGTATGGATGATTTTGACATCGAATTTGGCATCGCTAATAAAAAGCTGATGTTGATGAGAATTGGTTCTACCACGCATTACACAACATTACACATCAGGTTCATTTACTGATAATGTTTAAAAACAAATCTTCAAACAACAATATTTACCTTTGAAAAACATGCTTGTTTACAGAACCTTTTATCTGTTCACATTTTATTTTAAAGAAATACCACTTCAAGTTTATAAGTCACTGCACAATTTCTTAGTCATTGTAGAGATTATGAAAGCATCCTATAGACATGTCCGAGCAGTATGTCTGGCTACATTATTTTATTTATTTTTTCCTCATGTTACAGTACAAAATAATAGCACAATGATCCTAAGGCTGTTTTACCTAAAATTGTCAGATATATTCAACAAAGTGATGTCTTACAAACTGGATCCTGTCATAATAAGAGGTAAAAGACATACAGCAAATGAAACGATCAAAAGTTGAGTAAGGTACATCATTCACATTGTCAGTGGCTTTATACCTTTTTAGAACTTTCCTGTTAATCAACATCTTATAGCCATTTTTGTGCTGATGTGCCATTACACCTAATGCATACAGTTATTTTTTTGGTAATAAACATGACATAACTGAACAAAACCACTTATATACAATCTATTCACAAAGTAATAACTTGGAAAAGCTAGGCTTTGTAGGACTACACCACATTCTGATAGTTTACAAGAAAAACAATAATGACGGATCTCATCCATGTTGGTTGAATTGATTGGCAATATGTTTTTGGCCTCACCACATAATGGGGCACATCCCTGCAATCGAAAGTTACCTTCCAAACTGGTTGACATTTGAACCATTCTATCTTCCTGGAACCTAAACAATAGTTTGGAGTGGGTTTCATAGCACCTACCCCCTGAGGAGGGGGCTAAAGGGGTTAACTGTGTACACGTTTTTTGCGTTTAGCTTGGAGTTTTTGCACACTGTATACATACTGTTACGCCTGAAATTATGAAACTTGGTCAGGGAATGCATCTTGATGAATACTACACTCTCATCATAAAAGTAGATCACTGTGATCCATATTTCGTGCTTCACTGACTTTAGTTCAAATTTTTTCTTTTTAAAGTTTATTTCTCAAGCACTCCTCATACTAGAATCATCAAACTTGATGATTCTATACATCACTAATAGTACACACCCTTACAAGAAAAGAAATTCACTGTGACCTACATTTCACATTTTACTGGCTTAAATTTAGTTTTTGCATTTAGCTCATTACCATATAGGTTTTTTGTATCCTGTATACATATTTTATACCTGGAATCATGAAGCTTGGTGAGGGGATGCATCTTGATGAGTACTACATCCTCATCACAAAACTAGGATGCTGTGACCCATATTTTATGCTTCATTGACTTGGGTTAAATTTTGTGTTTGAAATTCATTTCTCAGATGCTGCTCATGTAAGAATCGTAACATTAAGGATCATATGCATCTCTGTTAGGACCAGAATCTAGCAAGTAAAGAAGCTCATCATGACCTACATTTGATTTTTGACTGGCTTTGGTTAAGTTTTGCATTTGGGTCAAGACCACATCAGTTTTTGGCATGCTGTGTGCATACTATCCTATCTAGAACCATGAAACTTGGTGTTGGGATGCATCTTGATAAGTACTTCACCTTTATTGCAAAAAGAGGTTACTGTGACTTAAATTTCATGCTTCAGTCACTTAGCTGAAATTTTGTGTTTAAGGGTTACATATTGGGTGCTGCTTATCTTAGAATCATGGAAACTTGATAAAATTGGATGCATCACTGTTAGTACTGCGCACTTACAACTAGGGCTGAAACAGTTAGTACATTCCTTAACCGGTTACCCTTAATACATTAATCGAACCATAACCAGTTAATCACAGTCGAAAACACATCTTGTATAGATTGTGAATTGGCAAGAATTACAGCATAATCAATCCAGTAAAACCTGTCTTGAGAGACCGCCCCTTCTGCCAACAAAAAGCGGTCTCTCATGACAGGTTGTCTATCATAACATGTTTGTACAAAAGACCAGTTTCCAAGGTAAAAATTCAGCACTGTTTATATTGCATTCTTTATTTATACTTCTTGTTCACATTTTGCATGCATTTATCTGAAAATAATTGTATATAGCAATAAAGATATACATCTATCATTAAACATGAATCACATTTATATTTGAAGATCACATATACATGTATTTTTAACATACAAATTAGTTTCTAATTGACTCCTTGTCTTTTATAACACCCTTAATTTGAGTTTTCCTGACGTTTAAACTGGCTGCTGTTTTGTGAGCGGTCTCACCTTTTTCACTTCTTTCTATTACATTCATTCTTTCCTCCAGTGTTAGAATTTGTCTCTTTTTCGTTGTAGATTCTGCCATTGTTATTAAGGTACTAGGTGTTAACGTTATCAGTGATCAATTGTAATAATGAATGTAGCGGTTTTGATCAGGCTTTGGGGAAATAACCAATGAATGAAGAAAAAAAAAACAATAAATTTATTTAGAGACAAAAGTCAAAGGCTTCATTCACCAACAACATAAAGGGATTAACTTTATAAACAAAGGGTGTAACCGGCTGCACTAACTTAATAAGGTGAACAGATGACGGCTTGGTGTGAGGGTTGTAATCACTGTAACATTAAAAAAACAAACAACACAACCCTTTAACAATGACAATCTAATCCGGAAAACAATTCTCCCCTACTGGCATTATAAAGAAAGACAAAGACATCATTCACCCGAGGCATTACAAATTAACTCCAAAGACAAATGATGTATGTGACTGCCACATTGACTTTGGCACTACAATGGCAGTTAGTGACGTGTACTTTAGTTTGGTTTATGATCTGTAACAAAGGACACTACATGCATGACCTGTAAAATTTACGGAACTGGTAGCCAGCCTAATTTTTTTGTTTGTTTGTTTGTTTTTGTTCAGAACAATCTTTACTTTTTAAACGGTCATTGCTACAAAGGATTAAATAAAGGTCAGTGGTGTTTGTCTCAGTTCTCATGATAGGGTCATTCATAGCAGTGTTATTTTAGAACAATTCGCAACTTTTCGGTGAATCCTATGGATCGTACTTTAGTCTCGCAGAAACAGCTGAGGTAATTCCAGATGAACTACCTGCATGTACTCTTGTCTGGTTTACAATCCGTAACATATAACACTACATGCATGACCTTTAAAATTTACGAAAGTGGTAGCCAGCCTACAGTCTTTACTTTTTATGTGGTCACGGTTACAAAGGATTAAATAAAGTTCAGTTGTGTTTATCTGTTTTTCTAATGCGGTCGTTCATAGCAGTGTCGAAATGCATATTGTGCCAAGAAATCGTGATCACTTGCCGCGTTCTGCAGGTGGTCACTCACGACAGTGCGTTTATATAATAAAATCGATCTGTGCATTACGATTGTGGTCGTAAATGACAGGTGGTCACTCAAGAGAGGTTTTACTGTATTATCATATTCTCTGCAATTTGATGCAGCAGTCAATACCAATCAGGCTGATTGTCAAGATCACTTAAATGCAAAGTGTATAACTTGTGTCTTGCTAGCATTAGAATGACTTAGATGCATAAACATACGACGCTTGAACTGTCAAAGGAAGACAACAGGGTTCATGTGTTTGCGAATGTGTGTATGTGTGTGCATATTTGTATAAAGAATAAGTGAAGATGGTATTAATATTATTCTGTATCATATCTTATAATAGCAGATTATGATACATGTATAGCAATTGGCTGCAACCAGGGCAGAGGTATTACAATATTTCAGTGCATCTTTAAAGCTTGTTTTTAAAGAAAAGGCTGGGTGTGAGACATTTTTTTCACATTTTCAATTTGCACATAAATTTGTTCAGCTTACTAAATACACTTGGGATTATGGGGCAAGTAGGGTGAATGGAGGTACACTTGGGGTTATGGGGCAAGTAGGGTGAATGGAGGTACACTTGGGGTTATGGGGCAAGTAGGGTGAATGGAGGTACACTTGGGGTTATGGGGCAAGTAGGGTGATTGGAGGTCAATTAACTGGTTATGGGGCAAGTACGGTGATTGGAGGTCAATTAACTGGTTATGGGGCAAGTAGGGTGATTGGAGGTCAATTAACTGGTTAGCATGTTTTGTAACCAGTTACCACTAGTACTTGGGACTGTCAATGGTTATCTGAGTAATAATTACAGCCCTACCTAAACTAAAGAAGGTCACAATGACCTACATTTTGTGTTTTACCAACATAGGTTAAGTATCTGTGTTTAGCTTATGACCACATAGATTTTACCATGCTTTATTCAACCCTTTATGAACAGTGGACATGGAAGTTGAAATAAATATGTTTATTCTATGGTGAACTTTCCATATTAATGACTTTACAATTGTATATTGTGATAGGTTATCCTTAGCAGCATAACCTTAACAGGTTAACTCTGTATTGTACATGTGAATGAGTATTAGAATTAGAGGAGTGGACTTAATGAATTTTTAGTGGCTAATCAAGGTAATTACTGATGCACGAACAATGCTTCTGATATTGGTCATAATTGCTCTCCAAGGTTACTAAAGTCTGTGACTTTCACCCATAAAATCTGCCTTTTGGGGGTGGATAATGACGATAGCTGCTGAAACAGATTTTAAGAACAATGATTTTAAAAAACAAGAAAAACAAAATTAACTCATTGGTTTTTATCAACTCATTATAGTACCTCTGCTTTCATATCATAGACAAGAATGTTCTTTTTGTTGTTTTGGCGTCTTTTGTGCCCTGTCACAGGGGCCAACATTTCATTGTCAGGATCACTTTATTCTGAATTGATTTTCTCCATGATAACATTTACAATGGCTACTATAAACTACTAAAATTTTCATAATGGTGAGCTATATAATGGTTGATTACACTCTGGTTTTCTTCATTGAGGGGAAATTTACCCCCTGAATCTTCAGTTCTAGAATAGACCCTAAAAAGATAAATTGTTTTTTGTTTGATGTGACTACACAATACAGTTTGAGTGGGGAAACAATATACAGTTAGAGTGGGGATACACAATATGGTTTTAGTGGGGAAACAATACAGTTTGAGTGGGAAACACAATACAGTTTGAGTGGGGAAACACAATACAGTTTGAGTGGGGAAACACTATACGGTTTGAGTGGAGAAACACAATACAGTTTGAGTGGGGAAACACTATACGGTTTGAGTGGAGAAACACAATACAGTTTGAGTGGGGAAACAATACAGTTTGAGTGGGGAACCACAATACAGTTTGAGTGGGGAAACACAATACAGTTAGAGTATGGAACCACAATACAGTTTGAGTGGGGAAATACAATACGGTTTGAGTGGGGAAACACAATACAGTTTGAGTATGGAACCACAATACAGTTTGAGTGGTGTTTGGCCATTCGGGAGTGGGGAAACATATAACAGTATCATTATTGCTATGATTAGAGGTTTTTATCTTGTAGTAGAAACAGAATCATTGTAAACAAAAATACATAAGCCAATATTGTGATAAGCACTGTTACTCTTGAATACTCATGTGGGATCTAATTACACATTAATTTTTAATTAAATCTAGGTACTGTATATACTCTTGTATAAGTTGGATCCAACAGCAAACTGCATAGATCCAGATCTACCATCACGTCATGTGCTAGCAATTTTGATCTATGCAGTCTGTTTGAAGTAATTGGTAAAACAAACAACATAGACCCTGATCTGACAACACATTATGCAACGGCAAATCAAGGTCTGTTATTTGCAGTTGGACCCGACTTATAAGTGAGTACATATGGTATTCATTAATATTATTGTTGGCCTGATTGTATGAAGTACTTGTAACATAAAATATGTTTGTACTTGTATTATTGCATGAAGTACTTGTAACATTATATATGTTTGTACTTGTATTATTGTATTTAGTACTTGTAACATTATATATGATTGTACATGTATTATTGTATTTAGTACTTGTAACATTATATATGATTGTACATGTATTATTGTATTTAGCACTTGTAACATTATATATGATTGTACTTGTATTATTGTATTTAATACTTGTAACATTATATATGATTGTACTTGTATTATTGTATTTAATACTTGTAACATTATATATGATTGTACTTGTATTATTGTATTTAGTACTTGTAACATTATATATGATTGTACTTGTATTATTGTATTTAATACTTGTAACATTATATATGATTGTACTTGTATTATTGTATTTAATACTTGTAACATTATATATGATTGTACTTGTATTATTGTATTTAGTACTTGTAACATTATATATGATTGTACTTGTATTATTGTATTTAGTACTTGTAACATTATATATGATTGTACTTGTATTATTGTATTTAGTACTTGTAACATTATGTGATTGTACTTGTATTATTGTATTTAGTACTTGTAACATTATATATGATTGTACTTGTATTATTGTATTTAGTACTTGTAACATTATATATGATTGTACTTGTATTATTGTATTTAGTACTTGTAACATTATATATGATTGTACTTGTATTATTGTATTTAGTACTTGTAACATTATATATGATTGTACTTGTATTATTGTATTTAGTACTTGTAACATTATGTGATTGTACTTGTATTATTGTATTTAGTACTTGTAACATTATATATGATTGTACTTGTATTATTGTATTTAGTACTTGTAATATTATATATGATTGTACTTGTATTATTGTATGAAGAGACTAACATTTCACAAATTTTTTTCAAATACTAGCCCATGGAACAATATGTGTAACTACTTGCATATATCTTAGACCTTGCCTATCAAAGGCTTTTGTTTAATTTTACCATGCACTTCAGCGCAGTCATTAGATTGTGTATGGCATCAGTCTCTGATTTCTCTGTCAAATGTTTTTCAGATGTGGGTATGGAACTATTCATGATGTAACAAAGAAAGGTCTGGAAGATAGAATGGAAAGTTTCTTTCTCAGTGAAACTTGTAAATATCTCTATTTGGTAAGGTTACTTTCTTGAAATATGCTAAATACACAATTGAATTAATTCATGTTTTCCAGCACAGCTAAAAGTTAAGTCTAAACCAAACCAAATCATTACAGTTATTAACTATCAGGAATTTAAACTGCAGGTGAATTAGTTCTCATGTGCTACTTGGAAACAGATTTTATTATGGCAACTTTGCAGGTTCACTGTCACATATCACCATTCTTTCCATTTGTATTTTGGAGTGTGAAGATAAATTTACAGTTCAGTTTCTTCTTTCATCTGACATACTTCATATGTAGTTCTGAGAAATGCTGAGAAATGTTTCTTCAATGGCAGCCAGAGTATTGCATGAAAAAGAAATTTAAAAAAAAATGAATTCCACAATTCTGCATAAATTTTCACTGAAACAAAGATTTAATTGGTTATATCTTGAAATATAGCAGAACTTATTTTTCTGCTGAAGGCACTTTTTGGTTGTTAAGGAGGTCATTATCAGTTTAAAACTGATCATGCATGAAAAGTAATATCTTCTTGTAAACAAATTATGAATAATATACTATATCAGGATTTACTTGAGGAGGCCTTGTATTTACATGAAATTTATGGCAAACTTGGCAATTGAATTACTTTCATAGCAGCTAGTTGTGCAGTCCTAAGCGTCTTACGGTATATACTCGCATATAACCTGGGTCCAAATGCAAACAACATAGACCCTGATCTGCCGTTGCATAATGCGCCAGCAGATCAGGGTCTATATTGTTTGTTCTACTGATTAGTCCTTGCAATCTGCATAGACCCAGATCTGCTGGCACATTATGCGATGGTAGATCTGGGTCTATTCATTTTGCAGTTGGTATCGGCTTATACGCAAGTATATACAGTACTTAGTACAATGTAATTACAATTCTGCTTAAATCACTTCTGTTTTACTTAAGCAGACCGAGCAGATAAGATACCACCACTGTACCCTTGTTGAAACACTGGCGAGTAGAGATACATGTAAGCTTTGTTTGACAGCAGTTTCAAAATGACTGCAGCATTACAGAAACTCAGATATCTGTTACAGACCTTTAAACATAGGAAAGAAGCAAATTTTAGTTGTTTTGTGGCATGATTGTATCTTAATTGTACATTTTGGCAACACTTGATTTTTTTGGTTTTAACAGAAATTGAATCTATGGGAGTGGTGAATAGGAATTTTGTCAATTAAATCAAAGTGAGTGGGTTAATCAAAACCTGACTTATGTCTTTCAAGTTTGCACTTAAAGGTCAAAAGTGTGTGGTCTTATCATCTAAATAGTTTCTTATGGCTTCCCCTTGCAAACTGTATGATGATGTACCACCCAAGAAAATCTTGGACTTTTAAAGGGAATGTGGTTATATCACAAATTTTGACCATATGTTTTAAGGATTTTACATGCATTACCTTTATCTTTTATTTATACATTTTACATAATTTTGACAGCTTTAGCTCTTATATTCTATCTTCTTGTACTTCATGTTTACATTTATTTGGAAGGGTTTATCTTCCTAAACTTTACACATTTTTAGAATGTTACTTTTAGTTGGCACCATATAGTCACTATTGTGCTGATGTGCTTTATACAGCTGATACATACATACATGCATAGATACATACATACATACATACATACATGCATAGATACATACATACATACATACATACATACATACATACATACATACATACATACATACATACATACATACATACATACATACATACATACATGAGTTAATTTAGGAACAACTCATATCAAAAGTTGCTGAATGAATAAAAATCATAAAAATGGTCATTAAGGGTCAAAGAAAAATTACCAATGATCCTTTATTTATAAGAGTTTTTATTGAATATTACATGAATTTTCTCCCTTTATCATATAATATGAACATTTATTAATACTGGAACAGTACATCATAAAATTTGTACAGACACTGTGACATTAAACACATCAATGTCAATTAGATACGTAATTTATGTTAATTAAAAAATTACACAAATTCTTTGTAGTTATAAAGTCTAAAACTCTCATCACTTAGACATGAAATTTATGAAATTGGTTGAATATTACTGTAATAATATGTCACATACTACAAGCAGCTTGTGGCATGTAGTATAAACTCGTATCATAAATTTCATATCTGACATGTACTAATGCAAGACCTTTTATATATATAATGCTTTGTGTCACATTTTATTTTAAATGTGTTAAAAATAAAAATCCTTACAGAAAACTTTTAATCTATTTCAGTTGTTTGACAAAGAGAATCATGTAAACAAGAAGCTAGCCAATTATATCTTCAGTACAGAGGGACACCTGTTACCCATTAACAAGAGATTCCGACGCAAGCCATGGGAGGCGGAGAAAGAGGATGAAAGAGTGCCAAATAAGAAGAAAGAAACACAAAAGAAAAAAGTCATTGAAGAGAAAAAGTCTCCTACTGTTGTAGATGCAAGACATAATACAACTTTTTTAAATGTAAGTTTTTATTCATTCAGCATTATATGATTTTCATCAATACAGTGGATCCCACATCCCCATCAATGCAGTGGACCCCACATCCACATTCCCAACAATGCAGTGGATCCCACATTCCCATCAATGCAGTTGATCCCACATCCCCAACATCACTAGTTAGTTGCTTTTAAAGCTTTCATCCGCAGTGTGCACCTGGTAAGCATTTAGAAGTATAAAAATATGTATAGTTAGAAGATATTAAAACAATTCTAGATTTTGGCAATCAGGGCAGTATTAATCAAGGAAAGCAAAATTATATCCTTGAAGAAACTGTGCCACTTAGGTGGAATCTTTTCTGTTGCATCGCCTTACTGGTTCACATAGGAAAACTGCCAGTAATAAAAGTTTTGTTAACACTCCAAAATCTTTGTCATTGTATGTTGACAAGAACATAATATTAATGCATCAGAAAAGATTAAAAGCCCATAAAGTTTTTCCATGCAGTTTCTCTGAACATAAAAAATGCATTTTTTTATAAAAATTATGCCTCAGTGATATGGATGGGATTATAATATAGTGTTACCCATGTTTATCATAATGCCATCTCATGTCATGCCCATCACAAATTTTGTTTCTGTTTTGTAACTTTGGAAGGACTTGATGAATTGAAACCAAATTTAGTATCAGGCTTTAAATTAAGAATATCTAGGTCAAGTATGGCTTTCACCCTTTTCTGACCAAATTTTGCGTATTTATGGCCCCTGTTTGACTCAGAAATTTGCAATTCATTTCCATCATATTAGGAGGGGCATCTTTGTCATCTGGGTACATTTCTAGTTTTGTACATAATATATATATATGGAGTAACCAAATAGTTTGAATACAAAAATTTGCAACAAATATGTTAAAAAAGTCCTATCATTTAATTGCAAATAAAATGTAATGTGTTCTATATACCAACATCACACAAGTATTAAAGAACAATGAAAAAAGAAGGTAGTAAGACTACAATTGTATATTGTTAGAAGAATGCTATTTTCCAATTTCTTGCCCTGTTCATATCTAACATACCGTATGTACTCGCATATAAGATGATACCAACTGCAATCTGCATAGACCCAGATCTGCCATCGCATAATGTGCCGGCAGATCTTGGTTTATGCAGTTTGTAAGAACTAATCAGTAGAACAAACAAAATAGACATTGATCTGCTGGCTCATTATGCGACGGCAGAAAAGGGGTTATGTTGTTTGCATTTGGACCCGGTTTATACGCGAGTATATACAGTACTAGGCTGCACTTAATTACATGGCCTAGAGTTCAAATTGACTTCAGTTTATGCATGAGCAGTGCATACAAACAACACACTTGAATAAGTCACCAAGGAAACAACTCAATGGCTTATACAGTTTTGCCAATAGTTTACTGTACCCTAAAATTTCATCAGTTAGGTTTTTGTTCTGTGCACTACCAGCAGGGGGTGTCTTAAAACTCAGATGGTCACTCACTACCAGCAGGGGGTGTCTTAAAACATGTTAGAAAATAAGGCACTTGAAGCTTCGATGATTTACCGTTGCTCATAGATAAGACCGTCAAAGTTGACATTCACTGTATCAAGCTTATCGTATATACTTGCATGTAAGCTGGGTCCAAATGCAAACAGCATATACCCTGATCTGCCATCGCATAATGTGCCGGCAGATCAGGGTATATGTTGCTCCACTGATTAGTCCTTACAAACTGCATAGACCCAAATCTGCCGGTGCATTATGCGATGGCAGATCTGGGTCTATGCAGTTTGCAGTTGCTATCGGCTTACATGCGAGTATATACAGTATTGTAATTTGCCTGGTATCAACATGAATGTTCCAAATAAGAATTAAAAAAGGAAACCATATGAGGGATTTAGCTCTGCACAGAAACTTTTGAAACCTTCTCCCCTCCACTATGCTTGGAGGTCTCAGGTCATGTACACACATCATGGCTAGTTTTTCAGTACATTTTGTCATCTTACTTTTGACACTGATGAAAGTACATGAGTTTTCAATGCTATAAATTGGTTATAGACTGATTATCTTTTCTGCACCAGTTTCAGTGAAGGGATTTATGTTATTGCTTTTGATGATTCAGCATTGTGCCTGTACTACCCCCTGAGTAAGCTATGTTGCATTTCACCTCCTTTTTTAAACTATTTTCTACATCTTTGAAATAAAACTTAATTGCATGTTTTTCTCAGCCATTTTAATTTTACCAGTATTCCAAACTTTTTCGTGTCATAGGTCAAATGTTTTATTCATTTAGACAGAATACTGATTTTGTACATGTTTACATGACAAACATGAAATGATGTCATTTACATGTGTAGATGTGACAGTCCTATTCATTATTTGTTCATCTTTCTTATATCAAACCACATTGCTTATATATTTACATGGCCTTGATCATGATAAAATAGAGATGTGGTTTGACCTAGTTATACCATTCAAGTGTTGTATTCTAGGCATATGTTTGGAAGATGTTATTCATTTGCAAATCAAATGCACTGCTTTCTAAATCTGATTCAGCCATGGAAAGTAATCAAAGGCTTTAAAGGAAAAATGAATGACATCTTTTTTTTTTAAAATGGTGTCCCTAATCAAAACCTGTGAGGTTTTAGAATATTTATGAATTTTTTTGCTCTTTTCAGTGTGATAGCATTCCAGAAGAAAGGAGATATTTCCTTCCTATGAAAAGTAGATATCTTCGGCAGCTAGAGGGTGCTATAGGCCTGTCAGACATTGTCTAGTTCAAGTATAGATCGAAATATAACATTTATTGCATGTACTATCAATTCATAAAAAGCAATTTAAGACTATTCAGTATAGTAAGAAGATTGTTATGGCCGAGGTTGAATATGACAGGATTTGGTTTTCTGTTAACATGTGTCTTCTTGAAACAGTTGTATCATAATTACCCATATATCATGGACACCCAATTTTGAACAATGTGGACTTGGATCTGCCATCGTATAATACACCTGCATATCAAGGCCTACACTTGAACTTATAAATATCATAAGCAGCTAAGACTTTGATCTACTGATGTGATGGAAGGTCTGGGTCTATGCTCATTGCAGTTGTATGTACATTATAAATGGGTAAATATTGTAAACTGACCAAGTGTGCCTTTTTAATAGAAATAATTCCCAATTAGATGGGGCTCAGTTCCCAATCATACAGCCCTTTATTGCCTAAGCTACTACCATTCAGCCCAAAAAATTGTATCAGTTTTACTTAGAACATTCTAGCCAACAATTTGAGAAAGTTTAATTTCATATGTTTAAAGAAAGGCTTAATTTGCCATAGTAATTAGATTACTGTGAATTCACTCTAATTTGCCATAGTAATTAGAATACTATGAATTCACTCTAAATTGCCGTTGTAATTAGAATATTATTAATTCACTCTAATTTGCCATAGTAATTAGAATACTATGAATTCACTCTAATTTGGCATAATAATTAGAATCCTATGAATTCACTCTAATTTGCCATAGTAATTAGAATACTATGAGTTCACTCTAAATTGCCGTTGTAATTAGAATATTATTAATTCACTCTAATTTGGCATAATAATTAGAATACTATGAATTCACTCTAATTTGAGTAATTAGAATACTGTGAATTCACTCTAATTTTCCATAGTAATTGGAATATTACGAATTCACTCTAATTTGCATAGTAATTAGAATACCATGAATCCGCTCTAATTTGAGTAATTAGAATACTATGAATTCACTCTAATTTGAGTAATTAGAATACTATGAATTCACTCTAATTTACCATAATAATTAGGATACTATGAATTCATACTAATTTAAGTAATTAGAATACTATGAATTCACTCTAATTTACCATAATATATTAGAATACTATGAATTCACTCTAATTTGAGTAATTCGAATACTATGAATTCACTCTAATTTACCATAATAATTAGAATACTATGAATTCATACTAATTTAAGTAATTAGAATACTATGAATTCACTCTATTTACCATAATAATTAGAATACTATGAATTCATACTAATTTAAGTAATTACAATACTATGAATTAACTCTAATTTACCATAATAATTAGAATACTATGAATTCACTCTAATTTAAGTAATTAGAATACTAGGAATTCACTCTAATTTGACATAATACTGAAAATACTATGAATTCACTCTGATTTTGAGTAATTAGAATACTATGAATTCACTCTAATTTGAGTAATTAGAATACTATGAATTCACTCTAATTTGAGTAATTAGAATACTATGAATTCACTCTAATTTGAATAATTAGAATACTATGAATTCACTCTAATTTTATATAATACTTAGAATACTATGAATTCACTTTAATTTGAGTAATTAGAATACTACGAATTCACTCTAATTTGAGTAATTAGAATACTATGAATTCACTCTAATTTGAGTAATTAGAATACTATGAATTCACTCTAATTTGAGTAATTAGAATACTATGAATTCACTCTAATTTTATATAATACTTAGAATACTATGAATTCACTCTAATTTGAGTAATTAGAATACTATGAATTCACTCTAATTTACCATAATAATTAGAATACTATGAATTCATACTAATTTAAGTAATTAGAATACTAGGAATTCACTCTAATTTGACATAATACTGAAAATACTATGAATTCACTCTAATTTTGAGTAATTAGAATACTATGAATTCACTCTAATTTGAGTAATTAGAATACTATGAATTTACTCTAATTTGAGTAATTAGAATACTATGAATTCACTCTAATTTGAGTAATTAGAATACTATGAATTCACTCTAATTTGAGTAATTAGAATACTATGAATTCACTCTAATTTGAGTAATTAGAATACTATGAATTCACTCTAATTTTATATAATACTTAGAATACTATGAATTCACTTTAATTTGAGTAATTAGAATACTATGAATTCAATCTAATTTGGCATAATAATTAGAAGACTGAATTTACTCTAATTTGAGTAATTTTAATACTCTGAATTCATTCTAATTTGAGTAATTAGAATACTATGAATTCACTCTAATTTTACATAATAATTAGAATACTATGAATTTACTCTAATTTGCTGTAATAATTAGAATACTATGCATTTACTCAAATTTGAGTAATTAGAATACTATGACTTCACTCTAATTTGACATAATACTTAGAAAACTATGAATTCACTCTAATTTTGAGTAATTAGAATACTATGAATTAACTCTAATTTGAGTAATTAGAATACTATGAATTCACTCTAATTTGAGTAATTAGAATACTATGAATTCATTCTAATTTGAGTAATTAGAATACTATGAATTCTCTCTAATTTCCCATTATAATTAGAATACTATGAATTCTCTCTAATTTCCCATAATAATTAGAATACTATGAATTCTCTCTAATTTCCCATAATAATTAGAATACTATGAATTCTCTCTAATTTGAGTAATTAGAATACTATGAATTCTCTCTAATTTCCCATAATAATTAGAATACTATGAATTCACTCTAATTTGAGTAATTAGAATACTATGAATTCTCTCTAATTTCCCATAATAATTAGAATACTATGAATTCTCTCTAATTTCCCATAATAATTAGAATACTGTGAATTCTCTCTAATTTGAGTAATTAGAATACTATGAATTCTCTCTAATTTCCCATAATAATTAGAATACTATGAATTCACTCTAATTTGAGTAATTAGAATACTATGAATTCTCTCTAATTTCCCATAATAATTAGAATACTATGAATTCACTCTAAATTGAGTAATTAGACTACTATAAATTCACTCTTATTTGCTATAGTAATTGGAATACTATGAATTCACTCTAATTTGCTGTAGCAATTAGAATATTATGAATTCACTCTAATTTGAATAATTAGAATACTATGAATTGATTCTAATTTGAGTAATTAGAATACTATGAATTCACTCTAATTGGCCATAATAATTAGAATACTATGAATTTACTCTAATTTGCCCTAATAATTAGAATACTATGAATTCATTCTAATTTGCCATAGTAATTAGATTACTATGAATCACTCAAATATGCCATAGTAATTAGATTACTATGAATTCACTCAAATTTGAGTAATTAGAATACTATGAATTCACTCTAATTAACCATAATAATTAGATTACTATGAATCACTGTAATTTTCAGGGTATCAATTTTTGTGGATTTCATGGTTGATACAAACAATGAATTTAAATCTCTAATGTAAAAATTCCTTTGCCATAAATGCCATTTCGGTCAGAGACATATCCATATTTGTGCTAAAAGTACAAAAATGAAGCACATTAATTATTCACAGTCAATATTATTTTTGTTTTTGACTCTAATCACTAAAATATGCTAAAGTAACAATACAAAACTTTTGGGTATATTTTAAGTGCAGCAGGTTGATGTCTTTGCAGTTAGTTTTACTTGTTAGAACTAATGGTAGTAAAAAAAGGTTATGTTTATATTTCACACCTTTGCAGAGATAGAATTAATTTTTCATTTCTTTGAATTGCACAGAACATGGATTTTGATATTGTAGTTTTTTTATGGAGCTGCGGTATCTCAGTTGGTAGAGAATCGCACTCATAATCCAAGGGTCACGGGTTTAATAGCCAGCCTAGGTTGGCTGCCATGGTGTGTCCTTGGGAAAGGCACTTAGCTCCTAATTCTTTAGCATGATAAAGCCAATAATGTGTTAAAAGTGCCCTTAAAACCAACAAAACTAATTCACTTTATATATTGTATAAGTCCTATCTAAATACCCAGAAAAAATATGTTATAATCATTTCAGTTGCTTCATTGTACAGTACATTTCTATATGCATACAATCATCAATACATATATATATAATAAATCATTAATATAAAGTCAACAACTATTTTTATATTTCTCTCTTTTTGTTCTTGTCACTGACATATGCAAATACACTTTACTTAATTCTATCATGAACTCATCTCAACTTTCTATGTAGTGAATGGAGAAAAAGAAGCATTTATCTTACAGAATAGTTACCTCTTTTGGAGATTTCACCAACAGTAACAGTGCCATCACAAGAGTGTGCAACCAATGCTTGCATACTGTAGCATTATGTCAGCAGAGTGCAGTCTGTGTAGACAAGCCAATTTTAGCACACATTGGGATTATTAAAAAATGTAAACATTGAAAACGGGTATTTATCAGCTGAAATAGCTATGTCTTTTCAAGGGATTATTTCTTAAGTTTTACACAGTAAATGCTTGTTTTCCAGATGACTAATTGCTCAATTTTTCTGCATCTTTCAACATGGCATTTTTAAAAATAGATAAATCAATATATAGGTAAATCTTATAATTCTCATTATAAACATAATAAATGTGACTTCTAAGATGGGTTTTACTGTCATCATAATGATTTTTGTCGATTTAGAGACATAGGTATCACTTTTGCAGCAGCCCTTGCGGTGGCAGCAACAGCTTTGTCCATACTACTAAAATTCATATGAGGGGGGGGGATACATTATTGCATGGATGCAGGTGAGACACCAGGTTCCATGTAACACTTGTTCATATTCCTTCTGTAATAGGAAAATGTCAAGATTTTGCATTCATATACCGTATTTACTTGCATATAAACCGGATCCAAATGCAAACAACATGGACCCTAATCTCCTGTTGCATAATGCACCAGCAGATCAGGGTCTATTTTCTTTGTTTTACTGATTAATCCTTATGAACTGCATAGACCAGATCTGCTGGCGCTTTATATGCCGGCAGATCTGGTTCTATGCAGTTTGCAGTTGGTATCGGTGTATACACATGTATATACAGTACTTTACCAAAGTTATTGGCATTTGGCTACCTTACAATCTGCTTTGGTGTACTGTCATTTCAGTATTATTGCACTTTGGGCTATGAAATTAAATTAGAGCTTCATCTTGAAAAGAGGGGTTTTTTTTTGTCCTAAATCTAGAGCACTGTGACTTACATTATTTAATTTTACAGACATTTATTTGAGGTCTGCACAGACATGATAATGCCCAGTTACTGACATAAGTGTTATGCACATGTCGAAATGACTCTACACAAAATACACTTTTTGCTTTCCTTTCTCTTTTTTTGTTTGTCATTTCATGAATTCCAAGCCAAAGGCAGGGTAAAACTTATAATAAGTTGTGTGTCTCGTACTTATTTCTTTGAGGATTTCTTGTCTTCAGATTTAACAAGGTTGTATGTTGATTTTACATCCTTAAATTGTTTTTTTGATTTTTGTATTAGACTGTGTTTGTTACAGAAAGGTGATGATATATTTTACGCATTAATCAGAGTTAATTTTTTCTTCTTTTTTTTAGGCAAAGCAATAGAATTTGTTGATTTTATGTCCAGTTTGGTAAAAAGGATATAATGTCTGCAGCTTGCATAAATGTTAAATTTGTTTTAAGTGTGAAACAAGTGTTTTATACACCTTTCATATCAAGGGCATATTATGGCCATGTCTGTTCATCTGTGTGCCTGTTATTAAGTTGGTTTCAATGTGATAGCATGAGTTCTGCTTCTTATACCTTCACTAAACTATGCTAGCCGGTTGCCATTCAGAATGCAACAAGGCTATCAATTTAAGAGTCTAAAGGTCAAAGGCCAGAGTCTTTGTAGACAATTTAAAGCAAAAACCAAATTAACTTTAGTTCTATCATACAAATCTGTAACAAAACCTCACAGATAGTTTTTTATTAGCTCTACTGGTCATAGACCAGAAGAACTTACAGAATGTCCTGTTGTCTGTTGTCCATCATCTGTCATCTGTCTGTCCATTAGCACAAGTTTGTTATTGCTAATCCTCCTAAACTACTTGGAGGATTGCCATGAAACATCACATACACATTCATCCCTTGGTCTAGTTGGATCCTAAATGAAAATGGTGCCGCTCGAACATGCATTATGACCGCCACAGCTGCCATCTTGAAAATCATGTTATTGCTACTCCTTCTGAAAGGATGATCATATCAACATGGGCTTGTTACTAAAAGACTTTTTGTGATGTCTAGTTGGTCCTAAATGAAAATGATGCCAATCTGACATCCAATATGGTCATCACGACAACCATCTTGAAAATCTTGTTATCGCTATTTCTTCTGAACAGAACATCATATCAACATGGGGGTTTCAACAGAATTCTTATGATGTCTGGTTGGTCCTAATTTAAATGATGTAGCTCGAACATCCAATATGGTTACCATATGCAACTCCTCCTGAATGGATTGTCATGTAAACATTGTGTTTTCACAGAAAGACTTCTTATGTTGTCTCATTGGTCCTAAATGAAATGGTGCCAATCTGATATCCAGTATGGTTACAGTGGCAGCCAGCTTGAAAATCTTGTTATCTCTCCTTTTCCTGAACATAAAGTTATAATGGCCTTGGGTTTTCACCAAAAGACTTGTTATGATATCACGTTGATCTTAAATGAAAATGGCGATGCTCGAACATCTATTTAGGCCACCAGAGCAGCCAGCTTGAAAATCTTATTATTGCTACTTCTGAATGGATGGTCATATTAACATGGAGTTTTCACTAAAAGACTTCTTGTGATGTCTAGTTGGTCCTAAATGAAATGGTGCCCACCTGATGTCCAATATGGCCACCATGGCAGCCATCTTGAAAATATTGTCATCACTACTCCTCCTGAACAGAAGGTGATCTACGATGTCTGGTTAGTCTTTAATGAAAATGGTGCTGCTCGAACATCCAATATGATTGCCACAGTGGCTGTCTTGAAAATCTTCTTCTTGCTACTTCTTCTGAATAAATGACACATGACTATGAGGTTTTCACTAAAAGAGTTTGTACAATGTCTGCTTGGCCCTAAATGAAAACAGTTTTGATCTGGCATCCAATATGGCCACCATGGAGCCATCTTGAAAATCTTGTTAACATTATTCCTCCTAAACAGCAAGTCATATCAACATGGGGTTTTCACTGGATGACTTCTTATGATGTCTAGCAGGTCCCAAATGAAAACGGTGTTGATCTGACCTTCAATCTGGCTGCCACAGTGGCCAAAATCTTATTATTACTTCTTTTAAATGGATGGTAATGTCGACATTGGGTTTTCAGCAAAAGACTTCATGTGATGTCTTGTTAGTCCTAAATAAGGCTGCAACATTTAATGACTTGGTTTAGTTTACATCCTGTAAATGTTTGCAAAATTGATAAACATGTAAATGAATGTGCTTGTGGCTGTTATTGATGCAGGAACTACCCATTCCAATTAAATTATATATTTACACATCTTTGCTTAAGCGGATTGTTTAGTAGGATTTCTATGGTAATTCTTTTCTTAAAGTATGTATGTATGATTTTCACATCGAATGTGGCATCACTAGGAAAAAGCAGTTGACGAGAATTGGTTATAGCTCACATTGCACAACATTAAACATCAGGTTTATTTACTGATAATGCAGATAAAAAAACAATTGAACTACTGTATTTACCTTTAAAAAACATGTTTGTCAACAGAATATTTGGTTAATAACATTTTATTTTAAAGAAACACAGTTTAAAGTTTGTAAGCCACTTATTAGTTTCTTAGTTATTGTAGATCCTACCAGAGCATTCCATGTGCATATCCAGGCAGTACATGCGGTTCCATAATTGAGTTTTTCATCATGTACATATATGTAACAGTAGGAAACATAATAATTATAATCCTGTCAGATATATTCAACAAATACACGTCTTACAAACTGAATCCTGCCATACTATGAGGTAAAGGATGTGCATCACATGAAACAGTTGCAAGTGAGCAAGCCACATAAGCTGTTCAGTAAGTCTAGCTTGTAGATGGGGGAAAAGTTGAGTTTCTAATCGATTTGATTAAGTGGCATCCTTTTGGTTATTGTAAACTACTTATCCTGAAAATCCTGCTATTGCTGCTTCTCATAAATGGAAAGTTATATTGACATGGGGTTTTCATGAGAAGACTTCTTATAATGTCTACTTGGTCCTAAATGAAAATGGTGCAAATCTGATATTCAGCATGGCTATCATGGCAGCCATCTTTAAAATCTTGTCACTACTCATCCTAAATGGAAAGTCTTATCAGCATGGAGTTTTCACCAGAAGACTGTCTGCTTGGGCCGTAATTAAAATTATGCTGACCATGGAGGTCATCTTGAAAATCTTATCATTACTCTTCCTGAATATATGGTCATATTCACATAGAGTTTTCACCAGAAGACTGTCTGCTTGGGCCGTAATGAAAATTATGCTGACCATGGAGGTCATCTTGAAAATCTTATCATCATTACTCTTTCTGAATATATGGTCATATTCACATGGAGTTTTCACCAAAAGATTTCTAATGATGTCTTGTTGGCCCTACATGAAAATGGTGCTAATATTGCATCCCATATGGCTACCACAGGAGCTGATTTTAAAATCTTGTTATTGCTTAGAAATATCCAAGATGGTTTCAACACTCAGCATATAACAGAAAGAAATGGTCTTGTTTTGAATTCCTGGAAATTCTTTTCGATCAGTAGAGCATCAGTCCCTTCGAAGGACTCTTGTTACACAAAGCACTTTTGATTCTTGGGTAAAAGACATAGCTCAAGGTCACTGTGACCTATCAGAGCAAAACCCACAGACACTCATACATGCATTCATAAAATTTTTGATTATTCAGGCAATACATTATGGTACACTTTTGCTACATTTGTATAGTGATATTGTTTCCTACTGTTAAATGTATGTACTTGATTTCAGCTCAATACCTGTCATTCTACTGAACATACCTAAGTAAATATCTCACATACTGTGAATTCATATATTGTTGTGGTTTTGCAAAAATTTACATCTTCTTCAGTACTTAAATTTGTGGGTTGTGGAAGAAGTCATATTATTTCCACAGAAAATTCATTGTCCTTTGTGTATTTAAATTGTTTTGTGGCAACCACAAAATCCACGAAAAGTAGTGAATTCACAGTATATTGCCTTTGAGAATACAAAGAAGCCTATTGATATCAGTGTCTGAAGGTCAAAGGGCAAGGGCACTGACCTAAAAGAGGGAAATAGTTTTCTGTATAATAACTTGGCTTGTAAAGAATACAGTTTAACTTGACCTCAGAGATACGCTGCAGAAAAATCAACTGAATGTGCAAAAATCATGCATAACACTTGCAAACCTTGCCTTTGTTTTCTTCAAAAATCTCTCCAATATTTAGAAAATCCCTCATTTTTTTTCAAGCAAAAGGTGGAATTTCCCCCTAAATGTTTAGTTTCAAAATTGATCCTGGCTAACTGGTGCACAATCCTCAAAATTACAAGATCTGTAAACACAGCATATATTTTGCATTGTTAAAAATTCTTTTTATTATGTTTCACTTTTTGGAGACAATATATTTTACATAGCTTTAAATTACCTTTTTGATAATTCACAGTCATTATATTTATCATGTTCTGATTTTTTCGCTTCAGTCTGTTCATGTAAATTGCATTGTTATATTTTTGTTGACTGTCAAAGCAATAATTTCGGTCAGGGATTCTCGTGAGTCATGCAATAAATTATGTTATGATATTAACTTTTCTGCTTTTATATTTTATTATCCTTTGTCCAACAAGCACATTTTGGGAATATAATCAACATTACTGAATACTTCTTAAAACAAAATTCTTGGAAACCAGTTGGTCAGTTAACATGTAAGATTGTACATGTCTGCAAAATAATGACCCAAATTGGATGTAAGAACCCCCAATGGTTCATAAGAACCCCGCTATATCGCAGTAGTTGGGGTTCATAACTTCCATCCACATAATGTACCAAATGTAGCAAAAGTGTACGATAATGTCTTGCCTGAATAATCAAAACATTTATGAATGCATATACGAGTGTGTGTGGGTGGGTGGGAAAAAAACAACCCCAAACAAATGTAGTAATAATTTTACTACCTGTCAATTTATATAAGAATCAGGATTGAGATAGCCAAATGCTCCATTAAAATTAGTTATTGCAGTGTAAGAACATACATTATAATCTATGAGCAATAGGTCTTTGAAACTTAACTGAAATATTTGTATCTGTTTCTCAGCTTGGCTGATGTTTTGAGTAGTGTCGGGGAATAAGGGACATCTAAGACAAAAAACATTGGGAGCCATGATGCAACTATGTTATATCTGAATTATTGCTCTATTGAAGCATGTTATAGCAAGTTCCCTTGTGTATCACATGACAGTCTGGCAGTTTGTAAGCAAATCACATAATGACACAATACATAATTTGGAACAAACAAGACAGTCAAAACCCTAAGTTTCAGGACAAATGTTTAATATATGGCTGATATATACGGATTAATTTGACTACATAGAATAATAAAAGAGTTTCAGGTATTTACAAATGCCAAAGGAAGTAATCTAGTAAAAGAAGATCTAAAATTTTATATAATAATTTGCGATGTTTTCCACATACAGATCATCTGAATAACCCCTCTCAAGCAAGAAAAGTGTTTAAAAGTAAATGTCACATGAAAAATTTGACAGTTAACTTAATAAACTAATGTAAGGTTTATGAAGTTAAAAACTCATTACATATTTATTTACTTGGGTGTATGGAATCTTATGACCATCCTGAATCCCATATACCCTTCACCTTTCAGCTTTGGATGGGTAGGGTTAGCTGTGGTTGTAACATTCCATACACCTTGATACATGAAAAATAAAACAGGACTCTTATGTTTGATGCAGTTATTGCTCGTATAATAAATCCAGACAAGGACCTGTCTTCTATATCTTTTGAAAATTAGCAATGGGCTTGTCATTGGTATAAGCTTTCTGAGACAGAAATTTGCCAAAATATTGAAAAATAAGAGTGAAGGGCTTATTATCAAGCGTGGGTTTGTCATTGGATAAATACAGTATACAATTATTTATTTCATGACTTTGCAGACCAGAGAGTGCTCTCAGATGTTCTTGGACTATCAGTATTCTAATCTCAAAGCTACAATCTGGTTGCCCATAACAAAGGAGCAAAGTTTTATCTATTCCCTACACAGCCATGACACCATTGTTGCTGTACTAACTAGTTGTGTCATGATCTCAAAAAGTAACTCAATATAAAATGTATATATGATTCAAATAAAATATTTAGGTACCTGTTTTACACAGTAGCAATTTATTCTTGATATTAATTAATTTTTAGGTCAATTGATTATAGAACAGAAGAGCTTATGGGATGGCCTGTTGTCTGTCGTCTGATGTCAGTCTGTTAGCACAAGTTTGTTATTGCTACTACTCCTAAACTACTTGGAGGATTACCATGGAAAGGTGCTGCTCAGACATCCAGTATGGCTGACACAGCAGCCATCATGAAAATCTTGTTATCGCTGCTCCTCCAAAATGAATGGTCATATCAACATAGGGGTTTCACAAAAAGATTTCTTATGATGTGAAGTTGCCCTAAATGAAAATTGTGTCAGTCTGACATCCAATATGGCCACCATGGCAGCCATCTTGAAAATCTTGTTATTGCTGCTCCTCCTGAACAGATAGTCATATCGACATAGGGTTTACACCAAACAACTAATTATAATATCTAGTTGGTCGTGGATGAATATGGTGCCAATCTGACCTCAAATATGGCTGATACAATGGACATATTGAAAATCTTGTCACTAATTCTCCTGAATGGATGGTTATATCAACATGTGGTTTTGGGGTTTTCACCAAAAGTCTTCGAAAGGTGACTAGTCTATCCTAAATGAAAATGGTGCTGATCTTACATCCAATATGGCTGCCACCATGGCTAATTTGAAATTTCATTGCTCAAGAATATCAGAGATTGTTTGAACACTTAGCAGTTAAAAAGAAGAAATGGTCTTGTCTTAAATTCCTGTAAATTATTTTTTGTTCAGACAGTAGAGTGCCAGTCCCTTCAATGGACTTTTCAAGTAGATTTGGTAAAATTTCCTCTTTGACATAAAAAAATTGTCTCTATTTAATATTTTTTTCTCCTTGTAAAAAACCCTGCTCCAAACAAAGACTATATTATGATATGTCACAATGACTTTTGAAAATGATATCATCTATAATAAGATACTTATTCTTCACCAACAGTGACAGCCATTGCATGGTCTGAATATGTGTACCTGTGCCAAATCGGTGTAAAATGGCCATACAGGGGACCAACTTAAAGTGGACTTTATGAACATGCAGTCTTGATCTGTTTGGTTACAATTTATTGATTTATGAAAAATACAGTACTCACTCACTATAAGGACCATCATTACAACACCATTTGTGTTATAAGGCAGGTACGGTCATGGATACCATTTCATTAAGTGGTAGTAAACTTACATGTATCATGTACTTTATCATAAGGCAGTCTCCTCTCTCTATAAGGTGGTATACTATATGGATTCCATGGACAGTGTTATAATGAAGGAGTACTGTCTATTAATTAAAAATTGGATCTAATATACTTGGTCTTTATACATAGGTATTTGCTACATGCATGTGTTTGCTGTAGCAGGTTTCACTGAAGTTCATACATGATTTCTCTTGTGTTATGTTGCCAGATGATTCAGGTACGGAAGCAACATTTTTGAAGATATATATACAATAAGAATTGATTTATGTATTTATTTAATACATGAAAATATACCACAATGCGATGGAGAGACACCTACCAGTACATACATATTCATAAAAATACATGCTTAAACTCTGTATGTGCTTGCTTATAAGTCAAGTCCAACTGCAAACAACATAGACCCTGATCTGCCGTTGCATTACGTGCCAGCAGATCAGGGTCTGTGTTGTTTGTTCTAATGATTGCTCCTAACAAACTGCATAGACATGGATCTGCCAGAGCATTATGTAATGGCAGATATGGATCTATGAAGTTTGCAGTTGGATCAAACTTATATGTATATGTATGAGATGTGTTCATGCATAGCATGCTTCACATTTACAACTTACACATACTTTATATACTGAGGACTTTGAACACATTTACAACATACACATACTTTATATGCTGAGGACTTTGAACACATTTACAGCATGCACATACTTTTTATGCTGAGGACTTTGAACACATTTACAACATACACATACCATAAATGCTGAGGACTTTGAACACATTTACAGCATACACATGCTTGATATGCTGAGGACTTTGAACACATTTACAGCATACACATGCTTGATATGCTGAGGATTTTGAACACATTTACAACATACACATGCTTGATATACTGAAGACTTTAAACACATTTACAACATACACAAGCTTATATACTGAGGACTTTGAACACATTTACAACATACACATACTTTATATACTGAAGACTTTAAACACATTTACAACATACACATACTTTATATACTGAGGACTTTGAACACATTTACAACATACACATACTTTATATACTGAAGACTTTAAACACATTTACAACATACACATACTTTATATACTGAGGACTTTGAACACATTTACAACATACACATACTTTATATACTGAAGACTTTAAACACATTTACAACATACACATACTTTATATACTTAGGACTTTGAACACATTTACAACATACACATACTTCATATACTGAAGACTTTAAACACATTTACAACATACACATACTTTATATACTGAAGACTTTAGACACATTTACAACATACACAAGCTTTATATACTGAGGACTTTAAACACATTTACAATATACACATACTTGATATACTGAGGATTTTAAACACATTTACAATATACACATACTTTATATGATGAATATTTTTAATACATTTACAACATACACATACTTTATATGCCAAGGACTTTGAAAATAAAATTGCAGGATATATAGGTAGTCTATTTGATGACAGGTTGTAAAATTTCAATATTATGAGGACTACCAGACAAATTTAAATTTCTTCATGCAATTTTTAGTTGAATGATAAGTACAGACTCGGGAATATGCATAATACAGTTTTCAAATTTCAAGCGAAAAATTTATTTTCTTTGTTATTATCATTTGTACACATATTTATTACCATTTGGTTGTCCGTACATAAGGATAGGACCAGGGTGCCTGCCTTGTATATTTGTCAAAAAGTAAGGGATGGGCTTTTTACTGGACAAAGATATCCTTAGTAAATATCTGCCATAATTTAGCAACAGTGGAGGGGGGTGGGGTATCATCAAGCATGGACCTATTATCAGGTAAATACGATAACATATACTTAGATTAATGTATCCTAATTGTCGTTTTCATGTGTCTTCATACTGAGCTTGTAAGTGGATCACACATATTAAATTGTTGGAATGCAGCTGTCGACATATTTTCCTACCAAATCTAAAATGAACAGAATCAGGGAGTTAAAAGATCAAAATGATGTGAAATGATTGGATTACAGTTTGGTACAACACAAATTTCTATTTGCATAGAATCCCATAGAGAGATAGAGAGAGCTCTCCACAAATTGAACCATTAAGAGAGTCTCGTAAAAAGAGTTTGACAGCTCACTGCATCATTTTTACAAACAACTCTCTGACAGTTCTGATGAGATATAGAATCATTCCTGACAGGAAGTCCTGACTATTGTCTTGCATTAACATGTATTCTTATAACTTGTAGATTAGTGATAACAATTTATTTAAATATTCATATAGATTATTCTCATAGGTCTAAATTTCAACATATATTTATCTAGGTTGTTACAGGTGCTATGTAAATAAACCTCACATTTATCAGAATCTGGTCTATGATTATGTAGGTGCTATACATGTATATAGTATACACACATAAAGACAATCATAAACAGTGATGTAAAAAAGTTGGGACAAAGACATATGCCAAATTCTATTAGGTCTTTTTAGGTGTCACCTATTAGTTGTGGTATCTGAATTAGCTAACTGCATGAGAAGTTGTTCAAATAATGATAATAATATAATGGTTTGGTTTTGTGGGGTTTAATGCCATTTTTCAGCACATGATATGCTATACATGGCAGCCAGTATAGTTGGCAGAGGAAGAACCCAGGAAGAACGACCGGCTCATGGGAAGCTACTGGCAAGCTTTCTCGCATACCCTCATTGGTAAAGCCAAGAATCAAACTCATGCAGACAGAGGTGAGATGTATGAGTGATGTGTAGAGACGAGTGCCTTGGACGACTCGGACACCTGGGGCCCCAAAAATAATATACTAATGATCCTTTATTTAAAGAGGATTACACAATTAGCTAAAAGCTAGTCTCCCTTGAGGCCCTCTAATAAACTAACAGACGTTTAGAGTAACATAATATTTTACCTACACCATCATGAAATACCAATCTATATAAATGTACAAGTCAAAGAACAGACAGACAGAAAAAAATAGAATATAAAATCAAACAATAATTATCCATTTATGGCATGTCTGTATTTAGATTTCAATTCTTGCCAATTGTGCACAACCTTAACAGATAATGGTAAAAAGTACTAGACCATGGCACCAGAGTACTGAAAACTTCTTTTGAATAATTCTGAACGTGGTTCTGGATTTTTAATATTTTTTTGAGCCTCAGATTGTAAGTGATATTGTTTTTACATACTTTTAACAGATTTTATAAATAACCAGGTACCAATCCATGAATGCATTTGTAAATGAGAACAAATCTTAAATAGTTTATTCTATCATGAATAGTATCCAGTGAGACTGTGAAAATAAATACTCAGAGGAAATATCCCATGGTGCATCTAAAATTATACGTGCAGCCCATATTTGTAACTTTAAGACTCTTTTTACCTGTGATTTAGATCAGTTTCCCCCAAATTGTTGCACAATAGTCCATATTAGGTAAAATGTATGCATTAAAATGCAGTACTATGGTTTCATGGGGTAATTTATTTTAGTGCAGTTTAGAAATTTAAATATTGAAATGCGGATGTGCAAGAGTTAAGGTCTACATCTTATATAATTTTTCCTTCTTCTGTTGCTGAGGAATCCAAAAGTTAGGAGGAAATTGTAACAGCAGAAAGATTTTCAGTAGGATTTATAAAATTTCTGACAGTTATGAATTTTAACGTAAAAGTTGTGATTTGTTCCATTTCGGGGTAATGATAAAAGTTTTAGACCATTATGTAATTTTAAGTTTCTTCTTGTTATCAGTGACCTAAAAGTTGAATTACAGTACATTTTCCATTTGATGTATGTGATGATGCAAAAATAGTAGTGATTATTAGATTGTAAATGATAAAATGTATGATTTGCAATATACCTATCCACTTCAAAAACAAAAAATGTTCTTATACCAGCTATTTTTTGTCTTGCTTTCCATGAATGTCAAAGATGTAAGACAAAGAGTTCACAATAACTTTTTGTTATCAAATTAAGGTTTAAACTTTTGTATGGCAATACTGGTACTTTGAATTCATTTTTATTTGTGGTGTGGTGCCAAAATTTGTGGTGTGGTGCCAATATTTGTGGATTTTTGTGGCAGCTACAAACTTAGAACTTAAATAGCCAACAAGCAATGATCCATCTGTGAAGATATGAAGTTTCATCATAATCTCCACAAGAGACATATAAAAATTAAAATACAGGCAAAAATGTCTTTCTTTGCCAACTATGAAAATTAATACTGATTAAAATAAAAGAGAGAATTGCACACAAAATTACAGACAATACAGTATTCACTAATGTGAAATGATAATATACTACACACAATATAGTATTTACTAATACGAAACAGTATTATACTTCAGACAATACAGTATTGACTAATGTAAAATGGTATTATACTATAGACAATACAGAAGTGACTAATGTGAAATGGTTTTATACTGCAGACAATACGGTATAGACTAATATGAAATGGTAAAACAATATTGACTTATGTGTGACTCTGGCATCATTGCTTTTGCATGAGTGCTTAGATTCAATATTGCCTTCAATAACCAATTTTATTAACGCTTCTCTCTCATCTGGGGAATTCCCATCATTATTAAAAACTGCCATTGTAAAGCCTCTGTTGAAGAAACTAACGCTTTACCCTAACGATTTAATAAAATACCGCCCTGTTTCTTACCTCCCATTCATGACAAAAATCTTAGAAAAGGTTGTTCTGTCCCAACTGGTATCTCATCTGAATTTAAATAATGTTTGAAGAAATTTACAGTCCGCATATCACCCTCGCCACAGTACTGAAACTGCCCATCTGAAAGTAGTTAATGACCTTCTCTCTGCTTTGAATAGTGGAAAGATTACAGTTCTCACCCTCCTTGAATTATCTGCAGCATTTGACACAATAGACTATGATATATATCTTCACTGTCTCCAGCATGTAATGGGCATTCGCAATACAGCCTTACTATGGTTCAAGTCATACTTAGTTGTGTTACGACTCTATGGTCTTAAAATAATGTAACAGAAAGATAGTGAAACCAACAATGGATGTAAAATCAACAGAATATTTATTTCTAGACAATTAGAGTGAAAATCAAAAGACACTTACAGTAATGTGAATTAAAATCCAAATAATCCATTAATCTTAAGTGTCCTAATCACAAGTCCTAAATACAGAATGTTCCAAAAAAATGAATGTTCTGAATGAACAAATGTTCCTTGAATGAATGAATGTTCCAAGTGAATGAATGTTCCGAATGAATCTTCGTAATGAATGAATGTTCCGAATGAATGGGTAATCTGGAATGTCCTGATGTACCAACGATAGTGTAATCCAGATCATCTTTGAGAATGTCCACAGGTATCCAAAAGTCATAAATATAAATCCAAAGTGAGTACATTAGGTAACTCCAATGAATGTTCCAATAAATAATTCCTTTTGAATTATGTATCCAGCATTACGGCATTACAAGATTACAAAGTTACAAAGTTACAGCACAACTATTATTCCAAACAATCTGATGATTCCAAAGACTGATCATAAAAACAGATGTTTTTAAAACAGGATTTAAAATTGGAATGAATATAATGCGTATATCAAGGTCTTTGCAAATGGCCTATTTCACAACAGGAAACGTGTCATCTTACGACCCAGAATGCAATACTAAATGCATCTTTCGAATGAAAAATCGCCAAGAAATGGTACTAAATGCATCTTTTGAATGAAAAATCTTGAAGAAATGGTAAACAACTCTGACCTTGAACTTAAAGGTCAGTAAATACCTTGTTGACATTTTAACCAAACTTAAAGTGCAACTTACTATTTGACACAATTTTAAAGTACAGTCATAGACCAAAAGTTTAGGCACATTATAGATTCCATATACATAACAGTTGACAGGACACAAATTGTGTCCATGAATGGAAAACATTCCAGCCTAGCTGATCTATGTTTTGGTGTTCCACATGGGTCTGTTCTTGGACCCATTCGCTTCATTCTATACACTAAGCCCATCTCAAGTGTCATAGATCGTCATCTGGTGTCTTACCAATTGTACGCTGATGACACCCAAATATACAAATCTAGCCACCCAACTGAAGTTGATGCTACCATCCAAGGTGTAGAGAGGTGCATTTCCAATGTGAAGTCATGGATGACGTGTAACAAGCTGCAGATGAATGATGATAAAACTGAAGCCATTCTGATCACCACACAAAGACTTTCTCATTCCCATCCTTTACCTCAAACAATAAGTATTGGCAACACCAACATTAAATTCACACAATCAGTACAAAACCTAGGTGTCACTCTCGACAGTATTCTCTTATTACACCAACATGTCATGAACATATGCAAGGCTGCATATCTGGAGCTGATACGTATCAGCTCCATTTGCAATTTTCTTTCAGTGGATGAAACAAAAACACTTGTGTGTTTCTTAGTACTCTCTAAACTGGACTATTGAAATTCACTTTTATCTGGTTCATCTCAGTATCTTGTACAGAAACTTCAAAAAGTTCAAAACACAGCTGCTCAGATCATCCTTAGAGTACCAAGAATCAAGCACTCCTCCACCCTGCTATGTACCCTCATCTGTTTTACCTGTTTGCTCCAAAATCAAAAGCAAAAGCTGTTCTCTTTGCTACATTTCGTTGACTGCCTCCAGTCCAAAATACCTATCAGACCTCACCCATGTGTACACCCCTTCTAGATACTTATGCTCTCCATCTAATGGTTGTATTCTCATTATTCCCACTACCAAAATAAGTCCTATGGACAACGCTCTTTTGCGTACCAGGGCCAGCTACCAGGAATGAATTGCCTGTTGAACTTAGACACAATGACACTCTGATCTCATTAAAGAGTGCTCGTAAAACTCACCTATTTTGACTGCAAGAACAGACTTAAGACTTAGCAATATTCCATATCTTAATTATTTTCAGCATGTTTTTTGTTTGTAATTTCATGGTGTTTGTTTTTTGTAATCATGTCCATGTATATGTCCTTATGTGTTAACTAATATTGTAAAGCACTTAGAGCTTCTAAAGATTACGTGCTGTACTAAGTCATTATTTGTATTATTATTATTATTATTTTTTTATTTTTTTTAATGTGAAACAATATTATACTACAGACAATACAATATTGACTAATGTAAAACAGTATTATGCCATAGACCATATGGAACTGACCAATGTAAAATTTTATTATCCTACAGACAATATACAATATTGCCAAATGTAAAACAGTATTATACTATAGACAATACAGTATTCACTAATGTGAAAAATGGTATTATACTACAGACAATATAGTATTGACTATTATGCTAGAGATAATACAGTATTGACTAATGTAAAACAGTATTATGCTACAGACAATATAGTACTGACTAATGTGAAACAGTATTATACTACAGACAATACAGTATTGACTAATGTGAAACAGTATAATACTACAGACAATACAGTGTTGACTAATGTGAAATGGTATTATACTACAGGAAATAGAGTATTGACTAATGTGAAACAGTATTATACTATAGACAATACATTATTGACTAATATGAAATGGTATTATACTACAGACAATACAGTATTGACTGATGTGAAACAATATAATACTACAGACAATACAGTAATGTCTAATGTGTGACTAATGTAAAACAGTATTATATTACAGACAATACAGTATTGACTAAAGTGAAATGGTATTATAATAAAGACAATATAGTATTGACTAATGTGAAATGACCCATGTGTGACGATATGAAGCTTCATCATAATCCCCACTCAAATACAGACAAAAATGTCTTTCTTTGCAAAACTATGAAAATTAATACCAATTTAAGAAAGAATTGTACACAAAATTATAGACAATACAGTATTCACTAATGTGACATGGTATTATACTACAGACAATATAGTATTGACTATTATACTACAGATAATACAGTATTGACTAATGTGAAACAGTATTATACTACAGACAATACAGTATCGACTGTGTGACTAATGTGAAACTTATATTACAGACAATACAGTATTGACTAATGTGTGACTAATGTGAAACTGTTATACTACAGACAATACAGTATTGACTAATGTGAAACAATATTATACTACAGACTATACATTATTGACTAAAGTGAACATTATAATACTAAAGACAATATAGTATTGACTAATGTTTGACTAATGTGAAACAGTATTACTGGTATACTACAGACAATACAGTATTGACTAATGTCAAATGGTAGTATACTACAGACAATACAGTATTGACTTATGTAAAATCGTATTATACTACAGACAATACAGTATTGACTAATGTGAAATGGTATTATACTATAGACAATACAGTATTAACTAATGTGTGACTAATGTGAAACAGTATTATACTACAAACAATACAGTATTGACTAGTGTGAAACAGTATCATACCACATACAAGACAGTATTGACTAATGTGAAATGGTATTATATTATGGAAAAACCAGTATTGACTAATGTAAGACTAGTGTGGAACAGTATTATACTACAGACAATACAGTATTGACTTATGTGTGACTAATGTGAAACAGTATTATACTACAGATAATACAGTATTGATTAATGTGAAATGGTATTATACTGCAGACAATACAGTATTGACTAATGTGTGACTAATGTGAAAAAGTATTATACTACAGATAATACAGTATTGACTAATGTGAAACAGTATTATACAACAGATAATACAGTATTGATTAATGAGAAATGGTATTATACTGCAGACAATACAGTATTGACTAATGTGAAACAGTATTATACTACAGATAATACAGTATTGACTAATGTGAAACAGTATTATACTACAGATATTACAGTATTCACTAATGGGAAACTATTTTACTACAGACAATACAGTATTGACTAATGTGTGACTAATGTGAAACAGTATTATACTACCAACAATACAGTATTGACTAATATTAAACAGTATAATACTACAGACAATAAAGTATTGATTAATGTGAAATGGTATTATACTGCAGACAATACAGTATTGAGTAATATGAAATGGTATTTTACTATGGATAAAAACAGTATTGACTAATGTGTGTCTAATGTGAAACAGTATTGTACTACAGATAATACAGTATTGACTAATGTGAAACAGTATAATACTACAGACAATGTAGTATTGACTAATGTGTGATTAATGTGAAACAGTATTATACTACCAACAATACAGTATTGACTAATGTGAAATGGTAGTATACTACATATAATACAGTATTGACTAATGTGAAAGAATCTTATACTACAGACAATATAGTATTGACTAATGTGAAACAGTATTATACTACAGACAATACAATATTGACTAATGTGAAATGGTATTATACTACAGATAATACCATATTGACTAATGTATGACTAATGTGAAACGACAAGCAATACAGTATATAATTTGAAACAGTAATATACTACCAACAATATAGTATTGTTCAATGTGAAATAGTATTAGCTACAGACAATACAGTATTGACTAATGTAATCCACCTGTTTGTATTAGTGGGTCATCATTAGACTTTAAAAGAATATCTTGAGAGATTAAAGGTCAAACATAAGTCAAAGGTCAAGATTATAGGGCAGTTGTTGTCATTGGACAAAGAAATCACTGTTGCCATGGATGACCTTACCCTTCAACAACTGTCAACATATTGCTACTTATCAGTGACCACAGTAGGTAGCTGACCAACCACATTGATAGCCATATTAAAATCATTGCATAAACACCCATGAATGGTTTATTTGTCATAGTTCTCACTGTTGGTACTAGGCAAGTTATCACTATGTACATATTCAAATTCATATTAATACAACTTTACCATTTTTTGACAAAGTAAGGCAACATTTTCAGTACATAATTTTGGCAAATGCAATTTGTTAAAAATACAAGTTTGAAGAAGTTGATATGTTCATGAGTAGTAGGAACATAGTCAATAGGTGAATTGTCATCAGACATTGCAAAGAAAATTAACATGGCATTTAAAATATCTTTCAGATTTTTTAGAGGTCAGAAGGGCAAAGGTCAAGGTCACAGTAATCAGTTGTTGCCGTTCTTGAAAAAAATTGTGTCCATGGATAAGCATAGTTTGTAACCAGACTAACCAAAGTACACAAGCATCCCTGAGGATGACAGATCAAATGGTCAGTGGAGATCCCCGGGTGAACTGGGGGTTCTTTTTAGCTTACCAAACTATAAGGTCAAATTAGCTTATGGTATGACTCTACATCTGTCATGGGTCCATAGACAGTCCATACAAAATTGATTGTTACCACTTTGGAGTTCATATTTCTGATCCTATTTAAATCGAACAAGATATGAGCTTATAGCATCAAAATATGAGACATATTTGATAATGTGCAAGAGCCGAAAATAATAATGAGGTGATTTTGCATCTGACTGGCTGAGCTTGTTACCACTTTAGAGGCCAGATTTCTGATCTGTTTTTTTTTAAAACTTGGAATACATCTGTATATCATTAAGATCTCTGATAAATTCGATAATGAGTTAATACATGCATACTAATGAGGTGATCTTACATTTGATTGGCTGAGCTTGTTACCAATCAGGAAGCCAATTTTCATCAAACTTGCAATATATGCTTCTGCCAATAAGATCTTGGACAAGTTAGATAATGAGCAAGAGTCATACATATTAATGAGGTGATCTTGTATCTGATTGGCTGACCTTGTTACATTTTGGAAGCCACATTTCTGAGTTGATTTTGATCAAACTTGAAATATGGGTTATATCATCAAGATCTTGGGTGGGTTCAATAATACACAAGAACCATGCATAATGATGAGGTAATCTTGAGTGTGATTTACTGAGCTTGAAACCACTCTGGAAGCCATATTTCTGATCTGATTTTGATAAAACTTTGGAATATGGGCATATATCTTCAAGATCTTGGATGAGTTTGATAATGAGGAAGATCCAACAATATTAATGAGGTGATCTTGTATCTGATTGGATGAGCTTGTTATAATTATCACTCAGGAAGCCATTTTTTAATCTCATTTTTTTATCAAACATTATATATTTGTTTATATGATTAACATTTCACATCAATTCAATAATGCGCAGGATCCATACATATTAATGAAGTGATTTTACATGTGATTGGCTGCATTTTTTAACATGCTAAGGTATTGCTCATCCAGTTTTTATAAACTTGGTATTAAATCACCAAGATCTTGCATGATTACATTTATGAGAAAGATTCATGGATATTAATGAGGTGATTTTGCATTTGATAGGCTGTACTTGTCAACACTTTAGTGACTCTATTTCTAATTATAAATGGGTTTATATCATCAAGATATTGGATGACTTTGATTATGAACAAGGGACAATGCATATTAGTTATATCTTTCATTTTAGACAGACTTTGTATGAGAACATAGTAAAATAGGTAAAATCAACATGATATAAAGTTTGGGAAATAGCTTACATAGGTTTTGTTCTTACAACACGACATAAACCTGCTTAGTGAAATGATCAACTATTAAGTTATGTAAGTCAGGTGAGTAATATCAGGCTCACTTGAGCCACTTGTTTCACAGTTTGTTTTATGAAGCTGTCTTCTGTTTCCATAAATGAATTGTTATCAGATTTGACACACAAGTTTTACAGAGGAGATCAAACATCCCAAGAAATGATGTGGTCAGAAGGTCAAAGATCAAGACCACATGAATTGTTTACATTTAATAGTATGTTGCTGAGATTGCAAGCATATCACATTTGCTGATTCTATTAAATTATAATAATTTACATATTTTAAAGAAATGTAGTGAGATTAAGCAAGTCATTAAAGGAAAATTACAGCATGAAAATAAATCTCACTTAAGAGGTGCTAATAGTGTGTGTATATATATATATATATATATATATATATATATATATATATATATATATATATATATATATATATATATATATATATATATATATATATATATATATATGTATATATATATATATATAAGATTTAAGCACCTGGCCCTCCAGGTTGGGGGTTGGGCATGGTGCCAACAACTCCACCCCATAAAAACAAAAACCATTACAGAAACTGCAATATCTTCAACTTCAACAACAAAAATAGGTCCAATAAGGAACTCCAACCAGCTGTTTGGTAACATGACAGCTTCTGATGAAAACCAATCCTGGAGAGTTAGGGGCTTGACCAGGAGTTTTCTAGGACCCAAAACTACAGTTCGTCTTGGTGCATGGAATGTCCGCACCATGTTTAAAACATCAAAAATGACACAAGTCACCAGCGAGATGAATAGATACAAATTGGACATTCTAAGTGTCAGTGAGACCAGGTGGACAGGTTCAGGATGTACAATAACAAGTGATGGCTCAGCCATTATTTACTCAGGGAAACATGATGTCCATTCCAGCGGTGTAATCATCAGCAAAATTAGTACAAAAGCGCTCCTAGAATGGGAACCAATCAGTGACAGACTTATCAGAGCAAGATTTGACTCCCAGTACTGCAAACTCACCATCCTGCAGCGTTATGCCCCAACCAATGAGGCTGAGGAGGAAGACAAGGAGGACTGGTATGAACAGTTACAACTAGCAGTTTCCAAAGTCCCGCAACATGACATGCTCTTGATAATGGGAGATATGAATGCCAAGAACAGACAACACCAATAGTGAGGAGGTGATGGGGCAACATGGCTGTGGAGTCATCAATAACAATTGTGAAAGACTTGTAAACTTCTGCCTCAATAACAACTGCGTAATAGGCGGCTCTGTCTTCCCACACAAGGACATCCACAAACTAACTTGGAAATCTCCCGATGGACGCACTGTCAACCAGATTGACCATATTGTCATCAACAAAAAGTGGCGCAAATCTCTCCAAGATGTAAAGGTCCATCATGGGGCAGATGTCAACAGTTATCATTACCTTGTGATAGCCAAGATAAAGCTGAAACTATGGGCAACACGTACCGCACAACAACAACGAAAAGTGTTTGACACCAGCAAGCTCCACTCAGCTGAGATAAAGAGAGACTTTACTATCGAGCTTAGAAATTATTTTAATGCATTGGCCAGTGAAGTTGGGAAAGATCATGATATAGTTGAAAGTACATGGATCTGCATTAGAAATGCATACTCCGAAGCAGCAACGAAAGTCATCGTTATAGGAAGAAAAAGGACAAGAGATGGTTAACACCTGAGACATGGAAGAAAATAGATGAAAGGAGAAAGGCCAAAGACAAGCTTCTGAGTTCTAAATCGCCAAGGCTGTTTGAAGAGGCACAGAAAGAGTATAAGCTGAAGGATAAAGAAGTAAAAAGGAGTGCCTGGAAGGATAAAATAACCTTTGTTGAGGAATTGGCAAATGAGGCAGAACAGGCTGCAACAAAAGGTGAACTGAGCATGGTATACAAGATTACAAAACAGCTCTGTGGTCAGGGATCCAACCACTCCATATCAGTCAAAGATAAACAGGGAAGAGTGTTAACTTCGGAAAGGGAACAGGCTGTGAGATGGGTCCAGCACTTCGAAGAAGTACTGAACCAGTCAGAGCCTGAAGATCCAGCAAACCCACCACCATCAAATGACATTAATGGCATTGATACCAACCCACCAGCAGAGGTCCAAACAGGCATCAAGGCTATGAGGAGCGGCAAGGCACCTGGTATTGACTTCCTAATGGCAGAGCTTCTGAAAGCTGATATAACCACAGCTGCATATGTGCTGACTGACCTCTTTAGAAAGATATGGGACAATGATATCATCCCAAAAGACTGGTGTAAAGGCTTCATCATCAAACTACCAAAGAAAGGTGACCTTAGCAACTGCGACAACTGGCGAGGGATAACACTCCTTTCCATTCCCAGCAAAGTCTTCTGCAGAATTCTCCTCCAAAGGATTGATGCAGCCATAGATGGTAAACTCAGACAAGAACAAGCAGGGTTCTGCATAGGAAGAGGATGTATAGACCAGATATTTGCTCTGCGCAACATCATTGAACAATGCCTAGAGTGGAATGTGCCCCTTTACATCAACTTCATTGACTTCAAGAAGGCATTTGACAGTGTTAACCACGAGAGCCTATAGAAGATTCTTAGAGCCTATGGAATACCATCCAAGATAGTCAACCTCATTGGGAAGTTCTATGAGCACTTCGAATGCAGTGTCATCCTTAACAACACTCTTACAGAGTCGTTCCAGGTGAAGTCTGGTGTTAGACAAGGTTGCATCCTCTCTCCCATTCTGTTCCACATCACCATCGACTGGATAATTCACCAAACAACTTCCGACCATGCCAGTGGGATCCAGTGGACACCCTTCTCAAACCTTGAAGACCTGGACTTTGCTGATGATCTGGCTGTCATCTCATCAAGGCACTCTCATCTTCAAGAGAAATCTGACAAACTCTGCAAATACACTAAACAGATGGACCTGCATATCAATGCAAAGAAAACCCAAGTGATGTGCACAAACGCAGCAGCTACTCTTCCAATTACCATCAATGGAGAGGCATTTGAGTTTGTAGACGACTTCACCAACCTTGGTAGCCTAATTAGTAACAAGAATGGTGCCAAAAAAATGACATAAAGGCCCAGTTAAATAAAGCCAGAGGTGCTTTCAGCAGGCTTCGCCCTATATGGAGATAAAAACAGTACAGCCTCAAGACAAAGATCAGACTTTACAACAGCAGCCTAAATTCTGTACTTTTATATGGCTCCAAGTGTTGGAGAGTTGTGAAGACAGACATGAGAAATGTAAATTCATTCCACAATGGCTGCCTCCATAAAATCTGCAACATCTACTGGCCAAACAAGATCTCCAATGTGAGCCTATATGAGAAAACTGGATGTAAAAACATTTCTCTGGAGGTCAAGATGCGCAGAATCAAATGGCTCGGACACGTAATGCGGATGCCACAAGAACGGATACCTAAGGTAGCTCTCAGATGGACACCGGCGGGGAAGCGTAAGTGTGGTCGGCCAAAGACAACCTGGCAAAGGACAATGATGACGGATCTGGAAGAGATGGGACTTTACTGGGGCGAAGCACAAGCCATTGCTCAGGACTGACTCAGATGGCGGAAGATGTTTGCAGCCTTATGTCCCAGTTGGGATGAAAAGGACCATTAATAATATAAGATTTAGAGGGATTACACTAGTTGCTGCACAGAACTGGTTGCTGCATGATTATTACATAGAGCATCTTACATGAATGCTCATTTAAAATTAAATTTTAATTAAATTTATGATACAAATTGAATAATTTTTATTCTTTGTGAGTCTTGGCAAGAAAAGATTGAAATCATTTGAGAAAGTTCTGGGCTCAGGAAAACCACTTGTTCTCACGTACTGACCAAGTTAAAAATTGGCTGGGTGAGTAAAACTTTACTACCTACTTGTCCCTGGCCGAGTAGATGCAGAATTGCATCTTGAGAATGAATCTGTGTGCATTTTCTACCATTCAGAGGCGCCAAAGTTCAACATTGCTTAACATCTGGCATGTGTCAATTACCCATTACTTTTGCCTATTTGCCTTCTTGTTGTCAATCTGAAACACATCACAAAGGAAGCTAACTGTCTTTTTTATTCAGGTACCCGATGTAAGCTTGATACTAAAATGTGTCAAGCTAATGAAAATATTCTGTTCCCCATGAGAAGTTAAGAGCAAGAGAATAGCAAAATTTATTTTCAAGACTGCAACTTTATTGATATTTTTTGAAGCGAAAGTGAATATGTCTGCATATATTTATATAACTATGAAATTTCTTTTCACAATAAAAATTTTGCTAACTTACATTTGAAAGAAATATTTTAAATGTCTCTGCTGATTTCCATCAACTTTCACACAATGCATGCCATTATAATCTATTTATAAAACTCATATTGTTGAGACATCAGCCGATTGGTCAAAATTTAATTGGGGTCACGATGTTGAAGCCGTCCAATTCTTTTGGCTAGTCAGCAATCTTTCCTTTGATATGTGCTCTTAAGTAGTTCTCTAGAAATGGAGGTTTGACTAAGATGGATTACTTGGTACGAAAGTTGGTGGAAATTGCACTGGCCCCCCCCCCCCCCCCCCCCGTCCCCCAATCGTAACTATCAGGGCCTACATCTTACAGTGTAGGGCTATATCTGACCTGCTGAAATATCATGCAATTTTGACAGGACAACTCACATCCTGCAATAGAATGTTAAAAGGAACATTTGTCCATATTAAAATGACACCTAAATTACTAAAGGTGTCACTGTCCTCGTGAATACTATTAAGAAGAGATCGAGGGCTAGTTGTACATTGATGTAAGGGTTCATACATTAGAATAATGTTAAATGCTTGGTCTTTACTGTGAACATAAACTAATATGTTCATGGTTTTGACCCATTTAAGTATCAAGCATGTGTCGGTTACCTGTGATTTTTTTTTTACGAAGTAGTATAGTGGAGAAGAACACTGTATTGAGTAAACTAAGGACATGAATGAGTAACTGTTGCAATTCACTTTTCCCAGTGATGAGTGATTTGAAAAATATTTCCTGAGTCCTGGAAGTTTCATATTTAATTTGAATTGTGTACAAATGTAAGATTCTATTTATCACATTACAAAAAAAAAAAAAAAAAATTATTCTACAAAATCATAGAATAATGAAATGATTCTGAAATACATTCACATACCTTGGTCTTTACACTTTGCCATTGTTACACTTTGCAACTTCATGAGGTGTTATTATATGCATTACATGTAGAAAAATTAGGATACAGGTATAATAACCTAGATAACACAGTAGTCATATGGTCATTGTTTTATTCTGCAGTATTTTTGTTTATTAGTAGCCGAGACCTAATGTTCCATATTTTAATGATTATTTTTCTCTTGAACAAAAATATTGCACAGAATCAAGAATAATGTATTCCATAGACATATATACAAGGGAATCTTACATGATTTCTCATTTCAAATGAAATTTATTACAAGAATTGATGTCTTGTTTTTATTCAACAGGTTTCATCAATTTAATTTGGCATGCACACAAATGTAAGATTTTGTTTGTAACATGATAAAAAAAAAACTATTTTATTCAGATATAACTGTTATATAGTGTAGTTAAAAGACTCAAGTGCATTTCAGACATTATGTCTTTGCTTTTAATGATGTCAATGATGTCATGACATCACAAATGACATCAGGAGATGTTATTACATTGTTTAATATTAAGTGAAAAATATTGTGTGACTTTATTAACTAATATAGCACCTGGTGGTCTCATGTCAATTCGCCCCATTGCAAAATCGCCCCCATCAAAAACGCCCCCACTTTTCACAAGATCACCCCCATATCAAAATCGCACCATGTCAAAAATGCCCCCACTTTTCACAAGATCACCCCCATTTTAAATGGGAACAGGCTAATTCGGCCCAAATCACTGGGTGATTCAAACCAAATTATGGGCTGATTCGGACCAAATGCCAGGCTGATTCGGACCATGTGAAATATTACTAAGTTTCGTATTGGATTTAAAAGTGATATTTACATTTGTTTAAAATATTATATTTCTCATTACATGTATTTCCCAGGTATGTTCAGCAGTTCAAATCTGCATTTAATGAAATGAAACCCCAATTTTACGCGAGATAATGGCGTTGTTATAATGATGTAAGACTGTTTATTTTGCATCTGCAATTTAATGGTGAAATATTTTCAAAGCAGCTCATTCACCTATGTGCAAAAGGTTTTTTTTGTTTTTTTGTTGACGAAATTCTCATTTATTTATATTATACTAAAAATTAAACTGGGGTTCTGTCAAATTTATGATTTATTTCAATACAAGATCATACGTCAATATTATACATCTATATTCTGCTAATCTTGTGGACCTAATAATAATTAAAATAAAGAAAATAATCAATGGAGGTGTTATCTCTGTTGAAAGATGAAATATATTTTACAAATCTTTGCTTATAGTATGTTATTTGTTTTCTGTGAATTCATAATGAATTATTAAATTTTATGCAAATTATTAACTGCAAAAGATTGTGAAAACATGGCCCATGCAGTAACATATATATATATATATATATATATATATATATATATATATATATATATATATATATATATATATATATATATATATATATATATATATATACCTGATTTATTTTAGTAGTTATTACTGTTTTCGCAAACATAGTAAGAGAATGTAATATAAATTTACCCATGGATTTTATTGATTGTTCATGCAAATCATGCTTTCTTCGCATTATATTTACTTGTAAAGAGTCATTATATTTATATGTAAAGAGTCATTGATGAGTAACACAATAGTATAAAGTACTTAACAATTATCGTTGAATTGGTATCTTTTAAGCAAAATATTATTAGAATCGATTGTTTTGACCATTATAATTCATTGCTGAATTAAACCTTGATTGATTTTGTTCTTGCCTTTCTTAATTAGTTCATTCGAATTAGAATGTTTACCGAATTGAAATTTTGTTAACTTTGTTTTGCTTCAACCTTCAGGGTATTGGAAAAAAAGGTAATAATATTTTATTTAAAATAATCGGGAGTCGTGTCCTTTAGATGGTGCATAGATAGACCAGAAAACACAGACAAACCGATAGAAACAATAAATGTTTAAAAAATCATGTATGTAAGAGGAATGTTCATGAGATTTAAAGGTATTTTCCGGAAGCAATTATGCGTTTTCTGGAAGCTTTAATCAGCTGGGCAGCGTTTTCCACTCTCTTTTTGCTCAGACCAAATCTAATCAAATACTCCATATCCTAAAACAAGAACTGTATCATGTATATAAAATGACAATATTTATTTTTAGAGTTTTTACATGTCAAGGACAGGATCATTGATAGGTCCGCACAGCTGGAGGAGTTTTGTTGTGCTGATCTCCTTTGCAATATACTGATCCCAGAAACTGAAGATCTTGGCCTGGTTCGTTCAGTCCTGTTGTCTCTGGTACCAAGATAACTTGCCCTCGGACATGAGCTTTCGCTGAATTGGCAACAAGCTGGCTTCTTCGTGTAGCTTCTGGATCAGCTCGTCGAAAGGTGCATTCATACATCAAATACGATAATTAGCTGGAGATCACATGTGCACCCACGGGGAGTGGTCAGTTTTTGTGCACAAAAATAATCATAACACAAACAAAGGTTTAATTCAAAGCAACGAGTGTAATTAAGCCACATCAAAGTTTATGTTTCTATTCGGTGCTGTTTGTGTACAACTTTTTGTTTCAACAAAAGTGAACAGATGTATGTCAGTTTTTTTTATAATCTGGATTTAAAAACAAAACAAAACAAAACAGTGGATCAAAGAGATTCTTGCACGAATTCATACACCGAATACGATAATTAGCTGTAGATCACATGTGCACCTGCGGGGAGTGATCAGCTATCATGCCTAAATCGATTCCTATCAAAATACCCCCCAACCCCCAGCCTTACATATATACATTCATTCAGTTCAATTAAATAGGTGTAATTAATCAAGTGCGTACACCATCATTTTGATTTGTGTAACTTTTATCCTGTCGTATGCTAAAAGAATATAACTTAAATTTTTTTTATTAATATTGAATCTAGTTACACTAACCAAATAAATATGTAAATAAAGAAACTACAAGTATTTGTTAATATTATATATTCAAAAAAATATATTTTTAATCACTACATTAGCCTGTTCCCCTGGTGAAATCTTCACATATTACTTAGGTCGCTTACGTTTCTGAGGTTCTTAGGTTATAATAAATGCCGAGAATGAAGTGCATGGGACGTTATTGACTGGAATAGGGGCGATTTGGCGAAAAGTGGGGGCGTTTTTTATTGGAGACGATTTTGCAACGGGGGCGATTTGGTGAAAAGTGGGGGTGTTTTTGATTGGAGAAGATTTTGCAATGGGGGCGATTTGGTGAAAAGTTGGGGCGTTTTTGTAGGGGGGCATTTGCCAGTGGGGCGTTTTGACCTGTTACTGCACCTGGTACATGTCTTTGTGGGATTATAAAAGAAATTGTTTTATTATAGACATATATAACATCTATATGTAGAGCAACTGGTACAAAATATATAAGGAACATTTGTGGAGAAATTGTGTAAAGTTGTACCTATAAATCGTATGCCATAAGGATAGGGATAAAACTAGATTACAAAATTCGGAAGTTCATTAATTCCCATGTTTATACAGTACCCGAGACTGTCTGCATTGGTATTAAAATTCCGTTGTGCAGTTAATATCGTTCGTTAATAAAGATCATTAGAGTAAGTGCATACATTGGAGGTGCGAAATGTATCAACTTCCGGTTGCAGAAATGAAGCAAGCAGAGGACGAAGAAGTCGTTTTTCAGGTTTCTTTGCGATGATTTATTGATATTCCATTTTGCATCATAACATTTTATATACTTCTAAAACAAATATATATCGATTTAAGCTAAATAAAGTTCAGACTCAAGACACAGATAAGATTCAAGTAGAATTTTGTGTATGACGTATTTTCGAGTTACCATAGTAGCCGAGAATGCTGTTATCGGTGCATATTAAAACCGTTTTGTTATTGCTGCAAGGTTACAAATTGTAAAGTTTATATGAATTTTACTCTATCAATTAATATGCAAAATCTCTGTCAACCGAAGAGCGTAAATGTAAATAAAATGGCAATAGATTACTGTACCATGGGGGATCAACTCTATATTATCGCGGTATTTGCCTTACTTTGCTATGGTAACACAGATGTATTATAATAAAGATAAATTTCAACTTACCATAAAAAGGAATGTCCACACTTATGCAGGCTTAATATTTCCAAGAAAAAAAAAAAAAAAAAAAAAAAATGGATCCAATGATTAAATGGAACACAGTAATGTCAGTTAGATTGAAATCTATTAATAAAAATAGTTCAACTTTAAAAAAATGATATTATATAACTTTTTCTGAATTTAAATGCAATGTGAGCAAAGAAATGAGCTATGTCGCCTCACAACTGATGTTTTTCTAATGTGATAAATAGAATCTTGTCACATTGTGCCCATTTAACAATCACATGATTAATACGACCCCTAAGTGCATTTGGCTGATGCTTGTGACATACACAGCAGTTTGAAGATTCATCCTCAGACATTGGTAAGCTGTCTTGACTGTCCTCAAAATTATTCTCATCAGAATCATCTACATAATATGCAGAGGAACTGGGCTGAGTAGAACGTGGGGTTATAATCCTAGGTGATCTCTTAAAAATTTCATATGCTGCAGTACAACATTTTGGAAAAGTAGGTGTTTTTTGGACACTTTTTAATTCTGCAGATGAGGATGAATTTTGGACACTCCTTGAAGCCAATTTTGTTGATTTTTTTCTTACATTTGGTACATTTTGGTCACTTTTAGAAGCTGATGACTGTTGTATGATGATGACATTCTTCTTCTTTGCTAGACTACCAGCAAGGAAAGGTGGAACACATTTCTTTCTGGACTTTTGGACAACTATTGTTATGGTTCTCTTCTTAAAGAATTCATGTAGCTCTTCATCTTTCTCTTGTGTTTTGGCTTTCATAACATCTTTTAGAGTAATCTTCATTTGTTGGTTGAGATGTTTCTGGAATATTATCTTCTTCTTGACTGGCATAGTTTTTCACATGGTTAATGGTTGATGGTGCTTTCTGTGAATCCAAAAATTGTCTTGTTTGAAAATGGATAAATTCCATCTTTTCCAAAGGCAGAAGTTACATTTTCTGGAGACATTGCCTTCAAGTAGGGTTTGGAGGTAAGTTTTGCAATATCATACTTTGTTAATTGTTGGCCAGGGTTCTTCTGCAAGTGCAGCTGACATTGTCTATTGTACATGGATTTGAAGGGTCCAAAAATACCAACATCCAGAGGCTGGATGACAATGGCTTGTATGTGGTGGCAAGACAAAAAGAATTACATTATTTTTCTTTGCCCAATCAACAAGTGTTAAAAGTATGTGACCTATATCCATCATACAGTATGAAGGTGGGCTGTGAGTTATTTCCATCAGTTATTCCACTATGCTTGGTAAAGTTTTTGATGATGTAATTCTGAAATATGGCTGAGTTGGACCAGCCACTATCTGACATCTCACTAACAGATCCAGGAGGAGCACCTTCTAAAAGTTGATCATTCCACTTCTTTCTGGGGAATACAAAGTATGGTGGGATGTGGTTTCCAATGGCATTGCCACACCCAATGATGGTTACATTCAGTGATCTTGATGATGCCACTGCTTGTGCCAGAGTATATTTGCCACATACAATTCTTGGAGGGGAATGCTCAGTGTTTATTCTAGTCTCATCAATGTTATACATTCTCTCTGGCCTGTCTCTTAAATTGTTAATTGTAAGGATGGTTGACAGCTCCTTAAAAATATATGTTTAATACTTCCCTTGAAGCATATTTTGCTCACAGCATAGACAGTTTCTGCGGCTTGGCAAGCTTTAAATCTGGCCACCTATGCATAAACCCATAAAACCAGCAATCACTCAAAGGTCTGTCACTCTGATCTTTCTTTCCACAAGAAAATGTATAGTCTGCTGCAAGGTACTGCACATTTGCTTTGGTGCATCCATATCCGATGTCAGCCATGTACTTGAGATGATTACCAATTCATGCTCTTTGTCTCAATGAATATTCTCTCTGGACCCAGGTTGGCATCAAGGGGTACATTTCCTCTAGTCCTATCTCTAAGGGTGGACTCTGGCACACCAAACTGTCTAGCTGCATGATAAACTGACATGCCAGCAAGGGTTGCATTAAATGCACTCTGTAAATTTGTAGAATTGTACTGTCACCTTGCTTTCTTCAGATATGGATTCTGAAATACATAAAGAAAATAAGAAAATAAGTTTCTAATGCTAAAAGGATATATATAAATTAAAATAAATCTAAATTAATTTGAATATTATTGTTATTATTATTATTATTATTATTATTATTATTATTGCAATAAGAGCGAGAAATTGTTTTTAATATTTTTGCTTTCCTATTTACGAAGAATCTCCAGTTATGTTTTGTCATTTTTGTTCCATATCAGCTACTATAGAATGAAATTCCATGCGCCGTCTTGTTATGACATGTATGTCACCAGCGGTATATGACCAATAAAAATTAGCCTGTAGACGACACACTGAGAATATTTCATAATCAGGACCGATGTAGATATAATGAGTTTAATAGGAGTTTTGTACATGGGGATCAATTTATTTGCATTCACTTTACAAAAAGTGATTTTTGGGGTGTTTTCAATATAAACTTACAAAAAAGTATAGCTTTGACAGATTTGTGTACATCCTGGCTGCAGCTTTACATATGTAAACAACCGCTAGATGTTGCATGTTCAAAATTCCTCAGGAAATCGCATTTGCCACGATCATATAGTGCCCGCAATAATACAACATTGGAGTATACTGTGCTTCTTCGAATGGTTCATAGCCTCAGTCAGTATTACTGTTATAGGTTTTATATTTTTTAAACAACCAAGTCTGATTTTGTTGGAGGTGCTTTGAATTGGATCACCTTGTGGCTTTCTGAAACTCCTAGCCTGGCATCATTGCTGACTAGACTAACAAGTTTGTCTGCAACCCCTTTTTATTATCTGAATAAAAACAGACTATCGAAAATACAACAAATCTGTGAAAACAGAAAGACAAAGATGAATTCTTAAAGTTAAAACACTGTATTAGAAATCAATCACAAAAAACAATTGAAAACTACTCACAAAACATGCTTGAAATCAGTAGCAAATATGGTAAAAACTCAACCAACCCACAACATCCTGATGCAACAATGTCCCACAAATTTAACAACAAAATATTATTATCTCTTTAAAGTACTCTTAACAAGATTCAACAGGAGTAGCTTCTCTGAAGAGAAATGGTATTACATACGCAGACAACAAAATGAAGGCGAACATACTGAACTAACAGTTTCAGTCTGTGTTCAGCCCCAAATTACTACTGTCACTCAGATCCATCTGTCAAATGAAACTTCAGGACTTATGCAACCATGACAGCTAACTGCCATTTCATAACAGCCCATACCCCAAGATGCCTGATATAGTCATTTCTACACATGGAAGTGACAAACTACACATCTTCCTCGATAACTCGCGCACAATGGGGTCCAAAAACATAGACTGCACTATAAGTGAGGGTGTGAATGACAGAGGGACCTCACAAAAATTAGGAAGGGGATGCCATCCCCACTGGACATTGTGAAAAACCAGGGGGAGGGGATACTGGTGCTGTTTAATGGCTGAATACTTGTTTTATAATCTCATTCAGAATAATTGTCAATAAAGAGCATTTTTGTATAAATTACCTTTATTTTTAAGATACTCAACCTCTGAAAGACTGTTAACAACATTTTCCAAGAGGTTTCAACAACCATTCCATTTAATAATTTTGATTGCGATTTTCTTCACGTTCAACAAATAAAGGCCCATTTTTTGGTATTTTCTAGTTTTAAAAAATGGGATCCGCGCCTGACCCCACGTTATCCGTGCCCAAGTTATCGAATGAGTGGTGTCCAGCAGAAACAAAATTATCACAAAGCAGCATTACCTAACCAAATAAGACCTATTGTCCTCAAAATACTATACTTGGAATTGGCACTTATATTACAAATTTTGTTGCAAAAAGACATAAAATTTGGTAAATTACTATCTATCTTGAAATCTTCTAGTGTCTCCCCTATGTTCAAGAAAGAGGAAAAAATACAAACCAGCAAATTATAGACCTATTTCCTTTACCAGCATTCTCTGCAGAACCCTTACACACATCATAACATCATTCACAGTTAAACACTTCAGTTGTCTGAACATATTTTATGAAGTGCAACATGAGTTTCTAGACAAACAGTCCTGTGAGACCCAACTGATAATGTTTGTTGACAAACTTACAAAAAGCAAGTGAAAAGGTAAACAAACTGATTTAATTCTCTTAGATTTGAATAAAGCTTTTGACAAAGTTGCTTGTGAAAAACTTTTATCAAAATTCCATATCATGGAATTGGGAGTAATACATTGGGTTGGATAAAATCTTTTTCTAGACAACAGTACTAAAAAAACCCAGTCTTACTGTATATACTCGCATATATACCCAGTCCAAATGCAAACAACATAGACCCTGATCGCATAATGCACTGGCAGATCAGGGTCTGTGTTGTTTGTTCTACTGATTAGTTCTTACAAAACTGCATAGACCCAGATCTGCTGGCGCATTATGCAACGGCAGATCTGGGTCTATGCAGTTTGTAGTTGGTATTAGCTTATACACGAGTACATATGGTAGTTATTGAAGAACACTCAGATAGTATACCAGGGCTCTGCTGTGGAATCTGTAATATTTATTGCATACATTGCCTGAACAATCAAATCTAGTTTAGGGTTGTTCACAGATGACACAGCCATGAATTTAATAATAACTAAAAACAAATCAATCACAGACTCTCCAAAATGACCTGGTTACATTGGAAAACGGGGAGCAGAAATGTGATAAGGAATTCAGCTCTTCTAAATGTCAAGTTTTACACATTACCAGATCTTGCACAGTACTTCCTTCTTGGTATTCAATTAGAAACTGTCCCACTACCTTGGTATCTACATTGTAAACATCATTGCCTGGAACACATACATATAACATGAGCAAATAAGCACAGAAAACTTTAGGATCACAAAAACAAAATATAAAAATCCATCATGAAAGCTGAAAAGTAATTACCTAGAATATTTTGGGATGCCCACAACTGGAATATATCTCTACAGTCTGGTCCTCTCACACAGAAAATCAACTTGAATCCATCCAAAGACATGTTGCCAGATGGGTGAAACAAGACTATGGACAGTGTTACAAATATGCTACAATCACTAACTTGGAGCCGACTTGACCGGTGAAGAATGGGAAGTAGAGTGATCACTGTTTACAAAATGACCAAGTACCTTTTTGCTATCTTCAAAGAAAACTATCTAACTCAATTAAAGACACAATCTTACAGTTACATAATCTTGCCTACAGATTGATCAAGACTAATACAGATCTAACTCCATTAAAGAGACAATCTTACAGTTACCATAATCTTGCCTACAGACTGATCAAGACTTCTACAGATCTAACTCTATGAAAGAGACAATCTTACAGTTACCATAATCTTGCCTACAGACTGATCAAGACTTCTACAGATCTAACTCCATTAAAGAGACAATCTTACAGTTACCATAATCTTGCCTACAGACTGATCAAGACTTCTACAGATCTAACTCTATGAAAGAGACAATCTTACAGTTACCATAATCTTGTTTATAGACAGATCCAGACTTGTACAGATTACTATAAATACTTTTTCTTCCCATCATCCTCTGAAACTCTTCACCTGCTGCCATATTAAAATTGCCAGATGTGGGTAGATTCAACCTGGCAGTTAGCCACATACATTTTACCTTACCATAATTCCATTCATACTTTATTTATTTCTTTATTTTCTCACCATATATCCAACCATATGATCACTATTTTTACCTACGATAACATCACTTTCATTTATCAATCTTTTCTTCACACACTTATCTGATCCTTTTTTCACTAGTATAACTGCCGAGATACGTAACTACAAGAGTCCCAGAAATGAGTTATCTAGTATTGGGAGACAGATTGTTTTCTGACATTACTGGCCTTGGTGGAGAACAGCTGTGCAGGGCCTAAGTCAATGGCAGATGGTCCATGCTGTAAATATTGGGGATTTTGGGTGGCTCATAACTAATGAGTTCATTTATGTATACTGACCTTTTTTTTTATACCCACACAGCAAGATGAATCCCTGTTCTGTTCAAATTTTTTTAAACATTCCTGGCAATCCCTTTCAATATTAACCATCTACAGTGTTGCACACTTAGTGTGTGCTCACAGGATTCCCGCAAAATTTTGTCCCATGTCCCCCAAATCTTGACCCTGTGCACCCTCCTGGGCATGCTTTTTCAACAGAAAAAATAAAAAAATACGCCTACAACTTTTCATTAGTGGATATCCATTAATGTCTTGGTCAGCGCTTGGTCAGTCGCAAAAGGTGATAAAACTGTAAAATGACAATTAATATCCATTTTAAAACAATGTATCTGGCAATGAAACCATTCAAAGCTTGTGATAGTCAGCCAAGTTGCAATGTACAGTGTTTGATGGCCATTAGTGTAATGTATTTTCGAGGTTAAAGTCACCCCTTTGGTGAGGAAGATTTCATTTATTTTGAGGTTGACGAAAGTGGTTACATTTATGGAAATACACAATTTGTCATGTAATAAATGATTTGTTAGTTTAGAAAGAATAGTAACTCAAAAACATAGGTATTTATTGTAATAAATGCTGATAGATAATTAGTGTACATTAAAGTTAAATGAGAGAGCATGATCTGAAATTGAAAATTCCATGGTGCATTTCATGTTAACCAGATAATGTTTTTATGAGTTACTTGAGCACATAATAAAATTTTATTGCAGTAAGTGTTCAAGGAAAATATGATGTTACAGTGCAGACCACAAAGTTAAGGTGGCAAAAGTGTTGAAGCAACCAAGATTATCTCATTTTTATAGCACTATTAGTGCATTATGTACTATTATTTTCATTTCTCCCTTCAAATGGTGTGTGTCCCCCAGATTTGGAGGGAGGGGTACACAGTATTCCCTGTCCTTGGGATCCTATGTGCAACACTGCATCAGTCTATCTGGCAGCTGTTGAATTCCTATGTGCAACACTGCACCAGTCTATCTGGCAGCTGTTGAATTCCTATGTGAATTGCTAACACATGCATGCAAATCATCCATCATTGAATTTGTCATTGTATGGTGGTTTTCTACCACATCAGTAATGTCAGAAAAATTTTAAAGTGGTGGGGAACAACTAGCTGGTCTACATTGCTTACTTGGTTTTTGGCGTTGTCCCAAATTAGATAGACAATTTTTCAACCTTAAAAAGTTTTGTTTACTATTTAAAATTTGTGTGGACTTCTATTTTTTTTAGACATTTTGTTATAAAGTTTATATCTTTTCTCACTTATTGATTAGAAAAGTTCATAAAGTATGATCCCTGTGTCTAAAATATTACATTAAAAAAAGTCAGAAACTTTAGATGTCATATTTTTAAAGGTAAATGGATTATTCAGCCATTTTTGGCTACTCTTCCTTATTTATATTGATCATGAAGACATATTTGTATCTCAGACCACAGCTGGGTCAAAAGGTATTGACAATGTAGATATAATGAGAGAAATAGCCTCTGATCAAAATATCAATATTGGAGTCAAATAATGAATGTATTGGCATCAGTTGTAATAATTTTGCCATTAATGAATAAAAATCCTGAGAAACAAATATATATTGTCAGACACCAAAAATAGAGTTAGCCATTGTATCTAAATATTGAGTATTCTAAACTCTTAGATAGGATTTCAAGGGGAGGGTAAGGTTTGACAGCTTAGTACAGCATGGTTCTCAAAAGATTTCAAGACTGAAGAGTCATTTGACCCTTGACTTCATATTCTCAATACTGTAGTCAAAATGAAAATCTCAAGAGTCAAAACTGTAATCTCAACAGTCATTAGTTTTTGACAGTCACATATCATCACTCTATTTTCCTCTTTCACAATGTTTTTAACCCAGGAAATTTTCACTTTTTCCACTCTTACTTAAATTTTCTTACAACTGTAGGCGATTTATTCTCCTTCTCAGAATTGTTACTAACTTTCTGTTTTTTTTGGAGTCTGAGGGTTGGCATGATCATCATTGGCTTTGAGCCATTGTGATTTAACAGTTCACAAACACATCTAATATAACAAAATGATGTCATCTCATTATTTAATCTCGAGTAATCCCAAATCACAAAATAAATCACTGAGCGTAATGTCTGGTAAAGTCTTGCTGAATGATATATTAATTAAAACACCTGGAAGTTTTAAATGTTTCACCAACTGAATCAGATTAATCGCCAATAAAACACAATTAAAGTTTGTCCACTTACCTTTGACAATTTGCTTCACAATCTGCCATATTATCCACTGTTTTGTCTAATTGATTATAATTTGATAGGAAATCAAACAAACGCTGATATTTTATCAAAGGTTAATCCAATCTAGTTATAATTGATTCCCTCTTCCTCTAACTATCATAAATGTCAAAGATAATCTCGAATCCATCTAACCTTGTTTTAATTATGCACACATAAACATGACATCAGCGACCTATTAGCTCCGCCCAGTTCATATTGATTTTACATATGTGCGATATTAGTGGTCAATAAGGTGTAAACAGTAGTCTAGCAAATGTTGATCACCAGTGCATACAGTAAATTTGTTATGGACAGTGTGTGCTTAGTAGGATATTATGCCAGAGGCTAATCAAGGGTAATTAAGACTGATGCTCTGGCCCAAATCAACGTTTATCGTAAAAACACACAAGTTGGAATTTCCATGTGTCAGAAATGTGTCACATTTAAATTTGAAGCGTCAAAACCCGAGAGTACGCATCTATTGAGAACCCTGTACAGCTAAGGAAAGCACAAAGATGTGTTGCTGTCCTCCAGACTTGGAGTTTTCAGAATTATTATTATAATCATTTTAGAATCTACAGTATATACTCGCATATAATCCAATCCCAAATGCAAACATAGACCCTGATCTGCTGTCACATTATGCACTGGCAGATTGGGGTCTGTGTTGTTTGTTCTACTGATTAGTCCTTACAAACTGCATAGACCCAGATCTGCCGGTGCATTATGCGACGGCAGATCTGGGTCTATGCAGTTTGCAGTTGGTATCGGCTTATACGTGAGTAATATGGTACAGTAAAAATCCAACCTATGTTATTCAAATTTCAGAATAAATGTTAAAGCAAAGTTTATATCTTGACTTTGCTAGCTGATAGAGAGACACAAGTATCAGATTTTCTAATAAAGTTTTTGAAAGTTGTATAATGGGCAAGGCATACTGTTTAATAGAGTCTTTGTTTTCTAGCTAGTACAGTTTTCTGTATTCATTTTCTCTCCACAATGTATTCTGCAAATAAAAGTTACGGAAGAAATTGTGTTTTAAGCATTTATAAGTGCATCAAAATATATTTCATATGGATGTCATCAGGTAGTTATCAGTACATAGTGGTCTTTTAGTAAAATAAATAGAAGATATCTGCAATTTTTGGGTAGATATAAGGAAATATTTCACAAGTGAAGTGGAAACATTGTATAGTCATGAGTGGCAAAACCACAAGTGACAATTCAAAATGTTTCCACTTTATGAGGGAAATAGTTCCTTATATCTACTATACAAAAAACAGAGATTTTTTTCATTACTGTATGCATTTTTTAAGGCAGAAGCCATCAATTTGCATATATTTTGTCCATTCTGTATCAATGTGATCAATGGCTGCATTACTACATCAATAAAAAGAAGTTCCGAAATTTTACGATAATTTAGGACTGACTTTGTACAAACTTAGCTTCTACATATAATGCTTCAAATTGTGTATTTTGTCAAATTAATTACTGTTTCATGTGAAAATGAAGAGATTTTTATTTTCATTAATACATTTCTTGTGCAGATTGATACATTAAAAATTGTTGGGGCGGGGTTACTGTAGAATCATCACAGAGTGATTTGATCTGACAGACTGTTGGAGAGAGGGGAAGGGAGAAGAAGAAGAATTAAATAGGCCCAAATATGGAAATATAAGTTTCAATAACATAAAGGCAGTTATATTCAATATCTCATTATGAAATATATAATAAATTTAGTTGTAATGAATGTGCAGGTATAACAACTTTGGGCTCCAAAAAACACATTACTTCATTATGACAAATACTTCATGGTAGTAAATGAATGTATGGACCCAAAATTATTTGAAACAGCAAGAGGCCATTGTATTAAGAAATGAATAAGTATCAATTTATTTTTGACTTAATTTTGAATTGTATGAAACAAATCCTTGATAGTCACTTTCCATACAATTTTAAAAGTTTGCATCAGTATATTTCAATTTCATCATGTCCTTTATCTCTATTTAAAGGGATCTCCATTGTACAACCATCTCATGGATGCAGGAATGTCTAGTTCTGATGTTCCCTCAGAACCAAAACACAGTTCTAATGAAATAATCACAAGGGCTGTGGCACAGTCTCAATCAACGACTCAAAATTGGACAGAGGTAAGTGCAATTCTGATTGTGAGTGTACTTTTTTAATTCAACAAATAGATTATCAACTCAGTGCTTCTGGGAATCAATATCTGATCACTAGCTTCAATGGCATAACCAGGTACCCATGAAAAGGGGAGACAGTCTATCACAAAGAAAACAATATATCAGTATATTATTAAAAGTTGGAAGGCTCCTTAAAAATACATGTACTGTATATACTCAGTATAAGCCAGATTCAAATGCAAACAACATAGACCCTGATCTGCCATCGCATAATGCACCGGCAGATCAAGGTCTATGTTGTTTGTTCTACTGATTAGTCCTTACAAACTGCATAGACCCAGATCTGCCGGTGCATTATGAGACGGCAGATCTGGGTCTATGCAGTTGGTATTGGCTTATACGCGAGAATAGACGGTATTTACATTTGGCTGAGCTCTCTGAAGGTTTTTGACAATGGGAGTACTGGACCTTCAGTCTCCAGAAACGGCTCCTGATAAGAAAAATGAAGGTGAGAAAAGAGGGAGTCATTCATAGGCATAAAATCATTACATTCAGTAGAAATCAATAAAACTTTATTTTAGTAAATCTTATTGACCTTAATATTTTTGTTTCTGGTTTCATTTAAATTTGCACTTTATGATTTATCTTCATGTTTTGAATGTGAAAATTCTTTATTTCTGTTCATGTAATTATTTGTCTTGATGGTTAGGACTTGTATCTTATAATCTGTTCAGAAAATGTACAATCACAGGATTGACAGTTTCTGAAGACTAAGTGTCCAGTTCTAGTTTTTGAGGGTCATCAGGATGCATAGTCCTAGAATGTTGGGTGTTCAAAACTAGTATTTGAAGGTTCAGGATGCAATGGAAGTACTTACAGACAGCTTTGATTTACAGGTGGTGAGAGTTGTGATTTCAAGGAAAATATGCAGGAGTAACTCCTTGAAGCAAAAGTTTACATCAGACCTGAAGATTTTGGAGACAGATGAGGAAAAAACAACTACTGTCAATACTCGCATATAAGCCGATACCAACTGCAAACTGCATAGACCCAGATCTGTGTCATATAATGCACCGGCAGATCTGGGTCTATGCAGTTTGTAAAGACTAATCAGTAGAACAAACAACATAGACCCTGGTTTGCCGGCGCATTATGCAATGGCAGATCAGGGTCTATGTTGTTTGCATTTGGATCCGGGTTATACGCAAGTAAAGATGGTAAACTTAAATGTTGAAAACTCATTTCTTGGCAGACATTTGACATTCTGACAATACATCTACAATTTGGGACAAAGGGTAGGTGTGCAATTGTACCTGCTGCACCTTCCCATACTTAGTTATATGCATGGGCTTAAACAGAAATTTGTATATAGAGTTCATTATGATTCTAAGATGTTCTGTAACTATAGCTATGTATCATTCAGTCACATAAAATTACTCATTGGTCCATAATTATATAATAATATCACATGAGCAATCTTTTTCATAATAGGTCAAATATATGCACTGTTGGTGACATAGAAGAAGATTTCTATACTATAAATCAAAAGGTGTATTATATACCAGTAATTTGTACCCATTTAGTTGTCATTTAATCTTATTTTCTATTTTCTTAAACTTTGTATCTGATATATACAATATTTAGGAAGCTAAAAATTAAAAAAAACTTACTGTGAGTGATATTTAGATATAACTGAAACATGTTTTGTACTGTCATGGTTCTGAAAATGCATTTGGATCAGTTATGTGTTGTCTCAGTCATTAGTCCCTTTTATAGCAAGTTTAAAGAGATCAACACCAGTTTCCTACCTAACCTAACAATCTATGGCTAACAGGAATCAAAATTAACATACATACTCACTTATATGTCGAATCCAACTGCAAACAACATAGACCCTGATCTGCCATCGCATAATGCATGGGCAGATCCGGGTCTTTGTTCTTTGTTCTGTTGATTACTCCTAACAAACTACATAAACCCAGATCTGCCAGTGCATTATGTGAGGGCAGATCTGGGTCTGTGCAGTTTGCAGTTGGACTCAATGTATAAGTGAGTATATATGGTATGTATGTATATGTATTGTATTTGAATCACCTGCTTGACTTGCTTTCTTGCAAGATTTATTAACATGAGACACAGTTTCATTGAAATTATTGTTTAATATGGTCAGTTTCACATATTACTGTAAATGACAATATTTTTTTACATCTTTACATTGTAGCAATTCTTTAAATTTGGCATATTTTAGTGAGTTACTGATAGGCAGAAATATAAATATTTGGAAGTAGCAGTGGCATAGTGAGGGGGGGGGGGGCGAAGGGGCCTGTGGCCCCAGGCAGCACTTTCTAGGGGGTGGCAATTTGGTAAGAGTACCGTATATATCATAAATAATACAAATGGAGTGGGGGCATAATTTTGGTAGTTGGCCCTGGGCGGCACTTTGCCTCACTATGCCACTGGGAAGTAGTTTTATCCTGCTTAATAAAGAGCAATATGTTCTTGCATACTATGCTTTGTCAACTCAGATGAAATAAAGTGTCATCATTTTATTCCAACAAGAGGTATTTGCACATAAAATAAATTGCTGCCATCAGTGGGAAGTGTTCCAATAAAATAATAGACAACACATCAGTTGGAGAATTCTTTTAAAAAAATAGTTATAAGTGCATTTGTTCACTTCTTGGTATTACATCTGCAATGTAAAATGGGGGCTTAGTATTACATCTGCAATGTAATATGGGGCTTGGTATTACATCTGCAATGTAATATGGGTGTTGGTATTACATCTGCAATGTAATATGGGGGTTGGTATTACATATGCAATGTAATATGGGGCTTGGTATTACATCTGCAATGTGAAATGGGGGTTGGTATTACATATGCAATGTAAAATGGGAGTTGGTATTACATCTGCAATGTAATATGGGGGTTGGTATTACATCTGCAATGTAATATGGGGGTTGGTATTACATCTGCAATGTAAAATGGGGGTTGGTATTACATCTGCAATGTAATATGGGGGTTGGTATTACATCTGCAATGTAATATGGGGGTTGGTATTACATCTGCAATCTAAAATGGGGGTTTGTTATTACATCTGCAATGTAAAATGGCGGTTGGTATTACATCTGCAATGTAAAATGGCGGTTGGTATTACATCTGCAATGTAATATGGGTTTGGTATTACATCTGCAATTTAATATGGGGGTTGGTATTACATCTGCAATCTAAAATGTGGGTTAGTATTACATCTGCAATGTAAAATGGGAGTTGGTATTACATATGCAATGTAATATGGGGCTTGGTATTACATCTGCAATGTAATATGGGTGTTGGTATTACATCTGCAATGTAAAATGGGGCTTGGTATTACATCTGCAATGTAATATGGGGGTTGGTATTACATCTTCAATGTGAAATGGGGGTTGGTATTACATATGCAATGTAATATGGGGGTTGGTATTACATCTTCAATGTGAAATGGGGGTTGGTATTACATATACAATGTAATATGGGGGTTAGTATTACATCTGCAATGTAATATGGGGCTATGAAATGGTGCCTACTAGTATCTGTCCCATGTTACATACTTTCAGAACTGTTCATCATACATATATTTTCATCATGTAATTTTAACGTACACAAAGGTTAGCCAAATTAGCTATAGTGATTTATAGTATTGTTTAATAGAGTTACTTTACAATGTTGATAACTGTAACCCCTCACCTTGTGTTACTAATCTTGTGTTAATAGGGCTGTGTTGCAGGAAAAGTCTTCAGCCACATCACAGGATTATGGAAGCTCATCAGATTCCAACCACTTGATTGCTCTTTTCTTGTAAGTATTGGCATTTTCTCCAGATTGAACTAAATAATTAATATTTTGAAGTCAATAATTACTCCATCTATTTGTTCATATGTCTGTCTTTCTGCTCATGATTTATTTGTCATTTGTTTTTTACTTGTTATATTTGTTATATCCATTCATTCCTGTCTCCTTCTGTTTGTGATGTAATTCCTATTTCAATACACTATCAGTAACAAACAATTACAGTATGGGTGGTCACAGTATGGATTCTTCTTGAGATAAACAGATAAATTGGGTAGCTGTCACGTTGGGAGTTTATTCAGTATATGTAAAAAAAAATTCAGACCTCTAAATACAATAATAAATTTGCAATATTTTGTGAAAAAATGTGTGGAAAAAAAAATGTTACAAATACTGACTTATACCAGAAAAACAGTAGCATCTTGTGAGTTCTGCTCATCAATGAGCCTTGTTACTTATGGTTTAAATCACAAATGCTCATATTTAGCGTCTTTATATTGCACAGATTTTTCATGGGTTGATAGGAATGGGGCTTGGCCAATAAATTTACTAAAGAATTAGATCAGTTTAGAAGAAATTTTTCATTTGTAAATTAATAAAATTGAGAATTCTGCATGAAATCTTTCTCATTGGGATAGGGGCCCATTTTAGGCTCCTGAGAACCTCTAAAAATCCCAATATTGATAACTCTCTACAAGCTAATTTTTAGGAAAACCTTTTTTACTGTGTCTGTTATAATTGTGCCAACATTAGTTAATTGCTATCTTTAAGTCTGTAATGTCAGGAATTAACAAATATCTAAAAATCTACTTGCCCAGACAGTGAAGTACTAAATAATTTTACTTGCGCAGCATAAACTCTTGCTCAACCGGCTTATTATGGAAACAAAAAAGTTGATGATGTTAATGGCCTAAATTTAAATGTGTGAAAGGTTTTCCAGAACTTATTCTGTGACCCTTCTAACACCAGTTTGTAAGGAATTATAATTGAGACCATAACCATACTGATCTCCCTCTGATAAGCACTTATTAATATTGAAGAGTGAGAGCGAAGCACCTGTATGAGCTTGATCTATATAAACCAAAATCAAAATTTCCAGTGGAAATTATGATTTTTCAATAAATAAAGTTGGCAATATTCTTGACAGAACATCCCTTTCATTAAAGTGAAATATTGGTCTGCCCTGAATCAGCATTCATGAGATTGGGCGAGTGATTGGAAAATTCACTTGACTGCCAGAAATTTTCACTTGCCATTTCAAGTTGGGTGAATGGATTTTCAGTTACTAAATATGTCAAGCTTAGTTGGTCCTACATACATAGATGATATTTGCTTGTATTGAGTGAATAATATATATATTTCATCGAGTGGGTCAAAAACTCAATATTTTCATGAGTGGTGAAGCCGTGAGTGAAAATACTGGAGTTTTTCACCCATGAGGTAATATATATCCATTATTCACTTGGAAAAAAAAAAATTTTCTTCTTATTTATTTCTAAAATGTATTGGCTATCTAAAGCGTCTGGCAGATTGAAGTAGCAGATTTCTTACAGTAATGTCAGCTGTTTACCATTTATGTTCTGCTGTGTTTTGTGTATATTCACACATAAAATATGAGTAGTAAAAAAATTCTCCTTCATAATTCAAGACCAAAAAAATAAAAATTGAAAACAAAAATGAAGTACATTGTTGGTTTTGAACCCAGTACTCATGAGTGACAGGTCACCATGTTTACCACTGGATTAAGCAATTAACCCGATGCAATTCTTTGGTCATAATGTTATCAATGTCTATTGACTGGCGTAAAAACAATAACATTGATAATTCACTCCAGTGAATTATTCAAATTATTTCTCTTGGAAAATCCACTCATTCATTGGCTAGCATTAAATGAAGTACAGTATACAATTTTTTCAGTCAGACAGTTTGTGTGTGTATACCAGTAATATGAATGTAACAGAAGATCAACATTGATCCTTGTTATTTTATCTTTTGTCAAATCAATCATTTCTTCTTCAGAACCCAGTCATAATGATTAGGAGAACATCCACTACCTTACAAATATAATTCTCCCAAGCAAACAAAATACTAACCATGACTTTTGGTTTGTTTTAGCAATAGAAGTGCTAAATGTTGTCTGCTTACCAAGATGGAAGCCAGACAAGAGTGGTCTCCCAATAGCTATTGGGATTGGTGCCAATCCATTATTTATTGGTTATTACTTCTGTTCATGCCTAGTCAGCACCTTCTTACAAGAAGCATTGTAAATACCTTCCATTTTGTGCCTCTTCTCCAGTTTGAACAATCCTAGGAGTTTTCTCATTGCAAGGGAAGTGTACTTCATCCATTCCTTTACCAAATTTCACTCTATCCTCACCATAGAATAATATTTTGCATCTCATTGTCTATTTCATCATACGCTAAGCTAACCAGTGCCATCTTAATTCTCAGTTCTTGTAGTCAATAGTGTTGAAAATATGTCTCAGTACTTGAACTTATTTTGTATCTTATTTCAAATAAATGATTGTTTATTCTCCCTAATTACACATAACAATGGGCAGGATTTGATGTGGGGCATGTCAAAGGTTGAACAGACTACCAAGCCAGCACAGACACCATACTTAGGCCAATATGGACCAGTCCTGGACAACCTAACACCTCACCATATTTTTAGATATTTTTTCCTCAAAGGAAAGATTCTCAACATATGCTTCACTTTGACTTGCATACTGTGTGACACACAATACCCCACCACAACTTTTTTGCTGCATGGCAGATTTTCAGCAGTGTTGCACATGTAAAACATGTAGGATTCATGCCAGAAGCAGATAATACAATCCTGGGGACAGAATAACTTCCATAGTATTGTTACTAGGAAATTTTTTGTTCAAACATACCAGTGCATATTCATTGAAAACGAATACCCCAGTCGATCTCCCATCCAAGCACCAACATGTTTAAAACAACCGATTACTAAATCAAAAGTTTCAGGTATTATATCACTACATTTTTGATTATATGTAAAATTATAGCATAGTTTTAAAAAACATAAAGGTATTAAAAATGATTACTGTCTTAAGAAATAGTTTGCTTCCAATGACAGAATCATAAGAAAAAACAATCCATGCAAATACACTTCTCTGATGTGTGAGCAATGGGGACATAAACATCAACTGCAGCCTAAACAAGGGAAACTCAAATTTTGTGTAACACTGAGAGGAATGGTGTTAGTGACTTTCATTGATACATGAAAATTATAATCTCCTTTGTCCTAAAACATGGATTTTTAATAGTATGGGATATTAGATCTTAAGTCAATTAAAGTTAATAAATTGATGACAAACTTTTAATATAAATCAAGTGGACATGCAGTACTCAAAGATTCATGCATCAGTAATGTTTGAGTTACCTGCCTCTCAGTATCAAAGAATGTGTATCCATCAAAAGCAAACACCAATGAACAAAAGCATCATAGCTAGAATTAAACTCATCAACTGCCAGAGCCAAACCCATCAGTATGTTTACACTGATTAATTTCTCAAGATAGTAATTTTAAACACATGTTTACATACAATTCTTTGTCAATTCAATAGCACATGACAAAGACAGAGTACAATTCTATGCTGTTTGTACTCATAAATAAAATTGGCTCATGGAATACAGGTGGCACATGGAAGTTGCACTGTTCCAGAACACTACATCTGGATTGAAAACAAAAATCATCTGAAAAGAAAGATAAAGACAAAAATATGTACATTTTATTCGCAAGTTTTTTGTAATATGTATCTGTTAATTTTGAAGAACAGATTAGTCAAAGGCAAAAACTTAGGAGTTGTCTTCAGTGTGTGATTTAAAAAAGAAATTGCCCTGACCTACATCCAAATGTTACTGTGAAGTCAGCACCTTTCATCTGTTATAATTAGCTCAAGACAGTTAATCTGTTAATGAGCTTGTGTTACATGTATCATGTTGAAGGACCATTAAGTTCTTGACAGATGTAACCAGCTTAACTGTTGACAAAGCACTTTATTATGAGCTCTTATGGGCATCGCCGTAACATTCAGTTTACTCTTTTCACATTTGAATAGAAGATAGCATATCATATTACATTGTAACCGAATTGAAAGATAATATTAAAATATGACTTAACAAGACTCTTTTAAAATAAATTGGTATTTATTTCTTACAGTATTGCCACCAATAGACATTTACCAACATGTTCATTGCTCGATATTTCATCAAATGTTGTGTTATTTATTGAGAAAATATTTTTGAAAAAGAAAGTTTTACCAGATATATGATTTCTGATAAATATTTGCAAATTTCATGATGACGGGTCCAAATTTATGCACATTTATTACCGTTTTGATGGTAAAATGACATATACATTGAGCTTTCATTTACCAATTTTAATCAAAATGTTTTAAATATTGGTCAAATAGGATACAATTTGTTGTCTTTTCTATAAGAAAAATATGGGATCCACACCTGCCTATGCATTATAAGCAGGTTTGTGAGTTATCCAGGCACACTGAAATGACTGGGCAATGTAAAATAGGACCTGGCAGTCACTTCCAGATAGCTAATGCCACAATAATGGCAGTTCTTATCTTGTCAAAAAATGCATTGATTCCCACTTATCAAAATATTTGTCTGAAGCATTTGCTTGTGCTGTATGTCTCTGCTTTCTAACTACCTTTGAATCAAGTGCTGTCACTTGCTGCAATCCTAGGGATCAGTAATTAAATCTAATCCTCAAGTAATAGTAGTTCTTCTCATGTTACAAGTGCATGAATTACATTGTAATCTGAACAATGGTCACATATATGGGCTTGGTATATTGTCAATGCCTGATGTAAAGCACATGCTATTTTTATATCAGCTAAAACTAGACTGTGAACAAGCCCTGCCATATGGCCTTGAGATCAAAGGCAAGACTATGAACAAGCCCTGCCATATGGCCTTAAGATCAAAGGCAAGACTATGAACAAGCCCTGCCATATGGCCTTGAGATCAAAGGCAAGACTATGAACAAGCCCTGCCATATTGCCTTGAGATCAAAGGCAAGACTATGAATAAGCCCTGCCATATGGCCTTGAGATCAAAGACAAGACTGTGAACAAATCCTGCCATATGACCTTGAGATCAAAAGCAAGACTGGAGGGAAAAGTACATGAGGTCATGTTCTGCTGTCATGATTGTATGTTTTTGATACAGTGTCAACTAGGCATGAATTTTTCCCTAATAATGAATTGTGATGTTGTTGTTGTAACTGAGACATGAGAAAACTGTCTCAAGTCAGAATTGCTATAGTGATGATTTATTGATGACAATGTTTTTAAAATCAATGGATTCACTCACAAGGAGCACAAGTTATATTGTTAAGGTACCAACACTTGGAATTAATATTTTCATAAATAAGGATTTTTATGGAAATTGTAAAAAAACTGATAGTTCCCTTGGATTTATGCCAGAAGATTGTCCTTCAGCACTGATACTTGTAATTAGAAATGAATTGTGAATTTGTATGTTCTCAACTTCCATAATTCTTTAGTCATTGTAGAAAGTAATTCATTCTAATTCATCTCAAAGAAATAGCTAATTTTGAATTTTATTCAGCTACATATCAAATGAAGACTACCTGAAAACTGATTACCAATTTATCAACAATCAAAATTTGAATGGAAAGTCTTTCTAGATGATCGTTTGTGAATGTTGTTATTAATCACAATTCATTGTTTTAACATCTTCACACAAAAAAGCAAACTCCTGAAAAATCTGTTGGCTTTAATTAAATATAGATAATAATATAAGAATCATTAACGTTGAACTTTATTTAAGTCATAAATGTACATCAAATACAGCATACAGCATTTAATTAATAGATTATAGTCAGACTTTTTTTGTGTGTGTTAGTCAGAGGGATTGATTGTAAAGATAATCTTTTCAATTGATGAGTTTTAAATATGCTGATCTATTCTCTTGACACACCTTGGCCTGGACCTAAGATGTAGACAGCTTCTGACAGCCGGTCATGCTGCTTCCAGTTCTGGCTTTGTTACAGATGCACAATGTATTTGGCACTGGATTTGGTGATCCACAATATCCTGGGCTGAACCTATGAATGCAAAGCTGACTGGCATAGGCCTGTTCCATCACTGGACCTGGCTACATTGTGACCCAGTACCAGTTATGGGGCTTTCACTTTCCCAGATACACAGTACCTATCTCAGACTTTTTATAATTATCAAAGCCAATGCTTGGAAATTACTGTTTCCCAACATTGATGGACTCCCAGCCTTGTTTACCCTCCACAACTACCTGCTTCCCCCATTAAGTCATCACTATCATTGCAAAAAGCTTCCTTGTTGCCCCACTCCCCTGACATCAAAACTGTACATTTGCAATACTCTTATACTTTGCTGGATCCAATGATGTCTATGAAAGACTCTGTACATCCATTGAAAAAATCTTCTAGCTACTGCCTCCAGAGTTCTGTCCTCTTTCTCCTGCTCTGTCAATAGGCATCTATAGAATTCCTGCATCCTTCAGCCTTTTAACCAAGAAAGATCAGCCTTTCTTTAAACAGTTACCAGAGGAAGGTTGAGTCACTGACATCTTGCACTACTTTGAAAGGCAACTTGAAGACTCCAGCATCAACAGGCCTTTCTTCTCACAGTAATGACTCCTGTCTAACTTCAGTCCAGCCTTCTGCAAAATGCAGACATTTGTTTTCCACACTTAAGTCTCAGCTATTGACAGAGATATTGCAGACCTAAGAATATCAAAGCCATCTTCCATACACATGGAATGGAACACTTTCCAAAACAAGCAACAGCTAGTTAACAATGTTATAGCTACACCTGGGAGTTAGTCTTGCACATGGCTCATGTACTGAACAGAGCAGCTTAACACCAACTTCCAATTCCATACTTGCTTATTCCCCAAGAACAATTGCAAGCTCAGACCAGTCACTTAAGCTCTTTCAACACATTTGGGCATCCAAGTTCAGGACAGATCCCCTTTAAGTGATCTTCTTGACCATTAAAAAGTGAGATTCTGCAGTCAGCTTAGATGTGTACCATTATGTTCTCATCGACAGGTCGTCTCACAAATTCCTGAGGTTTGCCTTCAGGGACACTATGTACCACTTCAAGGCTGTCCCTTTGGGTCTGAACTTCAGTTCCTGAGTGTTCACCAGAGTCATGGACCATGCTGTGTCACACTCCAGAAATACCTCCATGTCCCTGACATCAAATTACCTTGAAGACATTTTCCAAAAGTACAAGGTGAGCACTCATTTGTTCAAATAAATGAATTTCCTTATTTCTCTCTTGCTTTCCTCACATTCCTTGTACACAGGAACAAATCCAATCTCATTCTGTCCCAGCATTTTATTTATCTGGGCATGAAGTTCAAAACCTCTCTCAATCAAGTTTGCCTGCCTCAAGAAGTGCCTTGAAGATCATCTCCAAGGCGGCTTATATCCACTCAGAGAGTAGAATTTCAGCCTGGGATATTCTTCACCTCTTGAGTCTTTTCATTGTGGCTGCGGATCTTCTCATTTTGCTGCAGATTATACTTTTATCGCAGTGGTGGACAAAACTTTACCAACTAGACCAAATGATCAAAGTTTAAGAATTCACAGGATCCCATCTCAGCAAATGGGATGACCTATCTTGGATTACGATGGGCATTTCTCTCCAAGATCTACCACCAGAAATTATGATTTGCACAGATGCCAGCACAATTGGCTGCAATGTCCATCTCCTGTCTTCATTTCAAGAAGTGAGCAGGGTTTGGTAACTTTAGGAGAGCTCCATGCACATCAACCTTCTGGAGATGGAAACCATATGAAATGCCTTACTATCATGGCAGGTGACACTATCTGGAAACAATGTTATAATTCTTTCTGACAACTCTGCTGTCATAAATTATCTCCAGTGGTAATGGGACACCAAATCCCCAGATCCCTGCCTTCTGGCTTGGGATGTTTTCAGGTAGTGTCATCTTCTACACAGTCAGATACAAGTCTGCTACATCCCAGGCAGGCTCAGTGTCCTAGCAGACTCACTGTCCAGATGGATTTGCACAGAATGGTCCATTTGCCCATCAGTCTTCAGTCAAATATGTGCCCTTTGGGTTGATCCTTTGTGGATCTCTTTGCCTCAAAGGGAACACTAATCTCAACCTTTGTCTTGCCAATCCCAGATCTGAAAGCCAATGCAGTCCATACTCTTTCACTGAACTGGAATAGTTGTCAGTCAGCAATCTCTTTAATCATGCAGCAGAGATTCACAGAAAAATCCTGCCTTCTCCATGTCTTCTGAAACAACTGTGCATGAAAAGTTTCCATCCCCATCCTTAAAATTCTAAACCAGTATGCCAGGCTTATATCAAACAAGCCCTCAGAAAGAAACATTTATGTGAACAGGTGGTGGACAGAATTATTGAGGGAAGAATTTCCACCACTTTGAAAGCCTATGAGAGTAAAAAAAAAACCTTGGTAGCACAGATAGCTAAATGCCTCCTTTGGCTTTATGAGGAGAATGAGTGGCCCTGATAAGAATCAAGGGCTATCATTTGATGATTTCCTGCACATTTCACCATCATTGATGGGAGGAAATAGCTACAACAAAGACGTGTTCGACCTTCTAGTCAATTTCAATCAGTCTCAACTGAAGGCCTTTGTCCCATGTCCAATATGGAATCTGCTGTGGGTTTTTATGGAATTGAACAAGTCACCTTTTGAACCACTGTCTCAATATGGGACATATTTTCTAGCAAGGCAGAATCAATGAAATTCATGCCTTATCAGTTGACCCAAACTATGTGCAGTTCCATCATGATGGTTCGGTTTCTCTCATGATTGCCTTTGGTTACATTGCTACAGACAGGCTCCTGCTCATGAGAAATCAGTCTTCATTTTGAAACCACTTCATTTGACCTTCTTTATCCTTCTTCCATCAGAGCATTGAAGTGGTCCATAAAAAGTACTGAGATGATCAGAAGAGTAAGATCTTACTTGTTCTTACCACTCAAAGAAGAAGGGGATGATATTTCTGCTCAGGCACTTTCATCCTTGATTAATTAGGTTGTCTGCTCAGCCTGCAAGGAATTAACCCAAGATCATCTAAATTTCTTAAGCATATTGGCTGTCAAGGTTAGGCAGTAACTTCCGGCATAGCATTTAAGTGAAACTACTCCACAACCTTTTTAAGCCTTGGGATGGAGGTCTGATGCAACATTCTTCAGCTTCAATCTGAGAGACCTTTCATCCCAAAAGGCTCAATTTAGACCTATTCCAGCAACACGACAGGTTGCCTTCCCAGGTCACACAGCAAATTCATAGTGATGTGGTTTACTCGACTTCTGCTGGATTTGTGGAAACAACATTTGTTTCTGTACAGAAAATGAACAGCTTGTGATGAACAGATTTTATTAAATGTAAAATGTCTACAAAATTCTGTATTTACAAAAGTTTTGCTTTTTAGCACTTCTGTTAGGGATAATTTCTTAACTTCTTTTCTGCAAATGGCTACTTAGCTGATGCACAGGATGTTGCCATATTTGTAAACTCTTCACCTGTGAAAGCAGTAATTGTCTGTACTTGTGATTTGTGATTTTGTTAAGTCTATTCCAGTTATGCAAGATAACAGTCAGTTCAAAGTGACTCAGTTTTGATAGTTTTTAGAAAGTTTGGATTTAATTTGGATGTAATTTGATTTTATATGAAATGGTACAGGTCATAGCAGTTTCTCTTAGTATCTTGATAAAATTTTCTTTTCTCCGAGTAGGTTGCACAAATCTGACAGCTTCCTCATGTATCTCCATAGTCAGAATTCATCCTCATTAATTATTGTATACAATTGTGTATAAGCTGGGTCCAAATGCAAACAACATAGACCCTGATCTGCCATCGCATAATGCGCTGGCAGATCAGGGTCTATGTTGTTTGTTCTACTGATTATCCCTTACAAACTGCATAGACCCAAATCTGCTGGCGCATTATGTGACAGCAGATCTGGGTCTATATAATTTGCAGTTGGTATTGGCTTATACACGAGTATATACAGTACTATATATTTTAATATCATTGTTCTGAGTCATTTTTTAAAACTGTTACAAAATGAACTTTTTGGCAGCAGCGAATGGGTTCACCAAGGTATCGGTGATAGACCGGATGTCAGTTAATGACATCATAACTATCCATCATTGCAACTTACATGGCCCAAACTTCCAATGGGACTGTTTGAAATAATTCAGCCATATCTTGTAAACTGCTCAGTGGATTGGAATAAAATGTTATATAATTCCATTCACTTTGTATATTCATTCAAGGCACATATGAAAATAAGAGTTCATTTTCTTTAAGACCTTATTTCCTTCATTGATCTGTGTTAGCCATATCCCACATGAAACTTGAAGCTGCTACACATATATACCTATATATGTATATATACATACCTGTATTTGTAACATATTATGATTAAGTAATGTAGAATTTTTGAAGTAAATTTTTTTTTAAATAACTAATTTTCTGCATGTCTTTGGATACTGTTTGTTCTTAGACACCGACATTTTTTTGCCAGAGTAATTTTTTGTGCCAAGTAATTTTCAGACATCATTTAAAATAATTTTATTTATGCACAGAAAAAACCTTGACAAGTTCCATGTATGAATCAAAGTGTCAAATATTGGGAAAATCATGTTTCACATTTCATTAGATTACAGACACTGATGAAACTAATACAATTTGTTTACAACTATATTACTCATCTGTAGAGAAGAACATGTATATGGTAAAAACATTCAAAGAATATGTTACCCTTTATTCAAGAGAAAAGTCAAAGTCTTCATCTCAAAAATTTTGTTTAACACTGCCATGTTGGATAATACTAAAACCAGCACCTGGTCACTTGTCTTGGAATTAGTTTCAGTGGATAATAACATTTTTAAAAAAGATAACCTAGTACAAAACAGAGCTTTATTTCATGTATTTTATATATTGTTATGAATTATTGTATGAAGTACTGGAATGTAATTTAGTTTGCTGTTAGTCTTGTGTAGGTTTCAGTAACAGACCACACAAACTGGAATTGGTTCATTGGTTCTTTTAGTAATATTTCAGACTGACCTTTTACTTTCCTACCCGCTACCATAATACACAACTGCTTTAACTGTCTAAGACAAGATTGTCAAATCTTTTTTCATTTTGTTTTTATTTAATGGCAAACCCTGTAATCAAAATGAGCTATATTTATACAGATTTGTATACATGATAGATGGTGGTAAGAGAATAGAACATACTGGATTCTTTTACTTCAAATGTGAAGTTGTATTTTTCAATATGCTTGTATTTTCTTGTGTATTGATATAAACTACATGAAACTAGGCAAGTAATGTCCATTTTCATTCATTAATGTACATGTAACATGTAATTACTTTTCATTTTGGTTTAGAGAATAGCCTAATGTCATATCTGTGGGTTTGGTTGCTTGGACTTGGATTTTCAGTTTTTTTGTTTGTTTTCATACTCAGAATAGAATATTTTTGTATGATTTAGGACAGCAAAAAAGTATGTATTTTTTATCATCTGAAAACATACAGAAAATATAGTAATACTTATCCAATCATAATATGGGCACTCTTTCCCAAGCCATCCCCGCCATTACATCCCAGGAAGAGTGTGTACTTCTGTTCCAGTAGTAACTGATGAATGATGAGATTTGGCACTAATCCCTCGATTCAAGGGGAGACCACTTGTTGAACTACTGTCTTGGTAAGCAGATTAGATTTGAGCCCTTTTGTTGACAAATCAAGCTAAATGATGTGGTTAAGTTTGTTTTTCATTTGGGAAGGCTGGATTTGCGAGGTAATGGATGTTCTGATGTATTATGATCAGGTAAATATTATTGAAGAATCATATTTTATTCCAAATATTGGTTTCTACAGTCAATCTTTTGTGCCATTATTTTGTTGCTTCACTTTTGTTTATCAAAATTTTGTTAAAAAACCCATTTATTTGTGTTTATTTAATTCTTATTTTTCAGGACAAGCATTGTGATAGTGTGATTGTTCAGAAGCTTTGCATGTGTTCCAGCATGCAGGAAGAAGACAGTCAGTTTCTGGAAACATATGTGGAACAAAAGTCCTCTGATGTTACTTTGGAGAGGATCTCATTGCCAAAGTCTGCATAGTAAGAATTGTTCTTTTTACATAAAGCTTATGCTATGCATATCAGAGAGGGACAGAGAGGGGGAAAATAAGAGTCATTAATTGATAGAGAGATTACCTGAAGTACAATGACTGACAAAAACTGAATCAGAAAGACAGAGGAACTGATGGGCAGAGTCATAGTTGAACTGATGAAGAAATAAGCAAAACTAAAATAGAAGTTGAGACCAACATACAAACAGAAAGTTTATAGCTAGGTAGATTCAGGGTCAAATCAACAGGTGAGAGAAGACATAGGATTTGGATTCCATATAAGGTGAGACCAGACATTTTAACATTTCATTAAGAGGCATGATAATCTGATTATCTGTAAAATAAAAGTCATTTAATTTGCCCTTGTTTATTGCTATAATAAGGCACATCATTTATGATAGCCTTAATATTGTACATATAGCTAGGGAGGGATTTCAGTCCCTCCATGTATATGGCAAAGTATCCAGTCTCTTATACCAAATATAGTTTGTGATACAAATAATAGTAATAAACTATTGTCTTACAAAAATTAGCAACAAAGTATAGATCCATTGGCATTTCAGTTCAGTTTTTTTTTTTATATGTCAAGGGAGGCAACTTAAATTTTAGATAAATGATTAGGTCTTATAGTAGTTATCTTCCTTGTGCATTGTTCTGCTGATTGGCAATACTTGAAATGATAGTAGAAAATACATTTTAAAGAAAATTAAAATTTGTTTCAGTTGCTAATAAAAATTCTATAGTGACATACAAAAAAAAGAAAATTTTAATATTATAAAGATTATTTAGAGCAGTCTGTTTATGATAAATTAAAAGGAACCATGAATAGCAATATCTCTTGAATTATGTTCTTCTATTTGACCTTATATAAATTGGTATCACTTCAACCCTCCAGACCAATGCTGTTTTCAATAATTTGATTTTTCTCAGTCTCTGACTTAATGCTGTATATCCATGTAATTTATCATTTCAGTCTCTTTGCTTTGGCTCTCCCATTCATGTGTGCCTATGGTTACTACAGACTTATCTACCCTGAATTACCATGGCCATACAGAATATACACAGATATCTCTTCCATTTTGACTATCATATACATCCTTTTCATTGGGGTTTATCAGCTGTATATCCTCTTTGCCAGAAAAAAGAGAGAGAAGAGGATGCAGTTGATTGACAAATTCTTGGAGACGGATGCATCTTTACTGGCCTTGTTCCGGAAGTCCATTCGCCTTGTGCAGGAAACAGAGTTAGTTGCTAGAGGCTTCACATTGTGAGTGTGTTAGCACAAGTAACTTTTTTCATGCCCTCATTGCAGTAGCACAAGATGGTATATTTTTTTTGCTGCTGTCCTTCTATACATCCATACTCCATCCCAAATCCATTTTTGCACTATAGCACAAAAACTATTTAACTTCGTCATTAAATTTTACACATTTTATCCAGGTCATAAGTAGATGACCTGGTTCGATTTTCAGACAACTACAGCAATTTTTAAAAAATTTGGCACATTTTTTAACCTTGATATGCTTCCACAACTTGAAAGAGGGAGTATCTTGATTTGGTCCTGTTCATCTGTATGTCTGACCTTCTGTATGTCTTTATGTCCGTCCATCCTGAGAAACTTGTTAGCAAGATTGCACCAAAACCATACAACACAGGCAAATGAAATTTGACCTTTGTATTTAGATGACCTGACGAGATTTTCAGACATTACAGCAATTTTTCAATTGTCTTTTCATATTCGTTACCATTTTTTGACTTTTTTACAAAAACCTTGTTAGCACAATCAAGCAAAAAGCACCTGAGGTCAACTCATGAAATTTTGTATGCATGTTTGTCTGCAGATGTAGCTAACCTAATTAGATTTATTATGCCATTATAGCAATTTTTCACATTTTCTTAATGTTTGAACTTTTTTAACTTAAACGTTTTGGTCTGAATTGGGGGGGATACATATTTTTCAAACACAAATCCTGTTGAATTTAGACATTTTCTGAGCAAAAACCTTGTTAGCACTATTATGCAGAAAACATGAGGTAGACAAATGAAATTTGGCAGGCATATTTGTATTCATATGTTAATGACCTAATTAGATTTTTAGGTCATTAAAACAATTTTACAATTTTATTACACGTTTTTACATGCCCACCAAAAGGTATACCATCTACCTTTACCAAACCTTGTGGATAGCTTCCATTGAGGTAAAGAAGAAGCATTTTGATTTGCATGTCAAAGGCCAAAGGTCAATGCCACTGTGACTGAAAGAAACAAATATGGCTTCTTTAGAATAGCATTACTTACACATCACAGACCTTAACCAAACTTAGTTGCTGGTTTGCACTTAAAGTAAGGAAGAAGCCTGCTGATTTTTGGTCAAAAGGTCAAAGAGTGACTAAAAGAAACAAGGTTTTCACACAGTAACTTTAGTTATACATGACAGACCTGAACTAAACTTTCTGAATGGCTTGCACTTGGAGTAAGGAAGAAGTGTAGTGATTTGGGGGTCAAAAGGTCAAAGTTCAAAGTCACTGTGGCTGAAAATGGTTTCTGATAAAAATATTCAGTTATTGACCATGTACCTTCACCAAAGTTTGTGGATGGCTTACACTTTGGGTAAGAAAATGCCTATTAAGTTTGGGGTCAGATTGTCAAAGGTCAATGCCATTGTGACTGAAAAAAGAAAAATGGTTTTCACATAGTAACTTTAGTTCTCGACCAAGTGCCTTGACCAAAGTCCAGGTCATTGAGATCAATAGGTCAGTGATCTCCAGAGTCAAGCATGCCCTACTAATGCATACATAGAGGACTGTTAAACACTTGGCAGGTTGATAATGTACATTTCTCATTTATTTATATTTTAGACTTAGATTGGGGGGTAGGGTCTGCAGTAGAGGCAAATGTGTTTTACAAACACAAATCTCATTTTAAAATAAGAAGAATAAGCATATTGAAGGCTTACTACTCCGTCTTGAGATTTGTGATTGTGATTCTTTAGAGGAGCTGTGATGGTTCTGTGGTTAGCATGCTACACTCACATTCAGTGAGTTGCAGATTCAAATCCAGCCCAGACTAGCATTGGCTGCTGTAGTGTATCTCTGGATAACTTTCTGTTATATTTCCTGTTTGACAAACAGACGTTCCTTTATCTATTAACTCGGACCGTGTTTGACAGACATTCATTTATCCATTGACTCTTACCCTGTTTGACAGACATTCCTTTATCCATTAACTCTGACCCTGTTTGACAGACATTCCTTTATCCATTAACTCTGACCCTGTTTGACAGACGTTCCTTTAACCATTAACTCTGACCCTATTTGACAGATGTTCCTTTTTGTATTAATTCTGACCCAGCTGGACAGACATTCCCTTATTCATTAACTTCTGAACTTTTGCATATATGCCACCTTTATACTGTATATGAAACTTTCAGTTTCCTAGTGTTCATATATCATATGCTTGGCTTAATTTCTTTTATGTGCTGGATGGTTAATGGTTCTGCTGAACAATTGCACTTAGTATGACAAAGTAATGAACCATAATCAAGCAAGTGACACCAGTAATAAGTGATCAAAGCCAGCAAATGCAGTGAAAACAACATGGTGAAGAAGCTGTGACTTCAAGAACAATGCCAGAATTAATGATGGCTCCTGTGATGATCACCATGTTGAAATAAGTGGGATTACATAATTCAAGCTGTGCATAAGTATCAGTGCACCTGGATTCAATTTAAAGCACATTTAATACTACTTTCAGTTACAACTGTATGAATTCAGTGATGTTTATTTACCCTGCCCAACAAAACACACCTCAGAGGATGAAAGCGAGTGAACTTAATTAAGAGTAAACAGAATGTGGACCTTTTACATTGAGGTGTTTTTGTGTATTTTTACCACCAATACAGCTTTCAAAATGACAGTGGAATGTACAATTTGTTTGACACAATTTTATTTTTTTATGGATTAAACATTCAATTCAGTATCATTTTTATTTACATTTTATGTTTAGAATATTACATCCTCATAATCAGTCCCTTTGGTATGTATATTGATCAGTTGCAATCATATCAGGGCAAACAAGTGAGGAGGAATGAAAAACATACCAAGTCAGTGGTATGGAGTTATCAGCTTAACGTACCAGTACATAATAACATGGTTTCAAGATCTCATGCAAATCGGCTTCTTGGCTCCCTGCCAACAAACTTATAAAGAGTCTTGAGTGCATTTTCTTCTATGCAAGGTGTACAGGATGTTTGTCTAGCACTGATGATGATCACGTTTTGTCCCCTTCCTAATTTAGAGCCAATCTGTGTGTTATTATTTTGAGTAAAAATGTATATCACACAGTTCACTAGCATACATTTTCATAAAATTAGCAAGAAAACTTACTCTGCAAATATTATTATGTGTGATAAATAATAAGATGCCAGGTAGATTACATTTAGCAAATCACTATTTAAAAAAAAAAATTACAGTGTGAATATGACACATTTACCAAATTTGTAGAAATTTAAGGATGCCTACCAGAGCTAGAGAAGAAACAAAAATGTGCTGAAGAGTTGATAGAAAGTTATTAATTGGGCATTCTCTATTACAGAGTCAGCCACCAGAGCCCAATGTCTAGAATGGAGCTTGGACATCCATGGAAGATGTCACGCAGACAGTGTCCAGAGCTGCGGAAGCTAGTTTTCATTACATCTAGAGCAGCCATGTTGAAATTCAGGGAGGCAACACAGAAAGTTCTTGAGATGTATCTTTATGTCAGCATAGTGTGTAGATGAATATTATTGTATTACAAGTTATTACTACAAGTACAGTCCACTCGACTTTATCTGACCTTCATTTAACAGATGATTGTGTTTATACAATAAAGGTTTTCTTACTTAAAACTATATGTTTAACCAACAGCCTCATGTTCCTACTACAGCATCTTCATTTTGATATGAAATGCTTTAAATACAGTATTTCTCCCATTATAAGACCAGCCAGCTCAATAAATTTGTCAAAAAGTAAAGGGGGTGGGGGTGGGGGTGCTTATTATCAAACAGAGATACCCTTTGTAATTATTTTCCAACTTTTTTTAAAAAAATTGGGTGTGTTTATCATCTGTTAAATATATATATATATATATATATATATATATATATATATATATATATATATATATAATATATATATATATATATATATATATATATATATATATATATATATATATATATATATATATTCAATTTATTTATCTGATATTAATTATCCTAGGTGTAATTGTTCCAACAATCTGATGTCTGGAGAGTTGCTTTGATATGCGTCAAGGTCATGATAATGAATAGTTTACACAGGCAATGGTCAAGGAGTGTTGTAGTCACTTCACACCTGATTCAGCCTGATTAGCAATGGATAGTTCTGGTATCAAACAATAAGCTTTGCCCACTTAGTTACTGTTGCTACAGCTCACAAGCTATTGTCAAAATGGCGGCTTGAGTAGCATCAGCAATAGATTCATTGGAAAATATTCCTGACAGTATTTCTGAAACTTTCCTACCTGATTGCAATAATCTTTCAGATCATATGTTAAAGAAAGGCTTGAACTATTACACACAAGGATATATTCATGAAATTAGGATTTTCTACGGCAAAAATCAGGTAAAAGTTGCAGCAGGTTGCTGGTCTATGAGAAAGAACGAACATCTTCACAAACGTCAGATAGACATTTCTCAAGAAGAGGACAAAATAACAGAATCTTTCTGTTCTTGCAAAGTTGGGTATGTTTATTGATTAAATCAGAATTTCTAGTATGACTTCAGTAATGTTTTGTTTTTTTTAAATTTAAAATTTAAAATTTAGCTTTTGTTATGTATTCGCATCCATTAAATTTATATTGTACATGTATAATTATCATGCAAGAATAAAAAACCAAGTACTTCTTATGATCAGCACAAAAATTTTTTTTATTTATTATCAATTAATAATTTCATTATGTTTAGGAAAAACATTAAAGTTACAATAAATAAATAAACAATTTATACAAAGTTTCTGGAATGATTGAAGAAAGTGTTTTATGTTCTTTACGCCACATTAACATGTATCCTCAGCTGGACGGATAAAAGCAGTTTATAAGGATATCATTGATAAACCAGTAAATTTAAATTATTTCAGATCCATGTAAAACAATCATTTGTCATAATCTCTTAAGACAGAAATAATAATGGCACATCAAAATAAACAACTACAGGCACGTTGACAGGGGGTATATTTGCATCCACTTTTACCTTTGTTTGCCAATCAGTGTGATGCAATTTATCTTCATTGATGTCATAACATTTTGCAGGTGTTTTAAAATAAGTAATTATTACGAGATAAGTTTTATTTGAAGTCAGCATGAAAAAATGCAATAAATGCATGACATAGCTTGCTGTTATTTATAGTCTCAGGCCTAATAAAGACAAAAGAAATATTTTATTACAGTTTCACCTCTTCAAAAAGTTAAAATAAAAAAAAACTCCATAATAAAAATTTGAAGAAAAAAAATTAATTAAAAATTTTGAAATAAATGATGTAAAATTCCTATTATGCAAGTATAGATATTGAATAGAATTAGGGCCATTCCAGAACTTAATGTATAGGGTGGAAATGGTTTAAAAACCCCACAACCCAAAGTATTTTATTAAATTTCTCCAAGAAAAACAACCTGTGCCAATCAACCATGTAGTTGTTGCCAGACCATCAGAGAATAGAAAAAGAAAACCAATTTTTTGTCAACTTGACACCAATTGCAAGTAAATGCTCAATTTTGAAAAAATTTAAATCAACTCTAATGAAGTATGATACAGGATTCCAATATTCCAAATTTAATTTTAAAAAACCCCAAACAATCTTAGGTAATAAAGAGACAAAAATGAACAACACATATACATACATTTTTCTTTATTGCATGCAATATTTTGACTGAAATAAGATATACAATTCAAACATAACCATACAATTAGCATAGAATTGTATGAAAATTTTTCACAATCACAACAAAATAATGTCATTATTTTAAAACAGCTTTGTGTATTTATATATGAAATATGATTATAATTAATGTATCACTTCCAACACAGACATTTTTCCATGTTAGTTTTAGGTTTGGGAAAATTTACAAAAATCCCCCTTGAATCCATTCAGGATAATGACAATCTGGATTGCATGTGCTCCAAGCACAACGGCAAACCATTTGTCTGATAAATTCTCAGTGATTTTCTGCGCAATGTAAAAATCTTTTGCCATGTAATAAGAAAGTAATCAGGTGCGGTCTTTTGTTTGTGAGCAAATTTGGTGGATAGCAATGCATAACTACACAGGGAATTTGATGCCTATTTTTTGATTGGTCAAAAATAATTAATGTGCCCAGTTTGACAGGTTAGAACTATCCATCGCTAAATGACACAGAAGTGTCAATCTGTGAACTCTGTCTTAGGTAAAATTTGTTTATCTGACAGTTGTGTTTATCTGATGATTTTTAGTGCAGTGGACTTCATCAGATAAACACAAGTGGACTGTTCTGTGAATTCGTTAATTTTTGTGGGGATCATTTTGTATAGTTTTGCAAATTTGAGGTTTTCAGCAATCATGAAATCCACCAAAAAGTGGTACCTATGAATCAAAGTAAATTCATATCATTCGTAGTACTTTGGATGACTCGGGTGATAACTATAACTGACCTTAAGGTGTTTCAAGTGCTTTGAACTCTGAGAGAGATTGGGAAAAAATGATGTAGTTCAGACTTCCGTCTCTTGTTAAATAATGAAAAAAAACCCCCAATTCTTATAAAATTGTAATAATCACAATAACAGTCCTGTGACAAAAATTGATAAAGTCAACAAAAAGCTAAATCTTTGGAAATCTTTTGTGACTTACAACCTGCTGTAAATTGATCATGCAGGCTTTCTGTTGTAGTAAAATCATGTGATCTCTGTCATTCTGGTAAAATTCACTCACCAACAGACCATTTTCTTTGTGCATTTAATAAATGGAGTCCGTGATCTTTAATCTGTGCAGATTTTATACATTTGTAAATACTCATTCAGCTGTTATTTTATGAGCAATTAGTGACAAGGTACTTTTTTTCCATACTTATCTATGTAATGACCCATACATATTCAGCTATGATTAGCACAACAAAATATACAGCAACCTATTAATATTTTAGTGATTTTGAATTGCTTGGACCCTTAGCAATGTAAGAATATAAATCTTAAAATTAAATACTAGAACATTTCACAAGCTGTCATCCTTAAAGTAAAGAACACAAAAGAACCAGTAACCTTTGACCTTGGGTGCATGCCTATTAATCTTAGAATATACTAGTTCCGGGGTCCAATTTAGGACCATGTAAGTGTAATACAACTATGCTATCCAAGCCGCAATTTCTGTTTGAGTACATCAACATTTTTGTTTGAGTACATCAGTATTCTTTTTTTACTTGCTTTGAATAACAAATATTAAATAATTTGCCATATACTTACATAACTGAGACAGAAAATTACACATAGTGATGTCATGGTCTTTTAACTATTGTGATAGATCCAGCTTGGGATATGAGTCTCAGAGCATTCAAAACAAACTTCAACAACTGCTCGATTGCATGAATGATATAAATCAAATGAGCTCTTTCACTTAATATGAATTATTAAAATTGTCATGGATTAAGTTTGTATATTTTAATGGTCATGTAGGTAAACATAAATATTTATATTGGGTCCTTAAGTGTAATTGGGTTAGTGTAATTGGGTTAGTGTAATTGGGTTTGACTTTTTTGGCCTTACAACAGAGTTACATACCTCACATTATATTTTGCTAATCTTAAAAACTCTTGACAAAATACATAATTTTTTTAATTAATAATAGCATGATAATTGTATGACTAAAACATTGTACAAAATAAAGATGAGGGATAGAAAAATCCATCATCTGGCAGAACAGGAAGCGCTAACAGTTTTTCTGGGCAAGTAAAATTTTGTCTCACTTACCCAAAAATTTTATACAGTTTGGACAAAAAATAAAGGTTTTTACAGAATTTGATGAAAATCTTTGTTTGGGGCAAGTTGAACATAGTAGGATTTGTCAAATACTGAGGATGAAACTTTATGAGCCTTATCTAGTACTAGCTGTCCAGTCAGTGTTGAGTTTGATAGTATCAACCATTACTTAGCCTATATTCCACTCTTGGAGTACGGCCCATGTATGCAGATTTCTGGGGAGAAGGACACAGCAGGCACAGAGTTGTACACAGCAACTGATGGCTACTCTATTGCGGCTTTGAAGGTACTCATTGACTATGTCCCCACTTCAAAAGTCAGGTGGTATATATGATTCACTTAGTGCATTTGTCTTTGCAGCCATCCATACAGGCATGTATACATGTTTGTCTGTGCATCAGTCTTTTCAGTCCAAGCTGTAATTTTGTTTAAAAATATGCCTATTAACATAAAACATACAGTGGGAATGTATTTTAAAATGAAGATGTGTCATACACCAAAACTGGGTCTCTGTTACCCTATTTTCCAGGATGCTTTTTGCATCCCTGAAAATTTGTTTTCAGGTTTTAAATGCAATATCTTCACTTAATTGTCACCAAATTTGCACTTTGGGATGAAGGCTGGTTGTGCACTCAAACTGGATCACTATTACCTACTTTCCAGAGTTTATTCTACATTGCTGGAAAATTGTGTCCAGTCTTTAATTCCAATACATTTTTATCTATCGCCACCAAAGTTGTACTATGGTATTATGGGTGCTTTTGGGGATGAAATAATGTCACCTACCAAAACTTGGCCGTTATTTATTTTTTTCCAGAGTGCATTTTACACTACTTGAAAACCGTGTCTAGGCACAAAGTTTGACACCTTCTCATCAGTTGCCACCAAAGCTGCATAGGGTGTGCATCTTGGTCTGAACATTTGTAATGCATAGGAACTCCTTTCTTGGACCTACTTTGCAGGGAGATGACAAAATGTCTTTAAAATCATATCCAGGCTCAAATTAAGGCTGCAATATGTACCAGAATTTCTAATTGTGTACACAGTATACAATAAGTGAAATGATGCCATTTAATTGAACCAATTTGAAACTCAAACTTTCACCCGATCTGCATGTTTGGCTTAAGATAACATCTATTTTTATGTAAGTCTTTGACAATATTCACCATGTACCTTGCTCAGCTTGTGATTTGTTTCATTTACTGTATGTCTTTGACCTCTTATTATGACAGGATTCAATTTGTAAGACATGTCTTTGTTGAATATATGTAACAAGTTAGGTAAAACACATTAGGATCATCATGATATTGTTTTGTACTGCAACATATATGGACATGAAGAAAATATCAATAATGCAACCAGTTGTACTGCCTGAACATGTCCATAAGATGCTTTTGTATGATCTACAATAATGAAGAAACTGTTTAGTTGTTTACAAGCTTGGAATGGTGCTTTTATAAAATAAAATGTTACTCATCGAATGTTCTTTTCACGATCATGTTTTTCAAAAGTAAATAATGTGGTTTAAAGAAATTGTTGTTAGCATTGTCAGTAAATCAGCCTGATGTATAATGTTCGGTAATGTGTGATATATAAAAAAAACTGCATATGTGTTTTGTTCTTAGTTGGTGGAAAGAACAAGTTTGATATGGTGTAGGGATACTTTGAGGCCGTATTTATTTGCCATATCAAACGAGTTCTTTCCCCAAACTCAGAACAAAATATGAATGCAGTTTTGTATTTATTTCATACCCCCCTTTTTACACTTTCTAAATATTTTTAGCTTTACTATATGAACAAAATTCAAAATGAATTGGGATTTATGAAAGTTAAATTCACTGCATCTAAAAATATCAATATGCAGACAGCAAAGATGACACCTAAGTGGTTTGAATCTGCATGTGTGATACAGAAATACCTATTTAACAGCTGTATCAAACTACAGATCAGGCATGTAAGATTAAATGGGTATATAATAAAACCAATTCTCATCAGCTTCAGCTTTTTACTAGAAATGCCACATTTGATCTGAAAATCATCCATACTTTAAGAAAAGAATTAACAGAAATTCCTGCTAAACAGTCCTCTTAAGCAGAGATGTAGACATACACCATTTAATTGGAACGGGTAGTTCCTGTGTCACTAACAGTTATGTGCATGTTCATTTACATGGTTACCAATTTTGTAAATGTTTACAGGCAGTAAACTAAACTAAGCCATTTGCATGTGTAAATGTTGCAGCCTTAGCTTTAATTCTGGTGCCTATTTCCAATTTGCCACGAATGTTCCACTATGAGTGTATCATAGTATAAATTGTGCCTGGCACCAAACTGGATCACTGTGAACCACTTTCCAGGACCTACTCAATATGGCTTAAATTTGCTATTTAATAACTCATGCCATAGAAGGATACATGTGAGCTCACTGACAACTCTACTTCAGTATCAGTGTATCATGTAGGCATAGTTTAATGTAGGGTCAAGTTGCCTCTCTTGTGATGTGAGCTATGATCAGACAAAACAAGTATATCTGCCACATGATCATTTTTACCTTTTGGCCTGATTTGTATTCAATGGTTTGAGTCAAAAAATAAGTTTGAGACTAGACAGTACTTTTATGATATGTTAGGAGTACAGTACTCCGTCATTATAACACTGTCATTGGGAGCAATGGAGTATACCACCTTGTAGTGAAACCACCTTATAATGAAGTACATGATACATTACTCCCTCATTAAAATGCTCTCCTTGGGAGCCATGGAGTACAACTGCCTTATAGTGAAATTGCATTTTAATGAAGCACATGATACAGTCTCATATAATGAAGCACAGTTCTTTCTCTTATAATGCTTTCCAGGGACTCATGGAGCATACAAACATATTGTGAAAGCACCTTATAATGAAGTATATGATACAGTACTCCCATATTATAATGCTGTCCATGGGAGCCATGGAGTATACTGCTTTATGGTGAAACCAAATTATAATGAAGTACATGATACATATAATTTTGCTACAACATAATAAATGGATCCATGATCATACCTACCTTGCAACACGAAATGTGTTATAATGAAGGGCCTTATAGTGAGGGAGTGTTGTAATAAGTGGCAGTGTTTTTAAGTCAGGAAAATATTCAGTAGCATTGAAAACAAATCAGTATTTTCAAAATAGTGAGCAAATGTGCATAACAGTTTTAGAAAGGTTATTCTCTCAGATCCAGTTAGTATGGTGGAATAGGGGTGCTATGCATGTATACAAAAAGTTAGTATGGTGGAATAGGGTGCTATGCATGAATACAAAAGTTAGTATGGTGGAATAGGGTGCTATGCATGAATACAAAAGTTAGTATGATGGAATAGGGGTGCTATGCATGAATACAAAAAGTTAGTATGGTGGAATAGGGTGCTATGCATGAATACAAAAGTTAGTATGGTGGAATAGGGTGCTATGCATGAATACAAAAAGTTAGTATGGTGGAATAGGGTGCTATGCATGAATACAAAAAGTTAGTATGGTGGAATAGGGGTGCTATGCATGAATACAAAAGTTAGTATGATGGAATAGGGGTGCTATGCATGAATACAAAAAGTTAGTATGGTGGAATAGGGTGCTATGCATGAATACAAAAGTTAGTATGGTGGAATAGGGTGCTATGCATGAATACAAAAAGTTAGTATGGTGGAATAGGGTGCTATGCATGAATACAAAAAGTTAGTATGGTGGAATAGGGTGCTATGCATGAATACAAAAGTTAGTATGATGGAATAGGGGTGCTATGCATGAATACAAAAGTTAGTATGGTGGAATAGGGTGCTATGCATGAATACAAAAGTTAGTATGATGGAATAGGGGTGCTATGCATGAATACAAAAAGTTAGTATGGTGGAATAGGGGTGCTATGCATGAATACAAAAAGTTAGTATGGTGGAATAGGGGTGCTATGCATGAATACAAAAAGTTAGTATGATGGAATAGGGTGCTGTGCATGAATACAAAAAGTTAGGATGGTGGAATGGGGGTGCTATGCTTGAATACAAAAAGTTCAGTAGACTACTCTTGAACATATATCTTATTACAGATTTTTGTGAAATTTTGCTTAGAATACATTTTCAGCAGAGTTGAATAAAATACCAATATGATTATCCTATTTTTTTCCTGCATTTCAGGGAATGAATCAGTTGTTCTGCCTGCAGCAGTCAGAGTTTATCCGTCGTCTTGTGCTCAGTTTTCACAACCCTGCCAGAGGAAAGAATGCCAGTAGTTAATGTTTTTCTTTCTTTGCTTTGTGTAAAACTTGCTAAAATCTGGACAAATATGTATTGAATATTGCAATCTTTTTTGCCCCCCCCCCCCCCCCGCCCCACATCTGAGAATAGTGTTTTTTTTTTATGTAATCAACATTGCCATTTGGCTATTTGTTTATCTGTCTCTCTGTCAAACCAGCTGCACTTTGTAAACAATGTATAACTCAATAACCATTTGTCATATTTTTATGCCATTTAGTAATGAAACTTACTTTCACCTGAAAATAAGCCTTTTGTGCCATCTCAGGAAAAAATTTGCATTGGCAAGTTAATTGCCATTAATGTCCCAAGTTTAAGTTCTAAATCTTATGACAAGTTCACAAAATTTGCCAAAATATAATCATGCAAATATATTTCTGACTGACACATTATTGAATAATTTTCTACCTATAGTGAGTCCAGCAGTCTACAGCCAGCTGGAAAATGTTGTTAGCAGCCTGGTTTGCATTTTAGAAGAACAGCTTTCCAGTATGATGAGATCTTATGATTTTCACAACTGCAGCATTCTAGACAGAGAATCAGTCAAAACTACATCTAAAAGAATGCAGGAGTGCTCTCCCTTTACTGATCTTTATGTAGCAGTTCATAGCCTTGATCTTCACCTGCAGGCTGCACTGACTAGGTGAGGTACTACTGACAGGAGTTTTCATAAGTAGATGATTAATTTAAGTTTTGCTGTGAAGTATAATGTCCTGTAAATCAACATATTTTATTGTGCAATTTAGTTTTACATATTGAATAAAAGCAGCAAATTTACAACATAAAAGTTTTGTGAATTATTATCAACTAAATGTATACAACTTTGCATCATGTCTTTACCGTAAATAATACTTTTTCAATTTTAGTTTCTTGGATAAATTTGTGCAAATTGTATGCCTCTAACAAAGTATGTAATTTATAGTACCTCTATGGAAAAATTTTCAATTGTAAATGCAAGACAATACAGTATTATAGAATATTACAGCTATTAGTGAGGTGCATTACAAAGGGCCCTGCTCACTACTGTTTGCTTAGCAGGGCCTTAAACAGAAGAAAAACTAAACTTCTGTTGAAAAACCAAAGTTTGAAGACAATGGTTATTCAGGGGCCATAAGTCTTCTAAATGATGATGTAGAATACTAGAAATCAATTCATTCACTTTCCATGATAGTTTTGGTTGAAATCCAAAATTTTAGTAAACCTATGCTGTGGAAAGCAAATTTTGGAGAATTGAGTAATCCGGGATCATAATTCTTCTAAATGATAATGTGGAACTCTTGAAATTAAATTCATTCAGTATAAGCTGCATGCCAGATTTAGCTGAAATCCAACAAGGCTTAGTAAAGTTAGCTGTGGAAACAAAAGAAGGATGGACAATTAGGGGCGTAACTCCTATAAATGATGTCATAGAATGCTAAAAATCAAACTCACTCAGTATAAAGCAGCATTACCAAATTTGGTTAAAATCCAGCAAAGTTTAAAAAGTTATGTTGTGGAATCCCAAAGTAAGGAAAATGGGCAATCAAGAGCCATAACTCCTGTAAATGATTTAGAAGCTGGAAATCAAACTTACTTAAGGTCTAATCAAAATAAAGCAGCATACCATATTTGGTTGGAATCAACAAAGCTTAAAACGGTTATTCTGTGGAAACCAAAGTAAGGAGGACAGACAGTCAGGAACCATAACTCCTGTAGGTCTATGTACACACCAACTTGCATGAAAATATGTTGAATGGTTCTGGAGCTCTGCTGGTTATAAAGATCTGCTGTGGTGGAAATTTTATATTTATCGATAAAGGGCAATAACTCCATTAAAATTTTGTACCTGAAAAACCAAAACCTTTAAAAGACATATCTACATGTAATGGGCAATTGAAATACCAAGTCCAGTTATATTGTAGTGTTGAAGACTTGTTACAAGAATTGTGAATGGATGGACAGACAGAAAAGTTGTTTACTCTAGGGCTTCTTAAACTTGATGCAGGGCCATAACAATACACAATAAAATAATTAAATACACACAATACAATGTAGCGTAATCTTACGTGACATGATGTGGTATAACACAAAACTGTGCCATGCTAAACAGCACATTACAGCAATTTAGACTATTCAGAAACTATAGATTTTCAACACTGGAATATCTCAGAGAAGAAAGATATGGTTTTAAAATTCTACAGTTTTGACCTTTCCTCTGTTACAGAGTAAGAGCTCTGTCAACGTGGCTTGAAAAACTGATGGAAGAGAACAAGTCTCTGAATGAGCCCATATCCCAGGATTCCCTGATTAATTTTCTGAAACCAATTAGAGCAGAGCTTGCATCTTGCAGAGGATGCTGGGAAGATGGAGTCAGTCACATAGACAGACTTGAAAAGCATGGTGATGGAGACAGTATGTATAGTAGCATATTTTAAAAATATAACATTAAATAGTGGAATGTTTTAATTAATTATAGAGGTATTTTATCGTGTTATTTTTTATATTTTTATTTTTAAAGATGAAATGGATGGGAGTACTCCAAATGGTACATTATATGCCTGCTTTGTGGTAAATAGTATTATTATACCTCTTTTATGTAAATAGTATTATTATACTTCTTCTACGTAAACAGTATTATTATACTTCTATTATGTAAATAGGATTATTATACCTCTTTTATGTAAATAGTATTATTATACTTATTCTATGTAAATAGTATTATTATACTTCTTCTATGTAAATAGTATTATTATACTTCTTCAATGTAAATATTATTATTATACTTCTTCTATGTAAACAGTATTATTATACTTCTATTGTGTAAATAGTATTATTATACATCTTTTATGTAAATAGTATTATTATACTTCTTCTATGTAAATAGTATTATTATGCTTTTTTGTACATACCGTATTTACCTTATATATTGGGACAGGATGAAATAAATGATTTTTTCCTGTCCCATAACTTATGGTTAAACTTTTTTTCAACTAGATCATATGTCCCAAAACTTAAGAACCAAAACAAATTGTGTTGAATTTGCCCCCCACCCCCCCCAGCACTTCATGTTAAAATAAGGTAGGCAAATTAAACGTTTATTTGATAATAAACTGAAAGAAACTAACCTTGTACTTTTCTCATTTATTCCTCTTTTTTGTTCTTCATAAGCAATTTATGTATAAAAGACATAAACGTATCCACTAACACATGGTCCGGTAATGTAGAGTACCGGTCGTGTGTATCGCTTATGTCAGGTAACAACATTGACACATTATTTTATTGACGTGAATATAGACACACGAATCATGTTTGGTTGTCCTCAGAAGTTTGAATACCGGTATATTATCAAACTTAAAATTGGATCCAGTAAAATCACAAACAATAGAAAGAGAGAGACAGAAATAACAACCGATTGCTTGAAGGCACCAGCAATTCACGCATGACCCGGTGTATGGTGCAAAAAAACCAAGAGTGTATTATATCCAGGTTAAGAATATAACAACATTTCGGAAATAAAAATCATTATTAGGAAATACATTCACCGTGAGAGCAAATGACAATATTTTCGCTTGCATGGGATACAGAACGTATTCTTAAAGACAATCAATGCCGTGTATATTATTTACCCTGCAGACATCAATGCCTGTTTGTATTAGTTACAATTACAGATGGCAAACAACAGAAGACCGGGTGGTGAATAAACACAGCTGGTAGCGAGCAATAAACTCATTGTTTCAACTTACCAGTAGGATTTCAAATACAAAGTTTATTTTATTACAAAGCAAGCAGACCCTGGAAGCCAACTTTGGATTATGTTAAGTGTGCAGATTTTTTGTATACAAAGTCGGCAGACAAAGGGAAGCCGGCTTTGGTTTCTTTTAGCAGTATTCACAGAAATTTTGAAAATAAATTGAAACAGTGGAACAGTCGGAGTCTGTAAGTGACACTTTCACTTTGAGCATACATTGTGAAATGTACTGGTATTAAAGGATTTGCCACAACTGAACAGGCGTCAATTGTGTGGCATGATCACAGGAAGTTCAAATAAATTCTGTCAGCTGAATATAGGACTCTACTTGGCACTGAACAAGGATCAACTCGGCGGCTCGATCAAAGGGTTGGGAAAACAAAGTGAGGCTGCCTTTTCAAGCTTAGGGATTTGCACTGGCAGATAACTGAGGAAATATTACTTGGGAATTAGATCTGGCTTATGAAAAAGGCCAATATAAATCAACTCAAAACTTGTATTGCATCAAACAGTGTTTATACAGCAAAACAAAATATAATACAAGTACGGGTTGCTCCGACTTGCACGTATTTTGTACGTAGTGCAAACATCTAGTCTCCTATATTGCCCATAGATTTATCAAATTTTGTTGTTCAAAAGTTTGCAGATAAGAAGACAAGTGTAAACATACAACACTGACAGCGGTTTTTATTTTTTTTATTTAATAAAATATAAGTTCGAGTGCATTTTTTTTACCAGCTAAGCATCGATATTATGATTTAAAAGGTGTCCCAAAACTTACGACTCGAAAAAAACGATCTGTCCCAGAACTTACAGTGCACAAAAAAATTACTTTAAAAATTAATTTATGGTGTCCCAACATATACGGTGTCCCAACATATACGGTAAATACGGTAGTATTATTATACTTCTTCTATGTAAACAGTATTATTATGTTTTATGTACATAGTATTATTATACTTCTTCTATGTAAACAGTATTATTGTACTTCTTTTTGTACATAGTATTATTATACTTCTATGTAAACAGTATTATTATACTTCTTTTATGTACATAGTATTATTATACTTCGTCTATGTAAATAGTATTATTATGCTTTTATGTACATAGTATTATTATACTTCTTCTATGTAAACAGTATTATTATGCTTTTATGTACATAGTATTATTATACTTCTTCTATGTAAACAGTATTATTATGCTTCTTTTGTGTAAAACCCTCTTTCATTGGTTGGATGCTTGACCTTTTGAATCCAAAATGAGGTATAAAAAAAGGGCAAATGTGATATACTACATTTTAAAATCTTGATAATTTCACTCTGTTTTTGTAGAGCGACAATAGTTTGCCATTTTTTATAGTGCACTGATCATCATTTGTTACACAACAATTGTTTACAGTAAACCAGTGCTTGACTGTTTCTCTGGTCTTTCCCATCTGTACATGGCACCTGATCATGTTCAATAATTTTTAGTTCTACTAGTCATAGGCCAGAAGAGCTTATGGGATGATTTTTCGTCCATCGTCTGTTGTCCGTCATCCATCTGTTAGGACAAGGTTGTTATTGCTACTCTTAAACTACTTGGAGGATTGTCATGAAACTCTCTACACACATGCATGCCATGGTCTAGTTGGTCCAAATGAAAACATAGCTGCTCGGATGTCCAGTATGGCCACCACAGTGGCCAGTAACCATCTTTAAAATCTTGTAATCATTACTCCTCCTGAATGGATGATCATATCGACATGGGGTTTTCACTGAAAGACTTCTTATGATGTCTAGTTGGTCTAAAATGAAAATGGTGCTGATCTGATGTCAAATATGGCTGCTAAGGCAGCCATTTTGAAAATGTTGTTTTTGCTACTCCTCTAGAATGGGTAGTTATATCAAAATGGGGTTTTCACAAAAACACTTCTTATGAGTCTAGTTGGTCCTAAATGAAAAAGGTGCTGATCTGATGTCCAATACGGCCACCACAGTGGCCATCTTGAAAATTGTGTTAACTCTACTACTCGTACGTGAATGGTCATTTTGAAAATTTGAAGATCTTCAGAATGGAATCAGCTACCACTTGAACTAAAGCAGTCTGACAGTGTTGCCATGTTTAAACAGGCTATTTCAGCTAGCTAAACATATAATGTCTCTCACCAAATATTGCAACAGTTCCTTCTCTGTTCTTATGTGTATGCATAAATCAGCTACAAACATTTTACACTAATGCAGATGTATAAGCATTGCAAGTTTTAAGTGAACTATTTGTGTGACATTAACCTGTAATTAATATGTTCATTCTTTCTTTCTTTTATAAATATTGTGTACATGTATAGAATGTTGTGAGCCAATGACGGCTTCATGTGAGATTAGCTAAGAATTTGGCTAAATCAGTTGTACCCTCAGAAAATAAAGTATTATTATTTTTATGGTCATATCAACATAGGGTACTTCTCCTGAATGGATGGCCATATCAAGATTGGGTTTTCACTAAAGACTTCTTATGATGTCTGGTTGGTCCCAAATGAAAATGGTGCTGATCTGACATACAATATGACCACCATAGCAGCCATCTTGAAAATATTGTTATTTCTACTCCTCCTGAATGGATGGTCATATCAACATGGGGTTTTTGCTGAAAGATGTCTTATGATGTCTAGTTGGTCCTTAATGAAAATGGTGCCGATCTGATGTCCAATATGGCTGCCACAGTGGTCATCTTGAAATGTTGTTATCACTTCTTCTCCTGAAGTGATGGTCATATCAGCATGGGGTTTTCACTAAAAGACTTCCTATGATGTCTAGCTGGTTCTAAATAAAAATGGTGCCAATCTGACATCCAATATGGCCGCCACAGCAGTATCTTAAAAATCTTACTATCACAACTCCATCCGAACAGTCATATTGATGTATGGTTTTCACCAGAAGACTTCTTATGATGTCCAGTTGGTCTTAAATGAAAATGGTGGTGGTCTGACTTCCAATATGGCTGCCACATAGCAGCCAACTTGAAAATCTTGTTTTCGCCACTCCTGAATGGATGGTTATATGAACATGAGGTTTTCTCTAAAAGACTTCTTATGATGTCTAGTTGGTCCTAAATGAAAATGGTGCCAGACTGATGTCCAATATGGCAACCACAGCAGGCATCTTGAAAATGTTGTTTTGGCTACTCCTTCTGAACGAAAAGTCATACTGACATATAGTTTTCACCAAAAGACTTCTTATGATGTCTAGTTGGTCCTAACTGAAAATGGTGTCTATGTGAGGTCCATTATGGCTGCCACAGCAGCCATCTTGAAAATCTTGTTATCACTACTCCTCCTGAATTGAAAGTCATATTGACATGGTGTTTTCACCAGAAGACTTCTTATGATGTCTAGTTAGTCTTAAATGAAAATGGTGCTGATCTGATGTCTAATATGGCTGCCACAGTGGCCAGCTTGAAAATCTTGTTACCACTACTTCCCCTGAATGAATGGTCATATCAGTATGGAGTTTTCACTGACAGACTTCTTATAATGTTTTTCTGATCCTAAATTAAAATGGTGCTGATCTGACATTCAATATGTGGCCATCTTGAAAATCTTGTTTTCACTACTCCTCTCAAATGGAAAGTCATTTTGACATGGGGTTTTCATCAGAAGAGTTATTATAGTGTCTAGTTGGTCCTTAATGAAACTGACTAACCCTCAATATGGCCACCATGGTAGCCATCTTGAAAATATTATCTCCCAAATGGATGTCTATATCAACATGGGGTTTTCACCAATAGACTTCTTATGATACCTAGTTAGTCCAAAATGAAAACGGTGCCAGTCGTACAGCCAATATGGCTGCCATGATGACTGTCTTAAAAATCTTGTTTTCACTACTCCCATACCTGGATCATCATTATGAGACAGGGTTTTCACCAAAAACTTCTAATGATGTCTACTTTGTCCTAAATCAAAATGGTGAAGCTGACAACCAATATGTGCACCACGGCAGCTAATTTGAAAATCTTGTTATCACTGAAGAATATCGGAGATGGTTTCAACACTCGACAGTTAAAAGGAAGAAATGGTCACTGAAGAATATCAGAGATGGTTTCAACACTCGGCAGTTAAAAGAAGGAAATGGTCTTATCTTGAATTCCTGGAAAATCTTTTCACCCAGTGGAGCGTCAGTCCCATAAAGGGACTCTTTTTAAAAGATATCATAAAAGAAAGAAATAAAAAAGTGGCAATATTTATAGCATATCTTTCTAATTTTATGGTTGGCATTTGAAAGGGCTGTTTTAAGGTTTGCCTTGTTGATGGAGTTCAGTCTGTTGCATCAAAATCTTCAAATTCCCTTTTGTTGTCATCTCTATCAAAAAGTCACTGTATGCCCTAATCTGTCATTCTTCTCCACTCCATAACAGAAAACTCTCCTACATTGAACTCCTACTGTTACCAAATGCTCCTGCATTATGTTTGACACATCATAGCTTTAGCCAGCATTGATTTCCTTTGAAAACACCACACTGCTCTTGCATTTGGCTATTAGACAGCTGTCAGCCTGGTGAGTGATCTCAAGCCCATTTTGGTCACTTATGCTTCTTTCAGTCTTGGTGACTTGACTTTTGACCTATTGACCCCTAAATCGATAGTTGCCTTTCTAGTCTCAAATTCAAACAACCCATAAAGTTTGGTCATGGTTTGTGGCATAAAACTTGAGTTATTTTGTGGAAACTGTTTTCCTTCATGGAGTCTTTCTGTCGTTAACCTTTGACCTTTTAATGCCGATATCATTAAGTGTCCTCCTTGTCTCAACTGCAAGCCATCTACAAAGTTTTGTCAAGGTATGTGGTACAGCACTTGAGTAGTTGTGTTTAAATCATTTTTCCTTATTTCTGTCCCTGTGAACTTGACCTTTGACCTTTTGACCCCAGAATGAATAGGTGTCTTCTCTGTATCAAATGCAAGCAATCCACAAGTTGGATCAAAGTTGATGATACCAGAACTTAAGATATAGTGTGGAAATCATTTATTGGCTGAGTCACTGTGACCTTGACCTTTGACACTAATATCAGTAGGTAGTTTTCTTATCTCAGATGCAAGCAAGCTGTTTACAAATTATGGTCAAGGTATCTGGTATACAAGTCTAGTTATTGTGTGGGAGTGTGGGAACAGTTTTCCTTCTTTCAGTTGCTGTGATCATGATCTTTGACCCTTTGAATCTGAAATTGATAGGTTTCTTCCTTGCCCCAGATGCAAGTACTTACAAAGTTTGGTAACAGTAGATGGTGGAGAACTTGTTATTATGCAGAAGCAAAATATGGATTAGATGGATGGATGTACATATGGATGGACATCATAACATGATACCCACCACCTTATGGTGTGTGTATAAAAACAAACTGGCCCTTCTTTTCTTTGTCCTCCAGAGCTAGACATTTCCTCGTGGTGTTTTCTCACAAGGAAACTACTTCTGAACTGACAGCATATCATTGGTTACCCCATTTTTCATTCAAGCAAGCTAAGAATTAATCCTTGATTGAGAAGGTTGAGAACAAAAAAAATGCTTTCAAAATTTGGCCACTTCAAGCTTGTTTTAAGCAAATAACTTTGTGACATCAACATTTTCCAAATATTGTATTATTGCATGGTAATTGCAGAATCAAATCAGCTGATGCTTTGTGTGTACTAGTTCATTGTTGTTGAAAGCAGTCAGCAGATGGACTTGAAATTAAGTCAGGTAATGTATATGCCCTGCTGTGCATCACTATGAAGGATGGATTTGCAAAACTGTTTTGTGTACAGATCAGGAAAAATTTGGTTTGGGCAGAGTTTACATTTAAATGAAAAATAAGGTATTAGACTGTGTTCCAGTCCAACATCAATAATATTCTGGTTGAGTTGACAAAAATGTGAAGTAGCTGATCCTTGTGGCCTGCTCAAAGTGCTACAAGCTTATGAAAAACAAATCTGAAGGACTAGTATATATTCTGGAGAATCAGAATTGTTTTAAAATTACTGGACCTTCAGGACAAAGTGAAATTTAGTGAAGTGGAAACACCAATATTTAGTTATATAAGAATAACAATCATATACATTTTTTTCAAAAATCAAAGTCCAAGCATTTTCTAAACAATCAAAAAGAAGTGTAACCTGTTGGAAATTTCCTCATGAACCAGCAAACATTTGAATCTTAAAAATTGTGCACGATTGCTACAATAGAATCCTTTGGATGTATTAATTTAGGTTACAAAATTCAACTTGAAGTTCATAAAATTTATGTTGGGACAAGCCTTACTAAGTTTCTTATGCCATGCATGATGCTTATCTTTTTTAACATTGAACAGAATCAAATAACCATTTTTCATTGTTTATTTTTCAGAAAAGGAATCAAGAACCATAGCAACACCTCCTACTGGCACAGAACCTCAGCACACACCTATCCCTCTGATTGACCTGTGGGATCCAGTTATAGAAGACCAGGTGAGATCCAGCAGAGCCTTTTCTTATACATATATACTCAGTTATTTACAGCTTAGTTTCATTTTTTTTCTTTACATGATCATTGTTTTGGCAAACTCAATGAATAGGACAACTTACTGATGGTTAATTTGTTTCTCCAACAGTCATTATTAATCTGATGAGTTTAATGGGTGCATTTTCTCAGATTCATGAGAACAGACTGTATTTAGGCTTTTTCTTCTATGGATCCAAGCTTTTAGATGGAGGATAATTGTTATGCCCTACCACATATCAACAAATCACTTTGCTTCCCAATTTTTGCTAGAGTTATTGCCCTTGAAGCTGAATGCAGTGTATCGACAGAATTTTGTGAATGCAACTTGTCTTGCAATTTTTTTATGGATCACTGTGAAACTTGCTACATATTATGGTCATCATCTAAAGACGCACATACTGACAAATCTTTTGTGCTTCCATGATTTTTGTAAGAGTTATTGTCCTTTGTGGATCCAATGTATGACATAATTTTGTGAATGCAGCTGCTCTTACAGTTTTCAGTGGATTGCTGTGAAACTTTGTACATAATATGCTTATTATCAGAAGATATGCACATTGACCAATTTTATTAATTCAAAAGAGTAATGCACTTTTTGAGTAGTATAGACTCATCCCCATCATGGAGTAAGGGTGTGATGCAGGGCAGGTGGGGAAATATGTATAAGAGGAAATTGCTCACCATTCCTCTAGTTTGCTTAGATGTTACCAAAGTGTAAAAATGATGTCTTCCTGGTATATCTCCAGCTGTAGGCATGATATTTACATGGTACATGGTCAGGGTATTCCTTGCATCATTTTAAACCACAGCAAGGTGAAAGTAGGTCACAATGACCTGCTTTTATTGTCCCCTGCCTTTTTGCAAAAAGCTGGAGACTATAGTATCAACATTTCCATCCATCTGTCCATCCTTCCACCACACCTTCGTTTCTGCTCTACAACTTTGAAGCCATTTGATTCTAAGGGATGGAACTTGTTATACTCATACATCATCATTAGAAGGTGTGCTATGTACCACATTGGGGGTCCTATTTTCAAAGTCAAGGTCACAGCTCAGTATTTTAACTTTTCCTCACACTTTCCTTTTCACTCTATAACTTTCAAGCCATTTGAGATTAAGGGATGAAATTTTGTATATTTCTGCATCATCATCAGAAGGTGTGTTGTTAACCAAATCAAGGGTCCTGTCTTCAAAGTCAAGGTCACAGTTCAATATTTTAAGGATTCTGACACTTTCCTTCCACTCTCTAACTTTAGGGCTGTTTAAGGTTAAGAGATCAAACCTGGTGTACTTATATATCATTATTAGAAGATTTGTTGCATACCACATTGGCAGTCCTGTTTCCAAGGTCAAGGTCATGGCTCAGTATTTTAAGTTTTCCATCACACTTTCCATTCTGTTCTATAACTTAATAGTTGTTTGAAATTAAGGGATGAAACTTTATATACTTTTACATCATCATTAGAAGGTGTATTATGTACCAGATAGATCATATCTTCAAGGTCAAGGTCATGTCTTAATAATTTACATTTTCTGTCAAACTTTCCTTTATGGTTGGTTGATTGGTTTGTGGTTTAGCGGCACTCTTAACACATTATTGGCTTTATAATGTAGAGGAAATGGGAGCTAACTTTCCATTCCTGTTTGTAACTTCAGAGATGTTAGAGATTAAGGGATGAAACTTGGTATATTTATATACTATCATTATAAGGTGTGTCATGTACCACATTTGGGATCCTATCTTCAGTGTTAAGATCACAGGTAAATATTTTAAGTTTTCTCTCAAAGTTTTCTTTCTGCTCTATAACTTCAGAGCCTTTTCAGCTTTAGGGATGAAACTTGGTATACTTGTACATTATCATTAGAAGGTGTCTTATGTTGGACATTGGGGTCCTGTCTTTAAGGTCAAGGTCTTTAGTCAATATTTTAAGTTTTGCTTCACACTTGGTTACTTTCCATGTCTCCCTAGTATCTGTCACAAGGATCACAGTTAGATTTCATTACTGTATATTTTGGTGAACTTAATTTGCTTGTTACACTAATAACTTTCTTATTGACAGGCTAACACCAGCATAAAAGTTTTGTGTTCCGAGTAAATCGCTGGCTGTAAGCATGATATGTTCATGGAACTGGTTCAGGGTGTCTCTTGCCACATTCTGAACCACCCTAGTGTCCTACTTTTTTTACAGTAATGGCTGTTGTTTATAGGTTGACCCCAGTGTCCAAGTTTTGTGTTACTGCCAGATCTCCATCTGTAGGAACTTACTACTCGAGGTGAAAGTTTATCAGTGGCCTACTTTTTCCTACACTAACAGAAATTCTGCTAGTTTTGCGCAACTACAAGTACCTTGTACAGGCAAGGATGGAAAAAGTCAGTACAAGGTCAAATTTTCCAGTACAAATGCTAATCAAACAATTTCATCAATGCATATGGTTTATCATTTGCATAAAGTAGGGAAAATGATGTTGAATTCAACACTTTAGAGAAAGAAAATGAAATGAATGAATTTCTGATCTTTACAGGAGATGCATTGGTAATGGACAATGTCACAAGTCAACACCACGACACTAGTGTAATCCCATTCCAATATCGTCACTGTCAGTCACCAACTTAATCCACACACAATTAACAACTTTGGTTCAGAGTTCACTTGTAAAGTAAATAGGTAAGGTGTTTACTGGCACCACATAAAATGTTTAGTTTTAGTGACTTGGTTCGAGTGAAAACCTTCAACTTCAGTATGGCTTATAGATCACATGACTTATGATCAGTCATAAATAGAAAGTGGCAAAATCCAAGTCAGACCCTCAGCAAACAAACGTGGTTATTAATTTGTTTTGAACAAGAAGAAATAAAGGCTTGAATTAACGTTTATGAAGCAGAAAGAGGGGTGCTTTAATTTTTATTGTTTTGTACACCAGCAATTAGTCACAGACAACAGCACTGGCAGGAGAGTTGGGTCATCTCTTTGATGGCATCAGGCTTTGTTTTGACAGCAACTACACATGATGAAACTGGTCTCTAAGCTCCCTCACTTGTTAAGTTGCAGTGGCAATCCAATACTATGTTTCATTAATCTTATAACCGTGGGAACTCCAGCCCTAACTGTAAGTTGTCTATTTTAATAGACTAGGGAGGCAGAATTATACCATTACACCACCTGAATCCATCAAAGAGATAAGCCGACTCTCCTTCTGGTGCTGTGTTGTTGCTGTCAATCACTGATCAAAATTGGCAGGGACATGGGGCTACACTTGTATGAAAATAATAGGTCAGTTTCTGACAGACTTTGATGTCGAGACAGTTCACTTTCAAGACTTACAACACATTTTACAGTTTGTTAGTACACAAATACCGACAGACAGTCTCATTTTTTTTATGGTACAGTGGCAAATTTTTATCGGTAAAACCGGCATATACCGGTGTAATGGAATCTCTAAATAATGACTTTTTTGTTTACAAGAAAATAGCAGGTATTTCTTAAATTAATTCTGTTTAGCAATATTATTTCTTAGAATTATTTTGTTAAAGTCTGAATTTCTATGTGACTCAAAATCAGGACAAATCAAAATCTGGAGAAGCTCAGTATTGTAAACAAACTTGTGGATTTCTAATAAATTAACAAAACTCTGAAATTAATAATTTCAGAAATGATTTTACCTGATTTATGTTTGTGATTTTTAAAGAATTTCCTGCAAATGAAAGATCTCAATTTTGATGAATTTCTAAATTTTGATTGTTGGCCAAAATTTATTTCAAAAGAGGAAATGTCTGTCTGAAAAACTGGATTGACTGGATACCTATTTATTTTCTTTGCACCCTTGTTGAACCTCAGATGTGTACACAGACATGCTTAACAGAAAAAACCAAGGTTCTCCAAATCTGGAGTTGGAAAAAGAAATGCTGTTTTGCACTCGGGTAACAAAGGATGCTGGGAATGGTGGCACTATTACCAGCTGATCAAGGCATGTAATATATGAAAATAGACATTAAACAAAAGCATGGCAGTGTAAAATATCATAATTCTGTAACAAATTATTAACCAACAGATAATCAGAATGTATGTATGTAGTAGCATTTTATGGAACCTCAGCACAATAGTGGAAATATGGTGCGAACTAAAAGTAAAGTTAAAAAACATAAAATGAATTACACAACAATGTAGGAAGATAAACTAGTGATGAAGTACAAATCAGCACAATTGATGAAATTATTTCTGATCAATCTCATGCAAAATATCCATGTGCTTTTGACAAGGGACCATCTCAAGACATAATAAAACAGGAAACAAGGTACATGCACAGGCGTTATAAAAATTAAATATATGATTTACATATGATAAAATTGTGAGACCGGCATAGCAGTACTGTATATCAAGGAGAGGTCAATGAGAGAGGCCTGAAGCTTAAAAATAGGGTCTCAGATCTTTGATGAAGGTGCATATGCAAAACTTTTTATCTTAGTTAATAATATTTCAAATTTTGATCTTAGCTTTTGTAGTCAAGGGTTCTTTTATACTCACTTTTTTCTTCCATTAAAGTGTTTCATTCATTTGAGAAAACATTTTAACTGATAATGTCTTCTCCTACAGGTGTTTGAAGCCTACACTGACCCAGATGAGCTGGACACTGCAGACTATGGCTGGGACAATTTTTTGACGGAAGAAGAGAAGGTACAAAATTACTTTGTTTACAAAGTTATGAATTATACACAAGCATCCAGAGATTTTATTTTGGCTGTAATTAAAAATTGAATTTAATATTTTACAGGATTCATGAAGTCATGAAGCTTTAAAATCAATTACATATGAATGGTGATAGCAAAGCGAAGACCATTCATACATGGTATTGAATCAATTTTCAAGCTTCATGACTTCATAAATCCTGTAAAATATGGAGTTCAATTCTTATAATTACAAATAGTTGTAAAAATAATAATGAAGCTCAAGTAATAAATAACAAAACTACATTTTAGCCATTGTTTACATATACAGTCAAAGCACACAAGAGGGCACATGAATACATAAGTAGTTCCATTCTGGTGTTATGAACCGATAACATCTAGTTTTCTTCATGACATGATGCAGTTTGAACCAATCTAAATGCTTGTTATAGAGGCTTGGTAAAAATGTGCAATTATTGAATTATATCCATATTATATTTCCAGATTAAATAAATCACTCAATATCATGGTAAATTTAATTTAAATGTACCTCCCCCCCCCCAGTCATCTTCATACACATGTAATTATCAATTTATATATGCAGGGAGTGAAAGAGGGAAAGAGTTTTCTTCAGTTTTCCAAAACTAGAGGTTTACAGTATTCTGAATTGCACTCATGCAATAAAATGTCGTGTGCATCTTATGTTTTCCAATTAAAGTGTCTACACTATAAAACATTCCACCATTTTTGTGTCTGGCAATTCTCAGCCAGTCAACATCACTTACATCTTATTTTCCTATTCTCTGCTTCCAAGAATCAACTTATCCTTATCAGCATCTTGGTGACCCAGTAGGTCCATGCATAATACTCTCATCTCCATTTAAACTCTTGAGAGTGACAATTGTTTTACAGGCAAAAAAGAAGCGGGAAAAGGAAGAAGCCCTAAGACTGCTGACAGAACTGAAGTCTGTGATATCAGTGAGAGCTGTGGAGAGAGAACAACGGGAGCATGAGGTACTTCTCAAATCTCGGCAGAAACACATGACCGAAGGTGATAATGCCAAGATAAAATATGAGAAAAATTCGGAGAAATTTGATCTGGAACAAGAAATTAGTGAGGTACCAGTCATTCCTGACCTTGACACTGAGATTAACAGCGGCAATTTCAAGGCTGAATCTGAGCCTGAAAATGGAATTGCAAATTATATTGAACTTTTCCAATTACAATCCAGACACTTAGCAGAAAGTGTTGAAACAGAGAGTATTTTATCTTCCAGATCTTGCTGTGAAAATAATTTGTCAGACCCAGACTCATCCAAGATGTTAATTGATAGAAATCCTAGAGAAAATGAGACAGGAGTAGCATTTATAGATTCAGAATCTCCTAGAGGAGAAGAGCAAAACACAAACTTATTGCAGGGTTCTTCTCAGAGTTGGCAGAAAAAGAAAGACAAAAATATGACTGTTTCAGGAGAGGAGACAGGGATTATTGAAGATGAAACCAGTCAACATGGATCCAGTAGATTAATGACAAAGGTTTTAGCTCAGCATGGATCCAGTAGATTAAGGAGAAAAGCTTGCAAGGATAATCTAAGCACAGATATACCAATTCTAACTGAGAAGAAGCTGATGGGTAAGGAAAGTATAACAGAGGTAAATGCAAACATAGAGAGACATGAAAACCTCACTCATAAGCTTTCAATTTCTAAAGCTATTGAACATAAAAGTGATTTAAACATTGATGGGAAACAGTTTGGCAATCAAATTCAGGCAGAATCCCAAGAGAACACATATAAGCCAAAAATGTATGAACATGACCCTTCACTTGGAACTACCCTATCATCTTTTGATCATACATCTGATCCATTGAATTACATTGAGAAAGAATCACAATCAGAACAGATGAGTGAAATGGATGGTGAAGAGGATATTTCAGGGAGAAAGACCGGGTTAGAAGAAAGATTAGCCAAACTGTTGGGGGCTAATCTGGCATTCACATCTAGTTTGGCCTCTCTTGCAGCCGCCAGATCACAAACTCTGGGTCTGACGGTTGATACATTCGAAGATAGTAGTGAGAGTGAAGAGGAAAGAGTAGTTGAGTACTAATCATCTATCGTATATACTCGCGTATAATCCGATACCAACTGCAAACTGCAAATACCCAGATCAGGGTCTATGCAGTTTGTAAGGAGTAATCAGTAGAGCAAACAACATAGACCCTGATCTGCCGACGCATTATGCGACGGCAGACCAGGGTCTATGTTGTTTGCATTTGGACCCGGCTTATACGAGAGTACAGATGGTAAGTATTTGTTACCATATTGTAACAGTGATAATAATTATGACATGACATCAGTATCATGTTTTCTTAATCTGTCTTATCACATGTAATAATAAAATACTTCTTTGGTATGCAATTCACCAGAAAAAACATGAAGCTTTATTTTTTATCAGAATTTTGCTTGCCTAGTTTCGCAGAATATAGAAGATTTTTAATTTGTTTCGCAAATTCAAATGAAATTTGACAGCACTCATGTAAGATACCTTTTTTTACATTGCATATTAACAACATCCAAAACAGTTTAAGCTAAGGAGTGTGTAGTCACAAGTAAGTTTGTACTTCCAAAAGTCTCATAGATTTCTATTATAACTGACACTTTAAAAAAAATAATTATACTAATATTAAACTGATTAGATTTTGATCAAAATCTTGAATAGTTCAAATAGTTACATCTCGGTGTGTCATATATTGTTTAGCCCATTTGTTACATCTCGGTGTGTCATGTATTGTTTAGCCCATATGTTCATGTTTTTGTACATTTAGTGTATTCATTTGTTTGTTCACTCATTTGTTCATTATGCCTGCAATATCCTGATTCATGTTTATGAGTAAACATCTTATTAATATTTGTGCTACCTGCAAAATGTTTTGTGCAATATTTTAAATGCTTTTTATATTTCTCCAGTCAGAAAAAGTCTTCCATTTCCTTCATGCAAATTGATATGTGAAATGAGAATTGTTAAATGATTTATAGTAAATGCAAATTTCTTAATGCAGAATGCATACTTTTTAGCTCTACTGGTCATAGACCAGAAGAGCTTATTGGATGACCTGTTGTATTATGTCTGTCTGTCCATTAGCACAAGTTTTCTATTGCAACTTCTTCTAAACTACTTGGAGGATTGCGATGAAACTTTATACACACATTTATATTTCTAGGTCTGTTTGGTCCTAAGGGCCATTCCAGAAAAAATGGTGGTGGTGGTGGTGGGGGGGGGGGGGGGGGTCAGAAGGCAATTTTTATTTTCACCCACTAGGCATAAAATATAATTAATATCACCCCACCCCCACCTTGGATGAAATATATATTTTTTCAAGCACCACCATGCATGAAATTTATTTGCAGAAATTTAACCTAACAGGAATGCATATTAAGATAAAAGGCAGTCCCTGAGACGACTTGTTTTTATAAACTTTTCAGTATCTAGGGTGTGGTATTTAGTGTTTGTTTACTCCCCCGAGACAACAAATTTGTTTGAGCCTCCATAGTGTCAGTTTCCTCTTACCCTTCCCACCCCATTTTAGATATTTGGACATTTATGTTGTGGTGTTGGGTCAGAACGTATTGCCTAACTTAAATGACCTTACATCGAGCCAAATTAAAAATAATTTTTTACCCCATCATGCATATTTTATAAATTTTTAAAAGATGACCAGGTTTAATTTTTTAATTGTACTACCATCCAACCCTCCCACACTATCATTTCTGGAAAGATCCAATATGACCACCACAGCAGCCATCTTGAAAATCTTTTTATTGTTACTCCTCCTGAATGGATGGTCATTTCAAGATGGGTTTTTCACTAAAAGACTTCTTATGATGTCTAGTTGGTTCAAAATAATAATAGTTCCATTCAATACATCCAATATGTCCACAATAGTGCTGATGTTGAAAATCTTGTTATCACTACTCCTCCTGAATGGATGGTCATATCAACATTGGATTATCAATAAAATACTTTTTATAATGTCTAGTTTGTCCTAAATGAAAATGGTGCCAATCTGACATCCAATATGGCCATTTTTGGCAGCCATCTTGAACATTTTACCTCTACACCTCCTGAATGGAAACTCATATATGCATGAGATTTTCAACCAGAAGTTTGGTTTTGGTTTTTGTGGATTAAATGCGATTTTTCAGCACATGATAGGATTTACATGGCGGCCAGTATATTTGGTGAAGGAAGAACCCAGGAAAACTCTGGGAAGAACCACCAACCCATGGGAAGCTACTGGCAAGCTTTCTCACATACACATGTTGGCCAAGCCCGAGACGAACCCATGTGGACAGAGGTGAGATGTCAGTGATCTGTAAAGACGAGCACCTTAGACCATTTGGCCACCTGAGGCCCCTTCAACCAGAAGACTTCTTATGATGATGTCTGGTTGGTCCTAAATGAAAATGCTGCTGCCCTGACATTCAATATTGCCACCACTGTGGCCATCGTATAAATGTCCTTATTGCTACTCCACCTGAATGGATGGTCATGTCAACATGGGGTTTTCACTAAAAGACTTCTTATGACATGTAGTTGGTCCTAAATGAAAATTGTGACTATCCTACATCAATAATGGCCACCACAGCAGCTATCTTGAAAATCTTGTTATTGCTACTCCTCCTGAATGGAAAGTCATATCAGCATGCGGTTTTCATTGAAAGACTTCATATGGAGTCTGGTTTGTCTTAAATAGATATTGTGCTAATCTGGTATTCAATATGGCTGGCACAGTGGCCATCTTGAAAATCTTATTGCAACTTCTCCTAGATGGAAAGTCATATAAACATTGGGTTTTCACCAGAAAACTTCTGATGATGCCATAGTTAGTAATAAATGAAAATGGTGATGATATGACATCTAGTATGGCCATCATGGCAGCCATCTTGAAAATCTTGTTATCGCTACTTCTCCTAAATTGAAAGTCATATCAACATGGGATTTTCACAAAAAGACTAATTGTGATATCTAGTTGGTCCTGAATAAAAATAGTGCTGATCTGACCTTAACGAACATATTGAAAATCTTGTCACTAATTCATCTGAATGGATGGTCATAACAACATGTGGTTTTCACCAAAAGTCTTCTAATGGTTGTCTGATTCATCTTCAATGAAAATGGTATTGATGTTACATCTAGTATGGCTGCCCCAGCGGCTAGTTTGAAAATCTTATTGCTCAAGAATATCAGAGATAGTTTCAACACTCAGTAGTTAACAAGAAGAAATGACTTTATATTGAATTTCTGAAAGTTCTTTTTGGACAGTAGAGTATCAGTCCCTTTGAGGTCATCTTGTTTTATGTTTGTGCTTCTTACTTGATGTAAAATGCAAATTAAATCTTGCACAAAAGTTTGATTCCAAATGCTAAATGCTTTGTTATTTTTTCCAATATGAATAAGTCGAATGTGCAGGATTTTAGCAAGTCACAAAATAAAGCTTTAAGAAATTTCCATTTATAGTAAATCATTGAACATTTTGCATTTCACAGAAAGATATTTGCATGAAGTAAGTATCATTTAGCAATTTGCTTGGCATATTGTATTGCAAAAGCCAGGTTCATGCTATATTTTGTCTGTCCATGAGAGTGTAATAGAGTATATCATTCAGTAAGTTTAGAGAGGTTAAATAATTTTGATTTAACACAATCTGTTGTGTTAAAACTGTAAAAAATGAATAAAATAAAAAGAACATACCGTATATACTCGCGTATAATCTGATGCCAACTGCAAACTGCATAGACCCTGATCTGCTGTCACATAATGCGCTGGCAGATCTGGGTCTATGCAGTTTGTAAGGACTAATCAGTAGAACAAACAACATAGGCCCTGATCTTCTGCCGGCGCATTATGCGATGGCAGATCAGGGTCTATGTTGTTTGCATTTGGACCTGGATTATATGTGAGTATATATGGTACATTAGAATTTGTCAGTGAATAATTCATTAAAGATATATTTTAAAAAATTGGGAAATTAAAAAGGCCTTTTTATACCTACTGCCAAATATGCCAAATCATGGGCATTATTTATATAACTTTTTTCTTTTAAATGCATATTAAGAATGTGGTACATATAGTTTTCAGTGCCATTACAAACAATTTTAGGTCCATACACCTTGCTGTAACAAGATGTTGCATCCATAGTGATCAGTCTCTTGCGGTCCAGAATGGATATGGGTTTGATTACCCACCTAGGCCAGCCTGGGTAGGCTGTCTTGAAAAGTCCATGGGAAAGGCACTTAGATCTCATTTATACAGCATGATATAGCCAGCAATATTTGGAAAGTGCCATTAAAAAATACCCAACCAGAACGGGTACATGTATTTGTTACAGCTTGGATTTTATTATATGTATCTTTGTCCACTATAGATGAGCCATTTATCCCAAAATTTGCAATCTTCATTGATGGTTGAAGTCATGTTCATGCAACATAATAGAATTTATTGGAAGATTTTCCATTTTGCATCTTTGTACTCAGAAGTTGTGTTGAATACAATTAATTTTAAGAGGTCCCATTGATTTGCAATAATTATTTTCTGCAAGATCTTTCAAATCTGATGCTAAACAAGTTGATACTTGGATATATTTCAAGGCCAAATTTGGTTGGAGAGATAACTTAAATTTATTAAGTAGGGAAAACTGAACCGGTTTACAATTTACAGAATCAAACAAGTATGGACCAATGCTCATATTTACAATTTACATGTATTAGTAAGTAATAATTTTCTCTATGCATATACTATATGCATTTATCTTTTCAAGTACAGATGTATATTGAATTTTGATCTTTCATGCTTGTTGGGCATTTTTGTAAGAATAAGTGCAATAGTAGAAATAATCTTGTCACTCCTATACTTCTTTGGTTTTCAATCAAATGTAACTGCATATTTCATGCTTCATTAAAATTTGTGTAAAAAGCACATAACTTCTAACATTTTAATATCCTAGTTTTGTCTGAAATGCATACCTGTCAACTTGCACGGGAATCCCGTAATTTGTACGGTTTTTGGGGAGATTTTGCAGTGTACAGCCGTACAGGCATTTTGTACGGTTTTTTAATATTTTTAAAAAAATATAAAAAACTCAGCGATTTTCGCCAAGATCGGGATTCGACGGGGATTTTTATTTTCTTCATGAGATACAACGAGAACAGAACGTGAATCGCTTGAACCAACTATCAGATTACCAGAAATATTGATGTCTTTCACTTGCCGATTTGAGAGTTTTATTTCTTTATTCAAGCAAGGAATTCTGCCCCATTACTGGTCGACTGAAAATCAGGTTATCAGTAGGCGTAGTACCGTATTTACGGCATGTTTTCGGAACATCAGAAAACGCAGCCAAACATGTATTAGAGCCACGATTGTATGTGTATTTTCCAAAAGAACCGCCATATTAGTAATCTATCAATCCACGGTTAAATCCTCTGCTAATCAGTGATCATTAAAATCTATATACAAATGCACGCAAGCGTTATTATAGTGTAATTAAGATATGAATACAAACTAAATAAAAAGATTTTGGAATTATGATTCTGAAGATATTTATAAGAGAAACATTTTAGTATCGAGAGTAGAAATACATGTAAGTTAAAAGTAACAAGAGTGAGAGGCTCCATATGGGGGTTTGTGTTGTTCGCAAGCCTAGGAAGGGTAAAATAACAAGCCAGTTGCAATATACGAGTCAGCGTGATTAATATGTTGATATTTTTTAAATAAATGTGATCTATATGTTGTGGTTCTCTCTTCTGTTTGTTTGTTTGTTTTTTTTCCCCCACCTAGCCGAGGGTAACTTCAAAGTAAGCAGAGCTTGCCGACTCGAAACAATCGACTGCTGAAAGATTGTTTTGATGCAAGACGGCGATTTCAAGGTGTCTAGGTGATAATTGTTAATAACATAACTTGTGGGATTTCTTTCACAGGTGTGTTTGGAAATAAAAGGCAGCCATCTGGATTTCGTTAAAAGAGCATTCGATGTACCGAACATATAGCACCCACAATCAATATTTATCATCTACAAAGAGGTTTATTACCTGTATAACAATAACTATGTTTAACCTGTGGTACATAATGCCTCAGGGATAATGGGTTTGTTTCGTTTTTCATACCTGTCAACTTGTACGGGAATCCTGTCATTTGTACGTTTTTTTTTGGTCAACTTGTACGGTAATCCCGTCATTTGTACGTTTTTTTTTGGTCTGGTGTACAGGTTTTTGACTCAGGAGGTTGACAGGTATGGAAATGTTTTCCTTTTTCTGTTTCTCTATGTCCATGCATTCATCCAGTTATTTAGATCTGTCTCCCTTATCATCAGCTTATCTCATTAAGCTCTGCATGTGAGATGGGACCTCCAGCAATGCAACAAAGTTTTCATATGTTGAAATAGAAAGGAACTAATTTTAGAGACATTCCCATCTCTCCCTGTCCTTTAAACTTTTATCAAAAATGAAGAATTTGATTTTTTATTTTTTTTTTAAATACAGTCCGTCATCAGAGAACTGCAAGTAAATAATGTCGATTATCTAGACTCCCTGGGAAACATGAATTTTGTCCAGATAAATGATCAACTAGATAAATGGTAATATTACAAAGATTAATTGTAGTCCAGAGGATATTTTATTGTTCCCAATGAGAGAAAATTCTGGATAATTCCTCTGCAGATAATCAGAGTTTTTCCATAACCTATGAGTGAAACGTCTGGATAATTGGTCTACAGATAATCAAAGTTTTCCTATAACCTATGCTGATACTATTGTGACATAATGCATTAAAATATGGAGGTAAAACAATTCTAGTTTTTTTATTTAGGTCACCAGGCCATAAAGCCAAGTGAACTTATGGTATGATCTTCCATCAATTGTGCATAGTCCATTCACAGTTGTTATTTACATCTTCTCATAATGTGCTTGACAAATTTGCCCATAATTTCTTGAGAAAGCATTTTACTGACCCAGATATTTTGGCCAACATCTCTTGCAATTGGCTATTAGACAGATGTCAGCCGAATGAGTTATCTCAGGTCCACTTTGGCCTCTTGGTCCAATCTCCATCATTTTGCAAACAGATAATCAGCATTTTATGTTGGCGGTTCATCCTTGCACCCATGATGGTGTCCTCTTTACCACTCCATTCCCCCTTTCCAGGAAATGTGTACATCCTAAAATATTGCTAGTGCTAGACTTGCATTTCTGGTAGATAAAAACATTTGATTTACTTTGGTCTTAACCATCAGATTGCTTTAAAATTATCAAATTATGTTATCACAGAATTTCTAAAACTTATCTCAGGAAATCTTGGGAATCAATTTTAGCATGTTTTAAACCATAAATATTTAGTTCTAAAAGAAAAATGGCAGGCTAGAGGGACTTTGTTCATTCTCCAAGTCAAACCGGAGACAGTATACAACACAGAGATTGGAAACTCCAGAGAGCTTCCAGACAACACCATTTTCCTTTTAATATGTAAATGTAGTTTCCAGAGTTTACGCGATCAGTAAGATCAAATGCATAGCATGATTGAATATGCCTTCAGCTGTGATTACATAGGTCACAGGTTAAAATTAGCTTCAACAGTATTCTGTTGGAAAACAATTTATATTTTCTTTCTCTCCTATTTTAAAAAAAGGTTTAATATTTTGTTAGTATCAGCACCAAACAATCTATTTGTAATTTTATGATAGATAGTGACAAAGATAATGTCAGTGAAAAGATCTCTTGTTGTTACTCTTAAGTTAACATTGATTTTCAATTTTAAAGTATCAAAATGGGTAAATGAAATAAATTATTGTGCTAAAATTAGTAGCAATTCAATTTTCAATGTATTGAGAGTATATAAATATAAATTTTATTCATGTGTCGTATACATTTTGTAAATTGGTTTACAAAATGTAATTGTACAAATTTTCTATGCAAATTCAAAATTCATCATTTACATTAAATTTTTCCAAACATTTAGATTAAATGTCCAAATTAATTACACTGATGCACTTTAACATCTGACTGCCAATAAATGCATACCATTGTTTTTTTTATGGTAATTAGGAAATCTAGGAGCAGTGTGGTTTGCAAAATATGCGAAATGAATGAATTTCTCTGTCCCCTTCAACACATCCACTTTATGATCTTTGAGTGCACAAGGTACTTCATTTGCATAACAATATGCAATGGATGATATATGGTGGGCTAGGTAGGGAGTTTTCAAGCCCCCTATATTTTAGTCTTAGACTAAATGGATAAAAAAAAACGTCATTCTTGACTTTACATATCTCATTCACACAGATAGTAGGACTACTATAGCACTTCTGCTATATTGTTTTGTTTTTGTTCTTTTTTAAATAAAGAATTCCTTATAAATTTATTCCAGCAAGATATACTCTCCTTGGATACTCTTATAAAAACAGATTGCTGTCAACATTTTCATTTTATTGCTGTGCAAGAATTTTTTCTCATTATATAAACTTTGAATTTATTGATTTATTTCTTTCCTATAAAATTAATTTAATATTAACCACTGTTGCCATGTTGTTGTATGGTGCTAGGCATTTCCCTATATATTTAAAGCTTGATGTATGATGTGTGGATAAACATTATGATGTCACAAATCTAAATGTTTTTTCATGCAACCAGTCAAGTTACATGATATACATAGCATGTACTGGGTCTGCCCAATTGTCTGGATACAGACTAGAGTCAGTCACCAAGTCAAATGAGTCTTCTGATTGGTTAAATGTCAGTGATGACATCACAGAAATATTATGGATATTGCCATGAATTGTAGGTCATAGTTTCTTCTTTGTACGACATAGGTTCCACTCCACAGTTTTGTACTTTGCTTAAGGTTTGATTTTTTAAGAAAATAATTTCCCAGGTATTCCTCTTTGATTATCCTGATTATTTAAAAAATACCTTGGATATCGTAAGCATCATATGTATTGTTGAAATAACTTTTAATTCGCTTTATTTTGGTGTATGATTGATAGATGTAATTTGGGTTATAGATTATACAGCCTGGCCTTACATCAGATGTGCATCTCTCAAAAGACTACTAGCTCCACATGGTCATTATCACTTCCTGGACTTAAGAGGTAAATTGGAGAAAAAAACTAGCTGATAACTTTTTTTACTTTTTTTATATTTTAAAATTCATTGTTTGCATTTTCCGAAGTTAGTATTGTCTACTCTGGCAAAATTAATTTTCTCTATTTTCATAACTGCTGAAGCTAGTGTACTTTGGAGTAGTTCAAGTTCATTTCTCGAGCACATGGAAGCAGCCATTTCGATTGGCTGTCTGCTTTAAAAAGCTTGCCATCAATCTGATATCAGATGTCATAGTCACAGAAGGCATGGCAGAAGTGGTCATACTGAAAGAGGTTGGGGTCAACAGGCAGCCCTGCTTGACTCCATTGGTGACTGGGAATGGTTCAGATGACTCACTGTCATCCACAAGCGAGCGAGTATGCAATCGTGGAATTGCCAAACCATTGTGATGAATTTCTATGGGCAACCAAGTTTTGCCATGATCTTCCAGAGGCCCCAATGACTGACTCTGTCGAAGGCTTTTGTCAGGTCAACAAAAGTTGTGTACAGGTTTGAGTTCTGTTCCAGGCATTTCTCCTGGAGTTGACGAGCTGCAAACACCATGTCTATGGTCCCTCATCCTTTCCTGAAGCCACACTGACTCTCAGGCGGGAGTCATTGATTGGTGTAATGCACAAGGTGCTTCAGTACAGTTCTGGCGAGGATCTTGCCTGCTATTGACAGAAAGAAAATGCCTCGATAGTTGTCACAGGATTGTCAGTTGCTTTTCCGCTTATACAAGTGGATGATGGATGCATCCTTGTACTCCTGGGGTATAATTTCTCAACTCCACATTGACTGGAAGAGTTCATTCGGTTTCTGATCCATGTACAAGCCTCTGACTTTGTAGACTTCTGCTGGTATAGCATCTGCTCCAGGTGCTTTGCCATTTGATAGCAGGTCAATTGTTTTTTTTCAGTTCCAGTTAGCATTGGAGGATCAGCAAGAGATACGTTGATTTCCACTTGTGGCAGTCAATCAGCTGCCTCCTCACTGATAGGTGATTGTTGATTGAAGATGCTGTTGGAGTCATCTGTCCATCTTTGTAGAATATTTTCTTTGTCAGTGAGCAGTGTGGTGTCATCATCGCTCATTATTGGAGATGTTCTTGATGATTGTGACCCGTAGTTTGTCTTCAAAACATCATAGAAGTTCTTCATGTCATCTCTGTCTTGCATTGGACAGTCCTCTTCATGTTGTTGAAGGTTGTCTTCTTAGATGATGAAGTGCTGTCTGCTATGCAGATCTTCTGAAACCAATGTTTCTCGTTCAGTAGTCTCCATATGTCAGCAGCGTTCTCATAAAACCAATCTTGATATTTATGTGTGTTGGGCCGATGGTTTTAGATGTAGCCATGTACACAGAGTCTCTGAAGGATGCCCAGTTTTTCTCGACGTCCAGGGCGTTTGAGGCAATTGTTACTAGTTGGCGACACAGTTCTTCAACAAAAGCCCGTTGAGATTTCTGTGCTCTTTTTTGCCACCTGGTCGTCAGCTTGGTTAAATCCGGATATTGAGCTTTTAGACTATGAACCTGTGGTCAGTCCAGCATTCTGCACTTCTCATGGCCTTCGACACTCGAACATCCTGCCTGTCTCCTCTCCAGATAATGACGTAGTCAATGAGATGCCAGTGCTTAGAGCGCGGGGGCATCCAAGGCAAACCCAACACCAGCTTTGACTATTCCAAAAGAAGGTGTAGTCGGCTCCTACTTCACTGAGTTGTCCTTCCTCAGCAAAGCGATTTTCACCCAGGGCTTCTATCTGGACGTTGAATCTGGACAGTTCTCTGGTCTATCTGCTGATGCTCTGTTCATTAATGTGCACACATTGCAGGCACCAATGGTGAGTGGCGTCACCTTTATCTATATGTGTGATTTTCGACAGATAAAGCAGGATCCCCAGGAACCGCAGTATGCTGACCAGGGTTAAGGTGAAGAAGGCAATGTTTAGGGAACCTTTTCTAGCATCTTCCTCATACTACGGATGTGAGCAGTGTGATCCTAAATAGGGCTGCTCAATCGGTCAGGGGTTGCTTCGGTCCAGTGAAAAGCAACCCTATGCCCTGAGCTGGTTGTGTGCAGGTCTGCAGCTACGGCTCCCAGTGAACCTACACCTTTAACACCCGACCATCGCCACATGACTTAAAGGTATCTGGTCGGGAGAGGGAGATGATGTTATGATTTGCGCGTGAGTTGGATTTAAGCGAGGGGAAAGTTGTGCAGAGTCATCCTCATTCTCTCGTCCAGGTCTGTCTGAATCCAGTGGCACGATGTTGACACGTTTGGAGATGAATCCAGATGCAATAGATGTGGAAGTCGATCAGGTCCAAACTGCATCTGAGCTGATGCCCTGCACTGTCCATACAGATCTTGTCATCTGCCCTCACAGCCAGAGGGATGAGCATATCAGCTCGCCCCCTGATCCACCAAGAGGACTTTACAGAGGGAGCCATATGTAGCTGTTCACTCTGGGCAACAGTCGCAGGGAGTAACGTCTACTGTTACTTACAGTAGCTGCGTAGCCTGACATGACCACACACACACACAAATATATATATATATATATATATATATATATATATATATATATATATATATATATATATATATATATATATATATATAGATATATATATATATATATATATAAAGATGCACCAAACATAATGTAAAGTGTTATCCCTTGATTCTACCGGAGAATGCTTAAATACGAATAAATAATATTATCATACAGGTTAGAGAATTTTAATTCGTACTCTTTTCGGAGATTCGAACCTGGACCTTTATACCATTTAAAATAATGAATCTACCACTTTTTATATTGAAGTATCCGTATATCCACTGAATAAATGATGTTTTGTGTCTCTTTTTATTCTTTCTCAATACTTCCATATAATTTTTAATGAAAGGCATATATTTTAAATCTAGAAACAATTTGAAAACTGGAATTAACTGGTCACTTAAAAGCGGTCGTTATCGCCTGATGAAATTTTTTTAGAAAGGAAAACAAATGAAAACACGACGAACCTTGTTGATAAATGAAAGCAACCATGGTTCACGTAAGATGGTGCCGCAACTGAGGACGAATTTCATTGCTTTTTAAAATCAGACCGTCCCCCCCCCCCCCCCCCCCCAAGAGAGAACAGACAACACCATAACAAATTAGTCACTCTAGTATGCTGAAAAAATGGCTTGTACTTTTGTAAATAGGAAATGAAAACACATTGAAATTAAAATTATAATTTCAACATGCAATTTGCGACGTCAAATTGCTTTCCCTATTCTGCCATTTGGATATAAAGCATATGCACCAAAATCCATTACAAGTTGCTCTTTAGTGTTGAATGCAAAACATTGAAGTGTCTACGATCCTCCTTTGTTATTCCGTGCAGCTCGTTGCCCAGAGCGATGCAAATGATTCTAACTAGATTTCATCTCTTAAATTATGGCTGTACGATTTGAGGTAGTCATTACAAGGTGTGAATATGGTCCTTAAGGGGATTCCATAATACGGCCATCAATCTCTGTCTTGCACCAAATAATTTTGTGACGAAAAAACTGTGAGTGAAGCCTTTAATTTGCGCGTGAGTGGAATCTAGAATGCAGACGAAATATTTACAAACGGCGCATCCCCAGTCTTTTCTCGTGAAGAAAACATCGGGATATGTGACCGAGGCAACCATTTTGAATTTTTCATTCATGAAGATGAAGCTATCTGGTTACGGGATTACGTGATGAAATACTACGTTAATATGTATATAAATACTAGTACTAAACTATTAATGCATTACCAAATAAGATTCAAAGTTACTTTCAGTTGACAATATATTTCTTAATTTAGATATGTTTAATTGACCTGCTATTTAGCCTATATACGTTCAGGAAACATCGTAAGCTGCGTACTACTTTTATGCGGAAGAAATTTCGTTATATCCTTTTTGTTGTTTTCCCCAGAAAGGAGGAAATCTATCTGCCTCATTCGTCTGATGTATTTCCTGACTTGATAGAATAAGCCGAGGTTCCTCTAATTGGAAACAGCCATAGTTGTACAATTACTTTAAATGTATCAAGTTTCTAAACTCGGATTGAGAATGGAGAAGTAACAGGTTGCATATATAATACTTCAATACTCACGCATACTCTATCCGCTATCGCTGTTGTGGATTGAGAAGGTCTCGTATTTTATTCGGTATGGCCCTGAACATACATTTGTATCACGTATTAATTTATTACAATGATTATCGGGTATAACCTTTCCAGTTATTACTGATACCTGGAATTAGAGCGTCCTGCATTTATTATATTACTTTGGGGTTTTGTTTAATTCATTCTTCCAGATGTATTGCGCATAAAGCAAACATCTACTCTACACGTTCGGGCAAGATGAAAATCGTAATTTTGGATGGTTGCTCCTTAATGCTTATTATTGTCTCCTTTAAAATAAAATAGACAAAGAAGAATTAGATTGTCAGCCTTGGATTGTTTTAAAGTGATTTGATACCACCGAATACTAGGCAACACATTTTTTTGTTTATTTGTTCGTGTAATGTCATGTGTCCAATGACGGTTGTCAGCCGATGGTACAACATATATAGTTCTAAATAGGGTGCTTTGTTAAAACAAGCTTATTTAATTTCAGGCACTGCGACATGGCAGCTAAGCTGGTCTCTTGTTATGTACTAAGTGTCGTTTTTGGAGGTAAGTACAGTAACTGCATAGGACACACACACATTCTCTCTCTCTCTCTCTCTCTCTCTCTCTCTCTCTCTCTCTCTCTCTCGATAGATAGATAGATAGATAGATAGATAGATAGATAGATAGATTGGTTCATATAGGGCGTTAAATAGTTTCAATTAATTCGATTTGTAATTCCAGAACTTTAACTTCGGTAGTACATGCACATACGATTGATATATTTTGAGTGGGAAAAAGTTCAGAACTTTATACCATATAACTTTATAATGAATCTACCACTTATTACATGGAAGTAACCGTATATCCACTGAGTAAACGATGTTTTGTGTCTTTGTTGTTGTTGTTGTTTTATAATCAATATTTTCATATAATTTTCACCGTCTAAAGAAATGTTAGAAAGAAAAACAAATCAAAACGCATGATGAATCTATTTGATAGCTAAAAGCAATCAGGGTTCGCACCAGATGGGTCCGTAACTGAGGACGAGTTTCATTGCTTTTTAAAACCAGAGCCTCCAAAGAGAGAACAGACAACACCATAACAAATTAGTGACAGTCACTCTAGTATGCTGAAAAAATAGCGTGTACTTTAGTAAATACGAAATGAAAACACATTGTAATTAAGATTATAATTTCAACATGCAATCTGTGAAATCATATTGCTTCCCCTATTATGCTACTTGGACATATAGTACATGCACCAAAATCCATTGCAAGTTACTCATCAATGTTGAATGCAAAACATTGAAGTTTCTACAATACTCCCTTATCATCCAGCTTCAGCTCGTTGCCCAGAGCGATGTAAATGATTCTCTCCTCGTTCGTGAATTTGATTCATATACAAAATAGACTTTTGAAACAAATTGTTTTGGGGTTAAATTTAATTCATACTTCCAGATGTATTGCATATAAAGCATACATATACAAGTGCGGGCAAGATGAAAATCGTAACTTTGGATGGTTGCGCCTTAATGCTTCTTATTGTCTCTTTGAAATAAAATAGACAAAGAATAATTAGACTGTCATCCTTGGATTGTTTTAAGGTGATTTTATACCGTGGAATACTAGGTATATCATAGTTTTGATCATTTGTCTCATATAAAAAAAGACAACTACCATCGGTGATAAAACATTACCAGACACCCCATTTACAACTTTGTAGGACGAAATCATCATTGATCACGACACATAATAACACCTCGAGGTGAAACGGATATCCGGCTTTATTATTCTAATCCTATAATTTTAGTTAGTTCAACAAGTCTTTCGCATCTTATTTTAAATACTCTCTCTCTCTCTGTACACACACACACACACACACACACACACACACACACACACACACACATATATATATATATATATATATATATATATATATATATATATATATATATATATATATATATATATTAGTAGATGAAGATGAAGACGGAATGACACATTTTATATAAGTGGCTTTTGAGCACATCACTGAGGCCCTTCCGTCACAATGTTCCTTGATCCATCACTGGCAACATTGTAGATGTTCCAAGTCTAAATTATTTAGACTAGCTTTTTCTCTTGAGTATACCTCCACTACGATACCAAAAGAAGCATCCTGTTTTTCTGATGCCCGTCCGTACATTTGGACTTCTGTACCGAATTTGTCTCAGTGTCATCATACAATCAGCTGAAGCAGACAAAATAAATATATATATATATATATATATATATCTACGAGTTTTGAGTAGATATAAGGAAATATTTCATAAGTGAATTGGAAACATTGCCACCCGTAACAATTAAAGATTGTTCCACTTCACTAGTGAAATATTTCGTTATGTAAAAAATAGATTTTTTAATAATTAAATACTCTTTAAAGCAAAAGCCGTCAATTTGCATCGACCCCATCTCCCCCATTCTGTGTCTGCGATTAACGGCTGCATTACTACATCGATAAAAAGAAGTTTCGAAACTTTATAATTATTTAGGGCAGTGACTTTTTGCAAATTTAGGTCCTCCATATAATACTTCAAACTGTCTATTTTGTTAAATTAATGACTGTTTTCATACGAAAATGAGGAAATTTTTTGTTTTCGTTAATACATTTCTTGTGCGAATTGATACAGTGAATATTGTTGGGGTGGAGTTACTGTAGAATCATCACAGAGCGTTGTATCTGACAGACTTCAGAGCGTAACATCTTGAAATAAAAGATTTCAATGATTGCGAAATTACATATCAGGATTGCTTAGAATGTTTTGTGTGCTTATGTCTGCATTCAAACGTGAAATGTGTGAATTTCGCAAGCTAGCAGTCCTGTTTAATAACAAACGCTGCACCCAAATTTCGATTGTCATTTCATTTCGGTTTGCAATAAACATTCATCTATCCCCAATTGTTCTATCGTTTTCAGACATGATTATGATTGTGATGAGAGTTGTTAAAATAACTCTTTAAACAGTTTTAGTAGTATATTTAATAAAGAGTTTTTCCCTAAAAGCTACTACCAATTTTGTCGTAGAGTGTAACAGATACTGTATAGGTGACATTGAATAGCAAAGAGAAACAGGTCATGTAAGTTAAGTCACTGACAATTTGTACGATTCATGTGGAAAACTATTTTTAAATAAGTTAATACTTGAAACTCCCTTTTTGTTGTTTGTAGTTCGTTTTAGTCATTTTTTATGGCACCTCCTCATTGCTTACATAAATGTACAGTCTTCACATATTTCAAGATCGGTTCATCCTAAGAGAGAGAGAGAGAGAGAGAGAGAGAGAGAGAGAGAGAGAGAGAGAGAGAGAGATAACAAACATAATGGCAGATATATTTCCCTAATCGGAAAAGAAAGTAGCTCCTAAAGTGATATCGCCACTGTGGTAATATACATTTTCTCCCAGAGAGATATATATATATATATATATATATATATATATATATATATATATATATATATATATATATATATATGATAATGTGACAATGGTACTATATTAAAGATAAAAAGTAACCAAGTTTTAAAGAAATTACAATATTCTTCAATTACTCACCCTTTATACATGAAACGTGCTGAAGATGAATATTTTATTGCGACTATGATTAGTGTCTTCTCTCTTTATTGCAGAGCTAAGAAACACGAATAAAATCTGGGTTTGTGAACCATCTTAGTAAATAAAATTTTCAACAGATTCTTTGTGTTAACCATTGCAATTTGCAGCGTATTCCAATGATAAACATATTATCAGGTTCATACACAAGGCAAGACTGAATGAAAAGATAGCAATAACCACCACCACCCCCACCCCACCCCCAAAAATAAAAAAATAAAACAAAATAACAAAAAACAAAACAAAACAACCTCTCGTGCGTTGTTTCACGCTAGAGCCATACAAATAAATTCAATAATTAGTTCCATTGTTGTACTGAATTTTCGACTGACTGCCAGTCTCGACAAGAATTACTATAAATCGTGCTAACTTGGCAAAACACGTGAAATATATAAATGTAATTTGAAGGAATCCCTTTCTCTGTTCAAAACACATAGATGCAAACATGACGCAATGAAAATCGACACGATTTTATTTTTTCAGTAAAAGCAGGAATACACAGACGGAGCAAATGTGCCATATGTTGTTTCTCATTTTCACAACTTAGACACCGCTTTTTAAATATTTGTATTTTGTCCATTTGTGATGGATAGTGATTTTACTCTATGATAATATAGATTTTAGCAATACAGTATGGAAGGATGACATTACCACAAAGTAGAAGGCCTTCAGCACATCTCTTCCCACAAATTGTTTCTATAGCAAAAGTAATCATATGATCCTTAATACTGACACCAAAATTGATAACGGGGCAAATACAAAATAGTTCCCAACGTTTCGAGCTAAACAAGCTCTTCGTCAGGGGAAGAAACAATTTACATCCACAACACAAACACTAAATACAAAAGCCAAGAGGAATTCTTGACTCCTACAGGTTTGAATGACGGGGAAATATACAAACAAAGGATAAAAATATAGAAGAAAGAAAGAAGAACAAAATTGATCAACGGTCTTAAAACGGGTAAACTACGTATCTATTTTATGCTGCCATCAGCCCAACACAGTTGTATAACAAAAATCAAAGAAGGGATTATCGTGCCTATCACGCAGCGAACCAAACTGTTTTGACTAATTTCAGGCTGGGAACAAAGGATGGACACATGCGTGGCGAAAAATAAGCGCCATGTACAAAATGTGCAATAGAAATTCTATCCCGATACTGTTATACATGGAGGTACTAAGAAAATATGTCAAGAGAATGGTGTAGAGGGATAATGGACAAGAGTTATAATAATAATAATAATAATAATAATAATAATAATAGTGGTATTAATAGTTACGGAATATGTACTTTAGTAAATATTATTGCAAAAATTGTGTACGTCTGATAAACTGTGAAAGGTTAGACTTTTTCATTTAAGCCGAACTCCCCATGAGTTTTCAATTGTAGTATCCAGTATCGTTCCCTACGTGTGCATTATATATCGGTCCACCCCAGGTTAGATTTAATCGGTAGCATCTAGAGAGACTTGAATGATTTTTTTGTTGTTGTTTCGACCAGTATATTTGGTGGAGGAAGAACCAGGAAAAAGCCAGGGAAGAACCACCGACCTACGGGAAGGTACTGGCATACTTTCTCACATACCCACGTTGGTCGAGCCGAGACTCGAACCCACGTGGACAGAGGTGAGTTGTGAGTGATCTGAAAAGGCGAGCGACTTAGACCACTCGGTCATCCGGGGCCCCTTGGATTCGACATTATGCCCAGTCGAATTGTAGTGGTTCGCGAGTTTCGCGTTGATTTTGTTGCGAATGTGGCTCTTGTAGTTAGTTTTCAAAAATCAACGGTTTCGCCAACATATTGAGTGGCACAGACCTTGCATGTTAGAAGATAGATTACATTTTTGGTTCGACATACTAACTTCTGATTGATAGTGAAGCTAACGCCTGTCGTCAAACTTCTGAACGATTTGGTCTCGTTCATATGTTTGCAATTTAGGCAACGCTTGTTTTAGAGGAAATGTGCCTGGATTTTGTGGTCTTTTTTGAAGTTACCTTGGCACGTACCAGGTGGTCCTTCAGATATTTAGGTCTACGGTACGCAACCGGAAACTAAACGTTTGATCATCCGACCTTTGATCACTACCTGTTGATCACCACGACCTTTGATCACCGCGACGTTTTTGCTCATCACCACGTTTGATCATTGAGACGCTGCTCACCGCGACGAATGTTATGAATTTTTATAAGTTTATATAGTTTCATAATGTTATTGCATTGCGCACTTATTATGCGTGAAATATTTAGCACATTATAAAATCAGCTACATGAGCTATGTATTAATGGGAAAAATATTTATTGTTAAGCGATAATGATAGACGAACTAGAAAACAGCTACGGATTTAGGCATGTGACAGATGAGCCATTGCACGGAGGAAGATCAATACAAATTAAATAATAAATTTAGTGATGAACAAACAGATTAAATATACCAATTAAACAATAAATTGGGCGATGACAAATAAGATTAAACATGCCCTTCAGACGTCGGAGGATTTAATCTGTTGCCAATGGTTCCGAATTATTTGTTTTAAGTTTGGGGCATCACAGTGGACAGAAACCGCAAAGGGGACGCGTTTGTTAGTTTTCTTGATTTTGTATTTCAGGAGGGCTATCGAGGAGTCTAGTTTTGTTAATAGCCTCTTCGATATAGCTATTTCTGTATCCTCTCCTTCTTAGGTGCCCCTTGAGCTCTCCGAGTCTCTTTTAAAAGGTAGCCGGATTAGAGCATATGCGTTTGGTCCAGACGCACATACCATAAAGAAGATTTTTTATTACGTGCTGCGGGTGGCAGCTGGTTGGGATTAGATACTCGTGATACACACACACACTCACACACACTTGTTTTCATATATCAAAATCCAGGTTAAGGGTATTGGTGTACATGTCAATAATTTTGTGTATTTGAAAATGAAGCTGCAGAGATTAATGCAGAACTTGAGCATTTGTATATTTGTTTGTCTCTAACAGATCACGTTGAGTTACATAAAAAGTAGGAACAATTATATGGTCCAATTCAGGTGGACACTCATATTACTGTTACGGAATTATGTATCATCTTTTAAATTATAATATAATTTTCATTTTGTTTATGACCTTTGTATTATAATTTATATTTTTTGTAGTAGCCAACGCTATTATTGAGTACATGTATATCTTATGTTAGGAATGTTGGTTAAACATGACTCACGACGTCACGTGAGTAGCGCGTGGTGAAGTGTATTCGTGACCTGATTCCCATGATTCAGTTATAGCGCATGATGAGTTTACCTGAAATAAGAATTAACATCGTAATTCGGGTTTGTTTATTTGAGACGGAGTAGATTGGGTTTTTATTTGTTCTACGTAGTTTAGATAATATAAAACGAGATTTAATCACTGCGTTGTCATTCTTTGCAGTTACGGCATTTGGTAAAGTCATAGAGGAAATTTATTTATTGTTCGTGAAATCTTAGCTCTAAATAATATATTTAGGATTAAGTACTATTTTTCAAAGATCTGAACATTATTCTACTCCGTCGGAATTATCGGAATCATTTCAAGAACTTTTGTGATATTCTACGTTAACAGGAATTTACCTGGAATTATTAACATTTGGATTTAGAACTGTGATTCTTGTTGACACATAAGCACATTAGTATCTTCATTCGGATAACCTTTGGACAGTTTCCGGATTAGTGAATTCTATAGAACAATCTAGGATTATTTAAGGAATTTCTACACTGTAAGTTATTTTTTATTCTTTTACTTACTTTGTTTTAGATATTTTATATTTTAGGAAAATAAATTTGTATTTTTGGAAATTGTGAAAGCTTGTTAGAGTCTTTCTTTCTTTTGTTACATACCCCTAGTCGTAACATTACACAAAATACTTTTTAAGCTTAAATATTATGAGAATTGTGAGCTGAAAATTCTACTTCAGATTCATTCATTTCATTTCACAATTCATATTATACTTTACGTTTGTTTATTTTCTCGACTGTAGTAGTGGGATAATGGGAGGTTGAGACCGATGCTACCAATTAGGGTTAATTCCTTTTATACCCCATCACTTTTCCCCCGCGGCAAACGCACATGTGCCGCAATAAATCCCCGTTGGCGACAAAACACGGGTCCAGCGCGAAAGTTGCAACCGCGCTTTTATCAAGGTTCCCGCTATATAACCCTTGCGGGCGCCTCGCACGGGAAGCTACACTTTACAATATAGTGCTGTTATCGATCGCGGCTTCCCAATCTAGTGTTGTTATTGATCGCGGCTCTGCCTGCAGCTGCATTGGCATAAGTTTGGTGCGTTTGTACAGAACAGATGATTTGAGCAATTTTTAGTTCTGTGTGCCTATAATTCTCAAAGAGGAATTGAAAATTTCTCGGATTGGGTCCTCAACAACCAAACTTAGCCACGCTGATGTAAAAACGACTCCAATTATTGTTGGTAGACGTGTCAATTTAATACTTTTGATATATATAATTGCCATATCAACCGTGACTATGAGTGCACGTGTGCGTGATCACGTATATGATCTCCATAATTATTTCGGAGAGTCATTGCACTAGAAAGAGCCATTTCACTAGAAATAATTATTGCACTTGAAAGTAACAGGCGATAGATGACAATTCTAAAATGGATTTGTTTTTACATCGACAACAGCGCAGGGGTGCATTATATATTTTTCGCCAACGCTGTTAAGTTTGTATATAAGTTCTTTTCTCACATGCATAAGTGTTCTCCGTGGCCTAATCTTGATCGAGACATTCCAGGTTCGATTATTATTATTTTTTCTTTATTAATTGAGGAAACTTCAAACAGGTTGAGTTGTGCACGATATGAAAGTCAAATCTGATGATGTACTGTTGGTGTCGATTATACTACATACCAGGCACGCATAATTCTCTGAGAGGTAGTCTGGTGTGAAACAACCTCTGAGCTTTCTAGGATGTCGTTTGGCACCCTAGGGGCTGATTCGGGATTACAAATTTACATGAGCGATAACGACACTGGTTAGAACAAGAAATTATGTGCAACAGATTAAGATAGCAACCGACCTATAAATACTATCGACCAGCAGAACCCCAGCGGTGATAGTGTCCTTTTGAGTGAGAATATTATATTAGATAAGTATGGCAAGCATATATAATGTCATCGAAAGCACTACCGTTTGACACACACACAGTATCGGGAAGAATTTGCGTCCGTGGCTGATGCGGGAATTAAATTGCCTGACTAATGGTGTGTTTGTGCCGTCACAGAAATGGTAAAATCGCTGTTTAGCCTGAATGCGTCATATCGTTTGGTCAAAGAGGCCCAATTTTTCAAATACGTATCGCTTGAAAATTAACCGGGTTAGAGATCGCGTTTGAGCGAGCACGACGAAAACTCAGCGAAGAATATAACAAAAGCCGGAAAAGTCATTGTATGATGTCATGCAAGAAAACTTCATGTCGCTGACGTTAACCGAATTGCCGGTGCGAGTGAACACCGTTGACGACCTTGAAGACAGTGACACACCCGGCGAAAGCAGTGAACTATTCATCGAAGACAGCAAAGACGGCAAAGATAGCGAAACTCTTCATGATCACTCTCAAGAGAAAATTAATTAGAGAGATGCCTTCTGCAGATAATATATGGAAACACCAAACGGCATTTACACGTATGCATGACAATGTATTCATTTGCAGTGACAAAGAATATTCGGAAATGAAATACAGCCCAAGAAACGGCGGGATTTATGTGAAGAGTTATTCCGGCGCAAAGACACAGAACCCATGCAGTCAGTACTCAGGGACGGCACGGTAATCGTAAGGGAATTTCAAGTTCAAAGACAAGTTCAACAACACGTTTGAAATTATTGGATGTGAATGTACAATGGATGGTCATTTACTAGTTGGTGTGATGCACTGTCGCAACGGTAAGTGTACAGTGATTTTACCAAATACCAGCATGAAGAAAATTTTGTTCGCACAGGAATATCGATTTGATGTTAACCTGTGAAGGCTGCGGTGTGGCAAAATATCATGCTTATGAGACGCTACCCTGCCTTTTAACATTACCATCATGAATCCAAGTGTTTTTATTACGAATGACAGTCGTGTCATCAGATACTATCCAGTGCAGAATAATCTGATAAAGAGCCGCTTCAGGTTACACACACCATGAATCGAGGATAGTTAAACAGTATTTCATATTAAATAACGCAATCCTCGTATATATATATATATATATATATATATATATATATATATATATATATATATATATATATATATAACAAGTCGGATGTCATAGGGACGCAATCAATGCAAGGGCGTTTGTCTTGGAAAACGTGAACTTTGCGGCAGAACATGCCATTGCGAATACTGTAAATTCCACTTGCTCGCGTTACGTGTTGGTACCGGCACTTGACCATGCCTCAAATGTGCTATCGGAGTCAAGTCGCGCAATCGGCTTTACCGACCATGCGAATCCGTGGCTGAATATTACCACGCGCACCGGCGAAGACTTGCCAACGCAAGTGTAGAAAAAAGCAATGAAAAAGCCAACGATGCTGTCGACGTTGTCGCCGTCGAAAAAGATACCGAAGTCAATTAAATAATATCCAGGATTGAAGCTATTTTGCTTTCCGATCCTGGTAAAGTAAAAACAATTTATGTTGTATATTACAGTTGGCCTAATATCCGATCGCCGCCATTTGGGGGCCTCGATGCGAATAACTCGTTCGTTTTCTCGTCGGATGGAGGCGTCACCTGAAGTATTATTGAACTTCCCACGGGCACGTACGACATTGAATCGATCAATGATCGGATCCCACGGAGAATTTCATTTGTGACCAACAAAGACTCTAAAATTTTCATATACGTGCACGAGCCCACACTCAGCTCTGCCGTCTCAATTAAATCTCCACAGGACGCGGTGAATATTGCACAGACGTCGCTGAGAACGGTTCTCAGTTGGCCTGAAGCGTCCGAGATTCCCGCGGGCCTACGAATTGTACGCATGATATACAATATCACGCCAGACAGTGTCAAGATGAATTCGACGTTTCAGGTTAATCTAATATGTGAAGCCATTAGCGGCAGCTACCGTGCGGGGCATGGCCCCCACGCCTCTAACAACCTCAGCACTGCAACTGCCACGCAGGGTTAAATATTATTCGGGTTCTCCACGAATGCGCCCCCGGACGATCTGTTCTCGATTACTCCAATGGCGCCCATGTATCTTCCGTGTAACAATCCTCGACTCACGCACGTATGGACCTTCGCGGCGAGATACAACTGTACATTAGAGATTGACCTGACATTTAATGTATAGAATGACGGTCGTACGCGTACGTGTGACACGCGTGCGTGTTGTCAACGCGAGAAAACCAGTTTACGTGACATATTACGGAAATGGCCTCGGTGATGTCGTCCGGGAATTGTTCACGGGAGCCCCAAAGCTCCTTGTGGGCCTGAATTTGCGCGCGGTACCAATTGCTAAACCAGTTGCAATGCGAGTCGTTGATAGCATCAAAAGCGCTGCCGTGGATCGGTTGAAAAATCTGGGATCGCAGGCGGTTTTGTTAGTTCGAGATCGACTACGACGATTAGCGCGGCAACCAAAGGTTCCACAGGCACAACCAAAGGTGGTTGCGCTTCCGTCGACGGCAACAATGTCCTCGCCGGTTAGTAAATCATTAATGAAGCTGCTGAACAACGTCTGACTGAGTTAGCACAAGCCAATACTGATTCGATTATTGCAAATCTGGATTACGATTGTGGACGGGACGCAACAGGTATTAGACGAAACCGATAAGGCATAAAGTTTCACCATGGCAAAATTCAATGATGAATCCGATACCTTGTTTGACATTGACGCGCATGTGTTGGTAGATCGAAGCATCCAAGATTTTCAGTAGTATTCGTACCCAGCTAGGGTCCCTGATCAACGTGACCGAATAGAATTACAAGAACATGTCACGTCTAGGTATTTTCTCCCGTGTGAGGTTTTCTTGGAAATAGATGGAAAATTATACAAGCTGACGGTGACGATTAACACGACGGTACCATGGTTGGATTTGTCAACAACGGCATCGTGGCTCTGTTCAACACCACACGTTATATCATCAATGGAAAGGAAATTGAACATGTTTGGAGAACGTCGACGTCGCCACGACAATTCTCAGGCTCGCCAAATACAGCGAGGATTACGCGAGGTCCGCTGGCCCGTCTGTGATATTTCACAAGGATGGAGCCGATCACGCAGATCATAAACAGTATGTACGTAAGCGACCTCGACAGTTGACAGTAACGCGTATATAGCACCCGTACTTACCGGAGTCAACCCGAATTAGAACCTTGGAATTTTACAGCATCGAGGACAACTTAATTGTCGTTTTCGTGTGCGATTCCTCTAAATCATATATTCGGGTTTTGCAGAGATGTCCGCAAGGCTATTTTAGGAGCCAAACACAAAGTCGTGTTACACCGAAAGGGCAACGAAAACAATGCAATTTGGAGTGACGCCGACGTCGATGCTGATAAAGTTGAGTTGTCGAAATTGACATTGTGGATGCCTGTGATAACACCTTCTCTGACCACAGAAGCGCATTTGTTGTCGTTTATGGAGTCTGGAGGCGTGTCAACACTGTCGTTTTTCGCGCTCACCACAGACTCGGTAGGAAACAACGTTCAGCAGTTTTCATGGCGAATAAGCACACCAAAACACGTGTTTGTGGCGTTTCAAACCATAGCTCGGGTGCATGGCGGACAGACCAGTAGTGTGATGATATATGACCAGTTAGGAGTGTCGGAAGTTTCTTTGCGTTAAATTTTGTTTGACGTCAAAAACAATCATGTCGCACTTGCATATCGCAAGTTATGGTCGTACATGCACCGGCATCAAAACATCGACACAGGTTTGTAGATTTCCCAGCATGACTTTTCTACGTTGTACCAGATTTATTACTTTTCGTTGACTTGTACTTTCATGCACGTATCAGCAATTACAGATGCATTTTTGTCATTCTCTCTGACAAGACTGTTGTTGGAGGGCTCGGATGGCCGGATGAGGGTTAGTGACGCGCCTGTGGAAACTCAACAAGACCAAAAGAGCAAGCAACACAACAAAAATGACACAAATCCAACCCAACAATAGGGGGGAAAAACCCCACACACAAAAAAACAAACAAACAAACAAAAACAACCAAAAGAACAAAAAACAATGATAACATAATATAGAGTATAATCTGTAAAAATACAAAAGTGTGTTAGGGCATCACGGAGGGCAGAAGCCTTCGGGTTATGTCCTTAAACACGAATGGAATAAATCATGAAAAAGTACGAAATTTGTCTGAAATAACAAAAACTCCGATATAATATTAATGCAAGAGACACAGTCTAGAAAGAAAAGTAGTCCATCAGATCGAGTAAATGCAGTAGTGATATGCAACAATAGTAGAAATGAAACATCGATGGCGTAGCAATAGTAATTTTTAAAAAAATTAGTCTTTATAAGTTACCGTGGGAAAACAAAATAAGTGATTTTTAAAAAAGTTATACTAATACATAAAAAAATCTTAGAGGATGGCACATAATAAATGTATACGTACCGTATTACGAGCGCAAGGAAAATAGAATTAATAAAAAAATTAACTGAATATATACAACCGTACTCAATGGAAAACTTATTAATAGGAGGGAATTTTAACTTGATTGAATATATATAGGATATAAATAGGAGTACAGGCCTAACACACATAGATTTACTACTTAAAGGGTCCATCAGTAATTTTATTGAAAAAAATAAGATAATCGACGTAGGCCTATATAGAAAACTAAATAATGATAAAGCTGAATATGCTTTTAAGTACGGAAATAACTAAGTTAGTCGTGTGGATAAATTGTATATCTCTGAAATAGACAAGAAAGCTACGAATTAATGTAATATAGAAAAAGTAGATATATCAGATCATGATACAATAAGCATGTTTAAAAAATTTAGAATAGGAATAAATGGGTACAAGGTTTATGGAAAATGAATAACTCTATATTAGAAGAAGAATAGAACATAAAAATAATCGAAATATATAAAGGAATATGTGAATAATGAAAGCTTAAAAAATACAAGAATGGGAGTTGATTAAAGAACAAGTAAAAAACAGAAAGAAAAATATTGTACTTTAAAAGACAGACAAAGGAACAATTTGAAAAGGAGTGTTTTTAAATTCTAAATAGAGATAAAAACAAGGAAAGAGCTGCAGCTAAAGAGATATATGACTAAATTCAGGACTACAAACTTAAAGGAATAGAAATAAGATCAGGCAAATTTTGCAAACTATACACTAAAGTAAGAGGCATATACAAACGAAAAGAAATAAAGAGAGGGAAAGAAAAAAATCTAGAACGTTTAAAGAAATATAACAATAATAAAGGTTCGCAGAGAACTATTGAGAGAAATTATTGTTTGCGAAGAAATTAATTTCGTACAAATAAATAAAGAATCCAAAACAACTTGCGACAACTTCATAACTTTAAAAGAAATTATACAAGCGATTAAACTATAAAATAAAGGGAAATCGTTGGGATCGCATATACTCTTGACGGAATTTTACCAACATTTCCAAATACACGTATTATCGATACTTGAACTACTATATACATGTAATATTATTTTTTTACATGGAGAAATGACGAAAGAAAAAAGTTACAGAATCAAATAATTACAATAGAATTGAACATAGTTACATAGAAACTATCTTAAACAATTATGGCTTTAGAAATAACTTTTGCAAATGGGTTACAATACTGTATAAAAACAGCTTCATCCAAAACAAGTACTTGGAACAAAAACAGAAAACTTTAATATAGAGAGATCCGTGAGACAGAGATGCTCACTGCCAATGTTATTATATGTCATATCGATTGAATCACTATACATAAGGATAAATAATAACAGAAATATTAAAGGTATATCAGTACCAAATTTGAATAAAGAACTAACAATGTTACCGCACGCAGATGACTGCACAAATTGTATGGGAGATGATTACTTTTCTAAACATTTAGAAAACAAATACTGTGACTTTGCAAAAGCATCAGGCTTAAAGGTCAACCACGCAAAAACAGAGATATTACTAATTGGAAATTGACTTGGGAACCATCCCGGTTTAACCAGAAAACAAGAAAAAGCTTTAGGAATATTGTATGGGGAAAAGGCACTAAAAACTAACTTCAAACAGATTATTGAGAAAGTTCGAAATAACATCGAAATATGGTCTTACTCTAAACTAAGCACAATTGAAAGAATACAAATCGCACACACTTACATATACAGTAGAATATGGTATGTTATCAATACAAATAATTTTGATGATAACATAGATATTCAAAATGTACGATAATGGGCATCCGCAAATTGACGTCAGTGGCGTTGCAGCAACGCGCCTTCCCCGTGATTTCGCCCTTTTTTATGTAGGTTTTAGATATGGCGGACATCGAAGCCTTCCTCAGAATAAAAGTGGTTTCTACTAGCAACTTTACTTCCGCTCTGATAGTCAACTTGACTGTCACTCTGATAGTATTGCCAGCCATATTTCCTGCGAATATTTACCTTCAAAAACATGGGTCACAGGAATCGATGACGTCGCTCAAATACAGTGCTATCTAATGTCGATTTGCGAATGAGGATCATCGTTCATGTTTGAATCTCTTTGGTTCTGATGGACGTACACCATCTTTCTTTCTGTTCTTCAATGATCTTTTGTATCATTAAGTGAAAAGTTCATCATCATTAGAAAATTTGATTATCGTTTGGGGAAAAGTCGATGATTTTAAAGAACTTTTGACCATATTTTTGAAATAAGACCCTCATGTAGAAAAAACGTAATTTTTGCCTTCAAAGTTAGGAAAAAGTTCGTCATAATTTAAAATGTTGATTATTCTTTAGGGGAAAAGTCGATAATTTTTTTATAAATTGTGCCTATTCTTTTGAAATAAGACCATCATGTGGGAAAAAAACGTAATTTTTGCACTAACGGCAGCTCATACAAATGTTAATATGCTATTTTTTTATGAAATAAAAAAATATGTATTTCAGTCTGTCTGGCAGACTTATGCAGAACCAACACCAGCGAATATGAAGGACAGAGGGAAACATATTGCACCCATGGTTGCTGTGGCAACTATCCCAATGAATACTGTTGCACAGAACCCGTCAGGTAAAAACAAGGCAAGGCTATGGAAAAGTACTTTATATTGACTGAATGCATATCTTACTAGTACGTTATCATTATATGTTATCTAGCCGTATTTCGTTTATTTATTTATCGTTACTACTACTACTACTGCTGCTTTTATTATTATTATTATTATTATTATTATTATTATTATTATTATTATTATTATTATTATTATTTCAACAAGCTTCAATTGGAACTGGCTGCTTTCTACTCTTTTTACCCCCGATCCTACCCTTTCCCGCAGTATTATGTCTTGATGACCTTCGTTAATATCTTGGCACTCCGGAGGCATGATACATAATGGAGCAGCCCATGCATTATAGTAAGCCCAGTGTCGTCAGGCTGTTTGTGAGTCTGTTGGATGTTACCCCACCGCAGTGCACCAAATGCTGTCGGTACGCTATTGATACGGTCAAGGCCAGATTAAGGTGGTAGCAGGCCCTGGAGATATTTCAAAGAGCGGACACCCCCCCCCCCCACGTCCCTCCCCCCCCCCAAAAAAAACCAACGAAAAAACATAAAAACAATCAAACATTTCACTGCCTTGCGGGGCCCCCCGACTGGCAGAGGTTTCTGCCTTCATACCTCTCAAAGTTCTAGCAAAATTAATTAGTGCAATATCTGGTCTTCGCTTTAAATTGGTTGGGATTTAAGCCTTTTCGTTCTCAACTACTTTTCTGCCAATCGACTCTGACACCGGGTTTCACTCTTTATCTCATACATATCATAAATACAGCTAGTTTGGCATTCCGCGTCTCGTATTCACTCTGGGATAGCTTTCTGCATTCATTAATTGGGTGATTTGCCGTCTTTTCCATATTTTTGTACTTTCAGCACAACGGACTGACCTCTTGAGCTTGTGGAGTTGCAGTCACGTTATCGACCATGAAAGCCTAGTCCTGTATTGCCATTAGTAGTCATTAGTAGTCCTTCCGACTCCTGTTTTATCACACTCAGTTCTGGCAAACTTTAGGTATCAGCAATTGCCTACTGTTGTGACAGCTGCACTTTCTTCGCCACTTAGATTTTCTATCCTTTTTTCCTCCACGCCTAATACTTCTCTTTTCACTTTGTTTTAATATGCCTTTTTCATGGACTTTGCTTTCTCTCATATATTTTCCTGTCTTTTACACTCATCATGCCCTCCCACATATCCTCCTGTAAAGGTAGAGTCTGTAGACATTGGCTATTGGGTTCAACGCACCATGGATATACGTCATCTCTTTAGTTTTTTTTGTTTAAGTCTTATGATTGTCGCGATCCATTTCACAATGACCGCTGCTCATCTGATCATCGATACCTCACAGGTAATAATGGCCGTGACTATGTTGCCACCATTCAGTGCCAAGCCTGTTACTTTTGTCAACCCTTCAAGTGCACGTTATCCTGGTTTTAGTCTCCACTTAATCGTTCCTCATATCATCTGTCTCGAGATTTTATAGGTATTTGTATCTATCTCATACTTCAGCTTGAATCCATCCACCTCTAGTCGTCTAAAAGCTGCATGCATTCTTTTCCCATCTGTTTCATGTGATTGATTCTCAGAGCTGCACATTTGTCAATTCCAAACTCCATTTGGATATCTCTGATAGCTTTCTTTACTTTTTGCGATATTCTCTAGGATATAGCCCCGAATCACTTGTTGTTTTCTGCGAGGTATCATGCTGTTGACTATTGATGTCTGCGTGTTCTTGGTGATTTCAATTAGCTTCGGACATTCCTGAATTTCTGAGTAATGTATTGTGTTTTGTAGGCCTTTTCTTGTGAATCGTTGCCATTCTACGTTTTTCTTCTGCCTCCTGCAATTCCTGCACATATTTTGTCCATCAGCAGCTGATACCTGGATCCTTTTGACTTTCGTCGACAGGTCGTTTGTTCTCGTATGAGTAGGCCTTTCTTTTCCAGGTGATCTCAGTTCTCTTAAGCGATCTTCGCTATAAGCAAAATTATTACCGTTGCCAAGACCGTTATACTGCAGTACTGGTCTATAGTTGGTCGCTGTTAGTCCTTCATTAATACTACTACTACTACTACTACTAATAATAATAATACATTTATATACAAATTGGATCAAGAGCTTTCTAACTCCATTTGCAACACCGCCAATGTGCAAAAATACTAATTGTAAGCGTATTCACCCTTCGAACAAAGGGAAAGGGGTCTTTACCCAGGAGCTAAGAGACGATTCCCTGACAAGAAATTTAAATATACCTGATACTACAGGTGACCACTGGTATAGTCATAAAACTGGACAACGAAATGGTGACCTCTACAAAATATTCACACACACAGAAAGAAGCACACGTATACTCACATAAGTGGGGACATATGACAATTTAAACGGCTAGGAAAGAACGCATTCACATCAGAAGTAGGTCTATCACCGGCAGGGACGACTTTGGACAACAGGCGTCACCAGATAATCAATCCATAAGTGTAAAGAGACAAAAGAGGAGGTGCAGTCTAAAGAGAGCAGCATGGTACTGTACAAGTAGGCCAGACCAGTAAGGCTATAGAATCCACGAAGTTTATACAGATAGACGAAATGCCTACTGTCAGATGACGTTGGATACATCACTAGATTTGGCAGGCATGGCACAGATTTGCTGAAATCAAAAAGGTACTAGAAGAAACATACGTACTCCTGAACCAACGTATTGCGAATATACTTGTTACAGGTGCCCAATATGGAACACAGGAAACATAAATATAACTGTTGATAAATGGGGGAGTTTTTAGCTCATTCTATCAAAAGAAGGTGAAATATGTCCGGAAATATGTCGGTCGGTAATGCATAAATTGCTCATGGGTGAAATAAAGAACATCCAACAAGTACTGCCAATACACCAAAAGACGTATCAGAAGGGATGTAAAAAATTGGCTAAAATAAGTACTATGATAGTCACCCAAGCCGATGGTATAAAACACATGCAGCAGAAACATCACCAGAAGATCGAAATATATGGATGAAAATTGAGACGATAGGAGAGCTGTCTGTTAGAAACATTTAGTAGAAGAGGAAAACCAGTGGATGGCATAACGGAAGACCTTTAAAGAAAATATAAGCTGCAACAACAGAGGACAATGACAAATATAATAGAAGAACTGAGACAAAATGTACAACATCAACTAAAATTAAAAGATATGAGCACATTGTAAACATTTCATGACAAATGGTCCATTCCAAACAAACAAACGCAAGCTATTTTGATAGCTTAATTGCAAGAAAAACAAGAAGAAGGAAGCCAATGACATGCCAGACCAACAAGAGACCACCCGATTCTGGAGCGACATATGTGACAGACCAACCAAAAACAAGGGCAATGCAGAGAAGCTAGAAAATGTGACATTACAGTGGTAAGCATGGATAACACGAATCATATGATATTCCATGAAGTCGAATTTCATCTCCATTTTATGAGGCAAGTGGAAAGAAAAGCATGAAGCACAACACATATGTATTTGAATAAAAAGCAAACAAACAACAAAACAAATAAACAAACAAAACACCCACTGTCGGTACAGTCATCTGCATAATCAAAACATCCCATAGATAAAATTCATGGGTGGGTCGGTGGGATTAAAATTCGTTGCATCCTTTCACGTGCCATTCTGAAGAGAAACAGGAAGCTGGCTGAAACCACCTCACCGATATGCTAACAAACAATCCAAGTCATTGAGACTGATGAAATTATTTTCCTTACACAACATTGCCATTTTATACACAATACAATTGACAGATTTTAGTGTCATAAAGCATGCTGAAATGTCTATTAATATTAGATGCACTTGTAATAAATCAATTATCAAGACAATTGATAATTTATATTAACGCAAAGATAATCTGAGCTACTGAATTTAACTTAAATACAAGTTTGAGATAGATAAAAAGACAGAAACAGATTCATTTAGATTGGCAAAGAAATAAAGTATAAATTAGATGGATAGATAGATGAGGAGAGACAGAACCAGCATAAAGTGGAATCTAAACCAAACATTTTAACAAACAATAACTGGAAGATATAATGTAAAGAATAACAATAAATTACACTGAATACAAAATGAATGACAGGGTCTGTCGGCTTTTGGGAGACGAACTGGTAGCCTAAATTGCAGCCCCTGGCACTCCAGTGCTTCGTTAAGAAAGACAGTACAAATATCTCTCCGAGCAGTAAATGCATAGGAAGGTAAAATATAAACTTAGATGTTTTGTTTTTAAGAAGTTGACTAGAACATAGAAGCTCCATTGAAATAACACAACAATTTCTAGCTTCATTGCATTGCCCATGTGTTTGGTTGGTCTGCCGCAACAGAGGCCAAGGGAGCCCCTCTAGTTAAGTCGAGTCAACCCCAAATTTCCGCAACTCTCCTACCCCCCCTCCTCCCCATCCCCAGGGTAAATCAGATAGGGATTGAAATCAGAGCCATTTTAGTGTCATAATCTGTTGCAGTCTTCCAATATACAGCCAAATGAGTGGTTATGCGACTACTCATCGCCCAAAAAAAAAAAAAAAAAAAATGAAAGTGTTCAAGTATGTTGTGGATTTGAAAAATGGAGCTCCTAAACTCCAGACACACTTTTTAAAATGTCCTTTGAATATTATTCAAGTAAATAGCATTGCCAATGCCTGATAGGTGATTACCATCAAAACGATAAGGATTTATTTCTACAAACTTAATATTTGGGCGCATCACTACTTTTCCACCACTTGCTAGGACCAACTGCTCCTTTGACACGTTTACGGGCCCTATCTACATTAACAGTACTGCGTGCCCCATACCAATAAATCAAAAAGAGTACTTCAGACGATACAACCACGTTTTTGGTGCCATAACTGCAAGACGAAGCAAAGAGCACTTAATATTGTTTAGCAGCTCCTTTAATTTAAACTGAGGGAGGTGATTTGATTCTAAATGGACCACAAAGTAGTTTGGTGGTGGACGTCGGGACAGCTTCTCTTGCACTGATATCATCGAATTTCTTCCACAGCATACCTCGCTCAGTCATTTAGCTATGGGAATTTCTATCTTGTAGTTCCACGTTGGGCCTCGTTGATCTTGGGGCTGCCCGTTTGACTACCCGGCTGAGCCAATGATCCAAATATAGGTGGAGTTACCTTAAGTCTTATAAATATAGTTAGCATGGTGCTAAGGATAAGGAATATTTGCCTATTAGATATGGCATTCTTGTATATTTCAGATTAGTTAGGTTGTAGCTATTGAAAAGGAATTTGAATTTATTATATATTTCATAATGAGATATTTAAATATATCAGTGGGAGAAAAATAATATCGCCACAGTGGCGATAAATCTTTTACCGTCCCTGCGGCAATATCACTTTGGAACTACTTTCTTTTTCCATTTAGGAAGTATATCTGCCCCTATGTATCTTCTTCAGACCCGTATTTCCATATGTAGGCCCATTTTATTTTTTCTTCTTCTTTTCCTTCTCTCTCTCTCACTCTCTCTCCAACAGGATGAATAGATCTAAAAATGTGTCAAGACTGTTGAACTCTATTATACATTTATGTAATCAATGAAAAGGCGCCGTCAAGAATGCATAAAAATGAACCCCAAACAACAAAAAAACAGGCTTCAAGTATTAACTTTGTTATAATTAGTTTTCCACATGAATCATGCAAATTGTCAGGGACTAAACTTACATGGCCTCTTGCTATTCAATATTCTCTCATCCATACAGTATAGTATATATGTTACACTCTACGACAAAACGGTACACATTTTGAAGAAAAACTCTTACATATAATAATAAAACTGTTTGAGTAGCAATTTTAACTGTCATCACAAGCATGTCTTAAAACGATGGAAAAATCAGGCATCGATTAGTGTCGATTGCAAACCGAAATTAAGTGAAAATCGAAATTTGGGTGCAGCGTCTGTCAGCGAAATAGATTGCAAGCCTGACAATACACAAAATTCACGTCTGAATGCAAAAAAAAAATTAACATTTTTTAAAAAAATATAAAAAAAATTGCAACCAAAATCCTTACAAGTTACTCACAGTCATTAAAATCTTTTGTTTAATGATGTTACGCCCTGATGTCTGTTGGAGCATTCTGTCTTGCTATAGCACCGCCACAGCAGCAATGTTCGTCAATCTGCGCAAGAAATGTGTTAACGAAAAATAAAATCTTCTTCATTTTCGCATGAAAACATTAATTAATTTGAAAAAATATGCAAATTAAAGCATTATATGTACAATCTAAATTTGTAAAAAGTCGCTGTCCTAAAAGTATTGTAAAATTTCGGAACTTCTTTTTATCGATGTGGTAATGCAGCCGTTAATCGCATTAACACAAAATGGAGAAACAAATCCATGCAAATCAAAGTTTTTTGCCTTTAAAAATATATAATAGAAAGAAAATCTACGTTTTTTTTAGTAGATATAAAGAAATATTTCACTCGTGAAGTGGAAATACAAAATGTTTCCACTTCACGAGTGAAATATTTCCTTTATCTACTACAAAACAGTAGATATCCTCTATGTATCTAGCACAAGTTCCCGAATTCCATCTGGCCTATAACTTTGTGGGTCAGGTGGCTGATATTTCTTCTGAAATGCTCCATATCCCCAGTACGGAAAGAGTGTCATTTGTAGTTTTGAGAGTTGATGTTCGAGAACTCTACACATCGTTTTACAGGACCTACAATAAACAGTCGAAATTAATATTTCGTTAGGGAAGCTCCGTCTTAATAAATTAGAAGCCGTTTGTCGGAGGATTATGGGCGAGATATTGCTTGATTGTCAATCTTATTTAGCAATAAAACTGTTTCAGTACCTTTTTGATCCGTCTTAGTTTATCTTACCACCACTCGCAAATGAGTTATGCCCATTATTAACACGTATGTAAAAGCTATAATATTTCATTTGAGCACCATCCAGACGCTTGCATTACAGTTACATCATGTAAATTTCTTAAGAACTCTAACTAAACTTCCAAGTCTTCTTTCATGCTATTGTATACCCTAATTCATGGTGTGGCCTTCCTAATGCTTTAGTTGCATCTATCGGCCTTCTACAGAAAGCCCTGCCTGATGATATTACCTGATAAGCGAAATTAGGGCATCCAATTAAAGACTGAAAGGACCGAAGTGCGATTATTTCCTACTTGAAACATTTTCTAGTTTGTTTTTGAGATTTAAAAGGTTTCCCTCTGGAAACCGTTTGACCGTATTTGGAAACCGAATGACCATACTGAATGTCTAATTATAGACCCCCTCCCCCGCCAAAATAAAAAATAAATAAATAAAATAATAATAATACCAATACTGAGGAAGGGCCTGCTATTCTTTTTCTTTTTCGTGAGACACATGGACACTTAGTTCTTCACAGGTGCAATGAAAAGTAGTCAGTGTGTCTCTATATTAAGAAGAGGATGCTTTTCCCACAAACAAGAAGTCATCAAGAAGGTGCTTAATGTTATTATGGTTGCATCTATCTCTCCCAATCCATTGTAAGAAGGTTAAAAATTTCACAAAAGATGCACAGTATTTACCGTTCACATGAAAACCGAGTGGATCAAAATTGGCAGGATTTATGTGGTGAGTCTCTGTTAAACGTGAAGTAACCTGTACCTGTGGTCTTAATGAATGTATGCTGTATATTGCCTAATTTTATGTATATTAGTTGCGAATCCATACAAAAGCTCTATAGAGCTTATGCCATGTATTAAGATACCAGACCTTAAATAAAATTTACTTGAGTTCATCTCTCAAAGATGCTTTAGTAGCTCCTGACTTTTATTGGTGCTTTTCAAGCAAAACACTGATAAATATATCAAGACAGATGTCCATGCATTGATGGAGCAAAGAGGCGTAAGTAGCTCCTGACTTTGTAGTGGTGCTTTTCAAGCAAAACACTGATAAATATATCAAGGTAGATGTCCCATGCATTGATGGAGCAAAAAGGCGTAAGTAGCTCCTGACTTTGTAGTGGTGCTTTTCAAGCAAAACACTGATAAATATATCGAGGCTGATGTCCATGCATTGATGGAGCAAAGAGGCGTAAGTAGCTCCTGACTTTTTAGTGGTGCTTTTCAAACAAAACACTGATAAATATATCAAGGTAGATGTCCATGCATTGATGGAGCAAAAAGGCGTAAGTAGCTCCTGACTTTGTAGTGGTGCTTTTCAAGCAAAACACTGATAAATATATCGAGGCTGATGTCCATGCATTGATGGAGCAAAAAGGCGTAAGTAGCTCCTGACTTTGTAGTGGTGCTTTTCAAGCAAAACACTGATAAATATATCAAGGTAGATGTCCATGCATTGATGGAGCAAAAAGGCGTAAGTAGCTCCTGACTTTGTAGTGGTGCTTTTCAAGCAAAACACTGATAAATATATCAAGGCTGATGTCCATGCATTGATCAAGCAAAGAGGCTTAAGTATCTGTCTAAGGTTAAATGTCTCCCCTTTTTATATCTTATTTTTTCCTAAAGATCCATCTAAAAGCATGCCTATTTCCCTAACCTATTTCAAAAGCATGCCTAAATTGATAAATTCTCTCTCCAATTATTTTCTTTTTTTAACTTCAGTGGAACGTGGTACGCTAGTGGGTCAAAAAACTTGGGGTTGGTTTTGAGCATCTCTGGGAAAAAGAGGCTAGGGCAAACAGTCTTAATTCAATGCAACATTATACCAAAATACAGCTTTTCATAAAGTCTGAATAAATTTTAGATGTGAATAGTTATGAAATTTAAGAAAGTTATTGGTTTTAATGCATGATGTCGACAAGTGTCTTCACATTAAAAGTTGTACCGTGTCACATGCCGTTCTAAAGAGGAAGAGGACGCTGACCGAAACCACCTCATCAAGATGCTTACAAACAATCCAAGTCACTCAGGCGAAATTCTCAAGTCAACAAGATTATTACCACAATGCCATTCTATACGTAGTACAATTTACTTGTTATAGTATCTTACAGCATACTGAAATGTCTAATAATACTAGATGCACTCGTATCAAATTACATTATCAATACCATTGATAATTTCTGGTAGTAGTAGTAATGTTGGTAATGTTGTTATTGTTGTCGAGAGAATATAAAAGAGAAAAACGAGTTCTATGGACGAAGAGATATTTTGAACAGATGTTTAGACATATGTATATTTTGCAGCACATTCAATGGTTGGGCTACATTGCTAATAGTGGTGTTCGTTTTTGGAGGCATCACACTCATCAGCGTCTCTATTGCCGTCATATGGAAATGTTATCGGACCCCAAGATACCCTGGAATTATAATAAGTAGACAAGGTACAGGTATACCAATTATATTTTAGACGGATATAGTTATTCGTCCAATAAAGACGCGTGTGTTTATCACACACACACACACACACACACACACACGCATGCATCTTATTATATAATACGCAGAATTTCATTATCAATTTTCTCACACTGGTAGACTGTGTATGCAGTGTGGGATCATTAATTGCTAATGGTTGGTTGTAAGCTGTCATTTTTCCAAGTTTGGCTGAATGTAAATTGTAACTTTTCGAGTTCATGTTTTTCAAGTGCTACAATCATGCATAATCTAAGTGCCACACCTATTTTTCATATTACTTAATGCAAAATTTCGAATGTAATTTCAGTTCAAAAAGTGAGTTCGAGGACGAACTCTTTTTAAAAAGGTGGGGGTAATGTGGCGTGTTGTCATTCGTGTATGTAGTCATATAGCGAGGTTTGCACTTTTGAATTTGAATTTGAATATTTGTTGCCACGACCAAATACTTCTTCAGAGTCATGTAAAAAAAAAAAAAAAAAAAAAAATAAAAATACCGATATAACGTCTACGTTGTTAATGTATAACAAGTGGTTTCTTTATTTTTCCATCCGCAATCCCTATCTTTCTTCATTTTTTCATCCGCAATCTCTATCTGCAATATTTTCCAATTTATATAATGTTTACCATATATTTAACACTTTTCCCACAATTATGACTTCCCTTATCGACAGTTGTCGTATGTGGGTCCCCAATCAAACATGTTCGATCTTTCCACTTTGGAACAAGGATTAACACGCAGTGTGACCAATAGTCCTTAAAGACCACGTTATCACCCAGATTGACTCTGAGTGCGTACATATATATATATATATATATATATATATATATATATATATATATATATATATATATATATATATATATATATATATATATATATATATATATATATATATTATATGTGTGTCTGTGTGTGTGTGTATGTATATTGAAAGACAGGAAGATGTCTATTATTAACGTGATTATTATTATTAGTAGTAGTAGTATTATCGACGTCGACATTGTTGTTATCCCGCTCACAACGAAGATGATAGGATATAGAAACGTGTTCCGTCCATCCGTCACACTTTCGTTTCCGAACCATTACTCCAAACTGTGCAAGATATCTCTGTCAAATTTGGTACACATATTATAAGAGTAATCTCTGTCAAATTTGGTACACATATTATAAGAGTAATCTCTGTGAAATCTGGTACACATATTATAAGAGTAATCTCTGTCAAATTTGGTACACATATTATAAGAGTAATCTCTGTGAAATCTGGTACACATATTATAAGAGTAATCTCTGTCAAATTTGGTACACATATTATAAGAGTAATCTCTGTCAAATTTGGTACACATATTATACGAGTAGTCCAGAACTGCTGTCCATCGATTCATTATCCACGCCTTCGTTTCCGGAGCAAAACTCCAAAACTGTTTAAGATACTTACATGAAATTTGGTACACATCTAGACTTGTAGTCCAGATGTGCCTTTTGCTATTCACAATTTTTCAGATTCACACCTTCAAAGTTTTTCATTCGTTTGTCTGTTCATCCATTCATCCATCATTCATACTTTCCTTTCCAGTGCATAACTCTAAAACCGTTTGGTATATCGCTTTGAAACATGGTACATCTATTGGACTAGTGGTAAAGAAGTGCATTTTACTATTCACAACAGATTATATATTTTCGTCCCTTTGTCTGTTCATCCATCTATCCATCGTTCACAATATCATTTCTGGAGCTTAACCCCTAAAACCGTTCGAGATATCTCAATGAAACTTGGTACACACATTAGGCTAGTGGTCCAGATGTGCCTTTTGCTGCTATTCACAATACTTCAGTTTCAATATTTGTAATATTCACTCATTATCCACACTTTCGTTTCCAGGGTAAAACTCCAAAATAATTTAAGACACCTCGGCGAAATTTGGTACACATATTAGACTGGTCGTGTTGATACACATTTCTGCAGTTTGAATATCGTTAACTTTTTCGTAAATTTGTTTCTCCAGCCATTCATTATTCATTCTTTCGCTTCCAGAGCACAACTCCAAAACCGTTCATATGAAACTTGATACACGTGTTAGACTAATGGCCCAGAAATTACTTTTGCTTTTCAAAATTCTTCAATTTAAATATTGTTTAATGTTTTGTCCGTTTGTCCATTCATCCATCCACTGTCATTATCTCTACTTTAATTTCTGAGGCAAAACTCCAGAGCGTTTTAAGATATCGCTATGAAATTTGGTACACATATTAGACTAGTGGTTTAGATATTCCTTTTGCTATTCCTCAGTTCAACACTTTTAACGTTTTTGTCCGTTTATCTTTTCATCTAACCATCCATTATTCACGCTTTCGTTTCGGGGAAAAACTGCAAAACCGTTTAGGTTACATCAATACAATTGTATTCATATATTAGACTAGTGGTGTTGATGTACCTTTTGCTATTCACAGTTCTTCAGTTTGAACATATTTTAACGCTTTCATTAATTTGTCTATTCATCCATCCATCCACCATTCACACTTTCATTTCTGGAGCAAAATTCATGGCGCCTATCACTTCCCTGTATACTTTGTAAATATAAACATCTTATATATTAAATCTTCGACAAATCCGTCTATCTCCTAGCAGTCATTTTGGTGGGACAAAAGATATAAATGATTCCGTTTTCTAATTGTTGTTCTTCTTCGTCTTTGTTTTTACTTCTCAGCCGCCAGAAGTTTGTCTAAAACTTTTGCAGTAGCATAAATAATTTGAAAAATAAAGCAAAGGTAACCAGATCTATAAAGAAAATGATCAAGTATGACACTGCAATCAATCTTCTGGGTACTTCGCACTGTATAATACACTTGTATCACTTCCACAATTCCCATTAGAAACAATATGTCCTCATATATGGCCAGCCGTTTTAGCATTCATTATTTTTCACCAATGTGAAAAAGAATTTTACGTATGCAAAATATTTTTATTTTTTTACATATGTCAATTAAAACATCTATTTCACATATTTTAAAAAGGAATCAACATAGGTGAAAAAGAATTTCATATATGTAAAAAAAAAACTGTTATTTTTTACATATATAGAAAAGAATTTCATATATATGAAAAAGAATTCTATGTTAAAAAAATCACATACCTGAAAAAGAATTTTATATGTGTGAAAAAACATTTAAAATATGTAAAATCAGCTTTTATTTAACATGTGTAAAAATCTTTTTCATATATATGTCAGTTTTTTCACATTTGTGAAATTCTTTTTACATATATGAAATAGTTTGACTATTTCACATAGTGTCAAAATAATTTCATATATGTAAAACTAGTAGAATTTCACATGAGAAATAATAATTTATTTTATATAAGTAAGAAAGAGAATTTCACATATGTGAAAAAATATTTCATCCATGCACCAAAAAAAAAAAAAAACAACGTTATTTCACATCCTTAAAATTCTTTATACATATGTGAACAAATTTTAAAGAATGTGAAAAAAACAGATATGTACATATGTGAAATAAATCATTTATTTTATATGTTCACAAGAATATAAAATATATGAAAAGAATTTCACATAACTAAAGTAAGCCTTTATTTCACATATGTAAAATTCTTTTTCACATATGCAGGATAGTTTTTACACATTCGTGAAATAGTATTAACATATGTGAAATAGAAAATTTATGCTTAAACGGAATGAGTCTGTCATTGTTGGGAAGTCATTTTGCGACGAGAACCCTTTCCTAACGGCCCGGCGCCATTTAGCGTCCAGATAGTGCAATAGGAGCTACCCCGGCCTTTTGTGTCATGTCAGAAAATACCGCTCGTGTATGAGGCGGATTGATTTCCCCATGTTCAGGGAAAAGACACCCCCCCCCAAAAAAAAAAAAAAAAAAGAAGAAGAACAACAACAAAAACAAAAACAATGAAAACAACAACAAACAATATTTCGCAGCGAAGTAGTACCACAGGCATTGACTTCAAATCACCATGCCTGAAAATGTTAAAACAAATGATATAAGACCTATATTTGGGTAGACCGGAAGCGTTGTCCTCCAAACAGTGTTAACGTAGACAAGACATGAAGCAATGGAGATACGTCGAGTAAAAGCGTCCAATAAATAAAATCAAAAAAGTACTTAAATCGTAACTGGGGGAAAGGTTTGGAATGTCTTCTTTACGGTGGTGTAAGTTATGACTAACTAAATGCGCAGACAGTATAAGAAAATTAGCACGGAGTCATCGAGAGGTCAGATTTCGAACCATGAAAGTTAGTTACCTTGTGTTAATTGGGAGTAGAAGAGGGTGTTATCATTAGTCCCCCCCCCCCTTTTTTTTACTGATAGAAACAGGTGCCTGTGAGTTGTACGCAGTTTATGCTCTGTTTCATGAACGTACATAGACTAAAGAGCAAGTCAATTAAACATATCTAACTATTAGATATATTTATAACTGAAGTAGCCTTTGAATCAATACGGTTAATTAGTCTTTTGGCACGTATCCTCGTAACACGATGGGTTTTATTAAGAATGAAATTCAAAATGGCTACCTCTGCCCTACATCCTACTGTGGTTACGAAACTTCACTCATCCCAATTTCGGAACAGGACAGATAGGACTCGGCCCCCCCCCCCCCCGATAGGTTACTAAAACGGTTCAGGACAGGTGGAGGTCGCGAAAGGCGCTTAACCTCAAGTAGATACGTATGGTCGGAGCTAGCTCACTTCTTACTGCGAAGCAATACGGTAATTTTCGATTGATAGGTCTTTTCTAAACCACTCTATAAAAAAATAATAAATTCGATAAGCGGGTCTTCTCTATTTAGCATCTGCCAATATTTACAACCGATCGAGCAGAGAATAGACAATGACAAGAACGCCTAACAAGAGAGATTAACGGTCCGCACGAAATAGACCGACTGTGCACTGATATAACTGAATGCATGCTACAAGCTGCACGAGACGCGCTTCCCATTAAGCGCTTTAACCCACACACAAAGCCATACTGGAATGAAACATTAAAGCGGAGTCATAAAATAGAACATGAAGCACGCATAGTCTGGGTCAAACAAGGCAGGCCAAGAGGCTTGCAGCACGAAACATATGCTCTATATAAAAAAGCAAAGCGTGAATTCAGGAACGCTCAACGAATAGCTAGTGAATCTTTTCTGAATAACTCCCTGAATGAAATTCAAGAAGCGGCCGAATGCGATTTTTACGCCTTTTTTGGCATCTAATTAAAAAAGCAAGCCGAACAAACACAAATCTTGTGTTGAAATTTGTTATGGTGGTAAGACCTATTCTGACCCACCTTCGGTAGCTGGTGCTTTTGGAGATTTCTTTTCTGAATTGTACACACCGACAGATTATGATATTTATGACAAAGACTTTTACAACTCAGTAGAGAAAACAATCTGTGATCTCAAACATTATTCTAAGAAGCACGTACATAGACAAGAAACTTTAGATGATGAAATCACTGAGCAAGAACTATGCAGCGCACTTCGTACGTTAAAAAAGTCGAAAGCTATAAGTCATGATCACCTTCGAAATCAGCACCTTTTCTATGGTGGTCCTCAGCTAAATAAAACAATCTTAAAATTGTTCAACTCGATATTAAAGCATGAATATATACCAAGTACATGGAGAAGCGGTCTTACCGTGCCCATCTACAAAGGTAATGGGAAAAGCAGAGCTGATCCCGATAGTTATCGGCCAATATCCTTGTTACCAGTGCTGTACAAATTATTTGAAAAAAATTTGCAAGCAAAAATTAATAACTTCTTGGTGACGAAGGAAACCATATTCCCTAATCCACAACAACAAGGCTTTCAAAAGAATCTAAGCTGCCGCACGGCCTCTTTTAATCTTCAAGAGGTCATTAATTATAACTCTGACTGTGGTAGCCCTACCTATGCTGCCTTTCTCGATACTCAAAAAGCCTTTGACACCGTTTGGCACGCTGCTCTACTCTTTAAACTATATAATTTGGGAATTCGGGGGAAAATCTGGAGAATAATAGGGAATACATATCAAAGTGTACAAAGTGCAGTCGTAGTTAGCAAATACCAGTCTAGATGGTTCGATATCAAGCGAGGCGTTAGACAAGGAGGCGTCCTGTCCTCATTTTTGTATCTGGTATTTATAGACGAGTTGCTACAGCACTTAGTAAAAAGCACACTGGGATGTAAAATTGGAAGTTTAGAGTGCTGCTGCCCTACGCTTGCAGATGACCTCACGTGCCTGTCAAATTCTCCAGATAACTTAGCTAAAATGCTAGAAATTATTCTCAAATATTCTAAAAAAATGGAACTACAAACTAAACTCTACAAAGTCATATATTAGTATATTTGGCAAGAGAAGAAATTCTAACTATAAGCTGTCTCTAACACTTGACGAAGAAATAATTAATGAACCCGACTCCGTCACTCACCTAGGAATACTACAGGATAGATCACGTCGTTCCATCAACCGCACCCGAAACGCTTGCAGAAGAGCAAGGCAGGTCTTTTTGGTCTTGCAAACGTTGAGATGGGTACCCCAAACCTAAACCCCAAAACATCAGCGAGTTTATATAAGAAAATCGTGATTCCAACCTTACTATATGGCTGCGAACTTTGGAATGAGCTTCAAAAATGTGATCTACTGGAGCTCAACAAGTTGCAACATTTTATAGCAAAAAAAATTCAGGGATTTCCTGAACAAACGCGGTCAGATATGTGTGAGTCAATGCTGGGACTAATAAGAATCACAACCGAAATTGATCGACGTAAACTTCTCTTCCTAGGTAAACTCTGCACCCTGTCCAATAACACCATCTCCAAACAAATATTCCTCATACGTCTTCACATGTATTTTGATAGCACCCAATCTGTACAATCTGGTTTTATCCCAGATATTTGGAATTTACTTCAGAAGTATGAGCTTACAGATTTCCTCCTGAACTTCATTAATCAATCAATTTTCCCTAACATACCTCAGTGGAAACAATTGGTCAACATGACTTTACTTGAAAAGGAAGAGACTACCTGGCGCGACAGAATCAATAGACATCCTGATTTTTCTTGATTTCAACACTTACAAACACAAATCCGCCCTTCTACTCTGTACCACATTGCGAGGAATAATTATGAACGCAAATTGACCAGGTTTATAGCATCCCTGTGGGTATTAAAGCCAGGACATGACGTTACTCACTGTCAAAAATGTGGTCAACAGTATACCGACCTCCTTCAGCATGTGGTCACATCGTGTATATTAAGACAAATTGCCAACGACTTTCACTGGTAAGTGTTGGACAAGTTTGGACTTGAACTACACATAGAATTAACTTACCCAAAGTAACGATGAATCACAGTTGCTAAAACTGTTAAGAACTGACATTGAAAGAAGACTTGACAAAACACGATTTCACCAGTTTCAGATCTGTTCATTCCAATTTCTCGCCCTTATATCACGAGTGTACTTCATAACCTGAAGACCAAACATGTGTCAAAAGCAAAAATTCCCAAATCAGCTCCTGCCAAAACTCTTTACCTATATGACCTTACTTTAAAAGCAAAGTCATTATCATTAATGGATCAGTACCGTAATAAAAAGTTTTTTTTTTCCTATAGACTTATGTACAAAGAGTATGTGCCATTTTGTATGTTTGCATGTATTTTCTAACTATTGATATTGTATTTGTTTCTTCCTCATCTGTATTAGTGTAATATGTATCACTGACTTTCTGGAATGTTTTCCGAAATCTTCAATGTAAATTGTTAAATGTATCTCTCTCTGTTCTATTTTCTATGTTTGTAAATGAACTCTCCTTATGGAGGAAATAAAGATTGATTGATTGATTATTATAGCATCTGCCAATATTTACAACCGATCGAGCAGAGAATAGACAATTAGATGGTGAGTTATAATCGGAGAAATAAAGAAATCTCTGGAACGTTATGGTACTTTCCAATGTCAACTTGAACAGTTACCGAGAGATTCGAATAATGAAATCCAACAGAACGAACAAGAAACAAAATGGTAACGGATGATTTTGGTACAAAAATGACTGACATGAACAAGAAGATAACAGTAAACACTACTACATTGTCAGAGGTGCAAAAAAATAATGATTTAACAGAGATAACTAAAATGCTAGATGATGAAAAAAATGAATGCGAATGGAAGCACGCTATGATCAATGAAAACAACTTATGACTGGTCTACTGCAGATTTGGGTGAAAATATCAAAACGATAAAATATGTTACAGTCACGAAGTTTTACAACAAATTACACGCAGAGGTTGAACAATTTACAACAGATACAAAAGCATATACTGATCGAAAAATTGCCACTAAAATGAGTGAATTAAAATAAGTTGGTAATGAGGGTAACAAAATATTCGATGATAATAATGCAAACAGTAGTGACGTGAACAACAAGATAACAGCTAACACTAATAAATTGTCATTGTTGCAGAAATTGAATGATTTAACAGAGTTAACCAAGATAGAGGGCGTCAAAAACAAAATTAATGCGAATGAAGCGGAATTATATCTTAGAGTACAACATTCAGTTTAGTTATTACAGATTCGAGTCAAAAGATAAAAAGATAAAAAATAGTTGAATACAAAGGTTGAACAAACTAAAATCGTTAGAAAAAAAAATATGTTGATGGAGAAGTGGTGACTAATAAGAGTGGTGCAAGACAGTATTGTCGAAAAAGACAAAAAGGATGAAACAACTGAGAAAAGATTTAACTGATTTTGAGAAAACGGTTACAATAGGTTTAAATTCATTTAAAAAATGAAACAGCTCAAAAGGCTAATTTTAAGTGGTAGAATCGATACAAACAGAGATTAAAAACTGAACTGAACATGGAAATGGATGTAAAGAGCATTGCACTGGGTGTTAGATTTAATGAATTAGGTTACCGATGAAAACAAAAATTAGTTTGATGAATTAAAACAAAGAAATCGATGAAAACAAAAATGTTTAATGACAAAACTAAAATAAATAGATGGAAACAAAAATTTTGAATGACAAAACTAAACTAATCTCAGGATGTGTATTGCTTTAAGATTAACCTTTTGCACCTCAACAGGTGTATTTTTCTGGTATTTAATAATTTCTGTACAAAAAAGTGGAAATAAAAACTCGTAAATTAATGCAAATATCACCTGGTCATAGTGAAGGTGTAAATGAAGATACTAAAGGTTTGTTGGATATTTTTCAAGCTGAAACTACACCACAACCATTGGTTAACAGTTAATGATTTAACTATACTCCATCAACTTTTACTGAGGCCATATTGCACACAATAGATGCTTTAGATGCTTTGAAACAATATGTCGTTCAGATAAAAAAATAAAAATAAAAAATCAGGATTTTAAACAATTTTTCCAACTTAAATATATATCATGTAAAACGTTTACCTGAAGAAACTATTGATTTTTTTCACTGTATCAAAGGTAAATAACTAACGTATTGCTAACTCATTATAGATCAAAGAAAAAATCTGGATACACGTTACAATGTAAAAGAAACAAAGTCGTACATCTGGAATACAACAATGACAGCAGTATTACAATTTATTACTCATAAATTCAGCACATTAAGTAGCTAAGAATCTCTACGAGAATGGATACAGCAGCAGCTATGACTGGAGGAGCAACAGCTAACGGTCCAGCTTTCTGGTCAAGTTACTTGATCCAGATGAAGCTGATGATGAAAGAATTAGACACGACAAAACACCAGATAGTACCAGAGAAAAACTTAAGAATTTAATGGCAAAAGATTAAAGACACTTGACTACTTGAATGAAAGACTGAGAGACACATTGCTTACACAACATATTGGTGTACTGTAGTAATGTGCTGGGTCAAGTTTATAGTGTTTCATACAAACATCCCTAAATTCTTCAATGATGTCACCCAACATTAAAGTATCTTTCTTCACGTAATAGTTGTGAATATCACCTAATGTTTGAAGCTTAAAGTGCGAAATCACATCTTTTACATACTGATAGTCAACATTTGATATTTTTGAATGTGTAAGTCACGAGTACAACTTTTCTTTGTGTGTGTGTGTGGGTGGGGGGAGGGGTATAGTTGTTTCATTTAACAAATGGATAACTGTATTTACGAAGAAATTGGGTTCCATCTGTTAAAAGTGATCCATAGTCTCAGTAAATTTTCTGTCATCTCCATTCTTAGCCAACTGTTCAAACTACTGAGCCATGAACCGAAGCTATCTACAAAAATAATCGTCCTTTCAGTTATTTCATTACCATCCTTCATGAAACTATCAACTATGATTTGCTTGCTATATGATATGTATTTCTCATCGTTATAAGGTTGTATTATTTCGATATCTTCATCTCGATGATTTTTTACAAGCTGATTTAGAAAAAAATGTATGTCTTGACAAGACAAGTTATACATGAACAAAGGGACGAATTTTGGAAATGTTAATTTTAAAATGTCAGTCGTTATGAGCAGGACCTCTATACGTTTCAATCAAATGATCGCGATCGCTAACTTTAATATCTTCTGTTTATTTCAAACAGATATGGGAAATATTATTTGAATTGTAAAGCTTTGAATCATCCTCTGTGTACACCATAGGTTTTGCATTGTTATGTCCTTATTCGCTACAAAATGTTGTTGCTATCTTACCCAACTACTTGTGCAAAACTTGAATGGAATCAGTACCTCTGTAAACGATTGGTTTGTAACATTTATGAATTGACTTGAGGTACATATAAAATTCTGCAGGTAGGTGCATAACATATTGTTTTTGTTTTTGCTGTCCAGTATGTATCTATTTGATAAATATCACTTACATTTTACTCGTGCGCAGTATGGCAACTTTGGGTGTGGTATGAGGATACTTTCAAAATCACAATTAACAAACAAGGAACTTTTAATTCTGATCATTTCAAATTTGAGAACGGTCTCCCTTCAAGCATGATATCAACTGTGTTAGCTACACTGTTAACATTTTTTGTTTTGTTTTCTGATAACTTTTTTTCGTGTATTGCACAATTTCAAGCATTTTTAGATAGATTTTTTTTCGTCATGTTTGTCTATATGCGATGACGCCAATTTTAATAAATATTTGATTCAATTGTTATTGTACATTCCATCTTTGTACTTATTCTGTCCCTTGAATAGAATATGATCAGCATGTCAGTGTGTTTTACTATCTCGGTCTCAATTACTCTAAGATCATTATTGTTGTTTGCAGTATTTCATACACCTCTACAGACATCTCAAATTCTTTACCAAATTTGCTTATGTCTTCAATTTTCATCGGACATATTTTTAAACTTGAGTACTTGTTCAAATTGTATTTCAATGATTTATTAGTATTTTAGGGGGTATTTAAAACTTATTCAGTAGCATACAAGAAACATCTATCATAAGTATTTTGTACACTGATGCAAACTTTTTGGTTCTTAACCCAATTATTCAGGCAAATCTATATACGAGTTTCCACTGAGCAATTGATATATAGTTAAATATTCAATCCTATTGAACATTGATTTCGTACTTTGACTTATTTCCTGTCCAAATTTGGTTTGTAAAATGTCAAATAAACATTCAGTGACATCATTCACTTCACCTTGGTTCATAGGTTTTGTTCTGTAGTAAAATTCTGTTTTGAATTTGTCCCACTTCTTCAATAGGCTGTTTTGCAAGTCGGATCATTAAATCCAATTGAAGTTTTACAGAACCAAATGGCCTAATTTCTGAATCATTATTTTCTTGAAGTATGGCTAAATACTATTGAAGAATTAATAAAAAATCTTTATTGTTACCACCATAAAATTGTGTACTTGTTTAAATTTTTCTTGAATGAATTTCTAAGTCTTTTCATTATGATTATGTTTACAATTTGCATATTTAAACGCCCTAATTCTTTTTTAGTTTGAGTATGTGTTCAAGAAGCTTTGATTTTCTTCTCACTTGCTTTGGAATCAGTATATCAAGTCAAGAAATCTTTATCATTGATTTATTTAACCAGCAATATTTCAAATATCTATTTCACTGATAATTATTTTGTGTTGCATGGACTGTCTCATCAGACTTCATATGTTTTAATCTGGTTGAGTGAGGAAGGGACCCAAGTGAGTTTTATTTTCACTAGGTAGTAAAGATCACACTTGCCCATCAAATTAACTATTTTTGAAAACAAATGAGCCAGAAATCCAACCCCATGTGGTTAAAAAACCCACTTTCTAACACCCAGCCATTAAATTTAGTATTTTTTGTTATCTAATGAGCTTGAAAAAAAACTAATTGAATTGATTTTTTTTATTGAGTGCTTGAGAAAAGACGTGCTTATCGAGAAAGACCATACTACTGCATAGCAACAAGTAAGCTAGTATAATATTAGTACCCATACCTCTTTTGTCGACAGCTATGACATCATAGCTACAAGTGAGTCAGCTACACCATACTTATCTGCTGTCGCAAAATGGTATAACACCATTTCTATCATGGGAAACAGTCTTCATATATCTCATGACAACATATCCCATACATTGGTATTTAAACCGATTTCATGAATTCTTGCAATCTCTTGAAATTATCCCTGACTATGAACAATGCAGTGTCGAGCAAATCTACCTGAAATTCGATATTGAATATGGTAACAGTTTATGCTTAATAACAGAACAATATTTAAAGCAGGGGACTATAATAGCTATATAGGTCCATGTTTAAATTAATGGAATATTTCACATTCAAATCACTCAATTTGGTGTGCAAACAATTGGTTTTTTTAATGCAACATGGCTTTGGTGAATTATCAGAAGTTGTTCTGTGTCTATTTTTAATCGTGGTTGGCTATTTTTCTATTGCAAATTCCAGCTTTCAGGATTTAAAAGGTTTTATTAATAGGACTACAATGGCAATTCAAGCACATGGGTAGAAAGAAATTGATAGGTAAACTTGTGTACAAATGTTTAATATTTGATGGTAAAAGTTATAAATGACATCAGAGATTTGAAGTATGCATTGAAATTACATCTTGCTGTGTTTCTTTAAATTGTGTGCATGTGTGTGTTTGTGTGTGTGTGTGTGTGTGTGAGAGAGAGAGAGAGAGAGAGAATATGAAAACTGGAAGCCATGAAGGTTGCTTTTCATGTTTGTTTCTCTCTCCCTCAACTGCAAACATTAAATCCTTTAGAGGCATCAATTTTGTGCATTTTTCTGACAATCTTGACTTGCAATATTTACATTTTTTTCCAATTTTTTGTAACAGGTCAGGAGATAGCCACTCTGACAACAGAGTCCATGTACCCAACACCAGCATGCCAGCAGCATCTCCTTTGGCAGAACTCCCAGTATTTCACACTGAACATTGAATCAAAACCACCTGTATATCAGGAAGCCGCTATTGATGCATCAACACAGCCAGCAAGGAATGATGCCCTTAACAGCTCAGCACCATAATATCGATTAGACTTTTTACTCTTACTGGCCAAGTTGCAAAACACGCAGCTTATTTATTTCACTTTTTTTTTTATTTTGCTGGTATGCTTTATTTTCAAAGGTTTTTGTCATTAGACTTTTTAAACAATGCTTGACCACAATTTGGATTAACATTTAAATTAGATCATATTCACAATAACAACCCACCACACATTATTGTGGTAACATATAGTACTAACATTCAGTTGCTAGAAATGATCTGGCAGTTACAGGTCACATAAGGTCAGCTCCAGGCTACATACTCAGTTGTAACCCTATATGCCTTATGATCACAGTAGTTTGAGAAACTAGAGTGAGTGTGTTTTCTCTGTTTTAGTCAGTTGTAATCTAGCCATTAAAGTAGTTCAAACTTTCATGTTGTGTTATCCTGCAAAACTTAACATATATGGAAATGTTAGTTTGCTACTACAGTCAGTTTAATCACAATGATGCTTTGATGGGACAACTCTCATATATATATATATATATATATATATATATATATATATATATATATATACATATAAGCGTATTCAATTAGTTCTGATTTTTAAAAAAAAATTGAAATCTTTCAATTTCAAATAACCATATAGATTGTACAAGTTCCAAACTGTATGCTGTGATATTTACACTAACACTATTGTTGATATAGTTGTTTCCCTTTTAGATGCACAATTGACTTACTGGGTAATGTGTTCTTGGTTATAAGTAGGTTTGATGATGCTGATAAACTTTCATTATAGACCAATTACATGTACCTACAAAGCCCCCCCTCCCCCCCCCCCCCCCCCCCCCCCCCCCCCCCCCCCCCCCCCCCCCCCCCCCCCCCCCCCCCCCCCCCCCCGTTGTTAAACCTGCACTCCAGTGTCATGCAAAATTTGAGTAAAGATGACATGACAAAAGTGCATGATGTCAAACCAAGCAAATCAGTCTGATCATGTAAGAACGGTCTTTTAAACCATTAGACACTGAAAGGTTTAAAACTTCTTCATGCTTCCATAACTGAGATCATGCAGTCTGTGCAAACAAAATATATGTGATATGAGTGGAGTAAGTCCATTAAATTCTGATCTTTTAAATATATTTTTGCATCTAATATTTAGGGTGAAAACTCTTGTATTTGAGAATTTGCAGAAACATATCAGTGAGTATATCTGGAATTATTTATTTAAACACGCAGAAGACAAGCTGCTGCCTTTTTTTCAAACATACAAGCACTGTATAGATATGATATTCATTAAATAAATTCGGTAACATTTACTAGCTATAGTGATCATGCAAAGCTTGCTGTGTGCAAACATTTTGCAGAGCATTTGTTAATTATATGAAAAAGTTTCGTAGTTTCTGCTGTGCAATAATTTCTCTTACACAAGCTTTCACTACTTCAGTAAGTAGCACAGCAAATTCCTTAAAAGGAGATTGCAAGCACAATAAAAAGAAACTTTAACTCAATCATGATATTATGCACAAGGTAAAATAATCTCAAAACAAACATGAAAATGGTTCCCAGAATTATTCCCCGTTAATTTTCACGAGAAATTTCATAATGTAGAATAATAAAATAATGTTGTTAATAGTCATCCTTATTACAGGTGTTAAATAGAATGACAAACACTTTGTAAACATTCATACGTTGTATTATGAGTTCTGATACATATCCAATGAGCCTATATATATATATATATATATAGAGAGAGAGAGAGAGAGAGAGAGAGAGAAAGAGAGAGAACTACAAATATACACCAAACAAAGCGGAAAGTGCTATACCTGGATTCTACAGAAGAATGCTTGATAACATTAACAGAATTTTTAAATATGAATAAATAATATTATCATACAGGTTAGAGAATTTTATTTCATACGAATAAAGATTAATTTTAATGAGAAATTTCATAATGTATGATAATATTATTTATTCGTATTTTTATATATATATATATATATATATATAAAGACACAAAAACTGATAACAGTGCAAATTCAAAATGGTTTCTCATTTCGAGCTAAACAAGCTCTTCATCGGGGAATAAATACCTTACATATACAAAACAGACACTAAACACAAAATCTAAGATAAATTCTGGACTTCTACATTTTAAAATCACTAGGGGGAATTTACAACAAGAGATATAATAAAACGTTGTGCCACAATAATAATAATAAACGAGCGGTTATCGTGTCTATCAAATAGAGAACCAACATGTTTTGACCTAATTCCCTGTTGTGAACAAAGGACAGAAACACAGCATGACCAAAAATCAATGCCATTTGCAAAAGATATTATATCCCGGTAGAGTTATGCATGGAGGTTCTAAAGGAATGATGTAAAGAGAATTGTGTAGCGGGATAATGGACAATAATAATAATGATAATAATAATAAAAATAATAATGACAATAAAATCATTAAAAAATAATACATGTTATTATTTGGATAAATATTATCGCAAAAGATTTTGTATGGATGAAAAACTGATGACTGGCTGTTATTTTGATAAGACTGCAATAGCAAGGTTAGATTTTTTCATTTAGTCCGAAACCTCACGAGTTTTCAATTGTAATATCCAGTATCATTCCTTACATGTGTGTTCCGTGTTGGTCCACCCCAAGTTTGATTCAATGGGTAGCATCTAAAGGGACTCAACTGAATGTCCTGTCAAGATGTAGTGGTTGGCGACTTTCACATTGATTTTGTTGCGAATGTGGCTTTTTATGATTATTCATTCACTTTCTGAAATCAACAGTTTCGCCAACATATTGAGTAGCACAGATCTTGCATGTCAGAAGATAAATTGCATCCTTGGCTCAACATCCTAACTTCTGATTGATTGTGTAGCTAATTCCTGTTGTCGAACTTCTGAAAGATACTATGGTGGGCATATGCTTGCAAATTATGCAATGCTTGTCTTTGCAGTGGGATGTGCCTGAATCTGTGGTCTTGTTGGAAGTTATCTTGGCATGTACTTGTGCATGACAAGATGGCCTGCCCAAATTATTTGCATAGAAAAATTCATAATCATATCCCAAGGTTTTAAGTCTTTATCTCTTCACTACACACACTGGCTTCCAATATCAATATTTCTGCCTTTGATTTGAAAATAGCTAATGAATAATTTAATAGGAAAGTTTTTCCACATAACTAACTGCATAATCAATATTGAATGATTCACAGCTAAGCTAGCCATCAGTATAACTTCACTGTACTGGCACAGTACATGCACAACCAGTTTATAGTTCATTACACCTTCTGTCACGAGTCACTTGTATCTGCATACATGCCATAACACGACGTGTCATGCGAAAAACACGATTTTGGACTCTAAAAGTCCCTCAAAATGATAGATGGAGCTAGGTAAATCTTCATCTAAGTTTTGGATTTCTTCTGCAAGTACAATAATGTATGCATGATACAGCTGAAACTGATTAAGTCATTATGTAATGCTATGTTTTCTAGCATAACAATGACAGATCATTGATCATTGTCAGCAACAATATCATAACACTTTGAAACATCATATAGCAAAGTTTGCACAATGTAAAGTTTATGCCTTTATGTGATCAATTTAAACTTGTATTCCTAGCATACATTAAATTTATTAAAGTTGTTTTAATTATACAATATGCCATTTCCTGCTATTTTAAGCTCACCTGGCTGTAAGGCTGAATGAGTTTATGGCATGTTCCTTCATTATGCATCTCGTGTCTGTCATGCATTATCCTTCCATCAACTACTCATACCTGTCAACTTGTACAGGAATCCCGTAATTTGTACAGTTTTTTTGTTTTTTTTTTTTTGGGGGGGGGGGGGGGGGGGTGCTGTGTATGGCCGTACAACCATTTTGTACAGTTTTTTATATTAAAAAAAAAAAAATCGGGCAAGTCCTTATTTTCCTGCTTTAATCACTACATCTACCTTTATTTAGCCATTCATGCCCTCTGGGCATACTGAATATTTGATTCTACCACTCTCCATGTATACAATTACATCCTGTATAACACCTAGAGGTGGTCAGTGATAACTATGGCATATGTGCACGTTCTGTTACCGCTTGACTGCATATTGGGCTAAGCGACCAAATTATCAGCAAATCAAAACACCTCAAACAAAACAAAGCTGCTATGATTAATTAGCAGTGTTTTAAGTGGCTTTGTTGCACTGTGTTTACTCAAAACCAGATCCTCACTAGTGGCTCACTTTGATTTTAATCCAGTGAGTCAGCGTAATTAAATTAATGAACGATACTTTACCGACATCAGTGTTGGTTTCCTTTATGAACTGATTAAATGACAGTAATAATTCTTTCATTTTTAATTGATTATAAAGACAATCAACTTTCACGTGCGATATTGCATTTGAAGCGAAACAATTACGCTAATTAATGAGCTCTGTTCGTATTTAAAAGAGAAAATATTTGTTATGATCACTTTAGAAGTAGTTGTCAAGCAAGCTGATATTTACTATGTGGATAAAATGAGTTTCCTAAAAAAAATTCACAAGGAAGGTAATAAGGACGATTTGAAGAAGTAAAATTCTTGTGAAAGTGGAGGGATAAAACGTAAGACTGCTACTGAGTGTGAGAATTCCTTAAACCAAGAGAGTGTAACAATTCTAACGAACATTTCACCAAATGGACCAGAGCTTGAGGACTATAACTCAGACACAGCTATCAACTGCTGGCTTAGTGCTGGTGCAGGTGGCAGACATGTACATGGACATTTTTTTCAAAATCCAGCAGTTAAAACATATATACATGTACCTGACGTAGCCAAACGTATATCAACTACTGTTTTAGAAAAATTAAATTCTCTTAGAAATAATTATGTTGTATATTATTTCATTTGTTCTTTCTATGGATTAAGTACATACATCTCATCAAATCTCGGCAAGTGATTAACATTTTGGGACAAGTGAAAAGTAAGGTGGCCATGTGAAAAGGTGGGACAAGTGAATTTTCTGAAACCACTTGTCCTGGACAAGTGGATGAAACATTTTTTTGCTCAGCCCTGTCTTTGGCATAAGGTTTTTCTGGTCTTTGTAAGTTTTTTTTGGTCTGGTGTACAGGTTTTTGTCTCAGGAGGTTGACAGGTATGACAACTGCCTGTTACCATTCTGGAGGCCACATTTATCATCCGATTTAAAACTTGGAATATGGGTTTATATCATCAAAATTTCAAACAAGTTTGATAATGAATTAGATTCATACATATTGAGGTAATATTGCATCTGACTGGCTTTGTTTCCACAATGGAAGCCACATTTCCAATACAATTTTTATCAACTTGGAATATATACTTATATTATTAATATCTCATAGAAGTTTGATAACGATCGAAGTCTATGCATATTATTGAGGTCATCTTGCATCTGATTGGCTGACCTTGTTACTATTCTAGAGGCTACATTTCTTATCTGTTTTTGATCAAACTTGGAATATATCCTTATATCATTAAGATATTGAACAAATTTGATAATGAGCGAGATATCACATTTACTAATGAGGTGATCTTGCATCTGATTGGCTGAGCATGTTCCATCTCTGAAGGCTGTATTTCTGATCTGACTTTGACTTTGATCAAACTCAAAATATTTGCTTATATCAAGATCTTGGACAAGATCAATAATAACTGAGATAGATGCATATTAATGAGGTGATCTTGCATCTGACTAGCTGGGCCTATCACCACTCCAGAAGTCACATTTATGATCTGATTTTGATCAAACTTGAAGAATGAGCTTCTATCAGGATATTGGGAAGGTTGGATAATGACAGCCACACATATTAATGAGGTAATCTTGCATCTGATTGGCACAGCTTGTTACCACTCTAGAAGCCATATTCCTGATCCAATTATGATCAAACCTGGAACATGGGCTTATATCTTCCAGACTTTGGGTGTGTTTTATAATGATAATGGTCCACACATGTTAATTGGATTTTAATAGTGCCTTTGCAGTGGCTCCAAATGTACCTGTAAAACAACACGATCATTTTCAGTTTTGTCCTCCTGTAAAGTTTGTCACTAAAATCTCCTTGATATCTTTAAGAATATTTTAAATACCAGTAGGTTGCACTGCTTTAACTAGAACAAATGTCGGAAAGAGCATGGAAACAAGCAGATTTATTAAATTTAATTTAGTTATGTTTCCTGACTTTTACAGGCCATGTTCAATGGGCTGATGATGTAATGAACAAAGTAGATAATTGAGACCTTACATTGATATTTGATGTTAGCACTTGTAAATATTGAGATGTATTTCAAATGTTGATGGACCATTCTTGCTGGACAAAGTCTTGTTTAGTACAAGAAAATCACCAACAAAATGCAAAACAAAACAAGCACGCACATGGCGCAACTGAAATACAAGGGCTGTGTCCAAGCATTTGAATAAATTCTCAAAGACAACTTGCAAAATTTGTAGACACAAAACTGTATACGTTTTTATGTGAATCTGATAAAATGAAGAAACTTAATTATACAAAAAGTTAACTATTATAAGTTAATTATTATATGTGACAAAAGATTCTACATAAAAGGGGCACAACTCTTGTAAATGATAAGCAAGAACACCTGTCGTACTTGTGTGAGATTCTGTAGATCATAAACTGAAGAGTACATAAAAATAAACTTTAATCGCATGACTGTGGACTCTAGACTTGTTTATACAGAATTTTCTGATAACTGTATATAAATCAAACTTTGAATAGGGTGACCACCATTTTGCATGCCTGTTATGCTGCTCTGTGGCACTGGTTATGTTGCCAGACATTAAAGATGTATTAACCAAAGTATAATAAAAACCAAGAAAGTCCGTCTTACATAGCCATCAATTTGTATATATGTATAGGTAATTTTTCATGAGCAATCTGTCAAGTTAAAATAGATTTTTTTGAAGCAAAAGTTTTCTAGGCATAAGTAATGGTTGGTTGGCTGGTTGTTGTTTTCATTAACAGCACTTTCAGCACATTATTTGACTATATCATGCAGAGAAAATGGAAGATAAGTGCATTTCCCAAAGACACACCGAGGTAGCCCATCGAGGCTATTCTGGGTGGGTACTGAACCTGAGACCCTTGGATTATGAGTTTGATCCTACAACAACTGAATTACCACAGATTCACAGGGAATTAGGCATAAGTAAATACATATCTACAATTTCAACACAAATGTCACAATTGGTGGCAGCAAAATATCACAATAAACTTTTTATTCTGCGTATTTAATTTAAATTTGAGATGATAGTAATATAATGATGCCCACTGTCATGTAGTGCTACAAAGAAATTAATTTTTTTCTTAACAAAATTTCCAACATTGTTTTATCAGGTCAACAACCTTGTATTTGAGGATCTGAGCACGTTTCACATGGTTTACTCTTCCAAAAAGCTGGCATATTTCAATATGCAACCAACGATAAAACCACCATTAATGGCTATATAACCTCCAATTACTGTCAGTGTTCCTTGTAAGTTCTAGCTGCTTTTCTCAGTATATTTAACTTGGAATTCCATCACAATATCCTACCTGGTCCATTTTGCTTTGCTGGTTAATGCACACATTTATTCTATAAAAAAAACATCTCAAAGTAGCAACATTCTTCATGGTTTGGTTTTAAAGAATTAAGTATGATGATTATGGAACAGAAAAGTAGTCCAAATAAATTAAAAACCTTGTTTTCAGCTCATGTGCCTCAGACTGCCATTTTTAAGCCAAAATATCATCTTTTTTACTAATATCACATCCGAGAGAGAAAGAGGAAGTTAGAATGTTCACACAATCCAATTACATTTTCTAACTTGATGTACCTGCCTAGGGAAATTCCCCAAAACTGCCGCATCTCATGCATGAGATATACGAAGCAATTTGATTGGTTTGTGGACTGGTGCTCCTTACTAAGTCATGCCGACTTAACCCATATAACCATTCACAGGTTAATCCATTTGACAAGCAAGATGCCATGGATCAAACAGAGCCAGTTTTACATATTTAGGTACTGTAATATACAGGCATTTCTTAGAAGATGTGTCATTTATTCAATATAATGAAATATTGGACATATGGACATGCCCATGTCGGGTCACAGGCAGTTGATGTGCATACAAAAATACCAAACTCTGCTACAATTATGGTAATATCTGTTATTTTGGAGCACTATTCGAAAATAAATTGGGCCTTGTGTTTCCAAACACTTAATATTTTGTCCAAAACTTGACTTTCACCAATTTATTAATCTTAACCATGCAATATACAGTACTTTTTACTCTCTTTACCCATGTTTCATTATGATGAAAATAATAGTAATAATAATATTTCAATGGTAAGAAATTGTAATATAAATTTTAATAAAATCAATACATGTATATTTCTGTTGAAAGGATTGGCTAAAAACTGTATAGGTTATATTTTTGAAAATGTGTGGATTGTTGTCAAATATTTCTTCCATTTGAGGCAGTTGTAGCAATCCCACATTCCCTCCTCCTAATCTTAGCTCATAAAGTTAACTGCAATATATATCCATATTTTGTCTCTTTTTCAAGTTCTGATGTCATTATATATCCATGAAATTACCAATATGCTTAAAATCTGACACAATCCTTTTTATTTTTTAAAATGTGGCTAGAAATGTAGATGTCACCTACAAAGCACTATAAGTGGTCTCATATTTGCATTTGCATTTTAAAGGTTTTGAAAAAGAGAAAGGTAACAAATTGATAAACATCTGGTTTTAAATTGTACAATTTTCCTCCTTTTAAATTTTTTTTCTCTGTGTTTGACTATTTTCATCATTAACAAATGCAATCAGATTGGTCCTATACATTTGTATGTGGATTGTGTAAATTCTCCAGTTATTATCATTTGGATAGTGTAAAGCACCGTATGAAGAAAATAATGGCTCTGTACAAAAATTTATTCAAACAAAAGTACCCCACAAATATTGTATCATTGTTACAATTGTTTGAGCAAATAAAATGTGGAGCAATGTACAAAATAATTTACACTTAAAATTCTTTAACTTTAAACAATTTTCTTTCACCTTTCTTTTCAAATGTACTAGTGTATATTTCACAAATTACTTTTTTTTTCCCCCAAGCATTTTTAGCCTGAAAATTTTATAACAAATAATGCATGGAGTAATAAAAAATGAATTTAAGACATGATAATTTCTTTCCTAAGTCTCTCCTCTGATAAAATTGTCTCTGGTATAACCCTATCCTCAGCTAACACAGGTACTTCAGGCTTTCTCTGTAAGCCGTTTTCATCCTCAGGGGAATTCTCATCTTCAAAGTCCAGCTGACAAAGTAAGTTGTCATTTTCATATGTTGGGAAGAAATATCTGAAACAATAAAGTTATTAAGTAATATGACAGCTAAGCTATTTGCCTAAGGCTGTGTCTTCAGCGGCTTATATAAAGGGGTGGGGTGGGTGGGCATGATCCTAATGAAGTTGTCATTTTCATATGTTGGGAAGAAATATCTGAAACAATAAAGTTATTAAATAAAATGACAGCTAAGCTATTTACCTAAAGCTGTGTCCTCAGCGGCCTATATAAAGGGGTGGGATGGGTGGGCATGATCCTAATGAGCGATGGATACCACCCAGCATTATTTATTTTATTTGAACTATAAATTAGGTAAAATTTAACAATGTCGATAGTGATGTAAGTTTCTTTAATTTACATGTTCACGAAAACTGTGAGGGCAAGTAATTAACCATCATTGTGATTTACATTTCTTCAAGGAATGTTCATGAAAACGGCCAACCATTCGAAGTTTGTGGTTTCCATCTGCTTCCTCCGCTTCAAAGAAAACATCTTAAACCAGCATTTGTTCAGTATACTGTGTGGGTCATAATCAGTTTATAGTGATCATTGACAGTATACTGTGTAGGTAATAGTTTTCCTTGATGCACCAGTCAATGTTGAATAAAGATGTTTTATATTGTTGATGCATGGATAAATCACAATATTTTCACTTTTAATAGAGAATCCCGATACAGATTTAGTACATAATAGACCGAAACATGAAACTAAATGTTGTAAACTGTTAGAAAAAGAACAGTTTATTGTTGTCTTTCTATCCATTTGAATAAAATAAACTATTCTACTTAAACCATGTATGAAAACTGTCTGTATACTTATATCTACTATATCTACCTGAGTAACTGCTGCTATGTTCACTTTTTAGTCTCTCACACATTAGTAGTTACTAATCCTCTAGAGGTTTGAAAGTATTTATCATCAAATACCATACATACATTTTGATTCATTCCAGTAAATAGTTTTTCCACATTAGTATTGTTTGTGTTTATATATTTACCTCATAGATTTATTGTTAGTCTAACTCCTATAAAAGTACATAATAAAAGTGTTTTAGAATCATTTTAGTGTATCTGAACATATACAAGAAAGACAAAATGAAAAGAAAAAAAACTTTGTTTCAGGTTGTTCTGGTAATTCAGTCTGTTATCCTCAACAGATATTTGCAATTATACAAGCAATGTTTGCGGTTTTGCATGCAAATTAATGTGAAGGATTGCATCTCCAATTATCAGGGAGACACTTGTTTTTTTCCCCAGTCAATTTATATATGTTATATTATTGTGATAATATCATACTGAAGACAATTATCATGATACAACATGGATGATGATACTAAGCCTTAATGCTGAACACAGCAAACTGTTTATGATCACTACTCTTACATCATCAATGATAAAAGTAATGAATTATCCAGGAATCACTTCCCCTCAAAGGTGCTTTAAAGGAACAAAACTAGATTTCTGCTTGTAAAATATGTATGCCCCCACTTCTGAGAAAAAGTGCAGGTCTAAAAAGTTCAAAAGTGTATTTAAAAAAAAGGAAAACATTTCTTAAATTACATGAAATTCTAAGCAGGTTATCTACATAAACATACAAACATGACTAAAAAATGTAAGTTGTCTTTGTCAAGTGGTGCTGAGAAATTATACTAAAGAGGTTTTCACTATAAAAGTCTTGGAGTAATTATCTAACAAGATTTCCACTATGAAAGTCTTGTAGAAATTATGCTAACAAGATTTTCACTATGAAACATACAGAGTAATTATTCTAGCAAGTTTTTCACTGTAAAAGTCTTGAAATTATTGCATTAACAAGGTTTTCATCAAAGAAAAGTCCAAGTCCAAAATGTTGAAAAAATGTATACAAAAAACTGTTGTAATGGCACACAAATCTAAACAGGTCATTAAAAACATGCCTACCAGATTTCATTGTCTGTGTCAAGTGTTTTTATGCCAAATCATGCAACTACTGTTTTCATAAAAAAGACAAGTCCAAAGAATTAAAAGACTGTACAATGGAAAAATTGCTGTACTGGCATAACAAAAAGTAATGTCAGTGGTATATTATACAGTGTATGCCCACCCACCCCTCCTTTTAATTGTTCTACATGTAGGTACTAGACGGGCAAAGCTGATTCTGGACAGCATCAACTTAGGGACCTTGTGACCATGACTTTTTAATTCTATAAGCAACTGGTTCCTTCCCTGACCATAAGGCAAATAATTGATCAACTTTGTTAAAAAATATGTTTAAATATACTACTTACCTACAGAAACAAAATGGTCTTTATTTAGGTCATCATGACCATGAACATTAGGCAGTCTATCCCAACATTTGTAGCATATTTGCTTCCATTATCAGTAAGCCAGCCTAAAAGTTTCATTCCATTATGTGGTGTGTAACTAAAGTTATTTTACAAAAATTTGCCAGCTGTTTGTGTCAGTGACCTTGACCATATGACCCCAAAGTCAATAGTTTTTTCCTTGCCATCCACAAAATTTGATCAGTGTTTTAGAACCCAAGTTATTGTGCACAAGTCAGAAATGGACAGACAGATGAACAACACCATATCATGACATGTTCTGCATTACAGCAGGCATATAAACTCTAATAAAGTCATCTACATGTGCATACAAATATGCCTCCTAAATTTCATTTGTCTACATCAAGTGATTTCTGCACAACAGTGTTAATAAGATTTTTAGGATGGGTGGATGGACAGGATGGTCTTGCTGCAATCAGTGTGGCAAAAAGAAGAGCAAGTGTCACATTTGATTCTGAAGTAATAGTACAGCAGACATCATACAATTGTATATGTCAAACCAGCTGGTACCAGCCAAATCATCTAAGAATAAACTTTAGAAACCCAGCCATATTACTTACTGAGGTTGATCCCAGATGGCTTGCTCTGGAATTTTATTGGTATGTACTTCCTGGTGCATGTGATCTATTAACTCCTCTTTTCTTGCAAAGTTTTGTTGACACCCTATACATATGCCAAGATGTACCTACAAGACCAAGTGAAACATATACAGCAACATTATTCTTGAAACAGATTATATTAAAGTGAGTAAATTTGAAATCAAAGTATTTGTAACATTTTTTAAAGTGGTCGTCCTTAAAAATCTCTATCAAAAGTTCACAGTTATGAAAAACACGAATACTGTACTAAAAAAGCTACATTGGAAGAAACTGATCATCTTGTTATAGAATGGATCATATCATATGAACAAACAAAAAAATTAAAAATTCTAAAAGCAAAACTCGTTGCTATGCTAAAGGGCTATTTATTTTTGAGTAGTAAACTAAAGGATGTATGCTTGTATATAACATGCCCAAAATGTTATCTGCAAAGATTTGTCTAAGATATATATAGATATATTGTGAATTCATTTCTTACCATGAGTATCCATCTTCATGGTATAGGAAAAAGATTAATTTGTATCAGTCCTTATATTTGTGAACATGCATCTGATGTGGAAGTAACTCCTGGTGTCATCACAGAAAGATCAACTTTTGTTAGGTTTCTAAATTTGTGGTTTGTGTAAACAATGAAATCCATGAATCAAAATACTGGGAATACTGAAGGCTTAGATGGTTAAAGTGACACTAACTGACATAAGATCAGATGGAAGATAATAACTCCCGAGATATTGCCATTCATGGTCCTTGATACTACTGTATGCATATTGCTATTCATGGTCCTTGATACTACTGTATGCATATTGCTATTCATGGTCCTTGATAATACTGTATGCATATTGCTATTCATGGTCCTTGATAATACTGAATGTATATTACTATTCATGGTCCTTAATACTACTGTATGCACATTGCTATTCATGGTCCTTGATACTAATGTAAACAGATTGCTACTCATGGTCCTTGATACTACTGTATGCACATTGCTCTGAATAATCTTGAACATATTTTTCTTAACTTTCTTTTCTTTATGTCACTAGGAATATATATTAACATCTGAAACATTATTTGAGGAATTTTTGTAGTCATTTCCCTATCAAAGCATTTTCTACTATCGCTTCAAGTATTACCATCAGTGGAAAAATATCAAAGGGACATAATGATTATCAGGTGAAATCATTTAGCTAAATTTGAATTGCCTCCTCAGCATATGAAATTGACCTGAAAGGCCAGGCAATCGATACTTTGTTACTAATTTTAGTAAGACCAAACAGTTTGTTACTATTAATGGTAATACAAACTATATTTGGTAAAAGAGGATGGACACTATGCCATAAGCTTGGAGGAAATCCCTTCAAGCCAAAAATCAGTACCCCATAAACACAAATCTAGCCATGGTGAGCATGAAATGTGTTGATATGATACAGATGCCCTGTCATTATTGCTTAGTCAAGAGAAGACATAACTCTTGTAAAACTTGTCAGATCATAATGACTAAATGAAATGTACATCTGTTGGTCACTATAAAAATTTCTACCAATTTTCATCACAAATCAAAATCTGCATGAGAAGATCTGCATGCAAGATTTTGTGATGGATGTATCAACAAATGAACCACATGACAAAAAGACGAGAAAAGAAAAACATGGCTAAAACTAAATGCCTCAGGCCATAAACAGGGTATAAATATATCAGCAATGCAAATTTTTGAAAGATAAACAGCAACAAATTACATTGACATCAGGCCCCATATTAATGAAGCTCCACAACTAGAATGCTCAAATTTTGCTTCAGTAATTTACATAAAATTAGAAAATTTGGTCCTAATAAACATGTGGTCACTCAAGTAGGTATTAATGTTACATTTACCTGCCTCCGTATGAAATTAACAAGTTTGACCTGTTGGTAGAAATTGAGGGCCAGCCGCAGTTTTACATCCTGCAAGTCAAAATCATGTAGCTCCTGGAATGAAATAAGCAAATATAATAGTTCATTTTACTTGACAGCACATAGTCAAATGATGGACACTGGTCACTTGGCAGTGTAGTAATTGTTCCGTGTATACCTTGCTGGCAGTCAAACACATTTTCTGATAATGAACAATACAAAGACAAAATACTGCTGGCCAAAATATGGGGGTAATTATATTTAATTTTGATTAGTTTCATAAAGGATTGCAATATGCAAAAAGTCGAATGTTGTATTTTTGTTTGCAAAGCAAATTTTCAAGATATGAATTGTATGAATTGTTAAAATTGTAGCAACAAACAGTTAGCAACCTTGAGTTCAAGGAACATGAATTTAGCTCAAAGAAAACAAAAAAAAGTGGCGAAGTGGCTGGTGATGATGATGATGATCTTTTTCTTCTTATTCTCCAATTTTACATTATTTTATATGTAATGTAATAAATGATGCAAGATACAACACAAAAAGAATTTGAATCATACAAATATATGCATTATACTCACACTCATGTGTGAACGGAGTTTTTCTGCATTACTGGAAGTAAATTCACAGTAAAGACAGACAGACTGACACCCTGCCTCTTCCTCCCAGCCTGACCATTCACTGGGGATAAAAACAAAAGCATTCCAAAGAATCTCAGCTATCTAACTATCAAGAATGCAAGGCATCTTTTTGAATTAAAAATACTTTTAGATACAATATAGTGTGCTAGAGTTTAAGTGAAATGCAGCTCACAAGATAACTCCCACCTGTCTGTGGCATAAATCAGTATTTTTAACAATGTCAAATTAGCCTTGGAAAGTACAGTAAAACTCTAGTGGCAACAGTTAAAGTGATCTTGGAACTGAAGCCCTGACAACTTAAACCCTGAAAAGTAGGTCACAGCAACCAAGGCTTGGTGTGTGACACACCTTTATCCTAAGATAAACCAACACCATAAGTTTGGTCTCAATAGGTGTGTTGATCAAAGAGTTACAGCCTGGGCAGAAAATACATATGGATAAATATGATGTCACAGATGACAGTGTGAAATATTGATATATACATGTAGAAAGGTTATCATATAAAAGGAAAATAACATGCCACAGATAGCAGTTATTTCTGTTGTACAAAAAGCAAAATGGAAGCATTTTATGGATTCAACTGCAAGAAAATTGCAGCAAGATATGAATTGGTGCAAATACATAAAAGTTTTGATAATAATGATTTGACAAAATCCTAACTTTTGTCCATCTTAATTATTCTACGAGTTATTCATACAAATTCTCCTGGTTTATCATTAAATTAATGTTAAACCCCACAAAACCAAACCAAACCTAACCTGAGTAGGCAATTTTATTGAGCCCAACTTTCCTCAGTCCAAATAAAGCAAAATACTGGTCATGTTGAATACAGCCCAATCCAATGGACAAATAATATACATTTTTTACTGTGGGCTAGCTCACTCTATCCTACCCTTGGGGGAGAAAGGACCATGTATACCATGTGATATCATGTATGAAACTTCATTAATATTGATATTATTACACTTCCAACACTTCTGTGACATAATTTACATAATGCTACAATGCTACGACAGAAGGGCCTTAACAGTCTCATACCCACTACGAGAATGAGATATACATAGTCCAAACATGTTTAAATACTAATGAGATATACATAGTCCAAACATGTTTAAATACTAATGAGATATACATAGTCCAAACATGTTCCAACACTAATGAGATATACATAGTCCAAACATGTTCCAACACTAATGAGATATACATAGTCCAAACATGTTCCAACACTAATGAGATATACATAGTCCAAACATGTTCCAACACTAATGAGATATACATAGTCCAAACATGTTCCAACACTAACTCTTCTGACTCTGTATCATCCGTGTCCACAGTGTCTTCCGGGATATCCTTTTGAGATTGTATTGCCTCCCAGTTCTTGCCAATTTCCTGTTGATTAAAAAACACATAAAGTTAGTAGAATATACCATCCAAAACATTGCAAAAGCCACTTTCCAATGGTTCCTCTTTCAACACAAAACAGAATTACTGATCCCTACTTGTTCATTCTTTCACCAGTATAAGAATTATTGATGCCTAACACAACATCAGCACTAGAGCAACTGCAATTATGGCTCACCATCACAAATCCACACTTTTTTATTGCATATTGCCTTCCCCACTCAACCACACCCCCAGTCAGTGACCTAGGGGTCATAATGCAGAATGCATCGCACATATGATGCATCTTCTTGCTATGACTGCATATATAAAGTTTGATTGGAAAATATTTCAGTTGTAACTGACATTTTTGTATATCTGATATTTGACCTTCTTCCAGGGACCCCAAGGGCAGGAGCCAAAAATGACAACCTTCATGCAGATGGTTATCCAAGGACAACATAACTACAAAGTTTAGTGAATTTCACCCAACAGTTTAGGAGATGTAGTAATGAACAGGTGGATGGACAGACAGAAGGTATCACAATATCCCCCATTAAAACTTGGGGTTAATAATACCTGATCAAATGTCTTGCTCTTTGTTAAATAAGTACAGATTGATCCAGTATTAACTGTGTATCCTGGATTATCTTCCATCTTAAACACAGCACTCCATCACTATAAGTCTCTTCATTATAACACAGTTCCTGTTTCATTAGGCTTTAGTAAAATTGTATGTATCATGTACTTCAATATTAAGATTGCAATGTTAAATGGCTTAGTTTAGTTTACTGCCTGTGTATGTTTATAAAATTGATAAATGTGTGCATGGGATGCAGGAACAACCTGTTCCAATTAAATTATATATTTCTACATCTCTGCTTAAGAGAACTGTTTAGTAGGATGTTTCTGCAAATTCTTTTCTTAAAGTATGTATAATATTCACATCGAACGAGGCATTGCTAGGAAAAAGCCAAAGTTGATGAGAATTTACTCTGAAAAAGGGGATGATTTGTTGAGGACTTCTTGAATTTGCAAAGGTCAAATATTATTTTGGGAGGTTTTGATAATCACTGTGGAGATTTGGGAATACAGAATTTTACAGTATTTCCAACACTGATTTTTGCTGTTTCTAAGTGAGGATGAATTCATATGCCAAAAGGTGGAATGAAGTTTGGTTTCTGAACATATACAATTTGGGATATGGGCCTAAATACTACATCATATGTAGGGTTAGATGGATTAGAAGATAGTTTGTATGCATACTGGAGAGTCAATTTTGTTTGTCCGAGATGAAGTGATGGTTCATTTGCCTCAATATAGAGGCTTTCCAAAGGAAAGTTCTAAATGCACCCAGACAGAGTCTAAGTCAGTGATTGTGAATCAGATCAAGCATCTGAGGGTAAGAATTACAAGCTGATCCATACAAAATCAAGCCATAGTCAAATTTTGATCTTACTAATGACTTGTATAACCAGAGCAAGACCTACTGATCTGCTCCCCAATCTGTGTTTGCCACAACTCATTTTAAATCCTGGGCTTTTTAACATTTGTTCCTGAGATATCAAATATGTGGAAGAAAAAGTTTGATTACGGTCAACAAAAATTCCCAAAAATTTGCTTTCCTCCACAACAGGAATAAGACAACCATTAAGATTGAACTGTGGGTTATCATGAATACAATGTAATCAGCAGAAGTGCATACAGTTACTTTTTTATTTTAAAAATTTGAACCAATTTTCTTCTGCCCATTTCTGAACTTTGTTCATGCTCATCTGTAGTTCACATTCGATAGTAAACATACTCTTTGATCTATAGCAGATCAAAAAATCGTCAACATATAATAAGCAGTCAATTCCTGGATTAAGGCATTCCACTGTGCTGTTAATTTTGATGTTGAATAGGGTGACTGACAATATGCTGCCCTGAGGTACACTCAGTTCCTTAGGATAGCTTTCAGAAAGGTTTCTGCCTACCTTAACTCTGAAGTTTCTATCTTTCAAAAAATCGGAGATAAAGTTAGGTAGGTGACCCCTACAACCTAGGTTGAATAGGTCATTCAATTTGCCATACTTCCATGGGGTGTCATAGGCTTTCTCCAAGTCTAAAAAGACAGCAACTATATGTTGTTTCTTTATAAAATTTTCTCTAATAATTGCTTGAAGTTTGACAAGATGGTCTACTGTGCTATTTTGGCATCTGAATCTACACTGAATATCTGATAGTACTTTCGTGGATTTGAGATATCAGAGCAGTGTATCATTTATCATCTGTTCCATGGTTTTGCAAATGCATCTTGTTAATGCTGTGGGATGATAGTCGGAAGGGTCAGTTTGATCATTTGCAGGTTTGGTTACTAGTATTCACTGTTGCTTCTCACCATGACGGCGTGAAGACACAAGTTTCACATATTTTATTGAAAATGATTAGCAGCGTATTTAGAGCTGTATCAGTTAAGTGTTTCAAAAGTTGACAGTGGATATCATCTGGTCCTGATGAAGTGTCATGGACTTCATCAAGAGTCTTTTAACTCGCTGAAAGTGAAAGGTTTATTATAATCTTCATCAAATGAAACAATCACAAGTTGAGTGAGGTACAGTAAGCATTTTACAATGGCAGTCAGTTGTTCAGTAAGCCTAATGGGTCGATAAGGGAAAGGTTCAGTTTCTAATCCTTTCAATTAAATGGCATTGTTTTGGTTATTGTAAACTAGGTACATTTTTCGAAATTTTGGTATATGTTGCAGCCTTATTCATTATAAGGTGGTTTAACAATAAGGCAGTATACTCAATGGTTCCCATTAACAGCATTATAATGAGGGAGAATTGTACTGAATTTAACAGATCTGACTTTGTTGCATATTTGCTGCATATTCTGTAACATAATAAAAGCCATTAATGATTACTGTTAACATTCTATGACTTTTGAAATGGAATGTATAAGTCTAGAAACTTACCAAGTAATTTATCACATAAAATTGATCATACTGAGTGTTTGTGGGGTTGATCTTCCTATGCTGTTTTTTCCTCATATGTTCCTTTAGTGTGTTTCTGTCTCTGAAGGTCTTTTCACAGTACAAACACTGTAAACTGAAATCAAACAGATGAAGTGACAGTTACAGTTCCTTGGATTATATTAAGCATATACACAGAAAATCAAAAAATGTTCATCAGTATAAACAATTTCAAACTTAGTGAGAAAAATATATTTGCAAAAGTATTATTAATATTAAATAGCATTGAAAGTTTATACAGGGTTTGTACTGCTGATGAATAACTTGAAGTTATTTGTTTTTGAAAGCAAAAGCATGTCCCTCCCACCCATGACAATGTAGTTCTGTCATTCTGTGACACTTGTATTTGACACAAGGAAAGAAGTATAAAGGATTTGTTTTTAAAAGCAAAAACATGTCCCCCAATGACCCCCAACAATGTCATTCTGTGACATTGGTGTTTGACAGAAGGAAAGGAAATATTTAATGAGGTAATACCAGTTAAAAAAATGTAGGAGTATGATATAGCAAGTCCCTGATTATTAAGGTTTAGATTTAGTTTTCCTCTCATAAGATCAAAACAGTTCAGTAATAATAATAATAATACTTTATTTATAGAGGGTGACTCGTTTAGTCAAGGACTATTCTTCCGTGAGGCCCTCTTAAGAAAAGTATAACTTTAAGCTGCATGCACAAAACTTAAGCTTTGCAAAAATAAGGATAAGTTTGACATTTATCCAAAAGAGGGTTTAAAAGGTTGAAATATTCAGGAGAAAAAAGAAAAACAAGAGTCCCTTGAAAGGACTCATACTCTACTGGCAAAAATAATCCCCAGGACTCAAGATAAGATTGTTTCTTCCTCTTTAACTGCTGAGTATTGAAACAATCTTTGATACTCTTGATAAACTCCAAATTTGGTAAGAAAATTATTTTTCTATGTTTGAGTTAACATGTTCACAAGATACATGTAAGTGCAGTACAAAATTCTTTAACAGGGCCTATGACCTTGAACCTGAATATCATAGAAAATTACTGAACTTGTCTCAGACAATGTGAGGATAAAACAATATGCCAAGTTTGCTTTAAACTATAAGTAATATTTTTTTAGAAAAAAAAAACAAACAACAAAGTTACATAAGTGGTATCATTCAAGATACTCTTCAGATATATCCACGAACTGGGTTAAATGATATAAATCTAGTAAGTAGCTCTAACAAAATTTGGCAACAATGTTGGAGGTCAGACTGGCACAATTTTCATTTAGTACCAAGTTGACCTCATAAATCTATTACTGAGAACCCTATATAGACACAACCATCCATTCAGGATGAGTAGCAATAACAAGATTTTCAATTTGGTGGCCATATTGGCCATCAGATCAATACCATTATCATTTAGGACCAACTTGACATCATATGAAGTCTTTTAGTGAAAACTCCATGTTAATACAACCATCAATTCAGGATGTGTAGTGATTAAAAATTTCAATCTGGCCACCATGACAGCTATATTGGATATCCAAGGGCATGTCCAACAGGTGCCATTTTCATTTAGAGCCAACTAAACCCCACGCTGATACGACAATCCATTCTTCTGGAGTAGAGATAACAAGATTTTCAAGATAGATGCCATGGTAGCCATACTGGATTGTCAGCTTGGCACTATTTTCATGTAGGACAAACTAGACATCATAATAACTCTCTTAGTGAAAACCCCATGTCAATATGACCATCCATTCAGAAGGAGTAGTGAGAAGATTGTCAAGCTGGCCACCATGATGGCCATATTTGAATCAGATTGGTACCATTTACATTTAGGACCAAATAAACATCATATGAAGCTTTTTACTTAAAATCCATGTTGATATGACCATCTGGACTGGAGAAGTAGAAATAAGATTTTCAAGATGGCTATCATGGTGGCCATATTGGATGTCCAAGGGGCACTATTTTCATGTAGGACCAACTAGACATCATAAGAAGTCTTTTAGTAAAAATCCCATATCAATATGATCATCTATTCAGGAGGAGTAGTGATAACAATATTGTCAAGATGGCACTGGATGTCAGATTGGCACCATTTTCATTCAAGACCAACTAGACATCATATTAAGTTTCTTTTTACTGAAACTCCATGTTGATATGACCATCTGCTCAGGAGGAGTAGCGATAACAAGATTTTCAAGATGGCTGCATGGTGGCCTTACTGAATGTCTGAGAGGCACCATTTTCATTAAGGACAAACTAGACCCTGGGATAAATGTGTTTCTAAAGTTTCATGGGGTCAGTCTATAAACAAGTTTTTCAAGATGGTGACCATGTTGGAGGTCTGATTGGCACTATTTTTAATTAGGATCAATTACATATCCTAAGATGTCTTAAAGTGAAAACTCCATCTCAATACAACCATCCATTCTGGAGAAGTAGCGATTACAAGATTTTCAAGATGGTCGCTATAGTGGCCATACTGTATGCCAGATTGGCAACATTTTCATTTAGGACCAACAGAACATCATAAGAAGTCATTAATGAAAATTGAATGGTGCTACAAACATCCATTTAGGGGAAGTAGCAATAGCAAGATTTTCAAGCTGGTGGCAATGTTAGGGGTCAAATGGCACCAATTTCATTTAGTATTAACTAGATATTATAAAAAGTCTTTTAATGAAAACCCCAGGTCTATATGATCATCTGTTCAGGATTGGTGATTATTGATAACAAGATTTTCAAGATGGCCACAGTGGTGGCCATGTTGGATGTCAGATCAGCACCATTTAATTTAGGATAAACTAGACATTATAAGATGTCTTGTAGTGAAAACCAAATGTTGATAGGACAATCTGTTCAGGAGGAGTAGCAATAAGATTTTCAAGAAGGCCAACATAGTGGCCATATTGGAGCTCAGAGTGGCACCAATTTTATGGATGACCAAATAGACTTTATGAGAAGTCTTTCAGTGAACCCAATGTCAATATGACCACCCATTCAGAAGAAGCAGCAGTAACAAGATTTTCAAGATGGCCAGTGTGACGGCCATACTGGATGTCCGAGGGGTACCATTTTCATTTAGGACCAACTAGACCTTGAAATGAACATGTGTGCAAAGTTTCATTTCAATCACCTCAATAGTGTAGTAGACATAGTGGTAACAAACAGACCACTGTATATAACCAGTAAAGCTAGGGAAAAAAAATCTTTTTCTTGTATATATTGTTATCTGCTGTATGCAGTCATGTAAAGAAAATTAAAGCTGACAGTATACTTGGGTAAAGGATATTCTAAGCGTGGCAGTCTTCCATTAGGTTAACTGAACAAGGCACCTTAAATTTACTTATGGAAGAACTAGGTGCATGTCTTGTGTAGCAGTAGCAAGCCAAAGGACAATTATTTTTGACAAATGTGGATGGAAGCTACTAACTCTGTTGTTTCATATTATCAGGGGCCTTTACAACTTAATTAGTAAGCAGTGGACTGAAATTCTCTTAGCTTATTAAGCAGGTTTTCCTACTATGTGATTCTTGTTAAGCAGGTTTTAATACTATGTGATTCTTGTTAAGCAGGTTTTAATACTATGTGATTCTTGTTAAGCAGGTTTTAATACTATGTGATTCTTGTTAAGCAGGTTTTAATACTATGTGATTCTTGTTAAGCAGGTTTTAATACTATGTGATTCTTGTTAAGCAGGTTTTAATACTATGTGATTCTTGTTAAGCAGGTTTTAATACTATGTGATTCTTGTTAAGCAGGTTTTCATACTGTGATCTTTGTTAAACAGGTGTTCCTACTATGTGATTCTTGTTAAGCAGGTTTTCATACAATGTGATTCTTGTTAAGCAGGTTTTCATACTATGTGAATCTTGTTAAGTAGGTTTTCATACTGTGTGATTCACACTAAATGGGTAATAACAAAGAATATAATAACAGATTTCAGGGGACAATGATTTCATTCATATTAAGTGTTTAGTAATATAAAGTTTCCATTTCTCATGACTTAGTGGGACTTGCATGACATCATTCATGCATGCACAATATGAGCTAGGGTGCTTGGACGGTGAGATAGTATGTTTCCCTGTTTTTCTTAAAACAAAATGTGTACAAAATTGCTTGGTCATTTATTTTTTTTTCTATCATGGTAAGAATGCATATACTGCAAGAATTAAACACGATACTTGTAAAATGGAATGTTGAAATCTTTTAGGTTTGACAAGATTCCTAGTTTTTATACTTACTTGTTCAATTTCTCATCAAGCTTGGCAAGAAGTTCATTTGTAAAAACTGGAAAGAGATACATGAGACTAAATGAAAAATAAATTACTTTTTATTGATACATTTTTATTGAAAACATTTTTCATAACTGAATATGCATAGCATATACATGTAACTTGGACAAAAAAGTATGGGATAAATGCTGAACAGTAAAACTTGCATATCTCAGTACAGTACTCCCTCATTATAACACTGTTCATGGCAGATATAGAATATACTGCCTTATAATGAAGTACATGATACATATAATTTTACTATCACTTAATGAAATGGGATCCATGACCGTACTCACCTTATAATAGGAACATTATCATAATAAATGACCGGAGAATGAGGGACTGCTGTGTGTTTATAAGTACCAATAAAAACCTATTTCCCTATCTGTCTCTCTCTCTCTGTATTTTATCCATATATTTTATAAATTTATTTTACTTTTCATTTTTTTGCTCTTTTGTACAAAGCTAAGCAATACTGAATATGTGAAATTTGTTTAAAATATCATGAACTAAAAAGTGGGCAAAATAATGATATTTCACTTTGCTATGACCATGATCAATGTACAAGCCATCTGGATTTTACACAGTCTTGTGATGCTGTAAAAATGGATCAAGTTCCATAAAATTATCTCTTACATTTCACATTTATAGAACATACACAAAAGGTTCACAAATGGATCGGGTGAGTGAAGACTTAAATTAATGACCTAATTAACAGAATCTTTTTTTTTTCATTTTTAGTTGTAATTGTTGATCTCTTGATACATTATAGTAGACTAACCAGGGTTGGGATAAGCTTTTCATTATGCCACATTAGGACCCCACATAGCCACTAGTGTGCTAACATGCCATTAGAAGCTAATACATACATATGTACATACATACATATGCACATACATATATACATACGCACATACAGACATGTCAGCAAGCAATGGACAATGGATATAGCTCATTATTCATCAAACTCCTCAACCTAAGTGCACACACAAACTCAGATTTTAACTCTTGGATTCCATCTTACTTCTTTTAGTTTCATTAAACTACTTTCTATATTTAACAACATTATTAGACTGAATAAATTACAACTTTCAAATCTCTTGTATGTAAGTCAGTTTATCCAATGAGAACCAAACTTTAAGTTTGAGTGTGCACTAAGTTGAGGAGTTTAATCAATATGGAGCCTGTTCATCTACTATTTGCCAACAATGTTTCTGTGAAACATTCTAATTTTTAAAATTTTCGTTTCATAAAGCATCTATATTAAATAAAAGTCTTTATTTACAAATATTGCAGCCTGTAAGAATTTTGCATGGCAATACATATTTTTGTTGTTATCAAGTGAGACTGAGTGTATGCTAAGGCTAAAGATCTACAATTATGTAAATACAGAATCTGGCCCATAGGTCTAAACATTGTCTAAAATTGGCAATCTGATACTTATGTTCTGAACCCAGCAAATCCATTTGTTAGACTTAAAAATCTGCAAAGAAAAATGCAGTACGCAAAACAATAAGGAAAAAGACCAAGTTTCATCATCCAAACCCATTAACCTTAAATTCTAACTTTTAAATCAATGCTTTCCTTTCTCTTTTTTTCAACCCATTTTGTTTTTTCCCCTTGTGTTTGTGCTGACCAATTAAACAAACCTAGATTATCAGGTTGTCCTATATTAAAGTTGTGATCCTCTGCCATGTGGTCAAATAACAATGCCCTGAAAGAGAAAGCATGAGATCCAAGACAGGAGTATGTACTCATCTGAAAAATGATGAGCATGAACAATGGTGGTGACTATTTCAAAAGTTACAGATGTTGTCTTTTCACATGAAACATACAAACAAGTTCCTCTTTCTGTCGAACTTGCCTTTTATTTAGCTAGAAAGTAAAAAAAAAACAACACATTAACATTGAACATAATCTAAAAAACTGTAACATTACTTTTAATCTAAGGTGTGGACAGACAGATGAATGGATGCACAGATATGCACTCAGCTGTCAAAGTAATTGCTATGTCAAGCTTCTGCCAAGGTGGGTTCAACAAATACAGTGATAAAAATAACTGTAAATAAGTATGTGTACTTTTAATTTTTTTTTTGTCTGTAACAATCTTAAAATGTTAACTAGAAATGACAACAATAGCACTGTCATTTATTATATACTTAAACATGAAATATAGAAAATTATTGCCAAAATAATTTTCATATTTTTTCATTCCAATATTTTCACATGTGAAAAATATATCCTTATAGTTTCCCATGTGAAATTAAAAGATTTCCCATAATGCCATGAAACGCTTGATTTTGTGTGCCTACATAAGTTATACCAGCAGCAAGAAAAAGAAACACTTTGTAATCTAGAACAAATAAATAGAAATTGCATTACCTTTCAGACAATATGCCATTTGCATCTCTAAGAAGTTATTTCCCCTTACTACGATGACAACAATGATAAACGAGCTGTGATTCCTTGCTGAATTGGACTTGCTTTGTGGTCAGAGTAAAATAATGTACAAAATGTCAAAACTTTTTTTTACTGCAAGAGATTAGGTCATCATGATCCTACCACTCACTTAAGTTGCATATATTTATATGATCAGCCAATGAAAGTGAGGTGAATTTACAAAAAGGGGGCTGGGGTGGTGTACTGAAGAGTGAGTGTAATCTTCTAAGCTTCGATTCAGGAGTAAGTTTGGTATATAATAAAAAGAAAATGTTCTTTTCCTGCATAAATACCAGATATATTTCACCACTCTTTAAAATATCACATTTTTGTACCATACAATGAAATATATCTGGTATTTATGTAACAAAGAAAATATCCTCTATGTAGAAAGTAAAAATTCCAGAGGTACTACCATTTTCACATTATATCAAAAAATCCTTTAATGAAATATTTATCAATGATTAGCTACTGATATTACTGACTTTTCTGTTATATCATCTGGAATCATAAATCAGGCATATGTGATACACACTCAGAAAATCTTGCTGCTAAATAGTAATGTCATGTGGTAACAAAAACTCAGTATTGTCCTTATTGGTGAAATACAGTTTTCTCTAGTTATGGTGCATTTAAAGTTGAATGTATCTGACAATATAATGAATGAATATTCTACATAAAGTCTAGTAAAATAGAATGTTATGAATAACTAATCTCTACTCTCCTACCCCCAACTATTGTAAGTAAAAACTGATTAATTAACAAAACATCACCAGTTTATGCTGTTTTTGCACTATGTATAATATTCATGAGAGTTATGCAATAACACACCATCTGTAGAGTAACTTGATATGGATTGCTGTATCAAGTCTCACTTGACAGCATCTGTAGAGCAACTTGGTATGGACTGTTGTATCAAGTCTCACTTGACAGCATCGGTAGAGTAACTTGATATGGATTGCTGTATCAAGTCTCACTTGACAGCATCTGCAGAGTAACTTGGTATGGACTGCTGTATCAAGTCTCACTTTACAGCATCTGGATGCAAGTCAAACAAAATCTTAAGATCTCTGACACTGTAAACTTGATATGATATAACAATCCATGACCAGGCTATTGTATCAATAATGTGACACAAAAAAAGCCATTACCAAGTTAATGTATCAATAACATGATATAAAAATCCATTACCAAGTTACTGCATCTATAATGTAATACAACAGTCCATTGCCAAGTTGCTGTATCAATAATGTGATACAATGACCCTTTGCCAAGTTACTTTATCAATAATATAATACAACAATCCATTAACAAGTTACTGTATCAATAATGTGATACAACAATCCATTATCAAGTACCTTTATCAAAAAGGCGATACAACAATCCATTAACATGTTATTGTATCAATAATGTGATACAACAATCCATTATCAAGTACCTTTATCAAAAATGTGCATATATAGTGATCACAGAATTTTAAGGACTACAGTGACAGTACAATGAATAAAACACTTATTCCTTGTGCCATCAAAAACAATATGTTGTTTGTTTTTAAGTTTTCCAGTTTTCTCTATCTTAGTAATCAGTACCAAACATACATCTCTTAAAGGTGGGGCAGGGTGGGATTTTTCCATTAAATTACAGCTAGAAACTGACTGGTTCAAATTTTGATAAATTCACCAACTGCCAGAGCAGAGAAGCAGACAAGGCAACCACCATGTCTGCTTATTGGTATGGCATGCCATACAAAATCTTTTTTTCTTTCTATTGGCAATTACAACCACAGGAATTAGGAGAAACTTTTGAGTATAAACTAAACATTTATTGAAAACCTTGGTGGGAAAATGATGATTTTGTTTGGTGCAGCAACACAAGTAAGTTATTTAGCGAAATGAAATTGGAATAAAATGCCTTGACCATGGACACACCACGGTAGCTGACCAGACTGACCCTCATAGAAGGATTCAAACAAGTACCCTTTTGGTCATGATTTCAACATGCTAACCACTGAGTCACTGCTCTGGGAAAATGTTGAAGGGATAACTGAACTAACATAATGACATTCATTAAGGCATTGGTGCATCAGACCTGAATGCTCAGGCAACCTATTAGTGTGCTTGTAATGACATAATACCTAATACCTTGACAGTGATAGTATTGGTCAGTGGTTCATTGGTACAGTTTTATGTTACAGCTCAACTGACATACAACAAAAGGTTAATTTAGGAAAGTGATTCAGATTTTGTCCTTTTTGTTTTGTTTGCGGAGCTTACCTATTTCCAGTGAAGTGTTGTCTGCAGAAGAGACACCCTCTTGAAAACTGGGTGTCCTCTCTTTCTCTCTGCTGACACCCCAACACACGCTCCTACTGACAAAATAAAATAATGTATTTATCTGTGCATGACCCACACCCAATTGTGGGTGGATATCCCAGGTCTGCTATCACATAAAGCACCCACAGATCTGAGTCTATGCTGTTCTCTTGAAATAATAAGTATAATAAACTGGACATTGATCTGCTGGCAAATTATGTGACAGCTGATCTGGGTCTATGCTGTTCTCTTGAAATCAACAGACTATAAGTGTAACAACCTGGATGGACATTGATCTGTTGGCACATTATGTAACTGCAGATCTGAGTCTAAGCTGTTCTCATGAAATTGTTGTACAATAAACTGAATAGACATTGATCTGCTGGTGCAAGATATGGGTATACACTTCTGCTGAAATCACAAGTATAATAAGCTCGATAGACACTGATCTGCTGGCACATTATGTGACATCAGATCAAGGTCTACGCTGTTCTCTTTAAATCAATAGTGTAATAACCTGGATAGACATTGATCTGCTGGCACATTATGTGACAGCAGATCTGGGTCTACACTGCTCTCTTTAAATCAATAGTGTAATAACCTGGATAGACACTGATCTGCTGGCTCATTATGTGATGGCAGATTTGAGTCTATGCTGTTTTCTTGAAATCGTAATTATAATAAACTGGATAGACATTGATCTGCTGGCACATTATGTGACAGCAGACCTGGATTGATGCTGTTCTCTTGAAATCAATAATGTAATAGCCTGGATAAACATTGATCTGCTGGCACATTATGTGACACCAGATCTGGGTCAGTGCAGTTCTCTTGAAATCATATTATAATAAATCATATTATAATAAACTGGATAGCTTAGCTAATCATTTGCAAGGTCACCTCAGTAGGATGTATGGATTTTGATCATTACTTAACTTGTCAGAGATCTTGATGATATAAATATACAGTGAAACCCCACTATAACGCGCCCCACTATAATGCGAATTCGGATATAACGTGATCGTGGCGTGGCTCCTAAAATTTAATATATTCATTCGCACATGAACATTTTTTTTTTAAAAGTACGAGAAATAGAATATAAAATGTGTATATTACAGTATCATTTTGGGGAAGAGATCGCATATGAATTCGAGTATAATATGTCTGTGGCGTGGTTCCTGAAATTTTATATACATGTACATGTATTTTTCTCGTACACGGAAAAAAATTTTTTTTTTAAGTATGAGAAATAGTGTACAAAAAGTTTATTATCATTTTGGGGAGGAGATCACTAATGAATTTGATCGTGGCGGGCTTCTGAAATTTAACAATTTCACCAATTTCTTGAAGTGTTATGCCAAAATAAACATTATCGGAAATGTTACTTATTATTGATCCATGAGTAAAGCCAGTAAGTCTTCTTTGTGTTTGTCTTCAATTCATTTTGTATACAATCATTGCTCAAACAACAGCCGACATGTTTTTCTTCTTTAACTGCATACACAACTGAGCATCAGACAATGTGGTGGTTGATAAAAGATTCTCACGATTTAATAAACATAAAAAAACATAAGCTGCCAACATGTGCGCTGGACTTCAATTCATCCTGTATACAATCATTGCGCAAACAATAGCCGACTTATGTTTCTTCTTTAACTGCATACACAAACAAGCACCAGACAATGCGGTGGTTGATCAAAGATTGTCATATGTGGGTGCTTATATAGAGACTGAGCTTGGGCGGCAAGATCAAAGATTGTCATATGTGGGTGCTTATGTAGAGACTGAGCTTGGGCAGCAAGATCACAGGGAGTTCAAATAACCACTCTCTATTACTTGGCACTGAACAAGTACAGCTGTATCAAACTCGTGGCTCAATCAAAGGGTTGTCATGTGGGAAAACAAAGACGGATCGATATCAGATAGTAAACGGTGTTGATACCCTATTCATGCTATACATTAGATGTGTATACGTTGTTCTCTGAATAAAGTAAAATATAGTAAAACCCTGCAATAACGCGACCCCGCTTATTCCGCGATAGAATTTTATGGACCCCAAATATCACGTTATAACGGGGTTTCACTGTATATTCCAAGCTTGGTCAAAATCGTATCAAAATATAACTTCAAGAGTGGTAATCAGCCTATTAGATGCAAGATCACCTCAATAATATGCATGGATCTCACTCATTATTGAACTTGCCTATGTTCTTGATGATATAAGCATATACTCCAAGTTTAGTAAAAATTGGATCAGAAATATGGCTTCCTCAATGGTAACATGCTCAACCAATCAGATGCAACATATTTCATTATTACATAACTCTTCTAGGAGAATGATAATATAAGCTTATTTTTCAAAGCTGGAGCAAAATACAATTGAAAATCAGTATCCAGAGTGTTGACCAGGTCAGCCAATCAGATACAAGATCACACCATTAAAATATCTGAACTTCACTCATAATCATATTCAAAGAGAGTCTTGATAATACAAGTCTATTTACCAAATCTGATCAAAATCCGATCAAAAATACAGTCTCTAGAGTGGTAAAAACCTCAGCCAATCAAACACAAGATCACCTCATAAATATACATAGATCTTGCTCATAATAAAAATCATCCAGCATCTTGACAATCTTAGCCTATTTATCAAGTGTGATTAAAATCGGGTCAGGAACACAGTCTTTCAAGTGGTAAGACATCAGAAACACAGTCCCTAAAGTGGTGACAAACTCAGCCAATCAGATGCAAGATCACCTTAATGATGCATGTGGATCCTACATATTATTGGACACATGCAAGCTCTTGATCATGTAAGCACTTCAAATACAGTTTAAAGTTTGATTAAATTCAGATCAAAAATATAGTTTCCAGAGTGGTAACAAGCTCAGCCAGTCAGATATAAAATCATCTCATTATTATGCCTGGATCTTGTTCATTATGAAACTTTTTAAAGTTCTTGATAAACATGCAAGATCACCTCATCAGTATGTATGAATCTTGCTCATTATTGAAATCATCCGGGATCTTAATAATATAAGCATGTTCCAAGTTTGATCAAAATTATGGCTTCTGGAGTGGTGACAAACTCTGCCAATCAGATGCAAGATCACTTCATTAATGTGGGTAGATCCCATTCAATATCAAACTTGTCAAAGATCTTTATCATATAAAGGTATATTCAAAGTCTGACCAAAACCACACCACAAATATGACCTCCAGCATGGTAACAAGCTCAGCTATCTGATGCAAGATCACCTCATTAATATGAGTGGATTTCACTGATTATCAAACTCATCAGTTTTTGATGATATAAGTATATATTGCAAGTTTGGTCAAAACTGGATAAGAAATATGGCATCCAGAGTGGTAATGAGTTCAACCAATTAGCTGCAAGATCACCTCATTAATATGCATAGATCTTGCTCATAATCAAATGTATTCAAAACCTTAATGATATAAACCTATATTTAAAGTCTGATCAAAACTGGATCAAAAACATGGCCTCCAGAGTGAGAACAAGCAAATGGTGAAGGATGGATAACAGACAAAGAATGATAGACAATGGATGCAGGGCCATACAATAAGCTCACTTGAGTTTATGGCCAGAAGAGCTCAAATCTGCATGTTGATCTGCTGGCACATTATGTGACAGCCAATCTGGATCTACAATGTTCTCTAGAAATCATACGTATAATAAAATGGATAGACATTGATCTGCTGACACATTAAGTGATGATAGATCTGGATCAATGCTGCCCTCTTGAAATCATTAGTATAATAAAATGGATAGACATTGATATCCTGGCATATTAAGTGATGGTATATCTGGATCAATGCTGTCCTCTTGAAATCATTAGTATATTAAAATGGATAGACATTGTCTTCTGGCACATTATGTAATGGCAGATCTGGATCTACACTGTCTGAAACTGGATGAATGTTATACAAGATAAATACAGTAGCACCTGTTAAAATGGAGTTTTGGAACTGAGAGGCATGGGGGTTAGGGGGCGAATGTCTTGGATGAAAATATTCTTCTCAAGTACTTGTCAATAAGCAGAAGTGTTAACTTTCTCTACACATTAGCAAGAACTTCATGACAAATTGAGCAATAGTACAAAAGCTATTATCTAATTCTCATCATCTGAACATTTCCTTTTGGAATCAAGATATAAATTATCAGTTTAATTAAACTTACAGATGGCCTAAGTATCATAAAAACAAGAGTACCATGTTTTGGTATATTATATATCTGCCCCATGTTAAATAGCCTTGTATATTGATACTAGTAGGGCATAGCTGACTCTGGACAGTGTTTACCAAAGGGTCTCAGTGACCTTGACCCTGAGTTTTTAACCCTACAAGCAATAGTTTCCTTTCCTGTGCAAAAGACAATCAATTTGTGAATTTTGTTGAAAGAAGATGGTGTGTAACCCAACATCTGCAAGCCCCCATCAGAATCGGAACCAAACATCTGCAAGCCCCCATCAGACTTGGGGATGCAGAATAGGCCAGATGCATCCTCCTGTATGTCATAAGAGGCAACTTATGGAGGTAACCTTTATGCCTTGGATGGTTTCCTGTGATGCTCCAACCGAGGTCTCGAACATTTTAAAACAGTGCAGTTTACCCTTTAGGGCATTATTTTTGTTTTGTGTGTCTTTTTGGGAATACCTAAACTTATTTGGCACTGTATTGCTAGGATTGTGTGAATGTGCCATTAAACCCTACACACATATACATACATACCAAAATCTGTAGCATTCTTTTCTTCCTATATCAGCAACCCCTCTTCAAAATTTGGTGCCATTGTGTGGTGTAATTATAGTTATTTTATACAAAACGTTTCCCTTATTTGTGCCACATTAACTTTATCCGTGGACCTTTTAACCCCAAATCAATGGGTTTCTTTCTTGCTCCTTGCATAAGCCATTGACAAGGTTTAGTCAAGGTATTTGGTCCAGAACCAAACTTACTGTAGAGAAACCATTGTTCTCATTAGAATTACAATTACCTTGATCTTTGACCTTTCAAATCCCCAAATCTCAAGGTGTCTTTCGTACCATAAGAACAAGTCATCCACTACATTTGGTAAAGGAAATTAATCTACAACAATATTTATTGTGTGGAAACCACTTTTCTTTATCAAGTCACCATGACCTTGACCTTTGACCTTTTGATCTAAAATTCAACAGGTGTGTTGTATTGTAACCTAAAGTGCAAGCGATCCACAAAGTTTGGTCAAAACACTTTGTCTAAAACAAAAACTTGTATGCAGAAGCTGTTTTACTTCATTGTCATAGTAACCTTGACCTTTGATCTTCTAGCTCCATAACTAAGAAGCTACTTCCTCCCCAAAGCGCAAGCCATCCACAAAGTTTGGTGAAGGAAAATAGTCTAGAAGTAAAGTTATTGTGTGGAAAGCATTTTTCTTCTTTGAGTCACTGTGACCTTGATCTTTGACCCCCAAAATATTGTTATTAATATACAACATCATGTCTGTTTTCACAAGTGTGGTACTAAACAGACAAAAAAAAACCAACAGATATTTAGGATTGAAAGACCCTAAACTATCGACTGATGCAGGGACCAGGAAGAAACATTCAAAGATTGAAAACACACACTCGCACATCTGCAAAATCTAAAGTCTCTTCTCTGACAAGGTCCTGGGCTTTCAAACCATGAACAACTAGGACGTATTATATGTTATCTAGTGAACTCCTTCACCAAGATGAGATTCCATGATGGCAATTAGTAAAATCAATCATTTAAAAAATGTTATGTAAAAAAGAACTGACAAAGCATGGACAGAAAAATTCACTTTGTGATAACAATGTCTTGCCTGTACTCGTTTATACAAATATCTATCTGCAAAGAGAATCAAATGATGAAAGAATCCTGAATAAATGCAAACACTTCAGCATGGAATTAAGATGGTATGGCATACCTGAATTTGTTAATGAACTTCTCAGATTAATATTATTTTACTTTCTTTCAAGTCGGAAGAAAAAATGATACTGCAGAGGGAAATAATTTGACACTGTCAGCTTGCCCCTAACCTTGGTCAAAACATTTCAGTATTTTGTACTTATTCCTTGCCCTTTCTGAATATAGTCTTTTATTGTATACTTATGTGTGAAATATAGAAAATTACTGGTGAAATATTTTTGACATGTGAAAATACAAGATTTCTAATCATGCCAAGTGATGCTTGATTGTGTGTGCATAAAGATGTTTACGTGCTCTAAGTCCGATGAGAATTTTTTGACCTAGAACAATAAGTTTAAACTGCATTACCCTTTCAAGCATGGAAATTATTTTTTGCCAATAATATTTAACTTGCCAACATTTGTTTCTCTATGAAGTTATATCCACTGTACTACCTCATCATCAATGTTAAAAACCTGGTGTGCTGAATCATCAATCGGACTTGTTTTGTGATTTCATAGGATAAAAGTTTTAAAAATGTCAAAAATTAAAATTTACTGCAAAAGATTAGGTCCTCTAAGCTTTGATTCAGGGGCAAATTTGGTAGATAATAAAAAGAAAATGTTCTTTTCTTGTGTAAAATACTGGATTGCAGATATACTTCATCTTGTGGTACAAGAAAATGATGTATCTTAACTCATGGCTTAATCACTCATTAAAATATGTTTTTTTTGTACCACACGATGAAATTTGCCAACACAAACAAAATACCATCTATACTTGCGTACAAGCCCATACCAACTGCAAATTGAATAGACCCAGATCTGCCGTCGCATAATGCTATCAGATCTGGGTCTATGCAGTTTGTAAGGACTAATTAGCAGAACAAACAGCATAGACCCTGATCTGCCAGCACATTATGCAGCAGCAGATCAGGGTCTATGTTGTTTGCATTTGTACCCGGCTTATACGCGAGTATATACAGTAGGTACACAAAGGTTCTAAAATCTTGTGTTGTTACAGTGTGCAATATGTCATAATGTTTAGCATGATATACTGGACTGTCATCCAGAATGTTAGAATAAACATGAATGTTATAATGTACAATTATTGCCTTTTTAGGAAGTAAAAATACAGAACAGTCACACATTTGGGATGTTTACCTCCTTAAAAGGCAATAATGGTTTTTATTTTACCAAATTCTAAACAGTTTGGAATACTGAACATGCCATGTATCCAGAGGTTTTAAGCTGCAAAATGTGTAGAACAACTGCATACAGTTTCACAACTTTAATTTATGACATATGTGAATTTTAACATACTCAACAACAACCAGTATGATGCACACTTAAACATCACAAGTAGGTTGTCACTCAGGGTGATAATGCTTTTGTCTACAGGTGACACAAGGGTATTCATATTTCAGGACTGAGTTTGTGTTATGCAATGAGGGATATATAATTTTATCTTTGATCATATGATTTAAATTAAACCAATGGGTGACAGTCTTACAAATGTATAATAATTGTCCATACAAACCAGTTTGCGTCTATGTAAGAAGTCTCTAAGTTGCTTATCCTCAGGATGGGTGTCGGACAACAGGTAATATTCTTCTTCTTTTGTTTCTATAAGAAAAAGTAAATCTCAAGGAATTATATTTACATTTTACCTGACATTAAATGAAAAAGTCTCTTTTATAACTTACCTGATGTGTGACATAATACATTGTAGCAGTCCAGTGTTTTCAAACTATAGACTGAAGTTATTTCAAAAGCTGTATGAACACATCTTAGATAGTTAGGCTGGCTGCATCTACCGGTAGTCTGACACCTGCTCCTTTGTATAATCAGCTATTTTCAAATACTGAAATTTTCTGTCCTGATGTTAATACAGTTTTTTATTTTGAAAGAAAACCTTTTGTGCTAATCAGTCAATCTTACAATTTTCTTGAGCATAAAAGTTTCAAAAAATTTCAGTGAGCACTAAATCAATGAAAATTAGATTGACATAAACAATATCAATTTTGCCAGTTTTCAACTGCTGAGCTATGCTGAATTCACAAACATTTGGTGACACTAAAATATCCTGATCTACAATTATTTGTAAATACAGTAACTGGTTCTTTTGGTGATTGTTCAGGTATGAATAAAGATCATACCTGCTTTGTTACATTCAAATATTTGTCAGTGCATTCAAAAGAGTATTTGAACTGAAGGCTCTGTATTCTGATTCCTATCACTGTAGAGACTCGATTTTATCAAACCATGTATAAACCCTACAGTGTATATTACATAATGCACTAGAAGTGCTAAAAAAATGAGATAATCTTATTTGCTTCAACAGTTTTGCCACCTTAACTTTCTCATATTTTCCTTATACATTTACATTATTGCAATAAATGTTTTATCATCTGACCAAGTAACTCATGAAAACAATAACATGTTTGAATATCTGGTTACCCTGAAATGAACTGCACCATGGAATTTTTTGTTCCAGATCTTGCTCTCATTTAACTTAAGTGTTCCCTCATTATCTACTAGCATTTATTATAAAAAAATACCCATGTTTTGTTAATTACTTTTCTTTCAAAAGTATTAAATCATTAATCAAATGACAAATTGTGTATTTGCATAAATGAGTATCTTTTTCATTAATTCAGCCTGAGAATAAATTAAATCTTCACTTACAGGTTTTATCACTTTTAGCGACTTTGGCCATTGCAAGCGCCAACATAGACATAGATGCAAATCCATGAAGGAAAACTGTAGGAATATTTGTTCTTTTTTTTTTTCCTGACAAAAAAAGGCGCTCAGAGAGGCACACAGGGTCAAGATTTGGGGGACACAGGAGATAGAATACTGTTTAATCTGCATCTTCTCAACTGATGTTGGCAAATGTGGGCAGTCATGTTTATTGTTCTACCTGAGAACTTCACCTCCACATTACATCCCAGGCAAATGGGAAGGTTATCATTTAATTTTATATCTTTCTTGAGGAATTTCAGCCAAAAATACTGCCAGCCAAGTCTTCATGTCTGCCAGGCAGCATAAAACATGCAGTTCAACTATTTTCTTGGAGGTCATATCTTTCAGAAGTATTTTTCTGGTTTCAGAACAGACACTGAATGAGACAAAAAATTCAAATGAAACAAATAAAGGCTGAATTAGAACTTTTAGGTGTATACTATTTATAGAAATACTACAAAAACCAGTTCATTGGCAATGTACCACAGTATACATACCACAACATACTGATATTGTTACGGAATTATGTATATGGAATCTATAGTGTGCTTAAACTTTTGGCCTATGACTCCTCTTTAAAGTTGTGTCAAATAGTGAGTCATATTTAAGTTGGGTTTAGTTGTACTATTAGTCAAAATAACAACATGTTTACTGACCTTTTGTTCAAGGTCAGAGTTGTTTACTGAATCTGGGGTACATTTTCATTAATAGATGCATTTAGTATTGCATTCTGGGTCATAATATGACACGTTTCCTGTTGTGAAATGTGCCATTTGCAAGTTGCATAAAAGACCAAGAAATACAAATTAATTTCATTCCATTTTAGATCTCGAGTTGAAAAGAAGTTTTTTTTATGATCAGCTTTTTGGAATCATCAGATTGTTTGAAATAATAGCCGAGCTGGAATCATGCTGTAATGTAATGCTATGCTGTATGAATAATTCAAAAAGAATTATTTATTGGACCATTCCTCAGAGCTACCTGGAGTTACATTTAGGACTTTCTCGGATGCCTCTGAATTTCTTAAAGATGATCTGGATTATATTATCTTTGGAACATCATGACAGTACAGACTCATTCATTCAGGACCATCATCTATTCAGAACATTCATTCATTACGAAGACTCATTCTTTCTTAACATTCGTTCATTACGAAGATTCATTTGGAACATTCATTAACTTGGAACATTCATTCACTTGGAACATTTTATAGTTTCTATATATACAGGACTTGTGATTAGGACACTAATAATTGTTGGATTATTTGGATTTTAATACAAAAAACTGTAAGTGTATTTTGATTTTCACATTAATTATTTAAAATAAATTGTTTGTTGATTTTTACAAACATTATTGGTTTCACTTTCTTTTTGTTATGTTTGTTCGAGCCATAGGGTCATAACAATATACTGTTTGAACCACCAACCACTACTAAAAACAGGTTTTACTGTAAGGCCTGTTTTTGTCTCAACCACAAACCACTACTAAATACGCGTTTTATCGTGAGGCCTGTTTTGTCTCAAGCACAAACCACAACTAAATACATGTTTTTTTATTGTAAGGCCTGTTTTGTCTCAAGCACTAAATACATGTTTTACTGTAAGGCCTGTTTTTGTCTCAACCACAAACCACTACTAAATACACGTTTTACTTTAAGACTTGTTTTTGTCTCTTAAGTGAGATAAAATGCAAACTGTAAAATAATACCATTTTTGTCTTTCTTTTCTGTCTTTATGATGGAAAAGAAATCATCAGGCTTCTCATCTTTCAATCTCTGTTTCCAGTAAAGAATGTAACTGAAAAATGTTCAAAGAGAAAATAGGCATTATTACAATAATACTGTATTGTATTATATATTTTTTTTTCAGATGTATGAATAATTGTACGTAATAAGAAAATTATCATAATTTTCAGCTAATTCTTAAGAATGAACATTTTGTATTGTTTAATAAGATCTGTATGAAATAATACAAGCATAAAAAATAATTATGATTTTATGGATTGATTCGAATGTAGGAAGAATTAACGTGTATGAAAAATTATAGTGTAGGAAGAATTAGAGTGCATGAAAAATTAGAGTGTAGGAAGAATTATGGTATAAGAAATATTATATTGTAGGAAGAATCATAGTGGATGAAAAATTAGGGTGCAGAAGAATCAGAGTGTATGAAAAATTAGTGTAGGAGGAATTAGAGTATGAAAAATTAGTGTAGGAAGAATTAGTCTTTGAAAAATTAGAGTTTAGGAAGAATTAACATGTATGAAAAATTAGAGTAAGAAGAATAAGAGTGTATGAAAAGCTAGAGTGTAGGAAGAATAAGAGTCTATGAAAAATTAGTGTAGGAAGAATAAGGGTGTATGAAAAGCTAGAGTGTAGGAAGAATAAGAGTCTATGAAAAATTAGTGTACGAAGAATAAGAGTGTATGAAAAGCAAGAGTGCAGGAAGAATAAGAGTCTATGAAAAATTAGTGTAGGAAGAATAAGAGTCTATGAAAAATTAGTGTAGGAAGAATACAAGTGTATTTTTTTGAGGTTCAAGACACAAAGCAGTTACAAGATTATCTCGATGGTGAGTATAATATTTATTAGAAATTTGAATATCCACATAAAGAGAAAAGGGACTCTGCTATGGAGCAGTGAAGAGACCATTCCATGAGGACTGTTTTGCCTGACCTGGACATAATGTCAGCTAATACGTTCTTCCCCGGAATGTGGTGCTTTACGAGGAATGTGGCTGCCTCATGCCTTGGAGAGTTGTCCCTTCCAAGGCATCCAGCAAAGAAGGTTCCACCTCCATGCAAAAAGAAGGGGCATGTGAGCCTCCTTGACGTCAGAGACGCACTACGATGGACGTGTTGTCAGACCCTGACACAATGGCCCCTTACTCTGCTGATGCACTGTAAAACACTTCTGGTAAAAGAATCTTAATCTGAACAAAGGTTGAAGCAAACGGACTTCGAACTGTGCAAAGATTGAAGTGAACGCAATGCTAACACTGTTGCTGATCCAACAACGATATGCCGTTAAGGGTCTATCAAATGAATGATAGAATAAAATGACTGGATGTCTTTAATTTGCATAATTCGCACGCGTTCTCAACTGCTAGGCTAGCCTAGCAAAAGCCGTTTGCATAAAAGCTTTTTTTGGGGGGGGGGGTCGGGGTAGAGCCATTCATCATTTTTTCACATTTTTAGTTTTTTTTTTATATTTAGGTTTCCTTCAGTTTTGTTTTTGCTTTTTAAGGCTTCTGAGGTCAAAATGAAATTTTAGGGTTTTTGAGATTTTTGACCCTGCATAATGTATGAAAAATTAGAGTGTAGGTAGAATCAGAGTGTATGAAAAATTAGAGAGTAGGAAGAATCAGAGTGTATGAAAGTTACAGATAATAAGTATTGTATTCATGTTAAAGTGTTTTTATCTAGGCAAGATTACATTAAAAGGAATCAAAACACTAATTCAGCAAATGTGCTGTGATTCAATCCCAATATTATTGACTTTTCTGCTGACCAATAAAAAGAATGTTACTTGTATTCAATTGAAAACAGCATCAAAGCCTAAACAGATATCCAATTTCTATTGACTTTGGCCTTTTTGCATCGATGACAAAGTTTACAGGAATGATTCAGCCTGTTCTGGAAAGGTCACTTGCACTAAAAATTAGAGTTATTTCATTCAAATACAACTTTTCTGGAAAATGACAACTATCAAAGTTAAAGCTAAGCAAAAGTAGGATAGTCTTTGGTGTTGGTTTGACCCTTAGCTAATTAAATGAATCTCATTATAAATGTAGGAAACACATAAAGAACCCAATTTTTTGAGTAAAGTATGTTTCTTTGATAATACTTACTTGATCAAGTAGATTAAGAGCACAACCACTACCTTGCAAATACATCCCTCCCGTGCTTGTTTTTTGCAACAAAAGTCATCTGCCTACAGATGGATTGGCACCAAATCCCATCATTACATCAGTTACTAAAGAGGAAATGCGTGCTCTATCAGGTTTTAATGTAACTGTGGGGAGGCTCGTAGGGTGCCCACTTGACAAATTTATTTCTTCAATCAGAATACACTAAGAGGTAGAGGGAGTTACATCCACTTACCCTGGAGAAGGCCCAGTCTCTGATCTCTTATGTGCATAAAGCAGCTTTAAATCTTGTGAGAGATATGGGTTAGAGTTAAAGTGTCCTACCAGGAGAGAGGTTTCACAAAAAAGGACTGATTTCCCATTAGTGGAAGCCTGTTCTTAGCAATGAAAGCTGGAGCTGTCATTATTGAAACTGAACCATTGTGGCAGAACTGCAGATAGTCTGGATTGATTGACAAGGCATAGGTTCAAACTGGGCTTTACTCAACCATGTCAGAACCCATGGTAGCTTTCTGTTGAGACAAATCAAAGTTACAAGAAGGTTGGAGAGGTCTTTGTTTTGGCCTATATCCTCCATTCCATGATGTCAAAACATGTCTGAGATTGTGGAATGGTATCCTTTGAAAGTGATGGGAGCTAATGTATTCTCTGCAAAGAGCCAAAGGAGGAAGTTAATTATATGTGGTACCAAGGCTTTTAAAAGAACAATGTGTTTCCACTTGCACCATGGGAAAAAGCTCTCCACTTTCCTTTGTATGCTTTGAAAGTGGTAGGCCTTCTTTGTTCAAGTGATTCTGTCCATCACTTGTTCTAAGAACTGTTTTCCCCTGAAGGCTTGCTTGATATAAGCCAGGCATGTAGGTTCAATAATTCTTGGTTTGGATGGAACACTTGCATTCATAGTTGCTTGAGCAGGCGAGGAAAGACCAGTGTTGCACCTTGATCATAGGATCGTGGGTTTCCCACAATATTTTGTCCTGAGTCTGCCAAATCTTGACTCCTGTGTGCCCCCTGGGTGCACTTTTTCATCAGGAAAATATTAAACCATGTGCCTTCTACTTTCTTAGTGCATATCCACATCTCCCATTTACTGAGATGGAACCTCATGTATCCCGAAACTTGTATTGCATGGTCCAGTGGGCACAGCTTCGATCACCATTAGGATAAGTGAATCATCTAAAATAGTCTCATAAACAGGCAACCCAAGATGATGTGATCCACTGCCGCACTGATAGGATCCAAAGAAATTTTCGGGCTGAGATGCAATTCTTTTAGAGAATTGTGAACACCACTGAGATGATTTTCAAGGCACTTCATGAGGGAGACAGACCCTGTTTAAATTCATTTTGAATTTCATGAAATAGTTGGTAAAATGATGGGATGGAATGAAATTTGATTTGTCCTTGTTGACAAGGAATCCAAGGTGAAGCAGAAGTGAAACAAGGGATTTCATGTCTTGATCTAGAATATAACTCACCAGAAACTTCTGCAGAATGTTGTCCAAGTAGCTGGAAGTCACAGATGTTCAGGTGGCTCTGGAGTGCAACACAACTTTGTCCATAATTCTTATGAAGACTCAGGGACTGATATTTAAACCAATGGGGACAGCTCTGAATTGGTACATCATAATAACCTTTAGGATTACGGTGTAACAATTCAGGGCTCTCCACTTTGGTGCACTACATTCAATGCAAACTTCAGGAATTTAATATAAGTCTTGTGAATTGGAATATGGAGGTACATATCTTGAAGATCCAAACTGGTTGCAAAATCTCCCTCCTGAATGGCACAGAAAACTAGTCTCGGTGGATCCATTCTGAACCATGGTGCCCAAATGAAAAGGCTGAAAGAGGCTAGATCTATGACTGGCCAAGCGTGTCATTTGACCTTAGACACTCAGAACAGTATGGAATAAAATCCTGGTGAGTGTACATTCTGAACAATCTCTATCACCCTTTTGTGAGATTATCTATCGACCCTGAATGTGTCTTGGGATGTCTGTAGCTAAGAGAACCCTTGACAATGGCAGAGGGGTGCTGAACAAGATCTGTTGGCCCTCTAAGATGATTTGCATGATCCAAGGGTCATCAGGGTAAAGTCTTTCCCATTCTGGAGCAAAGTGTTTGAGTCTTTCCCCCACAAAGATGTCTTGGATTTTTACCTGTGTGAGGTCTGCTTCTTTGACAGTCTGTTTTTGTTATCTAAGTGTGGCCTTATGGTGTTTCTCAGAATTGCTCAAATGATGTGAAGGCACAAGTAGAATCAATTTTGCAAGGTCTTGAATACTTTCTAACATATGCAAAAGCAGTAACTAATGATGGGAACTGGCGACAATCCCTCTACTCAAGGGCAGATCACTCTTGTCCGACTTCCACCTTATTTGGTAAATGACTTTTAGCACTTTTGTTACTAAAAAGAAGCTTTGGAGGGCTGGATCTGCGAGGTATTGGCTGTACTCCCAATGTATCATGATTGGGTAATGTATTTAAAGAACAAATTAGCTAGTGTATTGCTGCCAAAAGATATACAATCTGATTATACATGCAAAACAAATCTCTAATTTTCTTATACTTTTTGAGACTCCATTACCAATTTTAAGCATGTAAGTATACTCAATTTTGTATCTTTTTCTTGATTAATCTAAACTTGTATTACAAAGAATCAATCATTGTGCTGATACAGACTGACCTATGGATATGTATCTTTGTATTGTACTTAATAACATTAAGACAACATCACCCAGACAAAAATTTCAACAATAAAATAAAAATGTATTGTAGAGTTAGCAAAATTTAATTGCATGCAACTGCAATAATGCATAAAAGGGCTAATCTGCTGTAATGTAAAAATAGACTTTCCCTATGTGATGAGCAAAAGGCATAAGATTATACAGTACCCCTTCTTTCTACCATATATACTCCATTATAAGTTGACTTGATTATAAGTTGACGCTCACCCCTTTTTTAGGGCTGCAAAAGGCCAATTTCTCTTTGACCCTCCTATAAGTTGGGGTGTATTTTGCAAGTCAGATCCATCTGAAGGGGTGACTTGTCATCAGTGAGTCAGAGTTGCATTTTGGAAAATAAACTAAATAGATAGATAGATAGATAGATGGAGAGAGAGAGAGAGAGAGAGAGAGAGAGAGAGAGAGAGAGAGAGAGAGAGAGAGAGAGAGAGAGAGAGAGAGAGAGAGATAGACAGACAGACAGATAGTTATAAAAATAAAGACAAAGCTAGTGTAAAATACAATTATATTATTGAGTGGAATATGTCGCAAATAAATTGACAACTTACAATTTGTCCATCTTAATATATTAAAATCCATTGAAATCCATCATGCTTGACATTTATATGATAAATCCATGAATTCAATTATAGGTCACATACCAATATAAAAATAGTTCAGAATGATCCAATCCACAATATCCCATAATATGTTAATTCCACCATCTTACAAATAAACAATGAAAGTTAAGTCCACATTTTTGTGATTCACAGAATCCTATAAATGTCATCTGGTACAAAGTCCAAGAATTCATTCTCATTGTCTGATAAAGTTTTGAAATCCTCCATCAGTGTCTAGTCATTGTAAATCGTCGTCATCTAGTTATCGTAAATATTGTCCGACTCCGATTGCTCTGCTTTACTCTCATATGCAGGTGCTTGATGTAGATACTGAGCTTGGGCTCTGTAAGTAACACTTTGATCATAAAGTCTGTGAAATCTATTAAAGGATGAAACTGAATATGTGTCAATTGTGCAGCAATATCACATGGAGTTCAAATAACCACCCTCTGTTACTTGGCACTTAACAAGTATAAAACTCGCAGCTCGATCAAAGGGTTGTCACGTGGGAAAACAAAGAGGTTGGTGCCTTTACAAGCTAAAGGATTAAGGTCAAACATGTACTGGAAGCTGTTGAACTCTACTTGGCACTAAACAAGTATTAAATTCACTTCTTGATCAAAAGGATTGTCAACTTGAAAACAAAGTGAGTGCTGCCTTTTTAAGCCAAGGACTTATTGGCCCATGTGCACTGGCAGATAACTTGGGAAATGTCACTTAGGAATTAAATCTGACTCATGGAAAAGGAAAATAGAATTTAAATAAAAACTTTTATTGCATCAAACACAGTGTCTATACAGCAAGACACAAATATTAATACAAATACAGGCTGTTCGGACTTGCACGAAAATGGAAGCAATATACTTGCTAGTAAACACCCACTGTAAACAACACTGATGGACAATTCACTTTACGGTAGGTGGTATTTAACTTACCAGTAATATTTTCAAATGATTAAAATCCAAATAACTGTAGATACAAGTACTGTGTAATGAATTCCATTATGAAACGGATAAACACAGTGAATACCATATATGCATTTCTGAATGGGAATGGCATGAAAACATAAAAATATTAGAATTTATAGTATTTTTATGTACTGCAAAAATCTAGAGTTTCCAACATTACCCCTAGATTTATAAAAAAAATCACACTTATAAGACAGCCCCTACTTTGCATGAATCAAATTTTCCGTAAAAAAACGTCAACTTATAAGCGAGTATATATAGTAATTCTCTTAATGTTTGTCATTGAAAAAAGCCTTAGCAAAGCCCATGGAAGCAGAAATAATGGTCTGATGAGCTAAATTGTTTAGATCAATGTATGGAAAAATGAAAAAACATACACTTACTCTAAATATTACTTTCTCATAAATAAAAAATATGATTGAATAAAATGTTGAATATTTTGTATTTACATGTATTTCACACACAAAATGAACTTTTACCTTTTTAAATCAGGTATGAGGTTAACATCAGCAATAACAAGTTTATGAGATGCAAAAAGATGCTGCAGTAATTCTTTCTCTTGGGATGGAAGGTCAAAGTTTGCTTGAGAGCACATCATGCATGGAACCATGGTCTGTGCTATCTCAGCCCCTGCAGACCTTTGAGGATCCTCTGGCACTGAAGATCCAATGTTGGCAGGAAATGACAGTGATTCCAAAACTGGCTTCTCCATGGCTTACCCTCAAAAAGAAACATATATTGATAAAAATGCAGTTGAGTGTGGGTGGGATAAAACTAATTTTAATGATGTAATACTTAGGCCAAAAACAAAATATTTCCAGTCGGCCGACCGTCCCTGTTTCTCATTGCCAACCCTAGAACTTTTTCCCCACCCCCCTAATTAAATAAAATCACATTGTCGAAATTGATTTGTGCATCTAATTGAGCCAGTTTTGCCCAGTAATTTGAAGTGCTTGAAATATTATTTGATTTATATATAATGTTTAAAAAAAATATTTTAACAAATACCTGCCTACCCTAATTTTAAAACCAGTGCAATAGGAGACACACATATTTTTTTTTTTTGCCTTACCTGTTGCTATTGTATAGCTTATTCTTTTTTAGACAGAAACTATGCTCAACCGTATGATGAGAATTCATCATCCCATAGGGTGACTCCAGAATGTTCTGAAGTTCAACCCATAGCATCTAGCCCCTGTGCACTAGTCCTCATTCTTTTTCAGGACACAGCCTTAACTAGTGGGACATCAGTGTTGGGAAGAAGAAGGGGATCTGGCAATAGGAACAGGTAAGTATTATTTTATTAAAATTAGACACCCCCCCCCCCCCCGCCCCCCCGAAAAAACCCACTACATTTTAATATCAATAATACATAACCTGTTGCTATTGTGTACCTGAATTTACCAGTTGGGTGAGAGGCTAATAATCCCACAACTGATGATGAAAAACAAGAAGGAATACTCGTCCTCACTGTAGCAGTATTGACTACTGCAGGATTGTTTCTGCATGGGCCACTGTTTTGAGCTACGACTATAAAAAATCCCTTCGCTTTGATGAGCTAATGAGCAAAGGTAAAATGAGAAGTCATAAGAAATTGACAAAATGAGGCTATCATCACATTCTCCAGAGACAACAGAGATAGATAGGCCCATGAGGCATCATCAAACCTCATGGGCTTTAATCTTCATGAACGAAAGGTCCCTCTCGGTAAAGTTCCCTTGATAGTTATGGTAATCCACCTCAAAATGCTGGAAGCTGAAATATCAGCTGAGCCCTTAATGGGAAGGAAAAGATACTTCCTATCCTTTCTTCTCACTTTAGAAGCTGCCAAATAAAAACATAAAGCCCCAACTGGGCATAAAAGTCTATCTTGATCATCCCCAGCACAGATACAACTGAGACTGGGAATCTCAATCAGTAGTGGAGCAACTGATGGAAGCTGGGGTTTTTTTTGGCTAAAAAACCTGGTCGGCAAAGGAAAGAAATGACTCATAATTTAAACTGAACTTTATGGAGCCTTGCTCCAAGGATAAGGCACGAAGTTCGCTCCTTCATCTTGTGGACACTAAGGAGAGCAAGAAGACAGTCTTGGGTGTATGGTTCTCAAAAGAAGCTTCATCCAAAGGTTCATAGGTGGTTTTAGTTTGAGAGCACAAGACACACCAGAGATTCTATCTATAAATATCTGATCAGGTCTGCTATGTGAGAGTCCACACCAATGGTTGGACCCTTTGAAAATTTGAGCGTGTTGGATAGGTCTGCCCTATAGCCCTTGATAGAACCAAGCATTGCCTCTCTTCAAAGAGGGAAAGAAGAAAATCAGCCACTGCTCTCATAGAGGGACAGCTAGGATTAACACATTTACTACTTCAACAATCGCAAAAGATTCTCCACTTGGCATCATAGACTTTGGACATAGATTGTCTCATGGATTAAACGATGCACTTGGCAACTTTGTTCAAAAACTTCTCCTGGTGGAAAGATCCTTTGAAATGAGCCAAGCATGAAGGTAAAGAATCTGAAGGCAGTTGTGGAGGAGAGAGCCCCTGTGCTGCAACAGAAGGTCCCTCTGCTGGGCTAATGTCCTGGGCTGGACTACCAGCAGGTCGAGAAGATCGTCGAACCACGATCATTGGGGCCACAGAGGGGCTATCAAATTGAGGTGAACAGCATAGGTCCTTACTTTTTGAAATACTTGTGGGCTCATCCTGAAGGGTGGAAAGGTATACGCGAACTGTCGATCCCACTTCAGGCTGAAAGCATTCACTGCCCAGACCATCAGGTCAGGGACTGGGGAAACATAAAATGCAAGCTTGTTGTTTTGTCCCTTAAAGTCTGAACAATAAATCTGCTATGGATTGGTGCAGAGACCATTCTGCGAGGACTATCGTGCCCCTTGTGTTGTTGGTGGAGATATATATTTTGTTGACGCACCCCTTTAGGGCTAAGAACACTGCACTCATTTATAAATTGTTGCTTCGTAGGACCAGATGAGCGCCGGATCCAGAATCTGATGCGTCTGCGAACTCATAGGAGTGGAGTTTTGGAGCGTGCATGCAGACTCTGGCCAACAACCAGTCCCGATTTGTCCACCAAATCAGATGATGGTGGAAAACAAGATCTAAAGAAATCTGAGCATTCAAAGGGTTCCTGTTCGGTTTTCAGTTTGCCAGAAGGAGAAACTGGAGATTGCGCAAGTGCAGTCTGCCTAGGGGAACCAGATCTGCTGCAGGGTTCAAGGTCCCCAGAAGAGAAATAATTAGACGAGCTGACAATGTGGTCTTGGCTCTCAGCGCCTTAAACAGGGTCAGGATCTCGTCTGGAACATAGACAAATCCTCTGTTCATGAGGAAATTCATCCCCACATAGATGAAATCCTGAGATGGAGTAAGCTCCGATTTCTCTAGAGTGGGTAAAAGACCCAGCCCAGTCACTATGGACCCAACAGCAAGACAGATATAGTCTGAGGGACTCTAGCCAGTCATTGCAGATCAACCAATTGGAGGGCACAACTCATTCTCTACCTGCTTATTTCCTCCCGTGGGAAGGAGCCCAAAAACATTAAGCATCTCCGATGAGAATTTACTAATCTTCCTGAGGCTTGAAGAACTCGGAGAAGGAAAACCCAAAAATTCTGAGGATGAAGATGAAGACCCTTTCTTCCTTCCTTTCTAAGTTCATCTGCGTTCAGCGAGGTCCCATACCTTGTCTGACCATAGACTGCAAAAGGGACAACCATCTGTTCTTTTGCAGTCTGTACATGCTAGGCAGGTGGGGTGGGTGTCCCAAGAGACTTTCTTGTACCCACACCTCCCCACACCCTGCTCATACATTGCTGCAAGAAAACGCTGAAAACAAGATTTACAAAAACTTCTATTTAAGTATTATGTAAAGTATAATGTATTTGCGTGGACTAAGTCAACACTAATTAAAACAACATTAACTCACCCTTCCAGGTGTCATCCAATTAAGGAATTAAAACAACCACTGATGTTTTAATTCAAAAAGTCAGCTTTGCAAAGCTGAGTACTGGGTTAAAAGAATTAAAACAACCAATAATACTGAAGTTTTAATCAAAGCTGATGTCAACTAGGGGTGAAACGATTCATCGATATATCGATGCATTGATACTTTTGCCGTATTGATACAAGTATCGATACAAGAGGTGAAGAATCGATACAAAATGATATCTACCCTATATAAGTTACTTTAATCTTCAGCAGTCATGAATAATTATTAGTCGTTTGCCTTCTTAATCTTTAAACTGAGAATCGATAATGTATCATATTGTAGGCTGTGTATTGTGAATCGTATCGATACACAGCACGGGTGTATTGTTTCACCCCTAACGTCAACCATAGTTATTTGAGTACTGGAGATGAATAATTAGCAAAATACCCAGCTTGGTAAGGTTGCTACAAATAATATAATAATAATTAGGAATACTATCGCAAATACTAACTTTTTAGAATGCATATGTGTTCAAGCACTAAACACACATAAAAGTAACAGGTGTGCGACCTCCTTCCGCAGAATAAAAATAGCAAAAGTGAGATTAAATGGAATATAAAATCCGATGATTCATACTGTTCTAAAACAAACAAAACATAATAAAGATGAGGCTGCAGACCAATTCGGCAAGGATAGGGATATCTAAATACCTACCTGAGCCAGAAAAAGGAATACAATAATTCTGAATGACAATAATGTACCCGAAAATCCGTAGGTGTGGTGGGGGATAACCTAAATGCAAGGTCATGAAAAATATAACCATGAAATGCCAATAACTCAAGAGAGAGTGAACAGGAATGATATGCTGTAAAAACAATGCATGTAATGAAAATGTTGAATTCACGACGTATGCTCGAAGCGAAGGCATTTTTCTAAAAAGAGTGATTTAATCCATTGTAAAGATGGAGCTTGACAAAAAAAGAATGAAGACTAGTGTGCATGGACCAGAAGCTACGGGCTGGACTTCAGAACATTCTAGAGTCACCCTATGGGAGGATGAATTCTTATCATATGGTCGAGGGTATTTTCCATCCGGAAAAGAGTAATCTACATAATAGCAACAGATTATGTATTACTGATATTAAAATAGCAAACAAATGAAAAAAGAAACTAGATGAGTTGAAATATGTTGAAGTATGTTTGAACCCACTTATATAAAAAGGCCCAACCATGATATTATTTAAAAGATTTATTACATATAACTGTTACAAAGTTTTAAATCAATTCACCATAATATTCTAAAGATGTAGAAAAATATCTGTTTGTAATTGTTGCCTTTTTCCTTTAACAACCTATCTAGCTGAAGGACTGTTCTACAAAGTGCTATTGAGGGATTCATGTTAATTTCTAAAAAGAATCCCTTGAAGGGACTGACACCTTTCTGGCTGAAAAGAATTAAAGGAATTCAAGATAAGACCATTTATATCTTTTAAATACCGAGTGTTAAAGTCATCCATGATATTTCAAGCAATATCAAGATTTTCAAATGATCTACTATGAGAGCCATATTGGATGTAAGGTCGGCACCATTCTCATTTCAGACCAACTACACATCATTAGAAGTTTTTTGGTGAAAATCCCATGTCAATATGACCACCCATTCAGGATGAGTAGCAATAACAAGATTTTCAAGATAGTGGCCATATTGGATGCAAAATGGCAGCATTTTCATTTAGCTCCACTAGATATCACAAAAAATCATTTGGTGAAATCCCAATGTTGATATGTCGATCCATATAGGAGTAGCAAGAAGAAGAGGCCAGAGCAACATCATTTACATCTGGGATCAACTAGATGTCATAAGAAGTCTTCCTGTGCAAAACCCCATGTTGATATGACTCCATTCTAGAGAAGTAGCGATAACAAGATTTTCAAGATGGCTACCATAGTGGCCATACTGAACACCACACTGGTACTGTTTTCATTTAGGACCAACTAGATGTCATGATAAGTCTTTTAGTGAAAACCCCATGCTGATATGACCATCTATTAAAGAGAAGCAGCAAAAACAAGATTTTCAAGATGGCTGCTGTGTTGGTTGTCGGAGTGGCACCATTTTTATTTACGACCAACTAGACATCATAAGAAGTCTTGGACCTTGACTCCAGGACATCAGAGCAGGAGGGAATCTTTGCAATAGTAGCAGGTAAGTATTACACAATTAAAATGAGTTTACCATCCTCCCCAAACCCCCCACCCCCTATATTTTAATAGCAGTAATACATTATCTGCTACTACTGCATTGCTGAATTAACCAGTTAGGAGGAAGACTGATTACCTCAACAACTCTGGCATAACAAGAGTCAGTCAAAGGCATTGATGCTCTACTGGCTGAAAAGAATTTCCAGGAATTCAAGATGAGACCATTTCTTCCTTTTAACTGCTGAGTATTGAAACCATCTTTGATATTATTCAGTGATAACACAATTTTCAAATTAGCTACTATGGTGGACATATTGGATGTCAGAGTGGCACCATTTTCATTTAGAAACAACAAGACATCATAAGATGTCTTCTGGTGGAAATCCCATGTTGATATGACTTTCTGTTTTGGAGGAGAGATGATAACAAGATTTTCAAGATGGGTGCCATGGTGGTCATACTGGACATCAGACTGGCACTATTTCCATTTAGTACAAACTAGACATCGTATGAAGTCTTTTGGTGAAAGCACAATGCCGATATAACCAGCCATCTAGGAGAAGTAGTGATAACAAGATTTTCAAGATGGCCTATTTTTAGTAACAGTAGTAATTTTGTAGAAATTTAAAAGCTCAACACACCAGGATGCTTTCTGTCAGATTTAGTCAAATTCTTTTAAGTGTTTTTTTGACAAGGAGTCATTTAAACAATTTTCCATTTTTAGTAATAATGGGAATATCTGATGATAAATTGGTATTATTTGTATAAATCTGAAAGCCCTTAACACCAGAATGCTTTCTGTCAAATTTGGTCAAATTCTGTTGAGTTATTTATAAGAAGAAGTCATTTAAAGATTATTCTTTATTTTAGCAATGGCAGCCATATTTGATGGTGAATTGGTATTTATTTAATAAATCTGAAAGGCCTCAAAGCCGGACTTCTCCCTGTAAAATCACATGCAAACTGGTCAAGTGGTTTTTTAGAAGTTGTAAATTAACAATTGTGAAGGGACAATGGACACACGATGGACAAATGACCATACCAGAAGACCAAAAAAAAAATGGAAATTAAGGTTTTTCACCACTGTGGACAATATGTGTTACCAACAGAGTTCAATTTGCAAGCAGGGTTGATGGGGCACACCCTCACTGCACATGCTATTAGGGTGAAACAACCCAGGGTGAAATGGTTTCAGGCTGAAACAACTCTTCATGCAAAATGGAATTCATGCAAAACACAAAGGCATTTAGTTAATATCTCTGTATGATTATTCATTTTTTTTTTTGGGGGGGGGGGTCCATCATACCAAGGCATTCAAGTTCAGAGGATGGGGTAGAAGGGGAAGGCAAGTAAACTGACTTGGAACTTTTGAACCCTCTGGCTGGGATTTGGTTTGGGCATAATGGGATGGATTGATAGTGGAATGGAGGGTGTTGGGTGGGGTGGGAGATTATATGAAAATTTCTGTTATGGCCTCATTTATATTTTGGACCAGCAGGTGTTCCAACCTAATTAAAAGAAACATGAAGGGGGAGGGGGGGGGGGGGGGGGGTAGACAAAGAAATAAATAGTTTTTAGTGGCACCACATACAATATGAGACAGACACTTTTGGGTAATCTATGTGTTATTTTGGGTATGGGTCATTTTGACCCAAACCAGTTCAGCCCGGGTCAATTCGGTCGGGATGTTTCAGCCCACTATGTCAACCAGGACAGTTCAGCCCACACGTGGGATGTTTCGGCCAACTATACTATAATACAGACAGTATATAAAAAGTTCATGCAGAGATTCAGTATTATTGATAACAAACATTTGTGACTTATTATACATATGAATATGATGTGTTTGTAGTGTCGAGTTGTTATGGTTTATCATACTGTAATTACTAAAATAAAAGTTTGGTGCAAAAGTTATGTATTTAGTGTGTAGGTGTGTAATTTGCATGCTTAACTATTTATGCATTGAATTTGTACATTTAAATAAAAGAGAATATAAATGTGTAATTTATCAAGTAAAAAATATGTGAAAGTACGTATTGTGCAAAATGAATAAAATAATAGATTACATTTTCTCATGTGCATATATGCCTTGTGTTTGTACTGTTAACAACATTAAATGAAATAAATACTAATAATAATGGTACCTTTAATTGGTTTTTAATAAATTTATTAATTTAATTACACTTGGTTAAGTAGATGTTTGTCTATGTTTGTTTTTCTTATAATCAGCTTTATTATCAGATTGATTAATGTATGTAACCAATTGCAAAACTGTGACTTGGTTAGTCTATAAATTAATGCTGTTTCTTTCCATCTTATAATTTAGTCTTTGATAAGAAGATTGACAAAATCCCACTAGATATTAAAAGTTGCCAAATGTATACGCGTGTGTCTTATGATTACAATGGGTATATATGCAGATTTCGGCGTCCTGGAGAACCCTGATAGAACTTTGATTGTATTTGATTCATATGCCTATATGAATGATCCGAGTATGATTCTTTTTTAATTTAAGTTTTGTTCTATTCTTTTCTGTAACATATATCTTTCATTTACACACATTCTTTCATTTACACACACTGTCATCTTTTTGATCCTTAATTGGACCACTAATTACATGCACATTAGTTGTGGTCTCTTTAAGTTAATATCCAAGGGTTTCGGACCATTGCAATCAAGATAAATCAAAGTCTTAAGTACAACTAAAAGAAGACAATGCCACTAATATATTTTGAAACAAAGATTACAGGCCGCTCATATGTAATGTTTTTAATACTTATCATTCCTTTACAAAAACGAAAAAATGTCACCTTTGATCCTTAATTTGACCACTACTGACAGGCGCATAGAGTTGTGGTCTCTTTAAGTTAATAGCATTTAATAAGTGTTTGTAAACTAAACTGATGCTTGTTAATGATCGAGAGTAGAATATCTGAAATACCAACAAAAATCTGTGCCTATTTAAACTGAGGGAAAAGATTATTTCTGTATCTACTGTGATTTCTTGCTGGAAATAGTTGTATTTTTGTACTTAGCGTAACTATCCTTCATTTAAATAAGTTATATATTTCAAATTTTTAATTAACGGTTTTATAATTTTTTTCACTATGAATAATGCGTGCAATTCTGCGGTTCGACCACATCAGCACGGGATCACAGGTGACTTATGTTCGTGATGGCAGCATCCAAACAGGTGCATGGATAGCCCTTTGCCAAGTATTCTCTGGTATCCGTCTCAAAGGTTGCATTCTCTCACTGGGTTCAGTGTGTGTGGCATTAAGTACAAGAATATGGGTCACAGACCACATAAACTGACAGACAATCTATGCACAAATTTATTTGTAGATGCATGGCACTTCCTTTCCTCGCTCACCAGCATGAGAAGACTAACACCAAAGAACTGAAACACTTTGTCATTTACATGATGGAGTAATGGTTCCAGTAGATGGTATTTCAGACCTCAGCACTCAGTGTGTTTGGGCTAGGCATATGAATGAACAATGATGTAGAAGGTAATTGTCTTTTTGTGCAATCAGTCTGATATATTTAAAATCAAGATAAGATATTGTTTACAATGAAAACTGACAGTATTACTACTTATACTTTTTTTTTATTTTTATTTCATAAATAATATTGTATATATTTCCAGGATGGCACAAAAGAAATAATAAGAGGGAAATGGGAACGGACTAGGGTTTTATGTTCTAGTTTCCTTTTTGTGCTGCAAAGCAGACTTCATCACCACATGGATGCACCTTGTACAGGATGCTCTATACACGAGGAACAATCAGCAGAAATACTGCAAGCTGCAAACAAGGTTAAACATATTATGGGACCAATATAGCACTGGGGGATCTGCGGAAAAGTGAACTGCCTAAGAAGACTGCACTGATGTATGGGATCTAGTGGTTTTATAACCCATGACAATTTCCAATATTTTTTTATATGTGTTAAACTTTGTATTATTTTTACTAAAAAAAAACCTTTGTTATGATATACTAAAACATGATTAAATTAGTTGTTTAATTTGTTAAATAACGATCTTTTACCTAAACATCTTTCTCTCTCTCTCATGGAAATGTGGCAATTTCCAAAACTCTTTTATACCTATTCTTTTATCTATATACATGTATGTCTTTACTCTTCAAACTATAAGTGCATTCTAATCCTTCCTTTTTTCTCATCTACATGTATATCTACATGTACTATTTACATATATCTTATTTGAATACTTTAATTATGGGCATATAATTTTACGGTGTTTACAAAGATAAAAAGAAAACAAAAGTTATTTGTTTGTAAAATTAAAAAAACTTGATTTTGCACTATTGCAAATATCTACAAATTTATTTTAACAAATAACCAGTTGTTGTCTGAATCGCCTTAAACACCATGTTTCATTCATAAAAGGGGGTTTGCGGCATTAAGTTTGTATAAGAAAACTATCATAATGCATAAGAAATTTGAATGGACAATAGAATATAGGACAAATACAGCTCAGGGGATATGTGAAAAAGTGAGCTGCTAAAGAAGACAGCTGTGACATATGGGAACATGTAGGTTATATAATATCTACTGATATTTTATTACATAAGAGATTTCCATGATTTAATTTTGTAACAAACACATTACATTTCTGCATAGTGTGTGCTGTGTAAGTATGTATACTTTAACTAGTATCTGTTTTATGAAGTTGGACTACACAGGTATTCTTTTAAATGTCGCCAGTTTGAATACATTGACGCTTGATCCAATATTTGTCTGGTCAATCCATTTCATTTTGAATAACTTTTAATTTAAGTTGTTTTCATACATCAAAACACATAATCAGCTGATTACTGGCACTTTATTGCTCAATGTTATAATATTCCAATGTAAACATTTTAATTAAAGTAGCACAGTAGAAACTAGAAACCTATGTGGGACAAAACGTCCCAACTGAAAGTAGCATTTGGGCCTAATTGACCCGGGCCGAACTGGTTTTAGTAAGAAATGACCCTATGCCATTATTTTAATGTGAATACATGTTTCTATATACATGTAGCTGTCACAAGTCTTAATGCATTAACTGTGATATATCTGTGGGAAGTTAAGAGCCAGAGAACGTCAAAATGTTGTGATTTTTGTCTCACAGAGGCTTGTATGTACTATACATATAGTAATAACTATGTATAGTACATGTGTACAGTTAAATTGTAAGCAACTACACGAGCCCCTGTGGTCTGGAAATACAGGTGACCTGGTGGGCCCAAAGGGGGTCATTACAAAGAAAATTAAGAGTATCAGTCAATAGATAGAAGGCTGTGCTGGGGGAGAGGTCCAACCTGTAACAGTATACCCCCCCCCAAGCCCTCTATCCATTGACCGATCTCTCAATTTTCTTTGTAACAAGCCTGTGAGGCTGTGGGTGGGGGCACACCTTCCGACCTTAAGGATGTGTTCGAGACTATGCAGTTTTATTTATATAGTTGTTTCTCATATTCTTGCGGGTTCCATGATCTCGTGGTAAATCATATTTCTTTAATAAACGCAATGTTGCGACACCTTTCTGTTGTTTATCCCAGCAACAACGCAACAAGGAAGTTATCAAAGCGTTTGAACACCAAATATCAAAGAAATGTTTTGTTTTGTTGTAAGTTGGGAAGAAAAAATGAAAGGATAGAAAAAAACAATGAAAATTAAATCCACCGGTATTACCCTCCTTCACCACTACACTCCTACCAAACACAAAAACAGTAAATAATGTTCCCAGTTAACAGAAAATGGTCGTCTGCTTGTCAGTGAATGTTACTGATATATCAGAATCACATGACAGCTTACCACATCGCTTGGTCAGGTGAACAAAAGTACGGTAGAAGATAAGGACCATAACTCTATTGAATCCTGCACTCTTCTTTATAGTCCGAGTTTCCTCTGACCCTTCACACCCCATTTTTGATATTTAACATAAATGTCCAAATATCAAAAATGGGGTGTGAAGGGTCAGAGGAAACTCGGACTATCTTCTTTAAAGCACTAAAACTATGTTACTTTCATTCTCTGCTGCTTTTATTTTTAAAATAAAAATAGTAATATTTCATTATTATCGCATAGAACATGTGTTTTCATAACTGATAAAATGAAAATATCGCATAATTATGAAATGTGTCTATTATTTGAGCATCAAACTAGATATAACAAAGATAAAATTTTGGAACAGTATGATCAGAATTGACTTTAGAAACATTAAACATTCAAATTTATACTGAACTGAACGCCCTCCACCCGCCACCCACCCTAACAAATAATATATCATGTCAATGACTTGAGTATTGTGGATACTTTTTTGATCTTTCATTCGTGCTATTACCTTTCTGAGCCACCTTAGCGACAAATACTCATTTACGGCGACATTATGATAACCTCCCTTTAAAAATGATGGCTGTCACCTGCCGTGTTGATGAGCGAAAAATGAAGTCTAATCTTTTATGGCAATAAGAATATATTTGTGCCAAAATGAAAACAGATTTTAAAGAATAAAACAACAACAGAATTATAGTCAGGTGAGTCTTTTTAAATAATTTATAACAGTTCAATTCGTTAGTACCGCGAGATTACGGAACGCCGGTATATATATATTGACACTCCAAAGCGAAGAAAACAGCAACTATTTCTAAAATTATAAAATCACATTTCACAAGAAAAATATCGTTAACTCACATCTGAAACAAGAATTCCAATCGTTTCCACATACTTCCACCAACTTTCGAACGAAGTAATCCATTTTTAGTCAAACCTCTATTTCTTGTTATCTGCCCAAGAATGCCTATTGTTGGGCGACAACTTAAAATAACGCCACAATTTGGAATCCGGAGTCGATGTGCTCTTTCTCGAGAAATTGCAAGACCATGCAAAGCCATAATTATAGACCGGAGCTCCCGGGTTAGTTCAGTGAGTACATTGACGAGGGAGAACATTGAAAAGGAGATTTAACAAAAAAAAAACAAAAACATTTTGCAGTGACAAATATATTGACAATAAAACTACAAGTAAAAATCTGTTACTCGGAATTATGTAAACATTGTATATTACGTACTTGGTGGAAAACACGAAGAAATTTTAATTGTATGTGCCAATTTGCAGGCGAAGCTGTAGAAATTAAAGCACAGGGTAATTTGCTTTTTATACTTTGATTTGTTTTACGTGAATTTTAATATAGGTCGTGAAATTGGATCTTGAAAAATTTTAAGTTGTAGAATTGGTAAGATACAATTATGAATTATGAAGATAATGCTTCTATTCTGATCTTATATGATATGAATGTTGATATTTGCATGCCTTGTTAAGTATGACAATAATGATCAAAACTTTTGAAACTTTTCTATTAGTTAAATTTTGAAATAAATTTGTTTCAAATTCATTTTGATTTACACACCCAAAAGAAAAAGAATAATGCAAATGTTTTACATATCGTTTGGATTACTTTTAAAACATGTTAGGTAATTATGGGGAGTGTTATAGAATATAGGAGACACTATGTGGATCTGTGGGAATTAACATTACGTATGACCCTATGGAAATATATGGGAATTTAACATTTAATACTACCCTATACCCTATGGGTTCTATGGAAAATGTAATGTTAAAAACGGTTTTGGCAAATAAATAAGATGACCATATGAGTCTTATTTGGATTTAACATGTTGGAGCTCCATGAGTCAACACCTATCGTGACTAACCAAGACTTATCCTGACTCACCAACACCTACACTACAAAAATTACAAATGAATATGTAAGATGGGGGGTGGGGTGGGGGGTATAAGGTACCAGTTAGAGTGATGCGGAGATTAAGAGTATCACTTATTGATCACGCACACCCACCTTCACGATCCAACACTCACCATTTACAAATCAAACAGAGGATGGAAGGTGGGGATAGGTATTGGTCACTTACAAACTTATGGACTATCCGACTATCCAATATATCATATCTCAACCATACCATTACACGTAAGTAGTATATAGCCTATAGTTGCTGAACCACTGCCACATACCAAGAAACAGCCTTATTACATTTTTCAAAAACCAATGCCGTACCCTCTCCCCAGATGAAACCAAATAAATTAATAACAATCATTAGCTCAAGGTTTCTGCGAAATCTTTTTTTCAAAACCCAACACGTATCGCATATTAGTTGAACCATTACACAAAAAAGAATGGAAACATTACCCTGTCACTAATTGCATACAATAATAGCTGAGTGATGTTACGACTCTATGGTCTAAGAAAAATGTAACAGAAAGAAAGTGAAACCAACAAATCAAGTAAAAAATCAACAAGCAATTTATTACTAGATAATTAAAATGAAAAATCAAAAAGTCACTTACAGTAATGTGTTTTGAAATCCTAATAATCCAATAAGAATGATTGTTCTAATCACAAGTCCTAAATATAGAATGTTCCGAATTCACGGCTGTGTCCTTGAATGTTATGATGTGCTAATGGTCTCCAAAGTCCTGATGTACTAGAAATCTTGATGTGCTGATGTCAAAATGAAGTATTCCAAAATCTCTGAATAAGTTCACATAAATTCCAAAATCATCAATTAAAAATCCAAAATCCAAAAGTTTATGAGCACTGTTATAATCCAATGAATATTTAAAATAATTCCTCTCTTAGAATTTGGAATGAATTTTCACAACTGTAATAGCTCTTTACAAGACTGATGGTAATGTCAAAACTGAATAAATGTCCACCAAACATGGTATATATAAAGATTGGTCACATGACAGAATGTTCTAGAATGTGTGTCATCTTAATGGAATTTTTACTTGTAAACAAAAATCAACCTTGACCTTCAAATTGAGAAAACATATTGATCAAAACAACCTAATTCAAGGACACTAGTTAAACATGTTTTTCCTGATAAACATAAAGATTTAAGAAAATATTAAAGTGAAGAAACATTTATAATTTCCTAAAATATTTATATTATATAAACATCATACATAACAGTGAGTATTTAAAAATTCATTAAATTTTGTACAGGTTGACTCTTCTTATCAAATACATTAAGGAAAGAGTATGCTGGTGAGTGAATTTTTTTTAGTATCACACAATTATTGAAATCACATCGGTTTTTCGCAACAGAAGGCATGCGCGGCCTGTGCGGTCAATTTACGGCGAGTTGTAAATGGCTATAGATTTCTAAAGGTTTCCTATAATTTTTGTTGGCTTTATTCTTTTCGTTGACTGTTATTGCAATTATTAAAATTGTATACTAATTTTTAAATTTTTCATTATTAATAAGAGACGGGAGTCGCAACCATGATATTTTACATCAAGTCTCTTTCAGAGTTCGCAGCTCGATGATACTCGTAAGTTAAAAAAATTGATGTCATATCGATGATGTATTAATGTCATAATAACTCATTTAGAGTTGAGCAATAAGCAGTAAGAACTTAGTAAACCGAATATGATCCCTATATAGTAGATACAATGTCCACTTCATCCAGTAATAAATTGCTGATAATGGTTATAAAAAAAAAAATATTGTCCACTGAATGTCGCATTTAGCGTAATATATGCATGATCTCTTTGCATTTGAAAGTGCATTTATAATCAAATACATTATATGACGCACATGCAAATTTAAAAACTTCATAAAACACCGAATTAGAAATATTTTAATTGATATATATATATATATACGATCATGTGATATTGATACATGGGCTATTATTATTAGTTTTTCACTAGAATTACTGATAGTTGGTTAGGTAAACCATTATGATTTTCTATAAAATTCTGTCAGGTGACCTGTGTTTATTTATAGGAAGTTTTGTAAGCAGTATTTCATTCCTATGCTAACTATCAGTCTTTAAGGAATTTGGTTTAATAATCAGATGTTTATAGTTGTGTTGTGGAAATCAGAGCAAATTCAGAGAGACGTATTATTTATTTAAAATATTCATTGGAAATACTAAAGTGCTCATAGATTTTAGGACCTTTTGGGATTAATACATGACTTCAGTATTTTTGTGAATTAATTCAAATATATTCTGGATTACATCATTGTGGCACATCAGAACAGTCAAGACTACTGGCACATCAGGACATTCAAGGCTACTGGGATTCATTCGGAACATTCTATATTTTGGACTTGTGATTAGGACTCTTAGGATGATTGGATTATTTGGATTTTAATTAAGAATATTGTAAGTGTCTTTTGAATTTTCATTTTAATTGTCTAGAAATAAATTGCTTGTTGATTTTACTTGCATTGTTGGTTTCACTTTCTTTCTACGACATATTTTTAGGCCATAGAGTCGTAACAAGGACATGTAGTGTAATCAGTCTTTTGATCTTATGTCATGTGCATGACTTTGCCAGGTGTTAAGGTATATTGTTATGTTATCTAATCCAGATACCAACTTGCTATTTTACGAGTATGCACACTACTCGTAGTAAAGACAATACAAATTAAATAAACAAGGATTGAAACTTTATATATTTACTAAAACAAATGTTGAATTTACTAGAATATAATTTTAGTAGTCGGACATAACACTCAGGTATATTGCAGAGTATGCATACGTACTGTACATGTATTGATACTACTATTACTACTTAAAATAAAGAATTAAATTTCCCTTTTTCCCAACATTTAAATTGCACTATTATTAGTTTTATCAATGTGTAAAACGTATTTTCTTAATTGTCACATATTATAACATATATCTTACTTACCTCTTCTTATTTTACAGAATTAAAACAAATGTACTCAGTAAGATTAGGAATTTCAAAACTCAATATGTCATTGTATCAATACTGAACATTATTTCTAAAAAAATAGCCACTTTTATTTTCTTTTTCTTTGTTTTGACTTCGCTTCTAGCTTTTCCTTATGACTGATACATGTATCCATCCCTCTCTCCTTCTATCCTTTTACTTGCGCTCCAGCTAGGGTACTCAACATGGTTCCGGATTTATGATTAAGTTGCCAGACTTCAAACAAAATCCGCTTTCATTTATGTGCTATCTGGCTTTTATTTTGGTAACAAACAGATGCTTTTCTCACTTTCAGATTAAATGCAGGTGCAGTCAAAATGAGTAAAGAATTTATATGCAGCTGCTGCAGTTTTAAAACGAAGTACCATTATTTTGGGAAAAAGCCACCATTTGTCAAAAGTCTAATGTGAGAATCATATTAAATTACATTCCGTGTACTAGAGACATATATGTCTCAGCGTTAGGGCATTAAGTATGTATAACGTGTTTTGGACTTTCGACTCGAGTCGGGTAAGATAGTCGAAAGTTAATTGTAACTGGTGATTACTCGCGGTTATATGTGTGTGTGTGTGTGTGTGTTGGGGGGGGGGGGATGACAGTAACTACGATGAGTTTTCTTTTCGACCATTTCAGTAATAAACTCTGACAATTTTACCGTGGTGAGGGGTGGGGGTGGGGAATCACAAACAACTTTTGTCTCTGCCAGGAAATTTGAAATAATTTTTTAATTGAGTGCAATGTTTAAATCGGTAGGTGAATGAGTTCCAAGTCTTGAAACTTTGACTGTTTCATCTTTGTGGTAAAACTTGATTTTTCAACGCAGAATGGTACTTGACTATATTTTTTATTGGAAAAGCTCTGACCCTTTCGTACCGTTCGGAACATCCACGTCTCTTTCCGATGTGAGTCGAATAACTTCGACACCCTGAAAGAGACTCGGAGGTAGTTGTAGTGATACTTCCCAAATTGACCAGATGTGCTAGAACATATTCTTATAAAACAATAGGTGTTGAAAATAACACTCGCTGCCGTTTCAATAATGAATGAAATATCTGCTCTTTTAACTTTTAATGTTATTCATGCAACTTTGAAATAAACAAATTGAAGAAATCATTCAGTTTCAATAGCCTCACACTATTGCTTATGTTGCTGTTAGTGATGACACATCATCTAGTCAGTGTGACATCACTGAAGTTGTTAGGACGTAAAAACAACCATGGTCTTAAGTGCAGTTCAAAATGGCCATTATTTACATCTGACGTTTCTTCTAGCTTGAGATGGGAAAGGCTTAGTATGTTTGATTGACCTTTATATATATATATTAAGGGTGGATAGAATCACTGGAACAGGCTTGGAATTCTTCATATGTGCAAGATGTTTGTACTCTATATTAATTTTTGTATTAGACTGTATAATCATGGATATAAATATTTATAAGTAAATAAATTTTGGGTGCTGCAAAAACGTTTGTTATTATTTTTGTATGATTTTTTATTATGTTGTATTTAAAATCAATTGAGCATTTTTAATTGATTTTTTTTGTCAGCAAGTGTGTAATTATCCTGATAAATATAAAATTTGTCATCTGTTTTTAATGTTTGCTTTTTTAGATAGATCGTAAGGTTTACAGATATCAGAATGTATGAAAAAAAATTACTACTATGTATTATAGTCAAGATATGTACAATCATTCAATATATATGTTCCATCGATTACCTCCGTTTGGTCCCTTCCAGAACAATAAAGGGTGTGCTGTGAATTAAAATATGAATTAAGCGATTTAAAAGATGATTTTAACCGACTTTTACTGTTCATTCTGGTGATTATCTCAGTTTTGGTGATTCTATCCTCCAGAGTATTCAAGATGATTGTAAATAAGCTGGAAAGACTTTTGTGGAAACATTTTAATGTTGGACATATTGGCAGAATATGTAAATTGTTGGTCATTTGCTCAGAGAAAGCATGTTCTTCTGAATTCATAAAAATTGAAAACTGTTCATTGAAATCATGCAAAGAGATACAATGAACTGAATACACACAAGCATTATTACAAAATAAATGGCTTTACATATAGTTTACACATGATATAAAGTTAATTTTCTTAATTGGTATTATGGATAAACCTCAGTTCAAAGGATAGACATTCAGGTTAGTTGCTTCTGCTCTTTGTTTGAAATAAAAGAAATGAGATTTACAGGGCCCAGAAATTTAAGTGGTAGTCTCCTAGCCCGAGGCTTGTAAATTTCCTGTTAGACTAGTAGTTTTCATAATTTAAATAGTCGTATGGCTAGTACATTTCCTGTTAGACTAGTAGTTTTCATAATTTAAATAGTCAGATGGCTAGTACATTTCCTGTTAGACTAGTAGTTTTCATAATTTAAATAGTCGGATGGCTAGTACATTTCCTGTTAGACTAGTAGTTTTCATAATTTAAATAGTCGGATGGGTAGTAAAGTTTCAGTTGTGGCTAGTCAGCATTTTTTGGGAAGGACTAGTGATGATTCAGCAAGTGTAGTAAATTTCTCAGTCTACAAGTCCTACTGGCTACAAAGAAATTTATGTTAAATTCACTCACTTGGGATCAATGACTCCTAACATAAAAAAAAATTGGAGTCCCAGCTCATAAGATAGGAGTCTAACTCAACAAATGTGGAACATCGAGTAAATATTTAAAACAGTATTGCATTATAATTAAGATGTAATTTTCTTACATAAGAGCAAAGAAGACATAATTTAAAATTCAAATGATTCAGCTTATTAAGGAAAACAAACCCGACAAATATGTGAAAAAAAATATACTTTGTAATTCTTTAATTTATTCATCATGATGCACAATATTGTGATAAAATCAGGAATAATGAATGATAATGCATGTGATAACATTTCAGACCAGAAAAGCACATATACACGTAAATGCACTCAGATGTTCCAAAAGTCAGTGAATGGAGAAGTTGCACCCGACATGAATCATTATCATGTAATAACACTACAGATCAGAAAAACTCGTATATTGTACATGTAAATGCACTCAAATGTGCAAGAGGTCATAGTTGTCCATCACAATCAACTTTTTTAAGTCGTGCAAATTTCGATGAAGAATGCCAACTGTCTCTCTCTTAGACTCAGTTTACCTTAACATCTTCCTATAGTTCAGGTTCTTCTGTTAACTTATGTTTAACACCCAAAAATGAATGCAGAGTCTGAACAGACATCGTGAGAAGTGTTGCAACAAATACTAACGTACATATTAGAGTAGAGTCCAAATTTGTGACATGATTACTTGACAGAATGAGGAGACAACTTTTACTGTCAATTTGGAAGAGATGTTACTTAAGATTATTTTCTCATTTAAGTTGAATCTACCTTAAGGCAACCTCTGGGGCTCTTATCCTTTCTTGTATACCATGTATATGTGAGGTCTCAGTGAAGTACTATTTTAGAAACGCATGGGAGGACACTTCTACATAAACAATATTTAATCAAATAATTGTGCAAGCTATGCTATGTGTGACCTAAAGAGACTTCACCTCATAATATTTGACTTTTCATGCTTACATACGATTTTTCTAATTGACCTGAAGTTTTTAGTGTGTGTATATTAAATGTATGAACAGACTTTGCATTTTCTTATTGATGAAAATATACTACTATTTTCTATTGGAATTTTCAAAACTGGAAAGGAGTGGGTAGGCATGTTCTCTGACCTGGCCAGAGATAGTGCAGTCAGTGACCATACTTTCAGGTACTTGAGGCTGAGCCGAGTCTGCCACTCCAAGTACTCAAGTTCTAAATTTGGTACCTGTTACAGCCCATATTGTGAGACAGAAATTTTAAGAACATTGAACACTTACATTCTTGTATAGCTATAAAGTGTGATGCCGACTCAATTTACTGTGCATTAAATTAACTATTTCATTATCCATAGCAGTGAAGTGTAGTCTTTTATGGTAAAGTTAATCTTGTTTAAATGACAAATATTTCAGTATCTAAGAGGGAAGACATTATATTCTGTGATTTTTTCATACCTTGCAGGATGATGGAAGATGCCTATATTATGAAAGATCCATTCAGCAGTGAAGGAGGAGTTATTCCCCTTGGATCACACTGCTCTGTATGTGGAAAATCAGTCTGTTTGTCACAGGTGAAGTCTTCATGGGAATATTTTTGGTTAGATACTTATAAGCTGATATCATTACTTTCCCACATCTGTGCTGATGTTTTCTCTTTTGTTGAGTTGTCTTAATCTCTAAAAAGTTAAAAAGTTGATCTCCCCAGAAATTTTTGATAGCATCTGGGTAAGCGCGTAAACATCATAAAATGTTTTAAAAAGCACGCGTTAACGTCATAAAAGTGAAACAAATTAATATCAATGAAATAAAAGAGAAGTGTATATATTTACATAGTATTCTTTATTTACCTAGGTTATAACAAGGCTTAATGTCTCTCTTATTTGTTTCTTAATTTAAATAAATGATATACATCTTTTCTTCTTTTTGCCATATATACTGATTGCCACATCAAAATTAAAGTCTTTTAAAGATTGTCCTTCAATACTGATTGTCATTAGGTAGTTTAGTACCCTCTGTGTAAACCTGTTCCTTATAAACAATCTTCTATTCATTGAGGAGAATGACCTTTTACAATCTGAAGAGGAAAAAAAATGGAACATAACATTTATTAATGGATGTACATAAAAAGAGACAAAACTACCGGAATCCTAATTAAGTAAATTACCTAGGACAAATTCTTCAAGAGCCAAGACAGTGATGTGTTTTCAAATAATCATCACAGAATAAGATAATACATATTCCTTTCCATTAAGAACAATATATCAAAGTGTTTGTTATTGTTTAATTTCTTCACTGAATCAATGTCAGAGAGCTTAAATATTGTTCAGAAGTTTAAATTAAATTACAAATGACCTTACTGAATAATTAGTAAGCATATGGATGAAACTATTTAAGTTATATTTATGAAGGAATACTTTTTATTTATATCTTTTTAAAAGAGTTAAACTGGATGATAAAGATTGTTTCGTTGATTACTTGGATAGACAGAAGGAGAAAGGAGAAATTAATAGGGCAGCACCCACTTAAGTTAAGGTTTACTGACCAAACTATATTTCTCTTGCTTCAGAGTAAACTATGTAAACATAACAACTCCTGAATAAAATGTAACTTTCATTCTTTGTCACAACTTAATAAGAACGACAACAATTGCAACTACAACTACTGGTTACTACTATAAAAAAAATATATTATCCCCCCCCCCCCCCAGTAGATCTGAACCAAAATTTAGCAATATGGAAAACCTACCATCCCAGCAATTTCCACCCAAGGGTATAACGTCTTCCATTCATAGTTAAATCCCTTCCTTCGTTACTTGATCTCTTTCTTTGTGGAAATTATGCAGACGCTATTGGAATCGGAATCACTGCCACTATTGGTGACACCAATTTCTGATTTTCGTAACCAGGCCAACATGGGGCTAGCTGGACGCTGGGTAATTTTACGTTTCTTGGAAGGTGGTGTGTTCATTCTTCACAAGAATTTTTAATGTAATATGTGTAACTGCTTTGGCTGGTAGTGAAATTGACTGAAATATATATTACACACTACCAGTAGACTCCATCATCGCTGGCCAATCATGTGACTATCTCTGTGCAGACGAAACCCGGACCAAAGGTCGCTCACCGGCAGATGCGCAAGCCAGGTACAAAAGATTATGGTTAAGTGCGCGAGTAATTATCCTGGATTATCTTAATAAAATACCTAAGAAGAGGTAAGAACATGTGTCATTTGAGTAATAGGCTTTGAATTAGCTGACAGGAAGTTTGTTTAACAGATTAATTTTATAAGGGTAGTGGGAAACATTTAAGCATAGTGGCACAAGAGCATAGCGTAGCGGCAGGTTCTAAAGCATCGGGGGTTATTGGGGTTTGAAATGATAGCGTAGTGGGCCCGCTATGGTAAAAGACCCTGGGGAGAACACTATATATATATATTTATGTAATGCATCTGCCAAATATCTCAAGGGTTGGTTTTGTATCAGAACCCAGGATCTTTGCATGCATACATGTACTAACACTTATTATGTTGTACCTGCAACAGTTACTGATCTTTGCACAGGTTACTGATCTTTGCACAGGCAACTTGAGCAAAATTCAGAACAGCAGGATTTGTACAGGGTGCCAAGAACAATGACATATGTCTTTACTTAAGCATATATTTGGTTTATCATGTACAAGACAGGATACATGGCAACCATCTGTATGCATCCTTAAATTCTTGCATTTTATTTGCCTATAATCTCTCTCTCTCTCACTTCTATCATTTTGGCAAGAATACATGTGCTAAGCAGCTCTTAAAAACATCAAAATACCAAAATGCCAACCTGAATACTAATGATATTACTAAGCACTATAAGATTCCAAAAGGAAACAGACATCAACTTACCAAACTTGGATTTGGGTGTTTACTGTATCTCTTTGAAAGTTGATAACATGAGATTTCTGCTGTTGCGTGCAAAAATTCTAATGGTTATGGTCATAAATAAATAAATATAAAAATTTTAAAAAATGGAGTCACTTATTTAGCATCAGGATTGAAGATATAAGAAGAAATACAGATTTTAACCATGTTCCGAGTTTCAGGTGTAAATGTATGGATCCTTCAAATCAAACATAGGCAAATTGGAAACTTAGGTTCTTGTGATGTAGTGATGATATAGGTTTTCCCCCTTAAATATGTATTACGGACTTTCTTTTGTTGTATTCTCTTCACTCAGAATGGAGATACACTTTACTTAAAAGGAAAATCAGAATATACAAATATTTGAAATCTGAATTAGTTAAAAAAACATCCATTGTTTAACAAACATGTATGAAATAGGTTTCTACCGAGAGATGAATTTCCTTTTATTTTGTCACAAAATTATCCGATCAGCAATACAATTTTTGCATTTTTTCGGTTCATTAATGAATAACTATTTTCTGAACAGGCTGAGAAAATAAGGGTACATATACCATTTGTATTAGATTTGTTATGTTTAGTTTTATGTACCTTTGCAGGAATGTAGCATATTCTATACCAGGAGGTTTTGTGTACACTGTGTGAAGGAAAATATCGCCGAATTTCCTCCCGAGATACAGAATGTAAGTGTATCCTTCTAGGAAGCTGGATAAACACTGCTTGTCCAATTGCTTAGGACATGTTCAAAATTTTGATTGGCAAGTAAAAATGTATGTTGTTTGCTTTGAATTTTGTACAACAATGAAGAAAAAGTTTGATAGTTTTGTGTCAGTTCATGTGAATCTCAAATGTCGCAAGTAAAACACTCCTGAAATTGTGCAGACCATTTGTGTAGCTAGATGTGTGGCTACACCTACTTTTTTCTTGTCTATATTTGTAAATAAAAGCCACATGTCTGCAAAGAAATAGTATCCACACATGGTTGGATTACTGGGTTTCTTCCAATATGTTTGCCCCAGTGTTTTAGGTCTTTTAAATTAATAATGCTGATGCAGATGAGGATACACTTTTCAATAGTTTCAGCAGGTTTCCACCCCTGGATGACATTTTTGATGGGATTATAATCCCCAACAGTATTATTTACATTTAAATTTTGGAGAAATCTCATTCATGTTCAGATTTCTGACTTGGCCACTGAAGTGTCACTATTTTACCATTTTCTTTTCATTCTTGCTTAGTTTTCAAAAATTTCACAGTAATGTTCCACTGTAAAATGTATAGAACAATATTTTTTATCAACCATTTGCATTATTGCCTTCAATCTTTTTGAAGATTTGTATATGTCGAATTATTAAGAATGTAAATTATTTCTTCTTTTAAACTGTTGTTCATACTTTTTCAAATTGTTTGTATTCTGTAACAGCATTAATAGAAACAAAATGTTTTAGATTACATTATTTGATATTTTTTATTTCAGGAAGTTATGAAGAAAAAGAGCAAATGATAAGTTTGAGTGACATTCAAGTCATATATCTTCAGCTGACAACAAAGGGGGAAGAGATGAATGCTTTCTGTAAAGCACAAAGATGTCAACAAACACCCCAGAGATAGAGCTAGTGGCATATTACAGAATACTCAAAAGATCAGGAGAGTGTTTAAAGGACACAGATAGAGTCTTGATTGTTCCTCAACAGTATTTGATTCACATAAGCTGTCAGTGACTAATGATGTATGGAGATTCAAAAGAGCATGCATGCCAGTCAATTTCAATACTTAAAAATAATGTACGTTATTGTTCTTTTTTTGTCAGATTTTTGATGAAGGAAGCTCTCGGTATTGCCCTAATTGGATTATTTGTGAATGGAAGAATTGTCCGTGAAAGCAGCTTTTCCTACACTTCACCAACTGTTTCATTACCATTGACATTTTCGGTAATGGCACATGTCCTAGGTTGCATCCAAGATTTGCATCATTTGGTTGTTTGTAATGTGATGACCTTCAAACTATGGCCTTGAATGTGCTATGCAACACGTGTGTTGGAGTTACACATAAGTGTACCATGTGTTATCCTCCTATCTGCAAAGTTAGTAATTATGACCCTGATTATAACACCCAACATACCTTCTGCATGTGATATATATGTGTACCAAGTTTCATGCCTTTATCTCAAACGTCAACAAGATGCACATGCAATCACATACATGTATACCCCTGCACTTAAGACATGTTCTTCTGAACATGTTTTTCTTATATGGCAAACAATGTACATTTCCCCTCTCTCAAGACCCTTAAAGTAAGGAAAGATGAGAATGTTTCCTGCACATCTGTGAATGTCCAGCAGTAACATTGTACAAGGTTGCATAATACTAAATAAACTAGATAAATTCTCCTTTTTTGACAATTTTTCAAGCATTTTTCAGTTTCCCTTAAAATGGGCCGGAGGAAAAAAAGTAAATCCTACATCAACACAAACCACATATCTAGCCCGCAAAGTTTCAATAAAATTCTCTAAGCAAGGTAGTAGGAGAAGCGATGATGAGCTAAATTTTCAACATTCACCTTTCTTCAACAATATTTGAAGAAATTTTCCTGTAAATGGATAAGAGGAAATAAATTGACAACCTCACTGTGCATCTACACTGACCACATATCAAGTCCACAAAGTTTAAATGAATCCTTGAAGCAGTGTATTAGGAAAAGCAATGGTAAAATGAATTCCCAAAACACCCCTTTTGGGGCAATTTTTCAAAAGATTTCCCCCAAAATGGACCAGAGGTAAAAGTAAAATCTTACTGTGCATCTCCTCCAACTACATATCTTGCCTACAAAGTTTGAATCAAATAATCCAAGCAGTGTGGAAGAAAGACTGCTGACAAACTCAATTTTTCAAATATCTCCCTTTTTGGAAAATGTTTGAAGAAATGTCCCTGAAAATGGAATGGAGAAAAAAGTTAAACCTTACTGCGCATCTTCACCAGCCACACATTTGCATAAAAGCTTGCAAAGTTTCATTAATGTCCTCCAAGCCATGTGGGAGGAGAAGCAGTGATAAGCTGAATTCTTAGAATAACCCTTTTTTCAATAATTGTTGAAGAAGTTTCTAAAAAATGGGCAACAGAAAAAATTAAAACCTTATTATGCATCAGCACCAACCACATATATAGCTGATAAAGTCTCATTCAAATCATCCAAGCAATGCGGGAGGAGAAGCGTTGACAAACTTTGTCACGGATGGGACAGACCGATAGATGGACAGCCTGACACATGGGGACAAACAATATCCCTGCTCTTTGGCAAAGAGCAGGGGTGATCAAATTCTTCAAACAGTTATGACAGGCTTAGTTCTTAACATTACTCCTTTTTGAATTTTTTTTATTAAATATCCCTAACAAGGGCAAGTGGAAAAAGAAAAACGTTATTGCACATTTATACCAACCACAGATCTCGCCTGCAAAATTTCAGTAAAATCTTCCAAGCAGTGTGGGAGGAGAAGTGATGGTGATGTAAATTCCCCAAATAACCCCTTTTCACGAAATTTTCTCCAAAATGGGCCAGATGAAAAAAGAAAGACTATATTGCACAGCTACACTAACCATATAACTAATCTACAGAGTTTTAATAAAATACTCCAAGCAGTTGTGAGAAGTGATGGTGAACTCAATTCCCCAAATGCTCTTTTTTTGAAAATGTTTCAAAACAATTTCCCAGAAATTGGCCTGAAAAAAACGTAAAACCATAATGTGCATCTACAGGAAGTACATATACAACCTTTCAAATTTCAATACAATCCTCCAAGTGTTGTAGGAGGAGAATCAATTATGAACTGAATTTCCAAAATAGCCCCATTTTTAAAAAAACTTTAAAGACATTTCCCCGAAAATGAGCCAGAAGAAAACAGTAAAGCCTTCCTGTGATTTTACACCAACCACATAATTATCCCACAAAGGTTCAATGAAATTCTCTAACAGGTGTAGAAGGAGCAGTGATGACAAGCTGTGTCACAAACAGGCAGATGCACATATGCACAGACTTATGCAGGGGGTAGTGGCAACAAAAATCAAAAATATCCCACTCTTCCTTGAAGTGCAGTTATAATTAAGTTATAAAACAGAAAGACAAAAAAGGTAACATTGATAGTATAACTTTGATTACAATACCCGATCTAAAAGAGATGTGTAATGTAGCAAGTTTCATCCCTCTACTGGAAGCGGTTAATTAATTAGAAAGCAGAAACTTTAAATGTTGATCTAGTCCTTGAGCTGAAGATATGGGCCCAGATGTGATGCCCAGTTCACCCTCTGGTAGATCTGTACCAAGTTGCATCCATTTATTTTAAATGGCTCTAAATTATAGAGCTGAAGTTAAACTGATGGGCAGATTGACAGAAAGACCAATGATGAAAAGACAAATGAATGGAAATGTGAATTTAATGCATTCTGCTTTTTAAAAAAAGTCAGGGGGTGGGGGGATTACTGTGTAAACAATCAGTAGTTGTAAGTGTGGAATTTAGAGTGTTTATATGAACATTTATTTGAATTGGATGATACAGATGCAAGACAAAGGTACACAAAAGACAGTTCTGCATAAACCCAAGTGATCTTGACCTTGTGGTTAAAAACAGTAGTGGACAGTACTATACAAAAATGGACAGTCATGGTCTTGGACATGACAGGAATAATATACCAGTGATGTTCCAATATGTATTTCTTGCATTTGTAATCATGTTGTCCTAAGGTTAAAAGGAAATTAGAGTAATAAAATGTATAACACTTTCTATGAACTTCCTGTTCCAATCTAACATATTTGTGCCTTATATCTGCCATAAGGCAGTTTTGTTTTATCTGCTTCGATTATACTTAGCCAAATGGCAGCCTATACTAGAGCTGTAATGCATCATCTGTGCATGGAAATACATCATACATTACAAAAGGAACATCAGAACCTAATCAATGCTGTCTTTGGTCCCATCTGTATGTCGAAAGCTTGACTTTGCCATGGTTATTACAGCTAGAAAACCTGAAACAATACATACCAAGCAATCTTTTAAAAAGATCCAACTTGTTCATCTTGTTCTGTTAATATTAGCCAATATTAAGGGACGTTAAACCTACACAAAAGCCATTAATTTTGTTATTGAAAATTGGTTCTAATATACATTTTTCCTCCTATGAAACTCCAAGGACCATGCAAAGGATATTTGAAAAGTTCTGAATATTTTCTCATAACTTTCAGGTTTTTTAATATCTGTCAATAGATATAATGCTGATTGATAGACAAAATAACATTCTATAAAATGATCTGCAGTTGTAGCTGCACCTGCAGATATATGCATGTGACATAACATAGGTAAATGACAGTGATGTAAAAATGTCAGAGGAGAACAATTCTGCTACTGTGCAAAGAGCATACTGTAAAATCTGGGCATTCTTAGGTCCTGTCTGACTGATATCAAGGCCAACTTGGATAAAGTTTGCGGATGCAATTTTCCGTCATATCCTACAATTTTGAGGTGGTTTCACCTTTTTAAAGATGGTCGTGAATTCTGGAAGACCATTGTCTGCAGTTGTGATTGGGAAGTGGCTGCTGTAAGAGAGAGAACTGATGAAGATGCCTGACACACAGTGGAAGATATTTCTGTTATCAAAGGCATAAATTTGTCAGCTGTTTTTTATATATTGAAGAATCATTTGAAGCTCAGAAAGGTTGTGCAAAATGGGTCCAGCATTAGTTGATGGCTGATCAAAAACAGATTCGGCTCAAAATCGCCAAACGGCTACTTGCCAGATATGAAAAGAGTGACCAGAGACATTTAAATGATTATCCAGTAGTTACAGGTGATAAACTTGAATTTACTTTTTTTAAACTGACTCAAGAGAAAATGATAAAGTTTAGAATGGAGAAAACGATTATGGACATTTTAAACATTACGTTTTCCCTTGTTGCCATACAGACCCATCACGTTAAACCTATGGATTAACTGTCAATTTCACATTCCAGATAGAAACAATAATGTCCCATTTGACACCATATAAACCAAAAAATTATAACCTCAATGTTAAATTCCCAATAGAGGCCAGAGTGCCATCTCCATGTTAAATTCCTGTTAGTGGTCAGAGTGTCATTCCCAAGTTAAACTCCCATCAGAGGCCATGAGTGTCATTTTGCGACCAAAAATTATAGCTTCAATGTTGAACTCCCATTTGAGGCAATTGTGTCATTTTTGAGATCGAAGTACCACATACAACTACTACTGTATGCTTTGATGTTGTTCAGAGTTTGGAGAATCGTTCCAAATATAATGAGGGATCAAATTCACCCCTTCAAGTGCAGCGACTTGAAAAAAGGGTAACAAATGATATTTATAAGCAGCTTCTAATAATTAGCATAGTTTGCTCTCTTATTGATTCTACATTCGTTATTTAGAGTTGCTGATTATTTTACAGCCAGTAAAACCAGTAGTTAGGTAGGGGAATAAAAAAAGAGTACTAAATGTTTTGAGATGCACCTATTGGGTTGTCCATGAATTTAATTTTTTTCCATTATTAATTTCACAAACTTAAATCTACGCACAATAGTTGACAGCAAAATATTTGCTTTTATTTTCATATCCTGTATTTAATTTACTATGACAAAATATGATATGAACTATTGGTGCAAGGCTATGTTATTAGGTGCAGACCAGGTGATTTTGCCCGTTTAACAGCACAAGGCTCAAAAATGCCACAGAACACTTGCTTTCAACCCTGAAAACAAATTCTCTAACTCTAATGTTTTGAAAGCATGTGTGGTTTGTATACCAATCTAATGCACACATTATTTTTATTTTGTAATACCAACATTAAGTTTTATGGGAAATGAATTAGTGGTCTGATCCTTACAACACTTCAGAGATGTAACTAGTACAACCCGTAGACTCAACCGTTCTGCCGTATACGCCTCGTGCATTGGTACTTACTATTTCTCATTAAAGTCACTAATGAGCACTAACTAAAGTTACTATAAGTCACTAATAATGCACACAAATCACTTTCAGGAAGTAATTTAGTTTGCATGTTGTTAAATATTGAAGAAATCTCTGGTAAATAAATATATCACTGAAAATGGTTGGTAAAACAAAGATAATTATTGATCGTAGTGATGATTATGAACCCTTGTGTACAAAAACCAAAATGGCTTGTAGAAAGTGTGATAAACAGAACATTTCTCGGCAATAACTACGACCTCTTAGTGTTCTTTAATCAGGTTGAACCACACATGCACAAAATGATTAACAGGAAACTCTATGCATTTGATTCTGTACTTGCTCCACTGATACTGACTGTTAAACTGAGACATTTGCCTTCATTGAATGAGACATTTGCCTTCAAAGATAAGCAACAAAGAAATGTTACTATGTTACACATTTCAAAGCTATCATGAACACACAGAGAATAATTTTATCATTGACACTGTATGAGATAAAATTCATGTGAAATTTGACCACAAGATTACTGATAGCACAAAATGGGTATTTGACATGATCGAATAGCTAAACATGTACATAGATAAATACGAACCTCTTAAGGAAAGGTTGTACATATATTATCCAATTGGATAAAAATAAAAAATTCAAAATAAAATAACGTGTCAACATTAAACATGATTATAACAAGTGCTTCATTTATGCCAATGAGTCGATTTTAAATAAGGTCTATACAAATCCACAAAAAGCCAACACAATACAATTGATATAGATATAACCTTTGGTTTGACAGATGTCCAATTAAAACTAAGGATATTAAAAAAGTTTAAAATAAATTCGGTGGATTTGGATGAGACAATAGCGGATATATACAGTAGGCTGGTTGGAATAATAAAAAATGAGAAAAAATGGCACATTGATATATTAATAGTTTTAGGTAATGAGAAAGGGAGGTATCACTATGTCGGAATAAAAGATTCCTCAAGCTGGTGTATAGTCGGATAAATCAACGTCGCAGTAATGCATTCATTTGTAAAAATAAAGGGCTTGTTTGTTTTTATTCAGCGGAAACATTAACAGAGCACAAAAGATTATGTTTTAATGTACAATAAAATAAAATAAATAAAAAAAAAAAAACTATGAACATCAACTAAAGGTTCCATTGGTCATTTACTGCTACTTTTGGACGCGTATTGATTAAACATGCAGATGACGTAACTGAAAACGCTAAACTAACTTCAAAACATATCCCATTTGGATTCTGCATGTGCATAATATCAGTGCAAAGGAGGTATAAGCCAATAGTTTATAGAGGTACTGATTGCAACCAGCTGTTTTGCGATGCTTTTAGCAAATTCGCAAGACTAGTGTGTATATATATATATATATATATATATATATCTATATATATATATAAAATTGAAGCCAAAGGATGCAAAACATGCTATTCACGGTTGAAGATAACAGACATTTTATCTCGACCAATGTGTGCCATATCTGTGAGAAAGAAATTGTTAACTATAAGGTTAGAACCACGATCATTTAACATGCCAGTGTAGAGGTTCAGTTCATAATTAGTGTAGCTTACATTTCAACTGCTCAAAATTCATACCACTCTTCATTCACAACTTTTCAAGTTACGACGGCCATTTATTCATCAAGTAGTTAGACAGAATTCATTGAAAGAGGTAAAAATCATACTGAACAATGATGAGAAATACATTACATTCAGCAAGGACTTCATAGTCGACAGGTTCATGAACAATTGAGAGAAAGCATCTGCTGATAGGACAATCATGTTTGTTGATAATTTTAAATCAATGGAACAATCATTAGAACAGTTGGCAAAGAATCTGAGTGACAAAACGTTCACAGAGACTTCGACCTAAATATATTGAACTTTTCAAAGATATTCATGAATTCATATTGGACCATATATATTCACAGAGATTTCAACCTAAATATATTGAACTTTTCAATGATATTCACAGAAACTTCAACATAAATATATTGAAATTTTCAAAGATATCCATGTATTCATATTGGCCCAAATATATTCACAAAAACTTCAACCCAAATATATTGAACTTTTCAAAGATATCCATGAATTTATATTGGCCCATATATATTCACAGAGACTTCAACCTAAATATATTGAACTTCATATTTGCCAATATATATTCACAGAAAGCTCTGAACTGTTTAAAGAAACATCTATACCATCGATATAAGAGACTTCTGGCTTAAAAGTTGATCTTCCTAATTATTACGTCCAAAAAGATGCATTAATGATTATGAACTTGACCCAGTTAATTATTTTAGTGCACTGGGTTTAGCCCATGATGCAAGTTAAATGTTCATTGGTGTCGTATTCGAACTGTTGACAGACTATGGCTTCTTCCTGATGATTGAGAGTGGAATATTGCCAATAACTGGTATGATACCACATCCATGTGCTGAAGCAAATTATCAATGCTGATGATGATTGCAAAATTAAAAATTATGGTGAATATGATAAGTCTCAACTTAAGTCCTTAATCATGTAACAAGAAACTAACAACATTTACGGAAGGGACATGTGCCAATACAACCTTTATGATAGGGACATGTGAGAAATACAACCTTTATGATAGGGACATGTGAGAAATACAAACTTTATGATAGGGACATGTGCCAATACAAACTTTATGAAAGAGACATGTGCCAATACAACCTTTATGCCAGGGACATGTGCCAATACAACCTTTATGATAGGGATATGTGCCAATACAACCTTTATGATAGAGACATGTGAGAAATACAAACTTTATGATAGACATGTGCCAATACAAACTTTATGATAGGGACATGTGAGAAATACAACCTTTATGATAGAGAGATGTGAGAAATACAAACTTTATGATAGAGACATGTGTCAATACAAAGTTTATGGAAAACATCAGGAAAAGGACAACTGTTAAACTATGTTCCAAAGAAAAGAAATTTTTAAATTGCAGAAAGATCTTTTGTTTTCAAGAAGAAACATTATTGGTGAAGATTTAGTTTTGGTTAGCATGAAACACAAACAAAACAATTCAAATTCATCAAACAAATTTACAGTGGCTTCTCTGTGTTTGAACTATCAACGTGGTTGATGCATGAATTTTACTGCATGAAGTTTTAAAAAAATGCATGAAAATAGAATGAAACTTCGAATGACTGACACATCCATATTGAAACTATTTAAAATGAATAATCTGTTGGTCCTATTTTACAGTCCAGTTGATTGTTTGAGTATGGTGTATATATTGTTCAGTTCTTTATTATGTTTACTTAACCAAATGCACGATGCAAAAGATTGTTAAACTGAACAACTCCTTCTTGCTAAGAAACTCTATATACCGTATATACTCGCTTATAAGTCTACGTTTTTTACTTAGAATTCAACTCATGCAGAGTAGGGGTCGTCTTATAAGCGCGACATTAAAAAAATAAAAAAATCTTGGGGTAATGTTGGAAACTCTAGATGTTTGCAGTACATAAAAATACTGTCAATTCATATATTTTTACGTTTTCATGCCACTATTCCTATGCAGTAATGCATATATGGTATGCACTGTGTTTATCCGCTTCATGATGGTATTCATTACACAACACATGTATCTACAATTATTTGGATTATATTAATTTGAAAATATTACCGGTAAATTAAATACTACCTACCGCAAAATGAAGTGTCCGTCAATGTTTACCGTGGGTGTTTACTAGTAAGTATATTGCCTCCATTTTCGTGCAAGTCCGAACAACCTGTATTTGTATTAATATTTGTGTTTTGCTGTATAAAGACTGTGTTTGATGCAATAAAAGTTTTGATTTAATTTGTATTTTCCTTTTCTACAAGTCAGATTTAATTCCCAAGTGATATTTCCCAAGTTATCTGCCAGTGCACGTGGGCCGATGAAACTTTGGCTTGTAGAGGGACTTGCTTTGTTTTCAAGTTGACAATCCTTTTGATCGAGCCACCAGTCTATACTTGTTCATTGCCAAGTAGAGTTTTACAACTTCCTGTGCAATTACTTTGACCTTAATCACTTTGCTTGTAAAGGCACCACACTCTCTGTTTTCCCACGTGACAACCCTTTGATCATGCCGCGAGTTTGATACTTGTTCAGTGCCAAGTAACAGAGGGTGGCTATTTGAACTTCCTGTAATCTTGCCACACAATTGACATGTGTTCAGTTGCAGCCTTTAATAGATTTCTGACTTTATGATCAAAGTGTTACTCACAAAGCCCAAGCTCAGTCTTTGCATAAGCACCCGCATATGACAGTAAAGCCAAGAATCGGAGTCGGATGAGATTTACGATGACTAGACGACGATGATTTACAATGACTAGACGACGATGTAGGATTTCAGAACTTTATCAGACAATGAGGATAATTTCTTGGACTTTGTACCAGATGACATTAGATAGTGACATTTATAGGATACCATGAATCACAAAAAAGTGGACTTAACTATCATTGTTTATTTGTACGACGTGTGGAATTAACATATTACAGGATATTGTGAATCGGATCATTCTGAACTTCTATTTTTATACCGGTATGTGACCTATAATTGAATTCGTGGATTTATCATATAAATGAATTTGAAATGTCAAGCATTATGGATTTCAATGGACTTTATTACACAAAGATGGACAAATTGTAAGTTGTCAATTTATTTGTGACATATTTCACTCAATAATATAATTGTATTTTACACTGGTTTTGTCTTTATTTTTCTTATCTATCTATCCAGTTTGGCTTGTTTATATTTCCAAAGTGCGTTTCTGACTCGCTAAGAAGTCACCCCTTCAGACGGATCTGACTTCCAAAATACACCCCAAATTATTGGAGGGTCAAAGAGAAAATCACTTTTTGCAGCCCTTAAAAGGGGGGGGGGTCGACTTATAATCGAGTATATACGGTATTGGTTTTATGGGGTTAATGCCATTTTGCAGCAAATGATAGACTATACATGGCGGCAAGTATATTTGGTGGAGGAAGAGCCCATGAAAACAGTGGTATGAACCACAGACTCACAGGGATCTACTGGCAAGCTTTCTCACTCACATTGGTCAAGCCGTGACTCAGTCCCATGCTGACAGAGGTGAGATGTGAGTGATCTGTAAAGGTGAGCGCTTTAGACCACTTGGGTACCCTGTTGGCAGTTTCAACATATACAAAATATGCCAAACCTAGATAATCAATGTATCTAGAGAGATAGAGAGGGGGGGCTCAAGTCAATACTTCATTCAGTGATTAAACTTTTAGAAAACCGCCACATTTCGACATGTCCTTGGAATACATATATATATATATATATATATATATATATATATATATATATATATATATATATATATATATATATATATATATATTTCTATATATATATATAGACATTTGACATTAATTACAAATATCAACTACTATGATTATCAGCTGTTATGGTTAATACTCTATCTACTCCCATTAATTATGTTTGCATTTGAATACATCTAAATCAACTAAGATCTTCCTTCTGCTGACAAAAACTATATGTCCATTTTGTAAAATATATATTGGGTGTAAACAAGTACAGTTCCAATTTTGCTTTAATGTCCAAGTTTTGCTATTATGTCTGGGTTAGACAGACAACCTTACTTGTAAGACACTTTTTTCTTCAGCAATTAAATACTGGTATTGCCTTGAGAACTTGCATTCTAACTTGTTAAAAGATGCATTGTAACCAAATTTCGTGTAAGCTCACATGTACTATGAATTGACACTGGTAGATCTACATGTGCTATAACTCTGATATGTGTGAGGTTATGTGAATACTGCCTTGCTGCTGAAACTTTAAGATGAAATTCATTTCTTTACTCACTGTACATAATATGCTATACATAGGGGAGAGTCCCTTTAGATATAGTATTTGTCATAGTTTCAAACATCTTCAGAGTGGTAACAAGCTCAGTCAATCGGAAGCAAGATCACTTCATTAATATGCATGGATCTCACTAATTATAAAAATGTCAAAGATCTTGATGACATTAGCTTTCGGGCCAAGTTGGATCCAATTGGCTCAGAAATATGGCCTCCAGAGTGGTAACAAGCACAGCCAATCAGATGAAAGATCACATCATTTATATATGTGGTTTTGGCTCATTATTGAACTTGTCCGAGATCTTGATGATCAAAGCTTTTATTCTATGTTGAACAAAATTCAGATCAGAAATATGGCCTCCAAAGTGGTAACAAGCTCAGTCAATTGGATGCAAGATCACCTCATTAATATGCATAGATCTTGCTCAGTCTTGAACTCATCCAATATCTTGAAAAGACATGCCTATATTCCAAGTTTGATCAGAAATGATCAGCTATATGGCCTTGAGAATGTTAATCAAGCTCTGACAATCAGATGCAAGATCACCTCATTAATATGCATGGATCTGATTTATTACTGACCTCATTCAAGATATAAGCCGATATTCCAGACCTCAGCAACACTGGATCATAAATATGGCCTGCAATATGGCCTGCAAAGTGGTAACAAGCAATTGTTGACAGACAACAGGCAACATACCTGGGGCCATACCAGACTTATAGCCAGGTAAGCTGAAAACCATTTTAATAAATGGATTAAAATCTCAATTTTATACTATTTTAAGCAAAATTTAGGGTTTTTTCATGACCAAAGGCTAAATGGATAAAAAAAATTATATTTGCACTAACATTGAAAAGTCACAGACTGAAATATGGTTTCTTTATTTTGCTGATAATATGATGCTGATTACATAAAAATACGCTCTCAAATTATGACATACTGATGTTAAAAAATGTTAAAAAGTTTCCTTGAATCCGATAACCTTCATTTCTCTCTTGCAATTCTTCTTACCCATCTGCATTATACTACAATCAAAAGCTTGAGAATATGTCAGAGGATACAGGTTTTCACCACTGTAACAGAGTTTTCAAAGCTGTGAAAAAATTTAAAACATTATGTTTTCAATTCCTCATCCTACTGTCCCAGCAGAACTAATTTCTGGTGTACTTTCATCATCTGATGAATCTTCTGCATTTTGCTGCTGAATTTTCTGAAAGAAAGATCAAAAGAAGCAAGAGATATTTCATTGATAAAAAATTTGGGTTTTTATATATCAGCTTGAAAATTTAATAAAATGTTAATATATCAAATAAAATTTAATAAAATGTTAATATATCAAAAAAAATTTAATAAAATGTTAATATATCAAATAAAATGTTAATATATCAAATACAATTTATTAGTAACCCACATCATAAATTTGAAAAACATTGGTTTAAAATCAGCCAGTTCTGCCAGTCTGTAAATCAAGCTGACACTATTTAAAATCATTTTATGACCAAAAAAACAAGGACAATATGTAAGTTGTAATTTATACCACTTGTTCATTACTCACGAACATGCTTATAAATTTATGACCCTGGGGCTAAGTTCCTAGGAGCAGAGATGGACTTCCAGGTCAATGTCAGTTGACACAATCTACACCCATAGAGGTATCACTGGCCCAAGTTTCCTGGGTCTAGCTCTAATGGTGTAGTAGGAGTTCAATGACATTACACATACGGGGTTTCAATAACAAAGTAGTAGTCTAAATTGGAAAACAGACAGGCAACATTGGTAAAGTAGCAGGCTAAATTGAAAAATTAGCCAGACCATGCAGGGGGAAGTGCCCCCCCCCCCCTACACACACACACTTGAATCCAGATGGCAATGCCCCGGGGAGAGTGGGCATTGGGGACAAGACCCCCCTGAAGCTGAAATGGTATGGTTGATGAATTCAATTTAAACTATCTCTCCTTGATAGAGAAGGCAAATTTTAAAGTAAATAATGTTTCCCTGAGAATACTTACCTAATCACAGATCACATTAACATTAGGGATATAAGCCTGCTAACTCGAGAATCCAGCCAATATAAAAAGACACAAATTCATCTTTTCTGTCTATCTCATAAAGGCAAAAGGCAATAAGTCTTGCCCATTAGCTCCCAATACCACCACCAGGTGTCACTACTTTTTAAGCTGAGTGATATACTAATCAGGACGCTCGCATGGTGGGGTAGTTGGGAGGGTTTTTATGTAATTTTATGTAATGTGATCAGGTATGTATTCTTGGAGAAACATAATTTACTTAAAAATTTGCTTTCTTCTTCAAATATGTTCCCCGATCACATTTACATCAGGAGAATAGGTAATAGGACGAGGGAATGCTGCACATCTGACCTATACCTCAGGTATCCTTCTAGGGAATAATGACTGGATTTCCCATGGGAACGATAACCCATTCCCCTAATTTGATAAACCAACACAGCCTAGGGTCACGTGATCTGTGACCCCTATATCCAGTTAAGAAGATGATTACTGAAATCTTCTTACTGACAAAATTTTACTGGCGAATCCAGCAAAGCTAATAGGTTGTGTTGACTTTTAACTGGGTCTGGTGGTCATATGGGCTGCCACTACAGGACCCACCAGATTCAAAGTTTGTCTCTGCTAAGCTAAATCTCTGAGATAACAACTGGAGAAGGTTGACTCTGCATGCCAGCCAACAGCTTCTAATATGTCTCAGATCGAAACGTATAAATGCGAGGCTCGCAGAGATCGCTCTAATTTCATGAGCTGAAATCTTCATGAGGCAACTCTGATCTTTTGAGGCCTCAGAGTATGCTGAGCATATAACCCACTTCAGCCACGAAGATAGGACTTGAAGAGTAATATTCTGCTTCCCAGCTTTCACCAGGAGAAAGAGTCGCTTGCATGTGCCATGACTTGCCTCTGTGCGCTTCAAGCAGTGCTTGAGGGCGCGAACAGGGTCTTGCATGACCACTGCTCTTGACATGTCTGTGGAAGAGAGGGAGCATATGTTGACTCTCTGATTGCCAACTCATGGTAACCTATTTTTAGCTACAAAGCCTAGTTGCATCAAAAGGACCACCAAGCCATCCGATCTGAACTGAAGATAGTCTGGGTCAATGGAAATGCATGTAACTCACTCACCCTGCATGCTGAAGCTAAGGCTATCAGGAAACATGTTGTGTATGATAGTAGCTTCAGCGAAATGCTGACTAAAGGCTCGTATTTATCTGAATTAAGCCATGTTAAAACCCAGGACAGATTCCATTTTCGAAACAGGGTGAGGGATATTGGTTGATTCAAATCAAAATTGGCTAATAGGTTTGAGAGATCCTTATCTTGACAAATATCACTTCTGCCACGATGCTGGAATATGTCAGATATCATGGAGTGGTAGCCTTTGATGGTAATTGGGGCCAACTGTTTCTCGTAGAGCCCGAGAAAATAGTCGGCCAGTTGAGGGATTGAGGTATTCAAAGGGACAATGTTATTGACTCTGCATCAGTCCCTGAAAACATGTCACTTTTTACTCATAAGCCTTTCAGAGTGGAGGGCCTTCTTGTTCACAAGATTCTCTCCACAACTGAAGGTTTAAATTCCTTCCGTCACAAGGATGTCCAGGCAAGAGTCAGGCATGTACAAGAAGATGGTCTGGGCAGTGGTGGAACATTTGTGACCATGGTTGTTTGAGAAGATTCTGCTTGGCCAGAATCTTCCTGGTCAAATCTAGGTCGAGTAGATCGGTGACCCAGGACTTATCCCATCAGAGAGATGCTATCACAATCATCTTGCAGTTCTGACCCCTCAACTTCTGGATTATTTTCAGTACCAAGACTATGGGAGGGTAGGCAAAGGCCACAACCCCTTTAAACTGATGGACAGTGCATCCATGGCCCAAGCTTCTGGATCCAGAACTGGAGAGATGAAGGTGGGCAACTTGTGATTCCACGATGTCACAAAAAGATTGACCATCGGATGCTCCCAACATGCACAAATCCGATGAAAGACTGATTGATGGAGAGACCATTTCTTATGAATGACTTGACCCTTTCTGGATAGAGTGTCGGCCAAGACATTTGAGTCTGCTGAGAATAAGCCTGATTTGTACATTGATATGAAGTTGGTCACACTAATGTTGAAAATGCCAAATCAGAATGCACAAGTTTGGTGATTTGGTGCCCTCCTGTTTGAGGAGGTAGGTCACCACTACCAAGTTGTCCAACATAATTAGGAGTGTGATCCTGACCTTTTGATTGAGAGGACTTGAAAAGGGGTGCCATTGGGGCAGATAGGTCATCTGTGAGGGGCGCATAAAAAGACAGCCCAGCCGGATCAAGTCCACTGCCACATTGCATAATCCATGGAGTTGCAGTAACTTCCTTGTGGAAATCCAAGTCCTGTTGGAAACGGATTAGATGAGTTCAATGATCTGGACTATGCAAATCCAAGGGAGCTGTACCAGATTGAGATTGGTGAGAAACTCCTTACCCAGATGGACATAACACTGGGATGGATGAAGATCAAACTTTTCCCTGTTCACAATAAAGCCTAGATGATTCAAAAGTGATAGAAGATCATTTCTGCTCTTGTGGAGAATAGAACTTACCATATGTTTCTGGAGGATTTTGCCCAAGTACGCTGCCATTACCATAATTTTGGTAAAAATCCAAGGGCCGATGTTTAAGTCAAACGGTAGAATTTGAAACTGATAACCCATGTTGCGGTAAGCAAAATGGAGAAATTTCCGTGACCCATGTGGATCGGGATGTGAAAATTTCTCTGTCAGATCAAGACTGATGGCATACTCATTCCTTCTGATGGAGAGATGTATTGATCTCGCCATCTCCATCGTGAATTTCAGTGAAAGAATGTATTGGTTGAGGTGACTCAGGTTGATAATAGGCCTGAACTTTCAGCTTGCCTTCTGGATAAGAAACAGCCTAGAATAAAACCCCTGAGATTGTGGTTTTCGCACAATCTCCACTGCCCATTTCTGGATGAGTGATTGTATCTCCTGTTGTAGAAAAGCGTCATTCTCTCGATCTGACAGTATGTCCTTGAGAAAGGGAGAGGAGGAAATAGGAGAGGGTTGGATAAATGAAATCCAAAGCACCTCCGAAATTACCTGGATCACCCATTTGTTCTGAGGAAACAGGGTGATCCAGCAAGATTGGAATTGCAGGAATTGGGCCCCCACCAGTAGGGTGTCTGCAGACAGCGGGGTTGGCAGGTCAACACTGAGAGTTAAGAGGCTTGGAGCTGGAGAACCAGGTTTCTTGCCTCCACTGTAAGTCTGCCTCCTGAACTGGTTAGGTTGTTGATCCTGGCATTAGGCTGGGATCTGAACTGAACATGTGATGGAAAAGATCCCTTGTCCCTAGCCCACCTATCATCCCTCCACTGTGGCGGGGGTGGATGGGTGTTAAAAGACTGTGTGGGTTGGGTGGCGAGTTAGAAGGTTGAGATTCACAGAGGCAGTCAAAACATTTGCCATGGAATGGTGACCTGCCCTGTTAATAAGCTGATTATTGCCTCCCAGGCATGCTCATTGCCTGATTTTTCCGCTAGTGGGAAAATCGCCAAGTCCAACATTGAAGATGTGGCGACAATGTTTCGAACCAGCTTTGAAGTGGCATAGAACACATTCTTGTCCACTTTATAAAACAGTGGGGAAGATTGCTGCTAAATTTTTATCCAGAGACAGGAGGTGAGTATGGAAGGTATCGGAGTGGGTTTTGCACCAGCATGATGAAAATGTTGCTGGTAGTTGGCTTTCAGAATAGAAAGCCTTTGCATTCCCTGGATCACAGATTCTTCCTGACAGATAGTCATTAATCTCCCTAATCTCTGCTGACTGGGGAAGCAGCCAGAAGGACAGATTCTCTTCCTCCTCATTGAGATCTACCAATGCTTTGACCTTATAGTCGTGTGTGGCAGTAGGGAGTGTAAGGCATTTTGAAGCCAACAAATCCCAGTATATTTCTTCAATGGCAGCCTTGAAGCTAAACTCAGTCCACTCCAAGATTGGATCTGAGTAAGGCTGTTGTGCCAGAGTATCTTCACACTCACTGTATGTAGAGTCCAGTTCAGGTTCGGCTTGCATATCCAGATAAAGAATACCCGGTGGCATAGTTGATGCAATGGCATAAATTAACAACTCAGCATGTTAAGAAGTCGCTAATACAACACCCGTTACTAATGGAGTGAGTGAACAATAGACAGTACATGCTAAAACTTGAATGACAACATGCGTTCAATGATTGTGCGTTGTATAAGTGGTCTAAATGGATAAAGTAAAAAATTGTGACAAATTCACACAAAAATTGGAAACATTCAAAAACAATGTATACCACCTGTGGAGGAATGATTATTACACACAATAAATCCAAATTCTTGGAGGGATAGCTAATTTTGACAATGATATTGGCATGGATTTATGAGAGGTGTTATGTATGAAGTTGACAGTACAGAAGTGAAGCTTAAAAACTAGTGACAATTGGTGGTAACATGGGGAGGTAATGGCCAAGACTTATTGCCATTTGTCTATATGAGATAGACAGAAAAGATGAATTTTCATCTTTTTAGTAGGGCTAGATTCAGGAGATAGCATATATATTATATCCGTAACGTTAATGTGATTGGGGAACGTATCTGAAGGAGAAATGGGAAATTTGTTTGAATTAATATCTTAGCTACTTAGCTGATAACAGAATAAGTGTAAAGATTCAAGAAAATAAACAAAAACTGAGGTTTTTTATTTCACACACTAAAACCAACAATAAAATAATCAACTTAAGACAAAGAAAACACTGTCACAATATGGTTTATCTATGTAGTGTATATGTGCTGAAACTTTTACATATGAATAAATTACATATTCATTTCTAAAACAATTGGAGCAAGTAGACTCACCTTCAATAGATGTATATTTTATGTGCAAAAGCATGTATAATGCATGCATGTTGCACTTTATGTTCATTGTGTGCTTTTATCTGTTGTATTTCTGTCAAACTGTAAGCTAAATGTTTGACATGTGAATTGTCTGTTACAGATCAGATATTGTATATATAAGCATCCTCTAGCCTATCTTATTTCATCTGTGTCATACAACAACCCCAACAAACACCTCTGTACTGCATCATTTATATAGGTATCATATAATAATTTGTTATGAACCATTTTTTTGCTTTTTATGCTGCCATTTGTCTAGTAGCATCTACTGTTTTCTTTCATTGCTGGAATACGATTACCACTCTTGATCGTGCAAAAGTAAAGAGACTGAACATTTATGGTTCTCTTTAATGAAGATTGAATCGTGCGTAAGACAGGTGTTTCCAATAATGCCAAATAGGAAAAAGCAAGCATCTTCTAGACATAGACCTATCTGTATCGACAGGAAGAAGATAATAATCAGAACTGGATCAAATATGGCAGTGAATTATTAAACTATCTGAATGAACTTTTTTAAAATTCTGGATTCGAAGGTGATTCCAGTACAAACGGTGAAACATTGCTGGCTACCAGTTTCTACTGAAACACCTGGATGGATTCATGTACATCCATCCACATGACAATGAATCTGTAATAATTATGTCAGGTCGTTTGTAGCATTTGTGTGCTGCATGAGAAAAATGATACTGCAAAACTCTGCCGAATATAAAAAAAATGATACCTCATGCTTAAAAGAAGCTACAAGTCATAACAGTTATGTAAATAGGTGTTTTACAATCAGTTGCTGAACCTTTCTGAGAAACAAAATAGATTAAGAATGTATTGATATATGATAAGAACCTCTGATTACCTGTAAAAATTGTAGAGTTTAACAAGTCAAACTGAATATAAAACATTTACAAAAAGTGATTTTCTTACCAGGTTGAGAAAGTCTATAAGCTTTTGAGGATCCTCCCCTGTGGCTAAATCTACAAAGTCTCTCGGCATGGCATATGTAGTGTATGGATTTGGCTGAACTCCTGAAGATTTCTCTATGTATCTGAATGCTGGAATCTGTGACAAGGAAGCAAAAAGGATGGAAGTAGGAGGATACTAAGAGATTCCATCATATAGAAAGTCCTCCCAAGGATGAGAATTTTAAGTTCGTCTGTGCAAAATTCTGATTCCATGGGTGTGATTTCCCCATCCCAAATACATATGTTACATTATTTTTTCAGTCTTATTTCAGATCACGAAAGACAAGTTGAAAAAATATAGCGCAACATCGGTAAAGGTATAGCCAAGAAATGAACATTTTCTAATGTCAAATGAAAAAGATGAAAAAACCAGGGTCTTTTCTATAACTGAAATTCAGAGAGAAATTCACACCACCCCCACAATTTTAAAAATGGGGGAATTTTTGAAATATATGGGAGGTTAAACAAAGCAAACAAGGTAGGGATTGCAAAAATTATAAGCAACTTTCATGCAAACAGTTGATCTTTTTGGCATGATGTTTTAGAAATAAACAAAATATTTATTGTATAGTTTGGTTTGGCATTTTTATGGCATAGCAACACAAGTAGGTTATTGAGTACTGGGGCAATTGAAGTAAAGTACTTTGCCAAGGTCACACCACGTTAGCTGATCTGGGCTGATCTGATGGTAGAATTTGAACCCATATCCTTTTGGGTCACAAGTACTGCACATTAAACCCCTGAACAATTGTGACTCCAAAATATTTGTTGCAAAACAAGAATAACTGTTCCAAAGCCAGAAGAGATTATTTGTAAATTTAATATATCAAAATTACAGAAGAAATTGCAGATGTTCACAATGTCATAAGCACAATAACATAATCTATAGTGTGACAGAGTGGACTCATCTGTAGTGTGACAGAATACACTCATGTTGGCTTGGCAAATCCCACATGACTTTCTCAGATGGAAATATAGTGTGACAGAGTGCATTCAAGTAGGTTTAGCAAATCCCACATAACTTTCTCACATGGAAATATAGTGTGACAGAGTGCACTCATGTGGGTTTAGCAAATCCCACATGACTTTCTCACATGGAAAAATAGTGTGACAGAGTGTACTTAACGTGGGCTTAGCAAATCCCAGATGACTTTTTCACATGGAAATACAGTGTTACTCACACATGGGAATCAGATAAATACAGGTTTTAAAATGAGTGCTCATTGGAGATGACAATAATGACACATAAGATGAACAAGTGTTCCATGTAACCTGATGTCTCACTTGTGTCCAGGCACCAATGTATCCATCCCCCATCTGACTAAGAATAACTTTAACACAAACCTTTAACACTAAATATGACACCCCTGCTGCCATGATACCTATGTCTCACCATGCTCACACTGGTAAGACAACAATACAGTGTAGCACAAGTATGTACCGTATTTTCCGGCCTATAAGTCGATGCGGAGTATAAGTCGAATTCGCTAATTTCGTCAATTTTCAATCCTTCATCCATATATAAGTTGATGCGGAGTATAAGACGAAGCCAGATCAACACCTTGGCTTCGTCACTTTCGCTAGTAACTTCTGGTTTCATGAATATTAATGGTATCACTATGCTATTCCAGATTAATTGGGAAAATGATTAATATGGTCTGTACATGTATTATTTATAGGTATTATTTATTGGTACATTGTATGCAATGATTTTCACGTATGAAAAATTACATTAACATAATGTAAAGCAATTTCAATGACATAATCCATATATAAGTCGATTCGGAGTATAAGACGAAGCCCCGACTTCCAGGTAAAAAAGTATCGACTTATAGGCCGGCAAATACGGTAATTGGACTTAAACTCATTGCAGGGGTTGGAGTGGTGAATTTAACTTTTCTAGAAGGCATTCAATATATATATATATATATATATATATATATATATATATATATATATGTAAAATACAAGTTACTTAACTTAAAAGTACTTCCTAATTCATAGTTGTTCCCTAACTTGTAATTTTCAAGAAATTTTAATTTCATAAATTTGTTTACACATTTAGCTCATTTATACCATTTTTGTTAAGTGATACATATAACTGGGTGGCATAAGAGATATAATATACTGCTCCCTCGCTAAAGAATGCCTGGATAACTTGTGCACCCACTTGGGGCAGGTGTGGATCCCATTTTTCATATAAAAATGACAAAATATAGGTCCCTGTTAGTTATCACTATCAAAATTGGTAAAAAAAACCTTGGTATATCACTCATATTATAGTCAAAAACGTCAGTTAGTGCCTGAAAATTAAAATCAACAACATGAAATTTGCAACCTTTAATAAGAAGTCATATATTTTGTAAAATTTTCTTTATAATAGAATTCTCAGTACACTGTAAATAACAATATACAATGAAATGTGGATCAATTAAAATTTAAGTAATGCCTACTGGTGGCAACAATTTAGGAAATAAATACCAATTAAATAAGTTTTGTCAAGTGAAACTTGTGTTTTAGTTTTATCTTTTAACTTGGTTTCATTGTAATCATCATAAATGTGATATTCTTGCATTCAAAAATGAAGAGTGTCAAACAGCTATGTCCATGAGCATTTCCATGAGAACCTAGTATGATGCTGACTGTGTTTTGATCCCCAAAGTGTTTGTTGCACTGTTATAAACAGTTCAAAGTTGACACACTTTGTATTATAACGTTTATTACATCTTTTGTATCAAATCAAGTAATGGGGGTAAAATAACAATTGTTATAAAGGCATGCAAATCCTATCTGAATAAGAGCTAGTAGACATGGTTGTGTGTCCAGTTTAAGTCATTTCAGTTGACCAATCGAACACTGCTATAAATATTATTATGCAAGTAACATTAAAGTATTTAACATTAATAAGTGATTTATCCTACTCATTCGCAAATGTGATCAAGGATAGGAAAGGAACCAAGCTAAAGGCATACTCGGTGCATGACATGAAAAGCCTAGTTTCACAGATAGGGTTCATTATGGATAAGTGAGTCCCAAAGTTACTAGTGAACTTAAAATTCCCAAATTTGCACTCAGAGGTTTTCTCATAGTATGAGCAAAAATTTCACTATTACTTCCAATGAATTCACAGCATGTTTTACTAATGGAACAATAACAAAATTGAGTTTCAATGTTGTTGTTTCAGGAAATAAATGTCCATCATTTTTTGAAAAAAGAATCTTGTTTTGTTGTGATTCAACAATAACAATAGAATGTATCCACATTCACATGCAAAAAGCAATGACTTAATACACAAGGTTTTTCCTGGTACACATGTGATTTGTGTACAGAAAAGTGAACAACTTTACAAGAAAAAGCTATTTATTGAGAATTATTCCAAGCATGATTATAAAACGAGTCTTTGACCATATAACTTGCCCCTTCCTCTTCTCACTGTTGATGTTCAACCCCTTTCTTAATTTTTCAGAGGTACTTCAGTGACTCATGCCATCGCTTATGCAGCAGTCTATGTTTTTGGACCCCATTGTGTGTGAGTTATTGAGGAAGAGGTGTATGATGTTAAAGTTAGTTCAGTGCACCTTGATAGACAATACTGTATATACAAATATACAATTTTAGACTTTCATATTATAATCTAAATATTAGAAGAATTATGTTCAGACACTTACACATGATATACTTAAAAGTCTTACATTTATTTTGCAAATTGGCATTAGCTAGTTTGGTTCCCATCATGTTACAAGGGTTGGAAAAATCCCGTCCAGCAAACTGGGAAAAGTTCAAAATATTTGGGCAGGTAATTATTTCTTAAACCAGAATTTTATGTAAACGCAGAGGAAAAACAATGAATTTTCATTCAATTTCATGAAATTTTAAATCCAAGTAAGTAGTAAATTGCTAGATTTGTATGCTCTGATTATGAATCAAATTAAAGCAATTTGAATATTCTTACCTCATTTTCACCATTAGTTTTGATGGTACCTTTCAACCTCTCATTGCCTAGCAACTCCTCCCAGCTAAAGAGCAGTCCATCTGTAACCTCACCAAATGGGTTGAAATCTATCAGCAATAGCTTTCCCTGGTGTTAGAAATAAATAAGTGACTAACCGAATGTCAAAAATATCAAACTGTTGAGTAATATTAATCAAAGTACCTTTTTTCTCAATACTACTTTGATATACACTATTATATCTGAGATTCTGTGAAGGTCATTCATCTCATGGAAATAATTTATGTCTGATCTATGCTACTAGACTGTATCTAGTAATTCTCCAATGAAAATACCAGTGGACAACCCTAATACATTTATGAAAAAGTAGGGGTGGACTTATTAACAGACCAGGGCAGAATTGTAAATATTGACCAAAATGGTTGTATTACTGTGGCAAAGACTACACCCAAACATACTGAAAAAAGATATGTACCAATACTTAATGCTGCACTATGCTGATTGGTCAACACTCATAACAATGTGCAGCCTATGTTGCCAATGAAACACAACAGCAAGTCACATCTGACAAGAAAGCATTATGAGTATGCACTAATGTGACAATAGTGTTACACTCATGTGCTGACCAATCAAATTCTGACCATATTTAAATGAAATGCATGCTAATAATTAAACTGATTAAATTGATAAGATCAAATCTGACATTGAACACTTATTTTTTGTGTAAAATTATAAATGACAAATTTCAGAAATTAATTATTTATTATTTCTATGTACAGCTACAAACTAAATGATAAACTTGCTCAACTGCATGAAATTATCTTCTATTTCACATTTAACAAAATGTTTATAGCAAAAACTATTATTTTCCAAAAATATTAATCAGTCAAATGACACTTCTGGCAAGGACTTAAACAGTCTTTGCCACTTGTGTAATACTAATACTTCAAACAATTTACAATTTCAAACAAGAAATGGAGCTGCAAGAGGACTGCAATGCTTGACTGAATATATTATGTATACATAACAGCTGTGTATTTGTGGACACCCATGATAATCAATATGCACCAATAATGAAGACAAGTTAAGTGGTAGACAGGTGTGACCTACTTTTTTTGTATGTTTCTATAGTACTCTTCAGGATGTATGCAACAGTGTCTGACAAACTGACCTAAAGATGAAAAGTGGACATTTGAAGAGGCCACTGATGACAATATGGATAATAACAACAGCAACACAGGGCTTGGGTAGCACAGTAGTGACATGCTTGCCTCACACATATGCAGTTCCAAGTTTGATTTGGCATGTGTAAAAGTGGATGGTTGTCCATCCAAAGTCAGTGATCTTTTCTGGGTTTTCCATTTTCCTACATCAAAAAAGACCACATTACACATCAAGAGCGTTAAGTATATTGTTGAAGACTACACTACACATCAAGAGTGCTTAGTATAATGTTGAAGACTACACAACACATCAAGAGTGTTTAGTATAATGTTGAAGACTACACTACATATCAAGAGTGCTTAGTATAATGTTGAAGACTACACTACATATCAAGAGTGCTTAGTATAATGTTGAAGACTACACTACACATCAAGAGTGCTTAGTATAATGTTGAAGACTACACTACACATCAAGAGTGCTTAGTATAATGTTGAAGACTACACTACATATCAAGAGAGCTTAGTATAATGTTGAAGACTACACTACATATCAAGAGTGCTTAGTATAATGTTGAAGACTACACTACATATCAAGAGAGCTTAGTATAATGTTGAAGATCACAATACACAGCAAGAGTGCTTAGTGTAAGTTATTAAAACTTATTGTACAATCTATGTAAAATAAATAAAGTTAATTTAATTTAACAGTAGCAACAATTACCATGAGCTTACAGAATATTGTGAATTTATTTATATTTTCCAGGGCATTAAATCTTGCATTTTGCAAAACGTTACATTTTTGTTTGCATTTAAATTCATGGATTTGGGAATAAGGACTATTGATTTTTTTAAAAATAGACCTTGTTCATTGGGTTTTTAAATTCATGGAATAGGGAATAGGTACTATTGATTTCAAAAAAAGAATCATCGTTCATTGGGTCTTTACATTCATGGATAAAGGAAAAAGTCCTATTGATTTCAAAAAAGAATCATTGTTCATTGGGTCTTTAAATTCATGGATTGTAGTAACCACAAAATATTCCAAAACTGGTAGCTCATGAACATGGCAAACTCACAGTAGACTCTCCTGCACTTTGATGCAGGTAAGCTAAAAACATTGCTGTTAAACTTATTCTTATAATTTCATGACTTCCTGATATCAAACTTCCTTTAGATGACAAAGTTTGGAATTCCACATTAAGTGAAAATGTTCTTGAAACAAATATCAAGGCTGCTTAAGGCAGTATGCTTCTGAAAAGTCAACGTTTACTGTGTAATATGAAAAGATGAGATCATTACATTATGACATGAATATGACATCACTTTACCGATGTGTATCATACCAGTATGAAATCATGTGAACATTACATTATAACATGAATATGACATCACTTTACCAAGGTGTATCATACCAATATGAAATGATGTTATCATTACATTATAACATGAATATAACATCACTTTACCAAGGTGTTTCATACCAATATGAAATCTGGGAAAAATTGGATTGAAAATGACATGGTTGCAACTTCTGTCTCTTATCAAAGAATGAAAAATAAAAATTCTTATACAATTAAAATAATCATAATAAGAAAAAGAATACAAGATCTTTGGACATCTTTTGTAATTTATGACCTTTCTTAAATCAGCGGTACAGGGGGACACAACAAAAAAAACTTGAAACCAGAAATCAATATCAGTTTTAAAGGTATTTCAAATTACTGAGGCTTAGGTCTTGATAATTTTACTATATAGTTAAATTAATTTATTACCTGGTCCCTTCTGTACACATCAAATACAACTGCAAATAGATAAAAAATAAATCCTGTAGTTATTAACAAAGCTAATTTCTTTCGAGGTAATCTCTATATCAGATTATATTTCTTTTGAGTTGATCTCTATTGCAGATTAAGAATTGTACATAAATCAATCTTATTACCAAAAATATAACAAACATTGTTGACATAGATCTATGATAAAATAATCAAACTGTCTTACAAAAATACACAAGGCTATCTTTTATAGGTTTATTTTTTTCTTCGAAAACTATTCAAAGATTATAAGGATCCTTTATAAGCATTATCGTAGGATGGAAAATGTCCAACCCTGGATCAGAAGTTTGCACCAAAGTGGAGATTTTAATGAGTATCTGACACCAAATTCTGATCACAGGAGGAATTTTCCTATCCAACACCAATGCATAGTGAAGAATAATTTTTCTCACACACCTGGCTAAAAGTGAAGGCTGTAAACAATATGGCAGCACATTTGTATAGACAGAGCATAAAATGGATCCATTAAATTAATTTGAATATTTGTAAAAAGCATATAACATTTGGTTTACAAAATAAGTTGGCTTAAAATGGAAATATGACTAAAACACCAATAGAGAAGTCAATTGCTGAAATAAAAATGATAGGACAAGAGCAGACTATCATTACATTATACATACACACATATATATAACACATATATACATACATGATGACATCACACAAATAAGCCTGAGTGGTGCCAATCAAAATGCTATACACTCATGTGTCATTTCATCATTTCATGTATGACAACACTCAAGTGATGAAAGAGATATCCTCAACCAGTGTTCTAGATTCAAAACCAGTTATACATACATATACACATACATGTATACATATATGTATAGGAATGTGAGAAACTGGGTTCTTACATGAATGCTCAATTCATATAAAACTTGTTGAACCAGTTGAATAATTTCAGTTTTGCAAGCCATTTTGGGAAACACAATAACATCATTAGACATTTATATAAATATAAATAGCAAAACAAAAGTAAGATTGTACACATGAAAGTTATACATTGATAAAAAGTTTAAAAAACTGCTAGAAAATTTCAGTGGGCCTAAAAGTCCATTACACTGCCTCCAACACTATGCCAATATACAGTGTGATGTCATGATGTAATATTAAATACATGAAATCAAAAGTATGAAATATGATAATGAAATGACATAATGATTTCATGTTATAAATATAAACTCTGCATAAATGAGGTAATGTTGTCTGGCTCAATTTACATACTCCTACTAGGCAAGAAGACACTGGCATCGTCTTTCGCTTTGAGGTGGCTAAAATGAAGCGAAAACTGCAGCTAGAGCCTGAAGTTTTCTTTCAATGGAAGAGGGGCTTTTTCTACCAATGTTCCATTAAAAAGTGCCATCTCAACAATACATCAAATTTAACATCTGTTGAATTGTTTTTTAAATATGTAAATGTATGACTGCTGTGGAGAAAAACCAAGTTTTGATCAGGTAACACGGTAATATGATTAAAGCAAAGAAACTGATTATATAAGTAGTGTTGGGGAGAGAGATATCATATATCTGTTATATCTAAACAAATGAGTAAAGATTTCATAAATATTTTACCATTTCACAGTCTCACTTCTTGAATTTAACTTTCCACAGGGTAAACAAAATTGTATGCTAAGATTTTTCCAGGTGATATTTAAAACTAAAAGACTTTATAATATATTTCATAATGAGATACATGTATTGAAATATGTCAGTGGGAGAAAACTGATATTGCCACAGTGGCAATAACACTTTTATTGCCGCAGTGGCAAGATCACTTTTGGAACTACTTTCTTTTTTCTATTTAGGAAGTATATCTGCCCTTATGTATGTTATTCAGATCCGTAATTCCATAGGTAGGCCCATTTAATTTTTTCTTCTTCTTTTCCATCTCTCTCTTCTTCCCTTCATCTCTTTCTCTCCCACCAGGATGATAGATCCTAAAATGTGCCAAGACAGTTGACCCTCTTGTATACATTTATGTAATCAATGAGAATGTGCCATCAAGAATGCATAAAAATGAACCCCAAAGAAGAAAAAATAGGCTTCAAGTATTAACTTTTTTATAATTAGTTTTCCACATGAATCATGCAAATTTTTAGTGACTTAATTTACATGACCTGTTGCTATTCGATATTCTGTATCACCCATACAGTATCATATACCTGTTACACTCAGCAACAAACAGTACACATTTCAAAGAAAAATTCTTGATTACATATAGTAATAAAATTGTTTCAGCAGCGATTTTAACTGTGATCACAATCATAATCATGTCTGAAAATGATGGAGAAATTAGGCATTGATTGAAACCAATATCAAGTGACAACTGAAATTTGGATGCAGCGTCTGTTGCCAACACACACAAATTCACGTCTGAATGCAGAAATAAACAAACATTTAAACCAAAATCCTTACAAGTAAACTCACAAGCATTAAAATTTATTGTTTATTGATGTATGCTATGAAGTCTGTTGGACCGCTATGTTAAATTTCTACAGCTATGCCCTACACCCACCCCCTCAATGATCACTGTATCAATCCGCACAAGAAATGTGTTAACGAAATAAAAATCTCTTCATTTTCGTATAAAAACAGTAATTAATTTAACAAAATACACAAATTCAAACATTATATGTACAATTTAATTTTCAAAAAGTCGCTGTGCTTAAAATTATTGGAACTTCTTTTTTATCAATGTAATGCAGATGTTAATCACACAGACACAGAATGGAGAAACAAATCCATGCAAATCGAAGGTTTTTCCCTTAAAAGATATATTATAAAAAGAAAATCTAGATTTCTGGAGTAGATATAAGGAAAAACTTCACTCGTGAAGTGGAAACATTTGGTATTGTCACTCGAGACTTTGCCACTCATGACAATACATGTTCCCACTTCACTCGTGAAATATTTCCTTATATCTACTAAAAAAATGTAGATATCCTCTATATACTTTGCAAGTGTTTGCATAATAAAATTCCATGTTTGGTAAACCTGTAGATAGAATGTAATTCAGTAAAACCAGTCTTGAAAGACCACTGTTTTGGAAGCCATATGTCATAAAAGACCAGATTTGTCATTCACAGATCAAAATCGTTGAATTTAATGACTACTAATGAAAGACAACCTGTCTTGACAGACCACTTTTGACTGGCAGAAGGGGTGGTCTCTCCAAATGGGTTTTGTTTTAAGAATTATCACAGTCATTGTGAGCATATACAGTATACTGGTGGTTTGTTAACATGTGGTAAAAGTGAACCCAAAGAACATTTTTTTTTTTGCATTTGCATCAATGCACATGGATGACCTCAGCAAAATCAGATAGCACAGAATTTACTCAAATCTCTCAGAATATTGTAAAATCTCGCAGACTAGTACTCTAAAAATACCACAGGTATGTGCAGGGCTGGACAAATCTGAAAATGGCACACTTGCCCAGAATCAAAATTTTTATGAACTCGCATAAAAATGTGCCTTTTTTCTTCATATTCTTTTCAAAGTTGTAGGCAAGTGACAAAAATTTATACTTGCAAATTTTCAACTGTCTGGGTCACCAGACAAGGTATTTTTCTGCCACTGCTGTACTAGGCACAAAAAGGGCCAGGGAAGGCCAGGAGGCAAATGAGCAAACAGGATTTAATTCAGAAAAAGTTTTCTCTAAGGACCTGAAAAATGCAGTGGTAACATGCTTGCTATGCACCTCTGCAGTCTTGAGTCAATCATCCATTTTCTGCATGTGCAAAAATAAGTGGTCACTCATTGTGCTTGGAACCTGATAAAATTTCATGATCAATCATAAATTTTTGACAACTAATCAATGATCAATTATTATTTTCTTAATTTGTCCACATAACAAACGGGGGCTGTTTTTAACAAAGCATGAAGTCCAAAACAGTGGAAAGGTGTTAAACATTATTTCAACCATAATCAATTACAGAGATCATAATCTATAATTTGACATTTCACTGAAAGTGACCAATGCTTGACTAAATTGCCAAATCAGAACAGTATTAGTCACTCATCCAAAGTTAATGATTTCATTTAGGTTCTAAAGAGTCCTCTACCTTAAAGACCACATCATATCAACATCTGAGCTGCCAAGAATACAACACTCCCTCACTATAAGGCCCTTCATTACAACATCATTCCTGTTATAAGGCTGGTATGGTTATGGATCCCATTTCATTATGTAGGAGTTCAATTATACGTATAATGTACTTCATTATAAGCCAGTCTATCTATAGAATGATCCACTAGATGGCTCCCACGGACAGTGTTATTATGAAGGAGTACACTAGATGGCTCCCATGGACAATGTTATTATGATGGAGTACACTAGATGGCTCCCATGGACAGTGTTATTATGAAGGAATAAACTAGATGGCTCCCATGGACAGTGTTATTATGATGGAGTACACTAGATGGCTCCCATGGACAGTGTTATTATGATGGAGTACACTAGATGGCTCCCATGGACAGTGTTATTATGATGGAGTACACTAGATGGCTCCCATGGACAGTGTTATTATGATGGAGTACACTAGATGGCTCCCATGGACAGTGTTATTATGATGGAGTACACTAGATGGCTCCCATGGACAGTGTTATTATGAAGGAGTAAACTAGATGGCTCCCATGGACAGTGTTATTATGATGGAGTACACTAGATGGCTCCCATGGACAGTGTTATTATGAAGAAGTAAACTAGATGGCTCCCATGGACAGTGTTATTATCATGGAGTACACTAGATGGCTCCCATGGACAGTGTTATTATGATGGAGTACACTAGATGGCTCCCATGGACAGTGTTATTATGATGGAGTACACTAGATGGCTCCCATGGACAGTGTTATTATCATGGAGTACACTAGATGGCTCCCATGGACAGTGTTATTATCATGGAGTACACTAGATGGCTCCCATGGACAGTGTTATTATCATGGAGTACAACAGATGGCTCTCATGGACAGTGTTATTATCATGGAGTACACTAGATGGCTCCCATGGACAGTGTTATTATGATGGAGTACAACAGATGGCTCTCATGGACAGTGTTATTATCATGGAGTACACTAGATGGCTCCCATGGACAGTGTTATTATGATGGAGTACACTAGATGGCTCCCATGGACAGTGTTATTATCATGGAGTACACTAGATGGCTCCCATGGACAGTGTTATTATGAGGGAGTACACTAGATGGCTCCCATGGACAGTGTTATTATGATGGAGTACACTAGATGGCTCCCATGGACAGTGTTATTATGATGGAGTACACTAGATGGCTCCCATGGACAGTGTTATTATCATGGAGTACACTAGATGGCTCCCATGGACAGTGTTATTATCATGGAGTACACTAAATGGCTCCCATGGACAGTGTTATTATCATGGAGTACACTAGATGGCTCCCATGGACAGTGTTATTATCATGGAGTACAACAGATGGCTCTCATGGACAGTGTTATTATCATGGAGTACACTAGATGGCTCCCATGGACAGTGTTATTATGATGGAGTACAACAGATGGCTCTCATGGACAGTGTTATTATCATGGAGTACACTAGATGGCTCCCATGGACAGTGTTATTATGATGGAGTACACTAGATGGCTCCCATGGACAGTGTTATTATCATGGAGTACACTAGATGGCTCCCATGGACAGTGTTATTATCATGGAGTACACTAGATGGCTCCCATGGACAGTGTTATTATCATGGAGTACAACAGATGGCTCTCATGGACAGTGTTATTATGATGGAGTACACTAGATGGCTCCCATGGACAGTGTTATTATGATGGAGTACAACAGATGGCTCTCATGGACAGTGTTATTATGATGGAGTACACTAGATGGCTCCCATGGACAGTGTTATTATGATGGAGTACACTAGATGGCTCCCATGGACAGTGTTATTATCATGGAGTACACTAGATGGCTCCCATGGACAGTGTTATTATGATGGAGTACACTAGATGGCTCCCATGGACAGTGTTATTATGATGGAGTACACTAGATGGCTCCCATGGACAGTGTTATTATGATGGAGTACAACAGATGGCTTCCATGGACAGTGTTATTATGAAGGAGTACACTAGATGGCTCCCATGGACAGTGTTATTATGAAGGAGTACACTAGATGGCTCCCATGGACAGTGTTATTATGAGGGAGTTAAACAGATGGGTCACATGGACAGTGTCATTATAAGGGAGTACAACAGATGGCTCTCATGGACAGTGTTATTATGAGTACAACAGATGGCTCCCATGGACAGTGTTATTATGAAGGAGTACACTAGATGGCTCCCATGGACAGTGTTATTATGAGGGAGTTAAACAGATGGGTCACATGGACAGTGTTATTATGAGGGAGTACAACCGATGGCTCCCATGGACAGTGTCATTATAAGGGAGTACAACAGATGGCTCTCATGGACAGTGTTATTATGAGTACAACAGATGGCTCCCATGGACAATGTTATTATGAGTACAACAGATGGCTCCCATGGACAGTGTTATTATGAGGGAGTACAACAGATGGCTCTCATGGACAGTGTCATTATAAGGAGTACAACAGATGGCTCTCATTGACAGTGTCATTATAAGGAGTACAACAGATGGCTCCCATGGACAGTGTCATTATAAGGAGTACAACAGATGGCTCTCATGGACAGTGTTATTATGAGGGAGTACAACAGATGGCTCCCATGGACAGTGTTATTATGAGCACAACAGATGGCTCCCATGGACAGTGTTATTATGAAGGAGCACAGTATACAGTATAATTTGATATAACTTTTTTAGTACAATCTACATAAAATAAATAAGGTCTGAAATTGGAAACAGTTAATACAATGATGGCAGAGTTAAGTAATAATTTATATTTAGCTGACTTACAAGACTTATCAGGGAAGTTGTCCAGTATAACATGGTAGAAGAAAGCCTGTATATCTGCTACTATCTCATCCTTGTGCTGTCCTATGAAGTTGCAGTACATCGTATGGTGCCTTTGACAGATACCTGGGAATAAAGATATGCAGACAAGTGTTGTACAGAACCTAGAGTCTCACCTGTATCTGTACACTGATGTATCCCCCTAGTATCTGATCACCTGTATATGTGCACTGATGTATCCCCTCAGTATCTGATCACCTGTATCTGTGCACTGATGTATCCTTTCAGTATCTGATCACCTGTATCTGTGTACTGATGTATCCCTTCAGTATCTGACTTGCAAATTCTCTAACACAAAACCTTAACATTGTTAATAACAACCAAGACACAACTGCCACCAGAAAAGTGACAACTATGTCTCAACATGCTAACATTGGTGAGACAAATAATTTAACACAAAACCTTAACATTGTTAATAACAACCAAGACACAACTTGCCACCAGAAAAGTGACAATGTCTCAACATGCCAACATTGGTGAGACAAATAATTTAACACAAAACTGTAACACTGTTGATGACAATGATGACAACACTGCTGCCAGAAAAGCATCCACTTTGCTAACGTTGCTAAGACAACTACTTTACGTACACTGAAACCTGTATATTTCAGATTCTCATCATAAATGTAACCCTCCTTTCAGTGTTCTGACTCCAAAGCCATCATTGTATTAGTATGCATTCTGCATCAAATAATCATAAATTATATTTTTGGTGTAATAAGTTAAGTTGTAGCCCAATTAAAAATTGCAATCATTTTGACTATAAAGTAATTTCAACACCATCAGCAAATTAAAGTCAACATTAAAACATTCTAAATCCTTTTTCTAAACAGTCTTTTCTTTCAAACTAATACTAGTAATCCAACATAAAATTGCCTCTGACAAAATTATTTCAGCATGACTGCTGTCAGATTCTCAAAAAAAAACCCCATCTTATAACCGTTAGTCTTGTAAAGAATTGCTCAATAATTGTTATTCTACCAGTCTTACCACTCTTGCAATTTTTTCCATAAACTTGGGGCAGAAATAGTATTTTTGCATGGTTTTTGCACAGAAATTGTTAAATTCATTGAAAAGTACAATGTCCTGCTTCTACTCTATACTGAACATTAAGCTTCATGTCATTACAAGTTTTTTGTCATGCATATTTTACCCTGGAATAAAAATCTATATGAAGTTCATGTAATAGTTATTTTAAAAATCAGTTTAAAAGAAACTTAACTGAAAAAAGATATTTTATCTCATACCCATATATGGGAGATACTTGATTTTTTAGATTCTTTTCCAGACAAAACTTGTGTGGTTATCCTGATCTACATAGCAGAGATGCCTACTCGTATCAATGTGAAATAGAAATGCTGGCTTTAAAAAATCAGAAAATGTTAACTCGAGCGCGGATAACTCGCGAACCCGCTTATAATGCGGGGTCAGGTGTGGATCCCATTTTTTTGCTAGAAAATACCAAAACAATTGGTCCCTATTTGTTGAATGTGAAAAAATCACGATCAAAATTAGTAAGTGCAACCTTGATATATCACTCGTTTTATCATCAAAAACAGTGGTTAGTACCCGGAAATTTGAATCAACATCATGAAATTTTCAACTTTTAATAAGAAGTCATATATTTTGTTCAATTTTCTTTCGAAACAACATTCTCAGAACACTGTAAATAATAATATTCAATGAAATTTTGATCAATGAAAATGTCACTAATGCCTGCTGGTGGCAACACTTAAAAAAATAAATACCAATTAAATAAGTTTTGTCAAGTGAAATTTGTGTTTTAGTTCTATCTTTAAATTTGGTTTCAGTGTAACCATCATAAATGCAATATGCCCTCTTGTATTCAAACATGAAAAATAACATTCAACCGTCACAGCTATGTCCGCGAGGGTTTCCGAGAGAACCTAATTAAGTGCTGACCGTTTTATGATCTCCGACTTGTGGAAGTATTTGTTGTGTTGTTACACTCAGTTTGCTTTGTATTATCACATTAATTGTGTCTTTTGTATCAAATTAAATAACAAGATAAGTTAAAAGGCATGCAAATCCTACATGCATAAGAGCTAGCGGTCACGGCCATGTGTCAGGTCAACTCATTTCAATTGATCAATCGAAAACTGTTATAAATATTATTATGTAAGTAATATAATTAAACTACCTTAAATTAGCCTACTCATTCACAAATGTGATCAAAGATAGTAAGGCAACCAAGCCAAATGAGTACTTGGTGAATAAAAAGCTTTGTTTCACAGATACAGTTCATTACAGAAAAGCAAATTACAGAGTTTGTATTGAACTTAAAATTTCTAACTTGCTACTCAGAGATTTCCTCGAGGATGAGAAGAAGTTTCACTGTTACTTGCAATGAAATCACGGCATCCATATTTTATTAATAAAACAATAAATAAATCAAGTTTCGATGTTGATGGTTGTTTCACGAAATAAATGTCCCTAGTTTTTACAAAAAAGGAATCTTGTTTCCTTGTGAATCGACAACAACAAAAAGCAGTGATGTAATACACAATGTTTTTGCATACACATGTTGTTGAAACCGCTTTGACTAATGTTGTTAACTACATTAGAAAAAAGCTCTTTATTGACAATTATCCCCAATGCAATTATAAAACAAGTATTCAGCCATTAAACAGCACCGTTACACTCCCCACTGAGGTTTTCTCATGTCCAGCAGGGATGGCATCCCTTTCTTCATTTTTTGGAGGTCCCTCAGTAACTTGCTCCCTCGCTTATAGTGCAGTCTATGTTTTTGGACCCCATTGTGCGTGAGTTATCGAGGGAGAGGTGTATGTACATAAAATAGTAATACTTTAAAATTTGTATACAACAATTATTAATTATTGCATTAAATCTTACTGATTGATGTGCTTTTTGACTGAAACATGCTTTCCACAATCATCTTTCCCACCATGTGACATGCTGATCTGAATCAAGTCCACGGAGAAAAGACTTCAGAGGCACAGTATTCATCTAATATTAATGCCTAGAGTATTCATTTTGGAATTTCTGTAGTACACTATATTTTTTTCATCCAGATATAATCTTCATTGTCCGCTTTCATTTCAACATTTTTCTTTAACTTTCTCAGGTGAATTGGGGTGCCAAGCTGTGATTTTTAATTGGTCAAAATTTAATTGCTTTTGTGATACAAATGCTTAGGAATGATTTTAAAAAATTAAAATCAGTCATTACAAATGTTACAGCAATCTAGTTATACCACTATTAAAGTTGTGGTTTGCCTACATACAATTATATTTGATGAAAAATAGGAATTTGACAGAAGTGGTCCTAATGGCATAATTTGCCGTTAAAAAAAGGAAGTTTTTCTGCCAATTCTGAATGATTGGCATCTCTGCATATAGGCTAAAAACTCACCTATTAAGGAGCCATTTTTGACAAAGCATCGGAACTCACTTGCTGGGTTAAACTCCATCCACTTTCTCAATACAAGCTCATATTGTACCTGGGTGTCATTCTTACAATTTTCATCATCCTCACAAAGAGCAAATCTAAAACACAGAGCAGCAACAAGATTTACTATGTGGACACTATAGAAATGAGCAAAGTTAAATTTTAAACAACAAGACTTATCATGTGGATACAAAAGGAATGAGAACAGTACAATTCTGAACAAAATGAGTTATTGTGTGGACACTAAACAAATGAACAAAGTAAAATTTTAAACAAAATTTATCATGTGGACAATACAGAAATGAGCAATGTAACATTTTAAACAGGGAATAAGCAACAACTTTACAGTATGATGGAATCCTTTTATAACCAATTTCTGAATTTGACAAAGTGCTGATTTAAGTTTATATTTAAAATTAATCTATGTATTTCTTCCAATTTTGTTACAAAATTCTGTTTGAACAAATAAATCAATAAGATACATATGTAGTGGAAGTTCTATTTGTAATTTAAGTCCGTGCTAAGAATTTGGAAACAAAGTTTTCAGTATTTAGTATACAACATTCCCATCACACAACTGTTTCAATCTTCATCACTCAGATCAACCAATTACATGTAAGATGATTGAGATGGTTGTGTTTTGAGAATGAGTTCAGCAAGTTGTAAGTTATCCAGACCATTTAGACTGTTTGGACAAATGGTTGCCTGGATGACTGACAAATTTATAGAGAATAAATTGGATATCTGGGGGACACAATTTTAAACAAGATTTATCATGTGGACAATACAGAAATGAGCAATGTAACATTTTAAACAGGGAATAAGCAACAACTTTACAGTATGATGGAATCCTTTTATAACCAATTTCTGAATTTGACAAAGTGCAGATTTAAGTTTATATTTAAAATTAATCTATGTATTTCTTCCAATTTTGTTACAAAATTCTGTTTGAACAAATAAATCAATAAGATACATATGTAGTGGAAGTTCTATTTGTAATTTAAGTCCGTGCTAAGAATTTGGAAACAAAGTTTTCAGTATTTAGTATACAACATTCCCATCACACAACTGTTTCAATCTTCATCACTCAGATCAGCCAATTACAGGTAAGATGATTGAGATGGTTGTGTTTTGAGAATGAGTTCAGCAAGATGTAAGTTATCCAGACCATTTAGACTGTTTGGACAAATGGTTGCCTGGATGACTGACAAATTTATAGAGAATAAATTGGATATCTGGGGGACACTTTGTTGGTCTCTTTAACGGAATAGTACTGAGAAAATAAATTTTATAGTAAATTATGTTTCTCAGAGAATTTGTCCCCTGATCCCATTAATGTTAGGAAATAAACTGCCGTACCTCTTGAATCCAGCAAGCTCAGAAAGACTAAATGTTTTGTCTTTCCCATCTATTTATCATACAGACAAAGGAAAGAAATCTTCCAAATTAACTCCCATTTCCACTGCTTGGGGGCTACTCGAATACTGGATGTTATCCAGTTTAAACTTGAGTGAAACATCAGTGATGATGCTCGCATTAGTGGGAAGGTGTGGGATGGCTTTATAGTAATGTGATCGGGTAAGTATTCTTGCAGAAACATAATTTACTATATAATTCTCCATCAAATATATTCCCTGATCACATTAATGTTAAGAGGATGGGTAACAGAAGGAGTAAATGCTTGAGCATCCAACTTCTATGATGGGTACACTTCGAGGGAAATATGTCTGGAATCCCCATATCAAGGTGAAACTGCTTCTCTAATCTGAAAGCAACATGAGTGTTGGTCAAGTTAATTCTCTTGTAATGAGAAATGAATGACATTTGCTTACAAAGAAAAATTCCAGGTGAATCCAGCAAAAGCAATACATCCGTGCCAGTGACGAGGTTGTGCTGTTGTTAACTGGGCCTGGTGGTCATCTGGGTCACAGCTACTGGACCCACCAGATTCAATTGCCTTCTCTGCAATTTTAGCTCTCAGAGATAGAAATTCATGAAGGTTGACTATGCAGGCCAGACAATGACTTCAGTGACGTCTTGGATTAAAACATTGTTCAAATGTGAGGTTTGCAGTGATTACTTGAATCTCATAAGCTTAAATTTTCATGATGCATATCTGGTCTTGTGAGACTTCAGAGTATGCAGAGTGTATCACCTATTTAAGCCAATATACCAGGGTTCAAAGGGTTGGGTTGGTTTTTTCCGGACTTTATTATAAGAGGCACTGACAGACCCCATAACTGTTTTCTGTGCATTTCAAGTAGTGTCTGAGCATGGACCAAGTCTTTAATAGTTGCCTCTCCCTCAACATATCAATTGAGGACATGTTCCTGGCTATAGAGCCTGGTTGTATCATTAGAACCATGGAGCCATCTGCTCTGAACTGGAGACAGTGTGGGTCCATCAAAAGGGCATGCAACTCATTCCCACAGCATGTCAATGATAGGTCTATTTTTAAAATAGCAACTTCAGTAAGGATGTGGCCAGGGGCTCAAATATGTCTGAATTGAGCCCTGTCAAAACCATGATGTCTGAATGCTTCAGAATTCATAGAGCAGTAGTCTCTGATAGCAATAGGGGCTAACTACTTGTCCTCAATGAGCCAGAGAAGAAAGTTAGAAAGTTGAGAGACCAAGGCCTGCATGGGGACAATGTTGTTGCCCTTGCACCAGTCCCTGAAAACACCACCTCATACACCTTCAAAGTGAAGGGCCTTCTATCTCATGAGATCCTCTCTAAAACTGAAGGGCCAAATTCCTTTCTGTGTAAGGCTATAATGACAAGAGCCAGGGATGTTGGATGTGCCTGTCCAGGCAGGAATGGAAACCTGCGACTGCATGAGCAGGTTGGGCATTGCAGAGACTTTCCTGGGGACATTTATCACCCAACTAAGTAGATCTTTCACCCCAGATTGTTCCCATCTGAGAGGGGCTATCAGAACCATCTTGCAGATATGGCCCCTTATTTTCTGGATTATTCACAGTATCAGAACAGTTGGAGGGAAGGCATAGCCCCAAAATCCATCCCAATTGACTGACAGAACATCTAATACCCAGGACTATGCGTATACGTAACTGTCATCAGTAACCTCTTGCTGAACACAACCAGCATCTCCAATTTTTAAGCAAAATATGTATTTCGACACTGCTGTGAACAACTGCATCACAAAAACAGATAAAAGCACCACTAACCTTTATTTAATCCTTTGTTAACACCATTTCTGAATAGAGTCTGCATGTGGGTGCAGATTGTTAAAGACAAAGATGCATTAAAAAATGAGGGAAAACATTGAATATGGCTACCGGTTTCATTAGATTTATATGGCAAAGTTGTATGCCAAAGACTGTAAACCAGATTGTCACAAACAGCCACTGTATTGCCATAGTCGTCAAAGTCACTTTTATGATTAAGGATTAGCAATCATGGATGCACATAGATCAAAGGTTTGTGTTGTCATCATAAGAGATCTTCTGACCATGCTTTCCCTGTAGTGTGATTTTATTGCCTTATAAAGTTACAATATGTAATGATCAGGATGAATGAGGTCTTGATCTTTTTCTCTTAGTAAGTTATTTGCTTTTTCCAGATTAGTTAATTCTATAGTTACTGTAAAGGTCTGTATTCTTTGTTGCTTTATCGATATAGTCCAAGATCTCATCAACAGTCCACCTTAGCTTGTCTGTTACATCCATTTGTTTATTGAGAGTTGATCCATTTATTATTTGTCTTAGGTGACTTAGATTTGGGTTTTTGGAAATAAATAGATTGAGTAATTGTTATCATGACCAACTTTACAATTTATGGACAGGATAAGTAAATGTTACCTTATAGTTAACTTTGCAATTCATTTGCCATAATGAAAATAAACTACATGTAAACTTTAAATACAAATTATAATGTTTATGATCGATGTATTTTTAGTGTTATATAATTCTTTTATATGAATGCAAGTAATATTTTAACAAGAGCTATTAATAAAGAACACAATATATGTACAGTAATTATGGGTATTTTCCTTTTTGAATTTTGATCATGAAAACTGGCCCTCCTGCACAAACTTGTTATGAGCAATCACCTGTCGTAAGTGACAACATTTTGTTGGCAGAAGAGGTGATCTCTCCTGACATGTTTTGCTGTACTTACGGCTGTGTTAAGTCATGAGCTATGAAGTCAGAACTCTTGAGGAGCAAGTAGATATCACTTGGGCAGGTACATTTCAAGGTCTTGTCAAAGGAGATCCATGCAGCATCCTGAAAATAAACCATCAATATTTTCTTGTGTAACATGCACCAACTGTAAACAAAGCAGTCAGTTGCCATTGCATAATGTGCTGGATCAAAGTCTATACTGTTCAATGTTTTTATGATTTAAAGTGAAAAAGTGTATACCTTGATGTACCTGTACATTATTCAAAAGTAAATCTGGGACTATATGCTGTTTGCATTTGGGTACATTTAATACACAAGTAAATATGGTGATAAACATGACAACTCAGTGTTCAGAGGTAAAGAAACTGGATGGTAACTAAGTATTCACCAGGAGAGAGACTGTATAGTAATTCAATGTTTAGGGGGAAAGAGGCTATAGTAACTCAGTGTTCAGGAGCAGATGGACTTATAGTAACTATGTGAGCAAGAAGAGAGAGGGAGAGAGTATGATAACTTAGTGTTCAGAGGGAGACAGACTGTATGATAACTTAGTGTTCAGGGGGAGACAGACTGTATGGTAACTCTGTGTTCAGGGGGAGACAGACTGTATAGTAACTCAGTGTTCATGGGGGACAGGCTGCATGATAACTCAGTGTTCAGGGGAGACAGACTGTATGATAACTTAGTGTTCATGGGGAGACAGACTATGATAACTTAGTGATTAGGGGGAGCAGACTGTATGGTAACTCAGTGTTCAGGGGAAGACAGACTGGATGGTAACTCATGTTCAGGGGGAGAGAGACTGTATTGTAGCTCAATGTTCAGCAGGAGAGAGACTGGTAACTCGGAACTCAGTGTTCCAAGGTGAGAGGCTGTTTGTTTATTTTAAATTCTAACACATCCACAAAAGTAAAGCACTTCCAAGATTGAAGGTTTCAGTGGCAGCAGTAAAATACAAAATTTCCAGTAGGAAATGCTGATGCAACTGGGAGGTCATGACAATCCATATGACTGAATTAAACAAATTACATTTTCTATAATATCTTGATAAAAGTTTCTAAAATGTGTTACCAATAGTAAATATGGTCGTATATTAGAGAATCTGGGACAAACAGGAGGTGGTTTCTACTGTCATAAATATTTGTCTTTCTGGCTCCACTGATGCTTCAGTGTTTAAATTCTACTAACCATAAAAATTGTCAAATCACCAACTTACTTTAGGACCATTATCCCCTACTGGTTTCACTGATGTATCATATATCAAGAAGCAATTCCAATTCCTGTACATACCACTAAGTAAGAATTGTGCATCCGACGAAAAAAGTATATACATTGTAGACTGCCATAATACACAATTTTTTCAGTAATTCTGTTAATAAATTTTTACATTGTTTGTTGTACAGATTTATTTGCATGTGAAGAGAAGGACATGTAGGCATTTAAAGCAAGGTTGTTAATGACATGCTATTTGCACTCACAGATAAAAAGCTAATCTGAGGACACTTTAATGATATGATCACTCCAAAACCCTTTATTTGAGAGCATATCAATTTAAACAATAAAAATTATTTTTGTTTTAAATTCTGTTACTCAAGATTCAATTGCTTGAATTTTATTGTTTCTCTGAGTTATTATATCTCAAAATTCCTGCCCTTTTATTGATAAGCATATGATAATGATAAAGAAAATGTACAAAATCAACTGACTTTTTTCATAAATAATCAAATAATATGTAAAATTTACTTTATTTGCACAAATATTGATTCTCTTTAAAATCAGAATTAATTTCAAAAAATGTATCTTGTACGGGTGATTACTAATTAATTAATAAATCATTTACAAATGATTTAAACAAAAGAATTTCGTAAAACCATAGCAAGCCTATGCTTGGAGGTCCTGGAGGCAGGTACCATATACACTCACTTATAAGTTGTGTCCAACTGCAAACAACATTGACCCCGATCTGCCATCGCATAATGTGCCAGCAGATCAGGGTCTGTGTTGTTTGTTCTACTTATTACACCTTACAGACTGCATAGACCCAGATTTGCCAGTGAATTATGTGTCGACAGATATGGGTCTAAGCAGTTTGCAGTTGGCTCAGACTCATATGCAAGAATATATGGTAATCTCTTTATAGAGAGCTATTATAGAACTCTAATTCAACAAATTTCATTTTCAACATCTTAACCTTTTCCCATAATTGATTTGCTCACCACCTTTAAAAAAGCTCCATAAAGTCGGCATTTTTTCTGGACATATATTTATTCATGGAACTGTGACTTGTAACACCTGTTTACAGTTCTATCTTACCCTATTTATTCCTGGAACTCATAACACCTGTTTACAGGGCAATCTTACCCTAGGTGCGCTCCAGTTGAGTTTAGGAAATACACAACCTCCTAATTTCTTGATAGACTTCTTCACTAGATTTTCAAAATCTGGAAAGTTGGGTGGCTCAGCTACTGGTGTGCTTATGTCTTCAGTACTCCAGTCAATCTAAAAAACAAGAATTCTGCTGAATGATATTCAGTGTTGTCTTGGATTGTCCCCAACTGCATCAAAACAAGGGTACCACGGAATCCTCATGTCTCATATGCATAATAAACAAGGGTTTAACAGAATCCTCATGTCTCATATGCATCATGAACAAGGGTTCCATGGAATCCTCACATCTCATATGCATCCTAAAACAAGTGTTCCATGGAATCCTTGTGTCTCATATGCATCATGAACAATGGTTCCATGGAATCCTTGTCTCTCATATGAATCCAAAAAAAGGGTTCCATGGAATCCTTGTGTCTCGTTTAAATCCTAAAAAGGGTTCCATGGAATCCTTTTGTCTCATATGCATCAAAAACAAGTGTTACATGAAATCCTTGTGCATCATAATGCATCATAAACAAGGATTCCAGGGAATCCTTATATCTTATATATTGTTATGTATGATGTTTATATAATATTATAAATATTTTAGGAAATTATAAATGTTTCTTCACTTTAATATTTGCTTAAATCTTAATGTTATCAGGAAAAACATGTTTAACTAGTGTCCTTGAATTAGGTTGTTTTGATCAATATGTTTTCTCAATTTGAAGGTCAAGGTTGAATTTTGTTTACAAGTAAAATTCCATTAAGATGACACATGTTCTAGAACATTCTGTCATGTGACCAATCTTTATATATACCATGTTTGGTGGACATTTATTCAGTTTTGACATTACCATCAGTCTTGTAAAGAGCTATTACAGTTGTGAAAATTCATTCCAAATTCTAAGAGAGGAATTATTTTAAATATTCATTGGATTATAACAGTGCTCATAAACTTTTGGATTTTGGATTTTTAATTGATGATTTTGGAATTTATGTGAACTTATATTCAGATATTTTGGAATACTTCATTTTGACATCAGCACATCAAGATTTCTAGTACATCAGGACTTTGGAGACCATTGACACATAATAACATTCAAGGACACAGCCGTGAATTTGGAACATTCTATATTTAGGACTTGTGATTAGAACAATCATTCTTATTGGATTATTAGGATTTCAAAACACATTACTGTAAGTGACTTTTTGATTTTTCATTTTAATTATCTAGTAATAAATTGCTTGTTGATTTTTTACTTGATTTGTTGGTTTCACTTTCTTTCTGTTACATTTTTCTTAGACCATAGAGTCGTAACGGAAATTGGGGGCTCGTCTTCCGGGATCTGAATTTCTTTAAAGCATATTAGAGATATTAAAGTTATTTTTGAAATTCATATTGATTTTGTCTCTGAATTTTTTTTGTCTTTGCCAAAGATTTCTTAATAGAGAAATTTTTTTGTGTGAAACCAACAAGCATTTACAATGGCATCTAATGTTCAGAATTTCATTTCAAAACCTACCCAGGAGGGGCTAGAGTGCATGAGAAAGGATGAGTTGCTCGAGCTTGCCAGAAAATACAGTCTATCTGAGGCAAAATTATCATTGACAAAACAGGAGATAAAGATTATTTTAATTCAGTATTTAGCAGGAAAGGGAATTTTTGAAAATAGTGCTTTAAGTTTGAAGAGAAAGCCTGTATCTGGTTCTGACAGGAAATTAAGGGAATTAGAGTTAAAGAACCAGATGGATTTATAATTGGCAAAGCTTCAGATTCAGAGAGAGAGAGAGAAAGAAGAGAGGCAGATACAGATGGAGAGAGAGAAAGAAGAGAGGCAGATGGAGAGAGAGAAAGAAGAGAGGCAGCTACAAATGCAGAAGGAAGAGAGGCAGATACAAATGCAGAAGGAAGAGAGGCAGATACAAATGCAGAAAGAAGAGAGGCAGATACAAATGCAGATGCAAAGAGAAGAAAGGGAAATGCAATTTAAATTAAGAGAATTAGAACTGGCAAACAGAGCACACTCCACTCCTTTAAACACAAGTCCAGGTTTTGATGTTACTAGATATATTAGGTTAGTACCCCCTTTTCAGGAAAAAGAAGTAGATAAATACTTTCTTCATTTCGAGAAAATAGCTGAAAACTTGAAATGGCCCAGAGAGCATTGGACTTTGCTATTACAAAGTGTACTTATTGGCAAAGCTCGTGAAGTCTACACTTCACTGTCAGTACAACAAAGCACTGATTATGATGTGGTTAAGGAGTACATCTTGAAAGCTTATGAGTTGGTACCAGAGGCATATCGACAAAGGTTTAGGAATTGTAGAAAAGAAACTGGACAAACTCATGTCGAATTTGCAAGGGATAAAGAACAACTATTTGATAGGTGGTGCTCAGCCAAGAAAGTTGATCAAGGTTATGATAACCTCAGACAGCTCGTATTAATTGAAGAGTTCAAGAGGTGCATCCATAGTGATGTTAAAACCTATCTTGACGAGCGGAATGTGGAAACTTTGGAAAATGCTGCTCGTATGGCTGATGATTATTCCTTGACTCACAAAATTTCATTTGGTAATAAATCGTCCTCTCAGCAGTTTTCTGGTAAAAAACCATTTCAATCTCATTCGAGTACTTCCAAATTTCACAACAGCACAACTGTTAGGAATCAAACATCTGATAAGACTGATCAGAAATCCTTATCTCTTCCTACGTGCACTTATTGTAAAAAGAAAGGGCACGTTATTTCTGATTGCTTCAAGTTGAAAAATAAGCAACAGAGTAAAGACAGAGCTTTTCCAAATGCTCTTATTTCTACGAGGTCAAGGTCACGGTCTTGTATTGAAAGCAATACATTTGTTGGGTCAAACAAACCCCAGTCTGATTCTATTTTGGAGGCTTATGAACCATTCATGTCAGAAGGTTCTATATCACTTATTGGTGATTCTGCCAAATCTATCCCAATTAAAATATTAAGGGACACTGGAGCTTCTCAGAGTCTTTTATTATCAGGTACTTTGCCTTTGTCTGAGGAGTCTTCTTCAAGTGAAAGTGTTCTTGTTCAGGGAGTAGAGTGCGGCTTTGTAAATGTTCCTCTCCATTGTGTAAATTTGGCATCAGACTTAGTTTCTGGACCTGTGACTGTTGGGGCAGTGACTTCTTTACCCATAGAGGGTGTTCATTTATTACTAGGCAATGACCTAGCTGGAGATAAGGTTGTGGTTAATCCACTTGTAACTGACAAGCCTTGTTTGGATCAGAAAGTTGATCCTGTCGAAACTGAAATCCCTGATTTGTACCCTGCTTGTGCAGTTACTAGAGCTATGGCAAAAAGAGCTCTTGAGAGTGATGTTGATCAGGATATTATTCCTTTAGCTGACACATGTATTGGTCAGTCTTTTGATGAGGTCACTTTTTCCTCAGGTATTGATCAATCAAACGGTATTGATCACAGTGATCCTCTTTTGGCAACTCATTCTCTTTGTTCTACTCAGGGTGACAAACGACAATCTCTTGTCGTTGAACAGGAGCAAGATCCAGAGATATCTTGTTTGTTTCAGAGGGCTATTAGTGAAACTGAAGCCACACAAGTTCCAGTGTGTTACTTTGTGAAAAATGGGGTCCTTATGAGGAAATGGAGACCACCTGATGTACCCGCTGGTGACGAGTGGTCAGTGAGCTATCAAATTGTTGTTCCTAAGTCATATAGACAGGAAATTCTTAATTTAGCCCATGAAACTCCTTTGGCTGGTCATTTAGGAGTCCGTAAGAATTATCACAAGATCTTGAATCATTTTTATTGGCCGAAACTCAAAAGTGATGTTTCTAAATACTGCAGATCTTGTCACACTTGTCAAATGGTAGGAAAACCCAATCAGAAGATACCTAAGGCTCATCTGCAACCTATTCCTGCATTTGATGAACCATTTAGTAGAATAATAGTAGACTGTGTTGGTCCTTTACCTAAAACCAAGTCAGGCAACCAATACTTGTTGACCATCATGTGTACATCTACAAGATTTCCAGAGGCAATTCCTCTGAGAAATATAAAAACTAAAACTATTGTGAAAGCTTTGGTGAAGTTTTTTACACTTGTTGGCCTTCCCAAATTTGTCCAGTCAGATCAAGGGTCAAATTTTATGTCTGGAATTTTCCAACAAGTTATGCATGAATTAGGCATCCAACAGTTTAAATCTTCTGCCTATCACCCTGAAAGTCAAGGTGCTTTGGAAAGATTTCATCAAACTTTGAAGAATATGATTCGATCATATTGCTTTGATACAGAAAAGGATTGGGATGAGGGTGTTCATTTGTTGTTGTTTGCTGTTAGGGAATCAGTTCAAGAGTCGTTGGGTTTTAGTCCCTTTGAACTAGTTTTTGGTCATACTGTCCGTGGACCATTGAAATTATTGAAAGAGAAACTTCTTTCAAATGAAGACTCAAAGTTTAATCTTCTTGATTATGTCTCTGATTTCAAATACAAGTTGTCAAAGGCCTGTGAAGTAGCAATAACTAATCTTCACACTACCCAGTCAAAAATGAAATTAAGGTATGACAGAAATTCACAGGAAAGGAGTTTTAAACCTGGTGACAAAGTTCTGGCTCTCTTTCCCATACCTCAGAATCCTCTTCAGGCTAAATTTTATGGTCCTTATACGGTTGAAAAGAAAGTAAATGACTTAAATTATATCATTAACACTCCTGGGAGATGGAAACAGAAACAACTTTGTCATATAAATATGTTAAAGGAATATTTTGACAGAGATAGCCCAGCTAATTATTCTGTTAATTTAGTTGTACCTGTCCCACACAGTCAAGATATCAACGATGGAGTACGATCAGACTATAGTGACTCTGGTATAACCAATCTTCGGAATTCAGAAATATTGAACAACCTAGACCAGAAACTTTCACATCTACAACAACAGGAAAGAAATGAACTAAAACAGCTATTACATGACTATGAGCACTTGTTTCCTGATGTTCCAACACAAACAAGTAAAATTTATCATGACGTTGACATTGTAGATTCTGCGCCTGTGAAACAGCATCCTTATAGGATGAATCCTCTCAAACAGAACTATCTGAAGAAAGAAATTCAGTATTTACTGGAGAATGATTTCATAGAACCAAGTAAAAGTAACTGGAGTTCACCATGTATTCTTGTTCCCAAGCCAGATAATACATTCCGTATGTGTACTGACTATAGAAAAGTCAACAGTGTGACCAAAACTGATTCATTTCCAATCCCAAGAATGGACGATTGCATTGATAAAATTGGAAATGCGGAATATGTCACCAAGTTTGACCTTTTAAAAGGATTCTGGCAAATTCCACTGACGGAAAGGGCAAAAGAAATTTCAGCATTTGCAACTCCAGATGGACTTTATCAATATAAAGTCATGCCGTTTGGAATGAAAAATTCACCTGCAACGTTTCAACGTCTGATGAACATGATAACATTTGGTCTTGATAATTGTGACGCTTATATCGATGACGTTATTATCTACAACAACACCTGGGAAGATCATTTGGAAACCATTCGAAAATTCTTCGATCGACTCAGTGATGCGAATCTGACAATTAATTTGAGCAAAAGTGAGTTTTGCCATGCTTGTGTCACATTTTTAGGACATATTGTGGGACAAGGTCAAGTTAGACCTATAGAAGCTAAGGTCAAAGCTATCTCTGAATTTCAAGTTCCAATCTGTAAAAAGCAACTGATGCGATTTCTAGGTATGGCTGGATATTATCGGAAATTTTGTTCCAATTTTTCCAAAATTGCTGAACCTTTGACAAGTTTATTGAGTAAGAAAACCAAATTTTGTTGGTCTGACAAGTGTCAGGAATCTTTTGACAAGTTAAAGGCCATGCTTAAGAATGCACCAGTTCTTTCTGCACCAAATTTTAGCCAATCATTTAAATTATCTGTTGATGCAAGTGATGTAGGGGTTGGTGGAGTATTGATTCAGGAAGACAAAAGTGGTGTGGATCACCCTGTGTGTTATTTTTCTAAAAAACTAAACAAGCACCAGAAAAATTATTCCACAATTGAGAAGGAATGTTTGGCTTTGATATTGGCTTTACAGCATTTTGAAGTGTATGTTACCTCAGCTCTTTCTCCAATTATTGTGTACAGTGATCACAATCCCCTTACTTTCATCAACAAAATGAAAGATAAAAATCGGAGATTGTTGAGATGGAGTTTGATATTGCAGGAATATAACACTGACATCAGACACATCAGGGGAAAAGACAATGTGATTGCAGATGCACTCTCACGTGCCTAGATATGTAATATTGCTTGATGTAATTAAGTCCAGTATCATAGAACATGTTCTTATGTAATTTTGGTTATTATAGTATTAGATGTATATTCAAAAGAAAGCTTTATTACATAAATCTTTCTTTTTCTTTATGAGGGGAGGTGTTATGTATGATGTTTATATAATATTATAAATATTTTAGGAAATTATAAATGTTTCTTCACTTTAATATTTGCTTAAATCTTAATGTTATCAGGAAAAACATGTTTAACTAGTGTCCTTGAATTAGGTTGTTTTGATCAATATGTTTTCTCAATTTGAAGGTCAAGGTTGAATTTTGTTTACAAGTAAAATTCCATTAAGATGACACATGTTCTAGAACATTCTGTCATGTGACCAATCTTTATATATACCATGTTTGGTGGACATTTATTCAGTTTTGACATTACCATCAGTCTTGTAAAGAGCTATTACAGTTGTGAAAATTCATTCCAAATTCTAAGAGAGGAATTATTTTAAATATTCATTGGATTATAACAGTGCTCATAAACTTTTGGATTTTGGATTTTTAATTGATGATTTTGGAATTTATGTGAACTTATATTCAGATATTTTGGAATACTTCATTTTGACATCAGCACATCAAGATTTCTAGTACATCAGGACTTTGGAGACCATTGACACATAATAACATTCAAGGACACAGCCGTGAATTTGGAACATTCTATATTTAGGACTTGTGATTAGAACAATCATTCTTATTGGATTATTAGGATTTCAAAACACATTACTGTAAGTGACTTTTTGATTTTTCATTTTAATTATCTAGTAATAAATTGCTTGTTGATTTTTTACTTGATTTGTTGGTTTCACTTTCTTTCTGTTACATTTTTCTTAGACCATAGAGTCGTAACAATATATTTTGTTGATGTATCACCCCTGTATCTAACTTTTAGAAAATTTAAAATTTAGCACAAAACTTTAACATTGTGAATGCAGTCAAAAGTTGCATGACTGTACAGCACCAACAGTACTAGAAATACACAGTGGTAACTGCATAAACTTAGAATGTTAACATTATTGATGTCTATGCCACTTACAGAATTAGTACTGAAAAAGTAGTAACTGTCTTAACCTAACTGCACTCCAGTTGAGTTTAGATAACACATGACCCTGTACCTCGATATCTGTCACCAACTTTTGATAGTAACTTATTTTTGATGTTACCATCTTTAACAAAATGGAAATCTCAGAGCAGTGATATCTCAAGCAGTATGATCTAAAACAAAAGAATTTTAAAAAAAATAAAAAATTATTTGCCTTTAGAGGCTGTCTACTGTCTACTACATTTTAAGTGTGCCTTTGTGTCAAGTTTAGAAAAATATTTAAATATTGCATACATCATATGAACAAAATACAAAAAAGAAGCCTATTCCAGAATTTCTGCAAATACTCCAAGCATTTATGTTGATTTCAATGGTAAGTGACGTATTTAAGCGAAGCAATGAAAGGGTATATAATAGATAAACAAATCCATTTGCACATATCGTATATACTCACTAAGCCAGATCCAACTGCAAACTGCATGGACCCAGATCTTCCATCACATAATGTGCCAGCAGATCTGTCTATGTAGTTTGTTACAACTAATCAGTAGAACAAACAACATGGACCCTTATCTGTCGGTGCATTATGCAATGGTTGACCATGGTCTATGCTGTTTGCTGTTGGACCTGGCTTGTACATGTGTATATATGGTACATTTTTGCATATGGAGACATCCTTGTACATGTGTATATATGGTACATTTTTGCATATGGAGACATCCTTGTACATGTGTATATATGGTACATTTTTGGATATGGAGATATCATTTTTGTAACCATTATGCAGATTTTTAGTCTCCATAAAACTTAACATAAAGAAATATTACATGTATGAGATATTGATCTGATTTGTGGCACTGCATTTGAGGTATATCAACATTTTACTTTGAATTAGTCATTCTATTTACACAACTGAAAATATTGGTAACAGAAACCAAATAGTTACTTGGAACAAAATGAACATTTTAAATATGTTAAACAAAAGAGGAATATTTTACCTCTTCACCAATTATGTTATCTTCATCAGCATTTTCATTTGATGAAGCAGCTATAGATCTGAAATAATGCATTCAAATGCACTGTATACAAATTGAAAATCAATCATAAACTAATAGTTTGGAAAATAGAACATAATCATTAATTGTCAAAAACATGTGGTGAAAGCGGCATTCTTTAATATTATATCATTAAACTCAAGAAAACACCATAAGATTATACCTGATAAATGATGCAAATTGAACCTTCTTAATAACCTTCTGAATATACTATTGAAAAGATATATAGGCTAGGTAAATAAAGATGTAACATATCATTAGGTCAAACAGTGCCAGGAACATATGCTGGAATATAGTTTTTTATATTCAATATATCATATACCCCTTGTATTGTCTTTAATATTTTGTACTATTTTTATTATTTTTTCCATGTATAAATAATTATAGATAAAAAATATTAACTATAATTTTCCATGTTTTTGTCTCTTTTCTTATCTAAATTCTGAAAATGTATAACAAGAAAATGTTTTCTTTATGAGTTAGAGGACAATAATAAATATGAATTGACAGTAAAAAAAACATTAGAGGGTAAAACATATTGATGACAGTAAGGTGCATCATGATAAACTGGAATTCGGAATTGCAAGACATATAAATATTTTATTACTGATTTGGTAACACAAGTCCGTCACCAAGCAGGTAGTCCAAAAACTCCTGAGGCAGTGGGATCACTAAGCTGAAATAAAAAACAGAATCAATAAAGCAATTTTTTTTCTTCTCTCCATCTTCCTCACTTTATTAGAGTTGTAATGAATACCAAATTTTCCTATTAAACTATTTGTGACATGTAATCTGATAGAATTAAAATATTCATCAATGTTAATAAACTTATGAATTATGTTTTTCTTTTTTGTTTTGTTTGGTCTACCTCGATATTTATTGACAACTTCCCACCACCGCAGCACTGTACTGAAAGCATTATGAACCCAGTAATCTAAATTTACTTCCATGACAGTTTGGATGTCTTCAGTAGCTTTTCATTTACATACAGATTGATAATCAAATGAATTTACTGTATATACTCATGTATAAACTGATACCAACTGCAAACTGCATAGACCCAGATCTGCCGTTGCATAATGCGCCAGCAGATCTGGGTCTATGTTGTTTCCATATGGATCCGGCTTATACACGAGTATAGATGGTAGATGCTCTTTTCCCTGTTTATCTTCAAACTCAGTATGACCAAAATGTTTGTTTAGTACTGTATATGGATTATATGTAAAAAAAAGGGCATTATCTTTTAATTATTTATTCAGTTAAATGTGGGGATTATCTAAAAATAAATTTATGAGGAAGTACATTTTTCACAATGAAAACCACACAAATCGACTTTTGATGTAACTTGACAAGTACACAAAATTTATGACAATTCAGGAACACAGTTGATAATTCAGTTATTTCTTAATTTTAATGTTCACAAAATGTAATTCAAACTGAATTACAGGATTATAAGTGCTTAATCCAAAAGTTCTCAAAAATTCCCAATTAAGTTACTCTGCTGAAAGAATTTACCGACTTTGATATGACCCCTGTTCTATACCATATTTTCTAATGTTCTGCAGTGAATAGGTCACTTTCAATTCTGATTATTTGTAAGGGTTGATAATAATCTATTGTAGTCCACTGTAAAACAATAACCAACAATCAGAATTCAAAGTAGTCTATTCATTGCATGACATACCAGAAGTGTACATGTATGCCTCAAAACTGGATAAAGACATAAAGCAACGGAGAAAGTTTGCGTAAAAGTGGTCATTTAAATGATCAGTAAAGTACTTAAATCATACATGGGAATAAAGTTTAGAATATCTCCTTAACATTGATATACTGTATATACTTGCATATAAGCCACGTCCAAATGCAAACAACAATATAGACTGATCTGCCATCGCATAATGCACCTGCAGATCAGGATCTATGTAGTTTGTTCTACTGATTAGTCCTTACAAACTGCATAGACCCAGATCTGCCGGCGCATTATGCAACAGCCGATCTGGGTCTATGCAGTTTGCAGTTGTATCGGCTTGTACGCGAGTATATACAGTAAGTTATGAGTAGCTGAACATGCTGATGGTTTAAGAAAGTTAGCACAAATTCAGTGAGGGGTCAGATTCTGAACCACATGAGTTCAGTCACCTTGTGTTGATTGGAAGAAGTGGAGTTGGTGTTATCTATAATTTTCCATTTTGTTGCTGACAGAAAGAGGTGCCTGCATTTAGCAGTCGACTGCTGAGTCTGATTTTAGGTATAATTACTTACAAGGTAAACAAACAAATCTTTGACTACCAAGTTTCTATTAAAATATTCACAGAAAAATATACTAATTTTAATGTTTGGTTATTCATTTCAGATAAACACTTTATCATAATGGACATTTTCAGGCTGTCAAGTCACCTACATATTTTAAATTGAAATTACCCCTAACATCTTTAGAACCCCATAAGAATATTGTGAAAAATCAAATTGTTCACACATCCCTTAACATGCTTGCCCCATTCTGGGCAGATAATAAAAGGTATGTAGGAAATGCTAGACTTAGTAACCTCCCCCATAAAAATCCTTGAATGAAATTTGAACTTTTTGCATTAAAAAAGTCAACAAGTATTAACTAATTGTACTTTAAACTTGGGAAATTTAAATCTTTTAAAGCTGCATTTCCTTAAAAAAAATCAAAAATTTAGAAAATTACATGACATGATTTTATGATTCTCCTAATGTATACTATTAAAAATATTGTAAACAGTACACCAGAGTCAAGCAAAAAAGGGAATTTGCTTGTATCATACTGTAAACAAATTGGTGATGAAGTCACCTTGGCACATGAAACTGTATAGAACAATCACCGACAATTAACTCAAGAAGTGGCAAAGAAAAGTGAAGACAGCATGTATTCTTATACTCCAAGGGTTGCGATAAAATGATTTGTGCTTGACCTAAAACCTGGTCTTCCAATAAAACTGAAGCAGACCCAATCAAAAACCAAGACAATCATCTGAACACAGTGCATGCTTACAACTTAGGGAAAGTTAGTTTCATTATCAAAATCCCCATGAGTGTAAATAACACTATTTTCAAACCACAACACAAGGGTTTCACAAAAATTAAACAAGCCAAGCTGGATGATCTGGGTGGAACTGGTGGTAAGACAATCATTTTCCCTTGTTCGGTGCTGCAAAGAACATGCTCATATTATTTGTTAAAAATCCAAGTTTTTTGTATGGAAGGAATACAGCTTTAAAGCATTGGATTTTAAAAAATGTAAATGTAGACAGTCTGCACTAGGTGCTGCACAATACAAGTTGCCATTCAGTGCTTACTTGTTTTGGATTACTGTACTGGCATCCTACTAGTTCTCATCAGCTTTTTCATCATGCTACTCAAAAAGCATAAATTTTAAAATTTGTGCTATGTGTTCTCTCTGTCATGAGTCGCTTTCATAGTAAGTTTGAAGCGAAAAATCAACATCAACTAGCAAGAAAGCAGACCTAAATTACAATTAGTTAGGACATGTGCAATAGGAGACCAATAAGGAGAAATAATCACTGACCATTATTTCATTATAGGAATACATCATGGATGGCTAAATTAATACACACATTTCAGAATTAACTGAGCAATAAATTACGCATAGCAATTGCATTTATTCCATGGATAATGCTGACTTAACATTATTTTGAGAGCCACGTGTTCAGTATAATATGGATAGCCTTTGATGAAAGCTGTAATGTCATTTCTCAATCAACTGTGTATTTCAAATGTTTATTACTACCAAGACATAGGTATAAAAATGTAGAAGAAAAATCATTTATTGAAATAAACAAATCATTCAAATAAATATATTACAATGTTGTAAAGGTGGATGATGAGGACTGGTTTATCAGGATGAAAACATCTGCTCTGATCAGGCCATTCTTATAAACAACGTAATATACAGCAAGCTATTCGTGATAGAACAATTTAGGTGGTAGTTCTTTTGGAGACAGAAGGAATGTAATTTTAATATTGAGATACTTCAAATATATTGAAAACTGATTTTTATTTATGGTAGGACATCGGTACAATATGATGTTTTTTGGACACAATGACTAATTATTGAATTAGTATTCTTGCATTCTTGAATGAGATCACAGTGTCATTGTGTCTAAGTTCTACAGGCAATTTGCTCCAGGTAGCTGGACCCCGGTATGCAAAAGAATGTTGTCCATAGGACTTCATTTTGATAATGGGAATAATGAGAATACGAGTGTCCGAAGAGGAGTGTAAGTATCTAGAAGGGGTGTACATATGGGTGAGGTCCAATAGGTATTTTGGATTGGAGGCAGTCAACGAAATGTAACATAGAAAACAGATTTTGCGTTTGATTCTGGAGCGAACAGGTAACCAGTGGAGGGTACATAGCTGGTGAGAGGAGTGCTCAGTTCTTGATACTCTAAGGATGATCCGAGCAGCTGTGTTTTGAACTTTTTTAAGTTTCTGAAGAAGATACTGAGATGAACCAGATAAAAGAGAATTACAATAGTTCAGTCAAGAGAATACTAAGGAACACACAAGTGTTTTAGTGACATCAAGTGAAACAAAAATTGTGAATGGAACCGATACGTCTCAGCTCCAGATATGCAGCCTTGCATATGTTCACGACACTTTGGTGTAATGAGAGAGTACTGTCAAGAGTGACACCTAGCTTTCATACTGATTGTGTGAATTTAATGTTGATGTTGCTGATACTTATTGCTTGAGGTAAAGGATGGGAATGAGAGAGTCTTTGTGTGGTGATCAGAATGGCTTCAGTTTTATTATCATTCATGTGCAGCTTGTTACATGTTATCCATGACTTCACATCGGAAATGCACCTCTCTATGCCTTGGATGGTAGCATCAACTTCAGTTGGGTGGCTAAATTTGTATAATTGGGAGCCATCAACATCTAATTGGTGAGATACCGGATGACAATCTATGATACTTGAGAGCAGAGAATGAAGAGAACGGGTCTAAGAACAGACCCCTGTGGAACACCAAAACATAGATCCTGTGTCCCATCGACTAAGTATGACTTGAACCATTGTAAGGCTGTATTGCAAATGCCAAATACATGCTGGAGATGGTGAAGTAATATATCATGGTCTATTGTGTCAAATGATGCAGACAAGTCAAGAAGGGTGAGGACTGTAATCTTTCCACTATCCAATGCAGAGAGAAGATTGTTAACTACTTTCAGAAGGGCAGTTTCGGTACTGTGGTGAGGGCAATATACAGACTGGAAATTGCTAAAAAGACTTTAATTCAGATGAGATACCAGTTGGGACAGAACAACTTTTTCTAAGATTTTTTACATGAATGGGAGGTTAGAAACAGGGCAGTAACTTTTTTAATTGTTAGGGTCAAGCATTGTTTTTTTTCAACAGAGGCTTTACAATGGCAGTTTTGAAAAATGATGGGAATTCCCCAGATGAGATAGAAGTATTAATAACATTGGTTAGTGAAGGCAATATTGAATTTAAGCACTCAAGCAGCAGTGATGTTGGAATCGGATTCAGTTGGGGCACTCTTCATCAGGATTGTACGTAAGAAATTCGTAGAGACAGGCTCAAATGCTGTCAAAGGTTGCCTTTGAAATTCTGCATCACAACTGTGTGGTGACAATGAGTCAATTGAAATTGTGTTGTCAAGCTGATCTCAAATGGTTTGCACTTTGTCACAGAAGAAATTTGCAAACAGGTCTGGAAGTTTTACCAGGGAGAAGATTGTTGGAAGTGGTGTACATTTGTTCCTTGACATTAGCTTATCAGTAATATCGAACAGCTTTTTGCAGCTGGACTTTCAGTGATCTTAGTACTGAAATAGGCTGATTTTGCTGCATGAACTATGTTTGTGACATTCTTCTTAGCAGTTTCATAGATTTGCTTGTGAATACTAAGACCGTATGAAAACAAAGCCTCTCAACCTTACAGCATTTTTTTTAGCAGTGCAATGCTGGTCCCTAACACTTCTATACTATGGAGAACACTTCTGAATGGATACTCTGCACTTGGAACACTGGGGAATGTTTGTCAGCCAATGAATGCAAGCACTTATCAAGTTGTTCTGCTGTAGGACGTAACAAACTTGTTAGGTTTGCTTGAATGTCATGCATTAGTTGGGTTCTATTAATCATATGGAGGTTTCTCTTCATAGCAAACAAAGATGGAGGATTAGGAACTGATACATCAAGATGGCATATGACACAGAGGTGATCTAATGAAAGTTCTTGGGACACCAGTGAAGACTGTAGAATATTATCATCAGGTCTATGAAGAATCCAGTCTAAAATGTGACTATGTTTATGGGTGGGTTGGCTAATTGACTGTTTGAGGCTGAAAATGTGAATGGAATCTAGGAGTTTTTATGTGTATGGGTTTCCAAGACAGTCAAAGTGAAAGAAAATATCTCCAAGAATAATCAGGCTGCCACCTATCAAATTCCATATTCTAGGAAGTTAGGAAACTGTTCCAAAAAGAGAGATTCAGTCAGTTTGATTTTTCGACTAGGAGGAGGGTAGTAGAGGCAGAAAAAATGGACTGACCTTGGTTCCATTGTGAAGGTGGCTTGGACCAGTTCAAACAATGTGTAGTTGAAATTGAAGGTTGCAGCATAGTTAAGATGGTGGAGTCTGGAGTTCTTTGCGATGACAGCAATTCCACCTCCGTGACCTAATGGAGTAATCAGGAGGTGTTAGATCCGCGCACTTTGGCTCATTGCTCGATTTTTTAGCCATGTTTCTGTCAGGAAAAAGATGTCGATATCCTGACCATTGATAAAGTTGACTATTTCTGTGCGCTTTTCCAGTGGTCCAACTGATTGGGCATTGAATAATTAATAATTTGAAAAGAAAAGTAATTTAGAAAATAACGAGAATTATTATAATACATGCTGATGGATAAGAGTGCATACTGAAGATAAATGAGAGCATGATTCAGATCAGAAAATTCCATAGTGCAGCTCAGTTCAGGAGAACCAGATATTCAAACATGTTGATGTTTTCACGAGTTACTTGAGCACCTGATAAAACATTTATTATGAAATCCAAGCGTCCAAGGAAATGATGATAGTACAGTGCAGTTAAAAAGTTTGGTGGCAAAACTGTCAAAGCCAAATATATTATTTCATTTTTTTAGCACTACTAGTGCATTAAGTACTGTCTACTATTTTCCTTTGTCCCTTCAAAATGTTGTCTTTTCCCCAGATTTGGAGGTTGGTTTAAACATATTTTATTGTCATATTTACAGCACATGGTGTCAGGCTACAAGTTCTCACAACTTAGCAATAGAACTCCCGCAAATACACAATCAGATACATGAAAAGTGGCAAGGGCTAACAGTACGTGTATATACTTATGCGTGGATCAGAAGCACAGTGCATTAATACAAAAGTATAATGAAACAAATTCATCATACTATTATAAGGAAAGAGCGGAATTAAAAGAAAAAAGAAAAAAGAACAAATTAAGAAAACTTAATACAAAATAAGTGTCAAACATCTAATTTAAAGCAGACAAATGGAGGGGGAGAATGGAAACGATAAAGGGATTTCATGGCAGGTGTTGGAAGAAGATCATGCCAATAGATACTTTGTCTTGGTAAATTCTGATATCTTTTAGTATCTTTAATACAAGTCTGGAAGATTTAAAAGATACAGGTGTTTAGGTCATTTCATACCTCAGCTGATCCAAACAGCAAGACATTAGTACTAACAGGGATGAATAATTGATTTTAGTAATGCATTAGTCTCAGTCTTGGTACTGTAAATTTCTTACAATTAAAAATATAATGGTAGGCAGGTCTCATTGTCCTCTCTACATATGCACAACAATCGGCTCTCAGTAAGAAAATGTAAAAATAAATCACTGCAGTTTTTTCTTATCCCAGTATGAAAATTGATAATTTCCTGTTACCCGTATAATAATATAGCAGGACATAATTGGGTGTAGGTGAAATTTTGTGTTTAAATGTTAGATAATCTGTATCATGTTTTACCGGATCCAGCAGAGGTGTTCCAAACCTTTATTGTAGAAGCTTTATAAGAAGTTCTCGAGATTTCTAGTCTTGCATTTATTTCTTGAAAATTATTTCTATTTCACAAAAATTTTACTGTGTTGTGTGTCGAACTAACATAAGTACTAGATCTTGGTAAGAGGGAGATAAACCATAAACAATTTTGTGAAAGGTACAGTGTTTATGAAACTTTCTTCTTTCCAATAATGGGAGCCAACCAGTTTCTCTGTAAATATATGGAATCCCATACATGCAACACTGGAACCAGTCTATTTTTCTTAAGTTACCCAAGTAAGCTTTGGGCATGTACTATAAGCAGATAAGAAAAAAACAAGACCTGATATTAGGACAAACTCCACGAGATATTAATAACACATTATTTAGAAATAACACTTAATGGTACATTAGATATGTTAATGCACAGTCTGTCACAATCATGGGACCACAATGTAATATTTATCTACACTAATTCAGTCTGAACAATGGTTTGATTAGGTAAGGTTTTGAAGCATAAGACCCGAACCGTTAATATTTTTTAATTCTTTTTTTTTAATTTTATTATCGTAGTACGTAATCTAACTTGGTTATGGGCACGAAGTAGCCGGTGATAGGGGCAGAATGGAACTGTAGTGCAATTACCTTTTTGTCGTCACATCTTTAAATATAGAATACCACGAGGAGAAACTACAATTTAAGACGTTCTCAACCTTCATCTTGATCGACTGACCGCTTTTCTTCGCAAATTAAAGTAGAAATGTGCAACGAATGTGACAGTAGTCAGTAACCAACTCAACCACTGAAACAGTCCAAGCTGCTCCACTTCATTGAATCATAATGCCCTAAAATGTTGATGTGTATATGTTTTCACTAAATATCATATACAGTCATGTCCCTTGAGGTCTCTGGATTCAAAGAAATGTTACGTTCAAACTGACCCAAAGACTGTTTGTGTACTTAGACCATGTGAGTGAAGTGATGCAATCACCTGAGTGGGAAGAGCTAAAATATGGGGAGTAATGATTGTAAACTTTCAGAAACTTTACATATTTAAGAGAAAACTATTGATATACTTTCCACTGAGCTTCAAATATTCAATATTGTATATGTCTAAAGTATATGATTTAAATTGAAAACTCTGCGAATATTATACATTTTATCAACAACATTTTATGTCAATTTTACAACTGGTCCCTCCAAATAATTCTTACTAATAATTAAACAGAAGGCAGTCTGTAGAAGTTCTGCTGCTACTGCGGGGATTTTACGGTACATTTTTACGCAGCGCTAATGGTCATCATCATCATCATCAATACATGATAAAAAGTTGTTGAGGATTTATTTTCCTTTTAATTATTGTGATTGTGCACTCCCTTAAAATTTGGTGTAAATTCACGTGACACGAGTCATGACAACACATGCCAATTTAATATAATATATAGTCAGGGTGGATCATGGGGCAAAGGACCAAGCCAGCAGACCCCCCCCCCCCCCAAGTGAGCATGAAACAACTGGAATGTTTCCTATAGTAAATTTTCTTTACAGTTAGATGGTTAAAATTATGCCATGGAAATGCTTAAAATTTAGGAGCTTTCGGGGCCTTCGCTCCTTCGACCCTCACTAGGTATCCTGTCCCACAGATTTCTTGCATACTTGTTTACATTCTTCCAAAAGAATATTTCTGGATCCGCCCCAGATAGTCATTTAGTGATTACATTTTATTACATACCTGTCAAGTCTCTCTTCTTAAAAAAATGTTGTTGAACATGTGTTTTCGACGTATTAAATCTTAAAACTATAGTGGGTATTGTTTTTATACATGTGTTTTCAACATATTTACCGTACATTTTCGGTTCAGTCGCAACAAACCATCTTAAATATTGTTGTTCCAAAACAAGCTAGGAGAAGTATTAAATTGGTTTTTTTTATGGGGGGGGGGGGGTCATCACTGACCCGCCACTTGGGGTGTACCCTAGGTCTCCGACCAGGGAGCTGCCGCCCCTTCACCCAACTCACTCCCGAAGGGGGGGGGGGGTCCTCACTGACCCTCTATCTGGCATGGCATGTACCCTAGGTCTCCGACCAGGGAGCTGCCCCCCCCCCCCCGGTCTCACTCTTGACACTTAACGATGGACAGATCTGTTTTATACTTTTAATTTTTTAAACCCATACAGACTACAATAGCGGCTTCATGATTACTGAATTGTTCTGCTCCACAAATATTAAACATTCCAGTGAAGAAAAGCTTTTGCCCGAAGAACATAGATTGTAAACAGTGCTACCTTGTGAGGTTACTGATGTACACGGTTCATAGCAAACGTCATAATCTGAAAGTTAAAGGTTCAAGATCTCAGAATAATTGAGATACACATGTGTGTGTGTATATATGTATGTGTGTGTTTGGGTGCGGCTGTAATAGGTCCCAAGATACAGGCTATATTACAAACTAAGACCATAATGAGTAGCCTAGATATGTGAGTTCTACTAAGACGATGATGAGTACCTTGGATATTTGAATTCTACTAAGACAATGATGAATAGCCTAGATATGTGAGTTCTACTAAGACGATGATGAGTACCTTGGATATTTGAATTCTACTAAGACAATGATGAATAGCCTAGATATGTGAGTTCTACTAAGACGATGATGAATAGCCTAGATATGTGAGTTCTACTAAGACAATGATGAGTAGCCTAGATATGTGAGTTCTACTAAGACAGTGATGAGTAGCCTCGATATTTTAGTTCTACTAAGACAATGATGAATAGCCTAGATATGTGAGTTCTACTAAGACAATGATGAGTAGCTTAGACATGGGAGTTCTGAGAAGACGATGATGAGTAGCATAGACATGGGAGTTCTGAGAAGACGATGATGAGTAGCCTAGATATGGGAGTTATACTAAGACAATGATGAATAGCCTAGATATGTGAGTTCTACTAAGACAATGATGAGTAGCTTAGACATGTGAGTTCTGAGAAGACGATGATGAGTAGCACAGACATGGGAGTTCTGAGAAGACGATGATGAGTAGCCTAGATATGGGAGTTATACTAAGACGATGATGAATAGCTTAGATATGTGAGTTCTACTAAGACGATGATGAATAGCCTAGATATGTGAGTTCTACTAAGACAGTGATGAGTAGCCTCGATATTTGAGTTCTACTAAGACAATGATGAATAGCCTAGATATGTGAGTTCTACTAAGACAATGATGAGTAGCTTAGATATGTGAGTTCTACTAAGACGATGATGAATAGCCTAGATATGTGAGTTCTACTAAGACAGTGATGAGTAGCCTAGACATGGGAGTTCTACTAAGACGATGATGAATAGCTTAGATATGTGAGTTCTACTAAGACGATGATGAATAGCCTAGATATGTGAGTTCTACTAAGACTATGATGAATAGCATAGACATGTGAGTTCTACTAAGACTATGAGGAATAGCCTAGATATGTGAGTTCTACTAAGACGATGATGAATAGCATAGACATGTGAGTTCTACTAAGACTATGAGGAATAGCCTAGATATGTGAGTTCTACTAAGACGATGAGGAATAGCCTAGATATGTGAGCAGTAGCATACTAACGCGGAGGGGGGGGGGGGCGGGGCGGACGTGGAGGATGCCCCGGGCGCGAGAGGTCTTGGGGCGCCAAAACAGATGATAAAAATTCGGGCCATCATCGTCGCCCCGGGCGCCATTTACCCTTAGTACGCCACTGTATGTGAGTTCTGCGAAGACGATGATGAGTAGCCTAGGTATGCGAGTTCTACTAAGACGATAATGAGTAGCTAGATATGTGTTATGAATGAGGAAAGTATTTTTACTCAAACCCACTCGTATAGGGAGGCATAAGACAACATCAAAATTCAAAATAGAACATTTATAGCGTCCTAGCTCAACACCAACAAACTCGTGTAGAGACAACTCTAAAATAAAATATTTAAAAAAAAAAGATATTCAATAACGCATTAATACTGGGTACTATTATTTCATACAAATCAATATTCTCTAGCGCAGTTGCTTGACCATGAGCACAAGTCCAGCGAAACTGTGAAAGTGGCGGAGGAAATATAAAATAATACTAAAATGAAATTTTAAGATATCATAAATTATGGTTACATTGTATTAAATTCAAGAGTTTTCAGAGAGGGGATAAGAAGTAAAATTAAAGTATGAGAATTCTGGAACAAATTATATAGTTTTAAAGGATTTTTAATTTTTATTGTATTTTATTTTATTTTTTAACATGAAATTACGTATATTAAACAATTTTCGTGCTGTTCCGTTCCGCTGCTCGCTGCTCCACTGTTGTGCTTCACGAGTGTCGCAAACACTGTTACGCTTTACACCATCATACAATTTTAGTAAACCACAATTAAGTGCAGCATGAACTCTTATAATCTATACGGCATAACCTTCACTTTATTCTTTTGAATATAGTAAATGAATGATAAATATATTAGTCCTAAAATAATGATTAATATGAGTCAACGAAAATTTTTTTTTAAGAAAAAGAATATTCATGATATATTTAATATCTACTCAATAGCGATTTATTTTGATGCATGCATTGCAGAATATTTTTAATAACTTTTTATGGTGCCTGTTATTAGTCTGTTCATTTAGCTTCGATACTGAACTAGATGAATCGTTTGTTTTTTCAACAGTGTACTGATGAAATGATTTTATCCATTCTATATGTTTTATTTTCGAGATTGTTTTACAGTCATTAATCAAGTTTCGCAATGCTTCATATAAAGCTTCACATCCGTATTTAGAGAACGAAGTTTGAAAGAAAATCAAAGGATATATTTTTGCAACTGTGTATATATAGTTGACTCCATTCTAGCCTTTCCGAGGAAGAGATCTGTTTAACATAAGTAATTTCATGTAAGAAAATAAAAATCATTTAAAATGTATACCAAGTCCGCTAGAATTATCACACTCGATATTACTGATAGAAATATTTTACGAGTTTAACATGAAAACAACGTTGTCGGTTTCAAGATATAATGCCTATTTGCTTACAAGTTTGGACTGGGAAAAAAAGTGTGGTCCAAGCTAGTTATGTCAAAGAACAACATTCAAGAGAATCAAAGCGTTAATTTGTTGATTTAAAACATTGAAAGATATACCCTGTTGTGTAGAAAAGATGCAGATTTACGGATTACTTTCAATGACGATATCATCGAGACAGACAGCAACTGCCCGATAACAAGATGATTAAAACAATGTAATAGTAAGAAGGAATAAATAACGTATTTGATATGGGTAAATACAAAAATTTACATACCGCTGAATTAACAGTACAATTTAAAGATCTCGTAAATTTTATAAGGTCAATTTACAACGATTCGACAAAAACAGGTGGAATTTACGGAGGACAAAGTCCGATTTAAAACAACACATGTCACCCCAGTATATGAAGAAGCTGTAGCAGAGTCAACTATAGGAATATCAAAATTGTACACAAATTATAGATCATTTATACGTTTAAAAAGAATGAAAAAAAAAAAAAAGAACCGTTGCAATTATTAAAAATTAACATAACACCTTTTTTAGGCTCTATGTGTGATTGCCCAGGAAATTAGTCTGTCGGGGAGTTGCCAACTCCAACATCACTTTTTTAAAGTGGGCACACACCGAGTTATTATACGATCTATATTCAAATGTTGATGATGCGTTTAAAGCCACCGGCAATAGCACAGATATACAACAATTTAATTTTAATGTAACAATTTTAAAAGTCTACCACAGCATGACTAGAGATACATCAAAGGAAAACATAGATATGTGATTGACAACGGAATGATTGTGCATGGTGTAGAAACCTTTTAACTGGATGAAAAAGCCTGAAAAAGTAAAGAGGGCCTTTAAAAAGAAATAATACTTATTATCGTAGAGGGGGTCAAACTGCATATTAAAAGAACTTAACATTAGATGAAATTAATATTATGTCGGACAAAGATGAGCTAACAATAAGTCTTACTTCTGTATGCAAGGCAGCAACGGACTCACAGAAGAAAGCATAACAAGCTTGAATCAAAGTTTACGGCCATATGTAAGCGGGATATTAAGTGAACATATCAGCATCAAACACTGTTCACATTTTAATGTATCTATTATATTTAGGACAGCAAGGTTACTCAGATGAAGACATTATGACAAAATTTCAGGACTATAAATCAAAATCAATTGTGAAATCAGACCATACTGCTGCTTGTGACAGTATGTTTTTGTTACCGAGTGCTATGGTTATGACAGTGGGTAGTATTGTTGGATGCAACAACACTTTATAAAAAACCAATGAGTCGTCTAAACTTGGATTACATCCTAGCACTAATTCCAATTTAGTATAGGATGGTATTCCAAAGGCTGAAAATCAATATGTGACACTACTACAAGAAATTATTGATGAATAAAATAAGACAAAATGAGTAAAAATTATGTAAAAGAGAAATATTATGATGCTGATGTTCCTCTGTCAGTATTGCAAATGAGATTTTTAGAGGGGGGGGGGGGCGAAAGATTGACAATATTTTACGAATTTGCCTATGGTGATAAGCTTCACTAATTTCTAATCATTCTGTGCACGCACGCATGCATTACACGATCCTTTGTGATGTTTTGTTTTCAACTAAAATAAAAAATTCAAATAACAGACCCTCTAATGCCAAATCAAGTAGAATAATATGTTCAGCAAGAAAAGAAAAAAATCATATAGAGCTCCTTCCTAAAGCCAGCTGATTACACTTCAAATAATTTCAGTCAATGCTGTTGCTTTTTTGTTCTTCCCTTTTTTTTCTTAAACTTAAATAACTACCAATATTTAAGCTCTTTAACACTTTTGTCAACAAATGGATTATATTTTCCTCCTGATGGAGCTCTACAACCATTTGTTCCCTCCCCGCCCAAAACTAAACCTTTCACAAAATTTCCTGTAGACAGAGCTACAGTTCATATTGTCAAACCTATTGCAGTGACTATAGCAGCTATTGCTACTGTCTTTTCATTAAACAGTTGTTTCAGTCTATCTTCTAATGGTAATTTGTATCGAATTGTGTTTTCTTTTTATAAATCCTTTCAATGTGTTCTCTAAAAGATATCTCCTGGATGTCCAACTAATTGCTCTTTTTTGCTTTCGAAACTATCCAACTGCTCTCGCAATATAGCTTTATTGTTTGGGTCTGTTTCTCTGCCAGTCTCTTTGTAAAAGTATTCGATCTGCTTTTCATACATGTCAACATCCGATTTAATTGATTTTCTTTGTGTATTTGACACGTTTTACGATATTTATATAGCCCCATAATTAAATTTCCTCTCGCGTAGTTAATGTTCTTTTCAATGCAGGTTGAAGTTCTCCACATTGAATTCTTCATTGGTAATCATCTATTAAATGTTCTGCTTATCTTACCTGTTGATCAAATGGTTCTTTGTGTTCATTTCTCATCTCTATTTCCTCGGGTACTTCTATTGGTTGTCTTTGTTGAACTACTGGTTCAAATGGTGTGTGTGTGTGTGTGTGTGTGTGTGTGTGTGTGGTCTGTACCTCTAAGTCGATCTAATATATCCTGAAATGTTTCTGTTATGGTGGATGTGGGAACAGTTTGCCTACTTGCTAAATCATGAATATTAATTTCTTGCATAAAACTGGACCCTCCTGATTGTTTCTCTATGGAACTAGTTGCTGATAAGTCCGAACCACCACTTTTGGTCATAGTTACATCGACAGTTTTGCCTGATCGTTCCTTACATAAAATATATGCATGCAATCATTTTAATCTCTATATGCATTTATCACATATTTAAATAAAAATTCCGAATTTACTTTATAATCAGAACTTATTAATAGTTCACCTAATTTACGTACTCTTAGTTCTATAGTTTGATGTTCAGGAACAAATGTTCTAGACCTAGATCATCACAACATCATAGACTTTGCTCTGCAAAACCACCAGCAAAACTTATAGTATCGCCAGCTTGTGTCTAAACTTGTGTATCTATTACATCATCATGTTCATAGAAATGGTTTTCAGTTTTTATCCTTTCAATATCTTCACCACATTCTGCTATTTTGGGTTATTTAAATAGCAAAGATAATACCCAATGGCATACCTCGCCGGATGAAACGGAAAACACGATATTTTTTAGAGTTGGAAAAGATGGACGACAAACAAATCAAGAAGATATAAAATCTTTGTCAGTGCAAAAGCTGCTACAATTTCCGAATTTTTGTCAGGATTGTAGTCTATACTGTGAAATCAATGATGAAAAAAATTTATTCCAATCAACAACGTAGGCAGTTTACAGAATAAACTTAAAAATGATTACATGACTTCAAGCGGAACTAGATACTTCATTGAAATTTGTCATTCAAGATGGGATTAACTCGATCTATACTGAGTGCTAGTTTGATAACTTTTAAACATATCAACTTAAAAGACACAACAGAAGGTAAGGAAACAGACAGCGCCGGAGCTGTGCTGGAGGCACGCGTATAGAACAAAAGCCTTTGCAAAGCGGAATGTCAGAGACTTTGCAAAGCCAAACACGGGAATAAATTCCTAATTAAACGATGTGTACATTTTGATTTATTTGCATCTCTTACAAACATAGTTATGACAACTCTAATTTTAGTCACAGCTGCTTACCATGCAATAAAGTTGATAGTGAGAAACAGCGAATAACAAACTCTACGTGTATATATAGTACACAGAGATTTATGCCAGATGCAACGTGGATCAGAGGTTCAGCTACAAGAGCACACCAAGCTGTCCTCTCTTCAGGACATCTGGTCTTTGGCGACAAAGTCAACAGAAAACACAACTAACGAATGTTATTCAAAATCTCCTCGATGATAATTTATTTAACTTTGTTCTGGAGCTTTTCTACCTATTTCCATGATGGTATAATTTTAAAAAAATAATAATTTTATTCTTTAATTTTTGTCCTGTTTTCACCAGCTTTTATGTATTTATTTTTTAACTAGTGAAACTAATTTCTTTGTTAATCTGGATCGGACATATCAAATGATGTGCATGGAATTAAATTAATTATCACTGAATAAATGATGATTATTAGCATCTCAGTTTTGTGAAGTTTAGCCATCTAAGATACAGGCCAAATCATGGAACACAGATGGTATCTGGTTTAAAATTTGTTTCAAATGATTCTAAACTTCCAACTCTTTTATTATGAATTATCCTAACATTTCCATCTTTGTGGTATAAATATATAAAGTAGCATATACAATTTTGAATTAGATAGCAGTTAGCATGGCAACAGTTTTGGGCAGAATGGATGTTGCTGGAATAGCTACCAGTGTTGTTCTTCCTTTGGTTTTTAGTAGGTTTGATGCAACATTGATAAGATGTGTTGCAAATTCTTTCAGGAAGAACCTGGTCTATAACAAACTTGTAGAACATGGAGAAATAATAACATCTGCAATGAGTAAATTGGACAATATTGATTGCATGATAAGCAAAGCGATTAGGGGCAATAACATCAACCGTGAGAAGTTTATTTTGATCATCAGCGAGTGCAGCAAATACAAGAGATACAAAATGTAACCAGGATGATGATTAAAAGTACAGAGTCAAAAACGTCAGAGACTCAGCAAAGCTGGACATCAGGGACACACATTTTATAGGTCAAATAATTAACAGTGACTTAGCCCTCAACAGTAGCTGTTACAAATTTATATGAGCTTCTTAAAGTAACTAATGCAGCTACTAGTCGGTCTGCACAAAGGCCTGTTGATACTCAGATACGTAAGATTTTGGATGACAATAAGTTTAGAGATATAAGGACACTTAGAGAATAAGTTGACAATAACTTAACAGTTATTGGAGATAATGGTACTCATCTAACAAAATCTCAGAGATACAAATACATATTGACGAGAACAGAGACAAAAGTTTTTAGCTGCACTGGAATAGTTCACACAAAGATTCAGACCCTTACCTAATGTTGTACAAACATTTCAGGCGGTAAGGGAAAGAGTGAAGACAGGATCCTCTGTATCTAACATTCAACAAATTTCTCCTTTAGAGATGCTGCATAATTTACAAGGAATTGCACAGAGAATACATTCCGATGTGGATGCCTTGGAGACAGAGAAAATATAAAAACAATCCCTGGAAAACTATGGAACAATTCAATCACAGTTTGAAGTTACAGAAGGATTCGAATGATGAAATCCAACAAAATGATCAAAATATAAAAAAAAAATACAATTAACGATTTTAGCAAAAAAAGATATTGTCTTGAACAACACGATAGCAGCTAACACTAATACTGTCAGAGTTGCAGAAGAGGAATGATCTAATCTAGATAGCCAATAAGATAGAAGACGATAAAAAGAAGATAAAGGTTAATGAAAGCGCAAAAAAAACTTACGATTAATCTATTACAAATTTGAATTAAAAGATCCGAACGATAAAAAATGTTATATTCGAAGAATTTTCAACAAGTTACATGTTCATGTTAAACAATCTAAACACCCGAAGAACATTAAATCTGAACAGACTTTACAAAGCGAAGTCAAATATATTGATAGTACCGGGTATTTCTCTCTCTCTCTCTCTCTCTCTCTCTCTCTCTCTCTCTCTCTCTTTCTCTCTTGATCTAAAGGTAAAAGTAAATGTTAACAATGCAGTGGAAAACAACTTAGGCATAATGCTGGTTAAAGACATCACCATATCCAAATCAACTGATGACCCTACAACAAGTAGGATTGTGCAAAGTATCATGAATGAATAACTGTTATGATCAGGGGCAGGTAATGCACACAATACTGGTACTAAAGTTATAAAAGTTTAAGTGTATGGTACAAAGTTCAGAATACCATTAAACTTTCAGATACTAACAGATCGTTGCAACTGTATCCTTGTACTACTCATCAGGATTTCAGATTTTACATAGAACTTGCAAAAGCCTCTAAAGTGATAGAAAGGGGCAATCGAGACTACGAATTGGAAAAAAAAAAAAAAACAAAACATTGATCTCTCCAGTAGGATGCGATCACTTCGGAATTAATTACACTCTGAGTTAATTACAGATTTAAAAATGGAATTGCTTTCTTTTATGACAATATCACAATAGAGATAACAAATACAACTCTAACGAATCTCACACTTGATTTGCCTAGAATAAGCTTAAAGGGTGCTTTAATATCTGGCAAAAGGTGTATAGGAAGTATCCAAGACGTTTATCCACTCATCGATATAAAAATAAAAATCTCAGTGACAATAGAAGGTCTACCAAATAAGGTTTACTCTCAGGGCTTTCAACTGAAGCATCAGTTTTCAGAATCCATAAAGTATTGATTTTATTGGCATTTAGAACGCACAGAAATTAGTATCACGAGTGTTGACAATTTTTGCACTGACAATCTTTGTATCTGATTTGATTTAAGGAGCACGATAGCGGTCATAAATTACCTAACGTTAAACAAGATATCAGCTTGCAAATAAAAATCTGTATTTATTTCATGCCTGATGGTATTGTAAAGATTGAAAACAATGAGCTAAAATTATGTGTTTGGCACGTCTGCGTTGTAACCTTGTTTCACGAAGTATAAATAGCGTTGCTTTTTCCTACGAAAAAATGCATTTTAAAAAATCATCATAACATGATAATTTGTCAAAACATTTTGGAAAAACGTTTTGAAATAAATATGTAAGAGTCTGAACACAAAATACTACATCGTTATCATCTGTCCGAATTTTCTCTTCAGTATGACTTACAGCAGAAAGTGGTTACTCAAGAATGAAAGCGTGATCGTGATAGACTCGGATTATACATTAGATTCGTGGTTAGAATTACTGGCTAATTTGTACCAAGGAACACATTCTTTTTTCTCATTGATGATTGTAGAAAAGAAAGCAACTAAAAAATAAAAATAGCTTTCAGTGGTATGCATTGCGAAATATCTGTTTGTGTGTTTGTTCAAAAGTGCAACTCTTTATAAAAGGATCTACTTGAGACTGTTAGGTTTCTAGTGTTCTTCTACTCCAAAGATAAAAGTCACATCAATGTATCTTTCATCACATAGTAATCACGAAGATCGCTTAATGTTTTCTAGTTTCAGCTGTTCCATGTCACCTTTGACGTATTAGGAATCATTACTTGACACGTTTGAATCACTAAGCGATGAGTAAACGCCTCTTTTGATGTATATCTGTTTCATTAAATCGTTCAAATCTATCCATGAATTCGTATGGATAAATAGCGTTTCTATAATTATTTTCCTACATTTTAAACGTAAATCTTTAGCCACCTGTTGTATTGACTGCCCCGTGAAAAGCTGTCTACAAACTTGATTGTACTTTTAATTGTTATTTTCTTTATCGTCTTTCGTGTTCCTATTATCTATAAAACCCATGCTTAAAATGATTTGTACTTTTGATCGTTGTTCGGTATGATTTTTACCTCTTTATCTGAATTATTTTTGCAAGTGTATTGATGAATAAATGGTCTCAGTCATAACCGGACAAGTTATGAATGAACAATTGTATGTATATTGGATATTTCCAATATTGTACTGGATCTTTAAATTTACCCTTTGAGTAACCATGATCTCAGATTTTATCTATATTTGTTTATCTCACAGTTTTAACATATATTTATTGAATTACAATCTTCTTCTGTGATCAACATAGTTTTTGCATTTTTCGATCTCTTTAGTTCTGCATTTTACTCAACGCATCGTAAAAATATATGAATACAATTTGCTCTTCTGTAAACTGTAGGTATATGTTCATTGTGAATTGATTTGAGGTCAATACAAAACCCTATATTTCGCCACCATTTTTGATCTGCCTCCGGCAGACCTCGCCGGACACGAAGTCTCAGTTTGCCTTGGGCACACCCCCTGCGATTAGGTATTCCGAATGAACATCATTTTGTTGTTTACAACTTTGTGCCTGTGGTACAATGTTATATTCATAATCACAATAAATAACATACGGAACTTTTCTTTGGTGTTGATAATTTGTTAATTTTGCAACTGGGCTTTCTTCGGGCATTCTATTTATTGAATTATCTGCATTGTAACATAGTATTTTTCTGGCGTATTTTCAAAAACTTTGAGGGCTTTTACACATGTTTCTGATCGTAATGTCCGTTCATAAGTGAAGATACAATTTGAAAATGTTTTTATTCTAGCATAGTAGTACTTTTCATCTTTTGTCATTTGGACCACCATACTGAATTTTGACTAACATGTCAACATGTCTTTGTTTCCTAAGTTCACTTATTGTAATCTATTTGATGCTAGATGGTTAAGCTATTTTATAAAAATGTATGGATATGGCAATTCAGTTTAAATTTCTTTTATGTTTTCTTTATTTATCAGGCATTTGTCAAACCAATGGCTGTATCTATCTAAATTGTATTTTGATGGTGTCTGCTATGTCGACGATTATTTCCCTGATCTTGTTAGGAGTATTTTTTTAAAAAAATCCAACAGCAAAAAAAACACCCCATTTATTATCGGTATTTTTACGTTTACACAAGCTTTGTATGTTCTTAACCCTTTCATGCAAATCAATGTATGATCTTCCTCTAAGCAGATGATACCAATTTAAGTGTAATGTCGAATACTTAGTCACAACAAACATCCATCTTGTACTTTCGCTTAATTCCAGACCAAATTTAGTATCTAAAATGTCGAATAAATGTTGAATGACATTATCTATATCACCTTTGTTCATTACATCAAGAGATTTATACCTATGATAAAATGTATATATTCAAGTGGTTCGCCTTCTTGACGAGTCTCTTCATAAGTCTGATATGCTGTATCCAGTTGTACTTTTCCAGAAATTTGTTTTCGAAGTTTTCGGATAATGATATAATCCGATAGAGTTCAATGCCATTGACAAATTCACAAAACTTGATTACTGCCACTGTAAATGTGTACTCATTTACATTTCTGTTAAAATAAGTCTGACTCTGTTTAATTTTGTTTATTTATGCGTGTTCCTTCTTTTCAAGCTGGAACGCCATTTAAAATAAGTTTCTATTTTTCTCTCGCGATTTTGAGTACTGGTATATCAAGTATTTAAAACTTCACTTAGATTTAGTTAACTACAGATTTTTCAATATATATTTAACTATTTTTCATGTGTGTTGAGTCTAAATAGGTATCGGTTATAATCAGGCTATCCCCGTAGGCATGATTCAATGGCATAAAAACTCCTGAAAAATAAAATCAAATATTTTTATTTAATTCTAGCCCATGAATTAGCGGATTTTCCAATAGAAAATAGTTTGGGTAATTCACTCGAGTGAATTATGAAAAATATTGTTTTCTGCAACCAATAGACATCGATAACATTATGACCAAACAATCTGATCCTCCATTTTGTCACTTGCTTAGTCTAGTGGCAAACATGGACACCTGACACGCAGGAGTAAAAGGTTCAAATCTCACAATGTGCTTATTTTTTTTCTCCAATTATTCCTTTATGTGCATTTGTTTACATCGAATTAGGAATGATAATTATGTTACTATAGTATGGGCGCGTTCCATTCTGAATCGTACACCACCTTTGCTCTTCGAAAGTATTTATCCGGGCCAGTTACTATCTAGCTGATGATTATTTAATCTCTCTATACCTTACAAAATTTAAAACCAAACCTTGTTCCGTCTACGCATACTTTTATAATTTGGAAAAATAAAGTTGTTAACGGCGAGTGCAATGTTAAAGAAAATGTTATTTATAGTACAAGCACTGCCTAATACACCTCTTAAGATGCATGGTTGCGACGCGGATCTTCGCGCAGGTAAAACTAAAAGTCGGTACATTTATATTGTATAAAACATACACAATACCATCCTCTATAATCAGTAAAATTAAAATAAAGGCTACGAAATTACAGTGAAAAAAATTATCTGAATCATAAAAATGTAATGTAAGTAGAATATAGATTTAACATTTTTACAAAAATTATATGCCACACATTCCAAAATAATGAAGTCTGAATAAAAATAGCATTATAATATTTTCGTAAAAATCACAATTAAGTACATTTAAAATAGCAAGTAATTTAGACATTATTATTATTATTATTATTATTATTATTATTATTATTATTATTATTATTATACAGGACATAAACAAAACACAAACATATACACATGCATGCAGATTAAGTAATAATTCAAATAATAATTAAAATATTCAGATGACAATACTTTTTTCCCAGATCAAAAATGAATACAAATAAAAATAGAAAAAATATGGTATAATAATGCTGATATTTTGTATCACAATTTTAAAATTAAAAAATTGAATCAGATTGTAAAGTAAATAATTTTAATAATAATGATTTATATGTTTATCAGACATTTACACTTATATTTAGGAATTATTTGTATTTCAACAAGATCAATAATAATAATAATAATAATTATAATTATAATGTCTACATTATATGCTCTTTTTAAATGTTAATAAAATTGATGGCTTGCTATTAATAAGAAATAAATATATTTAGATGGTGAAGACACTAATGTTGATACTTTATTTTTGTGGAATGTTTAACATATGATATAAAAATGATAATAATCTAGAATCTAATTATCTGACATATTTATGAGTTAGTGAATGACATATGATTTAGGGAAGTTTTTTAATGTTGTTTTGTATTCATTTATTATAGTCATAGTTATTAAAGTAGTCGGCATCTTGCATGGTAATACAGCATATCTCCACATCACAACCTTGTACCTTACAATAAAAGTATTAACTATTTGATTTTACATTTCCATCTTTATTCCTATTCATCGCTGATATGGTAAAAAAAATAGTGTAAACAATATTTAATTCATATTTACATGGCATTTAGCATGCGCACGTTTTATACAGTATAAATGTACCGACTTTTAGTTTTACCTGCGGGAAAGATCCGCGTCGCAACCATGCATCTTAAGACGTGTATTAGGCAGTGCTTGTACTATAAATAACATTTTCGTTAACATTGCACTCGCCGTTAACAACTTTATTTTTCCAAATTACAAAAGTATGCGTAGAGGGAATAATGTTTGGTTTTAAATTTTGTAAGATATAGAGAGATTAAATAATCCTCAGCTAGATAGTAACTGGCCCAGGTAAATACTTTCGAAGAGCGAAGGTGGTGTACGATTCAGAATGGAACGGGCCCATACTATAGTGATATTTTCCATTCGAATATACACTACAAATAGCAGAGCACAAACGGTAAACAGCTCACATTATCGCGCTGGATACCGTCAGAAATATGCGGCTTCAATCTGGTATACATATTGCTAGCCTATACGTTTGGGCATAAAATAAAAAGAAAATTGACCTGTTCCGCGTGAATAACGGATATATTTCATCTCATTGCTAAAAAAAAAAAAAAATGAAGTATTTTCACTCGTGGCTTCCAAACTAAAAAAAATACTGGGTTTTTCATCAAATTGATGAAATATGTCCGTTATTCACTCAGTACAAGCAAATGTTTACTATTTAGCTTGTTCCTTTCATTATTTTACAACACCTGAAAAATCACCTTTTTTTTAATGCTCCTTAGTTTATATTTGTCAAGTGAGTAGCTGACCAACATTTATCCTCTATTCTTCACAGATTTATTGTGTGTAAGAATAGAATATCACTGGAATGTTATTCTATTTTTTTTTTCAACTTTCCAATAAACCAGTTTTCAGCTTTGATGATGTCATTAACAGCTTAGAAGCTTCCACGGTGTCGAATAATTTTCAATGCTCTATTGTCCTTTTGTGTTTCAATATTTGTATTGCCTTTCGTTATATCAAGCACTTTTAATGTTTATCAACTATGATAATAATGCGACACACACACACACACACACACACACACACACACACACACACACACACACAGGAAGTGTTGCTTAATAGATAAAATGCACAATTCAATAATTCTTAGATTGATTTCTAGACAATCCTCAATAAATACGATCCCATTTTGTTGACAAATAAAATGATTATTAACTTAAATTTGGATGTATTTATAAATTTGGATGTATACTTCATCTATAGTCCTGAACAATCCTTCGTAGCTTGACTGCCGATGTGATTCTATCTGTCTGATACAATACGAGTTCGAAATCATTCTAGAATGAATTGACATTATTTATTTTACATAATGAACATTATTTATTTTACATAATGCACATTATTTATTTTACATAATGCACATTATTTTACATAATGCACATTATTTTACATAATGCACATTATTTATTTTACATAATGCACATTATTTATTTTACATAATGCACATTATTTATTTTACATAATGCACATTATTTTACATAATGCACATTATTTATTTTACATAATGCACATTATTTATTTTACATAATGCACATTATTTATTTTACATAATGCACATTATTTTACATAATGCACATTATTTTACATAATGCACATTATTTATTTTACATAATGCACATTATTTATTTTACATAATGCACATTATTTATTTTACATAATGCACATTATTTATTTTACATAATGCACATTATTTATTTTACATAATGCACATTATTTTACATAATGCACATTATTTTACATAATGCACATTATTTATTTTACATAACGCACATTATTTATTTTACATAATGCACATTATTTATTTTACATAATGCACATTATTTTACATAATGCACATTATTTATTTTACATAATGCACATTATTTATTTTACATAATGCACATTATTTATTTTACATAATGCACATTATTTTACATAATGCACATTATTTATTTTACATAATGCACATTATTTATTTTTCATAATGCACATTATTTATTTTACATAATGCACATTATTTATTTTACATAATGCACATTATTTTACATAATGCACATTATTTTACATAATGCACATTATTTATTTTACATAATGCACATTATTTATTTTACATAATGCACATTATTTATTTTACATAACGCACATTATTTATTTTACATAACGCGAACTAGTTTAGCTGCTAATGTACAGTTTGAGAAGTTGCGTAAAACTTTAGATCCGACCCCCCCCCCCCCTTCAAACGTTGTGCTATGATTTCAATACCTTTATCAACAAAAACTGAACACTCCATAATTTTACTATTGCGCTATCACTGGTGTTCATCCAATCATGAACTACTATTTGATTCATTCGAAGACGTGCTTGAACCTGTATTTATGCCACTAGGCCTTCTAGTTTGCTGGTGCATACAATTATTCTAGACTTTCATTTTGTCTAAGACTAAATATTTATTCCAAACAACTTGTTAACGTTTATTTACAAGACCATCAAATATTAATTTTCATAAGTTCTATCATAATCATTTTTTAATTTGAAGGCAAGATGAAGGATAAAACCCAAGTATACCAAATGTGTTAACCTACTGGAAACAGGGGTCTAGTCCATATATTTAGAATTATGGATACATGCAACATGGAGTTGCAGTGAAAGAATCCGATTGTACTTTATTCATTCATAATCCCGGACTTTTCAAAAGTAGATAAACATAAAATTCCCCAATATTTCTATCCCGTTTATCCGACCTTCTCTTTACCAATCTCATATATATTTTTGACTTTTTTGTGAAAAAGTTCGAGATATAGAATTATCGTTCACTAGACAAGTGTTAGGAATGCCACTTTTTGTGGCAGTATCTGCAAAGTCAAGGTTCAGAAAAAGTGTTCTGTCAGACAGATCCTAACTTTGGGCTAAAACTTTTTGGAATGAAGAGATGATAACTAGTACAGCTATGTTTTATAAACAGCGGATGACTTCTTTTAAAGGTTATGCCATTACATTTTAGATCGAAATGTTAGTAAATTTGCTTCTTTTCACTAAAACAATATATATTAGTACCATCACCAAACTTATACAGTATAAGTTGAATATAAGATTGGTTCAACCAAACAAAAAATACGCATTAGCCTTCTGAAGCCGCTTTCTTTTCTTATATCCGATACGGGCTATAGATTTATGCTATAGATGTAGAAACTATAAAATGATACAGGCTTCTAGAAACATCTCAGGGCACTTTTAAACATATTTGGATGGAATACACTGTGAAAATAATTGTTATATATTTGTAACCTGTCTCATTCGATCCAAAATTGTACTTACGATGAAACCAAATAACAAACATATGCGTTTAACATCATTTTTGATAACATTTCAAAGAGAACACCTTTGGGGCTCTAATTGCATAATTGCATGCGTGGTCAACTTAAAGACCGTACTTAGCTTGGATGATTTTTGGGAATCACGTCAAATGTATACATGCCTGTGTTGTTAATATGTGTGTTTTTGTGAATCATAATTCAAATATCATGCTTCTGCAAAAAAAAAAAAAAAAAAAAAAAAAAAAAAGAACAATCTAACCGTGCGACATTGATTTGGACGTGTTTGTTATCGACATTACTGTTAGTTTCAATTGGTTTAGGTCGTGATTATCTCGATCATATACTTTTTTTTATACATCGTTTGTTGTAAACGATCTTCGTGGTAACAGATATTAGCATGTCTTCTCTTTTTCTCAAGTTTCTATACAAACCGCTTCCATGAAAACATTTACGATGTCTATAAAATTTCAAACCTTTTTTTTTTTTTTTTCTTAAATCTAAAAGATATCTAGTGATAAATTATCACACTCCTCACAGCGGGTTAGTCCCATTGCAAAGATAACGCGATATGGTAGATTCTAAAGATTATGACCTGTGAGGAGCTTTATAAATTATGAGTGACGGAGAGTTATTTACTTAACGTCGACGTGAAGACAAATTCAACTTGAATATCTCCTAGTTTGTCTAGTGTGCAGATAGGTATACATTTTCCTACCTTGTACCAACTCTTATTTGCTCAAATGAATTACTACATTCCATCAGGGCAAGAAGAAAACTGTAACAAGATGAAGCCGGGTTGGGATTGGATTAGTGAAGACACCGAAAGCAATTGCGTTAATGAGATGTTTATTTATAAACGCAATTTAAAGATGAACGAATCTGACACCATTATAACAAAAAGATAAGGAAAATTATATAGTTCCTAACATGGAACTATCAACAAGTAACTCGACGAGAAAAATCAAAGATGAATTAACGAATGGAATTTAAACAAACGTGAATAACGTCCTATCACCAATCAACAAAAAAAGTATATGATCTACACCCTAATACAAACAAGGTCTTATTAAGCACCAAGGGTGACCAAAGCATGTGATTTATATACGACTACGAATAATGGATTATTAACAATTTAGCCACAAGAAAGACGCATGTATTATACACTTATCAACATATCACACAGTTAGCGATATTTGAAATATGGATGCACGAATTTATGAATTTATGAATCTATCAATTCATCAATTAACCACTCATTTGGTGATATTGGAAAATGTATGCATTAATTTATGAATCTATCACTCATATAGCGATATTGAAATGTGAATGCATTACATTTTGAATTTATCACTCATATAGCGATATTGAAATGTGAATGCATGAAATTTTGCTCAGATAGCAATAGTGAAATAACAATACATGGAACACTTATTTACATATCTGTCGTGGCGTCCAGTTGACGACTAAGATGTATTTCAGGTTCCAACCGCTCTAGTCAATGGTCAAGGAGCCACCACACATGGTCCACCCCTCCCAGTCTGTTGACGGATCCCTCGAGAGCCTTCTCATTCAACACAGACCCGATGGTCGGGAAGCCTTGGTCCCTCACATCGAGAACACCAGTACTCTCTTCCGAGCCAAAGTCACCAGACACAGCGTACACGTCACAAGAAACCCCACAGAGTTCTGTGACTCCACATCACCAAACCATACACAAGGCAGCTAAAAGTATAATAACTGAACCGTGTAGTACATTTGGCACGGTTAAGTACTTTTGCATTGATATATGTTGCGCATGCGCGCACATGAATTCGTCTCGTTACACATTACATTATTTCATCATTCCATGGATGCAGCGTATAATTATATTCAATCGGTCTGTTCAGTTATAACAAATGGCTAAACAGAGCCAGACTATATTATTTCTAATAGCATGGCGTTGTATGACCTAGGTATTGACTCTCTGTAGAATTTAGAATAAATTCTAAAACATCTAATATATGAAACAATTCTGTCATATACAACGAATAGTAATAAAGAATGCAATCTTAAATTTTACATACCTCTACAGCTGAAGATTGCTCCCGTAAAGTGGTAAGCTTCCTGACAAGACTCGTCGTATTGTAATTTGTTTATAGAGAATTTGCTCTATAAGTACCCTAGCTGTGATGAATATGCGCAGCTAGGTACTTGGGATTTCACTGCAGGCAATTTGCACATGCAGCATGGGTTGAGTCGCGCTCAGTATTTCGAAATAACTAGAGCCGAAAAAAATAAACCACCCTCGGGCAACGCTGTACGCGGGAACAAAACCCTACTACATTTTCGATCACATATATATTGATATGCAGTATACACAATTCCGCGACACTGTTTTATATGCCATATTACACCTATAACGACGGATAACAATCCTTTATTTCGGCGAAAAGAATAAAATGCAAAAATTCTTACACACATTTAGAGGCCAGTGACCATTAAATTATTTTTTTTTAGATATTGTGATCAGAATAAAATTTGGGGGTGGATGGGGGACTATTATCAGGTTTGTGATTTGTCTTTTATTTGTGTTCATAAACTATTAAACAGTTCCACAATTATACTAGGTATTGCAAAAAAGTATGCAAGAGAGCCGCCATGAGAAAAATGTACAACTATAATTAATATGCTTCTGATTTTATGACGATTTATATATCTAATTCAGTTTATCGCGCCAACATGAAAAATGCGTTTGTGGTCTATAATTCTGAGAATGTGTTCTGCTTATTTTTTGTCTACTTGCTATTAGGTATGTTATACAAAAATGTACAGACTAGTGAATGGACATCTTTAAAATAATAAATATTTAAAACCTTTATACACTTATTTGGATGAAACTTCTTGATGAATATGATGGAAATGGAATATAATAAATTAGAGTCATGAAAAAATTGTGCTAAAGAAAACTGAGGCAATATAAAAGTGTATGTTTAAATCACAGGATCCAGATTTAACTGTGAAAAATCAAATAGTCAGTTAAATAAGTCAAGTTAAACATTGTATTGACATAAAGAAATTGTAACGTTATATATGTGCAAAGAGACTGGAAACAAGTTCTCCAACTTACTACTTCCTCTCTATATACATAATCATAAAACATATATTGGTCAAAGTAACAGTTTCCACTGAGGCAATCCCCGCCCTCCTAAACAATATTAATTTAAAAAACAAAACAACAGCAATGGCTTTTTAACAGAGAGAGAGTGAGAGAGAGAGAGAGAAGACGAAAAGGTAAAGGAATACATTTAATGGTGTGTTGCCATTTAAAGTATTAATTTCATTTTTTCACTTAGATCTGATATAATATTTTTCATTTGGATATTTTATTCCGGGATGTATATGTCCATAGTTGTTTTTGTTACCCATTAGTCCTTGCTGATTGCGTTTCCGGTACAATTTTTGACACTGGGGACCAACTTGGCGGAGCAGCACATTGGTAGTGTGATCTTGTGACTCGATCTCACAATGGGGAGAAAAGTGAATCCTGCTAAAGATTTTGTGGCTGGTGGAGTTGGCGGCGTGTGTTTGGTAGTGTCAGGACATCCGCTAGATACAATAAAGGTGACTTATCACAATGTATTTCTGATGTGAGGCTTTATACACGCTTGGAATACACGATCAGCTTGCAAGGTTCAGTGAATTTTCGGAATCCCACCGCCATGATTCAAAATCATAACATGTTGACAGTATAAATATTTCTGATCAAGATCAGATCAGTTCATATCTTCTCATTCTGATTGTTACTTACAACAATGCAGTGTGATGATTAAAGGGAGGCGCAAGTTTGGGGACTGTAGTAAGGATAGTATCCCTCATTCTCTCGTAACCACAAGAGCTTGACGTTAGATAATGCTTTTCTTTCACCTTTCTTTTCTTCTGAATCGTACCCTCTATATAATAAGAGTATAGAGTGTGCGATTAAGAGAAAAGTAAACATGATCTAACATCAAGCTTATGTGCCTGTAACAATTTCAGATGACTCGTCATTCGGATCCGATTAAGAAAAAGTGAACTTTATTTAACGTCAAGCTCATGTGCCTGTAACAATTTCACATTCATGACTCATCATTTGCATCCAATCCCAGGTAGCAGAATTCCACAAAATCGATAACGAGGAGTTATCATTGCTTAAGTTTATCAAAACCAATTAAATTTTCCATTTCTTCTGATGGATTTAAATAATGCTAAAACATGCTTATTTGACAACTTGATAAAAGATATGTAAAATTTGCTCTGCGTTTGAATTATTGAGCTTAATTTATCACTGCCTGTCGTAGTTCCCACATCTTGTACCCTTCACTGTAGTGGCACAGTGACATTACTTTGGTCAGTCATATTATGTAACATGGTCACGTGACTCATCATTTGGATTCAACTGTGGGTGACAGGATGGACAAAAGTCATTATTGCTTAAATTTATCAAAGCAGTAACATACTCAGATTCTCTGATGGATTGAAATGATATGAGATATGTGCAAATTTGCAGAGTTTTTTAATTATTGCGTTTATTACATCACAGCCCTTTACAGTTGCCATATCTGTTGACATCCACTGTGGTAGTACTGTGACTTCATCTCGGTCTATCATGAAAGCCCTAATTGTAATAAAGAAATTGAGTCCAAACTGAAAATATAAAAATAGATGCAAACTTTAAAAGAAAGGCATTAGACCATAGATGGTACTTTTTGATGTTTTCCCTAGCCATGTTTTAGGAAGTCGATGCTCCCTGCCCTCCTTTGAGGCAGCCCTATATTAAATCTTCGGATGTTTAATATATATCATATGGTAACATTTAATGTGTGTATTTTGAGCATCAGCTTGGCATCATTAACTTTTCAATGCAGATATCTTAACTGGGCCAGTTCTGCTTGTATACTTCTGATCTGCATGGGTGAATACAATATGCAGATGTGGGTGTCACTCTGCCTATGTCAGATAGGATTAGAAACTGTTTTTTCCAGCAGATTTACAAATTAAAAAACAGCATGTGCTGGATTACATCAAATGCTGCCGCATAGCCTCTCTTCTTAAGTACTGTTGGTTAGGTGCTTGGGTGCCTTCTGAGAGACTACTCCATTCATTGATTGTTTGGGGATTGTAGCCATGTTGGCAGGCATCAGTTGGTGAGCTGAGCCTCGAGGACTGATGCTGGTGGTAATATCTGATCTGCACTATTAGTTGTTTGACATAGTTAGGGGTGTTGACTGCATCACATCCATGTAAGGCATTGTAGAAAAGGATGCAAGTCATTAGGTTCATATAGAGGGCCAACCAAGGGACTAAATGGCCTTAGTAACAGTTCCTTGTTCATGGCTATAGTTTGATGCTACAAATCATGCACCTGTTTGCTGTACCATTTCAAAAAATAACAAGAGGTACATTGTTAATTCCAGAAATGGAAAAAGTGGGGCACAATGGTCCCTACAAGATAAAAAGTGGGGTCATTTAGGAAAAAAACAGGTTGCAAATACCCTTACCTATTCCTTGTTTATGAAAGAAATTTAAACACATATCATTATCACAGGCACTTGCATTGTGGATTTATTAATTTCAGCACTTTTCATTTTTCCAGCATTTGAATCGGTCATTTCTGCATGTTGTTGTATGCTAAAATAATTGTATTCACTGTTTAGGACATGGTTATTTTAGTTGACAAGGAAACTGTAGCAAACCATGCTTTACCAGTAGTCTGATTCAACAACAACTGATTAAAAATATATCAGTGTTCTCCCGAGGGCCTTTTACCGTAGAGGGCCCAGTACGCTATCGTTTCAAACTCCGATAACCCCGACGCTTTAGAACCTGCCGCTACGCTATGCTCTTGTGCCGCTACGCTTTGATGTTTCCCACTACCCTTATAAAATTAATCTGTTAAACAAACATCCTGTCACCTAATTCAAAGCCCCACTCAAATGACACCTGTTCTTACCTCTTCTGGGGTATTTTATTAAGATAATCCAGGATAATTGCTCACTCACTTAACCATTGTCCATTGTACCTGGCTAGCGTGACCGCTGGTGCACGACCTTTGGTGAGGGTTTCGTCTGCACCTAGTCACATGATTGGCCAGCAACAATGGAGTCTACTGGTAGTGTGTTATATATATGTCAGTCATTTTCATTAACAGCCAAAGCAGTTACACCGATTAAATTAAAAATTATTGTAAAAAATGAACACACCACCTTCCAAGAAACGAAAAATTACCCAGCGCCCGGTTAGCCCCATGTTGGCATGGTTACGACAATCAGAAATTAGCGTCACGAATAGTGGCAGTGATTCTGATTCCGATAATACCAGCATGATTTCCAAAAAGAATGATATCAAGAAACGAAGGACGGGATTTAATAATGAATGGAAGACGTTATTCCCTTGGGTGGAAATTGCTTGATCGGATGGTAAGTTTTCCAATTTGCTAACTTAAGTGAGTGCTGCCCTATTAATTTCTCTTTTCTGTCTATCCAAGTAATAAACGGAACAATTTTTATCTTCCAGTTTTACCTCTTTTGAAAAGATATAAATAAAAAGTATTCCTTTATAAATATAACTCAAATAATTTCATCCATATTCTTACTTATTATTCATTGAAGTCATGACCTCAAAAGTTTATTCCACCCGGTCTGTATCAAATTCTTGAAAATAAGACTATGTAATTACATATATATTTTGCAGGTATGCTGTGTAAATTGTGCCGGAAGAATTTTTCCATGATAATTAACTTAATTAGGATTCAGGTATATTTGTCTCTTTTTTGTACATCCATTTATACATTTTATGTTCCATTTTTTCCAGATTGTGAAAGGTCATTCTCCTCAATGAATAGAATGAAGAGTGTTTTAAGGAACAGGTTGTCACAGAGGGTACTGAACTACCTGATGACAATCAGTACTGAAGGACAACCCTTAAAAGACTTTAATTGTGATGTTGCAGTCAGTTTATGTGGTGAAATGAAGAAAAGACGAATATCATTTATTTAAATTAAGAAATAAATGAGATATGCATTGTTGTTACTGTTATAACCTAGGTAAATAAAAAATACTATGTAAATATATGCACTTCTTTTTATTTCATTGATATTAATTTGTTTCACTTTTATGACGTTAACACGCGCTTTGTAAAACATTTTATGACCCAAACACGCGTACCCCGATGCTATCGAAAATTTCTGGGGAGATCACTGTATATAATGTTGGAAAAGTAAATATTTATTGCAGAAATTAATAAATCCATGACCAAAGCACCAAAGATCATTATCAACCTTTCCTGTTGCAAACTTTTCATATTGAGATTTGAATTCTTCATGCTTGAGTAGCCATTCCCCTATAGAACTTATTTTGGACACTATTTTGAAAATTAATGCAGCGCTGTTTTTGTTGAAGATTTCATCTTCTCTTATTAACATTTTCTATCAGTGATTCACCATGTGCTCTCAAGTGGTGTCGAGGTTAATCAAACTCAGTAAACCACATCTGTCAGCCAATGAAATTGATCATCTTATTATTCTTTGAGAATAAGCTCACTCTATTCAGTAAGTTTGGGATGCACTCAATTCAGTCTAAAGTCAGTCATTACAATCTTTTATCTTTTTTTTCTTGGGTCTTTTTTGTGCATCCTACATGTGCCATGGAGGAAACATTCATGTACATACATGTGACAGAACCAGGATTTCAAACCAGTAGATTTACAAATTTTGATCAGTAGATTTGCCTCTAAACCAGTAGATTTTTTATCAGCTACATTTTACGTTTCATGGGGATGGAAAACAAAACAAGTGCTGTTTTTTTGGTGCCATAATATGTATTTTCTTCATACTATAATAAAACAGCAAGTTTGAACATGAATCAGATTATGATTTTGATGGAAAATGTTACAATAATAATTAATTAATATGAGTCAATATACAGTCAAATAATATTTTGCAAAGAATGGAGAATGTCCTCTCTGTATCAGCATTAGAATGTTGTAATGACAGGACAAGCACATTCAGCCTGCAAAGAAGTTCTAAATTCAGTTTTCCTGTTGCTGATTTAGTAAGGTTGCTGACTACTCTCCAATACTCATCAAAGCTATGTTCACCCCGTGGAGGAAGTTCTTGACTTGGACTTGGGATGTATTCCTGAGCTTCATCTTCAAAGGCTTCTTTCTCTTTATGGCTCAGATCCAAAATATCTGTTGGCAAGTTTCACCACTGTAAATAAAAAAAATAAAGATTGATTTAGACTTTAAATAAAAATGAAGAAAAAAATATACATGATGTGTTTATGCTTTATGAATAATTTATCCAAACTTTAAAATTAATAATCTTTTAACTGATATATTTTATCTAGGGCTTGAACTTAATTTATGTGCATGAAAATTTCAAATAGTTTATGAAATACAAAAGATGCATACCTTTGAATGCAAACTCGGGGCCTTTGCTACTTGTCTGCACACAATTAAACTCTGATATCCAAGCATTGTTGAACTTGTAATATTTCTTAGCAGGTGGTTTCTTAGCATTTGGAGAAAGCACAAGTTTCGGCATTTTGACGTGAATTGAACAAAACATGTAAGAGCTGTCCTATTAAAACATCTTGAACAATACAATAACAATTAAACAAGACAAAAATCAAAATACTTACTCTAGTGTATCTGCCGAAATCATTGTTTATGGTCAGTCTCTTCATTTTGTGTCACATCTGGTATGGCTCTGCCGATTTTCATCAAAGGCTCAGAAGACATCATGGACCACCTTTTATTTCTTTTAATACTTATAAAACCTCAACAAAAAAACCCCATCTCGCATTTGGACTCAAATTCCAACAATAAGCTAATCAATTAACAGCTTGCTGTGTACACATGTCAGCTGTTCGTTAACAATTCTAATCCTATTGCACTGCCACGCATCATCGCACCGGTCGTTGTACCGGTGGAACACTTCCGGTTCCCAGTAGAATGGTTCTGGTTGGTTTCTCTTATGTGTTGATGGAATGCGTACAAATACTGTTTTTTTTCTTTATAATTTAAAAAAATTAAAAAAAAAAAAAAATCTTTTAATTTTTAAAAGCAGTAGATTTTAACTACTAAACGGTATGTGCAGTAGACTGCCTTTAAAACTGTATTTTTGGTCTACCACCAGTAGAATCACATGTATGCATGTAGCAGAGATGAAAAATAAGGGTCATTGGTGCAAGTGTATGACTTAGAATGAATCCTGGAGATAATCTGATCGATATGTTTCACCAGTAAGCATTCCAAACTACCGCTGCATACTCTGCATGGGGTCTCACAAGTGTACAGTAAGGCTGTTCTTTGATGTTCAGTGAGCACTTACTAATATTACCGGTATGCCACAGAAAACTGAATGTTTTATTTGCTTTTGTTGTTATTTTGTTGATGTGGTGTTCACAACTAATATCAGAAATTTCCAGTCCAAGGTAGGGATAATAATAAACCAGGGATTTAAAAATTTTATAAAAGACATCTTGCCCAGGGCAAGCTGACTGGAAAATTCAACTTGCCCTTGGGAAAATTGAGCTTGCCCCAAAGATAATATCCCAACATGAGTAACAAAATAAGATAAAATAAAATATTGGATATTTTAAGGAAATTGCATTATATTTATTTTTACTATGTATCTTTGTTGGCACCTTGAAACCATATGCTGATAGTTAAAATTATAAAAAATATATATGTAATAATACATGTAGATAGATATGTAGATGTGAAAGAGTTATAATGCAGCTATAGTTAGAAAAGCAAAAACAGGCATGTACATGTATATCAACAGATAAATGGATAAGTAGAAAAGGGTTGGGAAATAGCTAGATTTGTAAGAGAGAGAGATGTTTAGGTGAAAGACAACCAATAACAGAACCATGTCAATTTAATTTTAATCATGTTTTAATATATACCATTTTTCTTTGTCTGCTTTTTCACTTAAGTTGAAATGATCATACAGATTTAAGAATCCATCCAGTAAGAAAAAAAACAAGGTAAAAATGAGTTCATCACTGAAATATTCCATAAATATCAATGATTTCACTCTGCTTTTGTTCTGGGGTGCGTTGTGTCCACTCGCATCTGCTTCTGCTTCCACATTAACAATTATCATTTAGTCATCTTGAAATCGGCAACATGCATCAAAATATTTGACATGCCGACTATTGAGAATGATTTGAGAAGACTTATTTGTAACCATTTAATTGTTTGCCAGGCAGTAAGTATTTATCGGTCTCCTGTAATTATCATGTAAGCAACATATCATAAACACTGCTTGGGGGTGCAACATTTTTGTAACATCATTCACGCTTTGAACAAAATCATCCTGATGGTTAATCACTATAGAGACAAGTGCCTTTTGTTTCCAAACACACCAGTCAACGAACTGTTACGAGTTATATTATTAACAATTAACACCTACTTACTTTAAAATCGGCGACATGCATCAAAACAATCTTTGACAAACTGATTGTTTAGAGTCGGCAAGCTGACATACTGCCTGAAGCTAACTTAGGACATGAGAGTCGGTGAATCCCAGATACATACAAATATTATGATTAGAATGTATCTGACAAGCTAAAATATAAATATTTATTCCCTATTTGTCAAAACTTGCTTTAAATAGTAAATATTCACATTATCATGTCTGCGTGTGAAAATGCGAGTGACCTTGACATTGACTACAAGATGGAAATGACATATAATAGATCATAGATGAAAAAAACTGTGCCCAGTCATGTAGAAGAAGAATGCAGTACATACAAACACTAAATAAAGGTGCTGATATACATACTTTGGTGAGATTGCAGGATATAAAACTTGCAGAACATAAAGCATTACGAACATGACTCTTTGTTGGTAAAATAGCTTGCACAAAGCTCGTGTTTTATGTATTTTACCCAGACTACTGACATTTTAAAAAAAAATCTTGCATCTTTATCTCTCTCAATTTTTGGGACTTGAGCTTGCCTGAGCTGAACTTGAGCTTGTCCAGGGAGTTGGACAAGTGGATTTTTAAATCCCTGAATAAACTGTCTATACTTGATGACCCATAGTGTTGTATTGTATTCAATTGGACTCCTCTTTCTGGTAACTGGTTAGATGTAACATTTTGTCAGATGGAAAATCATTTGCAAGGCACACCACTCCCTTGATAACTAGCACCTGGATAACTTGCAAACCTATTTATAACATCGGGTCAGGCATGGATCTCATTTTTTAAACTGGAAAATACTCTAAAAATTGGCCCCTATTTGTTGAACGTAAAGAAAATTGCGATAAAAGTTGGCAAATGAAACCTTGATATATCACTCATTTTATTGTCAAAAACGGTGGTTAGTACCTGAAAATTTGAATCAGCATCATGAAATTCTTAACTTTTAATAAAAAGTCATATATTTTGTTAAATTTTCTTTCCAAACAACATTCTCAGTACACTGTAAATAGCAATATTCAACGAAATTTTGATCAATGAAATTGTCCCAAATGCCAACTGGTGGCAACACTTAAATAAATAAATACCAATTAAATAATTTTTGTCAAGTGAAATTTGTGTTTTAGTTCTATCTTTTAATTCGGTTTCAGTGTAATCATCATAAATGCAATATGCTCTCTTGTATTCAGACATGAAAAATGTCAATCTACTGTCACAACTATTGACGGTTGTTTCACGAAATAAATGTCCCTTGTTTTTGAAAAAAGGAATCTTGTTTTGTTGTTAATCAACAACATCAAAAAGCAGTCACATAATACACAATGTTTTTGCATACAGGTGATGGTTGTTGAAACCTTTTGTAGTAATGTACAGGTACTGGATTTTCCAATGCCTTTTTGGGGGCTGAATTTGGGCCCCACTCCCAGTCCCCAAAAATGTATGTATTTTCCCAATTTTGACATGAAAATTCTCAATTGAGAGGAAGCAGGCTGGTTATTTAGATAACAAGTACGACATTACTCACTAGCTCCTTGACAACAGTGCTTACTGACTGCTAATACACTTGCAGTCTTCTTTTTCTTTTATTCTGAAAATTCCCAATTTATCTAATTTACACTCAAATTTTCCCAATTCCAAAGGCCCCAGGCCCCAATTTGGAAATGGAAGGAAGATCCCTGGTGACCATTTAACTACTTTTGTGAGATCTTCTTGTGGTTATTGGACATCATAGTAGGATCAGATTGTATGGTTTAGAAGTGAGTGATCATGAAACAACCTTAGGATAAATGTAATGATCTTCATATGTCGCTGATTTATAGTAACCTAGACAGTTTCCTGTGGTACTCAAGATCTTACAGGAGAATTGCTGCTTTCTACATCTCATACTTTCTCAGTTTTTTTTATCCATTTGTGTTTGTTGTGTTTATTCCATAGTGAGCTACATTTGGCAGCAAGTGTTGATGTGGGACTGTTCAAGGCTTTCAAAGAATCTAAAATGAACATGTCTGCATGTTCTTTTTTGTCCAATACTCTAACTATGTTATCATATGTGTCAGTAGTGTCTCACAAGACTCATGTATTTTAAATCCATGCTGATGGTCTGCTAGTACAGGGTTCTCCATAGGATTTTGAAAGTTGCAGTCCAGGACTCCTTCCTTCAAAAATGTTTGAGTCCCAGTCAGGTGGCTTAATCTCCTTGTTTGCTAAATCTAACCTATGCGGCTTCACCTAATCCCTTTACAATCACTTGAACTTTGTTTGATAGCCCACACACTACAAGATTGATATTTGCTTTGTAGAAACGGAACGGATCAAATAAAAGAGAAGTTTGCAGGTAGAAAAACTTGCATACCGTAGACTCCGCAGTTGGAATTTTTATGGATCCAAAATTAAAAGTGTGCATTCTTTTACGCAGATTTTGGCATCCTGGAGAATGCTAAGTAGATGATGCTCTTTGTGTGTTGAATAAAACAAGATGTATGCTGATAACAACTTCACAACAACAGGCACAATTAGGCCAAACACATTTAGATTTAACCATAAAAGGACGTGAAATTGAGAATGTAGCAAGTCATAAACTTTTATATGTTCATGTGAACAGATTTCTACAAAGGAATGGTCAAGTTGACAAGGTTCATAATGCTGTAAACTCAAAAATTACAATACTTTCTAAGATAAAGAAATATCTTCCTGTGGAAACAAGGATTTTCTGTTATAATGCTTATATTTTGCCACTTTTTGACTCTTGTGTCACTATTTGGAGAAATTGTTCCAAACACAATATTGACAGACTTTAAAAACTACAAAAATGAGCAGCATGAATTATAATTGGAAATCCATTTGATTCACCAAGCAAGCCTCTCTCCCATGGATTGAAATGGCTGGATTTATCTAGAAGGATTGATTACTACAAAAGCATTTTAGTGTGCATGTCTCTTCAAGGAATGGCTCCACAATATCTTAAGGAATTATTCATAACAAACTCATCTGAATATGGATTAAGATCTGTTTGTGATGGGAATCTTCAACTTCCCAAGCCAAAGTTAGAACCTTCAGAAAGTCTCTGTAATATTCAGGTGCTTTCATATGGAACAGTATTCCTCAAAACATCAAAAAGAGTGATAATGTAAAGTTATTTAAAGAAAAGTGTTTTTCTTACACGTTTAATAACATCTGATTATTGTCATAATACACAGACACTTTATATTATGTTGTAAATATTGTGTATAAATTTTCCACATTTTAAGCAGAAAGCCTCAAGGGAGAGTAGTATTGTACTGTGTTACCTTCCATAAATAAAGTATTATTATTATTATTATTATTATTAATTACATTATGGTGTATAATATGATCCATTATCTTGCAACAGAAAGAAATAAGTCATACTGGTCTGTTGTTGACATCTTGGCTTCATTTATCTTTCTTTAGAGAGTTCATGCTAAGACATCAGTGGCGTCAGCTTCTCTATGGTCATCAGAGGATGTAGACAGCATTTTAAAGTTTGGGTTGAAGGTTTTGATTATGTCTCATAGGAAGGAACTATGCAATAAAATATGTCACTCCTGTGTGTTCATTAGCATATGCCTGTGTGTTCATTGGCATATGCCTGATTTTAAAAAATACTTTTTTAAACCAGTTTTATGGAATTGTTCACAATGTACAGGGAAAAGTTTGAAGTTGAAGTTTGCATTTATGGTTTGCTTTTTGTAGAGAGTAGTGTAAAGTTTATGTTTAAAAGTTTTCTTTATTACTTGTAGGAAGGAACTGTACATTTATATTTCACTTCTGTGTGTTAAATAGCATATGCTTAATGTTTTTTAATACTTTTTTGTACCCAGTTTTACCTCTTTTTTTCCGGGATAAAGTTTGAGGTTGGAGGGTTATTTTGTTTATGGCTTGTATGAAGAAAATATGCATGTAAACTTCCCTTCTTTGTATTAAATAGCATGTGTCTGGCCTTGTTAAGTAATTTTAAAACCCAAATCTACTGACTTTTTTTTTATACAATTTCTGCAGAAAAGTTTGAGGTTTGCTCAAATCTCCATGTAGAAAGCAGCTTAAAGTTTGTGTTTAGGAATTCATATTGCTTGGTAGGTGGGAACTATGCATTTAATTTTCACTTCTATGTATTTAATGTTAACAGCATGTGCCTGCCTTATATGATACTTTTTGACCCAATTTTACTGTTTTTATTCTTTTAACAAAGTCTGAGAAAAGGTTTGAGGTTAATGTTTGCCTTTAAGGTTTCTTATATGTGGACAGCAGGTTAAAGTTTGTATTAGGTTTTTGGTTATATACCTATGCCATAACTGTTCATTTCAACTTCACTTATGTGTATTTATAGGCATTTTCCAGCACTGTTTTGTTAGGTTTTAATACAGTTTTCACTTTTTTTTTTACAATTTATAGTGGTGAGTATCAGAAGAAAGCTTTCTTTTTATGTTTGCTCTATGAGATCAACATTTTGAATTCCTCTTTGATATTACCTTTAGGCCAACTTTTTGATAGATTTCAATGGATGTAATAAATGTGAAAGGATTATTTTGTGTTAACCATATCTGCCTACCATTCTATCTTTTTCTCCATGATTACTTAGTTTAGTTTCGAATTACTTTAGGTGGGTTTTGAGGCACTCTTACTTCTGGGATCTTGTAATTTAGTGTGTGGATCCAAGTTGGAGAGAACTAAACTGTCATGCCAAAAGTAGGTCACCATGACCTACAGTTCTTGCATCATTATTTTTTACATAAGGCATGTGGTCAGTGGTGTGTCATACAACTCTGAGTGTACAGTTATGTGGCTTTGTCTTTGGATTCATTATACATGTATTGAGTACTAGATCATCATATCCAAGGTAGGTCACTGTGATGTACATTTTTATACAACCATGGCTTCGACTGAGCTTTAATTTTAGGTCACTTTTGCCAGCAGTCTTATTGGTACTGTTATATACCTTTGTGTGGATACTCTGTAGTATACATGTATACAACATCATTGTTTGGAATGAGTGTGTTGGTGTGTTTTGCACTATTAACTGTATTGGTACATACAAAGTTCAAGTGATTGTAGTGGGGTTAGGTGAAGCTGCTTAGGTTAGATCTTAGCAGACAAAGGAAGTAAGACACCAGTTAATCAGTTTTAGGTACCTAATTATCATTTTGATTAAAAGATTAATTACACGATTAGACACCCCTCTTTAATAAACATTATTCTGCAGTTCTAATCCATCATATTATAAATCCTTACACGATATTTGAAACACTTGCATTTTATCATATACCATGTTTAGAAAAATAGTGCCAAGATTTTGTGACTTGTTTTGTTTGTCAGAGGAATACAATCTCACATGTTAATCATCATAAATTGTCATAAAATAAGCTGTTTTTCGGTGTCATGTACAGATTCAAATGATCATCATACATGTATGTGTACTTTTCCTGTGGCAACTTTGCATAATTTCTTTGGTGCCAAGCACAAGGCTGCAGATGAGCATGATTCTCACAAGTCTGTATGACAGAAATTAGTAGATACATCTGGTTTTGATAAAGAAAACAATGCCAGAGAGACAGAGAGTCGTGGAATGAATCATGGAATAGGACATTCACATTTTCCGAAAAACAATAAAACAATGGAACATTATTAGCTTTATGCACATGGCGTTCCGACTGTGGAAGGAAAAATGCAATTGCAACCCAAGCAACACCAGGTCCAGAACTTAAAGATTTGAATCCTAAACCTGCTGTGGAGAAATTTCTTAAAGTTTGTTTAAGAAAAAAAGTGAATGTGGTATGCTGTGTTGCTTCAAGATGAAATGAAAAAAAATGAATGGAATATGGTCATTTGCTTCTTCTTCCAGTGTCTTGGAACATTGTCAGATTTTAAATTGAATTAAGCTAATTAAATAAATTAATATAGAAAATTCCTTGATTCATTCTAGCAGCACACAAAATTAAAGAATGGCAAGGTAAAGCCATTGAGAATCGTTATATTGTCGCTGTAACATCACAATTATTATGATTATCAACTGCCTTAATTTTTTATTAATTTATTATACACATTTTATTTCACAATGAATGAGCATTAGCAATCTGATGACATATGTATTAGTGACACAGCAATACACACATAATGCTCTGAACTATTGCATGGAAAAAAAGTATCATTATTGGGACTCCTAGTTTTAGGGCTGGGACTGCAACTTTTTCCAAGGAAGGAGTCCTGGACTGCAACTTTAAAAATCCTATGTAGACTTCTGTATGTCTGTTTGTTGATCATGTAAATCCCAAATTAGAAACTGCTTTGTTTATATTACCCCATTCACTGTTTGCTGAAATGCCAGTATAAAATGCCTGGTTAATTGTTCCGCAAACAGTCAGCTATGCTGTCAGCAGGGTTTCATGATGCCAGACCTTTATTATGAAAAAATGTTAAAAAGTAATTGCTAGCAAGCTAGGATTTTCTTAAAAATTAGAACAAGTTGGTCTGCATTAAATGTTGCCTTCTGACAATTGTTTTAATTAGTTGTGATGTTGGCTTTTCTCCAGGCTACTGGTACTTTTCCTGTTAGCAGTGATTGTTGGAAGATGAAACATAAGATGTGTGCCACTTGGTCTGCTTCTTCTTTAAGTACTTAAAAGTTAGTTGATAGTATGTCTGGTCCTACTGCTTTTGCTCCATTAAGTTTCTTCAACAGTAGGCTAACTTCAGAGAATAAATGCCAGACATTGTGTCTTTGTAATTGTCATAGTCAGCGCAATGTTACATTTTTGGTTCAAGCTTATAACTCTAACTTACTAGTATGCATTTGATGAAACTTGCAACACTTAATGTTTAGGAAGTTAGGATTGCTTTTTTTCATCAAAGAGAATCCCATCCACCGATAGAATTCATTGTACATTTGCAATGATGCATGTATCTGTCTTTTGATTTTTCTTTAGAATATTGCATAAGTAAATTGTTTTAAACCAACATTGCTCCAGGGTAATGCCCCTGTGTCTTTCCTTACACCTTGTGGCCTAGCCCTTGGGTCATAATCTGGAACTCATTGAGATCCCCACCCTATATATGCACTATCTAGGCATGAAAATGACAAGTTATGTATGCAACCAACGTTGACCTCTGTGTGCTATGGACTGTTTTTAAGTAATGACCAAGTTACAGGGATGTAACTTGGGCATTACTTAAAAACTGTCCATAGCTCCACCCATAAAGCATAGAATGCAAGGGAATTAAATTAATTCCTGTAAATGTTTATATTTGTGGTGTTGTAAAAAGTAAGTAATAAGTTAATGTAAATAATGAAATAATAGACAGAGCCCCTTGAATTTGAGAAGGGCCCCATAAACTTGACCAAGGGACCTTAGGGTCCTTCTTTTAGGAAAGCTGGAGGAAAGACTGAATTAATGTATGCAGTCAGTATAGGTTTCTGGATCAGTCCATGACCCCATGGGGTTATTGGCTCTTGGGTCTGTCACTAACCTCTGGGGATTTTCCTCCTAGGTTGCAACATAGAAACTGTTCATAGCTCAACCCACAGAGTACACACACACACATATATATATATATATTTGTTTAATATAAGGAGGAATTCACTTATATTAAACAAAAGAAGAGTGTTAGGTTGAGACTGGAAAAGTTTGTTCAGATCTTTGCATATTCTTGAAGTATTGTCATCCATAAATGCATCTGGATGTCTTCTCTGCTTACTGTTTATTTGTATTGGAAGACATTGTCAAACTCACATTGAGTGTGGATGATGCTGCTGATTCCATTAACAAATGTTCTCGACATGCAAAGATTTAAGAAGTTACTCACAAGAAAAACTGTTTTAAACACAAAACAAATCCATCATTCCACTCTGGTGTATGCTGAAGCTGAGAATACAATTCATATTATTAGTTACTTGAGATTTGTAAATGCTTTACAAAAGGTGATATTTTAACAAGATCCATATTACAATCACAGTTACTATCTGTTTAAGATGATTTATACAACTGTTATATTTACTATTGCTACACTTTCAGCAAGATTTGTTACGGTCAGAAATTGGGTCTGTTTACAATGTACCATAATGTTGTCTAGTGTTATAGTACACTTTTTTACCATATAAAAACGAAAATATGTTACAAATGAATTCAAAGACGTTATTATAAAAAATGTTAATTTAAAAAAATGTATTTTATACTATATAGTTTTGTATTACCTATTTCATGATGGGTTGCCCAATAAACTGTGCATGGTGCCTTGAGGCGGTGTTTAACTGCTTTTATGTGCTTCTTGGTGCTGCTCTATTTTTCTTGGGGAAAAGGAATTAGCATGGTATTACACATGAGACTGATGAATCAGGTAATGCTGAAAATTCCACAACATTTTGTGTTTTTTGTTTTGTTGTTTCCTATCAGATTTTGGACTATTTGAAAAATAAATCATCTTGAAATCAAAATCCATGATATGGTAATAAAAGCATGTATGGCTCAAGTGGTACAAAGCACCTCTTGCAAATCAAGCTGTTATTGTGATGTATCTTCTGCATAGTGGACCAGCTAAAAAACTTCATTACCACTTTCTATCTGTGGTTTCTGATGATTTAATCCCTTTCTATGTGTGGTTTCTGATGATTTAATCCATAAGATGAAAATTTCACAACAGTTAAATCAAAGAAGGCAAAGAAGTTTAATTTTTCACAACGTATTTTCGATATTCATTGAATAACCTAATATCTGATCATTTCCTAATAGTATCAGTAGATAGAGTTATTCCATGTGGAAAATCATTATCATACCTAGCGTGACTGTTATCCTTCCTCAGATGACATAAAAATAGCATTTTTATTGGCACATTGCTACTTTGATGTATTTATATGACATCATAACATATGTCACATCATTTATTGTTTTTGTTGGATAAAGCTTTCAGAACTTAAGTTATGCATCTTGCTTTAACTATAGTACATTTCTAAGTTGACACTTTATATGCACTTTCTAAAAACCTAAATATTTTTAACAGATTTTTTGTCCTTTTAAAGCGCTTACTGTACCCATTGGGCACTATTTAGTTTGAAACCTACATTTTTCATAACCTGAGAAATCTGAGAAAAATAATCAACCATGTGTATTAGTGGTGTTAGAGAGAAAAATCCAACCCTCTGGTTCATAATTCCTGGGCAGGAACTCTCAGCAAAGGCACATTCTTGCCCACAAATTATGACCCCTTGGGTGGGATTTGCCTATCCCAAACCAATATATGTAATAGTTTTTGTTATTCTGCACCATGAAAAATCGCTTATGTTGCACAGGCTAAGAATAGGCACATGGCTGTATGCAAAACATTTCCATGACACCATGTGATATTGTTATTTTGTTCTCATCGATTCCTCAAGTCTATGGAGTACATGTACTGCCAAGTCAGTATACACATTATTATAGTCAGTACAAACACTGCTGGAGTTGCATACTCTCCATAAGTTTTTACCTATTTTATATTATTTTGTTTCCCAACAGGTTCGCCTCCAGACTATGCCAAAGCCTCCCCCTGGTCAGCTCCCACTGTACAAGGGCACCATAGATTGTGCCATGCAGACTATTAGGAAAGAGGTATGTTATCTCTATGACAAAATATAGACAATTTCACCAAGTTTCAAATTACAAAATATTACCACAATAAATGATCACCATGATAAATAATCATCATGATAAATGATCATCATGATAGATAATGATCTTAGCAAATGATTGCCATAACAAATGATCATTACAAGAAATATGATCATCACAACAAATGCTGATCATGACAAATCATCATTACAACAAATGGTCATGACAAATGATCACCATGGCATAACATTGACTTGAAAAACGATAGGATGGCAAAAGGTTGACAATGATCATATGTCTCTTACACAAAAAGTCAATAGAATAAAACTATATTTGACCTGATATTAAAGCTCTCCTTACTGATGCAGTAAAACCAAACAGTTCACTAATATAGACAAATTGATTGTGTTTATGTTAAACAGGGTTTTTCTGACACTCAGCTTGAGATAATTGTCAATATTTATGTCATTTAAAAAACATCCTTTGTCCTTAAGTTTTTTTTTACATCAGTCTTGTGTCAGTTTTTATTTTGTTTGTAAGTGTTATATTGAATACTGTTGTTGATTAGGATTTTATTTTGTTTGTAAGTGTGTTATGTTGAATACTGTTGTTGATTAGGATTTAATTTGATTCTTTGTCTACATGTCACTGTATGCCATTCTTCCAATATATCTTGTTCCAGTACTTTACAAACCTGCTTTTATATTTTTGAAGTGGTGAAAAGGTTTAGAAACCTGATATTTTATAATTAATCGCAGCATAATTAATTCAGCTAAAACATATATATTGCAAATTCATACCTTGAATGTATTGCAGACTTTGCCAAGGGATTTTTAAAGTCTGTTTTTCATATTTAAAATTCTGTTTATAAGGTTCATAGCACCATCCGGTAAATCTTTGTCTTATTATTATCAGTTTTCGAAGTTTTACAAATCTCAAGAGCCAGCTACACATTTCACTAGCATTGGCAGTTTTGATTTAGGAATAAAATAGCAACGACTGTGGCAAAATTTGTCAGTAATAGTTTCTACATCGTCTTATTATTGTTTTTAAAATATTGTTCAACTTTTGTTGATTGAATTTACCAAAGTATCCTTTTTTACAGGGTTTCCTTGCTCTTTACAAAGGAATGGCTGCACCAGTTATCGGAGTAACCCCAATGTTTGCAGTCTGCTTTTTCGGTTTTGGTATTGGAAAAAAACTACAGCAGAAACATCCCACAGATGACTTAACGTAATTACTATGTTTATCGGATTGCTGGGGAGGGGGATACTATGTCATTGGTGCAACTAATTAAAAATAGAGAGGCACTATCCCCCTGCTCATTGTACCCTTACCCACTGTCCTTTTAGAGCTCTGCCCTCTGTCTCTCTCCAGATTAATAATTCTTTGGAAGCATGCTATTTACTATAAATGCCATATATTTTATGCATATTTAATGTAGGATACTTATATAAATGTGGGTTTTTTTTCTCTATTTTACCAAAAAAGGATGACATACTAAAATTTGTCATCAGTTGCAAACATGCTCCTTGGTACAAAAATTGACCCATTGATCAAAAGAGAATACCCTCTATTGTAAAATGTACTTCACTTACCAGACCCTTTGATAAAAAAGAGTACTCCCTGTTGTAAAAATCTGCCTTACTTACCAGCCCCTTTGATGAAAAAGAGTACCCTCTGTTGTAAAAATCTGCCTTACTTACCTTCCCCTTTGATAAAAAGAATACCCCCTGTTGTAAAAATGTGCCTTACTTACCAGCCCCTTTGTAAATAATTCCTAGCTGGATCACTGATAAAGTATTAAACTTGTGCAGTATACAGGGCCTGACCCCCATAGTCACAAAACTGTCAGGGCAATGTCTAAAACAAAATTGATTTTCTATAACTTTGGTTCCATTAAGGTTAGAATCACGACAATTTTGGAATTACCATGTTGTTTTTATTTGTACAGATATGCCAGATTTGAAGGATATTTAAAGACTAAGTATGGTTTTCACTTTTAGAGGTTTGTGTCCGAGTTAAATTTTTGTGCTAAAACAGTTTTGAGACTACAAGGTCTAGAGGTCATAAAACTCTGATCTTAAGATAGAGTTTCCTCTTGGCCAATAAAATAAAATCATTTGACACTTGTGATTGGTTGGTTCAAAATCTCAATCATAATGTCAAATTCAGACATTTTATGATGTACAGGCCATCAAGTTCCAATATTTTAGGATGTCCTGACCATCAAATTCAGACATTTTAGGAACTCCAGGCCATCACTCCCTGCAGGCTCATGGATGTAGAATATTCCAAATGGAGTATCCTACATGTTGTAAGAGTTGACTCGTGGAGTTACCCATAAGATGCATCCCACGGACTCGTGGAGTTAACCACAAGATGCATCCCACGTTCTAACTCAGAAGGTATTGGGCTTTTTACTAGAATGTGGATTATATCGAAAATATATTACCGTGTATTTTTAGGATTTTAACCTTTTTTTTGCCTTGATCTTTGTTTTGTATGCCTTTTTTGTGAGTTTTTGCAATATCTTTACCTTTTATCTTTTGTTTCATGGCACATATTTACTTTTAGTTGGAGGGATTTGTCTTTCTGGAGATTTTAGCAAGAATTTTCTCTGTAATATTTTCATGCCCCAAAATGGCTGTGGTAGGGGTATATAGTGTTACCATTGTCTGTTCATATCCTCATTGATCACATCTTGGTTAATTTTTGCATTTAGGTCATTCCAGGGACTTGTGACAGAAAGTGTGCAGGTTCGAATCCTACAATTGGGTCAGCCAAGTTTGGCTACCGTGGTGTGTCCTTGATTAATGAACTTTACTCCAATTGCCTTGGCACTTAATAATAACCTACTTGTGTTGCTGTAACATAAAACAACAAAGCAGACCAAACATTTCAGACACTTTTGTGGTCATCTGTGGGCATCTGTGTTCCAAGAACACATTTCTAGTTGCTACCTAGCTTTTTCTTGGCACTTTATAGCCAGGATTGTGTTGATGTGCTATTAAACTTTCTTTATTTATACTGTACTTATCTCCAGGCTATCAACCTGTGTATTTACATTTTTCAATAGCATTTTTTAATTATGTGTATAAACAAATTTGTCAGATGTCTAGCCTCTAAGCACAATATTTCTCAATTCTTTTCTTCAGATATCCTCAGTTTTTCATGGCTGGTATGTTATCTGGTGTTTTCACAACTGCTATAATGACTCCTGGTGAAAGAATAAAGTGCCTTCTTCAGGTATGTAAAAAAATATAAGTATTGAAATGTGCAAATACCATTATTTCATCCTGTATAATGCATGCTATGTTGGCATAAGCAATTGGCAGAATCACCAGTGGCGATTAAAATTCTCAGATGGTGATTCAATTCAATAAAATCAATATGTTTGGCTACTGAAAATTTATGGTCATGTGCTGTTGTCTGCAGTTTGTTTTTCCGTTAAGTCACTGATGTCCGATAGCATACAGTATTTTCAAGTTTATATAGATAATGTAAGGGACAACGTTTTTGTTAGCAAAGAGATATGCAGAAATTCATAATTTAGTGATAAACTAAACTTTTCATTGTTTGCAAAGAAAAATCTCAGAGAAAGGGGTGGAGTTATGAAAGAAAAATCTCAGAGAAAGAGGGGGAGTTATGAAAGAAAATGAAAGTTAATAAAGGGTACTGACTAAAGTTGAATGAGTCAGAACCTGAATTTAAAAATTTCATAGTGCAGTCTTTTTCTGGTACACTAGATAATCATACATGTCAGTATTTTTCTATTCAGGGCAAAACAATGAAAAGCAATGCTAAATTTTGAAAAAGAATGGGACATTTGAAGATTTAAGAGGCCACCAAGAAAATTTGATGTGCAGAATATCTCTTAATATTACTTCTGCATCGAAACAAAATATTTATTTCAAATGGTCATATATGGGGCCCATTGAAAACTCAGTTTAGTTTAACTGCATCCAAGGAGATCTCTGCTAAGTGGTACTTAAAAATATGAATATTCTATTATCTAAATTTAGAAATAAACTGCACAGTAATGGTACATCAGTAGATATGTTTCAATAGCAATGTTTTGAAATTAATTTGGAGTGCTTGAAAACACCATCAGAGGTGAATTTTATTTACACATTGTTTATATGGTATAAATATTGATGTACCACCTATCTGTTTTTTTACAAGCGTTCTTGTTTTATTAATTAGCATTGAACCTTTAGCTTTAGGAGTCTCAGTAAACTGCCACACAGTCTAAGTGTAGGTTACAAGTTTAGATGTATTGTACAAGTTGTTAACCACAGCTGCTAGTGGGTTTTATAAATGAGAATTTTCTGTGAAATTTAATTATCATTGAGTACCTTCCTTTCCCCAGCATGAAAGAATAAACATAATTGTATACCTTTCATTAATTGTTAATTAAAAGCACCAAAAAATAGCATAGTATGGTGCAAGGTCACAATTTTCTCTTTATCCACCTCAAATGAATAACCAAGTGAAGGTGTTGTTGCTAGAAAATGGTCACGTGAATTTCTATTGGGGAATGTTTATTAACTGTTTGCCAAAGGGTCAATTCATTGACAAATATTAAGAACCTACATTGTCTAACACTGGCTTTTGTGAGTCTACAGGCAGGTACTTTTAAATCGATGGACAAATGAAGGATATAGAACAGGACTCATTATATTCATTCTTTCAGAAATAAGTGAGAACCAGTCATAATGTGATTTCACATCATTAAATACTCTATTTTTGTGCTTTAATGCACCCCCTGTGTGTTAATGGATGTAGAATAGCCTGATGTGCCCTCATGGATGTCATTAATGGTGACTAATGGAGGCAGGAGCTGTGATAGCTCAGTGGCTAGCATGCCAGACTAATGACCAAAAGGGTGTGAGTTTGAATCCTAACAGTGGATCATATTAGGACACAACATTGTTAAAACATCCCTGAGTATAAGGCTCCCAGACTTGTAATGCTGGTCACTTTTATGACTCTCATGAACAATGAACAGTATTATAAAGAGGGAGTGCTGTGTATACATAGATCTGCTTTTCTCCTTTTATTGACTGCCTTTCACTCATGTTTTATCTTTTTTTTTTCTTTCCTTTCAAAGCCACATCAGGAAAAAATAGCTATATCAGTGTGTTCCATATGGTTGTCATATCAACTTGATCACATGGGTACAGTGGGTGATTTTCAACTTCATAAAAATGCCACAACCAGTGCATCACAGCATCATCACAGCTATGTCAGTGTGTTACATCTTCATTGTCATATCAGCTTGATAACATGGGCACAATTGTTGATTTTCAGTGTAATAAAAATGCTGCAATCAATACATCATTTCAGGTCCAAGCAGATTCAAAAGTAAAAAAATATGCAGGCCCTGCTGACTGTGCCAAACAATTATATAGAGAAGGAGGAATTCGCAGTATATACAAGGGAACAGCAGCTACACTTCTTAGAGGTCAGAACAATATAATTTGAAGACTTAGCATTAGTTATTTATTTAAGCTTTATAAGTGGGATTTTCAAATGATGAAAAAATGTGTTTTTGTTATACCTCCACTACTTGCAGCAGGGACATCTTGATTTGGTCTTGTCCATCCATCCCAGTATTTGATGCATTTGTAAACTCTTTGGACTTAAATTACAGTTACACAATTAAGCAAAAGTGACTTAAAGTCTAGACAGATAAAAATTTTAGGCATACTTGTTTTCATATGTAGCTAGCCTGATTAGATTTTCAGACCATTACAGCAGTTTTTCAATTTGTTTGCACATTTTAAACCTTTTTTGGGACTTGGACTTTTCTGACTTGGACTTGGACCTTGTTAGCACAATTATGTAAAACCACTTGAGGTAGACAGTTGAAATTTAATAAACATATTTGTATTCATATGTTGATGACATGATTAGATTTTTCAGGCCATTACAGCTTTTGTTCAATTTTTTACACATTTTTGAACTTATTGGACTTTTTTTTACATTAACCTTGTTAGCACAATTTATCAAAAACCACTTATCGTTTTAGGCATGTTAGTATTTATATGTAGATGACCTGATAAGATTTTCAGGCCATTTCCAATTTTTTGAATTTTGTGCATATTTCTATACTCTTTGGAGGAAAAACCTTGTTAGCATGACTAGGCAAAATGCACATCCGGTTGACCGATTAAATTCATTATGCATGTTTATATACATTTATAGATGACCTGATTACATTTTCATGCAGTTATTTTAATATTTGTAATTAGTATAAATTTGTGAATATTTTCAATTTTTTTTATCTGCATGCCTGCAAATATTTTAGAAACACAAATCTTGTTTTATGATATTTGAATCAGTGGATATATTATTGTATTTCTTATAATGCAGTAATTCAGTTAATGAAGGTTTGCATACTGTTTTTTTTAACTGATATAGTGAATTGTGATACTGTATTGCTTTATCACTGCTATAATCAGGGAACTTTGGTGAGGTTGGAATTTGTATGGAAGAATGTATTGCCAGGTCAAAATTGTGCAACTTTTACTTCATAAATTGCTTATATTTATGCTTCCACTGCTGCTTGCAGTTGGGGCATCTTGGTTTGGTTCTTTCGATCTGCCCAGAGAAGACTGTACAAGAACAACTCAAAGTAGAAAACTGAAATTTAGGTAGTATATTTGCATTCAGGCTATTTCATCAATTTTTCAATTTATTGACACCTTTTCAGACTTTTATGACAAGGTTGACAAAAACCATATTTGCTTGATTGGGTATAAATCACTTGAAGTAGTCTAATGAAATTTGAAAGACATATTTGTATTTGTATTTATATGTGGATGACCTGATTGCAGCCAATACAGCAATATTTCTATTTATTTACACATTTATTAATTTCTTTGGCCTTAGACTTTTTTTGCAAAGAAACCTTGTTAGCACGATTAGGCAATAACCAATTCAGGTGAACAAAGTAAATTTGATATGTAATAATATGTATGTATTATTAGATGACTGATTAGTTTTTGATACAATTATAGCAATATATCATTAGATTTTCATACAATTATAGCAGTATTCCATTAGATTTTCATACAATTACAGCAATATTTAAATAGATTTTCATACAAATCCAGCAATTTTTAAATAGATTTTCATACAGTTACAGCATTTTTTCATTAGATTTTCATACAATTACAGCAATATTTAAGATTTGTCTAAATTTCATAATTTTTGGTCTGCATGTCGGTAGTGCGTTTTACTAAAATAAATCTAGTTTTACCCAGAAGCTCATTCAGCAAATATGTCTTATCGTAAGATATCATAACCTGTCGGTCACTGATATGTTGTATCTGGTGCTGTTCATGAGACTTGCCATTTCTTGATGTCACATAGTTATGTAGGATGTTTATATAATATTATAAATATTTCAGGAAATTATAAATGTTTCTTGACTTTAATATTTGCTCAGATCTTAATGCTATATATCCGGTTTCCATGTTTAGCTATTGTCCTTAAATTAGGTTGTTTACTTAGTATTTGAGTTCAAGGACGGTTTTGGTAAACAAGTTGTTGATTCAGTTTGAGGTGGGTGGTTGATTTTGTTTACAGATAAAACTAGAATTTCCTTTAGAGTTGCATGTTAAAAGACACATACACCATATAATTTTCTAGAACATTCTGTCATGTGACCTATCTTTATATATACCATGTTTAGTGGACAGTTTTCAGTTTTGACCTTAACCATCAGTTTTTAGAGTCATTACAGTTGTGAAAAATCATTCCAAATTCGGAGAGAGGAATTGGATTTGGGAATTTGAATTGATGATTTTGCGATCGATTTATGTGAATGTATTCAAAGATATTCTGGAGTACTTTATTTTGGCTCATCAGCACATTAAAGACTACTGGCACATCAGGACATTTAAGACTATTAGCACATTCAAGGAAACTGAAATTCATTTGGAACATTCTGTATTTAGGACTTGTGATTAGGACACTTAGGATTATTGGATTATTTGGATTTTAATTCACATTATTGTAAGTGTCTTTTGATTTTAATTTTAATTATCTAGAAATAAATTGCTTGTTGATTTTTACTTGATTTGTTGGTTTCACTTTCTTTCTGTTACATTTTTCTTAGACCATGGAGTCGTAACAACATTTACTGCTAGATAATGTGAACAAAGAGTAGAAAATGGAAATATGATTAGAGATTCACAGAAGAAGTAAAAAGAGTGTAATGGAATATAAATGTAGAGTAATTTTAACCATACTAAATTCCATAAATGTTTGATGCATGTTAAAGTCATATATTGAGTTTTAAATAAAATGTTACTACTGTGGTATCACTAATTTTCATGGGGTACCAATTTTTGTAGATTTTTTTGTTGCACTGAACCATGAATTTCAAGACCCAACAAATAATTAGCCACATATAATAAAGATTCCTCCCCCCATCACCTCACCTCCCTCATTTTTTTTTACTGTGTTTCATTCCTAGAGATCAACAAAGCTGTTTGATAATCAGCCACATTTCTGTAATCTGGTAAAAAAAAATATTAGCTTTTACACATGTTTGTTTTGTTTTAACCCTTTAAAGAAAGAATTATAAAACATTGTATATTGTTTCAATGCACACGTTTATATATAGTATTGGGTAGCAGTATTTCCTCTCACTGCCTTAAATCGATATGTTGTGAGATAAGTAAGGATAGAGAGAAATGAGAAAAAGCATATGGTATTCAAACACTGTTATTACTGAAACTGAAAGAAAGAATAAGAAATTATACTATAAATGAAAATTAGATTTAATAGTTATTCAAATCGATTCTTCATTAAAGTGAATCTTGTCAAAAAATTTAAATCCTCGTGAAAGCATGTCTCATTTTATCCATGCATGCTTAATTCCAGTGAACAACATGACTGCAAAATACTAAAACTATTGCTTGAAGCACAAATACTAATGAAACACTATATATACACTAATTACTGCAGAGTATTGAAACTCACACTTCACTGATTTTCTTACAAAATCACTAAATCAGCATCGCGTCAACCAAGTCAACTGGTACATACAAATGTCTGTCGGGTAAATAATCCTGATACTGTGGAATTAAACAAGTCCAGCATTCTCAAAGCCATGGATAATTAGGTCCGATCTTTCACACATTTTCGCATGAGCCACAATTATCCATTCTGCATGAATCTGCTTGATTGATGAGGTTTTAAGTAAAGTCTAGTGGTTGAAGTTGGTTGGTAAATGAGTCAGGCTCAAACAAAGGAGTGATTCCATTGTTTTTAAATTTAGTTAGCATCTTCGCATTTTGATGGACTCTGAACACATCAAATGTTGTTACTGCTTGGTAATTGCATTGAGCAAGGAGCAGCTTGTCACGTGTTTGGTTCACATGTGGAATGATGACATTATCCAAACCAATGGGGATCTAAGCTGAATTTTACTTCTCTTCAGCCACTGTGTTAACACCATTGTCGTCAGAAAGTAATTGATGGTCCAACTTTATGGACTGTTTAAAGGAAGAGATCATACACATGTACTTTAATAACTGATTAATAGCTTAGTGTTAGTGGCTGTGTCAGCTCCCTTTGATGTTGAATGTAAGTGATTTATCTTGACAGGTGTTTGATTTGTCCTTATACAGGTGATAGTATTGTTTAATCCATTGAAGTGGTCATTGTTTCTTGTAATCATAGTTTTATTCTTTTTTATTCTTTATTTGAGGTGTTTGTAGAGGTTATGCCACAAAATTAAATACCAACAAATATGCAAACTTTGACAGACAAAACCATGATTTTATGTATGCATGAAAATGTCTTTTTTTTCTCACAAAACCATAGAAATTGAGATCCATGAAAATCAGTTATACTACAGTATTTGATTGTAATTTGGTGTGAACTTTTCAAAAGTACCTGTTTTCGTTTATGATGGACATTTGCAAACATGTAATCGTGAAGAGATAATGAAAGTTCATTCATTCATTCATTTGACAGATGTTCCAGCATCAGGCATGTACTTCATGACATATGAATGGCTTCAACATGTATTAGCCCCTAAAGGTGGAAGGTGAGTTAATTTTCTTTAAGATAAATTCATTTTACATTGCTGCTGTGAGAAATGGCCAAGAGGTAGGATTTACTTTTTATTGATCCATTTATCCAACTATCCATCCTCCCTGTATAGTATGTAACTCTTATTTCAGTATACATGTTGAGACCAAACTTAGAGTGTGGATGCTAGATCAATGAATATTGCTTAAAATGAATATTATTTGTAGTTTGGATGAATATTATTCACAGTTAAACTGGGTATATATGACCATCACAGGTTTTATTGAAAAGTGCTTGAAAATTGTTCCAGAATTCTAATTTCTCTAGCTTTTATACACATTGCCACCAAATTTGCAACATGTGTGCATCTTGGGATGAAAGTCTTTTGCTCATAAAACTGGGTTACTGGGACCTACTTTTCAGGGTTCAGTCAGTTTTGCAGAAAAATACAAACTTGTGCCACAGAAGCAAGGGAATCTTTTGAGCTCCTGCTAACTAACAACTTTATAGTTAAGCACAGTCATCATTATGTTCTGAAAAGCAGTATTATGAAATAGTTTTCAGTGATCTCCCTTGAAAAAGCAGTATTATGAAATAATTTTCAGTGATCTCCCCTGAAAATGCAATATTATGAAATAGTTTTCAGTGATCTCCCCTGAAAAAGCAATATTATGAAATAGTTTTCAGTGATCTTCCCAGAAATTTTTGATAGCATCTGGGTAATTACGTGTTAGTGTTATAAAATGTTTTCAAAAACACGTCATAAAAGTTAAAAGATTAATACCAATGAAATATAAAAGAAGTACATATATTTACATAGTATTCTTTATTTCCTTATGTTCATATGCGGCAATTATGAAGATTGTAAAAATAGCTCACTGACCGAGGTTTTTATGCTTTTATCTACAATTCTGACATAAAAAGATGATGCGTATTTTTGTAGCAAATATACTGATAAATGCAATATATTCCATCTCTAAATTAGATGTTTATTGTTGGAGAAATATTTCAAAATATAAAAGAATGAATATTTCAACACTTTTTATTTACATGTTTTCAAAACAGGTAACATTGGAAGATACAAATTTATTGTTTCTTACTTGGATAGACAGAAATAAGAAATTAATCGGGCAGGACCCACTTAAGTTGAGATTTATTGGTCAACCTATTTTACTTTCTGAGAGTACAATATGTAAATATAAGAGCAACTCATGAATAGAGATGCAATTTTCATTCACACAATTTTCCATGTGACATGTTCTGGAAAATAACAAGAATCACAACAATCACAATCACAACTACAACAAGAACAACTACTACTAATACAATAAAACAAAAATAACAGATTGTAATAGTGCCCTTGAAATTGTACACCCTCCATCCCCCCCCCCCCCCCCTTCATTTCACCCATTGGTATCAAAGTAGATCCAAATCAAAATTTAGCAATATGGAAGATTTACGATCTGATCCATTGATTTTCACACAAGTATACGAAATGTATTCACTGTTGAAACCTGTCATTTGTTTCTCATGATCGTTCTTTGGGGAAATCCCGCTATCTGAATCAGAATCACCAATCACAGATTTTCATAGCCAGGTCAACATGGGGCTAGCAGGATGCCGGGTAATTTTAAATTTTTTTGAAGGTTGTGTGTCCAATTTTCAGAATGATCATTAAGAAAGTAATATGTGTCACACATTTTGAGCTGGTAGTGGCAATGACTGAACTGTATATAATACACACTGCCAGTAGGTTCCATCATTGCTTTCTGATCACAAGACTATGTCAGTGCAAAGACAAAACCAGCATCAAAGGTCATACACCAGATTACCTTAATTACATATTCAAGAAGATGTAAGAACAGGTGTCTTTTGAGTGATAGGGCTTTGAATTAGGCAAGAGGACTTTTGCATAACAGATTAATTTTTAAAAGAAATCGGGGAAACATTAAAGCATATAGGCACTGGTGTGTTGCATATCGGCGGGTTTTAAAGCATCATGGGCTGAAATGATAGCTTATCGGGATCACTATGGTAAAAGGCCCAGGGGAGAGCACTGGTTTTTTAGAATGAACCTAAATATTTAGGGCAAAGCCAGTAAAATATATTTGGGACCCATGGAAGGCACTTTCAATTTGGAGTAGTCGCTCATAGATGCAGTTTAGAATTTTGTATCATTTTCATATGAACATTTTTTTAAAAATCTGCCTTCCCTGGGTATCATGTATATTTAAATGGAACAGCCCTTATAAGTTTCAGGGTAAAGGCATGCAATCTGTTTAATTTATCATATCTTGTTTGTATTTTATACCATACACTGTGCAGTTTAAGCAGCAATGAGATGAGTCATTTTTGCATTTGAGGGAAATTAGTAGACAGAAAATGCCATGAAATTCAATTTTTTTAAAAATAAGTAGATTGTGATGTAAATGTTGATGCTGCATTAATGAGTTTATTTGTAAATGTAACATGGGTTTTGACTAAATTCATAAAAGTTGGATATCACATTGTGTAATAAGGTTTAAATGAGTGGTAACTGAATGGGATGAAGGGAAAAGGTTTCTATAAGTACTATTTATAGTTTTAAATGGAAACGTAGGTTCCAGTTGGTGCAATTTTGGTTCCTGTGAATACTTTCTGTTTAAGCATCTCCACCAATGAATGAGATTTCATGCACAAAGTTTCACACTTTCTATAAGAAAATACTGTCACCGACAGTAATACCTTTTAGGTGTTTCAGTAATACCCAGCTTGAAATACCACTATTATGTAAGACCACCTGTTATGAAAAATCACATATTTCATGTACATGTTATACAGTGGCCCCTCACTATAAAGTACCTCACTAAAACTTGGTACATTTTACAAGATGGGTATAGTCATGGATCACATTTAGCATGTAGAATAATACATTGGTGATCACGATAGTAAATCGGAAGGGTCAATGATCAATTCTGAAGTCTGTATGATTATCAGAAATACTTCTTTTTTGCCATCCCACCCACACTCAAATTCCTAATTGAGAACCTGTGTCTCCAATTATGCTTCAGACATATGATCAAAGCATGAAAATGAAGACTTGCATTGTAATCAAGTAATTGGGACATAAATTGCTCTTTTGCATCCTTAATATATGTGTGTAGTGCAACACACAGCTGTAAATTTAGTTATATCTTAGTCCTTCAGATACTTATTGTCATCCGTTGTTCAGTATATTTACAACCATGAATTCAAAATCCAGAGTTCTGGATCAATTTGGAAATTCTCATTACTATTTGAAGTGAATACAATTTCATGGTAGATAAGTTTCTTTCAGTGCACAATCAACATCAAACTTGTTTTGCATGTGATATTTGTATGTGGTGGAGCTGATTTCAGCAGTAGTAAATTTGTTTCAACAAGAAAACCACGGGGGGGGGGGGGGGACAGGACTATCGAATAGCTGAACACTTGTTTTATAATTGCATTGGGAATAATTGTCAATAAAGAGCTCTTTTTCTAATGTAGTTGTTCACTTTTTTGTATAAATTACCTTTATTTTCAAGATACCCATCCTCTGAAAGATCTTTAACAACATTAGTCAACAACATGTGTATGCGAAAACATTGTGTATTACGTCACTGCTTATTGTTGCTGCTGATTCACAACAAAACAAGATTTCTTTTTTTCAAAAACCAGGGACATTTGTTTTGTGAAACAACCATCCCTCAATGTCGAAACTCAGTTTATTTTATTATTCTATTATGTAATATGGATGCCATGATTTCATTGCAAGTAATAGTGAAACTTCTTCTCATTTTTGAGGAAATCTCTGAGTGCCAGTTGAGAAATTTTAAGTTCACTACAAACTCTGGAACTTGCTTCTCCGTAATGAACCGTATCTGTGAAACAAAGCTTTTTATTCACCAAGAACTCATTTCACTTGGTTGCCTTGCTATCTTTGATCACATTTGTGAATGAGTAGGCTAATTTAAGATAGTTTAATTATATTACTTACATAATATTTATAACAGGGTTCTATTGATCAATTGAAATGAGTTGACCTGACATATGGTCATGACTGCTAGCTCTTACACAGGTAGGATTTGCATACTTTTTAACTTTTCTTTTATGCCACCCCCTTTATTTGCTTTGACACAAAAGATGTAAGTAACATGATAATAAAAAGCAGGTCTGCTTTTAAGTGAGTGTAACAACACAACAAATACATCTGCAAGTCAGAGATCAAAACATGGTCAGCACTTAATTAGGTTATCACAGAAATGCTCACGGACATAGCTGTAATGGTTGAATTACATTTTTCATGTTTGAATACAAGAGGGCATATTGCATTTATGATGATTACGCTGAAACCGAATTAAAAGATAGAATTAAAACACAAATTTCACTTGACAAAAATTGGTATTTATTTATTAAAGTGTTGCCACAAGTAGGCATTAGTGATATTTTCATTGATCAAATTTTTTTACAATATTGTTATTTATAGTCTACTGAGAATGTTGTTTGGAAAGAAAATTGAACAAAATATATGATCTCTTATTAAAAGTTGAGAATATCATGATGTTGATTCAAATTTCTGGGTACTAACCTCTGTTTTCGACGATAAAACGAGTGATACGTTAAGGTTTCATTTATCAATTGTGATTGCGATTTTTTTCACGTTCAACAAATAGGGGCCAATTTTGGGGGTATTTTCTAGCTTAAAAAATGGGATCCACACCTGACCCTGTGTTATAAGTGGGTTCGCGAGTTATCGAGGGAGTGGTGTAGTTATATCCATAGTTTATGAAAACAGAGATAAAATGGTAACATTTATGGTACTAAAATTAGTGGGAGAAGAGGGGGAATGAAGAATATGAAATTATTTGAGAGTTAAATGATCATCAGAATAATATCAGCTTCAGATAATTAATTCCTAGACTTCCATTCCGATCCTATTCCTGATCCCAACACCTTATATACTAGTAATACAACAGTGTATTTATAATTTACCCCATTATAAGGCCAAATCACTTTAAACACAGTACACTTTTATGACCCCTTAAACAGCATTGTAGTGAAAAATTGCTGTAATATGGTGACATCTAGTATCAGACCACATGTCTTTAAGGACCAATTTCTTTTGGAAGACAGGTTTGACTATATTACAGTAGGACTTTGTTCAGCTTTGATGTAATTTAATTCCGTAATTTAAAAGTTTGTTTATCTATACTTTTTTTGTCATCTTCTCTACTGTATCTACAGTATTTTACCTGCAAAAAGCCCAAGAGGTTGGCCTGATAATTTTTCAAAAGTGGGGGTGGACTTAAGAACAGAAAAAAAAAAATATCCTTACTAATATTCGTCAAATTTTTGTAAAAGTGTGTGGTGGGTTTATCATCAAGCATGACTTGTCATCGAATTTATACTGTGTTTTAGTTATAAGTTATTTAAAATGATATCAAACTTTAATTTTCTTTGATCTATTACAGTCGTGAAGATTTAAGTGTGGGCAGAACACTCTTTGCTGGAGGGATGGCAGGAGTATTCAACTGGGCTGTAGCCATTCCAGCTGATGTTCTTAAATCCAGGCTTCAAACAGGTATTGTTTGTATTACTGCAATTCCTAATGATATATATTTGTTATGGTCATCAATACTTAGTCCGTGGTTTTCTTTATTCAGGTACAATTAAGGCTTATGTCCCATTGGAACAGTCTCTAATGAGGTTGTAATGTGAAAATTGTACTCTAGTTTTCTACTAAAATTTTATCACTTTATACATTTTTTTTGGATGATAATGTCTAACATGTTGCCTGAGACACCATTCTACAGGTCTGGTTTAAGATCAGCATAATAGCTTGACTTGCTGATAATTTCACCATAGCTTCAGGGCTGTCACATATTATGTGGATAAAAAGGGTCAGTTTCTTTAACCCTCATGTACAGTCTATCAAAATCACTAGGTCAAAGGGATTGAACAATTTGGGCTGCTTTAAGGAGGTTACTGTTCACAGTATGAAAATATATAAAGGGAAATGACAAGAAGTAACACCAGTAACTGCCTGAATATGAAAAGTGATTTCAGGAGGATGGTCACCATAAATAAAATGTTCACAATAGTCTGTCCTGTATTTGCTATGATATTTATAATTGTAACATAATTGTATTCAATAATTATTATTGTTGTTGTTTTTTGGTGCTTTAATTTTCTTTGCCTTTTCCTCCTCATTCTTCCTCATTTCTCTTGAAGTGTTAATGTGTCATTAGATACAGAGACATGGGTTATCACTCTCTTCAGACAGCAATTGCATCATCATCATTAATAATGTTCAGATTTTGAGTTTATGATTGTTTTAGCTTACCTGGCTATTTGGTCAGGTGAACTTATGTCATGGTCCTTTGTCCATTTTGCATCGTCTGTCATGCATTGCCCATCGTGCATTTACATTTGCTATTTACAACTATTTCTCAAAAACTTCTTAACAGAATTTGACCAAATTGGAAAGAAAGCATCCTGGCATGAACCTCTTTAAACAAAATTTCAAATGATGCAGGTCTGCCATCATATATGGTATCCATTAGTCAAAACAAGAAAAACCTTTCAATGACTTCTTCTAAAAAAACTGCATAACAGAATTTGACCAGATTTGGGGGGGGGGGGCATCCATGGCATGAAGTTTTTTAAAATTTATTCAAATGATGCTAATATGCTCAAATATAGCTGCCAATACTAAGAAAAGAGGAAACCTTAAAATGACTTGTATAAAACCACTTAACAGAATTTGACTAGATGTGACATAAAGCATCCTAGCATGAAGATCTTTCAGATTAATTCAAATATGGCCATCATTCCTAAAAAAAGGATAACATTTAACTGATGACTTCTCAAAAACCGCTTAACACAATTCGACCAAATTTGATGGAAGGCATCCTGGTATGAAGATCTTTCCAATTTGTTCAAATGATGCTGATCTGCCATCAAATATGGCCACCATTACTGCAAAAGAAAAAACGACCTTTTCAATGACTTCTCTAAAACTGCTCAACAAAATTTGACCAAATTTGACAGAAAGCATCCTGGTGTAAATGGTTTTCAGTTTTGTACAAATTATACTGATGCACCATCAAGTATGGTCACCATTACTAAAGAGAGATGAACCTAAAAATTGCTCAAAAAACACAACAGAATTTGACCCAATTTGACAGAAAGCATCCTTGCACAAAGGTCTTTCTCCACCATCAAATATGGCCACTTCTGCTAAAATAAAAAAACCTTCTTTAAATGACTTCTCAAAAACCACTCAACAGAATTTGACTAACTTTGACAGAAACCATCCTGGCTTAGATGGCTTTAAAATTTATACAGATGATGCCAATCTGCTCTTAATATGTCCACTGTTGCTAAAAATATAACAATCTTTTTTAGCAACTTCTTAAAAACCAGTCAACAGAGTTTTACCAAATTTGACAGAAAGCATCCTGGCATAAATGCCTTTCAAGTTTATACAAATGATGCTGATGCACCATAAAATATGGCCACCACTAGTAAAAAAGATTTTAAAAAGATTAGATGACTTCTCAGAAACTGCTAATCAGAATTTGACCAAATTTGACAACAAATATTAGGCATGAAGGGCTTTCAAATTTTTACTAAAGACAATGATTCACCAATGAATATGATCACCAGTGCTAAAAGTATAAAATCTTTTTGAAAGACTTCTCAAAAACCACTAAACAGAAAATTTGAATAGAAAGCATCTTCGCATGAAAGGCTTTTAAGTTTGTACAAATGATACCCATCTGCCATCAAATATGGCTGCTGCTAATAAAAATAGACATTTTCAAAATAACTTCTAAAAAGCTGCTTTGCAGAATTTGACTAAATTTGAGAGAAATGTTTTAGCTTGAAGGTCTCTCACAATTATAAAATTATGATAATCCACTATCAAATATGGTGTCTGTTATTAAAAATAAAAAGACATTAATACAACTTTATGTAAAAAAAAACCCCATTGAACAGAATTTGACCAATACTGACAGAAAGCATTCTGGCATAGAGGCCTTTCAATATTTGACAAATAATGTTGATTTGCCATTAAATATGAGATGACGGCATAACAAACAGAGAAACCATGAAACAGTTATTTTCATAACATATTCAATCAACAGCATTGGAAGAAATTTCTTTAGAAAGCATCCAACTGACCAAGATTTTTTTTGGCAACTGCTCCTGCATTTTGGCTTTTATGCAGATGTTAGCCAGATCAGTGATATTAGGTCAAGTTGGGCATCTTGTTTTATTTATGCCCCACCATGAATGAAGAAGGGACATACTGTGGTTTCACTTTTTATTGTGGGGTACCAATTTTTGTGGATTTCATGGTTGCTCCAAACCACGCATTTAAAGACACAATGAAAAATTAGCCACATGTGATGCAGAAAGTCCCCACCTCCATTTTCTTGGTGATACATTCATGATGATCAACAAAGATCAGTGTTTTTTATAATTCAACTTCATTACTGTAATAAAATATTGACTTTTACATACATTTGTTTCATTTCAACCCTTTTTGATAAAGAAAAAATAAGGCATTTTATTTTGTATCAATGCACATGCATGTATTCAGTTATCCAGTAGCTGCTAGTTCCACTTGCTGCCTTAAATTGATGTGTGAGATCAGTGAAAATAGAGAGAACAAAGAAAGAGAATAAAGTATTTAAGTACTAGTATTATTCAAAATTAAAGAAAGGATAATGAAATGATATTGGAAAATTATATTTAATTCTTATTTACATCGATCCTTCATTCAAGTGAAGCTGCTGTTAAAAATTGCACTTACATTACTCTCTGCAGTTCTCTGTGATTTCTGAATTCTCTGTGATTTAAGATTTTCCCACAGTTGTAATCCATCTGATTAAATAATCTACATAAATAATTGAGTAGGAAACTTTCCTGTTAAAATTAAAATCCTCCATAAAGCACATCTCATTTTATCCATGCATTTTGAATATAAAGGAACAACAAGACTGTAAAATAATAAAAATATTGCTTGAAGCACAAGCACTATTAAATACAGTGAAACCTCTAAAAAGAATCCTTGAGACTAAATTTAATTTTCAGTTTTCAGAGTTTTTCGGTTTATGGAGGGTATCACAGACGTGAAAAAATATGTCTTGTTACATATAAGTAGATGTACAAGCACATCATCATTGATACCAGACTTAATTTTTAAAACCAAAAATGTTCATGTTTTTCGCATGATTTGAAAGAGAGAGAGATAATTTGTTCAGGTGTGTGTGTGTGTGAAATAGGAAAAGTGCTTATGTGACTTGAGAGAATGTAATTATGAGAGAACATCTGTGTCGCTGCGTGTGTAAGAGTGCAAAAGATTAAAAAAGCTGTTTGCTTTTTAAAACATTTGATGAAATATTAGCTGAACAACATACATTCCTTCCAAATATTGTTTTGTTGGTCTCTGTCATTATGGTTTTTACCTGGTGTGCCCTTGGGACATTTCTGGGTCATTGATTCACCAATAAACCTACTACAGTATTTGCTAACTGTAAATAATCTTGCCCAGCATGTTTCAGGTGTGCATTTTACTTAAAACATGACAGGCTATTTCTGGACCATAAATATCAATGTTTAATGGGATTTAGTAGCTAAAATACACTTCCAAGTTTGAGTTTCAGTTTTATGGGATTTTTTAGTGTAAACTTGAAATTTGAGACCAACAGTTTGTTTCAGTTTTCAGAGTAGAGAGGTTTCGGTTTGCTGGGAGAAAAATTGATATTAAAGAAGGAAAAATTTGGGACCAAATACAAATTTCAATCTTGAGGGGATTTTGGTATATCAGTGGTTTGGTTTTGAGGGATTTCACTGTACTTTGTATATTTACACTAATGTTTCCAGAATTCTTTGGTAGATATCATCTTCCCCTTCACATCCGGAATTTGTGTGACCTCCTATATATATTTTGAATATATATTTTGAATTGGTACATGACTAATATTATATGATGAATCTATAAGAAGCTCTTTAGCAGTCTCACGCCTTTCATTATCATCAATAGTGTGTTTTGAAGGTCTCACACCACTCATTGACTAATATTGTGTGGTGATTTTATAAGACGCTTTTAGGAGGTCTCACACTACTCATTATCATTAATATTGTAATATTGTATTTAACAGTTGACTCACACCATACATTATCATCACAAATATTTTTGTGTTTTGCTTTTGGTTTCAGAAAATTTTCCTTTGCAGGAATAAAATGTAGCAGAGTGTGGACAAGTGTCAAAATAAAAATGGTCCATGGCACACACACACCCCACCTGCCTTTTGTGCACAAATTATAAATGTACAGATGGTTGTACATTTTTTCTTTGTTTATGGTCAGACGAGAAGTCTGGGACCTTACCAAGAGTCGGGGAGGAGGGAAGGCTCTTCCTTGTCTCCTCAATTCCAGGAGCATATTGGATCCTTCTCTGAGTCACACAGGACTCATAAGAAGAAGACTCCTTGATCCCAGGAGAGTATGGGATCCTTCTCTGGATCCTTAGGGGCTCAGAAGAAGACCTCGTCATTAGAGAAGAGCACTCCTAGATCCCAGGAGGGTATGGGATCTTTCTCTTCAGAGAATTATAAGGTCATAGGATCCCTGACAGTTGATCTGACTCAGTAAGTGCCTGTGAGGGTTTGATCAAGAGTCCCTCCCAAGGGAGGAAGTACTATGGTTGAGAGTGAGGGTCACCCCACCCCTTGAGGGAGAAGCAGCACCCTATCAAAACCATTAGCTGAATGAAAACAATGAGAAGATCGAGCCACCCTGAAAGGGGGGAGCAGCAATCTCACTCTATAAGTTCTGATCATCGGCCAGTGGAGTCAAATCACCTGTATGGGGACATGGATCAGGTTGATCCCCCCTCCCACGTCTCCACTCTACCAATCAATCTTGATGGGATTAGGGAGTCAGCATATATGTGTGCAGCTAGAGATGGGGATCGGATCAGCATCACCCTCTTTCCTATGATCCCTCTTAATCCCTACAGGGTGTGGGTGCATCCATTTTAGGGAAGTGGACCCATTTACGTTGCCATGGACACCCAGCCTTTGGCCTCCTAGCAGTTTTCATGTTGCAGGTTGTCTCGGCAGCCAGCTACTGAGTGCTTTTCCCTGCTTGACCCCTTAAACTCCTCCCTGGATGTTGGAGTGTTGCAGGTGGGGATTTCAGTGGGGACCTGGGTTTACCTTCCAGTTAAGATGCTGGAGGCAATGGAATTTAAGGCTTGTCACTTGTTACCATAGCCTCACACGCTGATCTTTTTTTGACAGCCTCCATCAGTAATCTTAAGGAGGAATGTATATCTTCAACTGCGCTACAGAACTTGCTGGAGGTAGTTACCAAAACATCCAGGCATGCCTTGTTTATGTCCAATGCACTGTCAGCGTAGCTGCTCCACCTCCACAGAGATGCTGCCCTGGACACTTAAAGGGTCTTTCTGGATCACAGTAAGAACCTTCTTATGGCTGCTCCCTTAAAGGCAGAGATGCTCTCATAAGGTCTCATTCCTTCCATGGCATCCCAGGACCTGCTCCTGTCTCATTGAAACTTGCCAGGAAGCGACTTCATCCTAATCGTCCATCTGGGCCTTCGGCAAAGTTCTTCAAAGGGATGCAGCCTCAGTCTAAACCCCATTTTAAGCCTCCTTCTCGCCTGTCTGTAACTAGATGAGGTGGATGGAAGGGTGGTGGGGGGAGTAAGTTTGCACACCCAAACCCCTTCCATAAGGGGATGGTGGGCCAGCCCTGGGGACTTGCTCTCACTCCTGCCATGCATCCCTCTTCCCAGGATTCCTGTGGGTGCTTGGTTAGCCCTCATTTCATAGGTTTGGTCAAACATCAAGGAAGATATGTGGGTCCTTTATATTTTAAGGGAGGACTACTGGCTTTGTTTTTGGAAGCACCCTCCTCTTTCAAGGACCCTCATCCTTGTTCACCAGTCGAAACTGGTTCAGTTAGAGGAAGAGGTGCACACCACTCTGCGGAAGGGCAGAATAAAGAGGGTAGGAAACAACCCGTCTGCAGCCTTCTACTCCCGAATTTTCCTGGAATGCAATAAAGGCAGAACATTTCCACTTATCATTGAACTTTCCGCCTTAAACAAGTTTCTTCAGGAGGAACCATTCAAGATGGAGACTACTGCCTCAGTCAGGATTGCAATAAGGTGCAGCAACATTGATCTTCAGGATGGGTATCATCACATCCCAATTTTTCATACTCACAGGAAATACATCCAGTTTTGCCTGTATTGAGAGGTTTTTCAGTTGGCCTATCCTCCGCTCCCAGGTCTTTTAGCAGGGTGAGGGGAGTAGTTGCTGCTTACCTGAGGGGTCTGAGAATCCCCATCCTTAAGTATTTTGATGACTGTTTATTGCAAAAGAGCCTCAAACAATCCCTCTTACAAGATCTGGTCCACTGCTGGTCCCATGGTAACCATGCTAAGACTTATTCCAAACCTATAGAAATCAGAGCTAATCCTTCTTAGGATTTTGTTTATGTGGGGATAATCTTTCTCACCAATTTAGGACAAGTTCATGTTGTCAGCTTTCCCTCTTGGGGACCTTGAACTCTGTGGCAGACCTGGTTCCCCTTGGAAGACTGTACTTGTGCCCTCTCCAGTTTCTCCTTTTTTGTCAAACTGGGGACCACACAGGGATCCCCTGTCAGCTGGGATTTCTCTAGGACCAGACTTTTTCATCACCACTTGAGGTGGAGGGCCAATCTGGACCGGTTTCTATCCAGAGTCCCAATGTACACCCCTGAACCCCTCTCCTATCTTTTCACTGAAACGTCAGATTCAGGTTGGGGTGCTCACTTAGAGTCAGAGGGGGTAGTTCTTCTGGGCTTGTGGTCCAGAGAAGAAGCTACCCTTCACATAAACAATTCAGAAATTAGGGCAGTATTCTTATCCCTGCAGGAGTGCATAAACCAAATAAATAGTCGTTGTGTTATGAATTTTCTCCAACAACATATCAGTAGTAGCATACCTCAAGAAACAAAGAGGTGCACCTGCTGCTTCTCTTTGCATGGAAGTTTGGAACCTCCTTCACTGGGCAGCCTCTAAAGGGATTACCCTCTGAGTTCACCATATTCCGGTTAGAATAATTTTCTGGTAGACAGTCTGTCCAGGAGAGGCAGGGTAGTATTAATGGAGTGGTCTCTGCAGCAGTTTATAGCAGAGTCCCTGTTCTGATGATAAGGAACAACAAGCTGCCCTTTTATGTCTCCCTGGTACAGAATAGAGGGCTTGGGAAATGGCTGCATTCAGTCTAAGGTGGGGTCATCTCATTGTTTATGCCTTCTGACCCTTCAGAATGATTCTGCAAGTGCTCAACAAAGTCAAGACTTCCACTCATCAGCTTATCCTGATAGCTGATTTGTGGCCCCAGTGATCATGGTTCAGTTGATCTGCTTGACCTGTTGGTAGATCTACCTAGGTCATTACCTCAGAGGAAGGACCTGCTGTCACATCACACGGGGTATCTTCTTCATAGCAGCCCACAGATTCTCCACATTCACACTTGGATCATCTCAAACGATCAATCCGCCAGGACAAGTTTTCGAGCAAAGTTGCCCACAGCATCATCCTGGTTAAGAGACGGTCCACATCCAAGGTCTAGAATGTAAAGTGAAGAATCTTCTGTGATTGGTGCAGTAGGAAGCGTGTCAATTCTAGCTGTCCCTGTCTAAGTGCAGTGATATACTTTCTTCTCTTCCTGTTTGAAGAGAGAGACTGTTAGGTGTCTACTATTAAGGGCTATAGGGGAACACTGTCAAACATGCTCAAGTTCACCAAGGGTATTCTCTCCAGTCTTATCAAGTATATTGAGCTGCAGAAACCTGTATCATGCTCACTAATGCCTGAATGGAATTTCTCATATGTTTCAAGGATTTTGTTAAATCCCACATATGAACCATTGAGTGAAGCTTCTTTTGAGAACCTTACCCTTAAAACTATCCTGGAATGAGCTTCATGCATTGTCTGTACAGAAGGGTTGTTTATGGTTCAAAGGTAATTATTAGTCCATTTCTCTCCTTTGCAACCCTGGGTTTCTAGCAAAGAACCAGCTGCCTTCATTAGCTCTATTTCCTATTGAGATCCCAAGTCTCAGTCATATCTGCACTGAGAATGATCAGGGTAGACTTCTTTGCCCAGTTAGGACTTTACAATTTTATTTGGCCACTTTTAAAGGGAGAAGGAAGGGTAGGAAGCATCTTTTCCTACCTAATGGGGCCCAGCTGATATTTCGGCATCCACCATTTCCAACTGTATTGTCCTCACTATCAAGAGAGCTTATCAGTCCCCTCATTGAGAGGGACCTTTCCCTTATGAGAATTAAAGCCCATGAAGTTAGGGCTATTGCTACTTCATGGACCTATCTTACTCATTTGTCATTGGAGGATGTCATGAGAGCCATGTTTTGTTTGTCACATATTACTTGTCCTTCTATCTTTGGTCTATGGCACACCCGAGTGAAGGCATATTTTCTTGGGCCCCGTAGTTATGGCACAGAAGGTGGCCCAATCTGCTGCCAAATTACAGTAGTGGAAACTCGTTCTTTAAGGATCACTATATAAATTTTTATACCAGCTTTTTTAAAGGCCATCAGACATTCTCTGAACTGACAAATTCAGCAAGGCAATAGTGACAGGTAATATTTTACTGCTATTAATATGTAGTTTTTTGTTTTTTTTGGGGGGGGGAATCTAATTTTAATAATGTAATACTTACATGTCACTATTTTGAGATACCCCCCTCCTACCCCATTCTGATGTCGCACAAGTAGTCTGGCTCCAAGAAAAAGAGTATAGCTACTGCACATGGGGCTATGATGTGGGATTCGGAATGGGTCTGTGTTCTTTCTGTTCTACACTGTCTAGAACATTGTATCTATGGGAAGATGAAATTTTAAGATGTGAATAAGGGTAATTCCATCCTGAAAAGGTAAGCAAGGCAGTATTGACAGGAGAGTATGACATTATTAAAATTAGTTTTACACCACCACTGCTATAACCAAAAGGCTTCATTTTAACTATCCATGTAACCAACCTTTGTTGTTGGCATTTTTTTTGTTCTTTTGTATTCTTAATTTTGGGTATTTATAGAGGTTACTTGATGAAATAAAATACCTATAAATATGCAAACTTCAACAATCAAATCCACAAATTTAAGTACACATGAAAATGTATGGTTTTACAAAACCACACTTATTGATATGAAAATAAATTAAACCATATTATAGTGTTATGATTGTTCATCTGATTCTGCCTGTCTGTCCACCCTTATGTCCATCCAGTTCATTTTTACATTTGGTTAATGTGCATGGGCATTCATGTTCCATTAACACATTTCAAGTTGTTAACATTATACATTTCTCTGGTGAGATATCATGTTCCATGGAAACTCTTGTTTAAGTTCCTGTTCTGTTTTGCCAACTCTTGTTTAAGTTCCTGTTCTGTTTTGCCAACTCTTCTCGTGCTACTCCCTCTCCTCCTCCTATTTTTCTTCTTCAATTAAATTAACAATAATTATTTGTTTCTCCAGCTCCAGAAGGCACATACCCTAATGGGATCCGTGATGTGTTCAGGCATCTGATGAAAGAGGAAGGCATATTTTCTCTGTACAAAGGCTTTACGCCAGTGATGCTTAGAGCTTTCCCTGCCAATGCTGTAAGTTACACAGACAATCTTATAACAGCATTCACCAGATATGAAATTTCTGAAATGAGTTGATTAGAATAGACACTGTCTCCAACGAGTGGCTTTCATTGGAAGTGGACTATTTTTGTCAAACCCGCCTTGGCAGGAGCTGAACATGGCAATCCTGTTGGTGTTTGTGTGCATATCCATCCATCCACCTACATCTTAGATTAACCTCAATGTTAAAGATATTTCTTTCCTTAAGGGGGTCTCTTTCATCATTTAGTGAGATTTATAAATTTCATGTCTGAAGGTTACAACTTTGAGATTCTATTTATAGCCTATTTGCTACTCTTGTTGAATGGTGATAAAATAATGTTTTATCAAAATATTGTAATGTTGATTATGAGCAGAATTAATTTTAAAGTTATTCTTGGACATGCTTCTGTATAATTTTAGAGAACTTACTACAGTATTGTTAACATTTTGTCTCAGTTTTCACTTATTCACAAATAAGCATTTTGGAAGAATTTCCACACAGGGTTTTCTGAGTGGATTTAACAGCACAAGGACAGTTTGTGATTGGCTGCCACCCGAGATTAGCCTGTCGTAACATGATTGGGATTTATAGCAATTGTTTCAATTCATCCATTGAATGTATATAATTATTATTATTAAATTATGTTGTCCCTCTTATTGGCTGCATCTTTTGCGTGGACAACCAGTTGTGTTAAATGCATATGCAATTGGTGAAACAAAAGAACAAAATTTTTAAACTTTCAATTTAAAACTTAAAAAATGCACATACCCAAGTTTGTAGTTATGATTCAACTCAAGTAAGCTTTAGAATTGTTAGATTTGTCTTGCACTTTTCACACATTTTGGCTTTTATGGACAGAGTATATCTCATAACTTGTAAAGACTTTGTGTTAGTCAGTGACATTGCTCACAATCTATCCAGAAGAGGCAAAACTGGCATTTGCTTGTAGATTATTGAGTTTAAAACTATCAGGGTATAACAGATCAAATCTATACAACAACACCATTTACCTAATGATCACAAAATTAGGTAAGAAATTTTTTATAACCCAAAGCATATACGTCTTGTGATCATAGATCAGTGCTCAAAAATCAGATAGCGTGTGGTCCCATTGATTCTAAATCAGGCTTCTCAATATATTCTAAGTAAGTTGCCCGTCATGCTTAAAAGAAAAAAAAAGAAGAAAAAAACATGACCTTTTTTAATGTGGTGGAAAATATCTTAAGCAGCACAATGTGGCATCTTTATTATGGATTTCCTACAAGACACTGGTAAATGATTAAATATTCAGCTCCCTCTTGGGAGTCCATTTATAGATCTTGCCCTTAATAAGATTATTTCTATATTTGTATATAAAATTATAAACTTTGTGTACAAAGCAAAGCATGAGGCTCATGAATTTGGAACAAAACCGTTTCTGTTCTCAGCAATTCATTGGTCACCTACAATTAGCACTCACTTGTCCTTCATAAATAATAATGAGCTACTTGTGTGTATGATATCTTTTGTTCACACTTTGAGTATAATGCATCAGTGGTTACTTCCTATCTACTGGTATCCGTTCAGTTGTTTGACTATGAAGTTAAGGAAGGGGATTAGCAACTTAGCAAAGTGCCTTTGACAATATTTTTCACCAGTACTGAACGGTGATCATTATTATTTTAATCCATTAGTTCATAGAGTTGCTAGCTGCTGATTGCACTGAAATAAGGGATGGGTATCTTCCTAATTGTGATGCATCCACTGCACTGTGACATGAATTAATCATGAAACTTGGAAATAAAAAATGTAAAAATGTTGCTTTAAGTGAAATGGATTCAAAATTTAAATAAACAAAGTCACAGATAATTTTTGCTGAAGTACACTGTAGATCATAAACTACTGGTTGACATCAGGATCTTGATAAAACATTGCTCTAAATTGAAATGGAAATGGAATCAAATTTATTTTATTAAACAAAGTCATAATTTTTGCTGAAGTATACTTAAATTTGAGAGAGAAATAAACAGAAAACGTGTCAGTAGAAAAATTATTTTTGTATGTCTTTATTTAAATGTAACAGTTTGTTACAACATGTAAAAATAACAATGAAGAATATGGCCTTTGGGGGCATGTGAAATTTAAGGCAGGGCAAGCAATTTTTTTTAAAGCCCTGCCCTGGTGCTGTGTCTGAAACATTTTTTATAGCCCTGTATATAATTTCTAAATATGTCAATAATATTGCATAAAATTCTGAAATATTTTGTAATTTCCATCAGTTAAAATCAGACCTTCTAACTTACTTTAATGTGCAGCACTGTAGCAAGATCTGACAACATCCCATTAGGTTTTTTTTATTTTATGGTGTTCTCATGCAGAGATGCAAACTGTTGCAGATTTTGCAGAATTAAACAAGATAGATAGCCGATTAGATTGTAAATATGTGCAAAATGGTGGCAGAAATAGAGATGCAGATAGTTGTGAGGAAAACTAATGTTTATAGTTATGGTTTTGGCCAATAATACTAAAGGAGTTCAAGGTTCTGAAATTGGATAAATTAAATATACACCATTTAATCTCACTGGACCTTAATTGTTACTGTGTGTAGGTACTGTATGTTCAGGCTTACATGGAAATGTGATAAATATTATTTTTACTTTTAATGAACATGGTATCCATTCTGGATGAGCTAACTAGATTCTGAAAAATTTATACTACGATTCCTGATAATCATACTTATGGATTGGCATCTCTGCTTTTGATTGAGCCTTGACTGACCTATGACATCCAGGACAGAAAAATATTGAATCAATCAAATTTACACTGTATCCTAGGTTTGGTTTTGCTTAAAAGATGGTGACCTCTATGGTTCTTGAACATGCTTTTGAAAAACCGTTGCCAAAGTCAACTGATGTACAGGTGACCTTGATTTTCATGAACTCTGGACCAATTGGTTGACTTATTTTGTGGAAGAGTTTTTAAAGTCCCCAAATTTTTATTCTGAAATAATGAACTATTAAACAGTTAATAATTGGAAATAACAAACAATCAATTATGTTCCATGAACTACAGTCACTGGTATTTCACAATAACACTATTCAGGGAAACCATGAATGTGTACCATGTTGTAAGTAAAGTTACATTTTACTGGGGTAAGGTGAATATAAAAGCTACAGTCATCCCCAAAATGGGATCCATGACAACTATTTGTGTTATAATTACACATTTTTACTCGGCCTTTGTAACAAGCATTTAGATTCGTTAAAATCATCATGTGATGCAGAAAACCAGAATTTATTAGTTCATAACACCAAAAAGTAACTTCTTACGTATTCATGTTCCCTTCTTGTGTGCTTTGACAATATTTGTAAAGAATGGTTAAAATATAGTTCTATTTTTATTTTGTTATGCATGAACAGCCTTTGCTTCGCTATGAATGCTGTAAAATATAAAGTTCAGTTCTTAAATAATACCTCATGAATAGCAAATGATCAGCTGACTTTGAGAATTCTGTCTTGCTTCATCCCTCAAGTCCCAACCAGTGAAAAAGAGTCACACAGTCACATACTCTTGAACATTCACATTTAGTTTTGCTGCTGAAAACTATTAATACCGGGTATGAATTTTTGGGCTAATTTATGTACTATACACATTATCCATTGTGAATGATTGCCGCCAGAAGCAAGCTTTTTTCCTGATGTTTTATAATTTATATTCAGACATTAATTTTCCTTTCAAAAATGACAAAATGTGAAAACAATAAAGTATTTCTAAAAGTTTTGATGAGTTTATTATATCTGAGGTTGACTATTAGTTTAAAAAAGGAGCAGAAAGCAATTTAAGTTGTTTTTTGTTGAGAAGACAGTGTTGTCATACACAGTGAATATATTTTAACACACAATGACTCTCCATATGTGCAGCCATTACCTCTCTCCTATTTTATAGTCTTGGATATTTTTATTTCAATTCACACCAGGCAATAAGATTCAGTTTCAGTGTTTAGATGACTAATGGAATGTCAGATCTTTCTGGGACACAACAAAGGATGCTGAGTTGGACAGTCTGATTGTAATGAGATTATTAGGTACCAGGAATATTGTGATACCCTCTGTCTGTTTGTTAGTAATGCTATCTCCTCATAAACTGCCAAACTGAAATGTCTGACACTCTGTTAAATAAGTTGCCAACATGGCATTCATTTGCAAAAGGTGTGTAATTTTGATCCTCTCATCTGGGATCCCAGGGAGGTGACATTGTTTAATATTTTTGTATGTTTGTAGAAGGAGGATGCATAATATATGTAATGGATTTTGGATTATGAACAATGGGTCATAGTAGGGAAGGGGTTGGGATGTATGCAATAAAATGTGTATTCATTTACCATAGCAAGCCATAGAATTATCTCTAGATTCCATTTCCTGGAAGGATTTTTGCATAATTAGAAATTTCATGATTAGAAAATTCATATTTTATGTGACTAGTATATTATTTACATATGTTGTTAGATCTTTTGTATTACTCACTGCTTCAGTGCAGGAAAAAGATGACTTGTATCTTTATTATCATTTCTTTCTTTGCAGGCTTGTTTCATGGGATATGAATTAACCCTGAAGTTCTTAAATTGGACATTCCCAGATAAAGAAGTTACACCTATTTAAAAAATGTACCTAGTGTTATCACAGTGAGTTTTTCTGCTCACATACAGTTGGTTGGATGCTTGCCACATTTTTCATTCATAAATTATGAATTTTATATGGACTTTTTCTCCAAATCTGGAGTTCAACTTTTAGCCCGTCCATATCTGTGATTGTGCATTACTCTGCCTTGTTAGGATTTAAAGACTTGTTTATCCATATGAATACTGTCTTGAAGGTTTTACTTGTCTTACCTGTATGTAGTCAGTAAATGTTGATCTTTCTTTTTAAGAATTCTTCAGTCATTTTTTTTTCAGTGTAAGTTTTTGAAAAACATGTTACCTCATATACTGAATAACAGGCACATAGGTGCATGAATACTACCATTCATACAATCAAATATGGCCTTTAAAGTTCATGGGTGTGATATAACTTGTATATAATATACCTAATCATGGATGATTGTTAACTCCGATATAAGAAGCTGCTTTATCTGTATTAAACTTTTTTGAAAATTGTTTGCTATAATGTTTGAAAATTGAATTATCATCATCTTCATTTGATAGGTCAGATTTTACTGTTGAAAATCCTTATTTAAGAAAATATGGTCTTTCAGTTTAAAGAGTAAATAAGCTGTACAAATTTGACTTGCTTTCTACATGTTCCAGATGTATAGTAGGCTAATGATGTTTTAAGTTTTATGCTTTAATTTCTATTTTCATGGATTGTATTAATTTACTTCAGATCTTTATTGTTATGGTTTTAATTATATTGCATGCTATAAATATAGCTACACAGATATGAACATTGGTAGAGGATATTTTTTTACATTCCTGTGTTCGCAAGATTTTGAGTCAGCTGCCCTTGTCAGTCTTGATATGTATCCTTTTTTATTCTTGAGCAATAGAACTAGAAACTTTGAAAAAGCAATAGAAAGTACAGTTTGGCAACTTGGTATTAATTATGTTTATTTTTTTTGTCATTATTCAAATTTTAAAAAACTAAGTTTATGAAGGATTTTTCGCTTGAAAATGATCTTTTTTTAAAACTTGTGTCGCATTTTGCACTTACCAGGATTATTTAATAATATCCAGTAAAATGTTGTTACCTATGATATTAATCAAGTTTTAGATTCAGTACAGAATTATGCTTCATAATTGGCATTATTTTTTTCTCCATGTGATCACTGATCTTGATTTTTCACCATTTAATATACTTGTATTTAATCATAATAAAATTTTAAAATTTTATAATTTGTTCTGAGGTGTTATTAATGAATGTATGCTTCCTTGGCTGATATATCTCATGTACAACTTTGTTGTTCTCCACCACATCAGCAAAGGACATGAAAATGGTGTCCATCTGTTCATCAGTCTGGCTTTCCATCTGTTCATCTGTGCACATGCTTGTGAACATTCTGAAATCAAACATTTTCATTATGATTTCAACAAAATTTCCTTGAAAGCTTAATTGAAACAAGGAGTTAAATAATGAACACATTTTGCTTGTATTCTTTATATATGGTATGATGTTGTCATCCATCCAGCTGTCTGTTTCAAATTCTGTTTCCACACAGTAACTCAAGTTCTCCACCATATACTGTTAACAGACTTTGTAAGTAGCTTGCATTTGGGGCAAGGAAGAAACCTCTCGATTTTGGGCTCCAAAGTTCAAGGTCAAGGGACTGAAAGAAGGAAACTTTCCACAGAATAACCAGACATGTATACCAGATACCTTGTCCAAGCTTTGTAAAATGGCTTGCATTTGAGATAAGACATCTGTTGATTTGGGGGTCAATAGATCATGGTCACGGTGACCCGAAGGAAAAAGTGGTTTCTGTACAATATCTGAAGTTTTTTTTCACCTATATTGACCAAACTTTGTGCATGGCTTGCATATGAGGCAATGAGGACACCAGTTCATGTTTGGGTCACAGGGACTGACAGATGGAAAAACTATTTCTACAAACTAATCAAATTCAGTACCATATAATTTGACTAAACTTTGTAGATGACTTGCATTTGAGGCAAGGAAGAAACCTACTGATTTTGGGGTCAAGGGTTTAAATGTCAAAATAAGAGTGGCATAGAACAGGAGTTAAATGGGTACTATGTCTTTTAGTACCCAAGTATCTGACCAATAAATGAGGATTTTACATAAAAGTACTGTTTGCCACATGGGGCTGTATAATGTACTGTTTACAGTACTCCTGTTAGTTTTATTCCTTGATGGTCTTAAAATTTACATCACATTGATGAACAGCAGATTTAGACATTGTTTTATTGAATTATTTCCCATAATTAACTCGGACCTTGTTTTATCATAAACAAGATCTTTGTCGAGTCTGATAACTGGCATAGACAACAATTATAGTCAAGTGGTTGGCATTTGATTGATAACTCTGTCTTGATAATGATGAATTTTGATATAGACAACAAGTATAGTCAAGTGGTTAGCATTTGATTGATAAATCTGTCTTGATAATGATGAATTTTGATATAGACAACAAGTATAGTCAAGTGGTTAACATTTGATTGATAAATCTGTCTTGATAATGATGAATTTTATTTCTGTCAATAATATATCTTGATAATATTTCATTTATTATTCATTAATTGTGGTGCTTTGTGGACTGTACTATGTTCATCCAAGTAAATTTTAGTAAAAAAAACATGGGAAAAGTTTGATTTTTTTCTTTGCTTTGCTATGTCCATCTTTACTAGCTAAGGGTCATTGATCCATTTCATTCCACATCAGTGTGGAATAAAGTGGATTAACAACTTTTGACTAGTAAAGATAAGTCATGACATATTACCAACTGTATATGTAGTCAAGGACTTGAACTTTTTTAGCTTTTATTCCCCATGCATGTAATTTAATTTCTTTGTTTTGTCTCGACAAAAAATGTATCATTTACCCACTTGCCATTCAAATGTGTGCACATTTCCCACTCCAATAATATTTGATTTGTAATATTTATTGAACAAATCAGCTACAAAATATTGTTTAAACTAACTTATTAAATTTTCATTAGCTATTTGTATGACTTGTGTTTGTGTGGAACACAACATAGATAGAAAAATAGAAAGAAATAACTATCTTGACTGACTCAATGTTCCCTACATGAATGTGGTCATAGCTATCTTCAGAAATCAACAAGGATAAAGTACACAGGCATTCAGTGTTATCCTTCCGCTAGGAGTTTGCCACCAAATAAAATGTGAAGCCCTAATTACCATCTGTACTTGCTTATAAGTCGAGTCCAACTGCAAACAACATAGATCCTGATCTGTCGTTGCATAATGCAGAGCAAGGTCTATGTTGTTTGTTCTACTAATTACTCCTAACAAACTGCAGAGACCTAGATTATGCAACAGCAGATATGAATCTGTGCAGTTTGCAATTGGATTCGACTTAATAAGCAAGTATGTACGGTATATTTTAAAAAATCTATTTGTAGCATTTCAGATTTTTTTTGGTCCTAATTTCGCCTGTGATGACAATATTAAGATGTGAAACAATACACAATTATTGCCCTTGTTTTACAGTTCTATGATGAATTGTCCACCCAAGGCATGCGTACTGACGGCTCTGCCTTTGAGTAACACAACATATTCTGTGTGGAAAATTCCTCATTTAAACCTCAAAATGAGGATAATAATTGTTTCGATATACTGAAGAAAAGTTAAATTACCCAAGTGAAACAAATGGCAGACTCCAAGTCATTTTCTTCTGTTCAAACACTCATAAATTCAATTCTTTTTATTGGAAATGTTATGTTCCATAGCATCATCCAAAGATGCATGTTTAAAAATATATATTGTGTATTACATATTAAAATATTAGGAATATCACATAATTCAGCAAAGTTCAGGCTTTTAAATAAGAACACATCTTATAGTTTAAATGACATGTAAATGCAAACAATACAGAATATTAAATAAGTGTTTACATTATGAATATTTCTTTTTTGATAATTTTGTTAGCGTATGTCTCTTAGTCTACCAATGAAAATATCAAGTGAAATGTTTTCTTTTTCAAGGGAACTTAATCTACATTTTCCTTGAATTTCTCCAGAGCTCTGAATCATGATCTACGGCCACATTTATAGTGTTCAGAGTTGTATGATGGTAACATGCCACTATATGATGTGATGCCATGGGCCTGCAAGGATAATAGCATTTTCCCTAGTCATTTTTAGAATGCTGCAGGGCCATGTCCTCTTTTCTTGTGCCATGATGCTTCTTTTAGGTACCATGCCCTCTGTGTAGCTTCTTCCCAGCATCATGCTGCCCCTCAACCAGTTTTTAGTGCCCAATATTCTGTCCCTCTCAACTGTTTACAGCTGTTAAGGTCCTTTAAACGTGTACGCTTTCATCACACTTACAACTGAACATAAAGGTCACCAGAGCCTACTAATAACACTGGACCCTCTGTTAAATGTCTGATGAAAAGGTTACTTTCTGATTTTGACAAGTGACTGAGGCAATGCCACTAAGGAACTGACCATTCAATTTTCATTCGGGAGAGGAGAGGTGGGGGACCCACCCCAAATTAAATGGTCAGTCCCTAAAGTGAGATAAACCCATCTTTGCATTAAATCTAAACCTGTAAGAAAAATATGTTTTAGCAGAGACATTGTGTTATACAAGTCTCTCTCTCTGGTTTTAGCAAATAGTTTCTGACAGGTTCAAACAGTTGTCAGTTCATAATTTCATGACATTCATGGAATTCATTCCTCTAAAATTAAAGCCGACAATCAAATGGAAAATCTCAGTCTTCATTTTAGAAATATTATTCCCTTCTCAAAAGGGCAAAATAAAAGGGTACACCAAATGCTACTAACTGGTTTTACAAGGCACTACTATTCAAGTAACAAACACATCTTGCCCTTCAATAAACTGAGACCTAGTTCATCCAAGGAATTTAAAGTATGCATGAAAGACAAAGAGGAAAAGAAATAAAGCCTAATAAAATTAGAAAATTTCTTATATGTCACCTATGTTCATAATAATTGATGATAATGAATATTATTGAGATGATTTTTACTTTGTGCTTGTTACTAATCTTTAATTAGATTTCCTTTCAAGGCATTACTGATACATGTATTATTTGAAAGGAAAGAAGAAAAAAAACATGAAAGTTAATAATGGGAAAGACTCTATTAAGTTTTTACTCATGCAACTTTTTTGGGTGGTTTACAAATACATAGGAATTTTGTAATTGAACAAGCTGACCCCTCCCCTCCTTGTAGACTTTTTAATTTTACAAGAAGAAAAACAACACATACACAATAATACCACCACCACCACCATAATCATATTAATACATAATCATATTAATAATAATAATAGTAATACATTTTTTTTATAAATAATAATAATTACAACAACAATAACAGTTCCCAGAAATACAAAGTGCATGTTTGACCACAAGATACACGCTGAAAGTGATCTTCTGGGTGGATATTTACCATGTCCTATTCAGATCCCAGGGGAAGTACTTGGGCAATATGACGACCTTGAGGACAACAGAAGGACATCCGAGATGGGTATTTTTCTGGCAATTTAATATCATGTTAAATGTCACGTGTTATAATTTTAATCAATTCCCAACTGCATTCAAAAACTGAGGTATAATACACAATGCCGTACAAAGAAAGTATGACTGCGTACCGTTATATTTGTAATCTTTTGAAAAATATTACTCAGAAGTAAACAACGAACACTCCTTTTACTGATCCTGATCACCTTCAAAATGATTGTGATTATTCACTTCATTCTTTTTAAGTACATGTACTCTTGAGTGAAAATAAATCTATTTTTTAAACTTCTTTTCCCTCAAAAAGATTGATCTTTGGTTTATTAAATCATCATGTAGCACTGATGTAAAATGCTAGCTGCTTCAGTTAAACAGTTTAAATGATTTGGATTACAACCAGCAACACTAGCAACAGTAATAAAACAGACTTAGCTGCATTAGAACAATAACAGCTCGAGAAACGCCATCGACGACAATAATAAAGATAATAATCACGACAAGAGGCTAACCACTCATGCCGAGTTTTAATTGTAAAGGGAAGAGCACAAGTTTTCTTAAATGTTCTATTATTTTATGTACACTACTCTTTCCAAGGTTGTAGATCTTTTCCATGATTTCACGAATTAAGAAATTCTTTTCAAATCAAAGTTGGTAAAATGAAGACTTAATAGCTCAAATGAAAGGAAATATCCCAAACATCCCTTTCACTCTATTTAATATAAAATTTCTGGACTTTTTCTCAAACTCATGTGGTCCTTAAGATGGTGATGATGAGCACTTTAAATAATACAATTCCTTTACCATGATTACACTATTTGTCATGGGATCCCAACTGTCATGGTTTTCAGTGTTGCTGTGAACTATGAATTTAAAGATCCAATGCACCAACTATAATTCTTCTATGGAATCAACTGAACATTTCATCAAGTCACCAATTTAAGTGGGAGCCACAGTAGCTAAGTTGGTAAACCACTGGATTTGTAATCCAAGGGTGGCAGGTTCAATAACCTCCAAGGTCAGATGCCTCGGTGTGTCCTTGGGAAGACACTTAGCTTCCATTTCCTCAGGATGATATACCCAATAATGTGTTAACAGTGCCATTAAAACCAACAAAAACAAAACAAAAAGCAATTAAAGAACAAATGAAAATGTTATTCTTTGAATATTTGCAGAAGAATAAATGAATTCACAGCATTTCCTTCTTGCGTTTGTTATACTGATTTTTTATATATTTTGTAAATCACATTTTCATTATGCATTATGTATTACTAATTATTATTAAATTATTACTAATTATGTCTTTCATTATGCATTATGTATTACTAATTATTATTAAAAGCTTAAAGTACCCCTTTTGTGCATATATGTAAATAATACTCACTGTGTGCATATGTAGAATGCAGGAAAAGCATGCACCATTTTTGAAACATGCATTCTTACATAAAAATGTGTGTGCAGCATTGTTGGACAAGGTGTATGAATGTTGCCAAATCCATTATATCAACATTGGATTTCACACAGCATTGATGCCCTGATGTATTGTTACTCTTCCTTTTTCAAGCTGTACCCAAAACAAATGACTCTGCATTCATCCCACATCGTTTGTAGTTTGGGTCAAACAAAAATATTTTAAAATAACTGAATATGTTTTACTTCTTAACTGATCACTTTTAATGATTCTTAAGAAGGACAAAGTTCATAACTTTTGTAGAGCAAGCAAATACTGAAAATCAAACTCTTCTTTTTATTAGGCCTTTATTTGGCCATAAAATGCAGGTAGTACCCTTATAACCAGTTTTTCAAGATCCTGTAAACCATATTATTGTAAAAATTAACATCTTATATGAAACGACTTGTCTTCAGAGGCTACTTTTATAACTTCCCACAGATGGCTGCTTAAGAATGGTCTGACTGTATGAAGTTTAGATAACCGAATGTGCTATTGAGAAAGGGACATTTTTAATGAGAATTCATATTTCTATAAGAATACTTAACTCTACACATTAACATTAGGTAGTAATTTCTGCTACCTCCTGAATCCAGCCCTCACAGAAAGAAGAAAAAATCTGACTTTCCCATCTATATCCAATACAGATTATAGAAAGTATCTATGGGAGGTAACTCTTCCTATATTTTATAATTACCTGTCCTAGTCATTGTTAGGTAGTTACCCATATATTGGATGTTCTTTAGTGTAGGCTTGAGAAATACATCAACAAACATGCTCACAGCTGCAGGGAGATGTCAAAGGGATTTATCTGTAATGTAACGTGGTAAGTATTCTCTGAGAAACAATTTCTGATAAATGTCTTTTTTCATTGAATACATTACCCAATAGAATAGGTAAGAGGAGAAGGAATGCATGGGCATCTGACTTCTACCTTGGTCACCCTTTGGTGGATGTTTTGCTATGGCTTCTCAAGTGAAGGATAAAACCACTCTCCTAACATGAGGCAGCACAAGCGATAATTGCTAGCAACATGTGATTACTGTGAAATTTAAATAAAGTGTAAGGATAAACATATGGTATTTTCTTACTAAGAAAAAATTCAGGGCAAATCCACAGGAAGCTTTCAACCTTGATGAGGTTGTGCTGGCCTTAACAAAGTCTGGTGGCAACTGCTACTGTACCCACCACAGTCAGGTCTCTTCTTTGTGAGGCTAAATCATGAAGATAAAAGTCACCTGTGTGTGCCAGCTGACGGCCTCAATGATGTCTTGAATTGATCAGTATGGTTCAATCACTTCTGTGCTGATAATTTCATGAGAGATATCTGATCCTGTCAGAACTCAAAATATGCTGACTGAATCACCCACTTAAGCCAAGAAGTCAAAACTTGGGAAGCAATGTCTTGCTTTTCTTCTTTCAATGGGAGGAAAAGTCTTTGTCAGCCCCAATAAATGCTTTCAGGGTGTTTCAGAGTATGGACTGGATTTGGAATTTTGCCTCTCTCAAAGGATTTAGCAAAGAGAGGGAACAAGTGATCATTTTCTGATTACCCATGAACAGCAACTGGTCCTAGGCCATGAATCCTGGTTGTGTCATTACAACCACCAAACAAACTAAGCAGAACCGAAGATAGTTCATGTCTACCGAAAGGGCATGCAGCTCGCTCATTCCTGCAAGCTGAGACCAAGGCTATCAGGAAGCATGTTTTGTATGATAGCTTCTGCAGTAACATTCTGGTCAGAGGCTCAGACTTGGAGGAATTGAGCCATGTGAGAATCCATTTGAGATTCCATCTGAGGAACAGTTTGAGTGACCAGAGCCAATTCAGATCAAAGTTCTCCCATATGTCTGAAGGTGTCTGAAGTTATGGAGCAGTAGCTGTCAATCATAATCAGTGCCAATTTCTTCTCTTTGAAGAGCCACAGAAAGAAATTGGCCAGTTGCAGAATCATAGCCTGCAAGGAAATAATGTCTTTGTCTTTGTGCCAGCATGTAAAAACACACCACTTTCCTTCATATGCTTTCAAGTGGAGGGTCTTCTAGCACACAAGACCCTTTCCATGATTGAAAAGCTAAACTCTTCTCCAAGCAGGGCTTTCCTGATAAGAGCAAGGCATGAAGGAAAAGTCTATCTGGACAGGGCTGAAAGACCTGTGATCTTGGCCATTTAAACAGGTCAAGAGCCAACTGGATCTTCCAGGGAACATCTATCACTAGGTCAAGAAGATCAATGACACAGAATCTGTCCCATTTGAAAGCAGCGATCAGAATCACTTATTTTCTTAATCACTCTCGAAATCAGAACAGATGGAGGGAAGGAATATCCCCAAATATGCTCCCAACTAAACGACTGAGCATCTACTGTCCAGGCTTCTGGGTCTGGAACTGGCACCACAAAGGTGGGTAGCCTGTATTGATCATCAGTTGTCCCCAAAGAGTAGAAGTCTGATGAAAGACCAACAGGTAGAGAGCCCTCTTCTTGATGGCAAGTTGGTTAGAACATTAAAACTGCCTGGGATATGTTTTATCTGTACAGTGATACAATACCAGGAGCACCAATGAAGAAAATCCCAGACCAGGACACAGATCTCTGGCAATCTGGTCGAAACTTATTGTCGGAAGTTACTGACCACCACATAATTGTCTAACATAATGATGAAAACCTTCCCACACGTGAGGTTCTGCTAAGAATGAAAGGCACTGATTATGGTATTAATTTCTAGGAGATTTATGTGATGGGCCCTCTCCTCCAGCCCCAGGTGTCGCTTAGTAAAGTGAAGTGAGGCAAAAAGTGGGCATCCCAATCACCCAACCATGCATGCTGGTGTCTGTACAGACTATAATTTCAGGTCGGAGGTTTCCAGAACAGAGGGATTCCTGCTGTTTGCAATTCTATTCTGCAAATGATGCTCAAAGTGTTTTATCTTGGTCAAGATCAGGATATGGTGATCTAATAAAGTGGAAAAGGGGAAGTGTTGAGCTAAGAAAGTCATTTGCTGAGGGCACATAAAGAGTTGGCTGAGATGAAGGTCTCTACATTGAAGAGTCAGAGGTGCTGCAGAAACTTCCTTGCAGAAATCCATGTCTTCTTGGAGACTGACTTGGTGAGTTCAACAATCTGAGCAATGCACTTGGTGATGGTGGTGGTGGTGGGGGGGGGAGATGAACTAAAGAAAACCCAGCTGAGAGGAGGAATAGTAAGCTGTTCATGTCTTAAATCAGAATTGAACTTTCAGTAAGATGTTGTCCAGGTTTGCTGCATTTGCTGTTATCAAGGTTGACCTGCAGTGTGTGATGATAGAGTCTAATGTCTTGGTTAAGGCCCAGGGACTAATGTCGAGTGTGAACAGTGTGCCCGAAACTGAGGCATGGTTCCTTGGAAAGCAAAGTGAAGGAACTTGCATAAAGACATGTGAATCGGAAGTTGAAAGTATGCATCTGTCAAGTCTAGACTAATTGCAAACTTGTTCCACTTTATGGAAAGCCATACCAGCTGTGCTGTCTCCATCTTGAACCTTGTCATGGCTATAAACCTCTTGAGCTGGCTTACCAGGAAAAGTAATTTGAAAAAACTGGAGAGTTCATTTTGTGAACTATCTTTAATGCAGCTTGACAAGTCTAGATCTCCTTCTGGAAAATTAATGCCTTCTCATGGTTGCCTGAGACCTTCATCATAGAAGAGGAGAACGAAATGGGATCTGGATGAATGAAATCCTTAAAAACAACTTGGATCACTCATTTTAATAGGTCAATCAAAACATGACCAAACGATGGAGCCTGGCTCCTACTGGGATAATGTAGGCAGTACAGCAAGATCAGTGAATCAGTCATTTATTAGAAGGATTGGGGGAGGAGAAAATGGACTTCCTCAACTCTTTAAAGACTGTTTTCGGTACTGTAAAGATTGTTACCATCTAAAATGCTGTTGTTTCAGAGAAATAACTACTGCTGATTGGAGTTTGTCCTTCTAGCAACAGTTGTCTCACCTTTTGGATTGCAACTTCTGCAGGTAAAAAAAAGGCAGAGGACGAGGTAAGTTGAAGAGGCAATTTGTGCTGCAACCTTCTTCCTCATATCCACAATACAGCCTTTGAACAGCAGGGGTGAACCAATATGTAATAATCACTGTGCCACAGAGTGGTGGAGTCTGAGTGAAGACAAACAAAGAAAAGCATACTGTCTCACTAAATCCAGGTTGCACAAGTCAGTTAGGACTTACTGTGGTGAGCTGCCCTGTTAACAACTTTTGCATTGCATCATGTTGACTCCCAAGTATGATCGTTACCCACTTTCTCCACAAATCTGAAGACTGCAAGTGAAGCCAAGTCAAGCAAAGATGAGGTCACTAAAATATTTCTCACCAACTCTGATGTTACTGGAACATGCAATGGTATGTTTTACAGAAAAGCAGGACAGACTTATTTTCTGCAACTATATCTTTGTCCACACTAATGATTTCTACATCTTAAATGTCCGAATGCGTTCTGTACCAGATGGCAGTGAATGATACCAGCAGCTCACCTTCTGAGAAGAAGGCTTCAGAGTTACCAGGGTCCTGAATCTTGTCGGAGAGACATTCAGTAACTTCCATGATGTTGCGATATTGCTGTAGTAGACGGAAGGAGTGTTGGTCGTTCGCATCATTTGTGTCCACCGAGACCCGGATCTTACATATATGATTCAAAGACAGCAGTGGTGGGCGATTGCAGCTTTAAAACTCAATTCAGTCCTCTACATAGTAGGATCTGCTTTCAAGTTGAATGAGTTAAACCTGCATTGACTTGTGAGGGTTTTCTTGTCAGGCAAGCCTTCCACATCTCTGCATAGATCATAACTGGTGGATGGGAAGAAGCAACATGATCGAAGGGCATGTTCTGGAACTTGCCCACAGGATAAGCAATAAAATGGGGATCTGTCGTGGTGGGGCTTGAATTGTCAAAGTAGCTAGCAGTGTGAAGGCTATACAGACAGAACTGGTGAAATGCCCATAACAAGCCATAGATGAAGGAATGGTTGGCCAGTTTGTGGCCTGACTTGATGGTACAATCCATCTCTGATAAAAAGCAGCAATAGATGGCGGGTCAGGTGCCGTGATGGTGGCACACAGCATAGCAAACGGAGAAAAACTCATGGTTGACAGAAATCCCATGTGCCAAAACTCATAGGCACTCTGACCATGCTTTGCCATGTGGGGGAACTTGTGCCCACTGGGCTGCCAAAACGAGGGAGCAAGTTCGAGCCTCATATCCATTCCAGTAGTCAAAAGGCAGAAGAAATACGAAAAAGGTAATCCCCTGAATTCAACATCTGTGATGTGGTCTCTTGGATCAGACATCTCATATTAAATATGAACGGTGAATAAGATGCCATCTTGAACATCCTGTTCTTCCTGCTACAGCTGTCCAGAAGTGATGGTCCCTGATGGCAAAGTCAGAGAAATTTGGGTGGAGGTGGGACCACAGGGGCATCTCCCACTGTACTGGCAACTAACTGAGATGAAGGCTCAGAATTTCACCTTCTGAAGACTTTGATCTCGAGTGTTTTTCCCTGCTCTTCAATTGTTTCCACAGAACCTTGGACCAAATCCCTTCTGAACAACCTGCACAAGTACTCCAAGGTTTAGATGAACTACATTTGCATCCTCTGAGACCTTGAACTTCTTACCCTTGGTGTATCCAGTCACCACTGCATACCTGTAATGACACTGAAAAATGACTAAGTCATGCAGTGAACCACAAAAAGGTGCAAACTGTACATTAATTAATGCACTGAAGCTGTAAAAAAAGCAAAAAATAGTGCCCACTATAAATAAATGTTGTAATGACAAACAGCGAAAAGATATAAATGGCATGGTCTGTGACGAGGTCCACAAAACTGGAAAATTGTACAAAATTACTGATGAAAAACAAAAATTATGTTACCATTGTTTGAAGCAAACATAATTCAACAAAACAGTACCAACTTTGCCAACAGATGACTGATATTTCCAAAGAAATCCAACAGATTTCAGTTGGTACACTAATATGATGTTACCTGTATTGTGTGAAAGCTTAAACTGAAAAACATCCAGTATACAGGTAGCTACCTAGCATTGATGAAGGGGGGGGGGGGGGGGGTAATTATAATAGTATCTTGAAAGAATATGGTCTATATTGAATGAGATGGGTAAGACTAATTTTTGTTGTCTTTCTGGCCAAGACTCGGGAGGCTGCAGAAGTTAATTCCTAGCATTAATACGATTGGGTAATGGGTTAAATGTAGAAACAACAAAATCATTCAAGGAATCCAATCAACTCTTGCCTTTGGTGGAACAGGAGATTGCATGTTATCCTTGAGAAAAGTGACTTGAATAACTTGCCACTTTGATTTGAAATGAATAAGACAACCACAAACAAGTTAATATCATATAAAATGTGTACTTTTAATATGCATAGTAAATGTGTTAAGTACATGTATGTGCTTAGGTACATAAATAATAATGAGAATATAAAATTTATCTATCAATATTTTACGACTACACGACAAAACACCTTGCCTAATATCAGTCAAATCTTATAAAGAGACTCTTCCCATCTACCAAAAGTCATGATACAATTGTGCTAAATATACCTTTTAACAACAGCTATGTTATGAGAATCTTGGAATAATGAAATCGTTGACACTACAATTATTCCTAAGTTTGTTCCTTTTGGATACATAAAATAAAAATCCTGATTAACTACTGGCAAATTTCATCACTTTATGAACAGAGACAAGATCATAAATTGATCTAAATTTCCTGTTCAGATTTGGTGTGTGGAACTTCTAGGTACTGATGAGCATAAACTTGTATGAATGCCCAGTTTATTGGAACCAAAGAGCGAATGTTCCTGATATGTTCTGAATATTAAAAAGAGTCTAGTCTTCCATTAAAATATTTTAAGCATGCCATTAATTCATTGCATTAATTAGTAGATTTTAATCAGTTGTTGCTTGGCAGTGCACTTGCACGACTCTCTTATTCTTCATCTCACTGAGTTTAAATACATGTGTAGACACAGTTACTGCAAAATTTATATTGCAATGGGAAAAAAGATATCTAAATTCCTGAGTTTTTATTTATATTTTTTGCAGAAAATAACTTGAACCTATTTTTATTCACGATTACTAACAACAAATGGCTTAAAATAAGTTACAAATACCTAAAATTTGTAAGATTAAAAAGGCGAAATGTGTGGATTACGTTATTTTTAATTGGAACAGAACACCATCTTTGTACTTAGCAAACAATTGAAGAATAAGATATATCAGCATGATTCTGTCACTCAATACAATTTGTATGTCCTTTCAATGTTGTGACAAGTCTATTCTGTAAAAAAAAGAAAACAAATTAAATACATAAGGCTCCTGACAGAGAGAACAGGACCAGATAAGTGAAGTTACTTATTTGATGTAATGAGTGCAATGAGCATATTTCTAGCACAATGAAGTGTAAAGCAAAGTTACATGTATGTAAGTGTGCTGACTTTGATCTGAAAGATAAAATTAAAATAATCATTAAATTGATTGCTGTATCAATGAAATTCTTTCTAAGCCGATACAATTCGATGGCCCTGAGGAGTTTGTAACAAACAGATTCTGACCTACAAATTGTGCATACCCAAATTTTGGATACTCCATTCTTCAGCTTCAAAGAATGATACATTTCCCCCTCATTATAATGATATTCATGAGAGCCATAATAGTGACCCAAATTATACATCAGGGATCCTTATACTGAGGGATGTTTCAACATGACTGTGTCCTGACAGTGTATTAAAACACGAAAATTTTAGTATTTAATGATATAACATCTCATTATAATTGGTTCTCATGACCCATGAACTAAATAAAGTGAAACAAGTAGCAATGATGAAAGGACATGGTACACTTTGATGAGAAAATGTCATTGATAAAGCACTTTGCTTGATAGCTCACATAAACTGATGCATGTATTAGCTATTTATAGTAATACTACCTGAGCATGGAATCATCTATAAATGTATGGTAAAGCTATACATATTTTATTATCAGACAGCAGAGCAAACTGCTACTATATTGCAACTATATTTTTCTGTATATTTTACAACTATAAATAGGAAATATACAGAAAAACCTAAGGTTATTTGTTTAAATAAAAAAGTTGATTGACTCAACTTGATTCTGACAGGTTAGTAAGGCAGTGAAAGAGCACAAATAATATCTAACATCAGATTTGAACTCAAGTCCTCTGATAATACCCACTGATCACTATACCAACTAAGCTAAACTGATTGTGTGGTTAATCTTGGTGACTTTTTTTTTCTTCCCATGACCTTAAGCATTATACATGTAAGTATGAAAATCACATTTTAATATATGTTTAAAAAGTATATTTTTCACAGAGTGCAGTCAAGTATCACCATGATTTGTCATTAAAATGACAGCACTCTGTTAGAAGATTCTTTGGTGCAACATTTATGGAGCTCCTCCCTTGCATTCTAGGTAACCCATATTAAACTAACACGAGTCCCTCAAAAGGGCTGATGCTTCAAAAGTTTGAAAAGAATTTCAAGGATTTCAAGATAAGACCATTTATTCTCTTTCAACTGCTGAGTGTTGAAACCACTAGATATTCTTGAGCAATGACAATCAAATTTCCCACTGTGGCAGCCATATTGGATGTAAGATCAGTACCATTTTCATTTCGGACAAACTTGAAACCATTAAAAGACTTTTGGTGAAAACCCCATGCCAAAATAACCATCCAGTCAGGAGAATTACTGACAAGATCTTCAATATGTTCATTGTGGCTGCCATATTGGATGTCTGTGGGGCACCATTTTCATTTAGGACCAACTAGATATCATAAGAAGTCTTTTGGTGAATATCTCGATATGACCATAAATTCTGGAGGAGAAGCAATAATAAGATTTTTAAAAATGGCTAACATGGTGGCCATATTAGATGTCAGATCGGAACCATTTTCATTCAGGACCAACTAGATATCATAATTAGTCTTCTGGTGAATGCCCCATGTCAATATGCCTTTCCATTTAGAAGCTGTAACAATATCAAGATTTTCAAGCTGCACATCAGAGCATCACCATTTTTATTTAGGACCAACTCAACAATTTAAGAAGTCTTTTAGTAAACATTCCTGGTTGATATGACCATCCACTTAAGAGGAGTAGCAATAACAAGTATTTCAAGATGTCCACTTTGTGACCATATTGGATGTCGGAGCAGAACCATTTTCATTTGGGACCAACAAGACATCTAGTCTTCTGGCGAAAACCCCATGTCAATATGACTTTCCATTTAGGAGTAGCAGCAATAACAAGATTTCAAGATGGCTGCTGTGGCAGCCATTTTGGACATCAGATCAGCACCATTTTCATTTAGGAGCAACTAAACAACATAAGAAATCTTTGAGTAAAAACCCCATGTTGATATGGCCATCCTGTGAAGAGTAGCAATAATAAGTATTTCAATATGGCCACTCTAGTGGCCATATTGGATGTCCGAGCAGAACCATTTTCATTGGAGACCAACTAGACATCATAAGAAGTCTTCTGGTGAAAACCCCATGTCAATATGACTTTCCATTTAGGAGTGGCAATAACAAGATTTTCATATTGGACATCAGATCAGCACCAATTTCATCTTGATAATACATGTTGATAATACCATCCATTCAGGATGAGTAGCAATAACAAGATTTTCAAGATGGCTACTGTTGCAGCCATACCTGATGTCTGAGCAGAATCATTTTCATTTGGAACCAAACTTGACCTTGGCATCAATATGTGTGTAAAGTTTCATGGCAATCCTCCAAGTAGTTTAGGAGGAGTAGCGATAACAAACTTGTGCTAATGGATGGATGGAAGACAACAGGCAGATTCTATTTTTTTTCATAGGTTGAAAATGAATCAGTAATTTCATATTTGGGGCAATTTCAAAGCAATTTGGAGTTGATTTGCGCAAAATATATAAAAATATTTTGTCTTGTTTAAATTTAATTTTTGAGGGTTTAAAAACCAGCCTCTTCAGGGTCAATATCCCATAAAAATCAGCCTTGTCCTTTTTCCACTTTAATGAGGTCCATGACCACATCTGCCTTATACTAGGAGCAGTGGTATACTGAGGTGGTTTATAGTGAGGGAGAGCAGTGGTATATACTGAGAAGTTTTTATATGCTTAGTACCAGGATGGAAAATATATGAATAAGACATTAAGAGCGCCTAAATATTTATTGAAAAGTTTAAGTTGGTCCCACTTTTATGATTACATATTTTAAGAAACAAGTAGTGACATATGAAACATTAACTTATGTCTTGCTTACAAACTGTGTTTCACCCTCCTTGTAATATCTTTTTACAAAACTTTATCACAATCCCTAACTGTTTATTCTGCATCCCTGCAGAAGTGATACCTCCGTGTATTTTTTGCACCATTTTTACCTCTGCTCTCAAAGGCAAGACAAAAAATTTGAGAATAAGACATGTAAACACATTTTGTTTTATATTTTATATTGCCCTTCAACAGAGAGTAATGCAACTTAGCATGGCATGTCTTATGTGAGAAACTCACCACACAAATTAGAATCTTTTTAGGAATTCCTCAGCACTAAGTCTGGCCCTTGAATTGACAGCTAGTTTCATTTCACTAATTTCCTTGTCAATCTCTTCCATAAAATGAATGATGAAATCTACAAGCTTGTGTTTGTACATCTGCTCTGTGTGGATATTTGTTATCAAGAAACTAATATCATAGTCCTGCAAAACAAATGAGGAAGATAAATTACTGGATGGAAATATTATAGAGAAAAGTGCATAAGGATAGGCACAACAAATATAAACATTTCAGAAAGAGAGATAGCATGTATATTCAAACAATTAACTTCATTTGCCATTTTGGAATAAAGAACACAATCAATGGTATTGTGTTATGATCAGCTTTGTAAACACCTACATTTTACATCACTGTAGGGGTTCCATTAATTTTTAATTTTTGGAAGTCTTGGATTTCTTCGGTTGGAAAGATGGATGTCCCACACCTCAAGCAAAGAAGTCTCACCAATGCACTTACCCAAAAATATAAATTTATTAAAAGTGTAAAAGTGTATCCATCTCTATATGAATGAATAGTTTTCATAATTTCGATAGTCCAATGGCAAATAAATCTCAATATGTGTCTGACATTATTTTTTTGTGGGAAAGACAAGTGAAGATTCAGCTGAAGGAGTAAATTTCTCAATCTACTAGTCCTTCTGGCTACAAGGAAATTTATATTAAATTCAAGGCACACACACACACACACACATATATATATATATATATATATATATATATATATATATATATATATATATATATATATATATATATATATATATATATATATATATATATATATATATATATATATATATAGAAGGACATATTTAATAAGCATACATTACAATTACAATACCAAACAAGAAACTAAGACTTAAATAATGTATAAAAGAATAAAAAGATAGCTTGTACATTTTAAAAATCTTTACAGAACAAAAACCCAAAACTACAACTGTATACACATTGCAACATTTTCATATGATCAAGGTATAGAACAGCACTTTACTAATAAACATTGATTGAATAAAAAAACTTATTTCATGATACCTAATAAAGTTCCTTATTAATCAGAACCATGCGGGCTCAGGAATGCAGAATAGGCCCAATGTGCCCTTTCATATGTCATAAGAGGTGACTAATGGAGACAACCATTTTGCCCTGTGATGCATCCCTAGATGATGTTCCAGCTGAGAAGATCTTTGACTTTTTAAAAGACATAGGTTTATAGCAAAAATTGGACAATGTATTTTAAGAATTTTATCATTTTTGGCCTTTATCTTTGTTTTGTTTGTCCTTCTTAGGATGCCTAAACTTGCTCTGCACTGTTTTGCCAATATTGTGTTGATGCGCCATCATACATACATACCCACCTACAAACATTATTAATCCGGCCTTCCATAATGTTGCCATATAGAGCATTATTTGTTTTGAATATATATGCAAGTTTTAGAACAACTATCAAAGGTCTATTTAATCTGTTCATCATAAATCCATTCAATTTTGTAACTTTCTTGATCAATATTACCGTCACAGGCTTGTACAGTTGAGCTACACTTCCTGCTTAAAATTGGTGAGGTTGTCTTGTACAGTATTCAACACCCAGTATGGTTGTGAAATATATATCTTGATATAGTAGCACTCAGTGTCAGTCACACTGTCACTTTGTTCAGTACACATGTACTTTTATTAAGATGCTGGCAGTTATCCTTTTGAATGCTAGTGGCAGTAGACAGTCTGGCTAGGACTAAACATACTTTTTATGGATAAGTTGCTAACATATACCTAAATGACTAACACATTACACTCAATTACACCCTTAGCAGTGTCCACACAAGAATGGCACTGTAATGTAACTAGGCAAGAAATGATACAAGTTGGCATCATTTTCTTTTCTGGATATTTCAAATCAATTAAAAGGCACAATTTACTGGCTCTGATGGCAGAGATAAGTTGCATTTTTGAGTGATTGGGATTACAGGAGTTTATTATTTAGGCATATTAATGATTTAAGGGACTAAATTTCTTCACAAAGGAACATGCAGAAATGCATAATTTAGCAATTAATGAAACTTTTATTATTTGGAAAAGAAAAACTTTAGTGCAAGAACTGAATTATGAATGAAGATACTATTTACAGAACATATATTGTGAATCAGCTTGTTCATTCTATACTATGGTTATGGACACACAGGCAATGGATTAAGCTGACTTGTTGTCCACTATATCCAGTTGGTGCCCTCTCTATATCACGTGACTCCATCATGGATTTTAAGGCAGCCATAATGGATTTTAAGGCACCTGCCACAGGAGTCAACACACTAAGAAAACAGATGTGAGACACTAGATGCTGTATACACACTACAGCAGGATTTAATTTCATACAAACTGTAGTAACATTACTTGTGGCATTTTTCAGTGGCCTAGCTAGACATACACTCTGATACTCTTGCTGATGCAGAAACAAAATCAAAATACCATGTTTTACATATTATGGATATCCCCCCACCCCATGCACTATGAAAGCACAGACATCAGAAAATTGTCCAGCTTGAGAATAGGTCAGAGGTGGAAGGAATTACATCTCCTTACCCCAGAGAGACCATCTCCAGTCCCCTAAGGCATGTGAGGCACCTACTAGATTGAGAATGAGCCAAGATGTGACTTTAGGACAATGGAAAATTTTCCCTCCCACAAATCCAGAGGAAGCCATCATGCTGCATACTTAAAAAGATACCAAATGACCCGGGAAAGTAACCTGTTGTGCTATGGCGATAGACCCCACCAGGTCTAATTGAGCCTTCTGAGATGAAAGATTCCTGAGGTAGAAGCTATAGGAAGTTAACTCCAACCTCCATCCCATGGCTTGTATAATGTCAGCTAGGGAACAGTTTCACTTGAATGCAATACTTGTTGCAACTGCCCTAACTTTATGAGCTGAAATGTATAACAAGTTAATTTGATTTTGGTTAATTCTAAGTATGCAGAACAGATAACCCATCTTATCCAGGATGATAGAGCCTGGGCTAAGATATCATCCTTTCCTTCTTTCAGAGTTAAGAATAGATGGGATCTCCCTCTTCACACTGGCTCAGTTCATTTCAGGTACCACTTCAAAGCTCTCACCTTTTCCTGTAGACAAACCTGAGTTGAAAGGTCCAGGCCAGAAAGAGATTTCACCACAAAAGACTGATTGTCCATGAGCGGAAGCCTCTTCTTTGCAATGAAAGCAGTGGTTGTTATGTGTGACACTGACACATCCCGCTGGAACTGTAAGTAGTTTGGGTCAACCAATAAAGCCTGTATTTCGCTGATTCTGCTCATGTAGCCATTATGATTAGCAAGCAGGTCTTGTATGAGAGGTGAACCAATGAAGCTCTCGCGAGCAGTTGAAACAGTGTCTTATTCAGTCAGGTTAGCACCCATGATAGATTCCACTTTGGGCACAGATCCAGCACCTTTTGGGCATGTAAAATAAAAATTTGACATAAGATTGGAGAGGTCTTGCTTTGTCCTATAGCTTCTCTTTCAAGATGATGCAACATGTCAGAGATTGTGGAATGGTAGTTTTAATCATGATTGGAGTTAACTGCTTCTCTTCAAAGAGCCAAAGTAGGAAGTTAGTTATTTGGGGTATTGATGCCTAAAGCAGAGAAATGTGTTTATGCTTACAGAACTGTGAGAAAATTCTCCATTTCTCCTAATACACTTTCAAAGTGGAGGGCCTTCTCTCTTGAGTGATTCTCTCCACCACCTGTTGTGAGAACTGTTTCTTCTTGAGAGCTTTTTTAATATAATCCAGACATGCAGGTTCAACAGCTCTGGATTAGAGTGAAAAACCTGCCATTATGGTTGCTTGAACAGATGAGGAAATATCTCTATTTCCTTGGGGTTTCTGCTGCTAGATTTATCAAGTCATTTATCCATGATTTTTGTCCAATTGAGGGGAACAATCAGATGATGTGCCACTCTGATTCTCTTGCTTTTTGTAGCACTTTTGGAATCAGAGGTGTTGGAGAGTAAGCATACGTGTCCGAGACATTCCAATATATGGAAAGAGCACTGACTGCTCAGGCTTTTGAATCCAGGGCTGGTGAGACAAAGGTTGGGAGTTTTGCATTCAACCATGTCGCAAATAGATCCACCAGTGGTCGATCCCAGCGGGTACATATGCGACTGAAAACAGAGGTTTGAAGTGACAATTCTGTTGGTATTAGTTGATTCTTTCAGGACAGCGAGTCCACTATTACATTTAGTCTGCCCGGAATATGATGAACTTGTATGTGGATTTGTCGTTATGATATCAGGATGGCATATGATATACTGACCAGTGTAAGCAAGCCCATCCTTCAGATTTATTGACAAGATCGGCTTCATTATTGAATTTGTGTGATCTGATTCAGATAGCAGAGTCCAATTGTGATGAAATAGGGCAATTTTATCCTCCATGATGTTATAAATTGTGGCACTATCATGGGTAGACTGATCCCTATGAGTACCAGTGCTCTGATGTTGGGACAATGTACAAGCTATTGATCAATGTAAGCGGGCCCAGCATTCAACATAATGGACAAGATCAACTTTGGTATTGACCTTGTCCAATCCAATTTGGATGGCATAGTCCAATTGTGATGGAACAGGGTTGTCATTACAACCACCAAACAAACTAAGCAAAACTGATATTATGTTGTCAAGTTCCTTATAATGGAATGGGTTATAGGATATGTAATCCATATAACTGGTACCTCCTTGCACTGTTCAAGACAGTATCTGAGGTGCTTACTGATGAGGGCTTCAACATTCCCATGCCTGTTATGTCTCTCTCTACCAGTTGTCTTATAGAATGCTCTATTAAGTCAGCCACTCAACCAAACTGTGGTAACAGTCAATGCAGGTTGGTCTTTCTTGCTTAGAATGTCAACATATGCTGGAACTCTGGACCAAACTGTTGACAGAGAAAAAACTTTGGTGGTAAGAAGTGAAAGACTTCTTTGATCGATGCCTGTAAGGCAGAGTCTTCTCTTGTCATTGTTTGGTCTAGCAAAGATGATGGAGCTTGTGAGCATACTTCATTGCCTCTGTAAGAATGTGGTACTTATTGAACAGTCCTGCAGTCATGTTCCAGACTCCTTCAGCCTGTTCTTTCTTCTCAGATCAATCCGCTCATACTTACATGAACTTAAAAATTTTTAAAGCAGACTCACTCACTCATATTTCCACATAGCCAAGGTGATTAAAATCATTATACTGTTACACTTCTATTTTGGTAAGTACCTAAATATTCTCATAGGTTTCTTTGCTCGAAAATATTGATCCTTCATTTCTAATAAAACATGTATGTTAATGCATATTTGTGGCCAAGCTTTGGAATATTGAAAAAGCACTGTACAGCTTAAAAAGAGCATTCTTCACTGGCTACTGTAGTTCATTCTACTGGTAAATACCATGCGATGTAGTGGGCAATCGCTTTTACATAATTATATTACTGTGACTTTCCAGTAGGGGCAATAAAAATTCATCTGTCCTCTACAAGCTACAATGTGGTCAGTCATGACCACCACTATGCCAGGTCTGTGGTGAAAACAGTGTGGACAGATTAAACGTCCACCACAACAGGATGGTTTTTCCAAAATGTATGATGCGTGTTCTGTAATAATGGGTGATGACTAAAGTTGAATAGTTATTCATCTGGGATGAACAATTCTATAGTGCAATCCTTTTCTGGTATACTAGATAATTTAACATGTCACTATTTTGAAGGGCAAAATATGGCAACTACTTGGGAAATTATAGTGCCAACCTAGAGAACTTATAAGAGTCTTAGAAGTAAATCCTTGCTAGTGAAACCTAAACCAAATATGCGGCTTGTCTGAGGCAAAACCTTTATAGTGAGTAGAATGATTTAACAATTACCTCTACAGCTTTTCTTCGTAGCACCACAAAATTCTCTGCTCTCATCATCATGAACCTCATAAATTTGTGACACAAAATCTTCTCTATTTCATCTGCCTAAAATGAATAAAAATATACATTTAGTTCCAATTACAAAAACATAGGCAATACCTTGTGTCACATGTAGACTGTTTTCCCTAGTCTACAAGACTCTTTATTGGCAGGTAATGCCCAAGGTTTGATATCAATCTAAATATCATATAGAGTCATATGAGCATTACATTGTTAAATTAGGTATATGTATTGACAATGCTGATATTGACTGTACAGTCAAATTTATGTCAAAGGGACTGATGCTCTAGTGGCTGAAAAGAATTTCCACGAATTCAAGATTTGACCATTTCTTCCTTTTAACTCCCGAGTGTTGACACAATCTCTAATATTCTTCAGCAATAAGATTTTCAAATTAGCTGCCGTGGTGGAGATATTGGATGTCAGATTGGCACCATTTTCATTTAGGACAAAGTAGACATCATTAGAAATCTTTTTGTCAGAAACCACATGTCATAATGATCATCCATTCAAGGGAAGATTTTCATGACAGCCATTGTGGCAGCCATACTGGCTGTACAACTGGCACCATTTTCATTTAGGACCAACAAGGCATCATAAGAAGTCTATTGGTGAAAACCCCATGTCGATAGTACCATCCATTTGGGAGGAGTAGAGATAAAGATATTTTCAAGATAGCCACTATGATGGCCATATTGAGGGTTAGTCATTTGCATTTAGGATCAAGAAGACACTGTAAGAACTCTTCTGATGAAAACCCCATGTCAAAATGACTTTCCCTTTAAGAGTAGCGAAAACAAGATTTTCAAGATGGCCACATATTGGATGTCAGATCAGTACCATTTTAATTTAGGATCAACAAAACATTATAAGAAGTCTTTTAGTGAAAAAACCCCATGCTGATATGACCATTCATTCAGGAGAAGTAGTGATAACAAGATTTTCAGCATGCCACTGTGGCAGCCATATTAGACCCCAAATCAGCACCATTTTCATTTAGGACCAACTAGACATCATAAAAAGTGTTTTAGCGAAAACCCTATGTTGATATGTCCATCCATTCAGGAAGAGTAGCAATAACAAGACTTTCAAGATGGCCACTGCGGCAGCCTTCCTGGACGTCAGAGTGGCACCAAATTAATTTAGACCATGGGATGAATGTGTGTGTAAAGTTTCGTGGCAATCCTCCAAATAGTTTAGGAGGAGTAGCAATAACAAACTTGTGCTAACAGACAGATGACAGACTATCCCATAAGCTCTTCTGGTCTATGACCAGAGCAAAAAAACTAAAATGAAGTCCCTTTTTTTCAGCATATAAAACAGTGATATTCTGTGGAATGCACTGTGTCGACTTTCAATGGCATTATAATTATGATAATGCAACTATCTGCTTATGCAAGGGAGATAAATAATCGTTACGTATCAGGGTTCAAACTTTAGGCATATAGTAATATTATACCAAAGTCTTGGTTGAATACAATGACTTATGTATACTGGTAATATATATGACTTTCAAAGACTTTAACACTGAATTTTAACAATGCTAACAATGATGAATTATAGAGTTATACCTGCCAGAATATCCAAACTGCTTAAAACCTAATGTTCCTTCGACATGATGACATAAGCCAATTAACAGATTAATTGTCTCCAACCAATTAGAATAAATGAAATGTGTCAACATGAAAGTAACATCCAGGTGTAGTTCAGCCTAATTTTATATTAAAATCACATACCACAGACAATTAAGTTTTGCCTTTGGCTAATCTGTGATATTGTTCATGAAAATTTGCCATGATACATTTGAAAACAAGTTGCAAGTTCTAATAAAAATATTTTTGTATTTTCTTTCTTTTTTTGTTCAATTTGTTTTGATTCAGATATACTGTTCTGAGACAATGCAACTGCTGTGTATTAGTATAAAATGACATGGAGTTGTATTCAGTCCTTACTATGTGCTATCGATGAAGAAGTTTATGGTGACATATAAAATCACTATATTGAGGAATTATAATCAGTGCAAATATATTGATGGATTGACTCCAGCTGTTTATGAGTATAATTCTAGCTACCAAGCTTCAGTTCATTTTTATTTACTTACGAGGGATATGCGTGCCTTGATACTGAGGGAAGCATCTCAAACTTTACTGTTCATGAAACTGTGAGTACTACTTGACTTGTAATACAAGCCGGTCATCAATGTACAGATTTTAATTCTTGGTCGAATATGCAAACATTTTAAAACCCATTATTAAATTTTTTTTTGTATTAACGAAAGTTGCAAGCACTGATCCCCCAAACCAACTGTTAGTGCTACCCAAAATTTGAGTCTCCCTTAGCACTGATCCCCCACACCAACTGTTAGTGCTACCCAAAATTTGAGTCTCCCTTAGCACTGATCCCCCACACCAACTGTTAGTGCTTCCCAAAATTTGAGTCTCCCTTAGTACTGATCCCCAACACCAACTGTTAGTGCTACCCAAAATTTTAGTCTCCTTTGCTATCTCACACTCTCACCTATGCTGTGATTGATATTTATGGACCCGAATGATTGTGAGTTATCGTGGAAGATGTGTATGTGAATCTAGAATTCTTTATTTCATTGATCCAAATAGTGTTCTTGTGTAAAGCTGAGAAAAAGGAATATAGGTGGCTGATACTGATCCAAACCTGTTTAACTGCAATGCTTATCCTCAAAGAGTTGATAGAACCCTCTATGAGAACCTTCTCCCTTTCATTTCGACTTATCATTACTGGTGTCAGCAAAAGTTCCTTGCTGCTTCTGAAAATAGATCACAATAATTTAGAAAAAATCTAACCTTAAATTACAGGACACATTTTTGCAAACTATAAGCATCTGTAAATTATGTTAAATTGTAATGGAGTACTTCCTTAATATACTGCTGTCCATGGAAGCCATAAAGTTACTGCTGTATAGTGAGACCTCCTTATAATGAAGAACATTATATAATTTTACTAAGACATAATGAAATGGGATGACCCCTGACCATACTCGCCTTATAATAGGAAGTGAGTTATAATGAAGGGTCTTATAGCGAGGAAGAATGCTGTATTCAGTGTCATTTAATATTATGTCAGCATCTTGTTGTTTCTAAGATTACAACTACATATGAAAATTGGACATATCACTGATTATCCAAGTCAAGCCTGAAAATAGTTCACAATACTGTCATTGCTTTATCCCTATTCTGTTTAACGAAAACCTGGCATTTATTTGATTCTACTGATTTGTGTTCATGCACATGCTGGTAATAAGAAAACTACTACAATGTTTAAGAAAGATATATCATCAGGTACATCTTGATCTTGAAAGTTATACCTTCCCACCCACCCCCATGCCTGATTGGAGAATCCTTGGAGAAAGAGGGAATATCAGGGGATGACAATTCTGATGGCCAAGAATCCCACACAACCAAAATTCACAATTGGTCTTCTATGAAATTAACACAAATTTTTCCCACAGAAAAATGATGAAAAAAATAATCTTATTTTGATATGATTTTCTGTGCATCCTCTGTGCCAGGCTAGTAGGTCAATATTAAAAACATCGCCTGCTGGAGTATGTGAATATCAGACCCTTTGCAAGTCAAAAAGAATTTGAAAGCATCCACAATAAGTATGTTTCTTCCCTTCTTTTATTCTTTTTAACTGCTGAGAATTGAAACTATCTCAAGTATTCTGTGGGAGCCCTAACATAAAAACCATTGCATTTGACCATGACCCTGATATAATATATTGAAGAGCACTGAACTTATCTCAGATACTATCAAGATATACCCACATGTGAAGTTTGATTAAATCTGTAATTAATATTTTATTTAAAAAACAAAAAATACGGAATTAGCATCATTCGAGGTATTCTTCAGATAATATATCCACCATCTGGGTTTGACAAAAACAGATCCATACTTGTTTGTGTTTTTATGCTCACAAGCCATTACAAATAAAAACTGTAGTCAAGACCTTTAAACTTGAAACCAATGCCAGAGTGCTATCAACTTATTTACTGAACAAGAGTACAGTGAATGGCACATCCCATGTTTATCAGTTCTCTTAGATAACTGAAATTTTGTGCAGGAACCATTTTTCCTCTTTCAGTCATGGTGACCATGACGTTTTGAGCCCAAAACAGATTGGCTTCTTCCTTACCCTAAGTGCAAGTCATCCACAAATTTTGGTCTAGGTCTGTGATGTAGAACTAAAGGTATTAAGAAGAGAAGCTATAACAAATTTTAAAAAATGGCCACCATAACTGCTATTTTGTGAGATCAGATGGCACCATTTTTATTTTGGACAAACTACATATCATTAGAAATGTTTCACTGGACACTCCATGTCAATACAACCATCCATCTGGGAAAGGTAGTCATTAAGGTCTAAAAGAAAATTATCTTTGTTTCTGGTTTTCCCTGACCAACCCTACCTTTTGCCTGCTGACCCTAGAATTTTTAACAAGAACAATTTTTTTTTTAAATTTGAAAAAATTGAATGCTCCATTTTCTGAATGTTGTGACAAGTCCAGGTTTCATTTGTAGGTAACAGCAATATACATCATGCTCATTAATACACTATTTCTCCCAATAACTTTAAGCACCTACTAGAAACAGACTACAATAATGGCTACAGATGCGCGCTGTTCACCAACCCTGGTCAGCTTCAAATTTACAGCAAGTTATATCAGTTGCTTGGTTGGTTTTTAACAGCACTTTCAATACATTACTGGTTACATTATGAAAAGGAAATGGGAACCAAGTGCCTTTCCAAAAAACACACTGATGCATAAAGTGCATATTTAACTTTCGCATGACAAAATGTTGTTGAGTATATTGACGTCTTTTCTCACAGGAATAAATTAGGTCATGCAACCATGGTTAACTTTTGGCAAATGTAGAGGAAAAACATTAGTAAACAATTTTTTTTTATTCCAACAGGGTTCACACAGCTGTTGGTAAAAATAACATTCCAGACCTTTTCCAGACTTTTTCCTGACTGGTTTGCAATTTTTTGCAGACCCCTCTGGTACTTGTATTCGAAGTCTGTTTCATGTCTCAACCAATCTTGCAACAGCAATAATCCTCTGTTGTTCACAGATGTGTTTTAACAATGTATTTTCAGTGTTTAATCTACATTTCTGACTGCATGATCTAAAATAGTATCCACCAATCACAAGTGGGTGATAGGTCATGCATGTCTCACCAACCGCACTGAAACGGTATGCAGCAGCTGACACCCCATCCAACACCGCGAAGATAAACATCAGCACAGCACAGCACAAAAACATGTTCAAGCAACAACAAAAATAAAACACAGCAAACCGAAACTCCATACTTTTTCCAGACCTTTAGGGCAAAGTCTTTATTTTCCATACATTTTCCATGTCCAGACTTTGTATGAACCCTATTCCAACCCACCAACCCAATATTTTGTAAAACATGAAACTGTAAACACATATTAATTTTGTAGACCTAACAAGATTTTAAAGATGGCCACTGTGACATCCAATTGGCACCATTAGTTAAGTATGTTAAGTAAATAAACTACATATTGTAAGAAATGTTAATTAAATCCCACGCCAATATGACCATTTCTTCAAGAGGAGTGGCAATAAAAATATTTTCAAGATGGCCACTCTGGTGTACATTTAGTAGGTAAAACCAGTATTATTTATATTTAGGACCAACTAGGTATCGTAAGAAGTCTTTTAATGAAAAGCCCATGTTTATATGATTATCATGTGTGGACATTACACAAGGTTTAAAACAATTATTTCATGAAGAGCACATTGGTTTAGACTGAAAGGAATGGTTTCAAAATCAAAATCACTTTTGATATGAAATAAAAATACATTTGTATTCATTTGTATTTTGTTTTGTGTAATTGAAACTTCATTAACAGAACAGATCCAAAGATACCAGATATTAAATAAAGAGGTCAGGTGTATCAGAGCTCAAAAAATCTGATAGCCCGATGCCCGGGCCTCCTCTAAATCTAGATCGGGCCCCACTCTTATTATAAGTGAGTTGCCCATCAGGCCTTTACAAATTTTTTAAAATCTAATTTTCTGAAAGAAACCTTCAGCCTGCCAGCGAAATATTGCATTTTGATTTTTAAGGTCTTGAAAGACACTCGTAAATTATTAATGTTCAGCTCCCTGCTGGGCCCCAACTGTAGACCCCTCCACATTATGAAGATCATCTGCTTTGCCCCCATTACCCCCACCATGGACATTGCCCATCCCCTGCTACTTTATTCTTATTGAAACCCCTGCTACCTAGAGTTTGATCCATGAAGTCCTTAACAATGAATCTTAAGAACAATGCCAATGCTGCTAAAAAAAATGAGATACCTAGTGTCTTGCAACTTGCTAAATCAGGAAAGCAATAAAATCTCAGCCTTGGATGCAGATTTCAAGTTTTCTTTTTATAAATCATAGTAGTATTCAAAGCATTTAAACTGGCATAATCATGTCGAAGGGACAGATTAGTACGAGTGGAATATTTTTTTCAATAAAATTGGAACCTACGTCAAGAAAACACAAAAATGAACCCAAAAAATAGGGTCTCTAAGGACAGATGGTCCTCAGACTAAGACCATTGTTGAACAGAATCTGTAATGAAATACAATGTCATAACAATGTCTCTTATGATTAGTGATCTATCAAATGATGTGTTCCTTAGTACAGGTTCGACTCATCCACTGCTTTGGAAACGCCTGATTCCAAAATCTGTGGTTTTGATGAATCTAGGCTACATGATATCATATCCGATTACTTACTCATAAACTATATACTTCATAAACAGCCTTCAATGAGATCTGTTTCTTTGTTTCAAGTAAATTTTCAATATATATATATATATATATATATATATATATATATATATATATATATATATATATATACATACACATACATTCACACACACAATAAATCAATAAATAAAAAAATACTAACATTATCTCTATGCAGATTTCCAGTTTATTTTCTCACTTTTTTGGCTATATTTTAGAGTCTGAATCAGGGAGTCTCCCTGATGACCAAGATATCACATATATGCTTACTTGACCTCCACTTCTGGTTTGTTATGTCTCTCCACTATCTGAGAATCAAAGTTCTGTAGGCACATCGTGGCCTGGAGGGTGGCCCTGATGGCATTCAAGTATGGCTTCAATGTTGCTGACTGTAAAAAAAAGCACAAGACCACACCTAATTAATATGTAACTTTTTTTTCCGGGAGGGGGGGGGGGGGGAACTAATTTTAATTACCGTATTTACTGTCATTGAAATTGCTCTGTAATCGCCAAATCGAAAACAGGTCACATAGCTGTACCAATTCTTGTTCTTGTTCAATTACCATGTCAATAAGTTGTTATAAACTGATATGATGGCTTTTATATTATAAGTTTTATCATCATTTTGTATGCATTTGTATGTGCTTGTATTTTCTGATTTCTCCAACAAGAAATAAAACAAAACAATTAAAGAGTTCACAATTCACAGGCCGCATAGCACAATTACCGTCTATACTCTATAGTGTACTGTACTTATTGAAAGCATATCGTTTGTTCCTAAAAATAAATATGAAAAGAATTGCTTTATTTATCTTATTTTTTTTTTACCATACATCATTCTTCCTGATCACATTGTAGCCATAGGTCCATTGATATTTGATTTACCAGTATTTTAACTGACAAACTTGAGCGATTACCGGAAGATCGTTTTCATTGATATAATTGATCATACAAAGGGATGTAATCCATATTAACTCGAATGTTTGATGAATATTTGTAAAATACCATAGGTTAAACACATAATTATCATATATTCACAATACTGTCATATATTTACTAAAAAACACCCTTAATATAGCTTAAAATTCACAAACAGAGATGGACTACTTGTAGACCATCAATGATCTGTTCTAATTTTGCATTTCAGCTTAAAGCAAAAGGTAATGTCAACACATTACCCATATTTATTTTTAACCAGCTGTTGTTTCAGTCTCCCTCTTTGATTATACCGGTAATTGATAAATTTGTTTTTGGTTTCCGACAACAATCAAAGCCAGTTACCGCAATTGTTTAAACCCTGATATTGTCTTTGGCTACCGGTAATAGGTAATGCGATTACCCCTTTATCTTTAATCCACATCAATTACAGTACTGGTTTTGCAATCTCAAGTGGTTTAAGAACCACAAGAAATGATGCCCTCTCTCTTCTCTGGATGTAAATAATGAAGTTAGCCGAGGGCATTGTTTTCATTGTGGTAGTACTGGTACATTTTAATGAGTTAGGCATGTTCTGATCAATCCATTCAGTCCTAATCATTTGTATAAATATCCCAAACAAATCATCCAACTTATCTCACATAGATATATTAAAGAATTATAAAAAAGTGTTTTATTTATTCTTTTTATGTGAGTTTTCTGTTTTTCTGTCTCTGTCATTACTTTTCTTTACATTTCTGACTTCCCAATGGATAGCCTCATTTTCCCTATTGGTAGCCCCGCTAATTTGATATAGTGTGTATAATCTTGCCCTAAAACCGGTGTCAACTGGAATAACCTGGCTTAAGTTCTAGGCATATTTAATTAGCATGTAAAATAATACTGCACAGCCATGTGGTTTTTGTGACAATGGATATTTTAATTAAACAAGAATGAACCGTTTTATTCAGAGGTGTCAATTGATAATGGAATATAGTAGTGCCCTTGTACATGAGTAAGATCACAATCGTCACATAACTGAACAATACAGATTACAAACATCATGAAACCTCTCTCTCTCTCCCTCTCACTCTCCAAAACGAAACTGTGGAAAAAGCATGTTAGCGTCGGTGATGCAATTTCCCAATTACCGGTAATCTGGAATAGCATACAGTGATACCATTAACAATCATGAAACAAGAAGTTACTAGTGAAAAAGATGAAACCAAGGTATTGATCTGGCTTTGTTTTATACTCTGCATCGACTTATATATGGATGAAGGACGGACAATTTACAAAATTAGTGAATTCGACTTATACTCCGCATCGACTTATATAGGCTGGCAAATATGGTATGTAACACTTACCTGTCAACATTGCCTTGCTCACCTCTTTTGGGATTAAAGTACACTTGTCCAAACTCACAATTCCATCCTCCCATTAGATGGAAAGTTCCAGAACATCTAGAACAGAAAGAACACAGACCCAGTCTGTCTCCCACATCATAGGCCCATGTGGCATATTTCTTCCTCTTTTACTTGGACCTAGAATATGCTTAGGATATCAGAGCGGGGTGGGAGAAGGAAATCTTGCAATAGTGACAGGTAAGTATTACATAATTAAAATTTGTCCCCCCCCCCAAAAAAAAATACATTTTAACAGCAGTAATACAATACCTGTCACTATTTTCTTGCTGAATTTGACAATTCAGAGGAAGGCTGATAGGCTAAAAAAATATATAAAAAGAATATATTCACCCCTTCAGGTAGAAGTGTCCTCTACTTTAAGTTGGTAGCAGATTGGGCCACTTTTTGTGCCATAAGAATTGGGCCCAAGAAAATAAATGCCTTTGCTCTGGCGTGCCAAGAAGCAAAGGTAAAAGAGGAGAAAGTAGTGTGCGACTGCAAAAACATGGCCCCCACAACATCCTCCTATGACAAATGATTAACATAGGCCCATGAAGTAGCAATAGCCCGATCTTCATTGGCTTCAATTCTCAGAAAAGAAAGGCACCTCTCACCAAAGGACTGATTAGCTCTCTTGATAGTAAGGACAATCCACCTGGAAATGGTGGATGCCGAAATATCAGCGGAGCCCTTAATAGGCAGGAGGAGACACTTCTGACCATTTCTTCTACCTTTTGCAGCAGCAAAATAGAACCATGAAGCCCTAACTGGGCAGAGAAGTTTATCTTGATCATCCCCAGCACAGATATGACTGAGACTGGGGATCTTGATAGGGAATAAAGCAACTAAAGGAAGCTGGTTTTTCATCAAAAAGCAAAGGAAACAGACTCGTAATTACTGCTGAACTGTAAACAAACTTTCTCTATTTGCAAGGCATGAAGTTCACTCCTTCTCACTGATGCTAAGCAGAGCAGGAAAACAGTTTCAAGGAGAAGGTTCTCAAAAGAAGCTATATCCAACAATTCATAAGGAGGTTTTGACAAAGCACACAAAATGCAGAAGAGATTCCAACAGGGCATTAGTGAGCTAGATACTGGTCTCTGCAGCTCAAAACACTTGATAAGATCGGAAAGATGAGGATCCTAACCCTTCAAGAACTTGAGCATGTTAGACAGAGCTGCCCAATAGCCCTTACTAGTAGAAGCTCAACATTCACAGGAAGAGAATAAAGTCTGCCACTGCACTCAGAGTGGGACAGCTAGGATCAACACATTTCCTACTGCACCAATTGCAAAAGATTCTCCATTTTGCTTCGTAGACCTTGGACAGGGACTATCTCCTAGTCTGGATGATACAATTGGCAACCTTGCTAAAAACTTGTCCTGGTGGACTGATCGCTTGAGATGATACAATCATGAAGGTGCAGAATCTGTGGGCTGCTATGGAGAAACGACCCCCTGTGCTAAAACAGCAGGTCCTTCTTCTGAGCTAATATCCTGAGTTGGTCTACAAATGGGATGAGTAGATTGTTGAACCATGACCATTTGGGACACATAGAGGCTATCAGAATGAGCTGAGCAGTGTAAGTCCTGACTTTGTGCAGCACCTGCAGAATCATTCTGATAAGTAGGAAGATGTAAGCAAACAGATGACCCCACCTTAGACTGAAGGCATCTACTGCACAGACCCTCTGATCTGGAACTGGGAAGACATAAAGGGAAGCTTGTTGTTCAGTCTCATCACAAACATGTGCACCAAGGATCTCCCCAAATCTGAACAGGGACTCTATAATTAGTGCAGAGATCATTCCACGAGAACTACCAAGCCTGTCATGGACAGACTATTTGCCAAAATATTTTTCTTGCTCGCAATATGGTGAAAAATGGAGGGTAATCTCTTCCGAGGCTACCCAGTGAAGGACGTTCCAAACCCCCATGCAAAGAGAAGAAGCATGTGTACCTCCCTGCCACCAAAGGTATGCTACTTCTGATGTGTTGTCGGAGGAAACCATCACACAATGATGACTCCTTATTTGGCTGTCACACCCCGTAGGGCTAAATATACCACCCTCATTCCCAAAATGTTTATATAAAGGGTAGCATCTTAACAGGACCATGAGGCCTGAAGAACTGTCCCTTCTGGATCCAAATAAGTGCCCCAACCTGAATCTGATGCGTCGTTATAGAGATAGGAGTGAGGTTCAGTGGGTGCATTTGGATGCCAGTCAGAAACTGGTTCCGCTTCAGCCCACCAAAAAAAGTGGTTATGAAAGTCTGACCCCAGAGAAATCCAAGCTGATAGAGGATCCTTCTGTGGTTTCCAGTTTGCCAGAAGGAAAAACTGGAGAGGCCAATAGTAAATTCTTTGTATGGGAATCAGGTACATTATGGAGTTCAAGATCCCCAGGAGGGATAGGTATAGACGAACCGAAAATGAGTTCTTGGCTTGAAGCCCTGCCAAAAGTGCCAGGACTCTGTATATCCTGTCCAGTAGAACACAAACTTGCCCAAGGCCGGTGAGGAAGTTCATCCCCACTTAAACAAAATCCTGAGAAGCGATTAGCTACAATTTGTCTAGGTTCAGAATAAATCCTAGCTGAGTTACCATAGACCAACAGCAGGAGAGATCTTGCAAAAGGGACTATTTAAGATCACTGTGCATCAACCAGATGTCAAAGTATTGAGTACTGGAGGATGGGGGTCCCCAAAGCCCTCAGGTGGGTGGCAACTACTCCCCACATCCTGGTAAAAGCTTTTGGGAGTGGAGGCTATGTCGAATGGCAGAGCTTAACATTAGAAAACCAGAGGTATTTCCTGGGAGGAGAAAATGTTGGGATGTGAATGGTATGCATCCTGAAGGTTGATGGAGACTGCCTCATTGCTGGGCCTTATGGTGTTCCTGACTGAAGCAATGGTCTAAATCTTGAATGGTTCCTCCTAAATAAAACTTGTTTTAGGTGGCATGGTTGATGATAAACTGAAACATTCCACCTTGTTTGGAGACCAGGAAAATCCAGGAGTAAAAAGCCAAAAACTGGGTATTTGCCACCTTCTCTACTGCATCCTTCTGCAGAATGGTGTGCACCTCTCTGCTTAATTGAACAAATTCTGACTGGTGAAAAAGAATGGAGGTCCATGAAAGACCATCTCTGCCTTCAAAGGTGTAGCCCTAAGAAGGTTCTTACTGTGGTCCAGAAAGACTTTCAACATGTCCAGACAAACATTCCTATGGAGGTGAAGCAGCTCTGCCAATAGTGCTATGAACATTGACACGACATGCCTCGATGTTTGGCTACCACTTCCTGTAAGCAATGCAGCATAGCTCGAGACAAAGATTCCTCCTTCAGCACACTGACGGCAGTGCTCAAGAAATCCAATAGCCCAACGCCCCTCTAGTTTTAGATGTGAAAACTTCAATCTCAGTGACGAAATGCAGAATTTTATTTTCAAGTTGTTGAAAGACTAATATATTATTAATATTTATCCCCATGTATGCCCGTTACCCTTATGAAGATCATCTGCTTCCTGTACTTCTATTGAAAGCTGTAAACTTTGTGTACAAAGATGAGCAGACCAATGAATGGGGAACAAATTGAATGGGTTACTGATAATTAGTGTTCACTTGTCTTTAACATACATGTGATTCTACCAGTGGTAGGACAAAAATACCGTTTTTAATTCTGTTAAGGCACACACCGTTTTATAGAAATCTACCGCTTTTTAAAATTAATATTTTTTTTTAAATTTAAAAAAGAAAGAAAGAAAGAAAAAAATGGTAATTTTTGCGTTCTATCTATGCATTACAGAAACCAGCCAGAACCAGTCTACTGGGGACCGGAACTGTTCCAGCAGTCGTTGCGACCGGTGTAATGATGCATGGCTGAGTAATAAGATTATGGTTAACATGTATACACAACAAGCTGTTGATTAATCACCTTATTGTTGTAATCTGGAGAGTTTAGGCCAAATACGGGATGTTATTGAGGTGTTATAATTAATAATGGGATCAAATGTGGTACATGAGGGCTTTTGAGTCTTGGATTACAAATCAGCTGCCGTTTGGTGGAGGTGAGATCAAAAGAAAAGATGGACCAAAAAATTATTTTGGCAGAAACACCTGAGTAAGATATTTGCTTCTGATGCTAATGAACATCAACACTGCTGGTCGAATGAGTAAGAATGACATTGATAGAGAAACTAGTTGACATCAGCACATGGAGGAAAACATTGCTTTAAGTGAAATATTTTGAGATTGAAATAAATACACAAGTCAATTTAATATGATTTTGTTTATTTCTTTTCATATTGAAAGTACAGCAATTGCAATGTTGTGTGACAAATAATAGTAAACAATAGGACATTTTTGGGCACATGGAATTTGAGTCAGGGCTTATGGAATTTGAGTCAGGGATAGTGATTTTCTTAAAGTCACCAGCCATGGGCCTGAAAAAAAATTTCTTTGAGCACTGGAAGGAAGATGCCCCCAAAAAAGGTCTGCATGTGAGGCTATTGTTGCAGCACAGAGGATGGAACAGAGCTGGTGCCTGGTGAATTCCTGGCCCCTCAAAAACTTTTGGGAAAACTTCCTTACCATGACCAAATGAGGGAGATCTGGGCATGATGCTGCCCCAAAAGTCTCTCCAAACTGAACACGATTTTCTTCTCCTCCGACCACGAAGGCCTGGGACACAAATCCACCTTACTAAAGACAAGGTATGACTGTCATGGATCCTTGGGTTTATTATTATTCTCTAACAAAGAGGAAGATCCCATACCCTCCTGGGATCGAGGAGTCTTCTTCTGAGTCTAACAACTCAGAGAAGGATCTTATACCCTCCTGGAATCAAGGAGTACGAAGTGCCTTTCTTTCACTCCTTGTCAGACCACAGGCATCAAAACAGAACTGTCCATGCATGCACAATCAGTACATGCTAAACAGGTTGGGTGCATATCCCATGAGACCTTTTTGTGCGCATTTTTCCCCAAACACAATGTGTCATTTTGTTTTTCTTCCTGCAATGGAAAATATTTTCCTTGAATGGAAGATAAAAAATACAGATGATGATGGATCGTGATCAATTCATCATATTATATTATTCAATGTATCATCATATCATATTATTCAATACATACATTTATTGATGATGATAGAAGGCAGCAAAATTCCAAATGTGAAGGGGTAGTCAATACTTACCCTAAAATTCCGGAATTAAGCAATATATATCATCTTGATGATAAGATAACAATTTTTGATGCCCAAAAGGGTAGCAATACTTACCATATCAACGAATAAGAGGAAGGGTATAATATGATTTGTGCACCACTAGATAACACTGTGCAATAAACACCTCAAATATAACAAGAGCTTGGAATAACACTCAAGGACTGATGGTGTTATCACTTGCCAAAATATGTCTTTGGAACATGAAAAAAGGCAAAGTTTCCACAAGCGAATTGCACATGTCTGATACATACAGTCATCCAAGAAAAAAGGAAGAAATCTCCTGCATGAGCATAATGATGTGGGAGTCAGACTGGGTCTATGTTTTTTCTGTTCCAGATATTCTGGAACTTTCCATCTAATGGAAGGATTGAAAATGTGAGTTTGGATGAGGGTATTTTCGACCCAGAAGAGGTAAGCAAAGCAATAGTGACAGTTATTGTATTACTGCTATTAAACTGTAGTTCTAACGAAGCCAGTGCCCACCATATTAGTGTAAAAAAAGTCCAATTCACCCCTCATGAGCTTATACATATGTGGTTTACATGTCAAAATCTCACAAATATTTGTTTTCTAAATTCAGCACATTGAAATTTGTTGCAACATGCTGATAAAGTACCTAACTTTAACCCATAAAAAGAGGTAAGTAATCCTATTATCCTCCTTAGGTGTCCGGTTTTGTCACTTTCTTCATTACAGGGCATCATTGCCAGTGATAATTATCCAGATGATGAATACAGTGAAACCCAGCAATAACCCGATAATTGGGGTCCATAAAATTCGATCGCAGAAAAAGAGGGGTCACGTTATTGCATGGTTTTACTGTATTTTACTTTATTCAGAGAACAACGTATACACGTCTAATGTATAGCATGAATAGGGTATCAACACTGTTTACTATCTGATATCGAGCCATCTTTGCTTTCCCACATGACAACCCTTTGATTGAGCCGCGAGTTTGATACTTCAGTGCCAAGTAACATTGAGTGGTTATTTGAACTCCCTGTGATCTTGCAGCACAATTGACATGTGTTCAGTTGCATCCTTTAATAGATTTCACAGACTTAATGATCAAAGTGTTACTTACAGAGCCTAAGCTCAGTCTCTACATAAGCAACCACATATGACAATCTTTGATCAACCACCGCATTGTCTGGTGCTTGGTTGTGTATGCAGTTAAAGAAGAAACATAAGTCGGCTATTGTTTGCGCAATGATTGTATACAGGATGAATTGAAGTCCAGCACACGTGTTGGCGGCTTATGTTTTTTGATGTTTATTAAATCATGAGAATCTTTTATCAACCACCACATAGTCTGATGCTCGGTTGTGTTTGCAGTTAAAGAAGAAACACATGTCGGTTATTGTTTGAGCAATGATTGTATACAGAATGAATTGAAGACAAACACAAAGAAGACTTACTGGCTTTACTCATGGATCAGTCATTTCCGATAATGTTTATTTTGGCATAACACTTAAAGAAATTGGTGAAATTGTTAAATTTCAGAAGCCACGCCACGATTGAATTCATACGTGATCTCTTCCCCAAAATTATCATAAACTTTTTATTCACTATTTCTCGTACTTAAAAAAAAATTATTTTTTCCGTGTAAGAGAAAAATACATGTATATAAAATTTCAGGAACAACGCCATTAACGTATTATACTCGAATTCATGCGCAATTTCTTCCCCAAAATGATAATATACACATTTTATACACTATTTCTCAAACTTTGAAGAAAAAAAATTTCATGTGCGAATGAATATAGGAAATTTTGGGAGCCACACCACGATCACGTTATATCAGAATTCGCTTTATCGTGGGGCGCATTATTGCGGGGTTTCATTGTACTAACAGCTGTGAAGCAGAGTATCATTCAGCTCAAGTCAGCATGACATCTGGTCACCATAAAGCAAAAATGGGATGTTAACCATCCTGGCTTCTCTCTGTTAGATTACAAGATGTACATGTATATGATAGGGTACCAGATTATAATCAGTCAATCATATGACAAGCTCACAACCTTTGCAAACACTGAGCATTTTGTGAAATAGCTAGGTAGGCACAAGAGTCTTCCATAATAGCTACAGTTCAGTTTGAATTGAAAGTGATATGCTTGCCAAAAAAGAAACAAGTTGTTGCAAAAAAGTGCAAAATATCATCAGACATTCTCAGTGTAGAAGGAAAAGTGAAAGCAATTGGACTAAACAAAAAGAGGGATCAGTTCTATGATCTTTGCTGAGAAGTCTTATGCCAGAAAGATTCAAATAAACATCATCAATATACCTTCAGCAGTAGTGGCATGGAATGGACAGAGATAGCTATGATATTGTAGACTCGACTAGGATGGATAATGATAGTTACATACATTTGTATCATGATTTTATTGAAAAGGTTTTTACATGTTTTTGCACTGTGATTGATGATGAAGGCTGAGCAAATCCCATAGCCCGATGTCCCGGACTATTAATTTTTCAAGTCGGACAAGTAAAATTTTCCAAGTCGCTAGTCCAGGACAAGTGCTTTTTTCTTGTTTTCCATTTTAAAAAAGTTGGGCAAGTCCTTATTTTCGTGCTTTAATCACTATATCTACCTTTATTTGGCCATTCATGCCTTCTGAGTGTACTGAATACTTGATTCTACCCCTCTCCATGTATACAATTACATCCTGTATAACACCTACAGGTGGTCAGTGATAACTGTCATATATGCATATGTTCTGTTACCGCTTGACTGCATATTGAGCTAAGTGACCAAATTATTGGCAAATCAAAACACGTAAAACAAAACAAAGCCGGTATGATTAATTAGCAGTGTTTTAAGCGGCTTTGCTGCACTGTGTTTACTCAAACCAGATCCTCAGTCTGATTTCAATTCAGCGAGTCAGTGTAATTAAATTAATGAAAGGTACTTTACCTACATCAGTTTTGGTTTCTTTTATGAAGCGATTAAATAACAGTAATGATTCTTTCATTTTTAATTGATTATACAGAGGATTAACTTCCACGTGTGATATTGCATTTGAAGCAAACAATTTTGCTAATTAATGAGCTGTCTCTGTTCGTATTTTAAAAGAGAAAATGTATGTTATGATCACGATAGAAGTAGTTGTCAAGCAAGCTGATATTTACTCTGTGGATAAAACTGAGTTTGCTAAATTATTTTCGCAAGGAAGGTAATAAGGACGATTTGGAGAAGGACAATTTTTGTGAAAGTGGTGGGATAAAACGTAAGGCTGCTACTGAGTGTGAGAATTCCTTAAACCAAGAGAGTTTACAAATTCTAATGAACATTTCAGCAAATGGACCAAAGCTTGAGGACTTTAACCCAGACACAACTGTCATCAGTAGCGGCATGGTGCAGGTGGCAGACATGTATATGGACATTTTTTTAAATCCAGCAGCTAAAACATATATACCTGAAGTAGCCAAATGTATACCAACCAGTGTTTTTGAAAAATTAAATTCTTTTAAGAAATAATTATGTTGTATATTATTTCGTTTGTTCTTTCCATGGATTAAGTGCATACATCTCGTCAAATCTTGGCACATGATTACTATTTTGGGACAAGTGAAAACCAAGGTGGGACAAGTGAAAAGTTGGGTGGGACAAGTGAATTTTCTGAAACCACTTGTCCTGGACAAGTGGATGAAAAAAAATTTGCTCAGTCCTGATAATTATCCATAATTATATTAAATGACATTAATATAAGTGTTATCACATTAATACATGATTTTTAAATGTAAATATAAAATATTTTAAAACTAGTTATGCCTTTTTTACTTTATTATGTCATTATTATTCAGAATGGTGTGATTCCCTCTTTAAAGACCACTCCACTTATAAGGCCACTTTCATGCTGTAGAAGGGGTATCCTTATAAGAGGGGTGACCCTGTATTAGGTCTTTCATGCTTACATAAAATGGTCAAGTGACCAGTCATTCACAACAGTCAGGGTGGCAGCAATACAGAGACATAGTGTGGCCAGGGGATATATTTCCTCAAATTTAGCAAAACTAATAATATTCTCCAATTCTCTAATGGGCTGAAATACAGCTAAAGCGTCTTTATTTGGTAATTTGATGAAAGATGTTTGAAATATTGAATTAAACTTTTGTAACTTTCAGCTTTATTTACCACTGCCCTTCAGGACTCATGGTACTAATTCAGTTCTCATAGTAAATCTATGGAAACATCACGATATTGAAAATTCAAAAACTTTAAATTTCTGAATGCTCATGATCAAACCTCTATTTATCAGTATAGACATATCCTTGATGCAAACTTCAATGTAGAGAAAACCATATGAGCCACAGCATTTTCTGGAGCTACATGTGTTTGAAACATGTTTTCAATTCTGCACCAAATAGTCAAAGGACTGAAATTCCATCAGTAAAACAGGGTTTCCATTTTTTTCAGTTACAACTAGAATAAACTCTCAAAAGATTATTTTCACAAAAATTTTACTGTCATTATCAACCAATCCTGGCCAGCCAAACCCATATTTACTCTATTTTATCTTCACCCATTTCTAGACAGATTCCCATTCCTCCATATCATTAGTGCCGCGAGTCCTTCACTGGTCCCCTATTATTTGCCACCAGGTGAGGTAATGCGGCGACGTCATCTGCGTCAGCCATCAAAGTCATAATATGCAACATTTTAAAATAATAGACCATACAACTTGTAAATTGCTTCAACGCGTGTATTACTGGCACATGCTCGAAAATAGGTGATCCTCAAAAACATTACTGATGAATATGCGACACAATATGCATTAGCTGTCTTTAGTAATCTTATAATTTACATTTGTATCCATCTGCCTCACTGGTATGATCAACATATATATTACGTTGGCTATTTGCATTGCCTGTTTGACTACTGCTATCTCTGAAGAAATTTTTAAACATCGCGATCACTTCCGCATTACTTTTCACATAATTTGCTGTAGGATTATGATAATAATTCTGTTTGCTTTCAGCCTTGAATGGACACTACTTCTATTGCTGTATATAGCGAGAAACAGATGCATATTACTGACACCATATCTGCTTTATGTGAAAAATGTGAACGAAATCGTAGCGTAATGAAATAAACACCCACCATTCTGGTCTAGAAGGCAAAAGTCATAGCGCCACCTATCATCCGTCTCGGAATCAATCGGAACATTTTTGGGACTTTCCCGTAGTGATTAGCATTTTTCAGAAAAGCCATGATGTATTCCGATTGGATTTGGACCAATCATTCGTATGTGGTTACTAGTTAACATAATTAAATATGAGCACTCACCGGTATATCCCGTGATAGCTCAGTTGGTAGAGCGGAGGACTGTAGTAATATATATATATATAAAAGGAATCCTTAGGTCACCGGTTCGAATCCGGTTCGCGGGAGGTAATTTTTTTTTTTTTTTTTTTTTTTTTTTGCTTTCTGTTCTCCGTAAAAAAAAAAATGACATAGCATGTTAATTTGTACATTTTATAAATAAAAAAAAAAAAAAGGCTTACATCTGCAGCTCCATACGGATCAAATAATGTAAATAAACAACCTGCGAGGCTATTTGAGAATGTAAACAGGTGCACTGTTTGACTTCAGGTGTACATCGCGATTATCTCTGAAACGACACGTGCAACTCATGGTTACAACCTTCTGTCCGGAAATACGGGTCCTACAATAATATTTACTGTTCATAAACTTCATTTTAGCCTTGTCGACGTATAGTATACCTGTCTCACTCTTTTCTTCTGAAGAATGTACGAGGGGTATTAAAAAAAAGTTCTGAATATTAGTGCGCTGCACAACAAAAGTTCTTTTTTAGTGAACAGTAAGTCAGTGCATGCCCATCAAAGAACTCTCCATGCACGTCTACACACTTTCTCAGTCTGATTACCCACTTATTAAATGTCATTTTGCGTTCACTGTTAAATATATTGTTCATACACTTAAAAACTGCACTTCCAACTGCATGACGGCTTTCAAATCATTTGTGCATCAACGAATCTTTGATAACGAGATTCAGCCAAAATCACTTGGAGCTAAATCAGGGTTACAACTGCGGATTTATGCGCCGGTGCGTTGTAATGGAGAAGAAGGATACATCGGGTACTGACGGGTGGTTCAGTAGTGTTTCACAACAGTTGGCAATACGTTCGACCCATAAAAATGTACAGTGATACTAGCAGCGTCAGGCACAGGTACCTGGACAACAGGCCTTCTGCATCGAAAATAATGTGTATAAAACACTCATGAAAGTCTGACTACATTGAGCGATTTGTGGTCCCTGCTCATTTTCTCCGGTCCAAAACTTTACTTTTTTTCTCTTGAGTCTGGTTCAAAATAGTAAATCCACGTTTCATCACCTGTGACAATCTCATTTAAACGTCTCTGGTCACTCTCTTCATATAATTTTGGGCTTCAAATGTTGCTTCAATATATTCAAAACAGCTGACGAATACATATGATAACAGAAATATCTTCCACTGCGTATCGAGAATATTCATCAATTGCTCCCTTCACAACAGCCACTTCCCGCTCACCAATAGCAGACTATGGTCTTCCAGAACGTGGGTCATCTTCCATGGATTCTCGTCCATCTTTAAAAATATGAAATCACCTCAGATTTGTACGATATGAAAAAAACATTACATCCGTAAACTTTATGCAAGTCGGTCTTGATATCAGTCAGAGAGTACCCAAAGAGCGCCCGAACTTTACAGTATGCTCTTTGCTCAGTAACAGAATTGTTCTCTGTCTCCGACATTCTTAAGGCCCTGTCATTTACCTATGTTACGTCACCGTATATAGTTGCAGATCATTTCATAGAACCTTATTTTGTCTATCGATCGGCGTTAGATTTATTGACAGGTTCAAAGAAACCAAAAAAAAAAAAAAAAAAATATTAATAATAATAAAAAGGTTATAACAAAATATTTAGAACTTTTCAAATACCCCACATATCGAATTCACCACATTTCAAATACTCCCCTCCCCACGCCTTACATTTAATTCATTAAATATTAGGTACTAAAATTAACGGAAGTGTGAACATCCCTAGATTATCTAAAATGTTAGGACCGTCAAACTGGGCAAAAGTAAGTAGTATTTACAGGATTCATAGTTTGTCTGTATGAGTTCTAGCTCAGACCACCACAATAAATTAAAAAAATCCACAAAAAAATCCACAAAAAAAAAGAAAAGAAAACCATGCAATGAACCTAATGGTTAAAAATACAGGCAGGCTCAGGTTAGAACCCTTACTACATAAATTAGTGAGCCTTGCCGCCTTTCTCGCCTAGTTCAAGCACAGCGAGCCGCAAATACCGCCCGTCGCTTTTTAATTTAGATACTCCAAAGGTTTTAATCTATATGCTAGAGCAATATATATATATATATATATATATATATATATATATATATATATATATATATATATATATATATATATATATATATATATATATATAATTACGAATAATATGTCTAGATCTTTTATATCAGGCTTTGTAAAAATAGACAATTTTGATAAAATTCAATTGATTGAACACCAAAACTTTTTAACGTTGTATCAGATTTCATGTTTTGCTTCATGGCATTTAAAATTCATATACTTGCCAAATCAGACATTTTGTGTTTTTCATCGTAGTGATACCTTTGTTTGATATACCTATTTACATGTTTTCTATTCTTTTGTCTCCAATTTATAAAATAATTCTTTTTATTTTGTCTCCAATTGTTTAGATATTGCCTATAGTAAGGCTTACTTAGCCGTTTTTGTTAAACTCTGTAATGACTTTATTTATGTTGCATTTTGGACATGTCTCGGAATTTATTTATTTTTGGTACTACTTTTTCAATTAAATTGCACTACTATTATTGCTCTACTTTCACATTTCAACATGTTATTAAACTGAGTTCAAGTTCTAGGAAAAGCTAAATTAAAGAATGGTGTTGAATGATTTGAAATTAGCTTTAAAATATTGTATACGTTAACTTTTGGTTTTGTTACAGAATAAACGGAAGGCAGAGAGCAAAGTGAACACGTTCTTGAAAGTAAAACTGGACAAAAGACGAACGATCCACGTGCAATTGAACTTGGAAATCAACTTGGAAAACGTTCACAGGAATTTTAAAAAGCTAAAGCAGAAAGTTAAAACAAGATAAAACTAAGATTATAGCTGAAAGAAGTCAATATGAAACAAGTAGCTCATATAAAATGTGTTATTTGATAGGTGGTGTAGTTACTGCCTTAGGTTTGGGATTTATGCATTTAAAATCATACAAAACGATATATGTTTAAAACTGTTGTATCTGATGAACAACCATAGAGCAAAACGAACATGATCGAGAAAAATAACAACCAGCTGTAATCGTTATGCAAAAAGAACAGGCAAATCCATTGCCAGAAATGCTTTAATTGATATATAATTTTCAGCAAAAAAATTGCAAGTGAGACAAAGAACATAACTACCTTGAATTACCACGCAGCATTAAATTCATCTCTTACAGTTGGCTACATCATTCTTCTAAAGAGGATATTTAAAATGTCTATAAATTTACCATCAGACAGGAATGTTGTTTTTTTTTTTTTTTTTAAGAAAGCATAAAGTTAATTATTTTGATTTAATTATCTCAGTTTACAATTGATTACCTGATATCACAATGGATACTACCACACACAATAATTCAATTTATGAGTGCTAGTGAGCCTAAGGAGGATAAATACGTTTCAAATCTAAAATCTAAACCAAAGGAAGCAAAGCAAGCAATGACTGAAATAAATGAAAAGCCTGATAAATCTTACATAATTCATGTTTTACAAGCACTAGCCCTAAATCTAAGCTACATATTTTGCACCTGGGAGACAAAATACCAAAATGAACGACCATTGTATCCAATATTACCACTTACAGACAACGGAATTAAATTTAGATTGATAAAGATACAAACTTAAAAATGATCTGGTTTGAAAGACAAGGATTATAGAGACGTTAGAAAGAGTGCAAAACAGCATACACGGTTTTAAATTGTGTAGAGGTTAGCATGGCAACTGCATCAAGTGGTGTGGGTGTTCCGGCTTCTGATTGAGAAGTTGCAGGATTAGCAACATTAGTTATTATTCCTCTAGCTTTTAGTGGGTTTGGTATAACTTTATTTTGGGTTTGTTGCAATAGCTATTAAAAAGACAAACTAGTATATAGTAAAGTTTTAAAACACAGTGAGATTGTAATCTCTACTATTAGTAAGTTAAACTGTATTGATGATATAGCGAGTAAAGCAATAAGCGATCATAAAATAAGTCGCGAAGAATTTAATTGATAATTACAGAGTACAACAGATGCAGAGAGACAAAAAAAGATGCAATTAGAAAGACAGTTAAAAAAGAACTTTTTTTAGAAGAGGGAAAGAAAATAAGGAAGAAAAAGATTTTAGAGAAACTTGCAACAATGCGAGGCATGTTAAAGGACGCAACTTAAATCGCGAAAAATATATACATGTAATTTCTTACAAACAGGAAAAACCACCATAGTGTGTTAAACACCTTAGTCAAAACGTATCACTGTATTACACATACATCAAGTAGTATAAAACCTGAACAAATGCTTCAAGTAATAATACTTACTTTAGGGGTCAGTGTTCTAATTGCAACTGGTAGTTCTATTTATTTCGTTCGATATAAAGGTGAAAGGATGTGCTAATAATGCAGTTGTGGACACTTTTGGGAATAATACCAACAGACATAACCATTTCTTATGGTAGTGATATTTCTAAGTATACTTACAATATTTTTATGACGTTTAAAGATTTATTACTACCAGTATCTGTGAGAACAATATATATATATATATATATATATATATATATATATATATATATATACAATTTAAGAAATAAGTAATGAAAACTTAGAAAGGTAAGATCCGGAGCTGCAAATGCACAGAAACCTGGTATAGACTGTTCAATTTTATTGCATGCGGAAAGAAATTTAGAATACCATATGATTTCTAGATACTGATATATTATTGCCTATTTTATCATTATATTCTTCCTCACGACTTTAGATTTATAATTAAACTAGAAAAAAAAACATCTGAAATGATAGAAGGTGCTAACTAGGATTATGAACTGGATAATATTTGTCTACAGTACGATACAATTACTTCTGATGCAATACTAATTCTTTACAAAAAGTACAGGAATGGAATTGTTTTCTTCTATGACTTGATCACGAGAGAGAATTATTGTTGTGGCAGCTAAAACGACCTTAACAAATGTCATACTTGATTGACCAAGAATGAGTTTGAAAGGAGTCTTACAAATAACGATTACTGTGGAAAGATTATCAAACATGTTTTATTCACGGGGATATAAATTTATTCAACTGTTTACAGTAGCAGCATAATATTTTTTTTTAACAAGGAATAAAAACACATATATAAATATTAGTGTTAATAACATTTATACAGATCACCATTGTGTATGGCTGGACTTAAGAAGAACAATTGATAATAGATTACATGAAACAGGCCATAAATTAGCTAATATTCAACAAGGAATACACATACAGATAAACAGAAAAGAAAACATAGATGGGCACAGAATGTATATTATTTTGTGCTGATACTCAGGTAAACATTCAAAACAATCGAAATAATTTATAATGTTTTAAAACAGTTACAATTTAAATAAATCGATACATCTGAGATTTTAGATGACGGCTAAGCCTACTTACGTGATGAATGGATTTTATGTATCATATTAGAAAATTACCAGATGTAATAAGAACGGAGCAGTTGAGCAAGAAGGTTTTTTATATGTAGTATTGCAATAGAAAGAAAAAAGAAAAATAAAGTTCAAAATAGATGTATCAATGACAAATTAATTCACTGTAAAATGTAACGAGATGACTACAAACCAATCAATGTCCTTATGAAATCATGAATTACGTTACAGATGCAATGCAAAGAGATAACGTCACGGTTGAACATCAACTGCATTTCTAAGATTGTAAAAGATAATTATAACATAAGATACTATAAACTGGTGTACGATATATAGAACAAGTTAAATGGAAATAAAATAAATAGAAACAAATGTTAGTATGGTTATGGATGTTTTTAAGTTGTTTGCTAATTGTGTGCATATTAAGTACGGTGAACAAGCTATAAACTACTCATTCTTTTCAGACAAGATATATTCGGTGCATGACTTAGGTACATCTATAAAACCATCGAACACACATAGAAAAACCATCATAAAATAAGCCAAAACCAATTAACTTGGGAGGAATATCTTGATTGCATTGAGAAAAACACAGATCAAAGCGGACAAGTTCTTAAGTCCGATATCTCCTTTACAACATCTGGAGAGTTTTTGATACTCATATGGAGCTTTTATCTAACATTTTAAATGACGTTAGCTATGTATTTGGAAGAACCTCATAAATGATTATATGTGGTGTTACAAATTGTGGAAAGACAAAGTTTGCACTAGAACTTTATCTATTTTGTTATCATTATCAGTCCAAAATTGATGTACAATAAAACATACAACAAAAAGTTGCTTTTAGAGACGACAATGTAATTGTAATAGATCCTGGTCATAAATTAGATACATTCTTAGAATTATTTATCAGTGTATGTTAGTGAACTAACACTGAAATAACTGTGTGGGTGATAGTGCAAAAACACAACTCTTTTATAAAAGATCTTCGCGAAAATGGTAGATTTATGGCTGTCCTTACTCCAAAGATAAAAAGTCTATGGCAAATGTGTTTCAGGAAAATAATGAAGTACATATGGTCATGACAGATAAAATGAGTGAAGAAAAAAAGAAAAGAAAATACAAGAAATTTTTTTAATTAGATTGAAATACCTGCTTAATACAAAGTCGTATGATAACTTGTTCGTTTTGCACACTAAACTCCCTATGGTTGAACACAGCCATATGGAATTGTACTTATCTTATCCAGTTAACATTGCTTAACATCAAAGCAACTTAATGCAACTTTATTTAACGTAATATTGTATATCTAATGATGGTAGGATCTAATTACATTCATCTCATGGTGATTTAAAGTTTGGTTAAATAGGCAATTTGATACATTTCTAATTTTAAATTCTTTTTAATTACTGATTTTTTAATACTCTTGCATGCCTTTTTCATCTTTGTTAGTTCTAAAAGCATACAGCTTACTTCTAAGATCACAAAACTCTTGCTTTGGAACACCAAAAACGTCATCTTTTTGATAATCGCTTATATGGTAAATCTGAACAGAATGAAATATCCTTTCGAAGTTTAAAATATTTCTTTTCTTTAGTACATATTTTTACATTTGTTCTCTTTCTTTTCGATCTGTTTACCGAACACACCATTAACCATCAGTTTAAAGAAATCCTTTTCAAAGTTGCTTTTTGTTTGAAAGATCTATTCAATTCAAGATACGGTTTTAACCATGGCGTCGGATCCAATACAGCTACTCTGTGTATCTTTTTTAGTTGTATTCCTAACCTAACATACGACTTTGAATACGATAGTTGATAACATATCTTTCTTTGTTTTTTTTTACGTGCATGATAATTTATGTCCTGAAGGTTGTGTACCCTTGTTTTTTTATTTTTATTTTTATCTTCAATCAATTTCTTCTGTAATGGAGATAAACCTACTCATTAGCAATTAGCAATTCTGACGCTAAAGAAAAACTTGTAAAATAATCGTGCAATTGTGTTGGCTCTTCTAAATCTAAACAAAAACTGAATTTAAAAAAAAATACAATTAGAATTTTCAACGGAAATTAAATATTTGAAACTTCTTTATTAAAATCCATGATAGAAAAACCAAACTTTTCAATATGTCTGCGACATTTTAATTTCATACAGGGGCTGAAAATACGATGTAACATTTTAAATGCTGCATTAATAATAGATTCTTTCGTTGGCCTGCTATTATTACCTCAAAATGAATTGGAACTCAATCAGAACATTCTATACTTTAGACTTGTGATTAGGACATTTAGGATTTTTTGTAATTTGATTCACAATATTATAAGTATCTTTTAAATTTCACTTTGTATTGTGGGGAAATAAATTACTTGTTGATATTACTTACATTGTTGGTTTCACTTTCTTTCTGTTACGTTTTTTTTAAGGATGTAATTTCATTCTTTCCCTGAAGAAGAGCTTGAATAGCTCTAAACGTTGGGAAACTGTTTTGTAATTGCACCGCATTATATTATATTATATTATATTTCAAAACTAAAAAAAATGTAGGGGTGGTGCAGACAATTATCTTGGAGGGTGGGGTAGAGGGTTGTGATAGGTCTTAAGATTTGCATGATTTAATGTGAAACCCTGAGTATGCGATACCCATTAAGAAACTGGTAGACGATTTATTTTTCTTTCTCATGTCATTCTTTCGTTATATGTGTTTTGTTTCATTTTTCTTTGATGTTGTAAATAAATTTAAATTTAAAAAAAAAACTAACTTGTAAACACCATCAATAAAAGCTGGAAGTGGTTAGACTCGAGAGCGGTGTTGGACATGTAAGGGAGTTAACTATACAAATATTATTATTTCAACTAATTGCAGTTATTACCCCTCTAATATGATTTCATTTGCCTCAACAATGGCCGTTTGATCTCCATTACCCAAAACCTTTTCACAAAGTATGTATGTATATATACATATGTGTGTATGTATGTATGTATGTATGTATGTATGTATGTATGTATGTATGTATGTATGTATGTATGTATGTATGTATGTATGTATGTATGTATGTATGTATGTATGTATGACTTTCTTTATTTCCTCTTGAAAAGAGATTACATTGTTATTTTCATTATTACACAATAGTAATATGAACATTAGAGTGGCATTAATGAATACACAACACAGTAAACATGTAAATATATTTACAAAAGTACAATGATTGTTATTAGACCTCTGCATTATGATTATATTTCCTGCCTCAGTTTCATTAATATAATATCCGGTATGGAAAGCACGGGAAATGAAAAAAATATACGTCTTATATTTAATGCAATGCTTTTTTTTAAGAACATCTAAAAATTTAGACGTAAGTCTGCGGCACACTATATAATTAATATATGTAGTATAACATATACTTGATTTGAAATATAGTTGTTACTAACGAGTAATGGATGATAAATATGAAGTTGTTATATAGATGAAATGGATATAAAGTATACAAGGACAGGAACATATGTGTAGGCAATCAAAGTATGTGTGTATGTATGTATGTATGTATGCTTGAAAGTAAGCAAATATACGGGTAAGAAATGTAACAATTTGATGAAAACATATATATTCACTGGGAACGAAGATGTCCGGATTAACGAGGCTCCTCTGTATATATATATATATATATATATATATATATATATATATATATATATATATATATATATATATATATATATATATAGTCGCATGAGCGAGAAAATTCACTGGAAAGGAAAATATAACAGGAACAACGATCAAGAATGACACGCTAAAGAAAATGCAGACATCTTGGAAAATTGGAATTATTTGCATTTGACTAGCACCTTTTAAATGAATTATTGCGTTTGCTCTTCCTCACAACACGGGGAGTCTAACAGTTGTAAATAATATGTATGGTAGTCAAAAATGAAATTGGTCCATTGAGTTAATCTAATCTACAAGAATATTGTTAGATATTATGTTCAAGTTCAGTATGTATGTATGTATGTATGTATGTATGTATGTATGTATGTATGTACAAGAGAGATTAATTGTGATTTAGAAAGCGGGAGAATGAAAAAGGGAAGAAAACAATGAACTCACTGTTCATTATTCATGTTTAATCTAATAAGAAACCTTAAGCCCCATACAATTATTGTCATTGTTTATTTTCGAGTTTGAACTTTGAAGAGTTACCGAGAAAATTAAGTACAAAGTCATCTGTATGCAACACCGGATATTTTTTTTCTAATTTAACTGCTTCTGAATGTGTGCCCACATAAAACAGAACATAATGGAATTAAATACGACAGAATAAAACAGACCCTGCATTATACGCAGGTTAAAAAGAACGACACGTGAGATTTACGAGGGTTCTTAAGTCGGATATAAAGTTTATTTAGGTATTTTCTCCTTGAAAACTATTTTTATCACTTTTTGTCATCCATATGTGAAGGGGTCTTTGTATATTTATACATATGAGATGTGTCATGCAACCATAATCGAGACAATCATGGATATCTCATATCAAGTCTTTTACTAGACAAAGAATATTCTTTTTCTTTTGTAAATATAAATGGAAAAAGAGGGAAAAGAAAAGTTATCTCGGTTCAGTTGTTTTTAAGTGTCCTCATTCGCACATATCAGCTAAATGAAAGGTAAACGCTAGTATACGCAAGATGTGTTTACACGGGCGTTGTTTATATTTTGGATACAAATTGTACAAACCTTCAATTTCACTATATTCCAATATAATGACCGTTACAATTCATAAATTAGAATAAGTTCATTCCGCCAAATGATTGCGACGTACGAACGATTTTCCCTTGATTACGATACAAAAATGGCGACCAGTTCAGAGAGTAATTTCCAACTGCAAGTGTTGGCCGGTAGGTGCTCTGACCATGGACACGCTTATAGCGCACGCGGTGCAACCAAACACCCCTTTGAAGTACAACATAGTCGCGATCTGTCATCGTTTTTTTTTTTTTTTTTCGTTGTTTTTTCGTACACTAAGAGAAACGTGGTGTACTCCTACCAAGCCTAGTTTTTCCAGTATTAATTTGTGAATAGATTGTATAAATGATGTTATTCGGGTATGTTGTGTCTATTACTCAAAAAATAGTCCACATACATAATTATCGGGGAAAAAAACGCCTTTATTGGATTATTTACGACAAACTACAGTTAAATGATTATGGGTAAAATAAATGAAGTGAATCTGTGAGTTTGTGAATGTGTACGAGGTTAAATATTTTTGGATGCCACACCCTAATTATGGTTGTCACTGTTTTCGTATCAAATTACTTGAGTGTTTGAGTAATGACGCTGAATCACACCAAACTCACCGAAAGAAACAAAGATCTTTTATATTTAAATAAAACAGGACCCATTATTTCTGCAAAGTCAGAGAGAGAGAGAGAGAGAGAGAGAGAGAATAGGCGCAGAGATAATATACAACTGGTGGATTTATGGTATTAAGCTCCTCTTCCGATTGCATCCCCTGCTAGTATTGGTGTCTGCAATGTTATGACTGTGTTCCATTTTAATCCCATCCCCTGCTAGTATTGGTGTCTGCAATGTTATGACTGTATTCCATTTTAATCCCATCCCCTGCTAGTATTGGTGTCTGCAATGTTATGACTGTGTTCCATTTTAATCCCATCCCCTGCTAGTATTGGTGTCTGCAATGTTATGACTGTGTTCCATTTTAAAATTCTGTCTGAGTCGAAACCAATTAGGCGCTACACAACGAACATTTTGAAACAATACTTCATTAGATTTAGTCATGTAAACTTTTGTATTTTCATATATATATATATATATATATATATATATATATATATATATATATATATATATATATATATATATATATGTGTGTGTGTGTGTGTGTGTGTGTGTGTGTGTGTGTGTGCAGTGGCGTAGCGAGGCAAAGTTCCGCCCAGGCCAACTACCAAAATTACGCCCCCACTCCATTCGTATTATTTATGATATATATGATATATATACCAAATTGCCGCCCCCTAGAAAGTGCCGCCCGGGGCCACCTCTCACTACGCCACTGTGTGTGTGTGTGTGTGTGTGTGTGTGAAAGGATTATCGTTTGAAGACGCCATTATTATGAAGAATTAAGGGTTTAAAGTTAATGGGAGTACATCGAAGGTAAAGAATGCGCACAAAGACTGAAATAAAATACACGCGTATTAATTTTGTATGAACATGTTGGAATAATACCGTTTCAGCATCACCCAACGAGGAATGCAGTTTCTGCAATCTAGTCGACCGTTACAGGGCAATATGGCTAAGGATAGCTACCGACGTGCCCTCATCTCTAGCTTACCCATGGCTGATGTACACGCATGCCAAGTGAGATAGGAATTTGTTTTACCTCATATGCTGCTTATTTCAACCTGTGTGAAATAAAGTTTTGGTCATTGTCAACCCAAAATGAGGAAGAATATAGTTCCTATGAATGCAGTAACAATGGGTAATACGTCGTCAATGTCCCTAAGCTAATCATTCGTTAGGTGTTCTTTACTTTCGAACATGGTAGCTCTATGAAACTTGATCCGAATATTCACCGCTTCTTTCTTATATACTAAGAGGCCAGACTGATCTGCCAAACGTGCGTAATGCCCCTATAATGAATGTAATAGGACTTATTTTTCAAGGGTACATTTACCCTTATGGACATATAAATCGTATTCAAAACTTTTGTAACACAATTGGCAAGATGGTTCAAGCTTGATCCATTGCAAGTGCAAGGAGATGACAAAGATCGCATACTAAAGCCTTGCTTCATGTATGACAAAGGGGATATTTTTACCTTCAGGTTGAAAAAAAAAACAAACAAAAAAAAAAAAAAAAAAAAAAAAAAAAAAAAAAAAAACGAACAAACAAACAAACAAACAGAAAAAAAATCATGCACTTGTACTTTTCGGACAGATTTTTCTGAATGAAGTAATCAGCATTTCCGCCCTCATTTTAAAACGTTGACTAGGACTTTCAGGACTTTATCTGATGAAACAGTGTCAATGGATAAACTCAATCTCTCTTGCACATTTTAGACGAGAATTGGTTTTACCACTGCTCGATAACTAAATAAACCAGTTTTATTTAAATCTTATTCGTTTCTTAAATGTCTGCTTGCACATTTGTCTCTGTTAATATGTCACGCAAAGCGTTGAATGATGTGGCATATATCCTTTCCTTTTAAGCGTGCCTTTTGACGCTTGACATGATAGGATAGAATTCTTAACGTGGGGACAAACATGAAATGAAAAATGAAATGTTCCACACATAACAAAGCTTTAACTACAATTATATATATTATAAACAATTAAAATTATACGCAAGTAAATCTGCACGCCTTGACAGAAATAGAAAAAAATTACGTAAAGCAAATATCTTCTTTGTCATTCGATCAGTGGTGTATCCTTCGTTTTCTTTCTTTAACACGGAAAAAAAAACAACAAGAAAAACCAAGATCTGCCTACAAGACAGATGCATAAGTTAAAGTTTAAAGTAATTACTTATTTGCATGGTCATTGATATGATTTCTTAGCAGAGTAATACTTCTTTAGCATCACTCAAATTTCTAATAATAAGTTCTAATAATAGATGACCCTTTCTTGTTCGCGTAAAGGATTTTTAAAAAAGCGATAAATCTAGGAAGTAAAAAAGTGCGTTGCTACGGAAACGCACGATAAAACATCCAACTGACTTGCAGCAAGGACATTTGTTTTTAAAAAAATATTTATAAGTGGAAAGCCACCCTATTATGATTCTATAAAGTTAAGTCAATTGAAAATTTGCTTTGATAGGCTTAAGTAATAATGCTTTTTATGTGTATGGCGACCTAATGTGACCTTGAACTTTCATCGACAGACCAGTAGCACATACAATGATTAATTACTATCCAAGAACGATTTTTCTGTAACGTTTAAGCTGTTTGGAGCATGGGAGTAACATTTTAATCATATTGCTGGTGACCCTGACATTTGATCGCTAAAACTCAGGAAGAAAACTTTAACATTATGACTAGCAGTATTTTTTTAAAACTTGCATAACAACCTTACTTTTAAAAAAAATACCATTTAGCCTTTATTCTACAGTGGGTAAGGGCATCGAGTCCAGATGTGGACCGGTAAGCTAGCCCATAGAACCACCAGTCTTGTTATAGCTATGCGATATAAATAATTTACAATTTATTTTCATTATACGCGATTTCTTTCTTTTCGAAACCCAACCGCTAGACCCGTAGATAAAACGTCATAGACTTTTGATTAGGAGTGTTTCGACTAGGGTCACAATAAGATGCCCAAACAATTAGTACTGTAATTTCAAATTCTTATACGTATTCATCTAAGGCCATATGCTACATGTTGACACCAGCATTCGACAAACATAGCTGACCGGAAAATATTAATTGTTGTGTAAACAAATCCATGTCACGGCAGATGTGCAATTCTCTGACCTTGCCCCTGAGGTTTAATTAGATCACAAATTGAAGGTGATTAACTAAAATTAACTTTACGTTAGATGTCTACATTTTGTAATGTTTCTCGATCGTACCCTCTATATAAATACAGACTAGGATGGATAGCCGCCATCTTGCTTTCCTCTCTTACACAGTATTGCTGGCACATTTCTTCTGGGACAAACCCAACAAGTACACTTCACTATAATATAATGGCCACGGAAGTTTGCAGCAGATAATTTGCTTGGCAGCACTGCATATGATTCCTCTGCTCTCACTGGTCTAAAAATACACCTAATCAAAGTGACTGCCAACAGAGCATGATTTTGAACAATGTATGCAGGGGATTCCATTAAATTAAAACGGGGCATTTACCTGCTGTAAACTCCTGTGCCCCCTTTCTCATGTGACAGCCGATGCGTTGTTTTCACCGTGACTTTTTGCAATAAAATGCGAAGAAACTGTTTAATGCATAGCACGAGCTATTAATGTGAACTTTTCTCGTTATATTTATCCCAGAAAAATGTGAAAGCTACACTCTACAAGGGAAAATTACCTGCCGACATTACCATAGGGAAGCAAACTATGACGACTGTTCGTCCTTGTTTTTATGACCTCAGACTACAATTAGATCCACAAGAGCAGGAAGATATTACGAAAAAGATAGTACCAGTGTTAAATGGTGTCTTTCACAGCTGAATAATTTTGAAATGTTACAAGCTATGTTGATGATAAAAGGGTACAAAATTGTATAGACTGTTAAAATTGCCTTCTCTGTAATAACACAACAATATGTAAAGCAGTGGTTGCCAAACCCCGGGTCGCGACCCAAATGTGGATCGCGAGGACCCTCGCGACCCTATACTGGTACTGCATTTTTCGGTCGAGAAAGATGGTATTTGGGGTCGCGATCAAAAAAAGTTTGGGAACCACTGATGTAAAGTGTCATCGATTGTATATCATTCAGCCGCCATTTGGTTACTTCTCCTCAGTTAGTCAAGTTACTGTGTCAATGCACAAAAACAGTCAGGTAAACCCTTCATGAAACTTTCAGAATACCATGCACACAGGTGAGCTTGTGTGTGTAGAAAGTTAAAAAAATCTATCGGTTATATCAATAAATGTACAATAATAAATGGTAGAAACCAAAATAGAAGGAAAATAAGTGTGGTCCGAGGCTTTGTTTATGCTAAGGGTACGATTCAGAATAACAAATGACACTATGTTATGTCAAGCTCCTGTGGATTAATCCGATGTGACCAGTAGCCGCAGGAGGAAAATATGTCGTGACGTCATTAACTTTCATCTGGGTCTCTCCAGAGTTACAAGTCATTCTACGAAAAAAAATAACAACACGATTAATCTATGCAATCACCTGTCTTGCTGAGGAAAAAACAATTAATCACAAATTTTGAAGGATGATCTGTGAAATTAATCATTCTTTCCAAAATCAAATTTACTTTTATTAGGTTGTACTATAAAATGCATAGGGTTATGTTATAAATCAAACGAGACAACAATGACCAACATATGGTTACCCCTCTCCATTTTTTATCTTCAAGATCTTATGATTTGAATAGTTAAGCTAGTTAAGCTTACCGCTTTTGTTGGCTTTTCAGCAAAGACTCTCCATGATATTTAGTTTTGCTCGCAAGTTAGTCATAGATAGTGACTTTGTTGTCTGCAATTATGGATCAAAAGTCACGCGGTTATTAATTTCATTTTTATTTCATATATGTAAAACTGCGTCTAACAATTAATCTTCCAGATTAACTTGCAATCTTTGCTGATTATCCTTGAAATACTATTTCGCAAGTTTCTGTTTGAAGTAGTTACGTGTCGCATAAGAAATATTATATAATGTGAGTATTTTGTATTTACATCGTTAAGGAAACACGGTTAGCCACAGTGTATACCTGTATAATGTTACAAGATCGACCGTTTGTACTTCTGGCAAAGACCCGGGCGTAACCACGTTACCGCATAGGCTAGCAATTGTTTTTCCTGCGGCGTTATGGATCTATTAATCTGAGATAACATCCAATCATTCCCGTAGAACTTAATAAAATTATACATATTGATCTACCGCCAGGCTTGGAGTCAAGTGGCCATAATATCGCGTGACCCAAACGGGCAGCACATTTCCAAATACCATAATTTCCACTCCCCCCCCCTCACTCACTAGACTGACCATTTCAGCTATCTTTAAAGTGATACATACATACATACATACATACATACATACATACATACATACATACATACATACATACATACATACATACATACATACATACATACATACATACATACATACATACATACATACATACATACATACATACATACATACATATCATTTCCACCACCAACACGACCACAGCAACAATAAGAAAACTATCTCCTGGCGCCTTAGGGGACCTAAAGTCTAGATGCTCATCTTAAAAGTATTTTAATTCGCACATCATAATACCATTCTATCTTAGCTAAAAAAGAATGTTTACTTGTATTTATTATTTCCTTTTCCCCAGTAGCGTACTAAGGATAAATGGCGCCCGGGGCGACGATGATGGCTCAAAGGGCCAGAATACGAGGCCCGAATTTTTATCAGCTGTTTTGGCGCCCCAAGACCTCTGGCGCCCAGGACAACCGCCCCCACCCAACCCCCATTATATGAAAAATCCCAGTGTAAATATGATTTGTACTTCGTCCATGAAAAAACAATAAGAACAAAAACAATACAAAGAAAACCACAAAGCTGATAAAAGCGGATAAAATATGTAAACAACACCTCAGATTGGGGCCAGCACTATACTGACGACGAACAAAATTAAACATGTACGTGCATGCATAAAAAATAATTTTGCTGCAGAGCATCAAATCGCCCGCAACAAAGTGTTGCAATGACTAAATATAGGCTACAATTACATTGGATAGAGAGAAATTATTTCTTGAAAACAATAGATTAAATCGTGCAATTAAAATTGTGACTATATCATTAAAAGTAATTTTCAACTATGACAATTTTATTTATTGATACGTAACAACTATTTTAATGACAGTTAGAACCGTCTTTTAAAGCTTTTATGTTTGGCAGATTTATTAAGATAATTGATTCTTCCAAATACCACATAAGCAACTTTTAAAGTGATCACAATTTATCGTCCGCTCTTGCCGGACGACAATAAACACTAACACACTGGATAAAGACTGCATACACATGCACCCAACAACATAATCTCATTTAAATCGAGATCCACTTATAACGGACACCGATATCATATTCAGTTTACCATTTGATTCGCCAGTCTAACTGCAGTTGTCATTTTTTTTTAAAGTTGAAAAGAAGAAAAAAACTTATTAAAAACAGATCGTTACTAACAATTATTCTCCCTAACACAAAATGCAATCCATTATCAGATAGGCTACTATGAAAATAAGCAGACCGGGAATTCAAAAAGACTTCGACCGAAAATGACGTACAGCGTTGACTGATAACCTGATTTTCAGTCGACCAATAAGGGGGCAGTATTCCATTCATTGCATTGCACTTGCATATTAAGCGGGCGTGATCATAACCATGACGACCGGTAGCGTAGGAAAATGGTCTGGCATTCTTTAAAGGTGCTATAGCAAGCCAAACTTTGTGTAGGCATAAAAAGTCGAATGCCTGACCTAAACATCGGTACAAAATGTATTACTCTACGCGAAGTGTAGCTTGAAATAGCAGCGTTGATTCTTAAATAGGTCGCGTGAGAAGGCAGAGACGTGTCCTGCCTTGTTATTATTATTATTATTATATATAGTGCATGCGTATAGGTAAATTGTATGTACTATACGAACCACTGTGCTTCAAACCAAGTAGTCTTGTGTTGTTGTTGGTGGTGGTGGTGGGGGGGGGGGGAAATGAAAAACTAGCACGTGTCTCAATGGAGATTTGGTGCCTTTTGTTGGCGGGAAACATAAATTATGCAAAATCGATGTACATAATATTTGTATTATCAATATTAAAAACCTAGTCTTGAAGATGTGAGGTAGAATGCAAGCTTAGTATTTCACTTGTATTAACATTTTTTAAAAAAAGTTTCTGATGAATGTTCACCTCTTTAGTTTCTTGTAGTAGAAATCGGGCCATAATCTCACCAAATTTCTCAAAATTTCGTCTCAAATTGAGATTGTACACAATCTTGCTTATGATTCTTCAGACAATAGTTGGGTTTTGTAACTGTTAAAAGTAACAGAATGGATAAAATAAATAAATAAATAACTCTATAGGTTTAAAATTGTACCTCTGGGAATTTTGTATTCTTACAAAAATTACTTGAGTTCATCACATTTGAAGAAATATACACATTTTCCTCAGAGATATAACAATACTCCCGAGAATATAAAACCTTATGAATGTATACTTCATGTTTGATTGCAAAATGTCAGATATGGTGAAATGAATGGTTGGTTGGTTGGTTTTAGCGGCACTTTTAACACGTTACTGGTTATATCATGCCGATGAAATGGGAGTAAAATGCCTTTCCAAGGACACACTGAGGCAACCAACCTGGGCTGGGCTTGACGTGTATGAAACCCACGACCTTTGGATTACGAGTCCGACGCTCTCCAACTGAGCTATCGCCACCCCCACCCCAACCCCACCCCCAAAAAGGAGATGGTATTAATGGCATTGACAAATCTAAATTTTCCTACGGGTACCAGATTCTGCTATATACATTACTGATTTATCAATGATGAACCCACTAAAATTGTGTATCATCTAAGGAAGTTGCAAAGTGAGATTTTTGTCAGAATAGCTAAAATACACACTCACGCAGCACGTCTTAAGATGGCCATGACTACACAAAAAGGCGAAGTGACCTTGCAATCTTCCTTGGGGCTTAGCAGCGGTGCAAGGACACTCATAGATCATAATGTCTTGATTATACTAAGAAGACAAAATCAAAAATTAATTTAGAAAAAAAAAATATATAAAAACAGGCAAAATCATTATCATCACTAAGCTGTACCAGTCACAGATAGTAAATTACTACAGAGAACTTCCATACAATAAGGAGTCACATGAGAAACTGTTCAGAGATGACAAGAGAGATTCAATTGTTTGGAGGACTCAAGTAGTAGTTGACGAATCCGACCAGCAAACTATTATCTTCGATGAAAGCTGCTCATTCATGTATGAACGGTGCATGTTAACAGAGATCTGAAGGCTAGATTCAGAGAAAGTCGGCTTTTTGCTCCTTGTGATAAAGGAAAGTTGCAAATGGTTCCTAACAACTTTGCCATGCGTGATTCTGTGAAGGAACACAAAAAACTATAATATCAATTTAGAACATTTTGAAAGAACGATTATTACAACAATAACATCTTTTCAAATAAGACTGCGCTGTTTATGAAAACAGCGATTGAATACATAGAAATGATGACAGCATTGCACCCTACTGCTCTCAGAATAAATGGATGTTTGCTTCTACATGCCAAACTATTTCGGATGTTCTTGCAGTCTTCCAACAGAAAAGCAAGGGGAAACCATCGTATCACAAAGAGGAGAAGGGTTGAGACAAATCTATCGAACAGTATCTCCTCAAAGGCGTTACTTGTGTATAGCAGAAGATATCGTTGCATATCCCAAATAATCCCAATATAGTTTAAACTTTACTGTCTCTGTAGAACTGATTCCAGTATAGTTTGATTTGGCACAGGTCGGCGAGGGGTGTTGTGAGGTGGTGATGGGGGCGGGATAGTGGTTTTCTTCTTCCAAATAGATCAAAGTCAGTCTTTGCATGTATAATGTGGTCTTCCCGAAGACGACACACTTATACTGGATGTGTACCTTTCTGAGTGTGCGAAGAGGTCTGCTTAAAAAAAAAAAAAGATGAAGCACAACTCGTCAACCTAAAATCTCTCTCCAAGATACTGGAACTGGAATCTGCTTCAAGGAATGTTGCAACAGCTCGATGTGCATAAAGCTTGGGATGTTAATGATGAAATACACGTATTACGATGCGCACAGTTTTAATATAGGAATGGTGACAAGCTGGAATCTCGAAGCGATAGTTAGATTCCATGGAGTTCCACCAGTAGTTATAGGTGGGTACTGGGGGTCTAGGGGGTCTCCTATGTTAAACAGGGTCAAAGATTTATAGGGTCTAGGGGAATTTAACATGGGAAAGTGTTGACCCTATAAATCTTTGGGTCAAGCGGGGGCGCTATGGGGTGAATGGGACTTAACATTATGTCCCTGTAGAGTCCCCAAAGGTAGCGTACGAGAATTTAACATGGCGGGGGGCACTATAGGTATCTACGGGAATTTAACATAGGGGGTGGCACTCTGGGTACCAACGGAAATTTAACACGCCGTGTGTAGTGACGAATACAACGTCATCTACCATCCAAACACCCCACACTATACCATTAACACGCCGTGTGTAGTGACGAATACAACGTCATCTACCATCCAAACACCCCACACTATACCATCAACACGCCGTGTGTAGTGACGAATACAACGTTATCTACCATCCAAACACCCCACACTATACCATCAACACGCCGTGTGTAGTGACGAATACAACGTCATCTACTATCCAAACACCCCACACTACACTATCCAACACGCCGTGTGTAGTGACCTTCTGCCTAGTGGCTATATCTATATAGCATAGAGTTATATATAAAGCATTACCTATACCTCAGATCATGTTGGAGGTGTCAGTAAATTTGCATATATTGTACCTATGTTATAAATAGCTTTTATCAAGGGAACTAACTTATAATAACACTAACATGGACGTGACTAAATGTTGTATTAAACTTCGGGAACCGTCACGGACTTTAGCGTTGACTAGAAAAAATCCGGAACATTAGATTATAATGGCCTAGACTAAAAGTAACACTAAAATTCCGAAATCGTACCGGACGTTAGCGGAGACTGAAAATAATCCGGATTTAAAAAAAAAAAAATTGGCTGAGACTAAAAGTAACACTAAACTCCCGAAATTGTACCGGACGTTAGCGGAGACTGAAAATAATTCGGAAAAAAAGGAAAAAATTGGCTGAGACTAAAAAATAATACTAAAATTTCGTAACTCATTTTAAATTTTTTTTTTTTTTTTTTTTTTTTTTTTTTTTTAAATTCAACACATACCCCACACCATCCATTTTTTGAGAAAAGTTTTTTATTTTTATTTTTATTTTTTATCCAACACATACACCACACCATCCATTTTTTGGGGTTCAGATCGAGAGTGAGAAAATGGATAGAGGGGGGTGACTTCAGATCGATAGAAAGAGATAGAACATAATCATTTTTTTTTCAAATTCAATACAAAAAACCACACAACACCATTTTTTTTCAAAAAATCAACATTTTTTTAATGAACAATAACAATTCTAACATAAAAAACTAACAATCAAAAAGAGATTAAAATGGAACGTATTTACAGGGTTGACAACGTTGGGAAGGTAAACTAAACTTCCACCTTTCTACATCAACATCATTCTGATTGACATTACGTTTCTGAGCTAAAGATAAGAGATGTCCATAATGTTCACAAAACCATTGTTGTACTTTAGCATCGTTTCGAGCATAGTTTCTATCAAACCAAGTCACTAAATGTTCTAAGGAATATCCAAGACTGCGTTGATGAAGATAATGTACACAATATTGTCCACACACCATAGAATCCGATCCTTGTAATCGAACATTATTGAATCGAGTAGAGACGGCATTTCTTCTCATAAAGTCAATGATGTCGTCTTCCAAAGGAGGTAATCCATAAGAATCAAAATATTCCACACCTCCACCATTGTGATCGTTGGGAAAGTACACTGCTACCCAATGGGTTCCTGGTAGATGACTGTCGTCGGTTGTCACGGAATTGTATGGTTTATATCAATATGTATATGTGATCAAAAATGTATTCGGGTTTCGTTTCCGACTAGAGCGTTACTCGGGGGTTGTTTATTTTTTCGGCTCTAGTTATTTTGAAATACTGAGCGCGATTCACCCCATGCTGCACGTGCAAATTGCCTGCAGTGAAAACTCACGGACCTAGCTGCTGCGCATATCTGTCACAGCTAGAGTTCATATAGAGCGAATTCTCTATAAACAAATTACACTACGATGAGTCTTGTCAGAAAGCTTACCTCTTTACGGGAGCAAAACTTCAGCTGTAGAGGTATGTGAAATTTAAGATTGTATTCTTTATCACTATTCGTTTTATATGACATAATTGTTTCATATATTAGATGTTTTAGAATTTATTCTAAATTCTACAGAGAGTCAATACCTAGGTCATACAACGCCATGATATTAGAAATCCTATAGGCTGGTTCAAGTTAGCTATTTGTTGTAACTGAACAGACGGGTATTATTTAATTATACGCGGCATGCATTGAATGATTAATGTAATGTGTAACGAGGCGTAATTCATGTGCGCGCATGCGCAACATATATCAATACAAAAGTACTAACCGTGTCATATGTACTACACGGTTTAGTTGTTATACTTTTAGCTGTTCCATATGTATGGTTTGGTGGTGTGTGAAGTCACAGAACTCTGTGGTTTCGTGTGACGTGTACGCTGTGTCTGGTGACGTTGTTTCGGAAGAGTGTACTGGTTTTCTCGATGCGAGGGACCAAGGCTTCTCGATCAACGGGTCTGTGTTAATGTGAAGGCTCTCGAGGGACCCTTCAACAGACTGGGAGGGGTGGACCATGCGTGGTGGCTCCTTGACCATGGACTAGAGCGGGTGGAACCGTAGATACATCTTGGTAGTCAAACGGACGCCACGATAGTTATATTTATTGCGTGTTCCATTTGATTGTTATCTCAATATTGCTATCTGTGCAAAATTACATTCATTCCCATTTCAATATCGCTATATGTGTGATAGATTCATAATTTCATACATCCCCATTTCAATATCGTTATATGAACGACATATTCATAATTTCATACATCCCCATTTCAATATCGTTATATGAACGACATATTCATAATTTCATACATCCCCATTTCAATATCGTTATATGAACGACGGATTCATAAATTCATATTCCAACATCGCTTGTTAAATTGATAAATTGACGAGTTAACAGATTGATGGATAAATGAGTATTCTATTGATAAGTGCATAAATCACATGCTTTGGTCACCCTTGGTACTTAATAAGACCTTGTTTATATTGGGGTGTAAATCATATACTCTTATTTGTCGATTGGTGATAGGATGCTATTCACGTTTGTTTAAAATTCCATTTGTTAAATCCATCTTTGATTTTTCTCGTTGAGTTACTTGTTGTTGATAGTTCCATGTTAGGAACTTTATAATTTTCCTTATCTTTTTGTTATAATGGTGTCAGATTTGTTCATCTTTAAATTGCGTTTATAAATAAACATCTTATTAACGCAGTTGCTTTCGGTGTCTTCACTAATCCAGTCCCAACCCGGCTTCATCGTGTGACAAATGGTGTCAGAAGTGGGATCATTGGATTAGTGGGAACACGGACGTTAGTTTGCATAGGTCTTGACGCCGGTAAGATTTTTTTTTAGTTATTTATTTCAGATTGTGACCTTCCTGACAAGAACTAATCCAGGCGGGTGAGTGAATACCTCACTCATATTTTGTTTTATTTACCATTTGTTTGTCATATATACATATTGCATATATTTGGAGAAGGGATATACGGTTGGTTCGTGTAGTCCTAAAAATTGTATGTGTTATATGATAGTGCACTTAGGATTGGTGATCTTATCAACAGTATTTATCATGTCGTCACTCAAAGATCTAGTGGAGTTGGGTAAACAGTTTGGGTATGAGGGGGAGGCCCTTAGAAAATTCGTTCAGGAGGAGCAGTCTCGGGAAAGGGATCAAAGATTAAAGGAGAGAGATATAGAAAGGGAAAAGTTAGAACTGGAGAAGCAGGCTGATAGGGAAAGAAGGGAATATGAGAAGGAGAAGATAGAATTAGAGAAGCAAGCGGAGAAGGAAAAGTTAGAATTAGACAAGCAAGCCGAGGAAAGAAAGATAGCATTTAAAAGGGAGAAAATGCTATTTGAGGAAAAGATCAGAGAGAACCCGAGAAACTTGGTACACATAAAGGTGGAAACTTTCAATCTGGGAAGGGTACGAATCGTAGGGATAGACAATGTTTTACCTGTAAGGAATGGGGTCACATCACGCCCGATTGTCCGAAAAGGAAGGGGTTTGTCCAGAGGGTCGCGGTTGCTATCGAAAGCAGAGCATGGTCAGGGGGCGGTAAGCGCGATGATTTTCCGCGTGATAATTCAGGGACTAATAACGTGAATACGGTGTACGAATCCGCAGCGCGTGCGCAGATCGGTCGTGATGTCATTCAGTCGATCGGCACTTGTCTTTTTCCCGAGGCGAGAGTACCGACTGCTACTGGTACCGCCAACGGTCAAGAAGTCACGGTCTTACGCGACACCGGGTGCACGGGCGTCGTAGTAAAGCGGAGTCTCGTTAGGGATGACCAAATGCTTGGTTGGAAATCCCCGTGCATGTTATTAGATCAAACGATTGATCGCGTTCCCGTCGCGAGAATAGAAATCGAGACGCCTTTTCTGACCGGAACCGTAGAAGCTCTGTGTATGGAAAATCCCATATACGACTTAACTATCGGAAATGTCGAGGGATCCAGACTCCCAACTCTCTCTGATTTCCGGTTTCCCGTTGTACAAACGGCCGAAACTAGGGCGCAGGCGCAGGCGGAGAAAACGCCACTACGTACGTTGAAACTTCCGGAAGCCGTGACCGATATCTCGCGCGATGAATTTACGCGTGAGCAAGGCCATGACGCGTCCTTGAGCGCGACCGCGGAGAGGATCGTGTCCGGTACCGCGAAACATTGTAAAGGCGGGGCAAGTTTGAAATTTATACGTAGGGAAGGTTTAATGTACAGGCAATTTACCACGTTGGATGGTAGAAAGTATTTCCAACTGGTCGTCCCCCAGAAATTCAGGTCCCGTATACTCAGAGTAGCGCACGAGTTCGGTAGTGCAGGTCACTTGAGTAGGAAGAGGACGACTGACAAAGTGTTAAGAGAATTTTATTGGCCAGGTGTAAATAGTGACGTAGCACGATTCTGTCGTTCGTGTGATGTATGCCATAAAACTGTTGAAAAGGGCGTTTTGAACGTCGTATGTATTGCGGTCATAGAAGACGAGTCGAGTGACCCCAACACAGAAATTCCCCTCGAGTACCCCATGGTTGTAGGAAATGAGGGAATAGATATGGTCAGCGTGTGCCCGGAATTACCTGAAGGTCAGCGTCAGCAAGTCAGGGAAATTTTAAGTAAGTACCCAGACGTATTTACAGATCGACCAGGTAATACGGGATTAATAACGCACGAAATAAACTTGAATACCTCGGAGCCAATCAGAATAAAGGGATATCCAATACCCTTTAACGCACGGGAGACAATCGATGAGGAAGTAGGTAAAATGTTAGACCTGGGAGTGATTGAACCCTCAAACTCCCCCTATTCTTCCCCCGTGGTATTGGTTAGAAAGAAAGACGGAACTAATCGATTTTGTATAGACTTTCGACAACTAAATAAAGTCACCGTGTTTGATGCTGAACCGATGCCAGACATGGAGGGCTTGTTTTCAAAATTGGCAGGGCACCAGTACATTTCTAAATTAGATCTAACAAAAGGTTATTGGCAGGTGCCCATCGCTGAAAATGCTCGCGTATTAACGGCATTCGCGACCCCTAAAGGTCTTTTCCAGTTTAAGGTTATGCCTTTTGGTTTGGTTAACGCCGGTGCGTCGTGCGTGCGTCTTATGCGAAAATTGTTGAAAGGCACGAACAACGTAGATAGTTTTGTCGACGATATTCTAGTATATACACATACCTGGGAAGAGCATGTTAGGGCATTAGTCGATCTGTTTGACAGACTCCGCAAGGCAAATCTCGCAGCGAGACCCTCCAAGTGTAGCATAGCATATTCTAACTTGGAATGCTTGGGCCATCTAGTAAGTGGGTCAGGGCAGTTAAAACCCCACCCTGATAAAATTGACGCGATTAAAGACGCTCCTAGGCCAGAAACCAAGAAACAGATACGATCGTTTCTTGGATTGATAGGTTTTTATAGGAAGTTCGTTCCAAATTTCGCCGCTATAGCTAGTCCATTGACGGATTTGACTAGGAAAGGGCAGCCAAATAAAGTTTCTTGGGGTTTATGCCAAGAGAAAGCTTTTAACGCCCTTAAGGCAAGATTGATCAGTGCACCGATCCTAAAGTTGCCAGAATTAAATAGATCGTTCATATTAAGAACTGATGTATCCGACACGGGCTTAGGAGCAGTTTTGCTACAGGAGCAAGACGGGGTAAAGTTACCCATAGCTTATGCTAGTAGGAAATTGCTGCCTAGGGAGCAAAACTACTCCGTGATCGAAAAGGAGTGCTTGGCACTGGTGTGGGGTGTAGGTAAATTCCACACGTACCTTTTCGGAAGGGAATTTGTCCTTGAAACGGACCATCAGCCTCTCATATATTTGAACAAGGCAAAAGTTGCCAACGCAAGATTGATGCGTTGGGCATTGACTCTGCAGCCATATCGTTTCCGGATCGAAGCAATCAGAGGGTCGGAAAATGTAGGGGCCGATTATTTAAGCAGAGTGTGATTTGCAGTTTTTTTTTTCCTACCATGATATTCTGGTAATGTAAATAATAAGTTTCAGTTTGTATTTTTGCAAAATTCCGTGATTTTCTAAAAGTGCTTCCACTTTTTTTTTAAGGGGGGAGGTATTGTCACGGAATTGTATGGTTTATATCAATATGTATATGTGATCAAAAATGTATTCGGGTTTCGTTTCCGACTAGAGCGTTACTCGGGGGTTGTTTATTTTTTCGGCTCTAGTTATTTTGAAATACTGAGCGCGATTCACCCCATGCTGCACGTGCAAATTGCCTGCAGTGAAAACTCACGGACCTAGCTGCTGCGCATATCTGTCACAGCTAGAGTTCATATAGAGCGAATTCTCTATAAACAAATTACACTACGATGAGTCTTGTCAGAAAGCTTACCTCTTTACGGGAGCAAAACTTCAGCTGTAGAGGTATGTGAAATTTAAGATTGTATTCTTTATCACTATTCGTTTTATATGACATAATTGTTTCATATATTAGATGTTTTAGAATTTATTCTAAATTCTACAGAGAGTCAATACCTAGGTCATACAACGTCATGATATTAGAAATCCTATAGGCTGGTTCAAGTTAGCTATTTGTTGTAACTGAACAGACGGGTATTATTTAATTATACGCGGCATGCATTGAATGATTAATGTAATGTGTAACGAGGCGTAATTCATGTGCGCGCATGCGCAACATATATCAATACAAAAGTACTAACCGTGTCATATGTACTACACGGTTTAGTTGTTATACTTTTAGCTGTTCCATATGTATGGTTTGGTGGTGTGTGAAGTCACAGAACTCTGTGTGGTTTCGTGTGACGTGTACGCTGTGTCTGGTGACGTTGTTTCGGAAGAGTGTACTGGTTTTCTCGATGCGAGGGACCAAGGCTTCTCGATCAACGGGTCTGTGTTAATGTGAAGGTTCTCGAGGGACCCTTCAACAGACTGGGAGGGGTGGACCATGCGTGGTGGCTCCTTGACCATGGACTAGAGCGGGTGGAACCGTAGATACATCTTGGTAGTCAAACGGACGCCACGATAGTTATATTTATTGCGTGTTCCATTTGATTGTTATCTCAATATTGCTATCTGTGCAAAATTACATTCATTCCCATTTCAATATCGCTATATGTGTGATAGATTCATAATTTCATACATCCCCATTTCAATATCGTTATATGAACGACATATTCATAATTTCATACATCCCCATTTCAATATCGTTATATGAACGACATATTCATAATTTCATACATCCCCATTTCAATATCGTTATATGAACGACGGATTCATAAATTCATATTCCAACATCGCTTGTTAAATTGATAAATTGACGAGTTAACAGATTGATGGATAAATGAGTATTCTATTGATAAGTGCATAAATCACATGCTTTGGTCACCCTTGGTACTTAATAAGACCTTGTTTATATTGGGGTGTAAATCATATACTCTTATTTGTCGATTGGTGATAGGATGCTATTCACGTTTGTTTAAAATTCCATTTGTTAAATCCATCTTTGATTTTTCTCGTTGAGTTACTTGTTGTTGATAGTTCCATGTTAGGAACTTTATAATTTTCCTTATCTTTTTGTTATAATGGTGTCAGATTTGTTCATCTTTAAATTGCGTTTATAAATAAACATCTTATTAACGCAGTTGCTTTCGGTGTCTTCACTAATCCAGTCCCAACCCGGCTTCATCGTGTGACATCGGTATTGATGACATAGGCATGAACATCTTTAGGTTTACGATGAGGTAGTTCATCTTTAGCACATACCACAGGATTCCAAGAAGAAGTGTAGGAACTACGAGTCAATAGGTAATAAAGTTCTCTGGTATCCATTTTTTATTTTTTTATATATTTTTTTTAACCACTTGAAATAAAGAACCAGCAATTCACACCTGACTTTAAACTTGAATTGATCTGTCTTGTAATTCCACGAATATTCACGTCGGATAGGCTCTGCACTCTGTTGAATGAGTCTTTCTATTCCTCTGATCTCCAGAGAATCAAGTGGAGGAGAAGAAGAATTCACCAAGACTTTATACCACTGTTTCAACACGTGTTCATCCGAGATTTGTGACCAGGCCGTTTCCAAATAGTTGTCCAATTTTTCTTCACCTGTCAACATCATACATTGGTCGTGTTGCATCTGACTGGGATGATCGTTTGACATCCATAACAATTTTCTTTAATCAGACTGTTAATTTTTACATTCAATTCCTGAGCATAACAGAAAACTAAATGTTTTTCTTGTTCAGGCCATCGAGAAATAAATCCAGTAAACAAATCGGGAACCGAATTTTTTTCTTCTTCTTTTTTAGGTTCTGAATGAATCACTTCGTCATCATCATCATCATCCGTGGTAGTTTGTGACTGTTGAACTTCACAAAATCCCTCATCTATTTCCATAGGTTCTTCTTCTACGTGTTGCATCTTTTTTCTTTTCCTTCTAATAGTCTAGAATCACTTCTCTCAAACTGTTGATTTCTAGAGTGTTATCAAATTCTGCATACAAGACGACGTTCACCGTGTGAGGTAGAGGATCTGCAAACTGAAGTTCCACACGAAGTGGGCCTGATTTTATAGGGTGGAAATGTCCTTCGTCGCTGCCTTGGTCCGGAGTGAAATCAAATCCCCACAAGGCATACCCTTCTGCATAATCCTCGTACGAAATGCCGTGGCTGGTGTTGGTGCCTAACTGTCCTGTGGCTTCAAACAGGCTCAAGTAAGATCGCAAGTAATTTTTCTGCTCAAAGTTAGGTTCAAAAGGTTTGGTACACAACGTTTTGCCATCTCGACTGACTTCTATCTTGGAGACGTTGTAGTGTTTAAACTCGAACGGATTCTGATCGTGGACTCCGTTGAGGGCTGCATTACTGACGATGCCAATCAGCAAACGTTTGGGGAGCTGTCCTTGGAAGACGTGATCTTCGACTTTGGATCGGAGTCCAGCGGCAGTGGTAAAGGTTTTCACTTCCACTCGTCGCACAGGATACTTGGCAGTGGTTCTACTCAACGTTTGACTGATGTCGTTGGCTTCTTTTGGTAAGACTTCTACACGTCGTACGTAAAGTTTGGCTTCTTGAATGATGGTTTTCCACTCGTTGTTTTCGGCCATCAAATGGAAAGCGGCACTACTGCGATTCAGTCTCAGGCGTATATCTACTCCGTTCAACAAATACTTGTCTTGCAACCACATTTCCAAATGCAATCGATCCATCAGTTCTAAACTGCGTCTGATTTTCTTTCGACGGTCGTTAAATCCCACATTGTGTAGGACTGCTGGAATTATATCTTTAGTACCATTATTGCCATCCTCAGTAGACTTCGCTGCTACTGTCAGGTCTGTGATGTTGAACTTTTCCGAGGTGTCAGGTTTCCAGACCACCGAAGCATCCAGATGAGTGTTCTTGGCTTCTTTTCCGTACGTCAAGAGATTTTCCAAATAAGCACGGTAAGGGTAAGTATCCAAACTGCTGCTGACCAGTTTGTTATTCGAGTAGAAATCTACTCCGCTGAACAAGGAATGCATGAAATTATTGACGGGTGCCACTCTGGCAGCTTCCCCAGGAAGGGTGTTGTCCGCCGTTTTCTTCACTTGAAGTTTCAGGTACAAGTAACTGTTATTCAGATCGATGTAATCTTCGGTTTGTCCTTTGATTTCAAATTCGATAGGAGCTGATTCCGTCAAAGACGATACAGGATGAAATTCCACCCATTGGGATTCTTGCATCGTCATCATGGTGGGAGGCATGGTAAACATATCCAGTTCTGACTTGGTACATTCGCAAGAATCTCGGTGCATCATTTTCAATGGTTTAATAATCAAACACGTCTAATTCTCTGACGGTTATTCTTCTTTTCTTATTCTTTTTTGAACTGCCGTGTGTTCTTTTATGAACTTTGAAGGGATTTCGATGTCGTCTTCTCTTTCTACCTTGTCCTTGCTGTGAAGTGGAGGAAGAAGTAATGCCAGGGTCTGAAGCGTGAAGTGAATTTATAGGATTCTCTCGGAGACCTAAAAGATCTTTGCCAGTGTTCATCAACACATTTTTGCCTGCTCTCATAAAGCCTTCTTTAGGATTTTGTTTGTCGATGAGGACGTTTTGCAAAAATTCTTTTCCTTGCGTTAAAGCGGCATCTTTTAAGGCATGGAATCCTCGAGTCACCATGGGTTTCAAAATAGGGGCTATCGTCCGAAAAGCCGATTTTAACATATCTCCTAAACCATGTCCTCGTTGTCGAGCCACTCCTCGGTACACTGGATACATTTTTTGGATGTTACAATGCGTTAGAGAACCTTTTTTCGAAAATGTAGTTTCGCCGTGACTTTTCCTTTGTCAATGAATGGCACACTTTGTCCCAAATCTCCTTTTATACTAATGTTGACACTGTCAAAATACGATTTACTTACTGGAAGATAATGAGGATGTACAAATTCACGGTGAACGTGAAACGTGTTTCCACCTTCTTCGTACGCACCAGCAGCAGTATCCACTTTGAAAGGAATGACTCTCAGTAAGGGCGTAGCTGTGTGTCCCACCACGTTGTACTCCACCACATCGGAGTACACAAACATTAAATTCAGTCCCACGTTCAATTCGATAGGGGTGCGAAAAGCCTCTCCGAATTCTACGTTGCTTGCGACTTTTTTATTAGTATACTTTTTATTTCCACCCAAAATAGAATACAACCCAGGAGAAAATTCAATGGTCATGAATTTTCTGTCCTGCTCGGGTAAGTTTTTGTCTTTTTTGTCGTCAATGAGTTCCCCCTTCTCTTTGAAAAATTGCAAGATGAAACGGCGTGCCACATCATGGTAAGCGATTCGTACCCATTTTTGTTTTTTTTCCAAGGCTTTGGCAAATTGGGCTTCGAAGACGGCCGTAATGCTGTCCACCAAATGTTTAGCACTAAAATAATACCCCTTAGCAATTCTCATGGTATGGCTCGCAAAGGGAGGAGTGGTCTTCGTGAATACCTTTCTGGAATGCTCAAGGCCAGGTTGAATTTTCTCCAACTCATCATGCACTCCCTTGTTCAAGATTTCCACGATGAAAGTGTTTTGACCTTCGTCGATGTTCATGATTTGCGTAGGATGAATGATTTCTACTAAAGCCACTTCCCAATGAGCATCGTGATCCAATTGGATGGACTGAGGTAATTTGGCCGTGAAACAACATAAGGTGTTGTTGGGAAACACATCCATAGAACTGTCACTAGGTAAAGTTAAATAAAATTGGTCATTCACAGTAGGTCTAAAGTGTTTTTGGCGTCCGAGGAGTCACTCGAGTTCAAAGGATGTTCAAAGGGTTCCAAAAGAGGACTGGTATTATGGTGACTGGAAGAAGAAGGTGGACTGACGTTGGTCGTACTCCCGTGGTGTTGGCTGCTGCTGTTGTTGTGGTGACTGTTGTCCGTCGTTGTCGTAAATTTCAAAGAGTGACTGGGTAAAAGATAACCGATGCAACTGCTAAGTAAAATGGTCCACAATTGTTTGTCTCCTTGTTGCAAACTCAAATTGGCAATAGCTGCTCCGATGACACAATACACCACAAAGATTTGGCAGAAAAAGACGATTTGATTTTTAGGCACACGTTCTCCGCACCACACCCAGAGCGGTTGCTTTTGTAATTCTTGAAGAGAAGAACTCTGCGAAGGAGTCGTCGAGGTCGTGGTTGCTGTGTTGAATGGCATGTTAGGTTACTTCTTCTTTTTCTTTTTATAGTCGACGACTTGGGAAGCAGCAATCCAAGAATCAAAACTAGGAGGATATCCTTTCCAACGTACTTTGACTTCTTCTACTCGACGTTTACCTATTTTGCGTGTTCTTTGTTCGAGAATGCTTTCGATGTCGTACAAGGCGTCTTCTTTTTTGGTCACTCGTTGTAACTCAGGCAAGTAAAATGTTCCTTTGAGCACTTCACCGTGCATGTCTTCCAATTTATAGACGGGAGGATCACGTCCACGGACGGGGTTAGTGACACGAAACAATTCGGTGGTCCAGTTGGGTAAATAACCTTTGTCAAAAGTACGTTTGGTTTTTCCGATGCGAACCCAATCTCCCGTCTTCAACTCCAGCAAGGTTTTTTTCTGAGGTGGTGGTGGTTTGCTCCTCTGGGGTGTACCAAATAATTTATCAAACACGGTCACTTCGTTTTCAGGGCTGACCTCTTCGGGGGCACATACGATGCTTCGATGGTACGATTGATTGTACGCTTTGACCAAACGTGGTAACACGTCGATGTACTTGAGAGTATGTTGATGTGTAAAATATTTCCACATGCGTTCTTTCAAAGTTCTTTGAAAACGTTCCACGATACTGGCTTTGGTTTCAGGATTTTCGGTAGTAAAAAAATGAATCTGTCTTTGTTTCAATTCTTTTTGAAAAGCTTGGTTTAGAAATTCGGTGCCTTTGTCAGTTTGCCATCGTAAAGTGTGACGACCACTTTGTTTCAAGACCAATTTTAAGGCACGTACCAATTCGGTACTGCTTTAGAGGTCAAAGGCACGACCCAAGCAAATTTGGAAAACACGTCGATGACACAAAACAAATATTTGTGACCACGATTGTAGGTGGCTAAATGAGAGACGTCCGCTAAATCGGCTTGCCATTGATGATCGATGCCTTCCACTTGGGTTGGACTTCTAGAAAATTTGCGTCGAATGGGTTTGTGTAACGTGTAGGTCGATTGTTCTTGTAACCATTGTCGTACTTCTGGCAAACGTACACTTTTCAATTTACTTTTGGCAGCTCGATATAATTTTTGAACTCCTCCGTAACAAGCAGCATGGCCAGGATTGTAATAAATGGTAGCTAAAAGTTTCTCCATGATTCCTCAATAAGTTACCCACTGTTCGATGCTACTACTTTGAGTGTCGTGAGGTTTGGACGAAGCGGCTTGACGCGTTCGACGAGCCACAGGAGTGGGTAGTGAAGAAGGGGTAATGATGGTAGGTTTCTTCTTGGTGGTGTCTATTTTCACTTCAGTCTTGCTGTCTTTCTTTTTTTCTTCTGCTGAAGAAGGAGTGGACATCTTCTTTTTTACCCAAGCTTTCATGGCTTCTCGATGAGGGGTAGGCGAGGGTGTCAAGAAGGAAGCTGCAATTTGACTAGGTATGCCAGCAGACGGAGTTTGAAACACTTCTCGAGGCTCGTCTTCTTCTTTTGTCATCCCCGTGGCGCTGTCTCTTTTAGTGGTGGTGGTGGTCACTTTAGGTTCGCTTTTCATGATCGTCTTAAAATCTCTCAGAGTGGGTGGAGCTGTATCGTCTACAGCTTTTTGGTGAAAGAGTTGCAGACGTTGTAAAAGTTGACCGTACCGTTGCGATTTTTCTGTTTCTGACAAATCGCTTCGTTCCATCAGGGCTTGTAATTCTTGTTGTAACTGTGACATCTCGTTGAGATTAGGATTGGGTGGTAAATGAAGTATCCGTTGTTCGTTCCAACGATGAAATTCCATCCATCGTTTGTAAGGTACTAAAGTCAGTTTTCGTCCTTCCATTTCATCCAAAGGTACAAAAAGGTGTGGTCTTTCCAGAGAAGGGTGTCCTTTTTATCTTCTTTTTTTGTTATCGCATGACACCTCCTAAAAGGGGTCCAGCAATCGTTCCTAACAAAGGACCCGCTATTTTTAACAACGGTCCTAACAGCATAGGTAGAAATCCTCCTCGTTGCACCAACATTTTTTTTCTTTTGTTGGAGAGGTATTTTCTTTTTCACCATTTGACGAAGAACGTTCCGATGTTTCCCTAATTTTTGTTTCTGTATCTTGGACAAAGGTACCGTTCCTTTCAAAACGTTCAAACAACATTCACACACGGTATCGATGATTTCTTTAGGGGCTGTTTGAATGAGTTGTTTTCGCATGGGGGAATTGGATTTGGTCAGGACAGACAAGACGTCCCAATGTTTCGCCAGACGAGGTGGAAGTCGTCCTTTTTTGGTGGTTTTGCTTTTCTTTTTTTGGTGGTGGTGCATACGTTTAGGAGTCATCTTTTTTTAGTGGGGTAGAAAACAAGTCTGAAGTCTCTGGCAGGGTACCCTTCTATTTTATACTGGAACACGTCTCCACTGATTGTCTGCACGACGTACCAACTTCACGACAGGCATCACTCGACGTTGAGGTGTTTTCAACGGACTAAATCGTCTCAATTCTTCTTTGGATAAATCCACTAAACTTTGTAATATGCCGGTTCTCTCTTGGACTTTGGTTTTAGGGGAAGATACTTTGTTCGCCGCTGCTGCCATGGCCAAATCAGCCGATGTCGTCGAGGGTCCCGACGTGGTGACTTTCGAAATGGGTTTCCATTTTTGCATCAAATTAGGAAACACTTGTCTTAAGTCTGGTTTGGCAGGCATCATCGTGAAGGGTGGTGAAGAAGAAGACAAAGATGAAGATGTGGACGCAAAAGGAGACCTCGTCATTGCTGGTGGTGATGGTGGTGGTGTCTTGCGGGTGTACGTTTGCGTCCTGGCAGTAGTACCTCTCTTGCGGTGCCAGTGGTGATGGCAGTGGGTGTTTTTTTCTTCTTGGCAGAACTTTTCTTTTTTGGGGGGGCTTTCTTTTTTGGACTTTTCTTCTTTTTTGGTGTTTTGGGTTTTTTGGCTTGGGTATTAGGATCCCATTTCAAAAGGGAACGAATCATGACCCCTCCTAAAGAACCGCTTCCTCCAGGGGTTAAAATGATTTGTTTTTTAGTCTGTGAATCGATTCTAGGATCAGCTAGTTGTGACAACGCCCCTTTATGTTTTTGAAAAAAACGTTGAGTTTGATGAGGGATGTGAATGATGCCTTGCAGCAATTGACGTGCCGTCAAAGTAAACCATCGTAACACTTCTTTAAGACTCGCTTCTAACAAATGAGCACGGACTAGTGCATTTTTTTCACGACTGATGCCATACAAGGCACGAATCAATTTAGCCGAAGGATGAGCTTGAAAGGAAGTCATCTCGAAAGAGTGTGAGACAGAAATGACTTAGTAGGCTGTTTTTATAGTTTTTTTCTTTTTTTAAAAAATTGGCTGAAGGGGACGTGTAAATAACAGGACCATCTTCTTGACCCCAAGGGTGAAACAATTGGGCACGAAATCTCAAATAGTCAGGAGTGGTGGGTTTTAAGTCGATGAGTAAATACTCGTGAGGGGTTTGAGTGGCATCGTCGTACGCATAATTGAGCCAAGGAGCGCCTAACTGTTTGGCTAACACTTGCACCTGAGATTTGTCTCTGGGGTTTTTAAACAAGACCACGTAATGGGCTTTGAGACTGATCGTTCGATGGGCTTTACTTTGTTGAAATAAATTTTGAGTAATGTATACAATACTAGCATTACGATGGTGTCCTTTTCGTGTAAACCAAAGTTTAATTTCTTCTTCGTCTTCTCCTAACATGTCGTCGAAGATGACTAGATGTGTTTGACTCACGTCAGACACGATTCCATCGTCTTCGCGAGGGATGCCTTCTACAAATGAAATGGTTTCTCCTTGACTTTCTTTCAATAACGTGTAAGACGATTGCCACTCTTTGTAACACCACACGATGCGTTGAGGTGGACGATCAAACAAATGAGCTTTGTGTTCGATCAAACGTTTGACAAATTCGGTTTTACCTGAACCACTAGGTCCAGCAATCAACATGTTAAAAGGATGGCGCAGATACAAAGCGTTCCAACTGGAACGATCTAACTTTTCGTCAATCACTTTGACGACAGAAGAGGTAGACGAGGTAGACGAGGCAGAAGAAGATGATGTAGCCATGACTGAGGTAAGAAGATTTTTTAGAAGAAGACAAAAGACTCAAGACATTTTATACGTTTCATACACGTTTATTTTTTTTTTGTAAAAACAAACCAACACAACAAACAAAAACATTTTTTTTACAAGTCATGAAGGACAAAAATGCTGACCGAAAAAATGGTCAGGTACAAGATTAAGGCTACCACTAAAAGAATGAAAGTTCTGTATAAACAAGTCAATGTACAACATTCTGGTGTGCTAGGAATGGAAGGCCCAGGCACTGGTGGTAGTATTATTCTGTTCGTCTTTGTTCTGGTGGAAGAATGAAATGTCTCTGACGGTAAGGAGGGGGTGTGTTCCTCAGAGGGTTGTATTTGGACGACGACAACGGTGTGGTCTTTCTCTGTTGTGTCAGGTTCTTCATCCAGGATGGTTTCTAAGGTCATTTTTTGTGTGACTTAGGTTCCCATTTCACTTTTGGACACTTAGTGGTGACGGGCCAGATCTTTGGCAAACTGTGGTACTTCTTGTAGCCAAACATCGAAACCAACACTTTTCCAGTCACGTATATCTTTCCAACCGGTAAGTTGTTGGTGTATCCAACTAACAAGGCACACTTCTTCAAACGTGTCAAGGCAAGATAAAGTTTGACTAATGTCTTCTTCACACGGAGGTACCCCACTTGTGATGTTCATCACCACTCTCAACACTTTGAGTATAATTTGTCTTTCGTGTACCGATAAAGCATGAATGCTCATGTTGATGTTGTTTTTTTTTTTTGTTTGATGGTTTATCAAAATAGTCCAAAACAACCACGGGTCCTCCAAAATAATCCAAGGCAAACACTTGTCCTCAAAAATACTCCACAACGAATGTCCTGGAAAACGAAATCCAAGAAAGGTAGTCACTAAGACACACACTGCATAGCGTCCAAAATTCAATGGAAACAGTTCTTGTATCAAGTCTTTATAATCCTCTAAGGTCTGAACACGATCGTTGACTTCCTTTCACGGAATACGTTTCACAAGTGAAGACCACAGATCAGGCATGGTGAGCTTTTATAGGGTGAGGTTCCTAAGGTGGGTATCTTTGGTGGTGGGTTTTTATATCCAGGTTCTTTTGTGATAGACTATTCCCGGGATTCTACAATGAAAGGTTTTCTCCAGAATCTTTCTTCTGACAGTTTGGAAGTAAGCATACCTTAAAAATCGAGAAATGACTTTGAGTTTGCGTTTCACTTGTATCTTGACAAACTCTCGGTAAATGCGTACTCGCACCTCCAAAGGCAAACCACGAATGTGTTCTGGTAAAGTTTCCGATTTGGAAAGAAGTAACTCTCTTTTGTGTTCTTCACGATAGTTATTGTCCAGAATCAGATTTCTGATACGGTGAAAGTCACGGTAGTGTGCAAATCGAGGAATGAATTTGAGTTTGCGTTTCACTTGGATCTGGACAAACTCTTTGTAAATGCGTACTCGCAACTTCGAAGGCAAGTCACGAATGCGATCTTCTAAACTAGGGACAAAATACTGGTAAATGCGTTCTCGCAGCTCCAAAGGTAAACCACAAATGTATTCTTGTAAAGTATCCTCCGACATGTTTTTTTACTTCTTCTTGGCATCTGGCTCATCGTACCCGTACTCTTCTGAGGCCAGTAAAGGTAAGAACTGACAGTGCGGAGACCATCTGGCATGTTCAATGTAAGCTGAGTCGGTAGGCTCCCATTGGTGAAGTCTCACACCGCAACTGAAACATTGAACTTTATCTCCTTCTCCCAAGTAGATAAATCCAGATCTGGCTAAAGCTTTGTCAGTAGTGGATTGTAGTAGATATTTAGGCCACTTGTCTTTGAACGTCTCGAGTCGATTATCATACTTGGAATAACCAGGCAAAGCCACAGGTATCGTCAATTCTTTATGACATTCACAGGTACGTTTAGCATTCTTCCCAATAAAGAAGAAAGGTCGTCCTGCATCTCTAGAGGGACGGTGAGGCACACGTGCTGCATCGACGATGTCCAAGCGTACGGCATCCGTCTGATCGTGTGAATCGATGCTGTCAACGCTTACGAATCCGTCTCGTCGCATGGCACTGCATCGTACTCCAAAATGGTACTTGGAGTTCACACCACTAGATTTCTCCCTCGGTGGGTGGGTGGCATGAGTATTCTTATTCATCTTTGGTGGGAGGATGACAAAATTACTCATCTTTTTTTCTTCTTCCTGCTCGGTCAACGTTGAAAGTCAGAATGAATGGTTAGGTTTGGAAGGGGTGCCCTTTTTAAAACTGCAGATCGGCGTGTCCGTAAGGTAAAGTGGTGTGGTCTGGAAGTCTCACTCGCTTCTGGTACACGATTTGGTACACTTTTTGTAAAGGACGAGTGACAATTTGATGATTAGGTAACCGTACGATCTTGTGAGGTTCTAACGTGTGCACTCGAAAGTCTTCCACTTGTCCAGACAGCAAAGCATTTTTCAAAACCTCAAAGTTAACCACTTGGCTGGTTAGGGATGCCTGCTTGTTGCAACAGGAGCTCTGCTTCGTTTCGTTGTTTGGCTCTGTCTGACTGTCGAATGTTATTCCAGGCTCTTTTCCATTCTTTGCTCTCGTTCTTGTTGGCATACGTTCGCCCCACCACAATAGCCCGAGCCAAGCACATCTGGTCTTGAGTATTGTCGATTTGGACGACACTGCGTTTGGTACTTCGAAGATCGTCCACCAGTAACGGTTTCCTACTTCGTCCACTTCCTCAAGGAGGGGAAACGTGAGTCAAGTAAAGTGTGGCCTTTCCATCGGTGATAGTAAACTTGTCGTTCGATTGTTGAACATGTTCTATTTTGGACATGACTTTGTCTGGCGTTAATTCTGCCGGGGTGCTGAACTCGATCTAAACAGGACTCTTCAAATTGTCATGATGAATGGCCAGTCTCAATCGATCGTCTTCTTTGGCTCCACATTGTCGTTTCAAGTTCATTAAGACAGAATCCCACAAATCGCTAATGAACCCCGCCGCTTTCTCGGGAGGTACTTCGGACTTGAAGTCTTTAAAGTGAACCGTGTGAGTGTAAGCTGTAGTTTTAAATTTTCGAGAAGTTATTTTTTGAGTCTCTCGAATCCGATAGTAATTTTCAGGAGGAGCCAAGGTAGTAGGTAGTCTTTTTTGGTCAGGGGTTCTGGTGTTGGTAGTGGTGGTGGTGGTGGATTCTTTGGGTGGGTTAGAAGTTTGGGTTTCAGGTTCACTCATCTCTTCTTCGAAATCGCTCGCTTGGACTTGAGCTAGCACTTCATCTAGTGGTGTTTCAGGCGGCACGGAAAATCGTCTTGGTCTCTTCGTTTCTTCTTCTTGTTCTTCTCATGGCTTCGGCGTGATCTTTTCATCTTGAAGTTTACTTTGAAACTGATTCAGTTTTACCCAGGGAACCTATATATATATAGACCTTCTTACCCTCAGAATCACTAGTCGTGATTGAACTTTCAAACTGTGAAGATGGAAAAGTACTGCGCTCGAGATAAAAGTCAAGATACTGGAATTGAATTGAATAAGTATGTCCATAAGGTGTATGATAATTATGCTGCTGACATACTTGGTAATGTCTATCATATGAATTCTGGAAGGAAAGTCAAAGGAAATTTGAATTCATTTGGACTGATAACTATTAATGTTGTTTGTAAGGAAGGAAAGAGGAAGAAACATACAAATCGAGGGAGATTTGTCTTTGAAGCGGTGAATGGAGTGGATCTACCAAGACAGAGTCAAGTGGTACATCTCAATGATGTACTTGATGATGATAGAATAGAAAATCTTCAAGTGATGACTGCTAGTGAACGAACATGTTTGCACAAGCATGTGAAGAATGATCAAGAAAAAAGGAGAATTAATTTTGGAAGTGCTAGAAGTGTGTTGTGTCAGTTTGTTGGTGAGACTGAGGAAAGAAGATTTGGGAGTATGGAAAAGGCTGTTCAATATTTTGATTGTAATGAAGGAAGTATCTACTATTGCTGTACTGGGATTTATAAGTCGGTCTTTTCGAAGAAGTTCCAGAAAAGATTTCAAGCTAGATTGGAAGAGCCAGAGAAGAAGAGTCAAGTAATTGGAGGATTTGTGAGACCTGTGAAATTAACTGACTTGAATTCAGGATTATATAGTCGGATGGATTCCACTTGTGATGTGGCAAGATGTTTTGGATTAGATCAGCGTGAAGTTTACAGGATTTGTAGGAAAAGGCAGTGGATTCGAGATGCTAATGGACATTTTATTAAGTTGGAGTTTATCAATGAGAGTCCAGAAGAAAGTTATGAGAAAATTGTAGTCAAGAATATTCCTGAAGTGTCAGAACAAGAAGAGGATGAAATGGTGGAGATGGAAATGGATTGAAATGTATTGGATATATATGAAATTGTTTATTATCACGAGTAACATAATGTATATACATTGAATAAAATATAATTATTATTGATGTATATCTCTGAATGGTGTTGTGTGGTTTTTTATTGAATTTGAAAAAAAAAATGATTATGTTCTATCTCTTTCTATCGATCTGAAGTCACCCCCCTCTATCCATTTTCTCACTCTCGATCTGAATCTCAAAAAATGGATGGTGTGGTGTATGTGTTGGATAAAAAATAAAAATAAAAATAAAAGCTTTTCTCAAAAAATGGATGGTGTAGGGTATGCGTTAGATTAAAAAAAAAAAAAAAAAAAAAAAAAAAAAAAAAAAAAATTAAAATGAGTTACGAAATTTTAGTACTATTTTTTAGTCTCAGCCAATTTTTTCCATTTTTTTTTCCGGATTATTTTCAGTCTCCGCTAACGTCCGGTACAATTTCGGAAGTTTGGTGTTACTTTTAGTCTCAGCCAATTTTTTATAAAAAAAATCCGGATTATTTTCAGTCTCCGCTAACGTCCGGTACGATTTCGGAATTTTAGTGTTACTTTTAGTCTAGGCCATTATAATCTAATGTTCCGGATTTTTTCTAGTCAACGCTAAAGTCCGTGACGGTTCCCGAAGTTTAATACAACATTTAGTCACGTCCATGTTAGTGTTATTATAAGTTAGTTCCCTTGATAAAAGCTATTTATAACATAGGTACAATATATGCAAATTTACTGACACCTCCAACATGATCTGAGGTATAGGTAATGCTTTATATATAACTCTAGGCTATATAGATATAGCCACTAGGCAGAAGGTCACTACACACGGCGTGTTGGATAGTGTAGTGTGGGGTGTTTGGATGGTAGATGACGTTGTATTCGTCACTACACACGGCGTGTTGATGGTATAGTGTGGGGTGTTTGGATGGTAGATAACGTTGTATTCGTCACTACACACGGCGTGTTGATGGTATAGTGTGGGGTGTTTGGATGGTAGATGACGTTGTATTCGTCACTACACACTGCGTGTTAATGGTATAGTGTGGGGTGTTTGGATGGTAGATGACGTTGTATTCGTCACTACACACGGCGTGTTAAATTTCCGTTGGTACCCAGAGTGCCCCCGCCATGTTAAATTCTCGTACGCTACCTTTGGGGACTCTACAGGGACATAATGTTAAGTCCCATTGACCCCATAGCGCCCCCGCTTGACCCAAAGATTTATAGGGTCAACACTTTCCCATGTTAAATTCCCCTAGACCCTATAAATCTTTGACCCTGTTTAACATAGGAGACCCCCTAGACCCCCAGTACCCACCTATAACTACTTCAACCTATTCCTGTTTGTCAATACAAAAGATACAGGATTGTGCGGAGAACCTGGTTCATGTAATTAAGTGTCTTTCATAGTATGCTGGCGCGGGGGTGGGGGTACAATAAAGGCACACATATATGCAGGCCGATGAAAACAAGTCTGTGTCATGTTGCATAAAATTGCCTGCAAGTACAAATATTGTTTGCATACGAAGTAGAAGCCTGGAAACCAGGCATGCTTCTGAGAGTGCCACCTCCTTGGTGGCAATGCAGAGAAATACGTGACGGACAGGAGTACCTGCGCTTAGGGCATGAAGTATCAGGGCAATAACCCCCTGGACACCCCCACCCTTTCGACAATAGACCCCCTAGGTCATTAACACCATGAGACATTAACCTCGTGGACAGTAACGCCCATGACAAAAACTTATATGTATCAAGTATTGTAACATTTCTCTGTTGGCATAGTCCTGAACCAAAGGAACATCACGTGTATTGCAATCTTGGAGGGTCAGTTTGGTGCCCAGCGAACATCTGCGTAAAGCGGACTTGTTGCAATGACTTCTTTCTGTACAACGCACAAAAACTTCCAAATATTGGAATGACAGCAACCAATGCTGGTTTGAAAGCGCCTATGCCAGCCGTCAGCCGTATTATTGGTGCATGGAAGATCTGAGGTAGATCGATCAAACATGTTCCACATTGTGATATCAAAAATCGGTGTTCGCTCTCCACGGCTCTGTGGTCTACCGATTTACGTATCTTCAAAGTAGTCAAGGATTGGCCCTGTTTCTTGAGGAAGTTCCCAGACAACAGATTCAAAGGCGTCAATGACTAAAGCAACAGGCAAAAACGCACACTATCAGACGTACATGTAAAGCGAAATTTTCGTCACTTTGGTATTGCAGTTGGAGATGATACTCTTGAATTTTGCGATATATATATTCTGACTCAAATGAAAGAAGCAGCCTTTTACGGTGAGGTTTAGAAAAACGTCGTGAATGGCGTTAATCGCCACTCTTTCAAAGTCAGTCAGGGTGCTGATTGGATTGAGGTATGGTGACTTTGCACAAGTTGATGCAACATTTCATTGTTTGTTCTCTGCTGCTTATTCGGTAGCAGAATGTACGCACACGGTATGACACCAGCGGTTGTGAGCAGTTAATCCTTAGCCGGATTTGTTTTGCTCAACATTTTTGTACAGATAGGTGGTATTTGTCATTGGGTTTATTGTCTTAGGGGGTTAGTGACTGTAACAGAATTGAAACCGAGTGGGCCTTGGACTAAATGAATACAACAAATACAATGTATGTGAATGACGATATTTATGTAATGAGCGATATGTCTATGGCACGAAACAAAATAAACGAAACAAGCTACACAATATCAGACTCTTGCACAGACCATACACACATTCACAAAAAAAGAAAAGAAAAAAAATGTATATATATATATATAATGATAATGACGAGGATGGTGATAATGGCGATACAGTACTAAAAATAATAATGATGACGACGGTTCATATAACCGATATGCTATTGTACATACAACCATAATGACAAGTTATAAAAAAAAATATCACAGTTCCAACCCACGGCGGGTGCACTCTGGTTCAACTTCCTAGTTTCACTCTGGCTCAACTTCCCAGTTTCACACTGGATCAACTTCCTAGTTTCACTCTGGTCCAACTTTCCAATTTCACTCTGGTCCAACTTTCCAGTTTCACTCTGGTTGAACTTTCCAGTTTCACTCTGGTTCAACTTCCCAGTTTCACTCTGGTTCAACTTCCCAGTTTCACTATGGTTCAATTTCCCTTCCACCAGTTTCAGTTTCAAATAGATGAAACTGGTAGCGTATAATACAAAATAAGCTATCACACAAAATACTCAAATATATGTATATGAAATATACGTATGGTCCACTCAACAAATGCCTATAGTCCATTATATCAATATCCCTAATGAGTTATACAAAATACATTAAACCCGCACTCTACGTGTGACTTTCTACTCCGAGTCCTGCACGTGAAAAGGAATAAATTCTAACAGTGAATTGTCTGTTAAACGTGGTTATTTTCTCTATCGAAGCTTTATCAAATTTACGACAGTAAAAAAATAAGAATGTCACGAACACAATAAAAAGCATAAATGTACAAGGGAATCAAAGTTATCTTAACAGTTATCCCTTACCCCTATGGCTGTAGTTTTGTGGTTTCAAGACCGACACTCCGTGACAAGATCCAAGCGATGATGTACCGCTTGTAGTAAAACCCTACTATGTATACTATATAAAAAAACAAGACGTTCAAGACCCAAGGGTAAAGTACCCGTGCATGTCGAGAAACATGGACGTCACGCTGCGAACGACCTACAACGAGATGTACTCATTCAGTAACTATATGTCAAGGTAACAAAAACGAGCTACTCTAGTTAACGCTGTACGCGTTGACAAAGTCAAATATACATTGTCATCGTTTAATGCAAAACCGAATTATTTTCTTGCCTTATTCCGTGACAATAACCTAAGGGGTTATTGTCTTGGAGGAATGGTGGAGGGGGGGGGGGTCCATGGGGTTTATGTCGGGGGGGTTATTATCGGGGGGGGGGGGGGGGCTGAGTTGGGCTTAGAACTGGGCCTGACGCTAGTTTGCAGCTGTTGTCTGCTAAATATTCGAGAGTGTGCAAGATTCCAAATTGTTCCATTCCTTGCCATTAGATTAAAATGTACTGAGTCATGTATAAACCTATAAGGTTACTGGTGATTGGTTGTCAGATTATGACTACCAGGATGATGACGAACAATATGAAGACCAAAAATAAAAATAAAAATGTCAGAAAAGTAATACTCAAAATCAAAAATAATGGAATTATGTACCTCTCATTCCCAATAAGCTATATTCTTCTTGCTAATAATGTATATTTTAAAAATACTTATGTTATACTAAATGTAGTGGGCTCTTTGATTGAATGGTGAAAACAGGCTCACCGGGGTTGGTGCAAAACACTAGCTTCCAATCGGCTACCCCAGTTCCCAGGCTCACCGGGGTTTAAGCAAAAACACCTTCACTGCGGTATTATCAAAATACCCCTTTTACATCTACTCACAGCTAATTACACAGTTTGTCACTTATGTAGGAGTTGCGTGGTAATCGGCGCTGGTCGAGGGAACGGCTAAATATGTGTAAAGGGGATGATTAATTTCCTTTGCCATATCGAGTACAGATACGTGAGGAATCTGACCTCCAAACAATGAACTCCTGTCCACTGAAGAACAAGGCACTGTATTGTACTGGGTGTTAAGCTATATTGGCGTTGGACAGATGCACCCTGGATATGAGTGTATCAAATACGCAGATCGGTTTCCTTAACCCTATTTCAGAGAGACTGTTTGAACCAGGTATTGTGTTAGACTAAAGCAGCGAACTATGGGATGGAGGGTGCAGGTCTAGAGATTGAGTTCTGGGATCATACGGTTTATCAATAATGAGTAGCTTGTCTCAGACTATCACTACCTTTTACCCACATCTTCAGCTGCTTTCAGGTAGGATATAAGGATTTTCTCCTGTCGATCACTTCTTTTGAAAGGAATTTGTAATAATTTATTCAATAATACGTAGGTATTGGACGTAGTTACGGATTAAGTTTCTCTGCCATAAGTTTAGGTTCTATTAAGATTGCCCTTTTTGAGAAGTTGGGGGTAGTTGTCCTTAACTAAATTTGTTACTGGACTGGTATGTTTGTATCAAATTGCAAATTAAAAAAGTTATAGCCGTTTTAAAATGTGCACAAGCGTATTTGGACACTTTTTTTTTTTTTTTTTTTCTCGTCTTTTTTAGAGTCAAAGGTACAGATTCACAGCTTAAACACATGAAATATAATCTCATGATTGTAAATATAATAGAAGCAGTAAAAAGAAAGGAATAAAGAAACAAGAAAGAAAAAAGAACGAAAAAGAAAGGTACGAGAGGTCATATAAGTTTTCAATTCTCTTATTTCAATTACAGTTGCAAATTGACTCTAAATAAATTTAAAGTACTGGTATTAAAAGTATTTTTAAGTAGCAATAATACAATTTATTTTCCGTATTCTTTTTAGTTAATTTTATTCCTTTTTGCTCGTTTTTTGCTCCTTTTTGTTCCTTTTTTGGAATGTAGGCACTGCGTTTTAAGTATGGCACTATAGTTAATAGTTCTTAGATTTTATGTTTAATAATGATAATTATAACTAGTGTAAACAAAGTAAGCAATGTGTTTAACTTATATGAAAATACTTATTATGCCGTTTACTGACACAACGAGTAGAGGAACTAACAAAAATTGTAAGAATTGCTATTATCACGAATTACACGCTAATTTTGGCCCCTTTCAACGGATTGATTTTTGGAGGCTGCACTGAGCTTTTCTGCTATTTTCGGAAAGGAGCCCCCCCCCCCCCCTTCCCGCAATGATACTTTACCACCATCGTTTGGTTACTTGTTTATCAAAGTATCTTTTTTTGTGACTTTCATAAAAACAAAATTAAATTTTTTATTTTTATAAACTACACTGGATATTGACTGGAAGTCATCAGGAAAGTATACACTGATCAGGGAGGAGAGGTGACTACCACCGTATACTTCTGCTTTCCCAGTCGCCCTCTGTGAACGCAGGTCGCTGTTATAGCAACGATACGTCATCGCTCTTGCAGGTAAATATGGCGTTACCCTACAAATTTCATATTACAGCAACGACCCGAAGAAATGCTTTTTTTTTTTTTTTTTTTTTTTAAACTACAGTACTTATGTAACAAATAGTCATGAACCTAATATAGACATTATTTACAAGATGTACAGTGAACACGTCAATTACATCGGTATAAAGAAATGCCACAACTATTACAATACCAACCATTGTTTGTCCATGTTTTTTCTACATGGAGTGTCCATGTCTTCCTTGGTCATGAAACACTGACCACCACAGACAGACTCAGATTACATTTTTTATCCATGCCCCCCCCCCCCCCCAAAAAAAAAAACAAAAAAAAAACAAAACAACAACAACAACAAAAAAACATGACATTTAAGGAGAAGAACTAGTCATTTGCAGAATGTTAAAAATGTTCTGTCAATAAACTTGTCTAAACCGTGACACTGAAACAGGGATAAATCATAAAAAGTAAACATAGTCAAACATAAACCATTTCATGCATGCAACATGGATAATAATTAAAAACTACACTCATCATGCAACTCTGAAACATAAACCATTACAGTAAACATAGTCATGATGCATAGCTACTTTTGACTGAGCAACTGCAATGCATAGCTACTTTTTACTAAGTAACTGCAATTTAACGAAGTTTTAATTAGTTTCTTGTAGGCAGTCGAGTGCAAAAGGACACACTATAATCAAATTCCTTGTAGTAACTGAGAGTATTAAAGTGATATTAACTCTTCTATGCGAGTCAATATTTGCGAAAGCTATAATAATGTGACCTAGTTTCTTCAAATGCACGTTAAGACGTTTCGAAACAAGTTTGCAAAATGTTATGTCATCATTTGTTTACATACGGAATTAAAACAATGCGGATTATGTAAAAATACCCTTATCATTCAACTGTTCTAAATAGGGAAAACTGGGGATTTCACTTAGTTTCACCAGGAAGATCGAACATACTAGCATTTGTGAGAGTATACCGAGGTAATGTTTTCAACATTTACATAGTTTTACCTACTGTATCAGCTATGATATATATTTATAATTTGTACTATGAAACCATTTGAGTTATTACATAACCATAACTGATGTTACTTTGTAAGCATATCCCATTCTCTGTACTAAACTGTAACACGGAAGTGATGTTCCATGTATATCAAATAGTGACGTATGTTTCTAAAGGTGAATTGAGTGTCTATATATATGGGTTCATTTATGTCTTAAAGCTATTGTTTATTACTCCTGGGACAGCTATGAAGCTTTAAAAGCTTCTTTTGTTAGGTGTATTGTTAGATTTTATTTCTCAAGTTGAATTCATGCTGATTTAAAATTAAAAGTTACATATTATATCCTCAGCCTCTTCTTCCTTCCCTCCTTCTTCTGTCATGATCATTGTCAACATATGAACAACAACAGCAATTACAGTACCGACTATGATTGTCTCTTAAATAAAAGAACTGTTTTAATATATAGCTAATTTTAATTATAAATACATAATCAGATGGCATTAAAAATATCAGGAGACTCACACAATAACTGAATTTAAGACGATTGTCAAGACTTGTGTTTTGAAGTTAGAGTTACTTTGGAAATTTGTGCTAGGGACAAACTAGAGCCACTTCCTTGACAAATTTAAACGTTTTTATTATATAATATCTCAACCCCATCCAACACTCTTCATCCCTCCCTTCGAGACACTGACAGACCCCAATTAGCGTCCGCAGGGATTTTTCGGGGGGGGGGGGGGGGCCAAAGGGACCAGACTTACAGCTATATATATATATATATATATATATATATATATATATATATATATATATATATATATATATACACAATGGATTTTTAACAAATGGAGGCAACTGACCTTCCCCCTTGCCCCCCCTGCGGACGCCCATAGACACCCCCTTTTCCCCATCACGAGATTGTGACACATGGGTCATACACATGGATCATAACCCCAAAATTGGTTTTATGGCATGTCTTTCTGCAATACTATGACATGTCTAAAGTTTGGTATAAAATTCAACTACCTGCACCCCACCAAGAACGAATTCATTTTTTTAAATATATGCAGCTGTAAATGACATTTGTGTACGGTTCACTCACCCCCTCCTCTCTCTCTCTCTCTCTCTCACACACACACACAGACACACACACACATCGCCAGGGGAAGGTCAGAGAAGCAAGCTAAGATCATACCCTGGGATAGTTATTATATCGACAAGATAACGACATGATTTCATGAATTTCCAGTAGACCCCTAGTAGTTTCAGGGGTCTAAACGCAACTAGCAGCGGCGAAAGAGTAATACTAAGTTCACATCAAGACCGAACAGAAAATACAAAGTTAAGCGTACTCTTTAAGTTTGGCATGAGGTCATTGTTTCTCCTTTATTTTCAATGACCTTAAGACAGCGGACTTTTCGATGAAAAACGAGGGGTATTAAATTGGACTTCTCCGTATGTCCATTCGTACGCCAGTCACACATTCACATTCTTTCCAGCTCAATAAACCTGCCTAATCGTGTTAGAATTGAACCGAAGTTCAGAAGCGGGTGGTATGTAGGATTCACTTTCTCCGTCTCTCCGTGTTTGCGTTCGTCATTCAGTCCCTCAGAATCATAGCCGTAGGTGTTTTGGTGCTATTTATACACGTTTGTTTGGTTCTTTGCGTTTTTAAGAGAGTGATTGAACTCTGGATGTACGTGTCGAGTGAACACTGAAGACACATCTTGACTAGTAGGTATGATCTGCTGCAACACACACACACACACACACACACACACGTACACATGTGCGCGCAGTAAACACACGAGCAAATGCTGTATGCAGATGATGTAAACTGTATTACTGAATTCGCTTTTTATTGATAAAGACATCATATTTTAAACTCTAAAGACATAAAATGACAATATGTTTGTCTTAATTAAAAACATTGCAAAACTATCTCGTGCATAGGTTAAATTTGACGAAAAAAATATGTATGCAATTTTTCCGAATACTAATGGGGGTGGATCCATACGGGTTAGAGCCTGTAGGTGAAAACCAGTAGGTGAAAACATTTGGATTACTCGGACTTTATCAACAGCCTTGAGTGAAATTGTCAACTCTGCTTATTTTCAGAGTATATTTGCAACAAAGTTCATTAAATCGGGGAGACAAGGTTCTGAGGCTTTTATATAAGAGATTTCACCAAAAGCAAAAAGCAGCGTAGTTGCATAATTGTATTTGTCACTGAATTTAGTGGAGCTTAAAGGATACATACGAAGTTAATCACTTGAAATGAAGGAACATCGACCTTTTATGATTTTATGGATGGGGTTAAAAATCAATGGTTTCATATCATACAAAAATAATTAATCACCAACATGAATTCTAATTTAGGATCACACTAAAATAATCAAGAATATACAAAATTCATTTAGTGTGATGATGAGATCGAATATAGAGAGGATATTTGCTTGAAACGAGTGAATAACGGATATATTTCATCGAGTGGGTGAAAAACTCAGTATTTTCACGAGTGGCGAAGCCACGAGTGAAAATACTTAAGTTTTTCACCCACTCGATGAAATATATCCGTTATTCACTCAGAGAAAGCAAATATTCTTTTTATTTTATGCTCAAGCGTATTGTCTAGCAATTTGTATACGACACTGAAGTAGCTGATTTCTTACTGCATCCCGCGCGATAATGTCAGCGGTTTGCCGTTTATGTTTTGCTCTGTTTTGTGTATATTTGCACATAAAATATCAGAAGTTACATAATGCTTCTTCCCAATTCAAGGTAAAATATCAGATAAAAAGAAAATGAAACCCAAAAAAAATTGTGTTTGTTGCTGGATTTGAACCCGGTTCTCTGGGATGCGAAATGGCCATCTACACCACTACACCTCGCGAGCTATTGACTGGTAGTGAAAAAATATCATGATATTTTTTCACTGCAGTGAAATATCAGAGAAAATATCAGAAGTTACATAATGCTTCTTCCCAATTCAAAGTAAAATATCAGATAAAAAGAAAATGAAACCCAAAAAAAGTTGTGTTTGTTGCTGGATTTGAACCCGGTTCTCTGGGATGCGAAATTGCCATCTACACCACTACACCACGCGAGCTATTGACTGGTAGTGAAAAAATATCATGATATTTTTTCACTGCAGTGAAATATCACAATCATATCACTCGGAAAATCCAGTATTTCACTGCCTAGCATAAAATAAAGAGAGGATATTTGCTTTCTCCGAGTGAATAACGGATATATTTCATATATCCGTTATTCACTCGGAGAAAGCAAATATTCTTTTTATTTTATGCTCAAGCGTATTGTCTAGCAATTTGTATACGACACTGAAGTAGCTGATTTCTTACTGCATCCCGCGCGATAATGTCAGCGGTTTGCCGTTTATGTTTTGCTCTGTTTTGTGTATATTTGCACATAAAATATCAGAAGTTACATAATGCTTCTTCCCAATTCAAGGTAAAATATCAGATAAAAAGAAAATGAAACCCAAAAAAAATTGTGCCTGTTGCTGGATTTGAACCCGGTTCACCGGGATGCGAAGTGGCCATCGATACCACTACACCACGCGAGCTATTAACTTGTAGTGAAAAAATATCATGATATTTTGTCACTGCAGTGAAATATCACAATTATATCACTCGGAAAATCCAGTATTTCACTGCCTAGCATAAAATAAAAAGTCTTCTTCTATAATAAATCAGGTTGATATTAAATTAGTCAAAGGTGATAGTAGAATCTAAGTTGGTATCACTCAAAAATATTTGGTCATTGGACAAAATAAATTGATGGTTATACAGAAATCGAATTTAGAGTCACTCTTTAAATGATGTTTCAACCTTAATCGTAGCCACAAAGGAATTTAGTGTGACCCGAGTTTTCATTTAGTGTGATTCTAAATTCTTGATTGTCAACCTTGGCCCTAAATGATATCAGGCAGCCAGTCAGAAATTCGTTACATTATCTTGTTCAAATGATTTAAGCGTGCATTGTCTTATAGTATGAAATAACCAAACCGCTTTTTCTTTGGAAAAGATGTTTACTGTACAGTCTAATAAGAATAATAATATCGAATGTTTACAGTAATCCATGTTCAAGGTCCATAATCAGAGATTTGTATTTGCGCCGATATCAATTTTCGTGGCATTATATATGTATATATAAGATTGCCATGCATGGTGGTTAGGGAAAGCCACAACTACAAGACGATTATTTCAATTCTCGGTGCAAATAAAGCACTGTCACAGTAACGTTACGGATCATTTTGCTGCATGACTGGTACCCACTCTCGTCCCCCCCCCCCTCCAAAGCAACAACAATAATAACAACTGAGATGCTGAAATTATTGTCAAAATAAGTGAACACATTCGGTCGTTCAGCTGATTAAAATATACAAAGCTTGCTGTTAAAAATTCAGTTTTAAGGACTGAAAATTTTATTCCATTTTGAACTCTGATCATTGCTTATTAGCATTATTTATTGGTAATCACCTTGTTGTGCATTTGCCAACCAGAGCGGTGTCGCTGTGATGTAATTTGTTTATAAGCACAATTAACTTTAGGAGGAAATGCAGTAATGTTTCTGTTTCTGCTCGTTACTTCCAACAATCATGAGTAAGACTAGAAGGCCTAAGTCTAGGGACATTATACTTATTATATTGTGGATATTTTGTGATTTGTCATTTCAGTCCATTCGTTAGTTTGTATGTCCGTCTGTCAGCTTGTCCGTCTGGGTGACAGTGCGTCCGTCTGTTTGTCACTACATTTTCCGATTGAGGAAGGGTGGTGAAGCCACCCATAGCAGCAGACACATGGGTTCGAGGCAAGTAGAATATCTCCAAAACGGCCTGGATGGCAACTATTTTGAATTACATCAAGCTGTTTAGTACACAATGTGTTTCAAAATTATCACGCAGGGAAAGGACTTGCGTTTGCACTGTGAACATCACTTTGTGTTAGAAATGACCCTCTGACGTGAAAAATGCATGTATACATTTGGGGTTGGGGTGTATACATTTCTTTTGCTATGAACTTCCGTTGACGTGTCAGGTCAAGTGATAGTCCGAGTTTCCTCTGATCCTTCACACCCCATTTTTGATATTTTGACATTTATGTTGGGGTGTGGGGTCAGAGCCCATTGCCTATCGAAAAGTTGGAATTCGCCGCCACCGCGCGGTAGCGGCATAGGGTAGCTGCTTACTACCGGGCCTAGCGAACTTAAACGACCTTACATCGATCCATACCTGCATGAAATCGATAGGAATATGATTTATCTTCTCAGAAATTGCGAGTATGACATTCGTTTTGTCTTTAATCCGCTGACAGACGAGACGAAACTGCAGCGTTGATGAAATTTGACCTGGTACACGTCATTAGCATTGCTAGTCACGTGACTACCCTAATCTCGCAACCTACATGTCCTGGACATCAGAGGTCAAATAGTCACGTGATATCAACAATAAACCCCTTTCCAATATTGTTTTACAAAAAATTCGAAAACATTAAATGAAAGTCACGTAATGTTTGTAAAAAAACGAAAGGACACACAATTCTCAACATATTTATTCCGAGAACAACTACCAGAAACCTGTTGCTGTCACAGTAACCTGGAGAAAGCCAGATTCATCAAGCACAGAGCCCATTGTCAACGTGGTAGTCACGTGATACAAACAAAAACATCAGCTTCTGTAATATTTCTAGTGGGTTTCCAGTCATTGGCGGAAAGGCCCTAGCGAGTTCCGATTGATTTAACTCGTGTACTATATTACTCTCGCTAGGCTAAGTCACCAAGCAATATTAAATGAGACACTCGATTTCACTGGTCAAGGGACATAATAAAATAAAATATAAATATTGTTCGTTGAAAAACAGCGTCAAACTTACGGCAGTCATAAATGAAGGGTCCCCAATTGAATACATAAATTGAATCACATGACAACAGTGTTATTTAGATTCATGACATCAGGAGTGTACTGGGTAAGCAACTCGGCCCTGGACTTATCTGCCAGGACAGGCCTGGGGTTTTGCTCACACCAGTAAAACACCGGTAAAAACGGATTTTTTTGACGGCCCACCGGCCCACCGATGCGGCGGTCTGCCGGGACAGGCCCGGGGTTTTGCTCACACCAGTAAAACACCGGTAAAAACAGATTTTTTTGCGGCGGCCCACCGGGATTTGTCCCGGTATGCCCAATGGCCAGTACACCACTGCATGACACCATGTAAGGCAAAGGCAGATCAGTACCAGAAAATTGGAGAACCCTCTCACTAACTTGGATCACCCGGGAAGCTTCGGCTATCATTGCTGTGCAATGGATATCCAAATTCTCTCTGCAGATACAGTCTAGAGAGACAGAAAATAACCCGATATTTCTCATACTCCACACAGTGGGTTACCTTCCTGACATTTGTTTATAACGCCATTTAGGGAGTAGTTATTGTTCAGTTTCATATTTTGCACAAGGTTAAATTTTAAAGAAAACTTGATTTTTGACATTGGACCTATGCTATATAAAGAAGAATCCGGGAATATTTATGTTGACATGAATTACTTTTATTTAAGTTGAGTATGATTGCGACATGTTTCCCATGGGAAATTATACTCATGTAGTGAGCAACCAGTTTTAGAAAGCAAAAATGTTTACCAATTTGTTTTAATGAAATACAAGAAGTTTATACGGTCAGATTTTATTCAAATTTCGTCTACAGAAAGGCAAATTAAGGTACTTAAATCTCAATACGACTGTAGATGTATGAAAATTCATGTGTAGATGTAGGAAAACTCATGTGTAGATGTAGGAAAATTCATGTGTAGATGTAGGAAAATTCATGTGTAGGTGTATGAAAATTCATGTGTAGGTGTATGAAAATTCGTTTGTCATAACAGAAGCAGTGCTAAAGTGCAGAATTTTGGCTAGTTAAGCATTTTCGCCAGTTCACAAGCTGGATTCAAACTGGTGCAGAATAAATTTGATTAAAAAATACAACAAATCACCAGATATACATTTATAGAGAATTTTATTTTGGATCGTATGAGATGAAAAAGGTCTCAGTTTTTGCCGTTTTCACCGGAAGTTAGAATTGCAAGGAGACGAAATAAGAGTCAGAAACTGAAATTTGGTGAAAAATGTGGAGCGTAACCAGAGTACGTCCGTTTTGTTTTTGTGTAACCGTTGCTCTGATTAGATGTTATTTGTGGTTACCTCCAAGTCCGTCGCAGCATATAGAACTGGTTAGAGCTTTAAACATGAACATTCATTAACTTTCCGAATATCAAAAGGCTTTATTGTTTTGCTACCTGAGAAAAAAAATGTGAATGAGGTTTTACTATTTCTATTGTTTTCCTTACATGCAAGTTTTCTAGAGATTAGGTTTTCCAGGTTTGTACTCCTTCCCTTCAGATATTTCCTGTTGGGTGGGTTTCCTTGCTTTCTTCCCTAATTTAGTTTTGAGTCGTCATTGACCTTTGCTCTAAAGGTTATTTTAAAGTGTCTAAATTTTCTCTAGTTCCTTTTACTATTACGTTCATGTTTTACGTGTTTATTGTTATGTTTCGTATCTTGTTTGTATTGAAACGGGGCATATAATGATCAAATTTTCCAAGTTTTTATATCATGAAGCTGCAAGCTTGTTTTATTGTATTTTGCGCGTGTCTTTTTATCTTTCGCTCTTCTCTCTTTCCTGTTAGTTATAAATATATAGAGTTGTTATATTATTATATTCAGATTATTATTATTATTATTATTATTATTTTATATATATATATATATATATATATATATTAGTATACGTGATTATTTACAGTTTATTTCAATTGTAAGGTTAATGTTTCAATAAATTTGTGGTTTTCAGTCCTTCTTTCTCGTGGTGGTGCTTTTTCTGTGAAACTAGTCTATACTATTCTTCGTGTAGTGGCGTATCCTCTTCGTCTTGCTCTTGAATTTGTGTTTCTGGTTGTACTTTTGTCTTGGATTTCTTGTGATTGAAATTTTTCATACTATGTTTGATGAAGCGGCGTTGTGTTTATCCGTTGTGTCTTGGTTTTTTCTCCGTTTGGCAAATTTGTTTGTTCTTTTTTTTGTTATATATTGGACCTGTTTTCTTCCTTTTTTCTCCTGTGCTTCTTCAATTTCCTGGTATTTGTGGCGGCAGTCCTCCGGTTGGAGCTTTTTCCCTAAATTGTGCTGTTTCATTTATTTTTTTTGTAATTTTTTTTTTTACTTTAATATTTTTTTTTTTTTATTTTGGTGCAGAGTTTTCTCGATAATATCCCTCCCAGATGTTTCTGTTATTTCTCCGGCTTAAAAATAATCTCCGGCTTGGGTTCTCCCAGTCAGTTGTAGAGTTTCTTCTCTTTTTGAGTTGTTGTTTTGGTTTGTTTCTGTTTCGGGTCCCTCTTCTTGGGTTTCTGGTGTGGTTGGTACACTATTTTCTTTTTTCTTTGGCTTGCAGTGTCTCAGGTCATGTCCCTTGAGATGCACTTCTTTCATTTCCTATCGTAGATTCTCGGTACCATGATATTACTAGAAATCTGTAGATGTAAACGAAGGTTGTAAATTTTGATTCTCTTTCTTTTGGGTGTTTACAGTATTCTTGCTCCTGTCTGGATTACCGGATAGTTCGAGTACGTAAACATTTGGTATGCCTTGATCTGGGTTTAAATTTCTGTTCCAATCTTTCCATGTAGCTTCAATATGGATTTCTATTGGGATTCCTGTTAGGCAGACATCTACATATTTGACGATTATTTCCCTTGTTATTGGTGGTGGATATGTAACTGGGGCGTTTTTCCCTTTGTTTATATAGCGTCTTTGTCCAGTAGCTGTTCCTCTCCCTTTGGGTGTAATATGTATATTTCTTTTCCTGTGTTGCTTAGAGCCTGAATCTTGTCCATATCTATTCCATTTGCGTACAGGGGGGTTAGTATGTCTCCACGGGTTGGTCTCTGGTCTGCCTCAAATGCCGATAGGTCAATTCCGTGCATTCCCGTGCGCCGGCTGGCCACGAGGAGCTTGAGGCTGATGTTTTGAAGAAATTTGTTAGTACTGGCATTTTTCTGGATATTGTAGGTATGAAGTATTTGCTATTTTCCTTTTAGTTCTGAAACACACGTTTTCACTTAAATATTTTCCAAATGTTCACTGTTCTGTTCTGCAACACACGTTCTCACTGCAATGTTTTCCAAATGTTCAATGATCAAATTATGTTTATATTCTTTATCTTCATTGTTCAATTATTTGCATTGTTTCTGCAATAATTTAGTGTTTTACACACAATTCTCTTGTTTAGTCTTCCATTCTAGTGTCTAGGACTCTGATTGGATGCATGCAAAAACGTTTTTATTATGACGTCATAATGCGTACCCATACATTATACACAGAGCTTTATATAGACGGGGAAAAAGAAGCAACAGACGGCAATATTGTAACAGTGGTCGACTTTAAATTTAATTTCAAACGAAATTAATTAAATCACTATGGTCAGAGTTCAATAACATGTTTTTTTTTTTTTTTTTTTTTTACAGCAATAAAACAAAAGTTTTGACAATAATCTGTTTTTGAGTAAGGAAGTTAATCTCTTTTATGAGAAGATTACCAAAGGAAAGTAAATATGTCTAGAATACATTGATTAGACATTCCTTTTAAAAACCAATATGGCGGAAGGACCGTTAACGTCTTGCTCCGTCTGCGAGAACGCGTTTTGGATAGTCTAAGGCAAAGGCGTGATGAGCAAGGCATCCGAATATATTTAAGAGTCATTTCACTACACTTTTATACAGTCTCTTCAAATAGAAGCAGTAATTTATATCATGCGATAAACAGAATGTTACATTTGTGCTCAGTTCAAATGACAATTTAAGACTATGCCAGGTGAAGCGGTAGCGGAAAGGGAGATAATAGGTGTTTTCTTTATTGTACAACTGAATCGGAAACGAATTTACGGTTTTGACATACACATATATCCCAAATACGAAAAAAATGGAAATGGTACCTGAGGGGACATGTGCAATAATGATATTAAGTAAACATTAAAAAACAATTAAATTTCTTATGAGTAGCATGATGAAATAGTATCGGTTAAACATTAGGTGTTACCTATTTGTAGAAAATGGAAATTTCCAGGCTAGTTTCGATTTCATACTTCGCAGATGGGTTGCTTCCATCGAAGTAATTTTTATCATATTACAAAATTGTTTGACTAATTTTGTATACTTATTATTTTATTCCTACATGTAAAATTGTCAATAGTTGTGCAATCAAATTTGTTGCACTTGCAGGGCCGGCGCAAGGGTATTTGGCGCCCTAGGCAAAATGAATATTGTACATTTATTCTTTCCTTCTGTTTTTCTCTTTCTATTTTAGACGCTTATTATCTTCTATTTGACGCTATTTCTCTTTCTTTTTTATTCATTCAGTTTTTTGCCGCTTCCAAATTTTGCCGCCCTTGGCGACCGCCTAGTTTGTCTAGGCGGTCGCTTAGGGCGGCAAAATTTGGGAGCGGTTAAACCGGCCGTCTGCACTTGAATTATTGAGTGTTTTGGTGTTAAGCCAGCATGGGAATTCTTTTATAAATCCTGTGAATTTTTGTAATACTCGTGGCCAATACTGAGCAGATATGCAAAGAGATATACTGGTCCATATGCGTGAGGATTATAGATGAATACAAAGTTTGCACTGTGCATCTCAACGTTGAGCTATTGCACTATCGAAAACACGCGATTAAATCTGGAGAAATAAGTAGAAATGTAATCTCCTTGAAGATTTATGTATACGGTAGATATACTTGAGAGAACAAAATTGCGAGGTTTTCTAGGTGCCTTTACAAGTGGTAAATACTAATTTACGATTTTCGCATTAGGACCGTGACGGGTCTCGGCTATAGGAAAGTGGCACACAACCGATGATTGTATCGCATCGATTGTAATGTGTAAAACACTGACACCTACTGCCCAAAGCATTGTCCTACTGACGAGCAACCATAGTTACTGACCAATACCCAGTTTACTGACTAACACACCATCTTACTGACCTGCACCCACACAGTAACAACCATACCTACTGACCAACACATATACCTACTAACAGACAGAGGTGTGAGGGCTGCATCTAAAATAATTGAGTTAAATACAAACCAAGCGCCTATAATCAAAACTAAAACCCTACTACCCTATAACTCTACAATCCCTTACAACTCTTATAAACAAAACTTTCAAAATCTTACATCCCTGCAACCCCAATAACTTTATGGACCCAAAGTTGAGTGCAAAGGACAAGAGTAGAAATGCTCACACACAAACATGCTATCATACTTATATAACATCACCCATTAAAAAGACAGAAGAATGGAGAGGGGTTTAAGTTTTGTATGGAAGTTAAACAATTGACAGCTAGATTCATGGATAGACCAACAAACATATAAAACAGAAAACAGAGATTTTTCGTGCAATATTTTGAGTGGTATTTCTGTTTCTGAGAGATAATAATTATTTTAACAAGTCGTTGAACGGGGAAGTCCATGTTTAATAGTCTAGGATCACTTCTCTCAGACTGTTGATTTCAAGGGTATTATCGAATTCTGCACACAAGATCACATTCTTGAGGGCGAGTTCAAACTGAAGTTCCACACGGAGTTGACCTGATTTTATAGGGTAAAAAATGTCCCTTGCCACTGCCATGATCTAGAGTGAAATCAAATCCCCACTTACAATACCCTCCTGCATAATCGTCATACGAAATGCCATAGGTGATGGTGGACCCTAATTGCCCTGTGTCTTCAAAAACCGAGTCAAGTAAGATCTCATGTGATTTTTCTGGGCAAGTTTAGTTCAAGAGATCTGGTAAATAACGTCTGACCGTCTCTGGTCACTTCTATCTTAGAAACTTTGAAGTGTTGGAACTGGAAAGGTTTTGATCAATAGTTCCACTGAGGGTAACATTGCTGACGATACAAATAAACACACGTTTAGGGAGCTGACCCAGGCGGACATGATCTTTGATCTTGGATCGGAATCCAGAATCAGTGGTGAAGGTTTTGACTTCCACTCGTATAGGATAATTGGCTGTGCTTCCGATCAGAGTATGACTGATGCCGTTTCCTACTATAGGTAAGACTTCCGCACATCGTACATATAGTCTGGGTTCTTTGATATTGGTTTTAGCTTTTGTTTGGCAATAATTAGGAGTAAAATCTCTGGGTTGGCCCTGTAAAAGGCCGCTGGTTTGTTAACAAAAGATTGTTAACACTGGTGACACCATCTCACTGTTCTTCGTCGAAGCTTTTCCTCACTGCAGGTCCATTCACAGTATCTGTGATCCCTGTGACTGCCCATACTGTCTTGATATACATGAGGTAGTCTGGATCAAACAACATGCTGGAAATGATAGTAGATGACTCGACGTTGGTCCACATCTTCATTTGTCTTGAGAACAGATGACACAATGGGTGAACGCACACCTATATATAGACTAGGACCGGATTGAAACTGAACTAGAGTCTCCACCAATCAGAACATGTGTGAGATAATTCAGCCAAGGAGTGTCCGCTATCCACCAATAAGAACGCAAGAGGTAGTGTGATGTCACTTTCCGTACATATACCCTATAGCGTTTCTACGATTCACAAGCGCGGAACAGTGCAAGTATAGTACACATATAATAGTTGAATTCAAGAAGATTTTGTAATGGGGTGCACCTGCAGTGGATGCTTATACCCGGAGTGACAGAACTACTACTGCTGCTGTGGCTAGTATAATTCCACCGATGGCCTCTTCTATTCCAGAGAATGGCTTGGATTTGGATTGACTTTATGCGATTTCTTATCATCGCATGAAGTTTTGACGGTACCATCTCCTCCCTCTTCTCCTGCATTACGACCATCCCTACCAGAATATGATGATTTTAAAAAGAAACAGAAGGAAGATCTAGATACCATTTTACAACGCTAAAAGAAGAAGAAGAAGATACTTTTGTACATAAACAAGAAGAGGAAAAGAGGAAGCAACTACAGGAGATGAAAACCACGAACAGTAAACACATTGAAGGGTGTAAAAACAGAACTGTTAATGTGTTATAGGGCATTTTGACAAAGCTAAAACAACCGAGAGCAATATATAAAACGTATTTGGGTCATATTCAAGAGAAAGAGACCTTCACAAATAATTATATACCTTTCATGACATCTACTACATTGACTACCACTGAGAGGCCAGCAACGGCAGGAACTAATACCACCACAGCAGCAGCTAAACTTGCACATGGAAAAGGTTTAAGGCAGTTGAAGCTGATATTGAAAAGTCCATAACTTATTTTGTTCAAACTCAACGGCCCTTTTTTAGGGCCACCCAGATCTCTCAAAGATGCTGCCTAATCAGAAAAACAAATGCCTCCACAAAATATGTGTGTTTGTGTATGTGTCAATATCCTATGAATACTAATTAAAAAAAACGAATAAAAACATGGACACACTTACGTTTTGGTATACTAGTATTCCCGTGAGTATGAATCACACTGAAATTTCAAACAAATCACAACATGTCCTTTTTTTCTTCTGAGGAATGTCTTGCTTTTTGAATTTTTTTGTCGGAGTGGGTTCTTCTGGTGCTTCTTCTGCGTCTGAGATATTCTCCTTTTGCTCTTCCTTTACTTTCTTTTTCAATGTCTTAGATTGAGTACGTTTTTCTTCTGCGTCTGAAAGGTCTTCGAGTTTCTCTTATTTCCCTTTCTTTGGGCGTTTTGGACACTCTGAAGACCAATGTCCTTTTTCTTGACAATGATAACATATATCTTTACTTTTTCGCTGGACCTGACTTTTCCTTTCTTTAAGGTTTCTTTTCTTTGACGTTGTGGATATTAGGTAGCCCAATGTCCTTTCTCTGGAAAGACATATCAGGTATCTTCACTTTTATCTCGAGAGAAATAGTCTTGAGTCTCGCCATAAGTCTTGTTGAATGTGTGTTTTTGAATCACTCCCTGTACATCTATGACTAGAAGTCTCGTCGGGTTGCTCTTCCATCTTCACAAGTTGGAACTGAATGAGAGTATTCGGTTACAAAGCGATTATATATATATTGCGAGGACACTTATCCTAGTTGAATCAAATGTGAATCGTTTGCCGTCATGAAACAATCACGCCAATCCATGGAGAAACCAGAAGCAAAGCGACGACGATGTTCTCTGTCACATAACACTGGTCAAGAAGTTTTGACAGAAGTTGACCATAGCGATTTTGAAGAGGAAATGATTGATCCATATCAAACATAATCCTCTTCCTCCTCCCCACGACCGAGAGAGTCAAGATCGTCCAAGAAAGAAAGTCGTTCTGACGCCCCTGAGGATTATTTGCACATTTAACAGATAACAAAGTGACGTTCAGAAAATTTACAACGATATCTTACACTTGCGCGGTCAAGCTTAAAGAGTTCAAGTCCCAAGACGCTGCAGATAAACAGCTGCATGTATCGTTTGCGACTTTCTACCACTTCACTCTGAATAGGACAAATATATTTGAACCAAAGGTATCTGAATGCTATAAAATGACTGAAATTGAATAATGTTGTTATATAGTCGGAAACAGAGGGTTTTTTATTTGCGCCAAACACGTGATAAGACTATTCTCCGAACACGTTATAAGTCTCGCGATGCCACGACTTTTACAATTGGTGTAGCATCGAATTTCATGAGAGGAAGTCAATACAACTATTCAAAACATATAGGATTACCAAGTGTTTTTAAAAGAAGATTTCACAAGACGATACGACTCCTCTGAACTGGGGACGATGCGTCGTGTGTGTTTTAATGACAGAATTTCTTGGATTTCGTTTACCGGCAGACTCTGGGGCTAGCTCCCAAAAGTTTGTTTTTTGGCAACGTCAGCAATGCTGCCATCAACGGAACTATTCCAGTTCCAACACTTCAACGTTTCTAACATAGATGTGACTTGAGACGGCCAGACATTATTTACCAGACCTTTTGAGCCAAAAGTTGCCCAGAATAATTACTTGAGATCTTACTTGACTCTGTTTGAAACCTGAAGCCACAGTACAATTAGGGACCACCATCACCTATGGCATTTTGGATGACGATTATGCAGAATGGTATTGTATATGGGGATTTGATTTCACTCCAGATCAAGGCAGTGGTGAGGGACATTTGTACCCTTTAGAATCAGCTGAAACTTCAGTTTGCACTCACCCTCGAGAACTCAGTCAACGTGATCTTGTATGCGGAATTCGATAATACCCTTGAAATCAACAGTCTGAGAGAAGTGATCCTAGACTCTTAAACATAGAACATATTAAACACATAACACGAAGCCATGGACATAGGTGAGGATGATGTTTTCCATCCAGAACAGGAACTACAGCAGTGACAGACACAATATCAAAGAAACAGTAGTGATGTCACGATGGCCAGGACAAGCACAACACTTGGTCTTCTGTTTTGCTCACCACTTGGCTAAAACAATGACACTAGAGAACATTGTTATTGTTGTCATATCGATCATCCGAGTCAAAAACAACAGGACCACTTTTTAATGATGAGTCAAGAAGAAAAGTTAGAAGATTATCTGGAAGAAGTATGGACTCTCATCCCAGAAGAGATACTGTTGAAAGAATGGTATAAATACTTGATAGACCATTCGATACCTCCATTGACTCCCTTGGAGACGAACCGCATCGTGCTCTCTTGTAGAAGATTACCGAGACTTCCCGTTCATCGACTTACTTGACATACATTTTAAAGAAAAAGTAAAGTGTGAAATCATTGCTGATCATTACGTGTGAGAAAAAACGAAAATGAATGCATGGAAACTTAATTACCTCCTGACCCTCAGTTCGTACACAGCTCCCTGGAATCAAGAGGTGTGTGATAAAGATGAACTTCTCACTGAAAACCTAAAGACGTTTGAAGTTATGTCAAGACGGACGACAGACATCTACCAGGAACCCATAGGGTGGCCGTTTATTTTCCCAAACGACCACATTTGCAATATTTTGATTACTATGTATTGCCTCCTATCGAAGACTATGCCACAGACCTTATGAGAAGAAATGCTGTATCCACTCAGTTCAACAATGTGAGATTACAAGAATATGATTCCATGGTGTATGGACAATGTTGCGTTATATTTTCCTCATCAACGAAGTCTTGGATTTCCATGAGAATAATGTTGGACGTGGTTTCCGTAGAAACGTTGCAAAAATTAAAATGTAGTTTAGTGATTATTATGGCTATCCTGTTTTCTTTAGCTTAGAAACGTAGTGTCCATAAAGGGCAAAATGACACTGTTCTAGATCATTGGAGTTCAAATCTTACTACCCAACATCATCAACAGTGTCAATACGTTCATGTTTAACATTTCTTGTGTTTGTATTTGTCATTGTACATGAAGAGGAGAGACTGCCCTAATCCTTACTTTCCATTTCTTTGTTACACTGAGTGAGTGATGCGGGGATTATTAAAATAATGTTGATTTTGAAAAATGGTTTTGGTTGGTTTGTAATTGTTAAAAAAAATCTTTGACATGCTCTTTAATTTTCTCTCTGTCAATCTTTTCTGTGATTTGTTTTCCCCAAGGAGTATGTTTTATTTCACGCTCGCGTACCAAAACGTAGGGATATTTTCCTTCACGTCAGCGCTTAAAGCATATAAAGTGGTGTTTTCACCAGTCTTGCCAAAAAAAATTGGAGAAATATGTACACTATGCACGCAAAATTCAAAACTGAATGCGGAATTAAATCAACAAATTTGCAACTCGAAAGAATTGTCATAATTAAATATGTCGTTAACACATTATTGGGTTTAGGGACAGCCCGACTTAGCTAACTGGGCAGAATTTGATCATGTACGTTCATGGCGTTTCCGTTCTCCGTCACGCTTCTCGCCTCCCTTGCCTAGTCCGTGCTGGCTGCCACTCCAGACATGAACAGCTTAATCACTTAAGTGCGCTTCGCGCACACCTGCATACCTGTAAACATTGTGGTTCTAGTCCTATGTACAGATATATACATTTATTCACCACCACCCCCAATATCGCGCCTTCAATGAACCCCCTTAATTGTGGGGAAACCATGCCGCGATTGAGGGTGTGACAATAGCGTTTTTAACGCTTTAACGTGTCAGGTGTGTTGAAAACTAGCAACACACTTGACCACAAATAAATAGTGTGCACTGCACACAACTTAACCAGCCAAGCAGCTTCGCACGCTGTGGGGGTATATAGACGTACATGTTCGAATGAACGCACACGTCTCAAATTCAAATTCTCTCTCAGTCTTGCCATTCATCGTCAAATACTCAAGATGAGTACTCATAGCAATACAGATAAATTATACACAGTGCTGATGCATCTGGATAAGGCCAACCACCTTCTCAACTGGGTGGAAGAGTTAGTAGAGCGATTGCGCAATAGAAAGAGAATGTTCGAGACAGGAGTGAGCCATTTCAGAATGGACAATTGGCTATCATATACCTCTTTAACGAGGAGAGAGAGAAAAGGAAAAAAGAGAAGAAGAAGATGATTATCGAAAAGAGCAGAAGATGATGATCGAAAAGAGCACAATGGAGAGAGGGCATACGAATATTTCTAGAAAGTTCCCGTCAACGGCAGGATGTAGGAACAGCAGCAGTAGCAACTTAAAACCAAAGTAAGAAGATTGCTAGGTCGAGGCCAATTAACCTAATTTTCGACTCTCTGTCACCGTTGGGCGATGGAACACAGAACAGTGTGACAAGATGTGTCCCTGTTGCAGAGTCAGGCCAAGTAGTTGTAGCTGTCATTTTTATCTTTAACATCATAGATCCATGACAATCTCCAACGGCCCTTTTCAGAGCCAGCCAACGATTGCACACAAAAAATCTCTGTTTTATGTTTTGTGTGTTTGTTTGTTTGTCTATAATTCTAGTTGTCTATTGTTTTATCTTCCATACAAACTTAAACCCCTCTCCACTCTTCTGTATTTTTGATGGGTGATATTATATAAGTATGATAGCATGTTTGTGTGTTAGCATTCCTACTTTTTCCCCCTTACACTCCACTTTGGATCTATAATGTTATAGGGGTTGCAGGGATGTATTTTTTTTCTTTAGCTTTGTTTATAAGGGTGGTAGTGGGGTATAGCGTGGCATGGTTTTAGTTTTGTTGATTTGCATTTGATTTCTATTTAACTCCCTTACTTTACATCCTACCTTACACCTCTGTCTGTTAGTAGGTATAGGTGTTGCTCAGTAGGTATGGCTATTGGTCACTGGGTGTACGTGCTGGTGAGGACGATGGTGTGTTGGTCAGTAACTATGGTTGCTGGTCAATAAGACACTGTATTGGTCAGTATGTGTCAGTGTTTTTCACATTATCATTTCCCTTGTCCCCAGACAGTCCCACCATATTTAACCTAAGGACATTTTTAACATTAGCATTCTCCTTGACTCTCGAGTGCTATACTGTTGTTAAACCTATGGACTAATATAAAATTCCCCTTGACGCCAGAGTGCCATTTTTCCCGATGCTGGCCGTAATGTTAATTCTCCTTGACGCTAGAGTGCCCCCCTTTACATCTCGTCGATTAATCAGAGCAACCTCGCCCTTTTCTGTCAAGACAAAATAAAATAAAATAAAATAAATAAATAATTTAAAAACATCGGATAAGTAGATTGATTTCTCAGTTTTTTTTTTGGGGGGGGGGAGGGAATCAGCGCAACATTCTTGCGCAACAAAGTAGTACGCAGCGTACGATCCCTTTTCTGAACGTATATGAAATAAATAACAGGTCAATTAAACATAGTCAAACTAAGAAATATATTGTTAACTGAAAGTGGCTTTTGAATCCATTTTTTTATGAATCAATTCTTTAGTTTTCATATACACAATGCAGTTTCATTTCATCACGTGATCCAGTCACGTGATAGGTTCGTTTTCATGAATTAAATTCAAAATAGCTTTCTCTGAGACACATCTTAGGTTTTTTTCACGCAAAAAGGCTAAGGATGCTTCAATTGAATCGCCTTTAAGCAAGGTAACGACACTTATCGCATTATCTCGTTAATTGAAACCGGTGCTTAGGGTGTACAGTCTGTACACTGAAGACAATGGTGGACTATCATAGCTGAAGAGCCTCTTTAGACCTGTTATGAGACGTAAATTGTTTCTTAACTGAGAGGAAACCTTTAAAATGAAATATTATATTAAATAATAATAATAATAATAATAATAATAATAATAATAATAATAATAAAAATCACCAAAACACAAAACAGGTTAATGGATAAATGCATTCTAATTACTAGCTCTTATACTCTTGATCCCTTTCCCAAAGTGCACAACTGGAGCGAGTTTGACACTCATTATCAAACCAAATGCGCTAAGCAAGTTAGATTTCATACAAATAAATTACCTATAATGGCCTTTAAAGATTAATATTTACATCAGATAATCACCGTAAATTATTTCCTCGATGAAATTGTCATCAGCTATTCAGCTAGGTAGGGACAAGTGAATACGGTTGGTTAAATAAAATCAAACGTGTTGCCACGATAAATGAGAATTTTTCTATAAATTCGTTAAGTAGGAATATATAAACTATTATGGAATAAAGAAGAAATTTGGAAATTAATTTTTTTTTAAAACAAACGTAACTGTCTCTGAAAAATATGGGTCATTGTCTTGGATCCGTGTGTGAATACACCCTTCCTATTGAGTGGTTGAGGTACGAAGTAATCATATGCAGAATATTAAACGAAGGAAAATGTATAGTTTATGAACAAACCACATAGCCTTTTTTGAAATACAATCTCACTTGGATTAAACCAGTCAATTAATTAATCTATCAATCAGTCTGATATGATACCCCGCCCTGCCCAGAGGGTGATGGCAAATCGCTTCCTATTTAGAACAATTGTGTCGACAACACACACACACACACACACACACACACACACACACACACACACACATCTGTAAAAAAGGAAATATAACAGTTTGACACACTGGACTAAATGGATGATAATTTCAAGTTTAATGCATTCACGTATATGTGAACAACCTATGACGTGTCACTGTATTTGTCTCGCACTTCTGCTAGACAGTAGCTTTACACTAGCCTCGCTCTCGATAGATTCGAGCACGGGAGATATTCCTATAGGAGGTTGTGGAAAAGGTCTATTGTACTACGGTTTAACACTTCAAAAATTGCCGAATATTTTACAGGAAAGATTTAGAATGTTTGAGTGCACATTTTTTCAACACTTAACAAATGCGGAAGTAAATAGAATAAAATTACTGAAGCGGGCGACATAAAAATCAAATCTAACCTTGCACGAATAGCTCGAAATAAATATTCGTGAATCTGTGTATGACTTTGGAAAATGATTTTGATTAAACGTTTTCGATCTTGCTATTCAAAGCTTATTGTTTACATGCGGATAAATTCACACTTTCTTCCTGTATGGGATAAAGAAAATCCGAAACCGGATTCAGACGGATACGTGGTATTTATTATATGGACACGACTCTTACTTCTTGTCTTACTGACTCAATATATATAAACGAGGAAACAAATGCTGGATGCGTGGGCGATGTAGCTATTATTAATTTGCCGTTGTATTTTCTTGCAGTTGTATCCATGTAGATATTTCCCTTTTCTATTCTGTCAGCGTCGATAATGTCCTTTCCTGCGAAGCAGGATGGGGATCCTTGATAGCAACAAGGACATTTGTCAAGCTTTCAATAATCTATAAAATAGTAAATACTATGGCCCCCATGTATGTACAAGAAATTCTTCCGTCTCTTGTTGGGGAGGTATGCAGTTGCTCTCTTAGAAATTGTGACTTGATAATACTGATGTCGTGTAGACTTGAACTTTATGCCCCTTTTTTTCTCTTTTTTTTTTTAATCAAAGCACAATTAAATGTTAAAATTCTGATTGCCTCCAATCTCCGTGTTTGGGAGAATTTAGGAAATGTTTAAACCAAGATATTCATAAAGCACCACTATATTCTTAGTAAAGGCGATAGAAAAATCAACATTATTCTAACCAAGCTGAAGTACATTTGTATTGGTTTCAAAAGTGATCTGTTTCTTCTAAACCTGAGAAACGAACCATCCTTTTCTTGTGGTTTTGGGTTTGAAAATTCGGCACTCATTCTCTTTGACCAAGGAGTAAAACTGTTTCGTTCTTTTAGGCCGTACCTTCCTGTTACTAATATTAAACTTTTGAATGAGTACGTCGATTATTCGCCATCTTATAATGAATTTATCCGGGGAAAAAAACTCCGATTTATATAAAGAGAATCCAAGATTTATATTATTATAGATTGTTTACTGCAATTTTGTGTTGTTCTTTGATTGTTTGCTTGCTTTTTTAAGTTGTTTTTCTTCAATCTTTTTTTTACATTTATTTTTTTTCTCTTTTCTCTTGCATTTTCTCTTTTTATTTGTCATCGTTTTCTTCTGCTTAAATTTTTCTTCATCTTTCCTATCTTCAGTCTTGTGATATTACTATCTTGTCGAAAGTTTGTTACAATGTTGTAGATTTTATGACTTATCTTCTAGCAAAAGTTACAACTGTTTCGCCTGATATTTATTATTACAAGAAAGAGGACTCTTCATAATTATTTTCTTCTAACTGAGTTATATTATTTTATTTTAATATAAACAAAACTAATTATTGAGAAGCCATCAGTGTTGCTTTAATCTTCTCCAACCGTCCTGTTATTTTTTCTGCCCTTGCCTAGGAATTTTTTTTATTTGTTCTATGCAAGCCACAAAACTTAGAATGCAGTTTTTAAGTTTAGAATTATATATATATATATATATATATATATATATATATATATATATATATATATATATATATATATATATATATATATATATAAACAGAAAAATTCCAAAGACTTCTCTATAAAACACCATTCTGCTGAATCAAAAGTCTTTTTAGAAATCAAAAATCCAGAAGAACTAAAAGTGCTGGGATGTCATCTTCCTCTGGAGATTTTTCTGTTCTTTTTTTAAAAATTAAATCAGAAATGAGGAGCGTGCAATCATCGACATATCAACCATTCAAATAACCTGATTGTATTTAACTTATTATCTTGGTAATGACTTCTTTATTCTGTGAGCAATAGACGATGATACAATCTTTAGATTAACATTCAAGAAAAAGATTGGTCGCCAATTGTTTATGTAAACTTTAGAATTTCCTTCTGTAGGAATACTTGTGATAACTGCTTGCTTTTGTGTAACCGCTAGACTATTGTTTTCATATGCATAATTTAGGGCTCTAATAAAAAAAAGGCTCCAGGTCGATAAAAAAAAAAAATTAATAGAATTCGGAAGTAAAACTAACAAGGCCAGGTGACTTGTCATTCTTCGTGTTTTTCAGTGCACATAGACATTCTTGCAGTGAGAGAGGGCCTTCAAGTGATTCTTTTCATCTGCAGATAATTTGCGAATTAAGGGATTTGTAGAGTCAAAAAAGGTATTCGAATGAAAATTATTTACTTGGAGATTTCAGTTTAGTAAAGATTTTTGTGAAAGGACTTCTGTTCAATTAAAATGCTTTTCAGATTTGTTAATTCACTTCCATCATCAAGGATAAGCTTATGTATCAATTATTTCGTGTAATGCCTTTGTCATGGTTAAAAAAGAATTGACTACTTCTCTCCCCCTCAACTTTCCATCTTGCTTTTTTTTTTATCATGCCTTTGATTTTTTCTCGACGGAGATATTCAAAATTTGCTTCCAGTATGTCAATCTCATCAACCTTATCTTCAAAATTGTTATCTTAAACACATTTTAGTTTTTACTCTATCTTTCTCTCCAGCTGATCCTAAAAGCAATTGATCATTGTATGTTAAAAGTAGTTGCATCGTGATTATTATTACCATTATTAGTTTTACATTAATAAAAAAAAACCACATAAAATTTTTGTAAGGATATCTACAAATTCGTGGTCACTTAAAAGGCTATTATTAAATTTCCATATACCTGGTCCTCTTATTTGGTCACTGAATTTAGAGGTGATGGAAACAGGAGAATGATCAGATTTCAACAGATGTTGATGTTAGAATTTATCAGATATGTTTGAAGATCTGATGATATCAGAAAGTAATCTAGCCTTGTCTGTTTTTTCAAAGGACCTCTCAGCCATATCTTCTAAGAGTGGGGTTCTTCTCTCTTCAGATATATATAAGATCAAATTCTTCCATTATTGAATGTATTTGGTTGTGTGCAGTCTTATTATTTTTATTATTTACATAGTTAATTACATGTATAACATAGTACAGAGGTACATTCCAATCTCCTCCAATTATTATCGATGAATTAACCAGTTTTTCTATATGTGCAAAGAGTTGTTAAAAAAATTTGGATTGTCTTTATTTGGTCCATAAATTGCTACTATTACTATTTTTTGATCATTTATAATAGCATCTCAAATAATGTTGTTTCCCCCTGGATCCTTTATTTCTTTCCATATTTCATATTTAAATGTATTCTTTAACAATATGGGCACTTCCCTGCTGCTTGAATGAGAGCAAAACTTTGCTTCAAAACCCATTCACTTCTCCAGTAACTTTCTATATTTTTTGTAGAATGAATATCTATTAATATAGTTGAATCATATTTGTCTCTACATCTATCACCCATCTCTCCTTTTAATATTGTCTGTAAACAATCCTCAACAATTAAGGCTTCCAATATCTATAGATAAGAGGTTGAAATCCAAAAATGTGAACATCTTGAGCCCCAAAATATTATCTTGGCAATAAGTTCAAATTTCCTAAAAGAATAATCATGATAATATCATTAATAATAGCTGTTATTTTAGCTATTAGGACCAACATGTCTGGTAAGTAGTTCTTTGCCGATCCACAAATAGACTTGTAAGAACAAGAACATTGAAAACTGTATATTTATTACATTGATTTAAAGGTTAAAAGTTGCGTTGATAAAAAATACTGCCAGCTGGCAACTGGTAACATTACAAGTCACTACTAGACCTAACCCCATGTTGAGGATAATATACAATAAAACAAAAAAATGCCAATATGTTGCAATCTTTCTGTATATTTTTTGTTTAAATATCAAATGCAAAAGCTGAAATAACAAGTGATTTATATCTAAACACTCCACACACACACACACACACACACTCGCGCGCGCGTTAAACGTCCGAACGTGATCTTGACAGGTTAAAATAGTTGGAAGCAAGAAAAAGGTGTGTACCAATGTAGTCGATCTCGAGATATATGTTACACTGCCCAATCATTCATATTACTGATCCATCCATAGAAATGTTGTGTATCTAGGAACTGCCCATACAACCATTATAAGCTAGAAACCGACTTTTTATTTCTGGTGAAGAAAGAAAAGGTTTTTCGTGTAGAACAAAGCGGAGTATCTTGGAATTGTTGTTTTAATTCAAGAGTTTTATTTAGAGATTGATAGGAGAAAAATTTTCTCAGGTAAATTATGATTTAAATTCGGGAAAACCAGCAATAAAAATACAAAAATGAACAAAATGACTTTTTGAAGCTTCATTTACGTTATAAAAACTGCAAGCTCACTTTGTGTATAATTATGTCAAGTAAATAATTTATGTCAAGTAAACCAAAAGAATTTGTCTTTATTGGATCATAAACCAACCTCGTTGGGGACAAATACGTATTAAAAGCGGCCATGTCCTTTTCTACCCCATTGTGTACGTGGGTTATCATCGCCGATTGTTAGGCGATTGCAGACTTTGAACAACCGCTCCAATGTATAGGTTTCGCCCTCGTGGGCGGTCGTTCCAAACCTGCCTCGATAGACAAGCTTTATTTATTTTAATTTACTTAATCAAAAAGAAACCACAAATTATCAGGATAGACATATACACTCTCAAGATTACTCGTGCATTATGTACATAAAAAATGTCAAAATATTTCATCACCTAGCGCTTTCTGACCTTTGTATAGTATTCACGAATCCCAAAGGTAAAGAATTAAATTTTACTGTACTGGTCTTGAAATGAAATTACAATAATGAAAATGTCCTTGTTTATGTAATCTAACAATATCAACCGATTTTTCACTTCTGTGGCATAACGCTATTCGGTCAAACTCACATTTTACGTTCAATTATTGCGCCTCGTGAAAGGAAATGACTTCTGCGGAATAAAAAGGTAAATTTTACACCAATAAAATTAAAATAAAAACTATCGGTTATATAAGCTCCGTTTCTTACTAATTTTGCACTTTTTTGTGTGTGCACGCCGAAGCGTTATATATATATATATATATATATATATATATATATATATATATATATATATATATATATATAAGGCAATTACAAAACGGAGACAAACATGTAAAGTTTTAATTCAGCGCGTTCTTTTGTGTTTATTGTTGTCCTGCCCGTCTCTATTTTGTAATTACCTGCGACAACGACTCAGAGAAAGTCGAAAGCTCCTAGGCTAGTTGAAAAATAGTTTTTCACTGTTGGTTGTCAGCCGTTTACATTTATCAATCCCTGACACACACGATTCCTCGATGGAACCCGTGCACTTGAATGGACTGTTATTCGCCATGTGATTTGCATTATATATATATATATATATATATATATATATATATATATATATATATATATATATATATATATATATATATATATATTGAAACTTATCAAACTCGCTGCACTCTGGATCTGCAACAGATGCGAAATACCGGTTTAGACGGGTTACTATTTTATTACAGTTCTACCTATTTAATCTCTCCTTGATAAGATACAAACATGATATGCAAATTTTGTCGTCTCATAGTAGCTTTTCTTTTACAGTCTAGCTTTGATTACAATATACAAATAGCTCTTAAACATGTAAACATCATTGTTAACACTATATTAAAGACATGCATACATTCCAAAGTTTGCTTTCTTTTGATTAAGAAGGATAGACTGTATATTGTGCCTATTGAATTCTCCATAGTGGCAACATTTTTCTCTGTTTCTTTGGATGACACTTTTTGAGATCAATCGATTACTAGAATAGCATGACTGAATACTTTTAGTTTTCATGAATATTTATTTATTTTCAGCAAATTATGCCTGAATTTTTTTCTTCTCTTTATAAAAACTCCGCAGTTTTGCATGTAATGTATTCCTTCCGGACTTACGTAGCACATGTGGAGCATAATGTAGTTGTTAGGATTTGCGGTTGGCAATTCTTTACATGATATAATAGGATTCCTATGTAACTAGTTCCCATAGCTATCGTTATTTCGTTGGTCTTGCAATTAAATGGAGACTTATATCTGCAAAACCGATGACCATATACTGCTTTTTCTCGTGATCTAATTTAAACAAAAAGAGGTTAGGTGCTCGTGGCAGATGTATGCCCTTTTTGTGATGCTAAGATATTAGTTTCGTGTATGATGATAGCCTACAATTGCTCGTGACATGAGAAGTCAGATGTGGAAACGTGTTTGCAAATTATGCATGCCTTACTGTCTTATGTGATAAGCTACACAATTAGTTGATATTGAAGCGGAAGTTTGGGTCGTAACAATGACGGTATATTTTGAATTGCCGATGTTATTTATGCATTAAACTTCCTTATGAATAATTAATTTCATTAGCAAGCATCGTTCGAGTAATGTAAAAAGAAGGATTACATGACAAGATCAGAGAAATGAAATAACATTACGCTGAAAAAAATATAATGGATACAACGGGATTTTAACTGGCAGTCTATCGTATAATAGCGGCACACGTTACACTATATACCAATGACCCGGGAAGAATCCAATGATCACAAAATGAGTCCTTCTAGCCGATGCAGAGTAAAACAATTTTTCTTTGCACTACGGCACTTTTGTGTTTGTAAAGTTTGTAATGAAGTTTAGAGAAAATTTGGTACGAATACTGAAGTTGTAAGACATTCTTTTTTAACTGATATTGCTGCAGTTAAACAAGAACATGTTGACTATCGTGCTAAACGATATGAGGGCGGAAAGATTAAATAATGTCATTCCTGTATATCACTCCGCGCTTGCTTCTGAATTAAATATCAGCAAAACCATATATAAGCAGTAACATTACAGGCGCAATGAGTAACACAAAATTTCTTCTAAATTTGGCAGTTAACTGGAACGCAAAATTGACATTGACAGAAACTCTAATACTAAATTTGGTTGAGAGCCAATTGATTGCAAATTTCCTTCTTCGTTGATCCTTTGCTACTTCTTTCACGCATAAATACCATTCACCGCCTTTGTTTTCCATTTTAATCCTACTCGTTGCAGTTATCGAGGACGTAAAAGAGGCAATTGTTTTCATCGGAGCCCATAATTAGTAGCTGACACGATCTTATTCTCCCAGACTACTATGTAATGGGGTTCATTACATGTAGAAAACAGATTTGCGGACATTGATAGCTCAATCCAAACATTGTGTCACACGATATGATCAAAACAGTATTGCATCAAAAGATTGTTAAATTCGTGTTGAAGTATGACACAGAATCACAATTTGACTTCACAGCGAGGCTACTCTTAGCGAAACATTTGAATAAATTTCGTCCGAATGTTTTATAGTGCACTTACATCTCCATTCAGTAGCGACCATATCGCATCCTTCTGTTCTATGGGTAAACATGTCTTTGAAATGTCCGAATCGATACAAGACGTTATTGTTTCTCTCCTACTTATAGTCATAATCGAGCTGAGCATGTCCGTGAAGGTTTCACTGCTCACAATATAAAATGGCATAATATGACATTTTCCGAGAAATAAAAAGAATTGTCAATCGATAAGGAAATCAAGCTCGATGTTTTCAAAGGGACACAATATCATAATTACGGTCATTGCTAATATCATACCAGATGTAGGTTGATGCATCATCAATATCAATACATTAAAAAAAATTGAATTTGTAATCTGAATTCTTACCTTTGTTGGTGTATGCTTGTAAGTGCATTTCATTAATGTACATTGGATTTACTTGAGGATTGTTCATGTGTATTGATTCAGTGGATTACGATATTATTGGACAAACACTGTAAGTTTATTTCTAGAAATTTTTTTCACGTAATCATATTGCAATATTTACCGTATGTGTATTTGTTATAATTTTCAAATGACAAGCTGTTATTGTACGTTTTAGGAACTCGTTCTAATTGAGTTAGAGGCCTTATGGTAAGACTGTAGATAGTCGAACAATGTTGGATCGAATCTCGTTCAGACGATTAGATTTTACTTTATTAATTGAGCACGTCTGTTCTCTCTTTCGATTCGTTACAAGGATGATACTGTAATTGGGTTATTGATTGCATTTAAACTGAGAGTATGACATCAACTTGGTGCCAAGAGACTTGAGGGGAGATTGATTCATATTGCAAGTCATATGAAATTACCGATGCACCATTAATACCTCTGAAGGATAAATTTCAATACGACTGAAGGTTGACTTACTTCCGGACTCCTAGCCTTTCATTGCGCCTAGGGGCTCCAATTGGATAAAGCCAACCGTGTAACTAAATCAATAGAAGTGATATCCCTACTGATTTGAGGTAAAACCCCGATTACAACGACAACTACCCCAATTCTCTCTAAGAATTCAATTAATCCTATCCCAATTATTCAATTGACATTATACATAAAAAGGGCTTTATCGTACAATTTACGTTAAAGTTCCTTTTGCAATTTATTGAGAGTTTAAAAGTGATATAGACCAATTAATGGTTGCAAAGAAACTAGGTATCATTAATGGACGATGAAACCAGCAAAACATATTCCATCAGGGTTTTGTATCTATACAATGACACAGAGACCAGAACGGATTGCATTAAAAGACTTATAAGTATTTACGAAATACAGCAGAGTTAATTTATGAAGAAACTAGAAAAATAACGCTGCTGAAATAATTTGTACCAAACAAGACAAAAAAAAAAAAAAAAAAAAATTCTACAAACGTGCGTAATATTTGTGAAAAGGAAATGAATGGTATGTGAATTACAGGCATCCAAAATACATAACACGTTCTATTTAGAATTTATCGGGTTGTGATTCCCATCGAATTATGAAAGCATCATTAAGGAATGATAAAGACGTACAAATAATACTAAATAATTTAGTTAATACTGTGTAGTCGATAGTTTAGAAAATGAAAATATACTTTTTAATAAAGGAGAATTCGATTTGTAGACATTCATAGATGCACGGGTAATTCGTTAGAAGAACTTGAAGAAAACATAGTAACAGGAGGCAACGCTTTTAAGGAATATATTTTTACCCATATGAGTATATTGATGACTCAAATAGGTTCAAAGAAACCAAATTACAACCCACAGAAATTTTTTATTCCAGTCTCAGGAGTGAAGCAATAAAAGAGGGTGGCTACCAATGTGTAAAAGCTATCATACAACAATTTAAATTAAAATCTCTTGGTAATCTTCACGATTATTACGTTATAAAAGATACTTAATTTTTGTGTGCTATTTTTGAAGAATTTATAAATCTTTCGATGCAAAATTGTAACTCCAGCTCATTATTATAGTGCACCAGGACTGGTTTATAGTGCTTCTTTAAAGTTAACAGGAGTATAATTAGATTTGTTTAACTGATTATGGTATGTTTTCAATGATATAGTCTGGCATATGAGGAGGAATTAATATGATACAAAATAAATATGATTAATCCCATTACAATTACTATGTCAGTGGTAAGTTAATGTTGCAAATGATCGAAAGTACGATTGGTTAAGGTTAATGTCATTCATTACGTACCTAGATCCCAATAACCTTTATGTTGGTCTTTGTGCCAAAGTATGTCTGTCAAAAAATTACATGGGCAACAGGTACAAAATCACAGTGATGAATGACAATTTTATGAAGTGGGATGATGAAGATGAAACAGGTAGTATTTTAACTGTAGATTTAAAAGTACATGATTATTTTAGCGATTACTCATTAGCATCAGAATAAATAATACCAAACATTGAAAATTTATCACCACTGCAAAAAGAGTTGACCGACATTACCTAAGTTATTATGTTCACTGAAAGGCAAAGACAAATATGTAATTCATTATCGAAATTTAAAACTATGTATTTAGTTAGGATTAAAGGTTAAAAAAGGTGTATAGGGTAGTAATTTTGTATCAAGAGCCATTTATTAAAATTAAATACAAATTAAAGAAAAAAAGCAAGAATTAATTTTGAAGGAAATAACTTTTTCACTTAATAAGTATCTCTATATTTGTAAAACTTACGTCAACACTATAATCATATGAATACTCAGCCAGCATCACTAACTTTGTATGTTTACTTGTTTGAATTTTTCTACAATATATTATAATCGATTGCAATAACCAATGACAAAATATATTCTCTGTAACGATGTAGCTAGTTTACAATTTCTACTATCAATGGGATTGGTAAAAAAATTTCCTTTCTCGGGCTGTCCTTCTGTCTTAATATAGTTTTCCATTTGTATATTATAAAATAATGTTTACTGTAAGATTTTTGTATTCTTGACATCCTTGCATATGTAATACTCGTTCGTTATCAAAATAAACTCCCCGTGACTCACCTCGTTATCACTTATTGCATTGCTTATCATGTCAACTATACTGTTTAAATCACTTATCGCAAAAGTCACTATCATCGTGTTTTATAACTTTGTTGTAGATCAACTTTTCTTTGAAAGCTTTTGCCACAAACCGAACGAAAGTTGCACCAAATCCTGTAAAACCAGAGCAACAATAATTCCTGCTGTTTTTCCAGCAACTCCTAAACCAGCAGCTGCTACAACTATACCACCTGAAACGGTAACTATGCTAACTTCTAACCATTGTAAAAATTTATATTTTTTATTTGTGTCTGACACCTCTGTAAAATTTCACCTCTTTTAAGAACTCATTCTTTGATTCGTTGATCTTTTGCAGTATGAAATTCAAACCATTTTCAATTTAAAAAGTATGTGTTTTATCTCTCATTTATATGCATGAAATAAGTCTTTTTACTTAATTATTTTTGCTGGTAGTATTCCATGTGCAATCAAAGAGCTAAATGTTAACTTGGAAATTGAAACTGGAATAATCATTTTAATGCTTCATCAAACTTTTAATTACTCGGTGAACCTGTCGACATACAAAGTAGCCGTTTTTAAAAGCGCACTATATATTGTTATAAGAGCTAAGCCAACCGCAGCGTGATATATATTATTTATTATGTTGTTTTCCTTACTCGTTTATTACTGTGAAATTTCATGTTATATTGTGCTTTTTTAAATTTGTATTAGCTAACTCTTGCTCACGCTTGCTTACGACTTTTCTGGAATAGGACTTCGGTAGTGGGGGGTGGGGTGGTTTTGTTGTTGTTGTTTTTATTACAGTAATTTAACTGGTGGTTCTTGGAGCTGTTCTTGATGTTGTTTATCAGCTCTGAGAATGTAACCAATGGTGCTATTTTTTTTACATCAACACCAAAACTAAAACAACAATATCAACACCTATGCAGTAAAATACCCACAGTCAAATACCCCCTTGTTTGGACTAACTTTTTTCATTTCAGTTGGTGTTGATTTCTTGCCTGTTTCATTTTAAGTTTTTCTGCTTTCTGTTTTTGCTTTTAAAATTCTTTAGATTTTAATCCAAGTTGCCCTTTAAAATTCAACTGTAAGTGGATCTTTATTCCTTTGTGAAGTTACTTTTTCAGTCTTTGATTCAGACTTATTTTTAAATATATTTTTACTCTGATCACCATCAGGTTACTTTTTAAAAAATACAAATTACAGCAAACATGATTTTAAAGTAAGCTGTACATTAATCAACATCATATTTCAATTTTGCTTTTAATCATGTTGTAAACTAACAGTAGTATAAAAGTCTGAAAAGAAGATAGTAACATATTAATGATGGATTAAAATTAATTAATTAATGATTAATGATATTAAAATATTATTGATTGATGCCAAGACATGTTCAAAATGTGAAACAAATAAAAATATAACTAAAGTTAAATTTACATGTTGTTATTGCAAAACATGAGGAGTATACGTAAAATTGGAAACAACAAAAGAAAGATTACTTTACAAATACGAGAAAATAGAGAACACTGGAATGAATACAACAAAAATTACATTGAAGAAAGATATCACGACGATAAATGTTTTAAGCTAATTCACATGTCAAGAGTTAGACTTTTACAGGCATTGAAGCAAATCATCAAATCAGATGCAATCTTAAAAATTATATGTGTTCTATCTGTTGATGTGTAAAGTATGTGGTTGAATTTTACTAAACCTGAAGGTGTAGGTGATCATAATTTACATACAGAACATTTTGTTCCATGTCATTCTTTTGGGTTATATTATCCAGAACAGCATATACAGCATATTATTTAGTAGAATACAAGATATATGAAACATAGTGATAACAGATCTTAAGTTCTCAAATGCCATAACAAATGAAATACTTGAACACAATAAAAAGTAGAGCCATTAAAAACTTCCAGACTTATTATTTATGAGATTTTGTATAGCACTCTTCAGTCCCATTTGTTTGTTTTGTCTGCGTAATAGATATTCACCCCAGTACTATTACCATTTGTTACAATTGTGGATAATAATGCATCGATTTCAAAATATCTGGTGCACTTTTATTTTTCATTATTTTGTGTGTTTCGTTTTCCACTATTTGCTTTACCTCAGCTGGTTTCTGGAGATTATATGTTTGAATGTTATCAAACTAGCACTACGTGCTGACAGAGGTAATCCTAACTTGAATGAAAAAACAACAACAATACAAGAAGTACCTAATACCATTTGATGTTATGTAATCTACTTTAACTCTGTCTATAATTTATTTGCATCACCAACTGGTGGATAATTACTGTTGATAGGATGACGACATCTAACAATGATTTAGATATTTTACCTGATCTTGCATTTACAGAGATTTCGTAGGCATTCTTGGGTTGTTTTCCGTCCATTTTCCCTAGCTCCCTGTCAGTTAAACGTTTACCAATTATCTCGTTATAGGTTCCATTTGCTATACTAATGTTCAATTCTTGTTTGTGTTCTTCAATATCAAGCGAAGTGGGGTACAGTAATTTTTCTCATTTATGAAACCCTGTTCATGTTTTCAATTTTTTAAATCCACCAATTAACTCGTGTGAAATAGCAAAGTTGAAAAGATTTTGGTCAAACATTTGAAAATCCTGCTGACGATAAAGATGATTACGAGGAACAAATTCAAAATGCAACAGTTGAAGATCATTTAACTAATAATAATATATCTATAATGTCTCTACAACTTTAGTAGATGAATGCAAGTAATTTGCTGAATACTGTTTAAACATAGAGGATACATAATATCAATAAATGAAGCATCATTTAAAAAATGGGGTAATCTTTCGAACCTATTGCCATTCACAGTCAAACAATCATAGTTCCTGAGGAAATATGACTACAAGTAACAGGCACAAACAGACCGTTTGACCAACAAATAGGACGGAAGTGACTTCCTTAGGTCTTTTGGCTGTACGAAACAAGGAAATAAATGGATATCACCATATATATATATATATATATATATATATATATATATATATATATATATATATATATAGAGAGAGAGAGAGAGAGAGAGAGAGAGAGAGATTTATAACAACCTTTCGAACCTATTGTAATACACAGTCAAACAATTATAGTTCTTGAGGAAATGTAAATGCAAATGACAGGCACAAACCATTTGACCAACAAATAAGAGAAGTAAAAACTTAGATAGATGATTACTAAGAAATAATTTCAAGTTTGAGAACTTCTACCTGCAGAGCGAAGAATATTTACTAACGATTATGAAAGAGAATTAAAAGGTTATGTAGATGCAGTAGATTTTGTAAATTCAAAAATATCATCTATAAATTTAGATGCAGGATCTGTTACAAATAGATGCTGGACATAGAAAAAGATATCAGCAGAGAAACAGATGCAACCAGAAAAGATAAAATGAAGAAATGTTTGGAAGGTGTTGATAGTGAAAGAGCACATGTAGTGGGGCATTTAACAGATCTAGAGCGTAATTTTAAAGACAATGTCAATTGATAAGTTAAAGAAAAAATAGCATGAATTGAAAAGCCAAACATATTGTTCAATGAAAACGGTGTGATAATTGCCAGCATTATCGCAGATATAACACCTAATTACAATAACTCTTGCCCTGTCTATAGTAAATTTGATTATAAAAAGATGTTTTTTCTACTCCTACTAAATCTCCTCCTGGATCTGCTCCTACACCAGCTCCTACGTCAATTTCATCTACTTCTACTCCATCTACTTCATGCGAATCATTTTTTGACTTAATATAAAAGACTTTAAAAATATTGCCGACTTGTTGTTTAAGTTACCCACAAAAGCAGCAGCAGAATAACCTGGAATTAATGGCAGTGTAATAAGTAGGCTTTGAATGCAACTGGATAAGTTGTTTCTTAAGTAATTTTGTTTTAGTTGCTTCTTGCATTAGTTAGCTTTTTGTTTGCATCTTTGATCAGTGGTGTAGACACGACAACAAAAATGGATAAATATTATTAACCTAAAAAAGTTAATTAAGCCAGCTCCTACAACCATCAACACAAACATAAATGCATTTTTGGTTTATTTCATGTTATTTCTATTTTTAAATCAGATGCAATTGCAATACCAATCCCATGATTGGGACAGAAAGCAGGGCTATTATATATCAAGATATATTCATTCATTTTAACAGTAAATTAGTAAATACCGAACTTAACCTTGTTATGTATGATGTTTATATAATATTATAGATATTTTTGGAAATTGTAAATGTTTCTTGACTTTAATATTTGCTTAAATCTTAATGTTGTTATCAGAAAAAAACATGTTTAACTAGTGTCCTTGAGTTAGGTTGTTTACTTCAGATTTGAGCTAAAGGATAGTTTTGATAAACAATGTTTTCTCAATTTGAGGTCAAGGTTGATTTTGTTTACAGATAAAACTGGAAAATCCTTAGAGTTATGTGTAAAAAGACACACAAGTAAAATTCCATTAAGATGACACATATTCTAGAGCATTCTGTCATGTGACCAATCTTTATACATACCATGTTTAGTGGACAGTTTTTCAGTTTCGACATTACTGTCAGTCTTGTAAAGAGCTATTACAGTTGTGGAACGTAATTCAAAATTCTGAGAGAGAAATTATTATAAATATTCATTGGATTATAACAGTGCTCATAGACTTTTGGATTTTGGATTTTTAATTGATGATTTTAGAATTTATGTGAACTTATTCAGAGATATATTTTGGAGTACTTCATTTTGACATCAGCACATTAAAGACTACTAGTACATCAGGACTTTGAAGACCATTGGCACATCATAACATTCAAGGATACAGCCGTGAATTCGGAACATTCTATATTTAGGACTTGTGATTAGAACACTAAATCTTTTTGGATTATTTAGATTTTAATACACATTACTGTAAGTGACTTTTTTGATTTTTCATCTTAATTATATAGAAATAAATTGCTTGTTGATTTTTACTTGATTTGTTGGTTTCACTTTTTTCTGTTACATTTTTCTAGACCATAGAGTCGTAACAACCTTTAAGTGCAACATTGCTCTTGTACATAAAGTGAAGAAAATTGATATTATATCTGACTTACTCATGTAGAACTTGCATGGAGAAAATATACACGTTTTATTGGTGACATCATCAGGTACGGAACACTTTTGGAATTTATTAAAAACATATTTTGAGTGAAGCGCACTTTAAATGTGATCTTGCATAGATAGATAGAGATAGATAGATTGATAGATAGTGGAGACTTCAGCTAACAAGTGGTTTTACCAATTGTCAGCAAAGTTTTAAAATGGAATGTTTCTGATTCTTCGCCTATTTATTTGACTCGTTACCACTTCATTGTTATTTATCAATGTGGCTTTTAACCAAAATACTCATGTGAGACGTCCATTTCTGGTTTAGTTAATCCTTGGTTACAACAGATTTGCGAGAGTAAATTCATAGACCTTTTTCGAGGCTTTCGACACTCATTCACAAAGTTCTGTTACATTATCTTTCTGCGTAGGTTTTGTTTGTTTTCTTCAAACAATACATATACATGGTTTTCTTCTTTCTTGATGTCAATATTACAATCAGTTTATGACAATGAAATTTATCTAGTGTAAAGGAAATACGAATTTAATAACTTAAGGTTCTATATTTTGGACCACTGCTTTTCATCTTCTGTATTAACTGCTTTCATTTATTTCTGGATCAGAGATATTAATTAAGCATACAATTTATAGACAACAATGTGTATGTTGATTGGACAAGTCCGAAAAGTGTCATTTGTCTGTTAACGTTTAAGGTTTTATAATTGACTGTCAATACAACAAGCTTCTAAGAGTAAACTGTCAAGAAAATTTCCGAGAAGATTGGAGTTTCAAAATGTCTAAGAAATTTTAAATCAGATCAAGAGATTTAAAAGATTTATAATTCCGTAGTGCTTCAACATTGTATTTACTGTTTCCATATTCTGAGATGAACCAAAAATGTAATTCTCCCCGAAAACTATTTTTTAGTCACAGAAAAAAACTGCCAGGATTCTGCTCAAAATAAGAAACAATGAACGCCTAGTAAAATATTTTAGAAAACCAAAATAAATGCATATCAAAGATTATTTCTGTTGATAAAGCTTGTCCTTACGTTTACAATCTTGAACAACTTGAAAAGCTTCACGTTTGTTGTATCTATAAGTGCAATAAAAAAAAAGAAGGTGGACAAAAAAATCGTATACTTCAAGTACCAGAGCAAAGATATTTTTAGCAAAAATTGCATCCTCTGTTATATGGAAAAATTCAGATTATCACTGAGAAATACAGTTAGTCTTAACATTTTTAAACGAGAATACCTTGACATATTTTAATCACCTGTCTTAGGTGCCTTACTTTTATCTCATCGGCGATGGCAACGGTGATATTAATTTATATATTTGTATCTTTCCATGTACCATTTGATGTGTCGGTGTTTTATTGAAATTGTATGATTCTATGTATGTTGATTTATGTGAATGTATTTGACGAGCTATGGGGTCTGAAAACAATCTTTGTAATTTTGTGAACAAACCTTGTAAGTTTGGGAGTTGGGTTTTAGGTCAGCAATTTTAAACCATGCATCTGATAGCAGTTTTAGCTGTGTATAGCAATAAAATTAAAACGGAAAGGAAACCTTTAGTATTAACTACTTATAAAACACACAAACTGGGCAGTGATGCTACCATGGAGTGGTGATATGTATGGATAGGGTGTCAGCACAAACCTGGATAAAGTGATATGTATGGATAAAGGCACGTCAGCACAAACCTGGCTATTTAGTGCTCAGTAAGTTGAGGTATCAACAAACTTCATACAGGACACACATAGAGACTAAAAAGGGCAATATCCTTAAAATACAAAGACAAATTTTAGATATATACCGCACTCCTTTACATAATCCAAAATCCTTTTTTCTGGATAGTCAATTCTGCATTTTCTTTGTATTGCTTATTTATAGTTTAAAGAATACACACACAAAAATATAGTTGCAGTATATAGCGGCATTTTGCTTTTTCGTCTGATAATATAATTTTAAATAGATTTATAATAGATTCACAGGTGATGATCCCATGTTCAGGTAGCAGAGTTATAAATAGCTGATACATGCGTTAGCTTATCTGAGCATTCAAGCAAAGTACTGTATGAAGGACGCTTTCTATTCAAAGCGTACTTTGTCCTTTCAATCACCCAGAATTGAGAGCGAGAGAGAGAGAGAGAATTTTTTTTACTACTACTATAATTCTTTTTAAGGTCTAAGCCTGTCAACAGAAATGGCATAAATATACACTGTCTCGATAGAAAATGAAACAAAAGTCAGAGATTAAGGACTTTTTAATCAAGATCTGAACTTTTAGCCACCGATAAAAAAAACATCCTTCAAACTTTCATATGCTACTTCTGGATAATTGTAGCTCTCCGCTTTATTCTCCTTTTCTTTCAAGAGAACTTAGATGATATAGTTTTATTATTTAGCTCTTCAAGACTGAGCTGATGCTAGTGTTAAAGCCATATAGCCGATGTTTTCGAAAAAATAAAATTGCATGACCGAGAAACCGGTGAGTTGTATCCTCGCGATGGACTTACTTTGCTCTTTGAGCGAGACAGTGGATCTCCAATCGTTCGCCAACATCGAACCATTTGTTCATATGCGCAGGCCTTGGAAGAAGCGGAGTTGTGGTGGAGGTGGGTGATTGGGGAATACGCAGTTAACACTCTATGGACTGATTCATACTATGGAAACCAAGATACTTTCTTGCCCTGAGTTTGTATTAGGATAGGACAATAATGATAATAACTGATAATAATGATAATCATAATTATAACTGATGCCGGTAATTCGATTATCCTCAAGAGTTCGTATTGTTGACGTCGATTTTCTAAAAGAGTTTGCATTGTTCACGTCAATTCAGTCCAAACATTAGCGTTTTTTTCCGTCGGTATTCTCACATAGTTCTGTTGACGTGAATTGTCTCAAAGATTAGCGATGCTGACGTCGATTCTTTAAAATAGTTGGTGTCGTTGTCGTCTTGAGTGTTGGGAAGAAAGCTGCAATTAAGCAGGTCTCCATTTTTAAAATTCATGGTACGTTTTATGCGATGATCTGGGTGATTTCTGAGTCAATCAAGTATCAGTGAGTACACAAGTGCTTGAATTTGTTGATAATATATGGTCTTGTTCAGACGTAACACGACTGAGGCAGAAGATACAGAAAACTACTATATTTCTGCATCATAGCTTGTGAAACTAAACAAGCAAGTTTTCCATGTATTATAACGATATGTATTTCAACAAATTCAATGTAATGTCATGGGCTAATATTCTTCTATCATTCTCCATATTTTACGTAATCATGTAATCATGTGTGTGTGTGTGTGTGTGTGTGTGTGTGTGTGTGTGTGTGAGAGAGAGAGAGAGAGAGAGAGAGAGAGAGAGAGAGAGAGAGAGAGAGAGAAACATATTTATTGATTTATTAATTGGTTGGTTTCCGGACAAAATGGAGGACCTGCTTTTTATTATGTTGCCTTCGTTCGCCTCGTATGTATGTATGTGTTTATTTATTGGTCGTTACACTGTTTTTGTGTAGTGACATGTATATGTACGTATAAATGGTGCGTACCTAACAGATACGAAGATACATGTAAGTTGATACATTATGTATTCATCGCCCCTATTAAAAATCAAAGTGCATTTGACATGTGGCAAACAGGGGCTCAACACAGGTAACTATTACAACAAGTTATTCTGGATGTTAGTATGAACTTAAGGCAATGAAATGTGTCAGATTATAAAAGACATTCATGCTGCAACCCAGGACTAGCTCATATACAAAAAGGAGTGTAACATCCACTTTCTCAGCGAAGTGAAGCTGACTTTTTCCATTGGAAATCCCCTGGATCCTGTCCTCATTAAAGAGGCTTGAAAAATCCCCTGGATCCTGTCCCCATTAAAGAGGCTTGAAAAATCCCCTGGATCCTGTCCCCATTAAAGAAGCTTGATATAAAAAGTGCTAGAATGACAACAACAGCAAAAACAACTGATTTTGTGACTAACCGCGCATTAGTAAAAAGAAGCAAAGCTAAAGTAGCTCTGCATGGCATTCTGTTTTAATAAACTTTGGAGAAACTTTTGAACGATGCAATAGTTACGGTGGAACAATATAAGTATATAAATTCAGACCCTACATAATTAAGCAAAGTTAAGTTGAAGAATATCCCTCCAATTAGTCTCTCCTAACAATGAAACACATAAGTTGTAAAACTGTCCACCAAAATGAAGTACTAAAAGTATTAGGAACGTAGTCTTCCTCTTGAGTTCGCAGCAGATAATACATTTTCAAGTCAAATAGAATTATATATTTTGTATAGATTTGGTTAAACAACATATGTGTATTGATCATGATTCTGAGATTGCGGTTCGTCATGGATGCTGTGTGACCGAAAAAAATGTTTGCAATATTGCATACAGTGTTGTATTCAATGAACATAATCTCTGTGTGTGTGTGTGTGTGCCATGGATTCCATATTGATTGCGTTTTCATTGACTCAATACAGCTGGATAGCTTTAACCTGGATTATTTGTCTCAAGTTAGCATTACATTATTGACATAAACGTATGCTGTGAAAATAGCCCGAAAGCTAGTTTTTCTTTTTTTAGACGACGGCACAGCTTGTACTTTATATGATACGGTTTATTAGATACGGGTATTTTGAGGTTGTTTTTATTTTTCGTAGTAAAAGAGAACTTGATAATTGGACTGTCCTTCTCAACATCATTCGAGATAGGTTGACTATAATAGGGGAATGATGTACCTGGCACGAACAATGTAAAAAGAACAGTGTACACGACAAGGATCTGTTTTTTTTGTTTTGTTTTGTTTTTTCTTTTTTTTTCAAATTGATTATATCAGGTTCTCTTTCTGATTCTTGTACATGTGAAATTAAGGGTGGAGGAGATTAGTGGCTGAATCGTGCAAAACAGGAGTTTTAAAACAAAAATGCGTGATCTGAAAAGAAAATATCCAAAGTCTTGTAGATTTTGCATGGGCACGATTTACTACAATAGAACACACGGTTTACTCTTGTTTAAGGATATGGTTTTGACGGTTAATAAAATTGATTGTAGAAGGTTTGAAGCAATTGCTAGTCGAATCAGCCTCATAAATTTACCTTTATTATTATTTTTCAGACAGAGGTGACCAATCACTTTCGTCTAAAATTAATAATAGAAGACCACGTTTTTAATGTTACTAATGAGATTGGAAAGAACAAACATTCTAGAAGTTATTTCCCGTTGGAAGAAGCACGCGGCATTAAAGAGATAAAATTAAGGAGACTTACAATTTTCAACAAGAAAACAGTATACGAAAGAAAGTAAATTGAAAAGATATATCACAAGTTAAACTCTTCTTTTGACTATGGAGGCTTTCCGTTTGACGTTTAAAAGCTAAAATAGATCGGTTGGCGAGGGAGGTCTTACATATCGAACATTTAAATGGCTTATAATTGTTGTACATATATATCTGACCTTCAAAACAATTTTTGCTTGATTAAAAAAAAAAAATAAAAAAAATATCTGGAACAAATACCGCACTTATGTTTCACTATTTCCTGGTGTAACATTATAATGATACTTAGGAATTGACTAGACTGATAATCTGTGTATATATATATATATATATATATATATATATATATATATATATATATATATATATATATATATATATATATATATATATATATATATATATATATATAAACATATATATTTGGAGTCATGGTACCTTGTCTTGTGTGATCTAATCAGTGTTCTTGATTTAAATACTATTACATTGACAGTGACACGGTCTCATCTATGCTTCAAATCCTAACATGAAAAACTTTTACATTGTTCTTGTGATATTCTCTTGCATGTTTAACCCATAAACTAAAAGTTTCCTTTATAATTTGCCATTTTTCATAACATTTGGCCTTAAATTAAAAAAAAAAATATTAAAAAAAATAGAGCATCGAATATGGTAATGAAACCGTAGTAACCCGTATCATAAATCGTAGTACACCGTTTCTCGAACCAAAGTAAACCATATAATGCGATTATTTTATAACCGTAGTAAGACATAAAATGTTAAGCTTCTCAATAAATACAGTTTATATGAGTGTAAAGGACCGCAATAATACAAATAATAGTGTTAGTAGTAATATGTGGGTACTGGGGGCAGTATGTGGCACTTGGGGGCACTACGGGAAATTAACATGGAGATGGCACTTGGGGGCAATACGGGAAATTAATATGGAGAGGCACTTGGGGGGTAGAAGTGTTTATAGGGCAGCCACCCACATCTCTTTGAAAATAAATCTTATTTGCTTAAAAAATTTGTGTTTGTTTGTTTGTATATGTGTATATTCTGTCCTCATAAACACTCCTGCCCCATAAACACGTCTGCATTATAAACACTTCTGCCCCCAAGTGCCTCTCTCTGTTAATTTCCCGTATTGCCCCCAAGTGCCATCTCCATGTTAATTTCCTGTATTGCCCCAAGTGCCACATAATGCCCCCAGTACCCGCATATTACTACTAGTGTTCTAACCAGTGAATTGTACAAAACTTCTTGTAATAACAGGTACCAAGTTTTCTTAATAGATTCACACATTTTCTACTATTCTTTTCCTCTCCTTTGCAAGAAAGACATTTAAAAAAGCTGTTTCACACCCTTCTGTCAGAAAATGCCGATAAAATGTTCTTTCATGCAAAATATCCGGACTGTTTACCCTTCATCCACCCAACCGTAGAATACCGTATTGAAATACTTTACACGGACTCCATTTACTAGGGTTGTGATACCGAGGTCGTCAGTCCGGAATTCACCGACATGGAGCGTCTCCGAATTTGTTGTGTAAGTATGTGCACTTTTTGATGGATTACATAAAAATAACTCGCCATGTTTTGTGCTGTTTTAAATGCATTTGCGGATCTAGTAATCGCGTTTAAATGAAGCAAAAACATATGCATTTTGTTAAATGTGGACATCATATTTACAATGGTCTCAATAGTGTACCGTACATCCAATATGCAATTCTCGTGCATTAATTAACATGACTTTCCATTGATCGAACGATCTGTTTCTTAAAGTTTCATGTATTTTATTGTAGATGGCTGAAAAATCAGACAGTTTGTTATGTTTTGCTTGTTTTTGCAAATTACATAAAAAAAAAAAAAAAAAAAAAGCATTCGCTAACCTACTATCATTAGAGAATGGAACAAATAGGGAATTTCCAGTTTACTGTATATGAGAGGCTCCATACGGGGAGTGATTTCACTCTATACGAGAATGGAAGCAGAAAAATACTTTTTTACGTGTATTCCCAGCATCGGCTATTCAGCACGTGTAATTAACAATGCAAAGCAGTTTGGTAACCTTTTTAGGGCCCTGCATCAAGGTACGGGGGACCAATAGTAATCAACATTTCTGTCTGTCAGTCTGTCTATCCTTCCTTTTGCACTTCTTGAAACCAGAACATATTTGTAACCTTGTAACAATCATTATCCAATGTCGTTTGGTAGATGAACTGCAATATATATGAACATATGCTTTTAAAAGGTATATATTTTTAACAAAATGTGTTATCATTCCAACTCAGTTTTTGATAGAGTTACAGCCTTTTTCAGTATGTTTTGGAGCTTCACCTTATCAATTTCTTCTGAACAGAGTGGCTTAGGAAATGTTCAACACAACATATTATCCTATGATTTTGTGTGAACACTGTCAAATAGACACAGGTGTGCGTTGAATGGGTTTTGAGTCTTTGTTTTTTTTATATACAAATTTTATTATTTCACCGAATCAGTATACCCTCAGGGGCGGTGCTTTGTACCAAACGATGGGTGTTGCCTTAATTTGACCTAGACGGAGTGTCTGGAGGTAGGACGGGGAGTTGGGGCGACACATTGCCAGGGCCTTTTGTGGGTGTTTCCTTCCACATCTTCTCAAATCCCCGCATCCTTGCTTGTCATGCTCATTCTGCATCTTAATCCAAAAAGAGTTGTTCTCCCACCAAATTGCATTTAGTAAGTTTCTGGGATTATTCTTCCCAATAATTCCTCTTTGCAATAGCAATTGAAACATAATAATTGTATATAAGCTACATATGCCCTATAATAATAATAATAATAATAATAATAATAATAATAATAATAATAATAATAATATTATTATTATTATTATTATTATTATTATTATTATTATTATTTTTATTATTTCTTTATTTATGTTTGACTGACAAGCGTATTATTACAATACTGCTTGACTCAACGTATCTATTCCTGAATAGCTGTATTTCTTGATTTTTATAATTACCCCCTGCACAATCTATTAAGGATTAATTTGGCAAATACAATTTATTTTTGCCTCTAAAACTTGTTAGAAAGACAATAATTTATAAACTTTATAAAGTTTTACATATTATTTTCTTCTGGCTGTTGATAAATTTTGAACAAAAACAAAGGGTTAGGTACTGTAAGAGTCAATATCAGACCTTAATCAGATCCAGATGAAACTTATATATATAAAAGATGCCCCTCTCTCTTCCTTAAATATGTATTTCATTTTTATCCAGGACCGCTTTTAATAAAAGAAAGAAACCATTAAATAGCCAATGGTTTTCTTGTCCGTTGTGGTACCTATATTCGTGGATTGTATATATGTTGGCTAAAAAGCTCCTATCACGCATATTGCTGAAAAATATACATTCTAAATTGTGTATTTGCATGCAATGTGTATACTAGTCAATGATAAGACTTATAAAACTTGATTTTTGTTTTGAAACAATGTTTAAGTGATGTGTATAATTCCATTAGGCACATGTATATGTTTAGCGCTGATTTGCTGTCAAAATCTTGCAGAATCGCCCCAGAAAAGGCAATATATGTATTTCTTGATCATTTTCTTCACAAAAATGCAGTGCACTTTATACATTAATAATAGCCGAATTTTGATACTGTGTATAGAGAATAATTACAAATGCTCAAAACGTCAGCTACGATAGCTGTTTTGTTTATTTGTTTATGCATCGTTTGGGGGGAAAGCTTCCTTTATGTTATTAATAATTCGAAAAAAAACAGTCCTTATAATGATGCTAAAATTTGATATATTTCTATGAATTTTGAGAGAGAGAGAGAGAGAGAGAGAGAGAGAGAGAGAGAGAGAGAGAGAGAGAGATGTAACCTATACAGCGTGTGAGGCACTTGTTCAACATATATAGCGCGGTTTTATTACCTCACCGACAGAGGATATCAGTTTTTATACATTTATTGTCACGACGATGAGTGAACTAGTTTCTTATTTTATATCAAATGGGTCTCAATAATGGATGGAATGAAAAAAAAAAATTACAGTAAGACAGATTAATGCAAATGTATTTGTTCCAATGCGCAATGCTCTACCTATCCAAAATTTTATCATCGACATCATTACTGTGGCATAACCAATTAGAACTCAACATTATGTCGTTATTATATATATATATATATATATATATATATATATATATATATATATATATATATATATATATATATATATTAATACATGGTATTTTATCCCTTAAGCTCCTGTAAATTAAGTTAATATAATCAGGAAAGTGCTCTGGATTTTGTTTATGGAGAAAAGCGTGCCATATTAATGCATTTATTTCCCCGAGTTTTTAAATTTTATATTAAATGACAAGGAAATTATGGATGGTCCATTATAAATATCCAGATATACACCATAGCATTTTCTCTTTATGAAGTTTGTAGTCCCTAACCCTTGTACATCAAATAAACAAGTTCATATGGGATTGAATTTCAAGCTGACATGGTAACATTTGTCTTCTTTTAAGCATGTGAAAATAGAACTAAATCTTAACAAGACGTACACCGCTTTTTGTACTTTTTTTAAAATTAATGTTAGAATGGACAATTAAACAGGAAAATCGTCAAACGACGTACTACGCCTACTGATTATCTGAGTTTCAGTCAACCAATAAGGGGGCAGAATTCCATTCACTGCGTTGTAGCTGCATATTAAGCGGGCGCGATCATGGCCATGTCGACCGGTAGCGTGGGAAAATGGTCTAGCATTCCTTAAAGGTGTGGTAGTAAGTCAAACTTTGTGTAGGCATAAAAAGTCGAATGCCTGAGCTAAACATCGGTACCAAATTTATTATGCTATGCGAAGTATAGCTCGAAATATCAGCGTCGATTCTTAAATAGGTCGGGCCAGAAAGGAGAGAAGTGTCCTCCCTTGTAGTATTATATAGTACATGTATGACTGATAGATAAGTTGTAAGCAACAATACGAGCCCCTGTGCTCACACACACACACACATGAATGGTCACGAGCAAAAGAATTGTACTAAATTTAAAAAAAGAAGTCATTTGTGTGTGTGACTCGAACTGCTGGTTTGCTACTTATTGGTGATTTAAAGCAGTTAACCACTCTACCACCACACCACTTGGATTATTTAACATTGTGACAGGCAAATTAGTATATATTGATAGCATGTTGCTGTGTGGGGCTCTTTTGGGTACTTGTGTCCCAAAAATTATGTTCTATATATATATATATATATATATATATATATATATATATATATATATATATATATATATATATATATATATATATATATATATATATATAATATTTTCTACATGTCTTTGCATTACAAGCAGAGTCAAATTCATAATTGTACAATATAATCCCTTTCTTAAAAAAATGCTGCATTCAATTTTATTTTTCCGTGTTGTCAGCTGGAGACGGGAAATCTAGTCTTCAGCATAGGATTCTGTGAAGTTGTGTACTGAAGTAATACATCAAATGGGAAACAAATTAATAATAATGCACACACATATTACATTTTAAATTTGTTCAATGCTGATGTCATTACTTTTATAGCTTTTATGTGTATGATTCACATTATTATTTCATACTCTGAAGATGTTTGTCCGAGTTCAAGATTGTGAATTCATATAAGGGTAGAATATAGTCTACAAAACGAATTAAGACAATAAATACTATTTAAAATGATCATGGTAAGGAAACGATGCACTGTAATCATTATTTCTATCATCATTCCTTATCTTTTAGACCCCGTTAGTAAAATAATACCATAAACTGCTTGTTGTTGTTGTTGTTGTAGGTTGACTTCCTTCATGCGCATCTTCTATATTTAAACTACCCTCATCGCAATATTCATATGTCCCAAAACGCAATCAGAAAAAAGACAAAAAGAATACAAATGACAGGCGACATTTGAATGTCAGTATTTTTCACAGAAAAGGGGAGAAGAAGAAAAAAAAAACGCATTTTTGGGATACTTTTTATTTGAATTGTTTGGCCCATATGGCGAGGGACATAAGGGGTGTGCTAAGAACACGGTTTGTCTTCATTTTTCTGTTTGTTAAGGAGGAGAGCAAACGAGAACACGTATGAAATTTGCATACATATTAGATGGTTTTATAAAAGTGTCTTCTGTCAAAAAATAAAACATGTTCTCAATTGCGATGGCAGTTTTGAGGTCTTTGAAGATGCAGAAATATTGCGAAATTTGCGGTTTCTGACGAACATACGCCCATGTACTTACACAGGTGGCCGACGCAAGCTTAATATTTAAAAAAAAGGGTGACTGGAGAACTCGGCCCATAATATACTCGGCCCATTACGGAGTCGGTCCATAACAAAGTCGGCCCATTACAGATTCGGTCCATACAAATTTAATGAAGAAGTCGGGCCATTACAGATTCGGTCCATGCCATTAAACAATGACAAACAAAGGATTTATTCAAGTCTTAACATGTTATATTTGTCAATAAATAAATTTGTGTACTAGAATTTACATGTTCTGTTATAATGCTCTCTCTATTTCATGTCATGTCATAATTACCAACAGTCTCAGCAACTTGTATTAAATAATAATAGTGATCACAAACCATTCACTATTAAATTCAAGAATATTCATTCGAGTAACATTAAAGTCCCAATAACAAACAAATTCAAATAAATAGAATTATCATGTGAAATGGAGGACCATTTCTGTCATATTAAAATTATAGAGTCATACAAATGTACTGAAATAGTGTAAGTATAGCGTACGTTTTATGGAGTTCCAATACCCCTATGTATAAGTACACTATGTTATAATATCTTTTGCTTTGCTTTTCTTTAGTACATAAATTTACCAAATATTTATATTTCACAAACGAATGTATATTTTCAAATCTGATTGCTTTAAATTAATTTCTGTTTAGAGAATGATAACATTCCCTACCACTTTTGGAAGCTGATTTGCAAAATGGGAACACAGTATATATTGTAATTTCACAAGAACCTGATGCCGGTCGAAGGAAAACTGACTGGCGTTCACGACACCTCTATTTATAACTTAACTTTCAGTTGCACTACACCATGTAACATTCCGCCAAAATAGTGCATATATCTAACAGGGGCTTAAGACACAAAAAAATATTAACTACCGTTAAAATATTGTGATTAAAGACAAATATTGAATGCTAGTTATATTATTCCACTTTTTGTTAAAAATATATGACCAAACACTCAAATCTTTGTGTATGACGTGCAATAGTAAAAACTGGCCTCCAACTGAGGTTGGTGGTGCGGGAAATGTAGAACATACACAATACGGATATGCTATCTTTGCGGGAGATGGCAAGTAGATTATTGTATTGTTAAACAAAACTGATTCTACGTAAAAACTAATTATATAAACTGTTTATTAATGTTCAAGTGCGCTTGCACATACCGCATAGTGAAAACTGGAGGCTCCTCCAATACACAAATTGCCTCCAAAACAAAGATGGCGGACATCGTAAAATAGATGTATGACATCGAACATAGCCCAGAATAAAGATCGTTTGTCAATCATACAGAACAATCTTTGACAAAACATCGTACTGAACATGGTCTCAAAATACCAATATGTACATGAATTTTCTAGAATAACTATTATATGTGTAATTTACAGCATTCAAACAATGTAAACAAACGATGTGAAAATAAATGCTTACACGCTCTTCATATACACATGCGAAAAGGGAATGGTACATATCAATAAATCACAACAAATACAACCCAAAAAGTAATTAGTATGATTTAATGTACAATTTGTAACAATAATACTGCTCACAAAATTAAATGACCAGGGTTGTAACTGCAAAGCAGCATGAACTTGCTTGTGATTCCTTTAACGTAGGGCAGCACAGAGTTTGTAATACAGGTATGTTGCAATAATTGTTGGGTATCCAAATTTCGTTCACAATGACAGTTACAATATCTTTTGCTCAGAGATGATTTTTTGTTCGAACTGAATATGTAGACAAAACTATTTTAAAACTTACTTGAAATTCAGCCTTTAATCAAATAGAATTCAAATCTTTTGTCTTTATTTCATAAATTTAATGATAACTAGTTTCACCGGTATCAATTGGTGAAGAAAATCTGTACGTCTAAACACTATACATCAGTATGACGTCTCACAACCACTCATTAAAAATTTTGATTGATTATATTCAATATTTAAAACATTATTACACTTTTTTTTTATCGGCACGTGCCGGTTTTGATAGGATTATCACCTGGTAAAAGACTAATGATGCGGAACTAATATATAGGGAAATACTACCATTTTCCTTTCAACTTTGGCAGGCGCGGATCAAAGATTTTCGAAACGTGGGCGCGCGTTATTGTTTGTTACGAAAATGTTAAAAATATAACGTCTTTGCTAAATATTTTCCCGGTTTTTCAGTAATTTGTATTAAGATATGGACGTATGAGACTCGAAATAAAATGAATAATCGTCATTTATAGGTATGTGTAATGAAATTCTAGAAAATTACATACATTAGTGAAATATTCGGTACTGAATGTCTACATGACCAGGATGACTTGTACTTTAACTGGATACTAAAAATCACACACAGATGCACTGAACATAAAAAACTACAAAGATTTAAAAACCAAAAATTTGAAATAACCGTTTACAAAGTACATTACATCCACATTACTATTATATAAATCGTGGGCCGAGTGCGTAATGGACCGAGCACGTAATGGTCCTATTTGGATAGTCCTATTTCGTTATGGGCCGAGAACGTTAGTGGGCCGACACTGCTATGGGCCGAGTTGTCCCGGAATCTAAAAAAAGCAATAGCCTGAATGAAAACAAAATCAGAGTCTCTTATATAGTATGATAGGCAGGGTCCAGTGTCAGAACGGGTCATAGGAGTAATCTGAGGAACTTTTGTCACTCGGTATGAGTTTTTTTTCATTCAGGCTATTGCTTTTATTAAACATTAAGCTTGCGTCGGCCACCTGTGTTTACTTAGGAACAAAATTAAATGTTTATTTCACAGTGTTTCAATATACCATATGTATATATGTTACAGTGGACATATAGTCATTGTGGTATATGTCAAAATAATTTTATGCGTTTATTGTAGCAGAAGTGTCAGTTTAGATGTAATTAATACTTGACAGTTATAGAGATGCAAGGTACCAATGAACGCTGACGGACTTAAATTTTCTCTTTTTTCAAATGGTCCACATGCGACAACCAAGCGATATGGTAGTAAAAGGTTATTCACGCATATTCTGTAAAAATAAGAAATAATTTGTCGCACGCGGACAACCTTAATATTTTTCAAAATATTTCCAATTTTAGCTCAAAATGGCTATTTTGTAGCCAAATGTAATGTCATGAGCACGTGGCTATGACGTCATATCAAATAATTTTCAAAAATCAAATATAATTTTAAGTTTTTTAAATGTTGATACATTTTTTGCCATGGTATTATCTGAGCAAATACTTTTTTTGAAATTGGTGAATTTTTGGGCCAAAAGAGGCCTTATAGTATCTACCCCTTTTATGCAAATATTTGTATTTGTTGTTTCATAAACAAATCTGTAATCAAATTATTCTATTCTATTTTATATTCTAAAAACAAAAATTAAAATATGGTTAATCTGTATTAATAAATCAAAATAAGCTCAGCATATTGTTGGGCGAAAAGCCTTTAAGGCAAAATACCTTAAAGCGAGTTCTACCCAACCAAATCAATCAGTCAATCAATCAATCAATCGTTATTTCTTCCATATGGAGAGTTCATTTACAAATATAGAGAACAGGACAGAAGGAGAGAAAAATACTAATTTACATCGATGATTTCGGAAAACATTCCAGAAAGTCAATGATACAGATTCAACTAATATAGATTAGGAAGAAAAAAGGAATATCAATAATTAGGAAACACATGGAAACATACAAAATCGCACATAATCGTTGTACATAAATCTCAAAAAAGCTTATTATTACAGTACGGGTCCATTAATGATGATGACTTTGCTTTTAAAATGAGGTCTTACAGGTACAAAACTTTGCTAGGAGCTGATTTTGGAAGTTTTGCTTTTGACAAATGATTGGTCGTCAGGCTAAGAAGTGCACTCGTGATACAAGAACGAGAAACTGGGACGAACAGATCTGAAAATGATGAAGTTATGTTTTATCCAGTCTACTTTCAAGGTCGATTCTTAAGTGTTTTAGTAACTGTGACTCGTCGTTACTTTGGTTGAGTTCTATGTGTAGCTCAAGTCCAAACTTGTCAAACACGTACGAGTGAAAATCGTTGGCAATTTGTCTTGTTAATATACATGATGTGACCACATGCTAAAGTCGGTCGGTATACTGCTGACCACATTTTTGACAATGAGTAACACAATAACCTGTCTTTAATACCTACTGGGATGCTGTAAACCTGGTTAATTTGCGTTTATAATTATTCTTCGCAATGCAGCACAGAGTGGAAGGGCGAATATGTGCTTGTAACTGTCGAAATCTTAAAAAATCATGATATATATTGATTCTGACGAGCCAGGCAGGCTCTTTCTTTTCAAGTATAGTCGTATTGACCAATTGTTTCCACTGATATTTGTTAGGGAAAATTGATTGAATAATGAAGTTCAAGAGGAAATCTGTCAGCTCATACTTCTTAAGTAAATTCCAAATATCTGGAATAAAAAAGATTGTACATGTGAAGACGTACCAGGAATATTTGCTTTGAGACGATGAAAGGCAGCATAGGTATAACTACCACATTCAGAGTTGTAATTAATGACCTCTTGAAGATTAAAAGAAGCCGTTTGGCAGTTTAAATTCTTCTGTTGTGGATTAGGGAATAGGGTTTCCTTCGTCACCAAGAAGTTATTAATTTTTGCTTCCACAATTTTCTCGTTAAGGAGAGTTTGTTGTGCTTTAAAGTACCCAATGATTGTTGCATGTTACATCAGCTCCAAGGTCCCTTAAGAAAAGTCTTTTTTTTTTAAAACGACATGATCCTGAGTAGACCGTTTGTGCCTTACACTATCACCACCACCCGCCCCTCAAATTGTATGCTCAAGTGCACGTAAGTACACAATAGTGTACACATATATACAACTGTATGTATTTTATCATACTGCTCTTGTGTCCGATAGATTGACTAAATACTTTTCTGAATTTCAGGTTTCCAATAGGAGACTTTCAATTATTTGTAAAAACCATTTAATAAAGATGTTTTTAAATTTCTAAAACACTTTCCAAATTTAGTCTCCAGAATATATTGTTTTCGAAAAAAATGTGTCGTAATAACTGACAGCTAAGACTTTCTAAAAGAATGAGTAAATAAATCACTTTAACTATTTCCCGGAATTCTTCAGCGTTTGAATCTTTGCACATTTCGTATGAAACACATTTTCACATTATAACATTCTCTCGCTTTAAATATTCCCATATTTTAATACGTATTAGGAAATAACCATTGAAGACAGTAGTGTAACTTCAAATTTTGACCCACCCACCCCACAATAATTCAGAAATGGGCCCTCCAGTGTAATAAAATTTGGCATTTTTGGGCCCCTTCTTTATTGCCCCTTCCCCCTCCCCGGATTGCATGAGCCGCGGGGTCGGTAGTTACGCCCCTGATAGAAGACCATACAGCTGTAACAGCGTCAAACCAAGCCTAACAAATAACATTACACCTGAAGGAGTTACTAGTACAAATACTATTGTACTTGCCGATGAAATTCAGTTATATGTTACCTCTTCTTGATTAGTTTTTCGTTAAAATATGGAAGAGCAATTAGAATTTTGTCAGTTTAATTGATGTCTGCGTAGCAGCGAAGCCGTTCCAATATTATTTCAAAGTTTTGAACTCACTCTGTTTTTACTTGGCACTTTTGAAACTGTAAAAATTAATCAAAATACAAGCGGGGGGGGGGTAGCCTAGAACTCGCCATCTCTGTACTAATAGAGTCTATAGAGATCCCAGCGTAATGTTAAATTTCCACAAACCCCCATAGTGACATCATTAATGTTAAATTCCATAAGCACCATAGTACTTCGACAACACCCCCCAAAAATATCCACCTTAGTGGCCCAACTCTGATCCTCATAGTAAAAAGACCACACACACACACACACACACACACACACACACACACACACACAGAGAAACCTTCCATCTTCCTTGTTGGAGCTTTCTCGTGCGACCTTCAGAGGTCGCTATGTAGGTAATGTGAGAACAGCAACCCGACTTCCCGAATATGCTCAATGAACACCTCCATAGTGCCCCCCTATACTACTTACACAGTCTGAGAAAACTAAAAGGCTCAATTTAATACCTTCCGTTTTTCTATATAAAAAGGCATTATATGAAAAGCATATGCATTTACGATAGCGAGCCACCGAAGTAGCTATATTTAACTTTATGTTGGAAAAAATACTGATGACTAGGCAAAGAAAATCGAAGTTCATTTTGCCAGACATTCGTCATCAAGTAGTTACCTTTTAGTCTCCATCATTATTGGTCATTCTTGTTCTATATAATCAAACTTAGAACGATACACTACCAGTGTAAAGGCAGTGTTAAAAAAAGTTGTGTCGAAAATAAATACAAGCAAGGAACATAGTCCATGATAATGCATTTGTACTGACAACAACACACACACACACACACACACTATTGAAGCGATCGATTTAAGACAGAAATAAGCTTCTAACATGTCTTGTCTTTTCATGTCTGTCTTACCTTTGATGAAGTGAACTCTGGGACTGAGGTTAGTTATATAATATCTACATCTCCTGTTCGCATCGGTTGATTGACATCAGATTTTGTACCTACTTTGACTTGTAAACATGAAACATACCAACAAATTATATATAGACAGAATCTACTTTATATACTTTACTTTTCTTGTTTGCAAACGGTTTGGGTCACCCCTGTATGATTTCTGAATGCACTTGTATGAAATGATAAAGTCAGTGAATTTTACCAGGTTTCAGAGAGGAAAATTTTCCGACATTTTTGTAAGACTTTCATGTACAATTTCCTGGTAGATAATATGGACTCTTTTGGTAATTGTTATGCATATTCCCCTCATGTTTATCCAAGGGGTGTGAACCTGTTCGGAAATTATAGTGCTGGAAATAAGTTAGGAACATAACTGAAATGAAGTTATATTGTTAACAAAAAGAAATCGATATTTGGATGCATTTTGGAACTATTATTGAGAGAACAATAAAAATGATCTCTCAACCTGATTTTGGGAATGATGTGGACATTGATAGAAAGTCTCAAAATAGCATTGATGAGGCTAAAGACATGTTAGATAATGAAGTTGAGGACACTATCAATTCAAGACCTGATTTAAATTCATAAAATGTGAATAAACTGGAGAATCCGAAGGAAACTGAGAGGAAAAATGAAAATGCCACTGATGCTGTTATTGAGGATGATGATGATGCCGATGAAGATGCGCTACTCGTTTCGCAGACGTCGCAGACAGAACAAGAGTCTGATGTAGAAGAAATTAAGCATGGTTTTTATGCGCAAATCAGAGCCAAGTTTGGAACACTCAATAACAGTGCCTTCAAAGGAAAAATGAAATCAACACTTGATGAGAAAGGTCTACAAAGACACTCGGCAAGCTCTGTTTGATCTCTCAAAAAGGAAAAGATATGATTGCCCTGACGGTATAAGTGGAACGTTTACCTCGATCTAATAGTGCTCCAGTGGGAGATAAGTTGTCGGAAGATATTTATACTATATACCAATTCATTGAAGGAGAGAACAATTACAGTGACATGAAAGCCTGCATATCCAAATGGACCCTGAAGCGTAATCATGAACCTAAATATCTCAGAGTTTGACTTTTCTTCGCAGTGTCTTCATATCCCAAAGTCCGAAAGCTTTAGTCAACGATTACGCTTTGCAAAGCACAGATGAAAACGCTGATAGAATGAGCATAATATTTGCGCAACTAGCGACAACGAATGAAAAGTTTGAAAACAAAATGTCCCGGCTGAAAAACCAGATAGGTAATATCGTCACACAAAGAGCGAATGAAATTCAGAGACTGAGGACAGATTTAATTGAGAAAACCAAGAAACTCCAAGAAGCTAACGCTCAGATAGATCAACTTAAACTAAAAGAGGAAAACTAATGAGTGAAAACAGGGAAATGTATATCCAGATGTCATCTATGGCAACCGGGAAAACGAGATAAAATGAATCACTACACATATACATCAACATCTGGATGTGATCCTGAAAAGGAGGACGGTGTGAAGGTTACATTCGTCCGCCTTATAAAAGAAGACCCCACTGGGATGGATCAAATATATATACATTTCGACTAAATGTACTGGAAAAATAGTTTGAATTGATGATGAACAAACCATCATTTTGGAGTGCTGGAATACAAAGTCGGGAATGGATATCAAACAGAAAGTGGAGAGAGGACTACACATCAGACGAAACGTATGATAAATATAACACGTAGTGCCAATGAATAGGACTCGTAATTGTGTCATCATTGTAATTATGCTCACCATCTCAACTTGGAATGTACGTGGTGTAATGCATAGCACGCAGAAATTAATTGAATTGTTACCCGACACAGATCTGTTTGTTATTACCGAACATTGGCATTGTACAGAGAATCTAATTTAGTTAGATAAATTACACGTCGATTTTAAAGTAGTAGCGCTTCCTACTGAACGCATACCCAAATGCCATAGAAGTAGTGGTGGGGTTGCCTTATTTTACCGATCATCACTATGCAAAGTAAGCACCTTACAAACTGACTTGCCAAATATTATGGTATTGAAAGTCATAATGAGAGAGTTGGAACCCATCATTTTGATTGCTGCTTACTTTCCCTCGACAACCAGAACTGACGATGAATATGAACTATTTTGTGATGATGTTTTTTGATGTGCATGATAGATATTCTGTTGAAAATATATGCATAATCAAAGGAGACGTGAATGCAGATCTTGTGTGTAAAAATCCATCTAGAAGAGACCTGACACTAAGGAACAGAATAAAACAGAGAAACATCATTCTTACCTCAGTAATAAAACCCCATGAACATTACATCACGTACAGATCAAAACACATGTCACGGACGTCTACACTAGATTATATACTAATACCTGATAAAATCAGAGGTGGTGCAAAAAGACACACAGTGAACGACAGAATTGATTTTAAAAATTAGATCACCTACCAGTTACAACAGCACTTGCGAAAGATATGTTGAAAGAAAATATGAAGACACGTGGTTTTCCAAGAATTAAATGAAACCTGGCGAATCCATTAGAAGTAAGCATGTATAAAACTGACGTTAATGCATTTTTGAATTTCACATTTGAGTGTAAATCAATAGAAGATATAGAGAAGTGTAATGAACTGATAACTAAAAGTGTAATAACTGCTTCAGAAAGATATATTCCAAAGTCTGAATTCAGATCGCATTTGAAACCTTATTCAAAGAACAAATGGCCTTGATAAGCTACATAAAGAATGAGAAAAGCGCGTGGAGAATGGATCAAAGCAGGAAAAGTTCGAGGCCGAGACAGTAACAGCAACAGAAAATACAAGGACGCAAAAACAGAATTCAAAAGAAACATAGGCAAGAGAAACAAGTATATAAAGAGTGCTTATTTGAACAAATAAGAAAGAGTGCAGAACTGGGAATAGACGAATTCTACAAAGTCAAACGGCAAAGTAGGAAATATAAATCAGATTATGGTAATATTGTATTTCGTGGAATAAAATCAAATCATCCGGATGAATGTGTCAATTTATGGAAACTGTATTTTTCTGAATTAGGTGATACAACAGATGAAGAATATATTGACTGTGAGAATGTCAAGAAGATGTACGAACAAATCAAATTAGAGATTGATGACATAAAATGTGATACTGTCAAAGAGGAGGAGGTATTGTAGCACATCAAGTCTCTAGAAATAAAAAAAAATAACCAGGCATTGACTCCGTGTCCAACAAGCATTTAAAGCATGAAGGTAAGTATCTAATCAGACATCTAACTGCCCTTTTTAATTATATGATCCAGTCTGAGTATTTTCCTAATGTATATAGATGTGGGATGATTTTACCGATATACTAACAGAATGGTAAAGATAAAAGGATCAGGTGAATTATCGCGGTATAACACTGACATCTTGTCTGGGAAAATTGTTTGAAAAAATATTGATGACGAGAATTCAAAAGTATTTAGATAAAATAAACTTTCCACATCACTATCAGTTTGGATTTCGTAAGGAGGCTGGAGTTATATCTGCTGCATTTACCCTTCAATAATGTCTAATGTACTATATAAATAATAACTCTAATGTGTATGCTGTTTTTCTGGATAACGAAAAGGCATTCGATAGGCTGTGGCATTGTGGACTATTGAAAAAATTAAAATATTTGGGAATTAGTGCAAAAATATGGATAATAAACGCCCATTCCTACACACAGTCAAGTGTTTGTATATCGTGTAGAAGATGTATATCGAACACATTTCCGTTACGAAGGGGAGTTGGTCAAGGGTGTGTAATGTCCGCTTTTCTTTTTCTCGTGTACATAAATGATCTATTGAATGAATTAATGACTAATTGCGGTTTAACAATGGGATGGGTCAGATGAACATACCTGGCGTGCTTTTAGCAGACGACACTACTCTTCTAGGTTCTACTCTGAATGGATTACAGATACTCGTGAATACAGCTTTATCAGTATGCACAGAAATGGAAATTGAAATATAATCCTAGCAAGAGAACTTGGATGATAGTCAGTGGAAAGAAGGAAGTGTATTCATTAAATGGAATGACTTTGAGATTGCATACTATTCCTAGAACAAAACAAAACAAACAAACAAACAAACAAAAAAAAAAAAAAATGAAATATGTGGGATATTACTTTTTTTCCAGTCAGTGAAAATTAATGATCGTGTAGACAATTTTTGTGATAAAGCTAAACGTGTAATAAACTCACTATACTCAATTGGATTAAATGCAAATGGAATGAACCCTGTACTTTCTGTGAAAGTCTGGGAAAGAGTTATATTGCCGTCTGCTTTGTATGGCTCAGAACTCTGGTTCAGTATGACATATCAGGGCAATGAAACATTGGAGAAAACACAACGATATTTCGCCCAGAGAGTACAAGGTTGCCATCAAAGATCGCCAACAGGATCTACTACATCAATCTTGGGAATGATTTCAATGGAAGCTCGCATAGATAAGCAAAACTTTTATTTTTAGGTCGTATGTGTAGAACATCGGTAACTTTAACTGCTAAAAAGATTTTCCTCTGGACTTTTGGCAATTTGATTTTGACCCCAAACATAGTTATAATTATATATTATAGTTATCATAGTTATAATATATATATTCTGTACTCAAAAAGTATAATTTAGAAGATTGTCTTAACGATTTTATTTTCCCTGGAAGGTTTCCAGACCAATTAACATAGAAAAACTTAATTGGGACAAGAATACAGATAACGAGTAAGAAAACATGAAATGAGTATCAGAAATCCATGCGAGGGATTCGGTCGAGTTATAAAAATTCATCCAGGATTAAAAGTGCACCATTTATGGAAACTCGCTTATATCGACTCAATCAGAAAAATGGAGTATGCGACATTAATTCGTATTGGTGGAATGAAAGCAAGATCTGGACTGTGTCCCCTATGTTGGAAAACAAGTGATGACCGTATTTTACACATTTCAATGAATTGTCCCTTAACCTTGGACGACATAAACCATTTGATGGATAATCCATTTACATATATGCCTCCGGAGATTTACCGTGATTTCTGTGATCAATTAGATGTTAGTATACTGATTATGCTACTTGGTTGTTTAAACGATATTTCAGAATAATTGGAACTCGAGTCATGGATAAATGTGATAAGACTATCTAGCAAGTATTGCATTAAGATAAAAGATATTATATATTCGATTGATTAGATAACTTACACAGAATATAATGCAAGAAATAATTGTATTGAGCTGCAAAGCGAGTAGTATATTAACTATTTTTGTTGTGTAGTATTTTAAAAGTATAATACAAATATATATGATGAATATTAAATGATTTAACAGAAAACATTATCTCGGTTGATAGAAACTCAAAGCAAGTGAATGTAAATTTTTCCTTATACTTAAAATGTAATATTTTTGAAAGCATATGTAAATGCAAGTGTCTGGATTAATTTATTTATAATTTTGCTCACTCTTGATGTATAAAAAATTCATAAGGCTTCATGAGTTTTTAATTGTATATTTTCTTGCCTTTATGTATTGTATTGCATTTCTTTAAATTATCTTAAAATCTTCAGAAAATCGTGGAACGAAAGAATATCAATCAATCAATCAATCATCCAACGATCACTCTAGCTCATCCTACGATCTATCAAGTTCGCCCTACGATATCTCCAGTTCGCCTTCGTAAGCTCACCCTACAATGGCTGCAGCTCCCCTACGATCTCTCCAGCTCACACTACGATCCTTCCAGCTAGACCTAAATTCTCTCCAGCTCGCCCTACGATGTCTCTAACTCGCTCTATGATCACTACAGCTCACTCTGCTATCTCTCCAGCTCATCCATTTTGAACTATTTACCGTTCTATACTGACAGCTACACAGTTTCGATGGTAGCAAGAATTGTACACAGTCCATCATTCGTATACAATTCCACTTTCGCTATCGTCCAGACAGTTGTCGTCGGTATTGTGATAGCAGCACCTCCAGATACCAGCATGTCATACACCTGTTTTTGTTTTGTGATAGATACATCACTTTAGTGATTTATAGTTTATATTTTTTTGTGACATGTCAGCTGCACAATATCATATGCATCAGTGGAACCCTCTTGTAACTTCATGATAGATTACTCCCCCCCCCCCCCCCCCCCCCCACTCCCCGTCCTGAATATGTTAGTATTTCTGCCCGGCCATTTTAAAACATTTTGTTTATTTATTTATGTATTTATTTATTTCTCCGAGTGGGTGTACCCCAAGGGGCAGAGCTTTGAACCAAACTATGGCTGTTGCTTTAATTTGACCTAAATTTAGTGTTTGGAGGTAGAACGGGGAGTTGGATCGACACATTGTAAGGTTCTTTTGTGGGTGTACAACAAAAGTAGGTTTACTGGACACCTTTCTGGCTTCTCTGGCGCTGCATAAAAGCTGGGATAAAAAGGCATTTCAGCTAGATGTAGTATATGACCTAATATTGTTAACCCAATTGGTCTCGCATTTGTGTTGGATTGCAGTGAAGCTTGGCACATATGATACTTATCAACTGAAGATGCGTGTACTGAAAAATGCTTGTATTCCTGCAAGTTTTATTTACAGAGTTATTGCCCTTTTTGACTTTGAAAATTACAACTGGATACAATATATAACAGAATATTTTGATTGCAATTAGTTTTGCTGTTACTGATGGATTCCAGTGATACTTGGGTACGTAATATGGTTATCTGGCGAAGATGTGAACATTGATCAATCATCATTCTTGCTTGTGTTTTGAAAGAGTTCTTGCCCTTCTTCATATATTTGTTGTTGTTTTTTTTTTAATTTTTTTAATTGTATTTTTTTCCTTTTCTGCTTCATTTTTTTATATACGTATTTATGGGCCTTATAAATCAGGTTCATATCTTTATTGTGGAAGTTGCTTGCTACCAGCATAGTTTATAAAATATTCAACGTAGTTTAATGTAATTATCGCAAATACCGCCTACCAGAAGTAAATATGTCTTTCTGGGGATTACTCTCTTCTACTCCATTTTTGAAAGTGTTCGGCCTTGTTGAACACATTAAGGTCATCACAATGGAAGTTGCCAATTAGAGTCCCGTCATATCTTGGGAAGGTTTTTAACATATTCTGATGCTGTTTGGTATGCAAATTATTTACGAGACACACGTGTAGATGCTAAGGCTTTTGTATCTTCCACTTCATTTTGAACAGAGTTATGGCTCCCTTTTTTGCTCTTTGCTTTAATATGGGACCTATTGTGATTCTGCAACTATTCTTGGCGCATTTTTTTTTTTAATTTTGAAGAATGTGTTAAGACAGCGAAGTTGACGGAATTTTGCTTCAAACCAGATAAAAGTAAAAACAAAATTCTTTCTGATGAATGTTTAATATAACAAATCTCACACCGAGGTTTTGACAGAGGTGAAGTAAATAAAGTTGCTACTTATGGGTGTCTTACTGATAGTTTGTTAGTACACAAATTGAGCGATATCATGCTGAAACTAAATAAATAAATAAATAAAAACATTTGCCATTTAAGTTTCCATTGGAGCACAAACAAGATCTTGACAGCTAAATCCTTTGAGCAGCCCAATACGCCCTTCTTTCCTCTATTATTTCTTTTGACTTCAGTTATAACTGCAACCATGAATATGAACTGTAATGCTCGATGTAAGTAGAGAACTCTCACACATATATAAGTATTTCTGCACATACAGTATGTATGTATGTATGTATGTATGTATGTATGTATGTATGTATGTATGTATGTATGTATGTATGTATGTATGTATGTATGTATATATGTATGTATGTATGTATGTATGTATGTATGTATGTATGTATGTATGTATGTATGTATGTATGTATGTAATACCTGAATATAAACATATGTTGCATTAACTTAAGTGTGATGCCTGTTAAAATGTGAGGGGTTTTCTGGGGTGGGGTGGGGACAAGACTAATTTTGGCTGAATCCTATACCTTTACTCGGAATAGTTACGACAATAAAAGGTATTTATTACCGCTAGTTAATCGTATGTTTACAAAGAAAAGAAATACTAATGTAGATTTCATTTTAAATGAAACGAATAGACCCAGGGAAACCGCAAATCCAAACACCAATATATATCTTCAGATCACGAATTAAATGGTATTGTGGTCGTGGATTGGTGGCAGAAAATTTTAATTCCATGACGACCGTGTGCTGATCCATGTCTCAAAAAAGGAATATAATACCACATCGATGATTTAAAAACTGAAACAACATAAGGGTTAATTAGGATGTGTGATATAGGCTAATCACAAGTAGTAATAATTATGATGGTAAACAATGAACTGCAAAAAAAAAAAAAAAAAAAAAAAAAAAAAGACATGTAGATAGGTCTATAAAGAATAATAAACGAGAATAACTAGTATATTTAAGGGTCATCATGGCAGAGAATCCTGTTTCACTGTCCCTTCTCTTCTATTCTCTTGGCTCGCTTCAGTTCCTAAAGGAACTGAATAAATGTACGTATGCACATTTTCTATTTACCGAACAAAACACTTTGCAATGCCCACTAACTGCTATAAAGTACATTTCAACTACAATTTGATGGTGAGGTCAAAGATCACATGGAAGAGTTCATTTTTAGCTCAAGTAGCCGTAAAGCCAGGTGAGCTTTCGGTGTGACCTTTGGTTCAGCGTGCATCGTCCGTCTTGCGTCCGTCAACATTTGCTATTTCAGCTTCTTCTAATAAAAATGAACCATTTTCAACCAAATTTGGCAAAAAGTAACCAAGAATGAAACCCTTTAAGATTTGTACGAATAATGCCGATCCGCCATAACTTTTATCGACGCACTTACGATACCAGAGAATTTGTTGGCATCTAATTGTGAGTATTAATTTCAAAGTTATGCAGTTTCTAAGCGAATGTGTCGTTGTGTCAGAAAAGTGATATAGATATTTGATTCCTGACATTCAGAACCAAGGTAGAGCATGTGAAAAAATAAGTCGTAAAGCATGGTCAGTGACTAAATTGGCCAAAAGGAGGCAGTCTTGACAATCATTAAATAACGAGTCTTGACTGATGAAGGACAGATGCAGCACTAAAACAATGTCATCAGTCATTTAAGTATTGGCCAATCAGAAGTTTAATGTTAAAAAATGCCCACCTTCTAAATGAGCTATGATCCAATTATGATAGTTGTTAAATAAAGATGTTAAATAATGACAGGTGGAAAGACACAAAAATTGTGGCTTTGCTGATGAGAGGTAGTGCAAGTAGTTGGTAAGATCTGAAATGACGTGACCATCATGCCAAAACCCTGTTTGATCGCACTTATTTAAAAAATAAAAATCTTCAAACGACTTATGCTAAGAAAAAAACGCTAAACAAAAATTGACCAAATTTGACAGAAGGCATTTACTTGAAGGTCTTTCAAGTTTGTACAAATGATGCCGATCCACCATTAAATATCATCGCCTTTACTAACAATTAGAAAAACCTTTTCAACTACTTTTTCTCAGAACCTGTTGTAAATTCTGACCAAATTTGACAGAAAGCATACTGGCACAAAGGCCTATCACTTGTTGACAAATAATACCGAACCGTCATAAAAAATGACCGTCTTTTCTAAAAGTAGAAAAACTTTAAATTACTTCTCAAAAAACGCTAAACAGAATTTGACCAAATTAGACATAAAGCATCCTGACATTAAGGCCTTTTAGTTTTGTACACATGATGAATGATGCTGACATGTTGTCAACTATGGAAGAAGATAAAAAGGCAAATAAAGAAGAAGCCTTCACACAAGTGTTATCATAACCAATGAACATAATTTAAAGAAATTTCGACAGAATGCCTAGGCATCCTACTAACCCAGATTTCTTGCCGAACTGCTTTACATTTGACAATTAGGCAGATGTCAGCAAGTTGAGCAATTTTGTGACCCAATTTGACCGCTTGTTTATATTAAGGTGTAACTAGATTGCACAAGTTTGTATACTAAGAATCATATTTTGTTTAACTATTTCATATCCAAAAGAAAGCGACAAGGAAACCAATGAGCCAATCAAGTTAAGGACTTTTGCTCTGTAGCACGCATTTCAACCGTCATAGCAAGGACAGAAAACTATAAGCATTCTTAAATGGATACTGTAGACTCTTATGCTAAACTCTTCATGAAATGATGTGCGAATTACCTATCGCGTCTTCACCTCTATAAGTGATTGTTGTTGCTTCTGCAGCTGTATTGTAATACTGTTTCCTTTTCCGTTACTGATTGTGTTTGGTTGTGGGAATTGTGTTCCACTGAAGACCTAAAATAGTTTTGTAGGCACAAAAGGTTGACCTCACAGAGTTAAAAAAAAATAATAATAGTGTTAAAAAGAAGCGAAAATCCTAACTTTTGTACGCAGTAATTGAAGACAAGGCAAAAATTTGAGGTGCTTATATTTTTCGCCATTTTTTTCTCGGTTTAATCCTCAGCTTAATTTATTTTCAATTACCAGACACATTTTTGACCCAAAATCAGTAGTTGCCGCAATTCAAAAGAAAAGGTATGTTTAACAATAAAAATTCTATCTTGAAAAAAGTTTTATTGCTTTATCCGTCCACATATCAGCAACTATAACAAATCAAGTTGTATAACGTGGTGCATTTGATATGTCTGACATAATCCTTCTGCTTTTCCTACTTTTATCCGGTATGACTTAGTAGAACCCCTTCAGCCACGTGTCACAAACGCCTATCAAAGTCAATTAACAGAACAATAGTCCCTTTAAGATTTTTCAAGTATTTAATTCTTTTTTAAACTGAAGAAGAAGAAAAAAATGGATGATCTTCTTTCACAGTCCCGTAAAGAAAGTAAAATTTTGTAAAACTATTATTGAAAATCTCTTTCCTTAAAAGAAACAAACCAACTTAAATTCTGCAAAACCGCTCCCTCTCACCCCTCCAAAAAAAATAAACAGATAAACAAAAAAACAAAAAAATAAAATAAAATAAAGACACCACCCAACAAAACCCAATTTTATTTAGAACAAAGAAGAAAAGATTGTTAGAATTTCCTCTTGCAGAATTCACAATTGATCTTACAATTTTAGATTTTAAAAGAAATAACTTCAGCATTTTTAGCACCTCATTTCTACTCCTCCCTATATAGCCGCGATTGTGCGTATGTGACATCAAACTCTACACGAATACATGATGACAGCACGGTTTGAAACAAGAAACTGCACGCACATGCACTTTGGAATTTGTGAATAATATTATAGGTAAGTCACAGGTTTTATATATATATATATATATATATATATATATATATATATATATATATATATATATATATATATATATATATATATATATATATATATAATTTATACTACAAACATTAAAAATAACATGGTCTTTAAAGTGTTGGTAGAAAGCAATTTGATGTACCAGTACTGTTGGTATATCAAATTGTGATCCGCCTCTGGCGTATGAATACGCATATAAATACGACTTCAACAGTGAGCTATACTCTCTAGATCAGTGATAGATTTCCACTTATTAATCATTATTGACATAAGAAAATAACGAGAAAAAATATCAATAATCCTCTTTGTCTAAATGAATTAAACATGGTACACAATTTCATCGAATCCCCTCTGCTTTCCGTTCTCTCTCTCTCTCTCTCTCTCTCTCTCTCTCTCTCTCTCTCATGCATAAGGGACAAAAATACGTAGAAATCTGTGAAGTGAGAGAGAAAAAAAATTTGAACTGGATAAAACCCTTGAATTTGAACTTACACCAAGTAACCTACAATAACCTGGGTCGTCATAATGGTATGTGCACACTAAATTTATTGGTTAGGATGCAAACACATGCTGTAATCTATTTATTGCTTTGTTTTGTTTTTATGTTGTTTTTGACTGTAATAAGGTTCTAAAAACGGAACATTTTTAAATATTAAAATGTCCGAAGGCCGCTCTCCCTCCCTCTCTTTCTCTCTCACTATGTTGGTTGTTCAGGCAGCAGGCTAATTGACCAACAGAAACAGGGATGGACAATAAAAAAAATAATCTTATGGTAAGTCTCCCCAACCACCAACTCCCTCACTCACTCTCTCTCTCTCTCTCTCCTACTCTCTCTCTCTGTTGGTTGATCTGTCAGCATATCGGTTTTACCTCAAATCTGTCTGTCTGTCTGTCTCTCTCTCTCTGGGCCATCGTCGCAAGCTACGGGCGAAGATCCGTGAAAAAACTAGCGTAGCGGATTTTCGCCAGTGTTGTGCGACGATGTCTCTAGGCCTATAAATGATGGTAAAAATTACAGACAAACAGACCAACGGAAAGGGGAAAAGAGAGAGATGGCGGATAAAAGCTACCTTATGGTAGTTAGTAATGGTAAGAAAAGCAGAACAATGACTTAGATCAACTATAAATAAATTTAAATGTTTGAATTACCTCTTGTTGGTTCTATATTACCCACTCGTGTCAGTATTCTCGCCGGTGACGTAATGGCTGAGCGTTCAGTGTTCAAGAAGCTAACCATGCAGTGTTTGTAGTGCAGTGTTCTTCTTTCTTCATTTAAACCAACTTTCATGTTTAAATCATAAGTGTGTCTTTAATTTTTTTATTCAATATGAATGAAAAAAGAAGAAAAAAAAAAAAACTAAAAAACTAAGCAAATTATCAATTTCCAAAGAGGATTGTGAATAGCTGCAATAGCTGCAGAACTACATGTTGTAGCGGACATACTGGGCAGGGATGATAGAATTCACCCCCTCCGTTAATATACAGTTTCCTGTAGTCAATCTTAACTCCGTTGGATATGCAAGTATGTGTATTTGTATGTGATATCAATAATATCAATAATATATATATATATATATATATATATATATATATATATATATAATGTACTCTGTACCTTTGATATACCACTCGTTGTATAAATTTTTTCATTAAAGCGAAACTCGGCAAGTCTCATTTCCTTTTAATGATACATGTATACATCTCGTAGTATATCATTGATACAATGTACATACTATATATATATATATATATATATATATATATATATATATATATATATATATATATATATATATATATATATATACAATAATAATAATAATAATAATAATAATAATAATAATAATAATAATAAAAATAACATGGTTTTAAGAGTGTTGGTATAAAACACTTTGATATACCAATACTGTTGGTATATCAAATTGTGATTCTCCCAGCATATAAATAGGATATAATTATGGTTTCAACAGTAGACCATTGCTTCTGTGCTCTCTCGATCATTTGATCACTGACGAATTCCCACTTATTAATTATTATTTAATTAAAAAAATTGTGAGAAAAAATATTAATAATCTCCGTTTTCTAAATGAATCAAACATGGTACACCATTTCATCGAAATCCATTCTGCTCTCTCTCTCTCTCTCGCTCTCTCTCTCTCTCTCTCTCTCTCTCTCTCTCGCTCTCTCTCTCTCTCTCCATAAGGGTCAAAGATACGTGAAAATATGTGGAGTGAGAGAGAAAAAAGAAATTTGAGCTGAATGAAATCCTTGAACTTGAACTTACACCAAGTAACGTAGATGAACCCGAGTCCTTATAATTGTATGTGTACACTTTCCATGGGATTTTTCTTCAGTGTTACACTGTACCAATGATACAAAGTTGCAATAGCCTATTGAGACGAGGAAGGCCGTACTGTAGCTTCTTTGGTTAGGCGGCACACATATACTCTAATCTGTTTCATGCTTTGTTTTATTTTGAACCTTACTTTCAGATAGTTTGATTTGGTAAACCATCATCGTCTGATATTGTTATTTCTTTTATGAGCATTCTTCCCAAATTTTGTATTACTGCAATGTTAGTGTTCCATTTAACCTTAATGACAAACGACACGAAAAAACTACCAGCTACAATCGTGATTAATTAGATTGAGCTTTGGTATACAAACTTGCGAAGTTTGTTTTGGGTTTAATGCTGCTGGGTGTCTAAATCATACAATGCTGTGTTTGATTAAGGTTTTTAACTAATAAGAAATCTTCTACTGCTTGTTAGGAGTTATGTATTTACCGTACGTCGACATCTTCTCTATTTATTGTGCTAAAAAGCTTACAAAAAGTTGTAAGCAACATACACCATAATATCCATCAGATTTGCAATAAAGATGTATTTGATTTTGCCTTTTTCATCACAAGGTTGGTAGAAATCGTTCAGTTTAGGTCATCTTCGTTTTTCAATGTTTGGATCCTTTAAACAATAACAAACTGTCAGTTTTTCTCTAGTAATCCTCGATCATTCTTGTCGTGTCTAATTCGTTCATCATCAGATCCATTAGGATCAAATAACTTAAACAGAAAGTTGCTTCTTGTAAATGCAAGATCGTTAGCTATTGCCCAATCCAACCGTAAACTGTCGTGGTAGTCATTTATTGTGTTTTAGTTATGAGTAAAAACTTCGGCATGTTTTAATATATTCCCAACGAGTAATAAATTGTTTTCTTCTAGATGTTATGTTTCTTTCGCACCGTAAAGTCTATATACTGAGCTATTTCTGAGCTCTGATATGTAATTAACACCTTGTTTTTTTTTTCTTTCTCTAACACAGTGTCAAACAGATGTTCACTGGAAACATTAAGTGTATTCAAACTTAAAAATTTTGTATAACCCAGATTTTTTTGTTTGAATGAGATAATGTTGTGAATTCTGTATTGTATATACTGTGTTCTCAGCAAAATGTTAAATGATACCTGATGTGTAGTTTCCGGCTTAAACACTTTTAACGCGATTGTCTTTGTATCTACTTCAGTTTTGAATGAATATATAGCTATTGTAAACGTTTTCCCAATCAATCGAATCTTTTCTCAACCTCTTCATTCATTTGTCTATTTTGTCAATTTTGACCACTCCTTGATCAACATACTTTTTGTATCCGTTTTGGATTGTTCAACCTCAATATGTAATTTGTTGTAAAATTCAGTGAGTGAAATTTTATCATTTTGATTCTATCGTTCAAATATATAATTGATCGATCGTGTGTTGTTTTCATTGATATGATCGTACTTTCATTGAAAACTTAGTTTATTTTTAACATCATGTATCTTTTGAATTATCTCTTAAATCATTATTTTACTGCAACTCTCACACCTTATTAGTGTTAGCTTTGATCTCAATGTTAGGGCGAGTAATTTGTGTGCGAAAATGATTCATGAAAGTTCTAATCTTTTTATCGTTCTGCTCATTATACGGGTCTATATCTGTAACTTCTCCAGCTGAGATTGTAAAGTGCCATAGTTTTCCATAGATATTTTTATTTTATATTTTCTCCATACCACTCTCCAGGGCATCTATTTCACTATTTATCCTCTTTTCGATCGGTTGTAAATATCGCATTACGTTAGGTAAATCATCTGCTCTTTCCCTTACTCATTGTAGGTTCGTACGGCAGTAGATTACATATCGAATCTATGTTTGAACAAGTCCTTAATATCAAAAATCTTTCTTTTCGTTCTCATCAATATGTTTGTAGCTCTGAGATTTTGTTCGCTCTTTCATTGCAGCTCTGTTCAAGAGAACTTAATTTATTGTCAGCTTGTTCCCTCCACGTGTTGATTTCTTTAAAATTGTTCTCACTAAATGTATTTAGAATCTGTTTATCAACTCTTATCGATACAAATATTTTATTTGCTGCATTAGTTAATTTGGCAGGGTCACGTAAATTGACTATACCGTTGTTGCTTGGGTTTAAATCACTATTACACGTTTGACCTAGTATTGTACCTTTTGCATCTGTTTTTGTGTCAATGTTTGAAAGTTGACAGGGACCTCGAAGTGATGTATTTCCAAACATTCAGTACCTATGCTATTTACTTTACGTGGAAAAAAACACGTTACAGTCCAACCGTGCAAATATATTACTTTGCCATTTCTATCTCTTATGCTGGTTCTCAATCTGTTGATTGTATCCCTCTGTGATATTTTTAATTGTCGAGAGTTAATAATTTGTTTGTTTCGCGAGATATGTTGTTATTTATTACCTGTAAAAGTTAGCCAACTGGAGAACAGGCGTAAAGCATGTCTAGTATTGAGTTGTACAACGCGATGGTTTTGTCTTGGTGTTTTGCTTTAGTTGCTTGCTCGTTGTTATTTTTGATATCTTTTAGCACTGTGTGTTGAAGTGTTGAAACAACTTCACGTTTGACCCAATGAAAAAGATTCCACAAAGAGCTACTCCATCATCTATCAAATAATAGATTATGTTGTTTAAGTTAGTTTTCTTTCTTTCGTGTTGTTTGATTTTAGGTACTGTTTCATGTACTATTCTAGCATTTTGTTCCTTCTCCAACGTTCAGATTTGGCTTATTTGTATGCCTGCAAATTCAACTCTACGAGGATCTTTTGTTCTTTCTGCGGTTACTTTCTCTGGTTCTTTGCTTACCTTGTTTTATCTTGCTCACCTTCCATTTATGTTACAAGGAAATGTGAACGATTGATGAACATAAATCAGGTCCGGTACTATTGAGTATAGGATAACATTGTTATCTGATGAAACGAATTCTCTGGTAGACAAAGAAAAGCCATATTGGACATATTTCTTTCTATAAAGTTAAACAGTTATGACCTGGCAGAGCACGGTATTTCAAAGTTGAATCAAAGTATCAGAGTATACATAATCTGCATCTTGGGTGATCAGGTACAAAAGAGAACATCTGTTTGTTTCGACTGTATAGACAGTGTTAAAAAGTTGACGGAGTCACTTATTCTAGGGTAGCAAGGTTACGACACAGATAAATACATTATCGTCAAATTCCAACAGCGCATAACAAATTCAAAAGTGAAACTGGACTGCGCGTGGCTTGAAGTGACGTTTGTTACCATGTGACATGGTTATAAAAATACTAGTATAGTTGGATACAAAAACAATTTTCTGACATCAAGTGAATCGTTTAAACTGGGGTTAAACCCTATCATCAATACCGAAGTAACAAAGAGCCGTATTCCAACGGCTAATAAAGACTCAGTTACAGTACAACAACAACCTGTTGAGGAAAAACATGATGACAAAGTGAGTGCAATTTATGTAGAGATAAAAGACTGTGATAATGATATTTCTTTGAAATACATCCCCTCTGGCGACGATGTTGTGCATAGCACATTTGCTAATTCAATAAGATCTGCTGAAGTTCATGAGACACATGGCAATTTAGAAACGCCACAAGTCAGTATAGACTATGAAATAAACAAATAATCGTTTATTTTAATACTCATCGTTGTGGGAACTGGCATGGTTTTACTTTTTAAAATAGGTTACCAACCTTTAATTCTTCTAGTCGCTTTGTTGAAACCTCTGACCATAAATGCAAGTAGCAAACCAGCCAATGACAAGACAAGTAATATAACGTCTTCCAAAAGGAACGAAACAATTTGCCCAGCACTATTTAATAACCAGCTTATCACACTACAAATAGTTCCAGGTAATGCTGCTGCTGCTCTTTTGGCTAACCAAACAATTATTCTGCGAAATCTTCGAAGTCTTTTTTGATCATTTAAAAATGTGTCATGGACTAGGTGACGTTGTGGTAGAAGGAGTAGGAAGCACATTACATCTCACCAAATTTGCTATACATAGAGCATATGTTGATATGTTCATTGCAATTGCTTTAACAATTGTTGCTATTGTTACACCCATTTCTTTGAACAGTTGATACAGCCTTTCACCTAATGGTAATTTTTCCTCACTTGTAAACTGATTTTTCCAAATATTTCTCTGAAGCTTCTCCCCAACTGTGTTAGATGTCTAACTATTTTGGGCCCGTTTTCTTTTGAACATTTTTCAACTGTTCTTGTCATACAGCCGTTGTATTTAAATCTTTCTTTGCCGATGTATTTTAGAATTGACAACGTCTACTGCATTTACTTATCACTTTGATTGTATTGAATAATCTTTTCTCTTCGTGTGGATGTTCTCCACTTTGAATTTTTTTTCTTCTATGTAATCATCGAATTTAGTCTCTGTTTCTCTTACCTGCTGGTCAAATGATTCATGTTATTGTTTATTGTTTGCATCTCTATTTCCTCGGGTACTCGAACTGGTGTAATGACTGATGGTTCAATCGGACATTCTCTTTCAAAGTTGCTCAGTAATTGACCGCCTTCCTAGGATTTTTCACATTGCTTCTGTGCTTGTAAGCCTATTTAATATATCCATCTGTTTGGGAGGAAGTAGAAACAGTTGGAATAGGTGGACTTTCCCAAGGTTCTAGCGTTTGTTTTATTTTTTTTTAACTGAGCGAAATATTCGTACGATATGGAATAAATCTTGATAATTTCTTCTTCACTTAGCTGATCCGGATTTTCTTCTTTTTCACTATAAATTTGATCATCGGTGTTATTTTCTAAATTCGCAATTTCTCCGTATAAAATAAATCTCGATCTTCAAGATTTTGCTTATATTGAACTAGGTGATAAAAGCTTGAACCACGATTCTGAGTGATCTTTAATTGAACTGAATTATCGTATCTCTCTATGGGTACCTATAATATTAACCATTACTATCTCTAGATAGTGTAGGAATATTTTCTTACAAAGTCTTATCTTGCATTGTAACTATTATTTCTTAATATTGTTTCCAATATGACTTGCTTTTGTTGCTTTTCGTATGTAGTATACGATTAATACACATACAAAATTTTGAACTTCAAAACCACTAGCAATATTTACAATTCCTGTTTGAATTTGCGTATCTACCACATCATCATCTTCACATTTAGGATTTTCAAGTTCTTTCATTTCGAAATGTTCACCACCTTCAGCCTTTTGTTATTGTTATTTAAATAGCGATCAAAATAGATAAGTCACAGTTGGAAAAATAATTGGAATTCTCAACAAGTGACGCTTCGCGAATTATCGAAGACAAACATAGATCCATTTATCCTGAAACTGAAGAGTACAAACAGAAATTGAACATAGCTATTGCAAATGGAATATACAAGGAGATAACCGGTAAAATTTGACTGAAAAAGAACTGGAAAATATGGATGAAGAAAGAGTATAAAAAGTATGAAATATTTGGCAATACTTTAGCTGCAAAAGTCTCCAAATCATTTTCAGATGTTGTAATTTACACTGTCACATCCATGATCAGCTCTATGTTTCCAACAGACAACCCGGATATTTTTCAAAATGAACTGAAAGTTGACTACATGACATCCCACGGAATTTAATCAGATGTTTGTTATTTAAGCTACACTTTCTTCTATCAGCGTTGATTGCTAGTTTGATAACGTCCAAATATGTAGATTCCACCAACACAAGAAAAGGCAATGGGTAAACAAATGTTGAAACAATAATTGATAATTAAAATGTGTAGCTGCGTACAATGCAGTGAAAAATGTTAGGCAATACTGTCCAATGTTACAGCAGTGACGGGGTTGGCCATCTTGAATGACTCAGTCTGTTTGAAATGCTCTTCAATCTCTTCACTGGACGCTAGTTTCGCGTTTCTTTGCCCATTTTCACTGGTTGTATATATATATATATATATATATATATATATATATATATATATATATATATATATATATATATATATATATATATATATATATATATAGAGAGAGAGAGAGAGAGAGAGAGAGAGAGAGAGAGAGAGAGAGAGAGAGAGAGAGAGAGAGAGAGAGAGATCCTCTACTGATTTACCGTTTTTCACGTGTAATTGTCTTTCGATGTCGCTCTCTAATGTTTTAATTTCCTCCGTTGTAATACTATACTAGTCTCGTTTGTTTTACGCAATTTCTGCATCTCTGATAAATTATGTTTCATTTTTCCGTTTTCTCCAACAGCTTTTCGTTGTGACATTTGTGACATTTTACAACGGTTGGTGCATCTAATTGTTTCATTTATTTCAGTAGCTACTTTTCAATTACTATTGTATGTCTGTGAAAACTAGATCTGCAAAATGAGTATATCTGCATAGCGTTAAAAGTGTACTGGTTTTACCTCATGCAGTGAAGATTCCTCCCAAGTCAAATAATTCTGGTTGATCTTGTGGGAATTCTTTGTGAACGAAGGTTTTATGGATGTGGTAAAATTGCTTATGCTAAAAAAATTTGTCCAGGTAAAAATGCATAATTCATTGAGTAGTTGTGTGACTTCCTGTTATATCTTTTGTGAATTAAATTTGAGATAAATTTAAATATAATGATGATTGTATCAATGTCTATTTGATTTTCCTTGCCATTTATTTTGTTCAAAATCTTGTAAACCAACTTGTTGTGTTGCTTTGTATTTATTTCAAGCTTGTTTGAAATGTAGATCGAATCAATTTGATATTCTCTAATGTTGTCTCTTTTAATTTATTTTGCATTGTCCTTTATTACCTTGACAGGACATTGCCTACATTGAAGTCGCCTTATCACGTTTTTCATGTGTGTCATTTTTGTTTGTTTTAGCGTGATGTTTATGGACCTGCTTTCTTTTCCCCGCGTCGGTAGATTTTTGAGGTTTCTTCCCCTATTTAATATATTCCCACAAATAATTGATGTTTGTGAAAGCAACTTTACTTTCAGTATCGTAATAAAGATGCCTTAAATACTGTTCTTTGCCTTGCTCTGCAAAGTCCTTCTTTGGTGTAGCTCTGCCGTCTACGACGTAAGTCATTTAAAATGATATAAAAATATCCAGAGTACCTTACGCTTGAGAAATTGTCTTTTGGCGTTATCATCCAACTACAACTGGAACTTTTATTTTCAAGAATTTGCTTTTTTTTTTTTCTCAATCCTTTCAAACGTATGAACGATTTTAAATAGATGTCTAATTTTGCGATTCTGATGTTTGATTCTAAAACAGCCACATCATACACCGAGTCACCATTTGCTGTTTTAAATCTAACTTTGTTTTCCATAAATTATATTTCTGATTTGACTAATAGTTGTATATTCGCCTTGTAAAATTGATGAGATCTTTGAGTTGTGCCGTAAATTTAACCGAATGCACATTTGTGTATTTATCCACATCATACACGTAATTTAATCCCTCCTAACAGTGCACAGTTTTTACCATCTTACTATCAGGGTTGATACCGCCTATCTCTCTGTTTTTATGATTGAATGCAATCTGTAAATCAGCATCTTTCCTGAAACATTGTAGTACGTCCTTTTGTGTTTGAAATAGCAAATCAACATTTGTGTTGTGTACTGGATGTTGTTTTGTATCACAACTGAATATTACCACACTTTTATCCCATCCAAACATATAAACAAATGTACATTAATTCTGCTACTGAGACTGTTGCTTTTATGTTGAACTTATTGAATTTCTGTATCATTTCTGTGAAAACTGTTGAGTTTATAATAATGTAGCTTTACTTCACCATTTATCTTGTGTAATGAATTTCAAATTATTTTGTAGTGTGATTTTCAAGTACTATAGTTGTATGTCAACTCCATTTAAGGTAATAATGTTTTAGTAGCACGAGAGTCTTTGTGTGTTTCAGTAGTAAGGTATCGGGGAGTCCTTGTGCACATCTCTGAAAACCTATTAGTAAGAAAAATGGTTCACTAGTTTGCAATATATGAGAGCACGATAGAGCAGTAATTTGAATTAATAAGTTATCATTTTATTTTATTTATTTATTAATTTTTTTGTTGTGAGTGGGCGACACTCCACGCCAGAAATATTAGGCTAATTTAAATTTAACTAGTGGTCCAGAACTCGCATATAATAGCTACATTTGTTAATAAGTCTTTCTATGTATTACTAACGATCATATAGCTGTACTGCGACCTGATACCAAATGGGTTTGTTCCACGCGGAATTTACATGCAGTAGTTTTATAGGTTCCAGAAAATACATGATGCATGCAACAATCAACTTTTGTTTATAATTGGAATACATGTAATACAAGACTAACATTAAACGTTTTAATCGATAGATAGATAGATGGATCTCAGTGTGTCCAGTGGGCCCTATATTCCTATATTTTCTTATATTTTAATGCCTCCTCTATATTTCGTATATTTTTTAATGTCCCTATATTTCTATATTTTTGGCAAGACATCATCAAACTTCTATATCACTCTAATCAAGGAACTTTACCGCTGAAAGTTCTTAAGTATCCTTTCAGATATTGATTGTGTCCTACAGAAGAAAAGGCTCATATCACCATTTCAAAAGTATTTTAACATCTGTATGACTGTGTTTCTCTACTAGAAATCACTACATGCACTTCATGGTGTACTTCTTCATTTTGACTTACTGGTAAGTGCATACAATCTGTTTCATGTCCTTTAAGTGTGTGTGAACAGTATTTAATCCTAATAAAGACTAACTGAGGGAGTTAGTGTGCATGCTTCTTCACACATACAGTGAAAGAGTTCCATACATGAATTCTGGTAGTAAAAAAAGAAAAGCCGTTTTGATACTTGTTCTAATTTACTGGTTTGTCTCGCAGTCCATAAAAAAGTGTGAGATGTGTTCCATTGTAAAGGATATAGTGGAATCAGAAACAAACAAACCAAGCAAAAAAAAAAAAAAAAAAAAACTTCTTTGGGGTTGTGATGCTTGAAGCAAATTATGCATTAGGTGTGACTAGAAGTTATCTAATGACTTTAAAACATCAATTAGATAAAATAATATGGTAAGTGAAATTCGTGAATGGACAACTACATTTTACTGCCGTCTTGTTTGGAGCTCAATCTGTAGTCCTATGAGAAGTGTCGTAGCATGTTATCTGCTATCAGATGGTTTCATATAGACTAGACTGTTTCATATTTTTGCAGATAACCCAATTGTAATGAAAGTATTTTGAAAATAGGTTCTAGAATGACATTTAATTTTTGGTGTTTCTTTAAAAAGCAACCAAAGTTTTATCTAGTACAGTACTTGCCTAATTAGTTGATAGTGTATAGCGTATAAATCACAACAGCCCTGTGCTATGCAAGTATCTGGTAGTTACAGTATCAACATAATTGCAGCTCAAGTGACACTTTTAACTTTTAGGTAGTATCACACATATGGTAGCTTATATGAAGACATAAAAATGCCAAAGAGTCACACAACCTGGCAGGACAAATGCCTGAAAATGAAAGATGGTAAAGGATTTCAAGTTGGCCTGTGGTGTAAAAGGATTTCAGAGAAGCTCGGAAGTACTTACTTGATACTGTGTTCCAAATAATTTTCGATAGACAGCATTGGAATAATTCAAATCAAGCAGCACAGTAAAACCTCCAGACACATAGGTGTTGATAAAACAAGGTTTGGTACTTCACATTCTGGTCAGATGACCCTTTCTGTTGTTACTCCCGATCGCCAAGAAAGTAAACAGGAAGAGAAAGAAAAGGAGAAAACCTGCGAAGTAATATGTTAGTTCTATCATCATCACTGTGTGAAATGGGTCACAGAGCAGAACTCCTGTGGTGCTACAAGGCTGCAGCAAGTAACTTTTCCTTTAGTGATGGGCTAGGCAGTCTGTTTGGCATAATGTTCACATGTGCCATTGCAGAAAACTTTGGATTAAGTAGGTCCAAAAGTCAGTTATACACTTTCAAATAGAATTGGACCTTGTGTGCTTGGACAAATAGTGAATAAAGTGATTGATGGTAACTTGGGTTATGTATTTATGTGTGATGAAACTACAACTGCTCGGAAGAAAAGGCAAATTGATGTCTTTATTCACTGCTGGAGCCAAAGCGCTAATGAAGTGAGTGGCAGTATTTTTAAGGCTTCTGTTTCTGGACATGCCAAAGCAGAAACAGTGTCAGATAGCCTTCTGCAACCAGGGAAAGCTTGAGACACCAGACTGCCTATAGAACATCTTATTAATTTATCTTCTGATGGCCCTAATATAAACAAGTCTATCCATAAAATGGTTAATGAAGCTTTAAAAGTCAGAGGATTTGCTGGTCTACTGAATTTTTAACAATGTAATTTTCGTGCTTCCTTCAATGCATTCGGGGCAAGTTTAAATATGTATGGGTAAGAAGCAGAGAATCTTATATTTTATATGCACCAGTTCTTTAAACAGCGGCTAACCCAAAGAGAACACTGCATAGAGCTGCAGCTAGAATCTGATATAGATGAAAGTCAGTTTATCAGATAGGTGCCAAGCAAATAGTTGTCACTACTCCCTTCAATGGAGGGCATGCTGTAGTAGTGAACAGTGAGTAAGGAATATTTCCTTATACAACTTCCAAAGTCAATCAAAAGCGATGCCCAGAAGAAACAATTGGAATGAAATGAGCGATAGACTGGGATCTGCTCTCAACATAATGGCAAAGTTTTGATACAATTCAGCTTTCTGCTTTCAATAGCTCCAATTTTCCAGAGGTTTCTAGCACTGTTTTGGAGGGCTCAATTATCCATTTGCTCCTGAATGAATGTTCCAGTGTGATCCATACTGTAATGGGAAGGTTCACAAAACGAAATGAAATATGTGACAAGACAGGCGCTGCTTTCTGGACATAAACTATATAGATTATGGACCTATCAAATGATCCAAGCATCTCTCTGATTCCCAAATGGAAACTGGCCCATCAACACCAAGGATGATGGCAAATGTACTCGAAGAACAACATGCTGTACTGCTTAAGGATACGGAGAGTGTTTACCTTTGGATCACTGAATACTTGGTGGGGCATCATCCTCATAAAAGTGACCTACTCAAGGGTTTTCAATAGCTTCACACACTTTTGAGGCAAAAGGATAGTGTCACCAATGCTATACGCAGACTTGCACTTCATTTATCTCATGTGGTTTCTGAAAATGAGGTACCAACTTTGACAGGTAGAAGAGATGACAATCAGTGAAGAGTTTAATAAAACCCCAAGGAGTTCAGAAAAACTACTTTGTCAAACAACATCAAAGCTGAATGAAGCAATAGAAGCCAATGATGAATTAGAAATGCAGATGGCCGTGGAAATGTTAGAAAGTGCAGAAGCAAGAATGGAAAAACTATTTAAAAAAAAAGGGGGGGGGGGGTTGAACAGTGCCAACAACAGAGATAAAATCTTGATAGAAAGAGACAGCAGTGTTTCTGAACATGTGTTCTGATTCTAATACAGCCAAAATGGACTTCAATCAATTCTACAAAAAGAGCTAAAACTGCTTGTAAGTGCGCCAGCTTTATAGCCGTTACATAATGCCATACATAACAGTGCGCTTTATTGTTGAGTGGTATGCATATACCTCAAGTCCGAAAAATTAAATTGAATGGATAGCTATACCTCAGTGTCAGCATGCTTTATAAGTAATAAAATGTACTCAGGAGAATTAGATTGTGAATGAATAGATATGCTTTTTTCAAATGCAGGCTTTATTATAGTGGATTGACAAGACTTCATGCTTAAAGCAACAATGTACCTAATGTTTAATAGTCAGTAGATTATGTGCTCCAAAAGGTATGCTTTACATAACAGATAGCAGTGCATGTCACAGCCTTATGCATCTAGCATCTTTTTTTGAGAACATTTTTCACAACTATTTTGGGTGCTTTTTGTAAAGGTCATGGATGCCAGACCACTCTTGTATGTTTACTTGAAGACTGGAAGAAAGCACTTGACGAAAACAAATATGTATACTAACACTCTGCCTGTTTCACCAATATAGTCATTCTCTCAATCAAATAAATTTAGTTTCTCTGGGCTTTGCTCACTTTGCATATGGCTCATGCTGTATGAATCAAAGCTGTATTTCAACATTTCAATTCAAAAATGAGTCACAGATGTACACTATTCCGACTACCAAAATAATTGAGTTTTGTGTTTTATATATGGAGTGAAATCCAAGTTCAAAGAAACGTTGCCGTTTATCATGCACTTGCCCATTATCAATAATAAAGATGGCTTAAATAGTCAATCAAGGCAGTGATGTGGGATAGCTATTGTTCTTCAGCAAGCATCTCTTTGATTCACCTCTAACATCAAACGGATTGGGTTGTTCTACTTTATCTACGCAAATTAGATAATGGGCTCTCCCACAGCAGTCTTATAAGATTTAACATGTCTTTACCCTATCTATTTTCAGCCAATTAAGTAATATGTGAAATGGTGGTTGCTTATGTGTGACTACATTACCTTTTAATTACATCTATGATAATCTATTATATAAAGCCGTAAGAACTGCCTCAGGGATGGTTTTACATCGGCTCTAAGCAGGACTGTTTACTGTTTATTCAGACTATATGCTAGGGACATATGTAGTGGTGGTCAACAAATTTATCACGGTTTGTCTCGGTTTATTTTCAAAAAATGTCTAAGATTACTGAAAATCGTGTTTTTTGAAACACGACCGTGTCGGGGGGATTGGGAGTAAAAAAAATCGTGTTTTTCGAGTGACACGTCATGTTTTGTTTTTTTTTTAATATAATTTTTATTTTATAATTTTACATTTTTTTATATAAATGACGTCATGTGCACATAACATGTTCATTATGGGCAACTTGACTGAGATGCCTTATTCTAGGCCAAAACATTCCCAGGTTTCTTTTTTCTTTCATGAACTCACTAGAGAACTTTCTTTTACTGAACTCGTGCAAATAATTCCACAAAGGTATAATAATGCTTTTGATTATATTTTGTACTTTAGTGTGTGACTGAGCTCTCAGCCATTTTACCCCTTTTTACGCTGTATCACTCCAGTGAAGTATGTCTGAGCATACTCCACACAGTGGGTTCCATCACAATGAAGTGTATCTGAGTTGCCATACGTTTTTTTTTTTTTTTTTTTTTTAAAAATCTGTTATTTGATTTCTAGCTAAAGTAAATGCAGATGACTGCATTTACTTTGTGAAATATTTGGCTCATATTGTTCACGTCTACTTTGCCTAATTTTTCATATTTATTTTCCTAGGTTTAGGGCTCTTAAAAATGAAAGTTCCTGTTTCCTGAACCTCCAGTTTCTGGTCTTAGACTCTCAGTTTCAAAGCTGAGTCTGCAGTACCTTTTACAGTGGTCTGCAAGCTTCTTGGGACATCTGGACTGCTTTTTTAATTTTTTTTATACACCAACCTTTTTGGCAGAGCAAATTTACTATGACCTTTTCTGTCCATTAATGTTTCCTCTTCCACATTATAATTTCAGTTTTACAGCATGTACCTTTGCCAGTCTTTGTGGATAGCTTGAATCTGGAGTGGGGAAAAAGCCTATCAATTTCGGGTCACAAGGTCAAAGGTCAAGATAACAGAGGATGAGACAAGAAATAGTTTCTGCACAAAAAGTTTAGTTCCTAAACCATGTACCTTCACCAAAGTTTGCTGATGATGTCAATACTGGATAAGAAAGAAGCCAATTATTTTTGGGGCCAAAAGGTCAAATTTATGGTCAGTGTCACTGTGATTGAAAGAGACTGGATTTTTGCGTAATAACTTTAGGTATAGACTATGTATGTTGAACAAAGGTTTATACAGGGTTTGCACTTAGGGTATGGAAGAAACCTATTGATTTTGGGGTCAAAAGGTCAAAGGCCACAGTCATTAAGGCTCTGAAAAAAATGGGTTTGCAGAATAACTTTTATTCTCAAGTAAGTTCCTTTATCAAACTTTGTGGATTGCTTGCACCTAGGGTAATAAAGAAACATGTAGATTCTAGGGTCAAGAGGTCAGAGGTGATGGTCATGGTAAGTCCAATAAGAAAATAATGGTTTTTGCACATTAACTTTAGTTCAAGACTGCATGCTTTGATCAAAGGTCCAGGTCATTAGGACCCACTGGTCAATAATCTCCAGTGCCTTACTAGTTCCTTCATAGAGGACTACTTAACTCCGGGCAGGTGTACCATTCATTGTACTCTTGTTATAAATCATAATGGCAGCCCTGAGATTATTGACATCAAAATTTACTAATTACATAATTGACAATTCAAAAACAAATAAATATTATTTTTGGAGGGGATTAAAACTGTGTGGTTTCCAGGAAATAAATATTACCACAAAAAATAAAAATATAAAATTAACTTTGATCCATGATAGTTTTGTTTCCACACTCAAATATATTAATATATAAACTTAAATATCGGTAAAGGTTAGATTAGTGTACAATCTTCATGACTTAATTGTACATCTGTTTCACCAATTAAAGTGTTTATGCAGTAACATTCATGGAGCAGACAATTTCTTGCCTAAAATGTCATATTGAACTGACATGTTCATTCTCATGTTCCAGCTCTTTTTTGAATATACAAAGATTAAAATGTATGTTTTGTATACACACTAATGTGATGCTACTGTCTAAGGGATAGAAAGCAAGACAACTTTTTATATATTCAAGAAGAGTATAATTAATACATATAACAGATGTTTATCCAACTGATTTGCAATGGTGTTTTTATCATTGATGTATTGTACTAATTATGCATGATTAGCAATGAAACAACTAAACAGAAAAGCTTCACCCCACCTTTACATGAAGGTACATGCTATTGTTGATAGACAGGTACTGTGAACTACATCAAAACTGATTTGCATCTGGATATAGTACTGAAGTAGTTTAATTTTCGTCCAAAAATTCAGCAGTATAAATACTTGCAATATCCTGCACGGAAAATCAAAAGTGTCATGTTCGATTCTGCTTTATTGCCAAACTGTTATTCTTCCTTGCCTCAGTAATGATTAAAGACAATTGTGTACAGGCACAAAAGAATAGTAAAGCAATTGTATAATTATTGAAACATAAAAATGTACTAAACGAATTCACTATTGTGCCTAAATTCCTAGAATGTGTTTAGCTGGTTACATTTATTATTTTAACAATATGGTTAAATAGAGGGACTGGCAGAGTTAATTATACATTGGATTGGATTGATTGATTTCTGATAGCACATCAACACATGAAAGGTTATATCGTGCTGAGGCAAATGAAGTAAAGCGTCCTGACCAGAGATACTCAATGGCAGCCAATCCGGCTTGGTACAGGGAGGATCTGAACCCACACCTTTCTGGTTGTGAGTCTGGTACTATCATGTTAGAAGACAAATAGCCTTTCATACTGAATGTAAAAGAAAGACAGATGGATATACAGATTGTCTAAAGAAGGAATGCATTTAGATGGGCATTAAGTAGTGCTGTTTACACAAATATGTCTGATGAAATATTATAACAATTCTTGATTGACCAAGTTAACTGACATAAACTTTCTGAAATAGATACAGAAAATGAGTCTCTCTGGACCAACTTTCTGAAATAGATACAGAAAATGAATCTCTCTGGACCAAGGTATTAAATAAATTGTGTCAATAACTGTCAGATATCAACTGCATGGGGGTGGAATGAATCAAAATAAAACTTATTGTTTTCAACCGATGTATGAAATCTGATTACTGTCCATTTAATCTCAAGTTATTTCTCTATAAGGAATGACATCATAAAAAAGTGGATAGAGGTATGGATAAACATCAGAGTATTATTGTATGCTGCTCCCATAGAATATAAAAGAATATAATTGGCTATTTATATGATACTTTTCAGATATTCTTGAAATGTAAATATATGTTACAAAGTGCACTCCCACTTCCGATCACACCTTCACATTTTGATTATATTTTATCAGATTACTAGACTGGAAAAAATGATCAATGCGAAATACAAATTGCTCGAAGGCATGAACTGAATTGTCTCTCTAAGTGAAGACGATGCAAAACCTACTGGTTTGCAAACTAATGAACAAAATATAATACATGTAATGTATTTCGGATTTTTGAAAGAGCTGTAAAAAAACTAAAAAAACAATGTACTGTATTATGTACAAAGAAATACATTCCTTCAAAATTTGATTAACATTGTTAACAGTCCTCTTTTCATTACAAGAGATACGCACCATTGACAAAGGTCACTATAGTAAACAAAACACTGACAGTGTCATCCAAAATTTCCTCATGAATTTTCTGCTGGACTTCCTTTCAACTTTACATACATGTTGGAGGTCATGTCATTGTCAACAAATATAGCTTGTTTAAAATGCCTTCCAGACAGTCATTATTAAGCATGATATACTTCAACTTTCAGAAATTCAAAATGAGTACATAACTGACTCTAAATATTTTCCTATCTATCAATCCACCTCTCTCTCTCTCTCAGTTGAGTGTCTTCATCATTTTTTCATTTATCTCTGATAGTTAATTGTATACTAGTATTACATATATATTTGTGATCTCTCCATTTCTACAAGTCTATATCTGTCTTCTATCAGTCATCCTTGCTATCAATCTGTGTGTATCCATTTTTCCTTTCTTAATCTATGAATCTGAAAGTGGGGATCATAAGGCAAAACATAAAAAGTGATTAATTTCATCATCATAAAATGTTGAAGTTTAGTACTATTTTTCATAATTTTCCTTTGCACAAAATATTATTTGAACCATTACATTAAGGGGCACAAATTGTGGTAAAGATGTTAAAACTACCAAAGATGTCAAAAAGTTAATGCATATTCTACAATTTTAACTTCACAATAATAACAATGGAAAAGCACCACAATGAAAATTAGCTACATGTTTTTAGTAAGATTAGCATACAATTAAGCTAATGAAAATGTTTTGTATTTACTTAAGCATATCGGATTAAAAAAATTAATTAGTATATTGCTTTGGACATATATTTTGTGTATTATACTAGTAGTAGCAACTCCAAAAATGAAATAGATAATACCATTCTTTTGCATGATGCTTCAATCTGATTAAAATCTTGATCTCCAACATAATAGAGATCTGACAGAGACTGATATGAGGGCACGTTTTTTTTAAACCTTTTGATTCAACGATCAAATTACAGCTTTCACATTTATGAAAGTGAAAAAGGTCATTTAGAACATAACGTTTTAATGATAACTTTCCTTAACATGAAATGCAACGCTTTATCTGATTGGTTATTAAAAATAAGTGGACTATAAATTCCATAAGTCACTAGAACATGGACCTTTATTGGTGTCTGTCAGATCTACTTGTGATAAGTAGATCTTGACTTTAATAAATTGCACAATGCCTGTTTATGCTGCTCCCAGCAGCAACTTCTAACTTGTATACTATGGCGTCTGAAATTAACAGGGTTTACTCAATGGTGTGGTGGCAGGTGTAAAGCAGATTGGGACATGTAGGGCAACAATACGTCCTCTTTATCCCGGACATGTCCTCCTTTTTGGTCCTTAAATCTCTTTGTCTCATACATATATATATATATATGAGTGATCTCTTTTTTGAAAGTTCAAATATGGTAATGCTAACCACATGCATTTTGGCACCCCTACAGGAGAGATTTTAGTGCCCTCACAGCTTTTAGCGCCCCAACATGTCCCCACCTGGCCACTGGATGTACACTATATCGCAAAACGATATCTGAAACGTCGCACAGTTAGATAGGGCTTCCATACAGGAACAGGCTGATTCGGCCCATGGCTGATTTGAACCAGGCTGATTCGGCCCAAATCATGGGCTGATTCGACCCAAATTACTAGGGGTGAAACGATTCATCAATATATCGATACATTTGCCATATCGATACACGTATCGATACAAGAGATGAAGAATTGATACAAACGATACTTACACTATCGAAGTTACTTTAATCTTCAGCAGTCATGAATAATTATTAGTCATTTGACTTTTTATTCTTTAAACTGAGAATTTATCTGAGACGGCCATCGCAGGCACAGGCACTATTTGTTTGTCAGTAAAAATGAAAAAAAAAAAAAACCTCTTGAAAACACCCACCCATCTTTTGCCAATTAGCACAAAGTTACATGGTTCGAAATGTGTCTCCCCCCCCCCATATATCAACGTAAAGGAGACTTTCCAAATTTGTTCCACATGTATGATTGAAGTACTTTACTGATCATTTAATAACCACTTTTCCGCGAAGTTTCTGTGTTGCTTCGTATCTTGGCTATATGGATCGAATTTAAAAGCTACACTTCCAGTGTGTCACTCAGTGAAATATGTGACACTAAATTCTGATTGGTGGTTATTGTTTGTTGCAGTCCAAGGTAAACAATAACCACCAATCAGAATTGACTGTAGCATATTCACTGTGTGACACACCGGAAGTATTGGCATTCAAACTTGATCCATGTACTAAGCAACAGAGAAACTTCGTTCAAACTGGTTATTAAATGATTTGAAAGTTTCTAAAGTCATACATGGAGAACAAGTTTGGAATGTTTCCTTTTACATTGATATATTTAATCAGTGACTAAACGTGCCAACATGATAAATAAAATTAGCACAGAATCAGCAAGAAGGCAGATCTCAAACCATGCAGGTTTGTCACCTTGTGTTAATTTGTTAATTTTGTATAGAAGTGGAGAGGGCATTTGTCAATAGTTTTCCTTTTCACTAACAGAAACGAGTGCCTTTGACCACGGCAGTTGTTTTACATCTGCAGAAAGTACAATGTGATAGATTTTGGTTGTAGGTCGTCTCCACTCCCACATCTGGACTTGATCCAGATAGGATTTTCCTTGGAGGTGGGAATTGCACCATTTCTTCTGTTTTGAAGATAACACTGTCATGTCTTTCAAATTTAAGTGAGGACATGAAATTGATAATAAGATGTTTTACAAGCATTCATGCAGTGCAAAACAAATGGTGTGGTTACCAAGATGAGTCCTGGATCCAATCAAATGGAATAGCCTGAAATGGCCTAAATAATTGAATTAAAATCACTAACAACTAATATGTAGTCTGTTTGGATGTATTTTTCTTTATCTTGTCAAGGATGAAAATGGCGTATGAACAGACGACTAACTAGAAATACAACCTGTATGTCAACACATATAAAACAGCACAACCCTACCATTGACAGACCTTCTAAAGATGAAAAGACCATCAAGTTGATATGTGTATCGATAATGTATCGTATCGTAGGCTGTGTATCGTGAATCGTATCGATGCGCGGCACAGGTGTATTGTTTCACCCCTACAAATTACGGGCTGATTCAGACCAAATTCTAGGCTGATTCGGACCATGTGAAATATTATTAAGTTTCTTCTTGGATTTAAAAGTGATTTACATTTGTTTAAAATATGATATTTCTCATTATTTCCCATGTACGTTCAGCAGTTCAAATCTTTATTTAATGAAACAAAACCCCAGATTTTACGCGAGATAATGGCGTTATTATAATGATGTAAGACTGTTTATCTTGCATCGGCAATTTAATAGTGAAATATTTTCAAAGCAGCTCATTCACCTTTGTGCACATTTTTTTCTTGGGGGGGGGGGGGGCAAATTCTGGTTTATTTATATTATACTAAAATATTAAACTGGAGTTCTGTCAAATTTATGCAATACAATATCATACAATATTATACGTCTATATTCTGCTAATCTTGTGGACCTCATAATAATTAAAATAAAGAAAATGATAAATGGAAGTGTTATCTCTGTTGAAAGATGAAATATATTTTACAAATCTTTGTTTATAGGACAGTATGTTATTTGTTTTCTGTGAATTCATTATGAATGATTTAATATTATGCAAATTATTAACTGCAAAAATCGTGAAAACATGGCTCATGCACTAGCATTTATTTGTATATATATATATATATATATATATATATATATATATATATATATATATATATATATATATATATATCTATATATATACCTGATTTATTTTAGTAGTTATTACTGTTTTCGCAAACATAGTAAGAGAATGTAATATAAATTTACCCATGGTTTTTATTGATATTTCATGCAAATCATGGTTTCTTCGCATTATATTTGCTCCCAAAAATGTTGTGTAAAGAGTCAATGATGAGTAACACAATTGTAAAATGTAGTTGTTTACTGTTATCATTAAATTGTTATCTTTTGAGTAAAATCTCGAACCAGGAAACCAACTTATTTTCGTTTTAACCTTTGAAACATCTGAAAACATTTCATTTATAGCACATATTCAACCCATTAAATATTGATTTCTGAATAAATATTTGATTATTTTAAACACATATAATATAATAATACTTCTATGTAGCCAAAGATCACAGTGTTATTTTAAAAAATCTAACCAAAACATTAGCATACTGAGACCAATATATACAGACGAAAACACATTAACTACACGACCACTGTTTTCACGATTGCTTTTCGGTGTTATTCATTTATTATTTCACAAAAAAATAAAGTAAACTATGTAAATTTTGCACAAAGGTGCATGAGATAAACAGTCTTACGTCATTTCATTGAATCATCCCGTAATTTGGGCCAAATCAGCGACAGTCCGAATCAGCCAGCATTATACTATACTAGTTTGAGTTTCCTCTGGACCTTCCCACCCCATTTTTGATATTTGGACATTTTTGGACACCCCAACATAAATGTCCAAATATCTAAAATGGGGTGGGAAGGGTCAGAGGAAACTCGGACTATCTTCGATACGTCCTCCTGTTCCCCGACATGTCCTCCTTTTCGGTCCTTAAATATATATATATATATATATATATATATCTATATATATATATATATATATATATATATATATATATATATATATATATATATATCAGAATGTTCTCTTTTTTGAAAGTTCATATATGGTAACCCTACAGTTAGACCTTGTGACTGTTCAAGTTTACGTCAACGTGGTTATGTAGACCTTTCATTTACGGATCTTAATAAATTATTAATTGTTCTTCTAAACTTTACTAAGCTATAATATAGTTTAACCAAAGTCTATTCATTCCTGATTGTTGAATGATCTGCACAGTAGTTGTCATCACAAAAATTCAGACGAAAATAATGGACTGCAATGGCGGCCAGTTACTTACAAGGCAACGGTTGCGATACAGCCCCGTAGGTACAACAAATCAATACCAAAACTTGAACGCTCTGATTCAGGATACATATTACCTTTAATGGTTTATCCTACTTTTCAAGTCGTCTGTTTATTGGCAAAGGTTGCCAATTAGCATAGATTCAAGTTTATCTAGCTTGCATTTATACTCTGGTAAACCTTGTGAAAAACACAAGGGTGCTCCAAAACAAGGGATAGACCAACATGACAACAACATAAATAAAGATGACTGCGCCACAAGACGCATTGTTCTAATTCAACTCCCACAGTAAACCAATGGAAACAGTTCTTACATGCTCATAATCCAACCCTTTTTTCTGAGTATAGATGCATCCTTAATGCAAGCCTCTGTGTAGAGAAAACCATGAGCCGAGGCATTTTTTGATCTACATATGTTTGAAACGTGTTTTCAATTCCGCACCAAAAGAATCAGGTGCTAACTTCTGTAATTAGTGTTCCTAAGTAATGCCTGTAAAGGGACTGAAATTCCATCAATAAAACATTGTCTCTTATTTTTTTCCAGTTAAAATAGGATAAACTCTGAAAAGATTCTTACTATTAAAATTTTACGTTTCGTTATCAACCAATAATGGCCCTCCAAACCCCAATACCGTTTCACTCGTGCATCCATTACTGTAAACACAGGAGCTTGACTTTTCGTTTAGAAAAAGCGACGAAAAGTGGAGAGAGAAATATAGATAGAGAGAGAGAGAAAAGCAACATGCTGTCTGTGCTGTTTTGTCAGCAAAAGAATAAAATTTAAGAAAAAAAGAAATTACGTCAGAAGCAATCAGACGTGGTGTAATCTCGCGTGGGTGTAACTTTATTTTGAACGAGTAGATAACGCTGCGCTTTTTTCGGCCAATTTTTGCCAATTTTTCAGTAAATATACAAAAGTTGTCAAGAATTTATGTCTGTAAGTTCTTGTTTGAATTAAGACATTTTGGATTTTAAACGATGGAATATGATATGAGCCAAGTCATGATATGGTACACATGTCATAAACGAAAATAGTTTACCCATATCATGCACAACGGAGACGATGACTGTTTTATATACGTATATTTTATATATGCATATGGTAACAAGCAGTATTTTTAAACATGGTTTACAGAGATCACAGAGCAGTCATGATTATTTTTGGAAAGATTAGTTTATTTTGATTGAAGGAAAAGAATCATAAGAAACGAAAAGGTGTAACATTTGATAAACATTATTTGTTACTTGTGTTGATCTCAAGACTCAGAGAGGTAATAGTCTTTCTTTTTGTTTGTTTTTCATATGGTCTTTCTGCCGGTTGAATTGTTGTCATAATTGTTTGTCAATATTCCAACCGGAGTTACTTAAACTTGTTGAGTGCATGGAACACCACTTGAGTTTTACATTTCAGGTATAAAAAGGAAGTTAAAGCAAAAAAAACTTAATGCCAGTATCAATACTACAAATTTTTTTAAGGATTAAGTGTCAAAAAACGAAATACCAGTATTCAATACTATATATTATAGCAGTGTTCTCCCCAGGGCCTTTAACCATGGCGTTTGGCTAACCTATCATTTAAGCCCTCGATGCTTTAAAACTCGCTGCTACACAATGCGCTTTTGCTACTATATGCTTTTGTGTTTACCGCTAGACAACAGTTCTTATCTCTTCTTAGGTATTTAATTAAGATAATCAAGGATAATTACTGACTCACTTAGCCATTATGTTTTGTACCTGCCTTGGCTCATCTGCCAGTGTGCGACCTTTGACACGGGTCTCATCTTTGCATCGCTACTGGTAGTGTGTGTTATATATATTTCAGTCATTTCCACTAGCACCTAAAAAGTTACACATATTACATTTTAAGTTGAGCAAATACTTGTGAAAAATGGACACGTATCACTTTTTTAAAAAAAATGTAAAATTACCCAGCTATAGCCCCATGTTGGCCTGATTACGAAGATCAGAGAATTGTGTCACTGATGGTGATTCCAATTCAGATAGCGTGATTTCCTCAAAGAAAGAGCTTACAAAACTAAGGCTGGGGTTCAATACTGAATGGAAGACTTGGGTGGAAATTGCTGGATTGGATGGCAAGTTTTCCATATTGCTAAATTTTGGTTCAGATCTACTTGGTTACCAACAGGTGAAATGTGTGTGGGGAGGGTCAGTTCTTTGGGCGCTGTTACGATATAATTCTAACACCAAAAATTCAGAAAAAAAATATATGACCAACATGAAAGTTATATCCTCAATCTTTTCAAGATTGAAACACAATTTTATGCATATTTCAAAATGTAGCTGCAAGATTATACGAACATTCTTACCAATAACAGGCTTTGTCCTTCTATGAAAGTCACTTTTCTAACTTATAATATACATAGCTGAAATTAAAACTATACACATCCATTTTGGTACAAAGTTCTATACCTCCAAGTGTATCCAGGATCAATAAGGAAAAATTATTTCACTTATGGGTTGAGATTGATTGTTTCATTGATGTCGTCAAAAAGGTCAAATTTGTACCTTTTAACCGCTTTTGTTTTTGTGTACACACTGCAATTGAAATACCAGGCAGATTCAGTTTTTGTATGGGTAGTTAATCTATTTATGAGCACATATTTTGTCGAGTGACATCTTCCACTATTCTTACATTAAAATTGCTCTTGAAATCCCTTTTCTTCTTGGTGATGTTGACTTTGGATTCTGCATTCCAAAATTTAACATTTAATGGTTTAGGGGCACCAGTCTTCCCATTGATCTGATGTATTACGAGAACATCCCTCCCATCTACATCATGACCTGTGACATTTTCGTTTTGTGATTCAGGCAAGTTTAAAATTTTGATGTTATTTTTTCTTGAGTATTGCTTATTGTGGTTTGCAATCTTCATGGCTTCCTTGGAGCCATCTTTATTATTTTTTATTTCTTTTTTTAGCTTTTCACTTTCTTTCCTTGAGTCCTCTAATTCTTCTCTTAACTGGTTATTTTCAAAGTTCATTGATTCAATTTTGTCCTCTAACTCTTTTGTTTTGTTAACAATATGTCTGTCCACTTCCTTCATCAGTTCGACTTTCAGTTTCTCAAACAGCTGGGATACTTTTTTTTTTTTTTTTTGTGGACACCTCTCGGACCTATAGTTATATAAGCTAAAAGGCCATTTAGGTGACCCCCTTGGTTCCAAAAGAGTATAAAGGGTTTTTTATATCTGTGTGTTTCCCCCAAAGGTCTGTTGTGGGTTTTATTCAAAAACAAATTGAATTTCGACAAAAATTTATTTATATCTATATTTGATTAGGGTTTCTCTGATATTAACTATTTTGGATGAGACGTACTTGTTTAGGTTCCCATTTCCAGGTCCCCATTCTTTCTGTCCCTTGGTCTAAAGGAGTATTTAATTTATGGTATGTACTCCCCTCCTCAGGCATTACACCTTGCGGCTAGTTTCCATACCATATATCCCCATATAAGTGAGTCCTTGCTAGGGACTCTTTTTGTCCAATGTGTGCTATATGTATTGGTGCTATATTTTTGTTTTGTCATGCTATAATTCTGTGTTTGTGTTTGGACAGCATTTATAGATCAGATTTTGTTTGAGTTGTTATTTATTTTTATGGTAGACAAAAAAAATTGAAATTAATCTGTTTTGTAGGTCCACTGGATTGTGGTCTTAGTCTAACCAGGTTGGCTGTTGTAGTTTTTCTTTGTTCCCTTTCAACTTCCATCTTCGTATCTTCTTTCCTTTTGAAATTTTTTATTTTTTTTTTTATATTAGTATCTTACTAAGACTAAGTTATTTGTTTTGTTGTTTTTTTTATATATATTAGTATCTTACTAAGACTAAGTTTATTATTTGATTTAGTAGAAGAAAACACCCCCAAAAAAAACAAAAGGGTACTGTTGTTTTATGCAAGTGTGTTCTGCATTTCTTGGTTCAGTATCCTTTCTGAGTTGGAGAGCTATCTCTACCCCTCAGGTCATTGGAGCCTTACCTTTATTGTTCTGTTTGTCCCTATCTTGTTTATTTTTTTCTCGTACTTAAAGCGCGGACTTTTCGTGCTTGAGGAAAGCACAATTCTTAATACTGCATGATGCATCGTTTCTTGTGATTCATTCTCACTTATACCAAGCTGCTGTATGTTTGTGGACATAGTCTTATCAGTTGGTTTGGTCAGTTTGTCGAATTTTTCAGGAGGCATGGACCTCCTACTTTGGAGGTGATTTTCCATGGGCTACCGAGTGCCCATGTCCATCAATTGTGCCGCCTTTCCTCGTTCTGAGATACCATTCCCGACTTTGTATATCTCCAGATTGTGGAGAATGATGTTGGTTTGATATCCCCAGATGAGATAGTGAACACTATCTTGCACTTAACAAAAAAACAAAAAAAAACAAGGTTATTAACCGGTGACAAAAGACGCAGCAACATCAAGTGTCCATGCATTCTATGATGTAATTTCTAGGTCCATTTTGGGCCTTACAAAGCAAAAGCAAATATATTTGTATCATTTTTAAAATATGGAATTTAGTATTTCATCCGTGTGGATGTGATTGAAAATATCATTTATTTTTCAGCACGATTTCAAATTAAATATCTAAGGTTTTAAAAAGCGGAAGAGAAGAGAGATGGAGAAAAACAATTGTATTTTTGTTTATATTATGTGTGTGTGTCGGGAAATTATTTTGTTAGTATGTGTGTTTATGTTCATGTGTATATTTTTGTTGTATCTGTCCATGTATCCTGCATTCGGTTTTCTAGGGCTCCTCTGCAGGCCTGTCTACCTCGCGTTAGCCACGTAGCATAGCCCTGCAGTATCTATGCCCTATACTTCCCGGTTTGCATGATTCCCTGTTTCCATGTTTCTTCTCATGTTTCCTATTAGTTAATTCATATTATATATTAATGAGTTCATAATTTTCCCTTGTATTGTGAAAGAGTTTATTCAGACATTTGCTAAAACATTACAGTACTCTTGTAACTATTAAAATTTTGTTATTTATTTTCTCATTAAATTGTCCTCCACATGATATGACTGTACTGCCATCTGGTGTGGTGATGGGGAGCCCCACACTCCTCCATTCTGCATTTGGAAAGTTGAAGGATTCCCATATTGAACTATATCTTTACATTTAGTGTGTATGGGTCATATTATATAATTTCCTTAGAAATAGTTCAAAATTTCGATAGACGCCTTTCGAACATGTGGGTGAGTGTGGAATCTCAGTTCCCCTTGCTCACAGTGGTTGTACTTCGGGCCTTTAAAGAAATTATTACTATATTGTATTGATTTCTTTTTTCCTAAATTGTTGGTTCTCTCTTCATAAGTCCTTTCCTTTTAATGTCTGAGCATATGTCTCATACTCTTATTGTGAGTAATCTTAGATACAGAGTTCACAAGGTTCAACTTTCCAACATGTGAGCAATGAGCTTCGGTTCGCCTTTGCGGCGCGCCTCCCCCTAGTGGGAAGACATGCCGAAACTCATCACCTACAGTGGTTGTACTTGAATCCCCTATCTTGTCAAGATTGTATCTAAATATCAAATGTTATATGGAAGTGTATTTAAATTACAGATTTATTGTCTCTATTTATTGAAAGAGCAGCATTTAACATGCTGATATCAATATCAAGATTGTATCTAAATATCAAATGTTTTATTGAAGTGTATTTAAATTACAGATTTATTTTTTCTATACAGCAATTGCTTTGATACTATGTCAGACACTAAGCCACCTAATTCCTCTCTGGTCACTAATAAATTAATACCAGTTTTTATTTCGAGTAGATCCCTCTGGATTAAGGCAACACTACTCACCTCCTCATTATCAACAATCAAATCCCCTGACTGAGAGCTTGTAGCTGACCTTGTTAATGGATTGCTGGTTTCCTTCCTAGCACTCTGAAAACTAGTATTCAGGGTAGACTGAACATTTTTCTTTGGATTGCTCATTTTGTCACATTAATTCTGACAGGTTAAGAGAGTTCAGCACAGCTTATTGTAATCCTAAAGTGTCTCTGTGAAATTGTGGAGCAAGTAGTGTAATTTGTGCAGCTTAATTAGCATGGGGGTCTTCTCAGAAAGGTGTAAATTGACACCAGGTTACACACACAATAGAAAGAAGACTCACTTTAAAATTCTAAAAACCTCAAAGTTTGCAAGAGACACATAATCCACAGATGAACTGAAACTATATATTGAAGGAAAAAAGCTTCACATAGATGCTTGTCCAAAAATGAATCCCTACATCACACTGCAAACTATGTAAATATCACCAACATTTGAGAGATTTTTCTAACTACTTGCCCTGGTGGCCACCCTTTCAAAGCAATTTTTATCTCCAATCTTACCTGTTTTGAAAACATGCCAATAAAAAGTGTTGGATTATTTATTCATTTATATTTGAAATATTTCTCCAACAATAAACAACTAGGTTGCAATTGGAATGCACTACATGATAAATTAAGTTATTTTTTTTTCTTTAGACTGTGAATGGTCATTCTCTATGAAGTTAAGGAATTGGTAGCCATAGAGGGTGCTGAATTACCTTGTGACAATTAGTAAAGAAGGACTTTGTCTAAAAGACTTATATTTTAATGTGTCAATCAAAATATATGGGGAAGTGAAGAAACAAAGGATATCATTTATTTAAATTCAAAGACATGCATTTTTTAAAACATGTAATAGACACTAACGCACGGTTACCCCAATGCTATTAAATTTTTTTGGGAGATCACTGTATAGTATTTATACTGGTCTTTCATTTTTCTTAACTTTTTGTCATATTTTTTATGGACGAAATGCCAAACTTCTGTGGAAAGACAAAACAGTTTTAATGGATAATCAGAAAGGTTTTTCCTGTGTAACACAATGGTTGGAATTTGTGGAGGAATGGAAATAGATACTGGATAGAAGTGGGAATATGGAAGTAATAGACCCTAATAAAACCTTTTGATTCAGTGCCCAAAAAGAATGCTGAAGAAACCATTCACTTATATGGAATGAAGAGAGAGAAACTTGTAGCAAAAACATTTGAAGAGAAATGAATCAAAGATGTAAGATCATAGATGAATTCTGCAGTCCTTGTGATCTTTTTAAGTGCTCTTCAGCTTGGGAGTGTGTTGGTACCCATGTTTCTGATGTAATGATGCTAGATGGAATGGCTGAGATATAAATAGCTCAGACTGAATTGTAATCCTAAGGAGTGTTTATCTGAATAGTCACTGTGCACATACAGATACAAAAGACTATTCATACAGTTAACATGCATGTAAGGATACAACTGGTGGTCTGCTTGGTCACTGTGTAGATAAGTATCTGATTGCCTATCCAGATTCACAATACACATAAAATTACAGATGGCTATCTGCATGGACATATAAACATTTGCGAGAACTAGGTACCAGATTCAAGTCTGGTAACAGTTAGCAGGGGTATATCCAGAATTTTTGGCTGTGAGGTTCAATTTTGAAAAGGAGGTTAGTTTGTTCAGGCCTAAACATGACCAACTTTCTCAGTGTTTCACTGACAAATATGCTGTTTTAAGTGGAAAGGGAGTTGACTGAACCCTCTCTGGATCCTCCACTGGTAAGGTTATGCATTTAAAGGGAAACCCTGAAGGAATAATTATTCCTTAACAGCCCGAGGAAGTAGATGAAGAAGGGGATCTTGGTAAGACTGTGACTAAGATCTAAATTTAGGAGACAGATTTCAGATTCTGTGCAAAAAAAATAATATGTGTGGTCATATCAAAAGATCTTTTAGACAGATTTCAGATTCTGTGCATAAAAAACAATGTGTGGTCATATCAAAAGATCTTTTAGACAGATTTCAGATTCTGTGCATAAAAAACAATGTGTGGTCATATCAAAAGATCTTTTAGACAGATTTCAGATTCTGTGCATAAAAAACAATGTGTGGTCATATCAAAAGATCTTTTACCTACATGAGTAGTTATATGTTCATACCACTCCACAGGAGGCTTTTGAAGCCACATTTAGACAACCTGCATTTGGTCACCATTCTACAAGAAGGACAAATATGTCCAGGGGCCTGCCAAAAAAGTAGTGCAAGAAATAAGTAATAAACCATATGCTAACAAATTTAGATTACTTGGTCTGCCTGCAGAATATATGAGGAGGAGATATGATCTTGTTCACGTTTTCAAGATAATAAACCAAATTTACAAAATTAGCACTGAGATTCTCCAAATTAAGACATATAGGAACTTGAGATTGTTCATGTATTGGAAGGAAGATTTTATTATCGGTTAGTCATTGATGCCTGGAATACCTTACCTAAGGAAGTTTGGCATACAAAGTGACTGAACTTCTTCAAGCACAGCCTGAGCTTGGCCACAAAAAGATCAGGATATGTTCAGCCCCGTTTTATTGCAAGTCGCACACAATACTTGAAGAGATAAGTAATCAGCCTTTTCATCTTTAGAAGTAGCTGTCTCAAATCAAAAGAGCAAGGTTGGGTCAATCCAGTTATATAACAGAAATGTTACAGTGTTGTAATAGTGCCGGCATTGTTGTAATTTGTAAGAGTAGAATGTTTTTTAAACCAGCTGCCTGCTGCTTATAATGAGAACACTGGGCAATCAAAGCTTGGATAGGCCTTTACAAGTCAAAAAGCACTTATGCAATAAGCAGAGTTCCAGATAAATTTAAGGTAAATTGCTAAGTTAGGGCAGTTTAAGTGTTTTGTGAACTATAATTATGTAAGTGTATGTCAGTGAAAGCTTAAAATGAAATAAAAGTGTAAGGCAGGATTAGTTTACTAGAGCAGTATTTCATTGTGCATCATGTATCATCATGATTAAATGTTAGCATGTTGCTTGATAGCCTGCCCAGTCTCATTGTTGTCCCAAGATCACTAGTCAGGGTAGGGTGCTGGTTGTCTCTCAGGGCAATTTAAGTATGGTAAAGTCTTTTCTGATTGCAACATCTCTGAGAGAGGGGATGTTTGTTCACTCCACTAGTGCATTTCACTGCAACTGAAAAATAGAGGTAAATGATGCCAAGTTCATGCCAAAAATGTGCATGTTAAGCACTACTATATATGGCACATACGAAACCTACAGATATATAGGACAGGGCAGTCCTCTTGGAGGGCAGGGGGATGCCATGCTAAAACAGGCTAGGGACAACATTGAGAGTCTTATATTACAGATAATACGTATTTCTGTGAATTCATACATTTTGTTGGGTATCAATTTTTGGGGTTTTGAACAAAATGTCATTGTTGTTACTGGGGTCTTTAAATTCACGGTTTGTTGCAACCTCAAAATCCATGAAAATTGATGCCCACAAAAGTAGTGAATTCACAGTATTCAGCAAGCACATCTAGGTTCTAACAAAGGCTTTTATGATTTTTATCAAAACTAATTTGAAAAATGAAATGGAGTTTGAATATTACTGCATTGTTTTCTTTCACTCCCTTTGAATGACAATATGTGACAATATCTTATTTAAATTACAGGTCAAGTGGATTACTAAGTGATGTCTGCATTGGGTATGTTTATGATTTGAAATATATTGATAATCATTTAGGAAAATAGTGAGCTTTGTCAATATATGATTTATGTGAATATCATAAATTTATATAGGACTTTGCAGAATACTCACAGGAAAATTATAAAAGCACAAATCCGATTCGCAAGGGTGATTTCCATGTAGACATCCATATTCAGCTTGAAAGTAGATGATATACTATTTAAATAGAAAGATAGAAACTAATTATTTCACTGATTTTTTTCAGCATAACAAGTCGACAGAATTCGTATCCTTTCGAAATCAGAAGTGCAGAATAATTCATGTAGCCCAACTCAAATTAGAATATTCATATCTAGAGCTATGAGTTCTTTCTTTTACTCTGGAATGGATATTCTTTACCTTACATATTATATTCTTCTTTCATGCATGTATTTCAGATAAAGATACAGCACATTTCAAGTCAGCTGCCTGCTTGTGCAGTTGTCCCATTTAGAGGCTACACTCACTTCAGAAAGAAGCCACCATGTTCTTTATACTGTATTTAAGTATGCCCATATAGGGATGTAACTCTCAGTAAAAAGTATGCAGCTGCAGAACTGATGTACTGGATGGGCTGGATAGCGCCTGCTTTCAAGCCCTGCCTTTTGAAATGTATAGAATACTTTGTTGACAAAACATATTTTGAGGTCATGTTTTTAATCCTTTTACACAATTGTTGTTTGCTACATTTAATCTCCACTTCAGTATTTAGACTTTTTTGCCACTGAATATTTTTGGTTTTGAGGTCAGAAACCATGCATGTGTATAATAAGACAAATTTCTTTATTTGGTTACAATTTTTGGTGCACCTTTTTTATAGGATGGCAGTCAGGAATCATCAACCCCCCTAACATAAACATTAAAACAGGCACATTACAGCAGTCAGAGTCATTTGTGTGGAACACTGCCGATGTCCTGGGGAAAGGAGCAACTGCAGTAGTATATTATGGAAGGCACAAGGCAAGTAGAGGGATGGTGAAAATTTTAACAAGTAATTTCTCTGAGGTAGACAGAAAGAGTGTAAAATGCTAAAACAGGCCCTAAGGTTATAAAATAATTCTTATGCTCAGACTTGGATTCAATTCTGGTTGTTCTTAACAGTGTAATATGATTGGCCATGGCATACATTTTTAATTCTAAAGGTATGGATAAGTTATCCCACAGTATGTCCATCATTATTGGCAAAGGTGTCATGAATGCATGCCTGTCTATGGGTGGGGTCTCATGGAATGTCAGTTTTAGGCAGAAAAGTATGTGCAGTTTGGTTTGAGATTAAGTTTGTAATCCTGGTTGTTATGGGTTACTATTCCGCTAGGACTAACTTTGAATGGACTTCTGCTTGGCAGTTCTCAGAGTATGTAATTTTGTGGAAAAACAGTCTGTTAAAAGTCCAGTTTTCTCTTTTGAGTTTTTAGCTTTTTTGGTCATTGGTCATAGACCAGAAGAGCTTAATGGGTGGTCTGTTTTTGTCTGTTGTCCATCGTCCATTAGCACAAGTTTGTTATCACTACTCCTCGTAAACTACTTGGAGGATTGCCATGAACTTTTACACACACATTCTTCCCATGATCTAGTTGGTCATAACTGAAAATGGTTTTGCTCGGACATATAATATGGCCACTACAGTGGGGTTTTCACTAAAAGACTTATTATGATGTCTGATCTGATGTTCGGTATGGCTGTCAAAGTGGCCATTTTGAAAATTTTGTTATTGCTACCCCTTCTGAATGGAAAGTGATATTGACATGGTGTTTTCACCAGAAGATTTTGTTATGATGTCTAGTTGGTCCTAGATGAAAATGGTTCTGACCTGTTGGCCAATATGGCCATCTTAAAATTTTTGTTATGACTACTTCTGAACGGATGGTCACATCAACATGGGTTTTTTACTAAAAGACTTCTTATGATGTCTAGTTGGTCCTAAATGAAAATGGGGCTGATCTTGAAAATCTTGTTATCGCTACTTCTCCTGAACAGAAAGTTATATTGACATGGGGCTTTCACCCAAAGACTTCTTATGATGTCTAGTTGGTCTTAAATGAAAATGGTGCCAGCCTAAAATCCAATATGACCAACACAGGAGCCCTCTTGAAAATCTTGTTATCGCTGCTCTTCTGTATGGATGGTCATATCAACATTGGGTTTTCACTAAAAGACTTCTTATTATGTCTAGTTGCTCCTAAGTGAAAATGGGGCTGATCTTGAAAATTTTGTTATTGCTAATCCTCCTGAACAGAAAGTTATATTGACATGGGCTTTTCACCCAAAGACTTCTTATGATGTCTAGTTGGTCCTAAATGAAAATGGGGCTGATCTTGAAAATCTTGTTATCGCTACTCCTCCTGAACAGAAAGTTATATTGACATAGGGTTTTCACCCAAAGACTTCTTATGATGTCTAGTTGGTCTTAAATGAAAATGGTGCCAGCATAAAATCCAATATGACCACCACAGCAGCCCTCTTGAAAATCTTGTTATCGCTACTTTTCCTGTATGGATTGTCATATCAACATTGGGTTTTCACTAAAAGACTTCTTATAATGTCTAGTTGCTCCTAAATAAAAATGGGGCTGATGTGATGTCCAATATGGCCACTTCAATGGCCATCTTATTGCTGCTTCTCTTGAACAGAAAGTCATATTGACATGGGCTTTTCACAAAAAGTCTTCTTATGATGTCTGGTTGGTTCTAAATGAAAATGGTGCTAATCTGATGGCCAATATGGCCACCATTGCAGCCATCTTGAAATTTTTTTAATGCTACCTCTTCTGAATGGCTGGTCATATCAACATGGGGTTTTCACTGAAAGACTTCTTATGATGCCTAGTTGGGCCTAAATGAAAATAGTACCAATCTGACATCCAGTATGGCCACCACATCAGCCATCTTGAAAATTTTGTTATCACTACTCCTCCTGAATGGATGGTCATATCAATATGGGGTTTTCACTAAAAGACTTCTGATGATGTCTAGCTAGCCATAAATAAAAATAGTGCAGATTTGACATCCAATATGGCCACCACATCAGCCATCTTGAAAATGTTATCACAACTCCACCTGAACAGAAAGTGATTTTGATGTGGGGTTTTCACCAAAAGACTTCTTATGCTGTCCACTTGGCCTTAAATGAAAATTGTGCCAATCTGACATCCAATATAGCCACCACATAGCGTCCATATTGAAAATCTTGTTATCACGACTCCTCCTGAATGGATGTTCATATCAACATGAGGTTTTCACTAAAAGACTTCTTATGCTGTCTAGTTGGTCCTCAATGAACATGGTGCCGATGTGAGGTCCAGAATGGCTGCCACAGTGGCTATCTTGAAAATCTTGTTAGCACTACTCCTGAATGGAAAGTCATATTGACATGATGTTTTCACCAGAAAATTTCTTGTGATGTATAGTTAGTTCTAAATGGAAATGGTGCCAATCTGATGTCCAATATGGCTGCCACAGTGGCCAGCTTGAAAATCTTGTTATCTGAATGAATGCTCATACCAGCATTGGGTTTTCACTAAAAAACTGCTTATAATTTTTTGTTGATCTTAAATTAAAATGGTGCTGTTCTGATGTCCAATAAGTGCCCATCTTGAAAATCTTGTTTTTGCTACACTTCTCAAATGGAAAGTCATTTTGACATGGGTTTTCATCAGAAGAGTTCTTATGGTGTCAAGTTGGTCCTTAATGAAAATGACTAACCCTCAGTATGACCACCATGATAGCTATCTTGAAAATATTGCTATCTCTACTCCTCCCAAATGGATGGCTATATCAACATGGAGTTTTCACCAATAGACTTCTCATGATACCTAATTGGGCCTAAATGAAAATGGTGCCAGTCATACATCCAATATTGCTGCCATGACATTGGGTTTTCACTGAAAGACTTCAAATGATGATTTTGTCCTAAATGAAAATGTTGCCAAGCTGATATCCAGTATGTGCACCACAGCAGCTAATTTGAAAATCTTGTAATCATTGAAGAATATCAGAGATGTTTCAACAAAGGAAGAAATGGTCATATCTTCACTTCCTGGAAATTCTTGTTGCCCAGTAGAGTGTTAGCCCTTCAAGGGACTCCTGTTTACATATTTGGGTTTTGCCTTTTGCCACTGTCTTTTCCATGATTTTCTTTGTTATTGATCCATAATGGGTTTGAAAATGTAGAGTGTTACTGATTTTCAGAGAGTGGTTGGGTGGGAAAATAGTTGAAGTAACCTGTGGAAATGTTTGTCATGCAAATATTTTTTGTACATAGTTTCTCCATTATCTTTTAAGTATAAGAAAATGTATACATGTTGATGACTGCTTTGTAATGTATTGCAATGGGTGGATTTCCATCCAACATGGTGCATGCAGGAACGTGAACCTTTCCCAATACTATATAGTGCTAAATCTAAATTAGATTGGCTAATTTCAGATCACTGTCCAGTCAGAGCTATCAGATTTTAAGTTGAGTCAGAGCTTAAGTTTTATATTCTTGTTGCAAAGCCAAGCAGTGTCAAAAATGTTTGAATGTGAAACTCAAGTTCAAGGTCTAAAATTTTTTACATTCTGTAAATGTAATCAAAATTAAGTAAGAATTATTGAACTTTAAGGATGTTCTTCATGTCCACATGCTTAGATTAAATGATGCTTATGTACTCTAATTATCAGATCTGAATCTTAAGTTCTTTTAGCTTGAGTTTCATGCACATAAAGTTTTGAGAATACAAGGCTTAGGTTTCTGAACCAAAAACGTGATATTCACATCTACAGTGCTCCAAAAACAGGATGGCCCTATTTCCAGGGATGTCTAAATCTAACATGGACACATCCTTCTCCTACGGGAACTACTTCCCAAAAAGGATTTGTTGATTGCTTGAGATTGTACATGAAAACTCGTTGGGACCAATATGTTTTACATGGGACAATTGATTCCTGAAAAGCCAGTTGCCTTGGGCCTGAGTGTTGGAATTTTTTTCTGGAGCACTGATCTACAGTTATCATCTGTTATATGGCACTACAATGTATTTTTCATCTGAAAGAAAACATAAACTAGTTTTAAAAAAAAAGAAAAAGGTGTAAAAAGCTAAATTACCTGAATGTTGGATTCATTTGGTGGGGAAAATATGTGAATGTCAGAATAGAATTTGAATTAGAAGGTAGTAAAAAAGTAAAATGTTACAGTTTGACTTGCAGATATTGTTTATTTCTTAGAAGTGTTGGGAATTTTTAAAATATTCTGATTTATCATGAAATTTACAGACCTAGCACTTATCACTCAGTGATTGATGATTGTCTCACCTGAAAAGCTGGGGTGAGGCAGTGGTATAACTCTTCCAGCAGTGCTGTTATCAGTGTGGTAGATGTTGGTGTTATGTTTTGCAGTTCGCTTCATTTCTCCAGCAAATACATTACTTGATAATATTAACATTAGGAAATACTCTCTGCTACCTCCGAATCCAGGCATTCTTGAATGATGCAAAAACTGCTTTCTGTCTATCATATAGACAAAGGGAAGTAAATCTTACAGATTAACTCCCATTGTTCCCACTAGGTGGGGTCACTCGTGTCCCGGATGTAATCAGTTTGAATTTAGTGCAACTGGGAACGGTGCCTCTGAAGAATCCATGGCAATTTTATATTTAATTTTGACCATCCATCATTTTTTTAAAGCAGTATATTAGGTCAAAATGTTGATATAACTGGTGTATAGAACATTTGCTTTTTTTCTGATGAATTTATTTATATTTATGATATTTTTTACCAGTCATTATTGTCCATGTGATATCAATTGGTAGCATTCAAGTTTTCACCAGTGTATTCTATTGCGCTGTTAAATTTCTATTTCGTACTTCATAGGTCATCTCCATGCGAAATTCACCTATGTGAACATACAAATTCAGAATCGTTCACCAGTTTTATGGCAGATGCTGAGATGCCACCCTCACATCCCATGAGTATAACTAAATAAGACCAACAGTGGCATTCAAATCCAGTCAGAGCCACACCAAGAAATTCTATCCAAGCGAATTTGGAATGATGTATGATACACATACTACAGCAAGCTTTGTTGTTTAGAATGTTGACGAGTGAGTTGGATGAAACTAGTTCTTTTTTAACCAAAATTGGCAGCTCGCTGGACACAAGTCCCTATACCCACACATGGATGGAATTAGGAATATTGAAGCTAGGTGTGAGGGATTACGTTCTGATTTTGCTGACCGGACCAGCCCAGAAGTTATATACCATTCGCATATGCCATCTGAGCCGCTGACCAACCAGTCCAGCTATCTTTTAGTGTATGGTTTCAGTGGTCACAAATCTGTCATCTTGGACTGGCGAATAACACATCACTCAACAGTTCCTACAGAGACAGTGTCCTATGCCCAGCAGACCGCCTGGACCGGCCAACCATGAAACCAGTACATGGCGAACCGGCATCACATTTGGAACCATCTGGCTCGGCTCAACCGACCGCGCCAAGCTTGCATTCCTCAGCCAGACCATATTATATGCTGGACATAACTCGGCCAGCTCTACTAGCATATCTGAAATGTAGAACCTTTTTTATGCATGCTGATGATTCCTTGTCATCATTGCCATACAGAATTCTGTACCCCTGGACATATAGCATACAGGAGGAGGACAGTCTCCCGCTCAACAAGGTATTCGACATGGACTTGCCTGATCATTCCAATCGAACCATGGAAAGAACAGAATTCAGTTTTAAGGTGGCAATCAAGGAGATATACACAATTTGCCTCAATGGGAATGCCCTCTTCCACCGACAGTCAATACTACATACAAAGGTCAAAGCCATGGTGGATGTGGACAATAATGATGAAAATCTGTCTTTCAGAATTTTGCCACAATCGTAAAAGATTGCAGAAATTACCAGGTGTTTCTTAGATAATATTTGAGGGCCTTCTTTTCTGTGAGGCAGCTGACTGCAGCTTTCTCACTGTACTGGTACAAATCACATACCAATGTTTAACATTTGGATGTATCTAACCTAGATAAGGATATTACTGCTGTCAACATGTCTGCTGTATCCTGTTATAAAGTGGACAGACAAGTGTTTAACACCACATCTAAATTGGTCAGGAATGTCATGTCGACTTCCTTCCTACTTTATCTGGCATCTCTTGCAATCTTTTGCCTAGCTGAGAAGGCTGAAAGTGACTATGCCTGGGATTAGGTAGGTTGTATTGTGAAGGTGGTCAATAGGGATGTTCAGCACATGATGGCGAACCTGGACTTGATAAGAAGAGACGCACTCCTATGGTCTTCTTCTCTCAAATCCCAACAGGCAGCATCCCTTCACTCCATCCCCTTCTGTTCGGGGGACGAAATGAGAATGTGAGAAAGCAGGCAGCACAGAATGCATCCTCCAGGAAGTTCATTTCAGGGAGGGAGTTTCTTCAACTCCTCAGGCTGCTTATTGCAGCAATCGACCTGGTATACCTTGGTCACCTTTATATGCACCCTGTGCAGGTGGCTCTTCTGTGTCAGTGGCATCTATCTAAGGTTGTTTAGATCACCAGATTATGATCTTGACCAAATCAAACACTTTCTGCTTCAGTGGCATGACGGAGTGGCTAGCAGCAGGAATACCTTTAGAAGCCCTACGACCAGAAATCACAATCTGTTTACATGCCAGTTTGTTGGGTTGGGTTGGGGTTGGGGGGCACACTTATATCCTTATTTTGTGATATGTCAGCAGCAAATGGACACTGCAAGAGAAGGCTCTTCATATCAGTCTCTTGGCCATTCTCAATGCTTGGATGGAATGCATCCAAAGGAAAACAGTTAAGATAGTCGTAGTGAAACAAGGGGGGATTAAATCACCCAACCTTTACATTATAGTATGGGAGTACCTTTGTTGGTGTGCCCAATATCATATAAACACACAAGTTCGACACATTCCAGACAGGCTCAGTGTCCAGGCTAACTCATTATCAGGAAGAGCACAACTGCTTCATATGGAGCAGTCTCTCCCTCTGTCCATCTTCCATCAAGTATGGGGCCGATTGATGCTAGACCTATTCGCAATTAGGTGGAACAACAAACTACCTACCTACCTCTGTATCTCCTTTTCTGGACCCAGAGTCATGGACCATCGATGTCCTTTCAATCAGCTGGAAGGTAATATGGGCAAATGCTTTCCCTCTAGTGGTTATAATACCAAAATTAAACCAGAAAATGAGAGGCATAGCTTGCAAAATGGCTCTGATTGCCTCTCTCCGATGGGACAAAATCCTGGATCAACGGTCAGCTTGATTCACTGACAGACATACTCAGGAAAATCGTAGCAACCCTATGCTGCTCAAGCAGCCAAGGTCACCAGTATTGTATTCCTGTGCTGAGAATTTTTTCCGTGCCTCGCTCGTTAGGAATGCCTTGCACGTAAAGGAGTTTGGCATTTCAGTTACATATTTGTAGTGATCAAGTATTAGTCCCCTTAGTCCTTTCTATAATTGAGTGTTTATTGAGCTTGCTTGGTAGATTTTAGGTGTTTTTTGCACCTTGCTAACCAAGAGGTGCTTTAATAAATTGTGTTCTTACTCTTTATTCCGGTGATAAGATAAGTATCACCTACTCTTTTTTAGTTCTGGATTTTGTTTGTTTGTTTGTATAAATATTCTTATTCAGAATATATTTGCATAAATATTCTTTTCAGAATGTGATGTTCCAAGGTGTGGGAAAGAGTGGGCATAAGAAGGCCCCTCGGGACTCTCATACCACACGTTTAGCGTGCATTGTGCATGTGCATACAGACCAGTGTCAAATAAGCTGTCTTTGGAGCGACGAAGTGTTGGACTTGGCAGAAAGTTGCCACATGTATAAGGGGAGAAGGTCCCTTTCTCCTCATCTTCTTTGGACAACCCCTCAGAGGGATAATAATAATAATAATGAGACTTCCATGGTTAGGAGATCTAAGACCCAAGAATCCTGATGCTTTATCCAATGTCAGTGCCAGTGAGGTTTCATCCTGGGTTCCTTCCAAGGAAGCAGCAGCACCCTCTCAAAGACAGTGCAACGATTTCACACAGATAGTTGTATTGAGCTCACATGTCAGATCATTTTTGTCACTGGACCGGTCTTTGTCTGGTGACCAGTCACTGGTCTTTGAGCACTGATCACTGGTCAGTGAAATTTTGTTATCAATTAATGGACAGAGATCGGGTCAAGATCCCGTCTGTCTCCAAGTTACCGATCAATCCTGACAGGGATCGGGAGTCTGCCTGTACTCGTCCACTTAGGGAAGGGGATCGGATCAACAACATCCTCTTCCATGTTTCCTTTCAGTCTCTTCAGGATGTCGGGACACTCTTTTTCGAGGAAGTCAGTCTTCCTTCCCCTTCATGGTGCCATGGATGCCCCTGTCTTGGCCTCGAGGCAGGATAGATGTTACAGGTCACAGACATGTCTTGTCTTCTCCAGCCAGTGAAAAAAAAGGGGAGTGATATTTTCCTCCTAGACGATCTAGAAAGGATAAGAAGCATTCTCATTCTTTTAGAAGGTCTCTTAGTAAGGATGGTCCCATCTCCCTTGCAACAGAGAGACAATGGGAGGAAAAGTTTTGCCTCTCTGCAGGAGCTAGCACAGGACAAAAATATTCTTTCTGTGTTGGTGGACTCCCTCTTGTCAGGCCAGGTGTTGCCTTTGGGCACGGAAGATGTGAAGATTCTCTCCAGTTTGGAGAGACTCTCTGGGACAGCTTCATGTCCAGACCTTCTGTTGCTCCTGCATTTCATCATGGATTGGGAGCTTTCACCAAAGTTTTCTCGGGGACAAGAGTTTGCCAAGCAGCAGAATGGGTGGGCGGTCCCCCCCTTCTGTGCTTCAACTGCTGGTTTCATCTTCCAGCTGTAAGGTCCATTTGCCAGCATGGACCCGTAATCCTCCCCCCTTGGATGTGGGGGCATCACAAGTGGGGATTTTGACAGGGGCCTAGGCTTACCACCTGGTTAAAATCTTGGAGGCATTGGCACTTAAGGTCCATACACTCATCACTATTGCCTCGCATGCTGATCTATTTTCGGTGGTCTTCTTCGGTCTTTTGTAGAAGGAATCATTGTCTCCAGCAATGTTTCAGCGCTAGCTAAGACCTCAAGGCATGCATTGATGATGTCCCTGGCACTCTCTGTGGAGCTGCTCCACCTCCACAGAGATGTTGCTTTGGAGACTTCCAGGGTCTTTCTGGTCCATAGCAAGAACCTACTAACGTCTGTGCCGCTTGAGGCAGATATGCTTTTTGGAGGCCTCTTCCTTTGTGATGTCTCAGGATTTGCGGGATCAACAACACTGGTCCCTTGCAGCTGCTCCTGGTCTGTTGAAACAGGCCAAGAAATGCAGTTACCCTGACTGCCTCTTGGACCCTTCCCCCAAAGTTTTCAAGCAGACACAGCCTTAGTAGTCTCCAAAGCAGCATAAACTTAAACCTCCTTCTTGCCCATTATTCACAAGATGAGGCAGCCATAAAGGCCAAGGGAGAAAGTTGCCTGTCTCCTCGCCATCATCCAAAAAGGAGGAGGCCAGCCCTATGGACTTGCTCCCTCCCCTGCCAAGTCTGCCTCTTCATGGGAGCTGGGCTATCCCTGTTTTCAGGAGTTTGTTCAAGCATCATGGGTGATGCATGGGTCCTTTCTGCCTTAAAGTAGTGCTATCAGCTTCGGTTCCGAGATCACCCTCCACTACAACCAACCCCCATCTACTTTCACCAGTCCAAATTGGTACAATTAAGGGAAGAGGTACACACCCTTCTGCAAAAGGGCACAGTAGAGAGGGTATTAAACAACCAGGTTCCTGCTTTTTATTCCCAGATTTTTCTGGTCTCCGAGAAAGGCAGAAAATTTTATTCATAATCGAGCTTTCTGTCATAAATAAGTTTCTGCAGGAAGAATGCTTCAAGATGGAGACTACCACTTCTGTCAGGATCTTTAAGATGCTTATCTTCACATCTATATCTTCTCTCCACAAAGGAGATACCACTGGTGTTGCCGGGGCAGAAGGTATTCCAATTTCAAGCTCTTTGGTTCAGACTTGCTTGCACTCCCAGATCTTTTACCAGGGTGATGGGGGTTGTTGCAACCCACCTGAGGTCCCTAGGGATTTCCATCCTCCAGTATTTCGATGACTGGTTGGTGCACAACATCCTCAGAAATTCCCTTCTGAAGGACTTGTTCCATTGTTGGTCCACAGTGACCCGTTTTGGACTTTTTCCAAACCTAGACAAGTTGGATTTCATCACTTTCTCAGGACATTGTATGTGTGGGGATGAATTTCCTCACAAACATTGGGAGAGTCCATGTTCCTCTGGACAGTATTGACAAGATCTTGTCTCTCACAATGGATTTCCTAGCCAAGACCTTGATGTCGGTCTGTATTTACCTTTCACTCTTGGGGACTTTGAACTCCGCAGTGGACTTAGTTCCCCTAGAAAGAATTTACTTGTGTCCTCTCCAGCTCCTGCTTCTAGTTAACTTTAGACTGGACTCTATATGGGGGATCCAATTTTCACCACCACTGAGTTGTTGGTAGCTCAATCGGTGTCAGTTTTGGGCTGGAGTCCCAATTCACCCCCCCGATCCCCACTTCTTTCCGTACACTGACAAATCAAATTTGGTTTTGGCCACTCACTTGGAACCAGAAGGTCTAGTTCTTCTGGGATATTGGTCCTGGGAAGAAACGACCCGTCATATAACAACTTGGAAATTCAGGCAGTGTTTCTAGCCTAAAGGTGTGTGTAAATCTTCTAAGGAGTCACTGCATGATGGTTGCCTCAGACAATACGTCGGTAATAGTACCTCAGGTGGCAAGGAGGAACTTGTGCTCCTTCTCTTTGCATGGAAGTTTGGAATCTCCTTTGTTGGGCATCATTGGAGGTCACACCACGAGTATGCCATATTCTTGGCAAGAAGAATATCTTGGCAGACAGTCTGTCCAGAAGGGTTCATATGGAATGGTCTCTGCACCCGGAGGTAGTAGAGTCACGTTTCCAGTTGTAGAAGTGACCTTGGTGGACTTGTTTGCAATGAAATTGAACGACAAGCTCCTCTTTTATATCTCCCCAGTCCCAGATCCGAGGGCCTGAGCAGTGGACATTTCAGTCTAAGGTGGGATCATCTGTCTGCATACACCTTCCCATCTTACAGAATGATTCCTCAAGTGTTCCACAAAGTCAGGACCTCCACTGCTTGCCTCATCCTGATAGCCCCTCTGTTGTCCCAACAGTCGTGGTTCATCTGCTGAACCTTTTGGTTGATGAGCTAAGGAGATTACCACAGAGGAGGGACCTGCTGTTGCAGCACAGGGGGTCTTTTCTCTGTAGCAGCTTGGCTCATCTCTAGTGATCAATCTGCAAGGACCGGTTTTCGAGCAAGGTTGCCAACTGCATTGTCCAGGCCAAGAGGTGGTCCACTTCCAAGGCCTATGATGCAAAGTGGAGAATCTTATGTGGTTGTTGCAGTAGGAAACATATTGATCTTAGCTGTTCTCCTTTGAGCAAAAAGTGGCAGACTACTCATCCTTTTTGAGTAGAGAGAATGTTCAGTGTCCACTATTAAGGGGTACAGGGTTACAGGGTAGCCCTGTCTAACACATTCAAGTTCTCTTGGGGTCACACCATCTTTGGTTTTGTGAACCTCATGTTCATTAGCACAATCATCAGCCTCCTACAGGGTGATGTGGGTAGAGGTTGGACGCTTAAGCATTTCCTCCTCTTACCTATTCTCCTAATGTTAACGTGATTGGGTAATGTATTTGATGGAGAAAGGAATTTTTTTAGTAAATTGTTTCTCCCAAAAAACTTACCTAATCACATTAGTATAAACCTCTTCCCCGCAAATGTGAGCATCCTGTCACAGGTATTGCTCAAGCTTAAACTGGTTACATCCGGGATACAGGTGGCCAACTAGTTGGAACAAGGGGAGATAATCTGTACACGTTACTTCTCTTCGTCTATCAGATAGACGAAAGACATTCATCTTTCAGAGTGAGCTGGATTCGGAGGTGGCAGAGAGTAATTTCGTAATGTTAAAGTTATCCGGTAAGTATTTTCAGAGAAACATAATTTACTAAAGAAAATTCCTTTTACAGAGCTCTGGTGATGTGGTAGCAGTCAAAGTATTTCATGATTCAGGTTTAAGACACCTTGATATTGCCAGAAAGCGAGAAGTGGAATCTCTGTCATCACTGAGTCATAAAAATATTGTCAGATTACTGGGATTGGAGAGAGAGGTATAATTTTTATTTCCTTAACCTATTGCAGTTATATTAACATGTAGAAACTTGTGGAAAAGAGCTAGATAACTAGTAGTGGTCAGAAAGATAAAGTATATACCATTTCCCACAGACTCAGAAGCAGCACACAGTGCGGGGGCAGATTTCTTGCAGGGCAGAGTACATAGATATCACCGTATCTCTATCAGAAGCCTACAGATTGGCAATTTCACATTTTAAGAAAAAAATATTTTAATATTGCCAAAAAACTGTTCATTTGGCATTTATTCCAATGTAAAGAAATTTCAGAGGATCAGATACTAAACATGAAGATGCTGACCCTTTCTTATGTTAAATAGGAATGTTAACTACAAAATCAGAATCTAAAAAGAAACATAGGAATACTCCAAATTTTTATCCAACAGTGTTTATCTATAGTTTGAGACCTTGCCAATTCAAGGTGCTTTTTGGTTGAACATGCTTCCTAGAGTCCTCTTTCCAGCCATGTGACATGCTGGAGTCCATGGAGAAAAGACTACCAAAGCATGTATGCATCCCATATTGATGCATTGTGTATTTTGTTTTGAATTGTTCGTTGTTTATTCTTAGAGCTTTGTATTATCCTTATCATCTGCTTTTACTTCTGGATCTTTCCCTAACTTTCTCAGATGGATCCGAGTGCAAAGTTGATGCGATTTATGATTGGTCAGTATTCAATCACTTTTGTGATGCAGGCACTTAGGTATGCTTTCTTTCAAGAATTACAATTAGACATTACAGTTTTTTCAGTGATCCAAATACACCAGTGTTCGAGTTGGACTTTGCCAATATAAAATTTTATCTGACAGTAAACTTGAAACTGATGGAAGGGTTCATAATGATTGAATCTGAACATAAAAGTACTAACTATTTTGTTAAAATCGAAATGATTGGCATATCTGCAAACAGATTGTATGAATACAATGAATTGGTTAGTGCCAGCAAATATGCAGTATAGCCAAAAACATAATCAGCTTGGTTAAATCAGTGGCATATTTTTATATGCCAGGCTAACTGCTGATGCTAATACAGCACAAACCTCATTCTGTAAGAAATAAGAAATTGTAAGAAATATTTAAGGGATAAGGCTATTATACAAGAAAAATCTGGATCACAGTTAGTAAGGCAGTGGATAGCACTGGAAGGGAATCACAGTGCTTATCACAAAAAGAGTATGGCACTGTTATTTCTGCCTTGGGTAAACACTTTGGGGTGGTTTGACATTAACTTTAAACAAGTCCTAACACAATGCAAATGATGTGTCTACATTTTTGTGTTTTTCTGTGAATTTTTCAATATTTTTTCGAATTTGTTACCAGTTATGAACACGTGTATTAACAATCGGCAACTCCATATTCACCGCTGCATAGTATTGCAATACATTGTTTTTGTTCATAGGATCGCCTATTCACACATATTTCATTTCTTATGATATATTTAATATATGTTTATAATATTATCAGCATCTATTTAATTACTTTTCATTTTGTCTTTGTCAATTCGTTCGGTAACTGTTTTCATATGTGACTCGCAGACTATTATTGATTTATGAGATCTATCAGCAACATGCATTCATAATTGGTATTTGATGGCTATTATCTCACCTTGTATTTACACCTTATGTGTTTTGTTCTTTATCTTTTCAGATAGTCTGCAACAACATGGCTATTGAATGTAAAAAGTGCAGGCGATTTAAGGTGGCAGAAGACAATCACAAATTGTGCCTTGCCTGCACAAAATGCTCATTGTCCAATGCCTGCAAGTTTCTGTGATCAGGAGACATATGGTCCAATGTTCTCCTAGGACAGCTCAAGGGCAGGGAAAATAGAGCTCATTCCAAATCTAGTGAACAAGATATTTTAAGTTTACACCCTACATCCGACTCATTATCGGGTTTAGCTGGGGATATGGGAATGCCTCCCCCTCCACCAGTGAAATTGCCTCGTAGGGACAAGGAAATATCGCAATCTGACGCCAACAGAGATTTAGAATTGAGGATGATCAATATGATTCATAAAGCTTTGTCAACAAGAATGTTAACAGGCATGTACGATGAAGTTGCATCGTACAAATCTAGGCAACCTACTGGGTATAAGTCCAGCTCCCTGCCTGGGCATGATATAGGTGACAAAGCTGGGCATATGGGAGTGTTTTTTTATTCTCCAGCCGCCCGACCAACAAGCTTACCACAGTAATATATTTGCAGTCAAGGTTGTAGACAGATCCGTCCAGCCGTTCAGACACATTGGACATGATATGGGGTCAATTTTCAAACATCGTTCATCTGTACCAGCAGCAATGATGTCTTATGCAGACTTCAATGCCCGGACCATCCAGCCAACTTTCTGGCCGTACAATCAACCCGGCCACACCTATGATGCTGGTTCAGCGCTTACAAGCCTGACAGTCTATCCAGCCAAGCCATCCAGCCATCCTGGCCCAGCCATTTGTGCTGCCCCAGCCAGCCGCAACAGACCTTTACCATAGGACACAAGAGGTCTGAGATGTCCCAAGACCACATTTTATAGCCTTCCCGTTCGACAGATTCCCAGCAATGCACATGGCCAACGATGTGGCATCATCTTTACCTTATGGTATGACATACCCCCAGGAGGAAGAGGACCATCCAGTCGACGACCATTCCAACCTAGAGTCTCAGCATACTTCTGACCCTACAATGGAAATAACTGAATTCAGTTTCAAAGCCTCCATAGAGGAAATTTTTATAATTCCACCCTCTATGGAATTCCCCCCACCACCAGCTATAAATATAGCATATAAAGTCAAGGCTTCAGTGGATCAGGATGAAGAGGAAGTACATCCGTTCTTCAGAGTCTTACCCCAGTCTTTGAAGAGTGTGGAAATAACTGGTCGCTCATCCGAAAAAAACAGCGTTCCAGGTAATAATAAAGCCTTTTCTTCAGCAATTCAACTCACTGCCACCCTTTCTCTGTATTTGTACAGGTCACACAATACACCTATCATATGGATTTTCCCAGCCTTGATATAGGTTTTATAGCTGTAAATATGTCTTCCCCTCTATATTACAAGGTAGACAGACAAGTTATCACTGCCACTTCAAAACTGGTACGCATTGTGGTTTCTATCTCCTCTCTCTTGGACTTGGCCTCTCTGGGATGTACAGATTGTCGGAGAAGGACGGGAACGATCATGCCTGGGATGCAGTTGGTCACATCTCCAAAGTCATTAATAGGGCAGTCCATCGTGCAATGGCTAATGCCCCAACAGCCTCCTGTAATTTAGATGTAATACAAAGGGATACTCTACTGCATTCCACATCGCTCAAACCACACCACATAGCAGCTTTGTGCTCCCTTCCTTTTGGGTCTCCACTTGTGTTTGGAGGTCGTACAGAGGAAATTAAAAAACAGACAGTACAGGAGTTGTCTGTACAAAATCTGTTCTTGGCTCGCCCTCCACATCAGCAGCCTCAGAGATGGGACAACAAGTGTCAGAGATATGATAGAAGCTATACTCAGATGGGGCAAAATTATAGTGTCTGAGCAAGCAGTAGGAGATTTGTCTCGCCCTACTTCTTGCAGACGGGCCAGGAGGGGAGAGAGAAAACAGCTTTTATCCTCTCAATTCCAAACAATGACTTGTCTCCTTTACCACCTCCTGGCTGCCAGTGGGTGCCAGGCTCCTTCTGTTCCACAATTCATGGATCAAATTATTTCCTCACAACGAGTGGTTAATATAATTGGTTTTGGAGGGGCTCCACATCTCATTCAGCTAGCCCCCTCCCCTCTTGTCTGCCCCCTTCATGATGGAGACTCTGACCAATCCCATGAAGGCCAGCATATTGCAGAAGGAGATAAAGATATTACTAGACAAAAGGGCATTAGAGATCATTCACAAACCTGAATCCTCAGGTTTGTACTCAAGTTTGTTCTTGGTCAAGAAAGCCACTGTGAAGTTGCGCCCAATTATAGACTTAAGCAGACTCAACACATTCATAAAAGCCCCAAAATTAAAAATGGAAACGGCAGGGTCTGTCCCTTTTGTCCATATGACCCAACAAATACACAATAAGCATGGACCTTTCTGATGCTTACTTCCACTTTCCTATCCATGCAACATCAAGAAAATTCCTGTGCTTCGCTTACAGGGAAGTACTGTATCAGTTTTCTGCCCTACCATTCGGCCTCAACCTCAGCCCTTGGGCTTTTACACGAGCATTGGACTCCATTCTTTGATTCCTTTGCAGTTTACGGTGGATAGTGAGTATGGACAAGTCAGCTTTCGTCCCTTCCTGACATTTCATTTCATTCATCTGGGTATGGAGTTCCTCACCCATATAAACCTAGTTTGTCTTCCTCCCAAAACGAATAGATTGTATTGTTCTCGCGTCAAAGACAGCTTCCTCCACAAAATTTATCATGGCGAGGGAGTTTCTTCAGCTCCTCTGCCTCTTCAATGTGCCAGTGGATCTCAGCCACCTATACATGTGCCCTTTGCAGATGTCCCTCCTCTCTCAGTGGCAACTGATTTCTTGCCTGTTAGATCACCAGATACAGATCTCAACGGAAATCAGACACATTCCTGATTAAATGGCAGAACAAGGAATGGCTAGCATCGGGAATTCCGTTGGAAGCCCTGCAACCACAGCTCACAATCTGCTCAGATGCAGGCTTGTCAGGTTGGGGGAAGCACTGGCTCCTTGACTTCACTATGATCAGTGGCGAGTGGACACAACAATATAGTACCCTTCATATCAACATCTTGTAAATCAAGGCAATCCTCAAGGCTTTCCATGCTTGGCATGACCGTCTTCGAAAACAGTCCTCATAATGTCAGACAATTCAGTGGTGGTGAATTACCTTCAGAAGCAAGGTGGAACGAAGTTGCCACAACTATGCATGTTAATTTGGGACTACCTTCGTTGGTGTTCCCAACATCAAATAAACATTCAGGTCCAACATATTCCGGGCTGACTCTCTATCAAGGAGGTTACAACTGCACACAGTGTTCCTTCCATCCATCTGGTAGACATGTTTGCAACAAGTGGAACAACAAACTGCCTACCTTTGTCTCCCCATTTCCGGATCTGACCGCATGGGCTGTCAATGCCCTCTCAATCAACTGGGAGGGAATCTGGGCTTATGCCTTCCCCCCAGCAGTTCTGATCCCGAAGTTAATTCAGAAAATGGGGGGCACAGATTGCAAGATAATTCTGATTGCCCCTCTCTGATGGGACAAGTCATGGGTCACCGATTTGCTAGACTTAGCGACAGATGTACCGAGGAAAATCCTACTGACCCCAAAGCTTCTCAGACAGTCACAGTTGCTAGTCTTTCACCAATGTCTGGAGAAACTTCTGCTTCACGTTTGGCTCTTGTCCGGCATGCCTTGTGCTGAAAGAACTTCCAGTCTTCAGTTGTGGAAAGGATCTCAACAGCCAGATGACCCTCCACTTTGAAAGTTTACGAAAGAAAATCGCGCGTCTTTTGTGACTGGTGTCATGCGAATGATGTCACACCTCTGTCAGCCTCCATTCCCCAGCTAGCCAACTTCTTTCTTTTTCTCTTCGAAAGCAAGAAGCTAGCACCGATAGCAATTAAGGGACATTGCTCCATGATTTCTGACACATTTCGACATCATGGGCAGCTTGACATTGGTCACAATAAAGATCTAACGGACTTGCTGACCAACTTCAATCTATCCCGACCTCGCTCACTGATCCTGTTCCCAAAATGGAATCTATTGTGGGTCCTGACATGGCTTAATTCTTCTAAGTTCAAACCTTTGTGCACTGTTCCATTAAAGCCACTATCGTACAAAAACATGCTTCCTGATAGTCTTTGCTTTGGCATAGAGAGTAAGTGAGCTCCATGCTCTTTCCACAGATCCAAACTACCTACAGTTTCGTTTTGACAGTTCAGTCGTTTTAATGACATAACTGGGTTTCATTGCTAAGAACAGACTTCCATCTACTTCCAACTAGAAAATAATTTTACACCCCTCTTGTCCGACTAAAACCAGGGAAACAGGACATAACCCCACAAGCACTAATGTCCTGGCTAAAGTGAGTCATCCAGCCAGCATACTCTGATCTTTCACCAGAACAGGTACATCAGATGAAGATTTTGGCCCATGAAATACAAGCTATTTCTACAAGCCTTGCCTTTCAATGCAATGTCTCTATTAAAGACTTCATGGAATCAGTAGGTTGGCATGCCCAGTCCACTTTTTCTTCTTTCTATCAGCATGACATGACCTCACAAAATGCAGAGTTGAATGTTGTTGGTCCCTTCGTTGCTGCCCAGACAGTCACCAGACCATGCCACTCCTGACACAACCACATTCTCGGGTATGATCAGTCAACTTTCGCTGGATTCGCCTGAGAAAACTTTGTAATTATTGGTCAAGTGCGGGAGCCTACAGGGTACTTTCTTGCACATGTATATACACTTAGATTCAGTTGTGTCAACTACCGCTAGGAGAGTCTCACCCTACCCTAAGATGGAGAGATCTTTTTACCCTACAGAGTGCCTCTAGGTAAAGGTTGGATGCTCAGCATTTCATCATCCTCGTACCTATTCTCCTAATTTTAACGTGTTTGGGTAATGTATTTGACGGAGAAAGGAAATTGTATAGTAAACTATGTTTCTCCAAAAATGCTTACTCAATCACATTAATCCCTCCCATCCCTCCCTGCAATGCGAGCATCCTGTCTCAGACAGTGCTCAAGTTAAAACTGACCAGATCTGGTATATGGAGTTCCATCTAATGGGGTAAGGGGAGGTAATCTGCAAGAGTTACCCCCCCCTACTTTGTAACGAGAGTGAGACTTTTTAAGTCTATGGGAGGGCTGGATTCCAGAGGTACCAGAAGTAATTCCTAATGTTAGTTAATGTGATTGGGTAAGTATTTTCGGAAAAACATAATTTACTATAAAATTTCCTATTTTAAAAAGATAACTATGTATACTGAATGAGCAGTATAGAGCTCTTTAATTTAAGCAAATTTTTAAACAATTCCATTTCTTATTTTAGTCTCTCACCGACCAGGAGGTTCTAGTCACAGAATATTGCTCAGGAGGAAGTCTCTTCACATGCTTAGAGCAACCACAAAATCTCTATGGCTTCCCAGAATCCGAGTTCCTAATTTTTCTCAAAGACATTGGTATGTACATGTCACAGACAGATCTCAAGCCTTATTTGTGTCACATAGGTTATTTTCACCAAAAATGTAGAATGTAGGTATAACTGCACATATATATATATATATATATATATATATATATATATATATATATATATATATATATATATATATATATATATATATATATATATATATATTGTGTGTGTGTGTGTGTGCTGTTTCTGATGACCACTCATGAGTCTTGAGCATAGCAATTCGATCTGCTGGGTGAGATGAGAAGGGAAATAACTTGTGTATAGTCTTTGTACAGGAGACGCTTGTAAATCCAGTTGAAAACTCTTTTGCATCTGTGCAGTGTATGATGACATGCTACTTTCAATTCCCAACATCAACGTTTGGAGGTATTTGGATGCCTTGAAGCCACCAGAGGCTAAAAAAAAAATATAGCCAAGGAAAACAGCACATAAATATGATACAAAAAAATGATTCTGATGCCCAACCTCTAGATGAGGTATATATGAATCTGGATCAGCTGGACAGTTAACAGCATTGTCCTTGTCAGTTAACAGTGGCCATGTTATGCTTAATTTTATAAAATCGATACATGATGTAATTACCTTATTTTGCGTTTCCTTTATTTTTCCATTTTTCATTACATAGATAACCTTTTTAAGGGCTAATATTCATATCTACCTGCATTTACCATTGAGTCACTGACTGCATTTTGTCTTTCTTGTATGATGAAATGTAGGACCACTTGGTTATAGGACAGGACCTGTAGCATTTTCAGGTTACTTGTCCTTTGGGCTTGCAGGATTTTTTTTGCGGGTTTCACACAATGTGTGTGTGTGTGTATATATATATATCATCGTCACGGATGCTCTTCATGTAGGTAGGTAGACTGTTTTTGAAAGAAAGTATAACATACCTACCTGAAGAGCATTCATGAATAAATGTTCTCTTACTGTAAACAATTATTATAATTTCTGAAAAAGATCAGTACCATCTTAAAATATAAAAATACTTGTGCATGTATATAGAACAATTTGTCATGTTGAATTCCTATCCCTGACAAACTGCTGATATTTGGGACCACAGTATATGGATAAAATATATACAAATATGATGGTATAATTCGTTAGATGTAAACTTTTTTTCAGCGTATCAAAATTCTTCTTTGCCATAGTATTAAAGAACTAAAATCATTTATTTCACACATTTATTACCCATTTATGACTAAAGCAACCAAAAAAATTGCAGTGAAACCAAAATGTAGAGACTGAATTGTTTCCAGGTAGAATCCTCACAAAGCTTGTCAAGATATATATAATTTTATTGTTACAGATTTGAACCTAATCATGTTAGAACTTTTGGTACATCAATTTTATGCAACAATAATAATATTCAATGCTTTCTTGATTTCTCATCCACTTCCATACAAGTAGGACAATGATAGAAACCCAAAGATGTTGGAGAATTTCAGTTTGCCCATTATGTTTACAGATTAATTTGGACCTCAGAAATTGAATTGGTAGGCGATAAATGAGGATTGCAAAATAAATTAGGCTGTCATTATATGCAGTATTAAGCACAGATCATACCCATTTGGATTGTTGACAGAATTATCTATCAAAAATGTCTTTGATTTTGATGTGCAATGGTCCCATCTCAGCTGTTCATTTTTATGACCCCTACTGCAATTTTGTACATATTTTTTAATATTGGACTTGCTGACAGCATGAGGCAAAAACTGCTCGAGGTAGCCACTGAAATTTGATAGGCATAATTGTATTCATATGTAGATGACCTGATTAAATTTTCAGTTAATTACGGCAGTATTTCAATCTTTTTTACATTTTTATATGCCCACAATAAAGTGGAGTGCATTATGTTATGATGTTGTTAGTCCATCTGTTGCCAGTTTGGTTTCTATACAATAACCCGCATTGTCCATCATCAACAGCTATCAAACTTTTTTGGATGACTTTCACTTGGGGTAAGGAAGAACCTTATCAATTTTGGACTCTAAAGCTCAAAGGTCAAGGTCTCTGACTGAAGAAGAAAAATGGTTCTGCACAGTAATTTGAGTTCTCCACCATCTACTGGTACCAAACTTTGTGTATAGATTTCACTTGGAGTAAGAAAGAACCCTGTCAATCTCAGAGGCAAATTGTCAAGGGTCAAGGTTACTTTGATTGAATGAAGCAAAATTGTTTCCATGCAATAACTTGAGTTCCCCACCATCTACAGTTATAAAACTTTGTAGATTAATTGCACTAGAGGTAATGAAGAACCCTATTGAGTGTATGGGCTCAAAAGGTCAAAGGTCAAAGTAACTTGGACTGAAAGAAGATGAATCGTTTCAGCACAATTACTTGAGTTTGTCATCATCTACAGTTACCAGACTTTGTGGACAACTTGCACTTGGGGTGGGGAAGAATCTTATTGATTTGGAGTCAAAAGTCAGGATCACTGTAACTGAAAGAAGAAAAATGGTTTATGCACAATAACATCAGTTCTAAATAACATACCTCAACCAAACTTTGTGGATCGCTTTCACTTGGAGTAAGGAATACGACTGTTGATTTTGAAGTCAGAAAGTCAGAGGTCAAGGTCACTGACTGAAAGAAAGAAAAAAAGTTTCTGCACAATAACATTAGTTCTACATCAGAAACCTTGTCTAAGCTTTGTGGATGGTTTGCACTTAGCTTAAGGAAGAAGCCTATCAATTTGGGGGCCAGAAGTGAGTGTCACTGCGACTGAAAGAAGAAAAAGGGTTTATGCACAAAAATTTCAGTTATCTGCATAGAGTAATATTAAACACGAAGTGGGCATATAATGTGTCGTTCATGGTTCTCTTGTTTAAATTTTTATACATGGAATAGTTTGACAAAAACCTTGTTAGCTGAGTTAAATCACTTGACATAGCAATTTTATATGCATATTTACATTTACATGTATATTACCTGATTGGATTTTCAGCAGATTACAGCTATTTTTTAAATTTTTTGTACATGTATACACATTTTTTAATTTTGTTTGGAATTTAGACCTTTTGGCAAAAACTTTTTCTGCACACAAAAGCAAACACCACTTGAGGTAGACAAATAAAGTTTGATAGGTATATTTGTATTCAAATGTAGATTATCTCATTATATTAACAGGCCATTGCATTGATTTAAAAAAAAATACATATTTTCTTTTAACTTTTGGGACTTTTTTATCAAACAAAAACTTTGTTAACACAGTTTAGTAAAATCATGCAAAACATAGAAGTGAAATTTGGTATGCAAGATTGTATGTACAAATAGATGACCTAATTAGATTTTTATGCCATTAATGCAGTTTTTCAAATTTGTTTACAGTTCTTAATTTTTGGGGACTTTGACTTTTCGGGTTTGCAGTGTCGGCAGTGGGGGGCAGTGCATATATGTTTTACGAACATTATTCTACTTTTTTTTACTCTCAAGTCATGTACAACCTCCAAAATTGACAACTTCTTCAAAATTATTGCTCAGTTAACATAAGATGAAGATAAATTTGCCTAATATAGTTAACCTAAAATATTTTGAAGTGACCATTTTCTTTCCTGTTGTCTTTCTTCAGCTGAGGGTATCTCCTATATTCGACAAAAAGGTTTCATACACCGGGACATTAAACCAGGAAATATTATGAGATTCATAGGAGAAGATGGAAGGTTAGTACAAATGGGCTTGCTGTGGTGTAGAAGAGCTTAAACTCATTTTAGAAAGTAAACAGAACATTCAGTTTCGGCATTAGTTTATTTGTGACTTAATACCACATCTTTGAAGAGAATTAATAGTTTTTATTAAAAATTATCAATTTTTTACGATTTTCTGAAAATTAGTTTGTATGGTAGCATGTTAAACACATATTATCAAAATATAAAATTTTAAATTTTCACAGAATATTGATATTTGATATAAAAAGTTTTGTATATAACCCTGAAGTTTGAGTTTTAGACATATAGATGTTGATCTCTAACATGAAAGCTTTAAGTTAATTCACAAAAGTCTTGTTTGTATTTAAGTTTTGAGTGCTAAAGATTAGTGCTTATTTTACTTTAAAATTTCTGCGCTTTTTAGACAGAACTGGTAATTTTTGTTGAGAAAGTGGCTATCCAATGAAAATGCACCATATAAATGTATGAAGTCCTATTTTCCTCAACCATCAAAGAGTAAAAGATCTTCATCAATATACAGTTATTGACTTTTGATGAGATTGATATGAGGATTTATTGGCGCCAGAAGAATAATATTTACTGAGTTAACAGGCAAGGTCAATATAATTTATCTGGGGTGGATCAACTGAAATCAAGTTAGTAATTGTTTTTTTGTATGACTTTTTATTGGTAGAGTATTAATTGATGCAGTTTGACCTGTATAAAAAGGACACAGTGAAAGTTAGACAAGAAGGATGTTTTCCAATTTATTGATAAAATACTTGTATAACTATAAATAGTAAATTTCATATACTGTGGTCTCATTTATTTTCGTGGGTCTCAATTTTCATGGGTACTTATATTTCTGGATTTGCCTGTCAGAGTTTGCATATTTATAGATACTTAATTTTGTGGATTAACCTTTATAAATACCCAAAATAAAGAATACAAAAGAACAAAAACTATGCTGACAACAAACCGGTTTCTTAAATGGTCAAAACAATACTACCACATGTAGGAGCACAAATCAAACACCTATTAAGATTAATCACTTGCACCGTATTTTTGACCAAGTGCTCAACATCAAAGGGAGCTGATGCAGCCAATAACACTAAGCCAGTCAGTTATTAAAGCACGTCAGTGATCTCTTATTTGAACTGCAGTCCGTAAAGTTGCACCATCAGTACTTCCTGACGATCATGGCATTAACACAATGGCTTAAGAGTGTTAAAATTCAACTTGGAACCCCCTCATTTTGGATAATGTCATCTTTCCACATGTCAACCAAATGCGTGACCAGCTGTCCCTTGCTTAATGCAATTAGCAGGTAGTGGCAATATTTGATATTTTCCCAGCTCTTCAAAGTGTGAAGATGATAATAAATTGAAAGACACTGGAATCACTCCTTTGTTTGTGCCTGTCTCGTGTATAGACCAACATCAACCTCTAGATTTGGTGATAAATAAACACTACAGGTAAGAATTAAAATCACACTTCCAAAACAGGTCATGGAGACCATGAGGGAAAGGGAAGATGTCTTCGTTGCACTGTATTAGTGGACCTTAAAACATCATGAATTGAGCCGATTCATGCTGAGTGGATAATTGCAGCTTAAGTGAAATGTTTGAAAGATTGGAAGAAAGTATCTATGGCTTTGAAAAAGTTGGACTTGCTTAATTCAACATTTTCAAGATTATTTATCTGACAAATGTTTGTGTGTACCAGGAGAATTGACCGACATGATGTTGATTCACTGGTTTTGTCCGAACATTAGTGAAGTGTGAGCTTCAATACTCTGCTGTAATTAGTGTATATACATACTGTTTCATTAGTAATTGTGCTTAAAACAACAGTTCTAGTATTTGACAGTCTCATTGTTGATTTGGATTAAACATGCATTGACAAAATGAGACATGCTTTCGAGAGGATTTTAAAAAAAATATTGACAACAGTTTAGCCTAAATGAAGGATCCATTTGAATCTAATATTTATATACTAGTATCATCTATTATTCTTTATTTCATTTTCAGTAGTACCAGTGTTTGAATACTTTGCTTTTTTACATTTCTCTTTCTCCTTACTGATCTCACAACATATTGATTTAAGGCAGTGAAGGGAAATTACAGCAACTGGATACCGTATACATACATGTGCATTGAAACAATAAAAAATGCTTTTAATTATTTTCTTAAAGGGTTAAAATAAAACAAACACCTGTAAAAGCTAATATTTGATTACCAGATTACAGTAATGAAGTTGATTATCAAATAGCTGTGTAGATCACTCTGATGTATTAATAAGAAAATGGGGGTTAGGGCTTCTGCATCACATGTGGCTGATTTTTCGTTGGGTCTTTAAATTCATGGTTCGGTGCACAATGAAAAAATGGTAGCCAATGAAAATTTGTGAAACCACAGTAAATGAACAGAACAGATATCAAATATTGAGATAAACTTTATTCTTTTTCATGAGAATGTTACTCTTTCACTTAAAATGAAAATACATACAGATGAAAGGAGGGACAGACAGGCAATAAACAAATGGAAAAAGACTTTGTTACTGATAAGTGATGTGCATTCTAAAATTAAATTTGTGATTTGATCATTGAACAATGGAAAATAGACATGGGCACATTTGGGGGATAAAATGCTTTAGTAAAGATAGCCTTTGGCAGGTTAACCTTTCAAAATACAGTAGAATTTGTTGCCTTGTACACTGAGCTGACACATCGGCAAACATGACGAAAATGTCAATATTTATTGGCTCGAACTACCAATCTCTTGCACAGATTTAGTCAGACCCTCATAGGTTTGATAAATCATCTTGTGTACATAAAAGAAAAAGTGTTAGTGTTAGTGGGGTAAAATTCCTTTTTTTATTGCTCTTTTACCTTTTATAGATCAGTTTACAAGCTAACAGATTTTGGTGCAGCTAGAGAACTACATGATGATGAGACTTACATGTCAATTTATGGCACGGAAGAATATTTAGTAAGCTTATATTTTATTTTCATTGTGTTGTATCCAATTTTTAAAACTTCTTTATGAAATCAGTGAAAATATGTAACGGGTTTTCATCTTTTGCATGTTAATGTGTAAGTAGCTGTACCATACCATCCAGCCATTATGATTTTGGCATAATCATCATGGTTTTATACCTTGAATTATGTCAGATGTTCACTTGTGTATGGATTACACTTTTAAATACATCGATCAAAATAAAAAGAATTAAAGCCATAAAAAGCTATATTTATCCTTTTCATATGCCTGGCATAAGGCAGAGCGTATTATGCTGTGATGTTGTCCATCTGACTGTTGCCAATTTAATTTCTGAACAATAATTCGAGTTTTTCACCATTTACAGTTACCAGACTTTGTGGATGACTTGTACTTAGGGTAATTAAGAAACTATTGAATTTGGAGTCCGGTTGTCATAATGACAAAGAATAAAAATGGTTTCCACACAATAACATTAGTTCAGTATCACCTCAACAAAACTTTGTAGACAACTTGCACTTAGGGTAAGGAAGAAGTCCATTGATTTTGGGGTCAAAATGTCAAAGGTCAGGGTCATTATGGTTGAAAGAAGAAAAATGGTTTCTGCACAATAACGTTTGTTCTACATCACAGATCTGTACCAAACTGTTAAAATGGCTTGCACTTAGTGTAAGGAAGAAGCCTATCCATTTAGGGTCAAAAGATCAAAAGTCAATGTTACTGTAACTGGAAAAAGAAAAATTGTTTCTGCACAAACATTTCAGTTTATAGAGGACTATTAAACACGAGTGGGTATATAGTGTTGCATTCATGGTTATCTTGTTAGACCCACATTAGCTGCAAACATTATGTGAGAAAATTCTTGAAAAGAAGGTTCCAGCATGGTGCTTGCATATTCAAAAGAGTACACACATCATACATGTACCTGTGCTCTATTTATAGCAGCAGTATATGACAAATTTCCTATAAAACAGACTGGTTTCTTTTATCAAAAACCTGTCACACAGATTCATTGTATTAATGAAGGGAATTGGTTAGAGAACCAGTCTATTATGTAAATAATGGTATAAGATGTCTGTCATAGCAAAGTGACTTTTGTCTATTTGACTCAATTATGTTAAATGTCTCAAAAATGTTAGAGGAGAGCAATCTTTTGGAACTTTATAACATCGTACCAGAGAAGAACACATCAAGAGTGCTTAAGAAATTAAAAAAGAATTCATAAGCAATGTAATCGAGTACTCAAGCTTGAGACAAGACCATGCTTGTTGCAAGACTTGTGGAGTCGACTTTACAATCGGTGACAGTGGAAAGTTGGACATATTGACCAGATAATGTAGGCCGTGTTGTATGCAGAATTTGTCAATATCTTCTGTGTTTGTATTCTGTACTAATCCATTGATTTTGCCTATTTGTGTACATTTTCAGTTTATTGTAAGGGCTGTGTCATTTAAACATACAAGGTACACAGGGAAGGCAGTTTTGTAAAAATATATTTCAGGGTACTTTATTTACTCGGTTCATATGAAAATGATACCAAATTCTAAATTGTATCTATGGGTGACTACTCCACAAGAAATGTGCTCATGTATGTTTTACTGGAACAGCCCTAATTATGACATGTAATATGTAGATTACACTTTTTATCCTCAGATTTTGTCACTTTTACCTCTCTAGAGGTGGACAAGTATGCAGTACAACACAGTTTCAGATTTTTATTCATTTTTGAAGGAATTATTGTGAATGCATTTTGCACTATTTTGTTTGTTCAGCATATGTTTAAAAGAAAGTTTTAAGGAATTAATTCTTCTGAGAGGCAAGATTAATTTTGCATGCTCCATATCTCTGTCTCTTCAGTGACATTTGATGCCTTGTTTTTGTTTGTTTTTCCTGTGAAGTGTAGGTGAAATACAGGTCCATCATCATCAGTCATGTTAAGATTTCATGTTATAGGGTTTATTTTAAAAAATATTTCCTGCTATTATTTTGTTCTTACAGCATCCAGGGATGTTTGAGAGGGCAGTCTTAAGAGGAGGAACAACTCAGAGTTTTGATGCCACTGTGGATTTATGGAGCCTAGGAGTTACAATTTATCATGTAGCCACAGGACAGCTTCCTTATCAACCCCATGGAGGGCGGCAGGATCCAGTAACAATGTATCAGTTCTTCTTTATTATCCTATCCTTTGCAGTAGCAAGGGAGTCAATCTCTGTGTCCTATCTGTTTGTTCATTTGTTACTGAGGGGAAGCTGCAGTGGCTGCTTCATTGTGTCCTCAGAAAAGGCACATAGCTCCCATAAAATTAATAATGTGTTAAAAGTGCCATTAAAAAGCAAGCATCATCATTTCTTAATGTCAGATTGTTTCAAGGCATTTATCATGCACAACAGGATATACACAAATTTTGTATGCAGGGTTTGGTATTTATTCTGTGACATGACCATGATGCTAGCCTTGTAAATTTTTACTAAGTATGGAATGGGCTTATAATCAAAGATACTTTAATCTTTTGTAAAGATTTGCCACAATTATTTAAAAGTGGACTGTATGCTTACCATCATGAATGGGCTTATCAGATAAATAAAGTATACTAAGATGATGTGAGTATGATGCAAAGTGTTCGATTTTGATCATCATTTAACCTGTTATTATGGTAAGCAGAAAGCATGTAATGGAGCAGTTAAGGTGTCATGGCAACATTAATTAAGAAGTATTGGGGCTATGCAGGGTGTGTTCTAGGATGCACATTTGTGGGAGTTAGGCTAATTTCTCAAAAATTGTGCCCATAAATCAAATGAATACATGAAGTATTTTCAGGACTTTTGTTCACTTCAGTAATCCCCCTATATTTATAAAATCTCTCCTTTTTAGCTCAGCTGGTCATAGACCAGAAGAACTTATGGGATGGTCTTTTATCTGTTGTCTGCCCATCTGTTAGCACCAGTTTGTTATCGCTACTCCTAAACTACATCAAGGATTGCCACAAAACTCTACACACCCATTCATCCCATGGCTAGTTGGATATGAATGAATATGGTTACCAAAGTAGCCATCTTAAAAATCTTGTTATTGCTACTCTTGAACGTAAAATCATATTAACATAGGGTTTTCACTTCAAGACTTCTTATGTCCAGTTGGTCCTATATGAAATTGGTGCCACTCAGACATCAGTATGGCCACCACTTTGGCCATCTTGAAAATCTTATCACTACTCCTGAACTTTACACACACATTCATCCCATGGTCTTGTTGGTGCTAAATGAAATTGGTACCGCTTGGATTCCAGTATGGCCACAGTGGCCATCTTGAAAATCTTGTTATCACTATTCCTCTTAAATGGAATGTCATATTGACAAGTGGCTTTCACCAAAATACTTCTTATGATGTCTAGTTGGTAATGAATGAAAATAGTGCTGATCTGACATCAAGTATGGCCACTATATCAGAATGGGTTTTCATCAAAAGACTTCTTATTTTATCTAGTTGGTCCTAAATGAAAATGGTACTGATAGAACATCCAATATGGCCAATATGTTGGCCATCTTGAAAATCTTGTTAGTGCTACTCCTCTTGAATGCATTGTCATATCAACATTAGTAATCCATGAATATCAGAGATGGTTTCATCACTCAGCAATTAAAATGAAGAAGCAGTCTTATCTTGGATTCCGGGTAATTCTTTTCAGCCAGTAGTGCCTCAGTCCTTCAAAGTACATTTCTTTGTACATTTATTCACAGCATGTTCTGTTTCTTCATCTTCATAGAGCAGCCACAACTTATCTGTGTCCTCCACTAAGGATGTTTGCTTTTGTAAAATCAATGCAGTACTGACATGATTATTACATTATGACATTGATATGATATTACTTGTTAGCTAAGTGTATTGTAGTGCTGTGAACTCTACAAAAGATTTCTGTCTCTTATCAAATAATGAAAAATAAACATTCTTATACAATTAAAATAATCGCAATAACAGTCCTGTGAAAGAAAATGATGAAGTCATTCAAATGTGCATCAGACCTTGGGAAATCATTATTGATTTACAACCAGCCATAAATCTCTCACACAGGCAGAAAACCAATGCAGTCTCAGTAATTGTGTTATACTAAAATATTAGCTCTGCAACATACACTTTTCTTTGTGTCTTTGTGTATTTGATAATTGGAGTCAATGATCTTCAACATGTACAAATTTTATGAATATTTAAATACTCGTTCAATTATTTTATTTTATGGACAGGGTACTTTTTCATATACTTTTGTAACATTTGTGACAGGGTACTTTTTCATATACTTTTGTATGAAATGATCCTTACTTGGGGATAAAAGTAGCATAAGATAATGCACACCGATCTATACATTTTTAAGTGATTTTGGATTGCTTGGACCCTTTGCTATGTAAAAATATCACTTTTTGAAAAAGTTAAATACTCTAACATTTTTGGAGCAATCATCTTTCAATAACTGAATTGTTGCAAAAGGATGTTGATCATTATCACCTTTTATGAAGAACAAGATCACACATTTGTATGAAATTTATTGTAATATTGCATCTGTATTAACAGCCATCACTCCAGTTTTTCATGCTCAGTCAGGTTTTTCTTGATGTGATGTTTTTAAGGTCCTATTAAAAATGGACTTTATTTATTACATGTATATTGTCCTAAAAGATAGGGTAATATACAAATTAAATTTCTTTCTTTTCTTCTCCCCTTTCTTCAATTTTTTTTATACTGTGCATATATTGGCTTGTAGAAAATACAGTTTGCATTTAAGTCAGAAGTTTTTGCACTTTCCTTCTTAAAGATGTACCAATTTTCTGGCAAAAAGAGTCATCTGAGGATTGCAACATGTCCTTTCATGATATCCATGTCAAAAGCTTACTATTATAATCACATTCATGACTATTCTGTAGAACTATTTGAACTGTCGCATTTTTGGTTCTCATTTTTAGGTCTACTGGGCAAGAAGAGCTTATGCGATGACCTGTTGTCTCTTGTCCATCCATTAGCACAAGTTTGTTATTCCTACCAATCTTAAATTACTTGGAGAATTACCATGAAACTTTATACACACATTCATCCCATGATCTTCTTGGTCCTAAATGAAAATGGTGCTGCTTGGACATCCAGTGTAGCTGCCACAATGGCCATCTTGAAAATCTTGTTATCGCTACCCCTTCTGAATGGGGTTTTCACTAAAAGACTAATTATGATGTCTGGTTGGTCCTAAATGAAAATGGTGCCAATCTGACATCCAATATGGCCACCACTGCAGCCAGCTATAAAATCTTGTTATTGCTACTTCTTCTGAACAGATGGCCGTATCGACATGGGTTTTCACCAAAAGATTTGATGTCTTGTTGGTTCTAAATGAAAATGGTGCCACTCGGACATTCAGTATGATCGCCATGACAGCCATCTTGAAAATCTTATCACTGCTCCAACTGAAGGGTTGGTCTTATCAACAGATGGTTTTCTATAAAAAGACTTTTTATGATGTCTAGTTGGTTATAAATGAAAACTGCCAATCTGACATCCAATATGACCACCACTGCAGCCATCTTGCAGATTTTGTTATTGCTACCCTTCGTGAATGGAAAGCCATATCAACATGGGTTATTCACAAGAAGACTTGTTATAAAGTCTAGTTGGTTATAAATGAAAATGGTGCCAATCTGACATCCAATGTGGCTGCCACAGCAGCCATCTTGAAACTCTTGTTATTGTTACTCCTCAGACATGGATGGTCATATATACATTGGGATTTTCACCAAAAGACTTCTTTTGATATCTTGGGGCCATAAATGAAAATGGTGCCAATCTGGCCTACAGCATGGACACCTTGGCAGCCATCTTCAGAATCTAGTTATCACTGCTGCTTCTAAACAGAAAGTCATATCGAAATGGAGTTTTCACCAAAGACTTCTTATGATGTCTAGTTGGTTCTGAATGAAAATAGTGCATCCAATATATGGCCGTGATGAAAGCCGTTTTGAAAATTTTGTTATCGTTACTCATCCAGAATTGATGGTCATATTGACATAGGGTTTTCACCGAAAGACTTCTTACGATGTCTAGTTGGTCCTAAATAAAAATTGTGCCAATCTTACATCCAGTGTGTATTTGACAGCCATCTGTACAGTCTTGTTATTGCTACATCTCCAGAATGGATGGTCATATTGACATGGAATTTTTACCAAAGACTTATAATGATGTCTAGTTGTTTGGAAATTAAAATGGTGCCTATCTTACATTCAATATGGCCACCACAGCAGCTAATTTGAAAATCTTGTTATCACTCAAGAATATCAGAGATGGTTTCAACACTCAGCACTTAAAAGGAAAAAATGGACTTATCTTGAATTCCTGGAAATTCTTTTAAACAGTAGAGCATCAGTCCCTTTGAGAGACTCTTGTTTTTCAAATGGAGAGGTCATTCACCCCTAAATTTTCATTTCTAGAATAGACTTTGGTTAAGGTGTTGGGAGAATAGCGGAGCTGACAGGAAGATGTAGAGTCCCCCACCCTACAGTTTATTGGCCAGAAAAAACACTGAATTTTATAATAGAAGGTTCTTAGGTTGTCATTGTTGGTATTTATAATATTTATAAGTGAGCCTTTCTTGAATGACTTGTAAATTGCTACAGAATTCATGAAATCTCTTTTACCTTGCAGGCACAACATCATATCAAAAAAACCAGTGGGGGTAATATCTGGTGTCCAGCTTGAGGAGCATGGACAGATAATATGGAGTAAAAAATTGCCTACAACTTGCCAGCACCCAGAGTATGTTCAATTTTACTCTAACTTTTTTTTGACGGATTAACTTTAAAAATGACTAAAGAATTGTTGGATTTGAAAATGTTAATAGCATACCAATCATACAAACCATTGCATGCAGTAAAATGGCATAAAGAATTTCATTAAATTATCTTAGGGTACCATCCAGAACAGCAGTTACCTACAGTAAGAGACATCATTTGAGAGGCATTCTGAAGAGAGTTTTTCATGTTGACTGCTTACAGTTTTCTAGGATAAGACAATATTTGTTTTAATACATGTTCAAAGTGTTTTAATGTTATTATAGATAAGATCAATTATTGTATTTTTTATGTTAATTCAGTACACTTTTAAAAAAGTAGGTGAATGCCTCATCATGGCCATATTCAGTGTTTTCTTTAGGTAAAAATAAACTCCTATTCCTTTTATGTGTTATTGCTGCATTCTTCTTTTTTCACAATCCTAAGTACATTTTAATGGAAAGAAAAAAAAAATGAAATCGCTTGTAAAATAGGTACTGGGATTTCTATTATAACATATTCTTTACTGCACATATTTTTTCAGATGATTACACTACCGAACTTTACATAATTTTCAGGAGCTGTCAGTTTTTTAGAATTCAGTCTAGACAGTGAATTCACTTATAAAAATATTATTCACTTCGGCAGTACGATGATGATGCATCATGGTGTATTCAGTTAATATTTTATTTGCCAAGATTATGTGTCAAATGCTATTACAGTTCTGTATTAAAAACTGCTTAAATACTGCTTTTTCCATTTCTTCTTCAGATATGTTCCCTGATCACATTAACTTTAAAAAACTAAGCTCCACTACCTCTTGAATCCAGTCCTCCAAAAAAGGAAGAAAATTTGTCTTTTCCATCTATATTATATAGACCAAGGGCAGTAACTCATGCATATTACCTTCCTTTGCCACCATCAGGTGGCACTAGTTTTAAGCTTTCACTCCAGTACTTGCAACATAGTGCTGAAGGCCTCTCAAAAATTATATGATTATTTCCGTTGTCTTCAACCATTTATCCAGAAGTTTGGTATTCAAGTGTGTAGTAAGGAATCTATTATAGGTGGTATTCGTTATTTTTTTATTTTGATTAATATTTATGTGAATTTTGTCGCAGTTGTGGATTTCATTTATTCTGACCTTATGCTCCAACATGGTATCACTGATACGTGTTGTTCGTTACGTTTTTGCACTCACTGCGTGTTTTCATTTGCTATTTAGTAATGAGTGTTGTTTTTGCAACCTAATAATACATTTGAGTTGTTAATTTATAAATTTTTGTACTTGTCATTTCAGTTTAACAATGACAACAAAATGTACCAAATGCAAAAAGCTCAAGGTCAACAACGACACTCATGATAATGCCTCACATGCACCAAATGTGCATCATCTGGAAAGTGCAGTTTCTGCGTACTTTGGTCAGAGGATGTCTGGACCACAGTCTAATGGAAGAGTGTGAAGAACAGTGAAAAATGTGTCAAGTCTCGAACTGAGCAGTCTGATGTATTGAGCATCCACATGAAGACAGAATCAATTGCAAGCTTAGTGTGGGATGTTGCTTGGGTGCCACTCCTGAAAATGAGATGTACAATACCAACTGCTACCATTACTTCAACCGAATTGGAGGAACAAGGGGCTGTGGTTTAGCTGTGCTTGCATTTTTCTATGCCATTGTTAGTAATACAGATGCATCAACTGGTGCAGGAGGCAATGATGCATTTACTAAATTCGGGGCAGTTTTTGCCTGTATGTGTATCTCAAACCTCAATGGATAATTTTAACCTTAAGTCGTAAGTCCCTCTGCATCCAAATACAGAATCAGTTTTAATCTCAATCAAATGTCAGAAGGCAACAACTGACTCAGTTTGGGTGGCAGTGTTATAGAGAGGGCAAGAAACAGGGTTTCTCGTTTCCCAAGCCTCCTAACTCCTGCCGTTGACTCACCACCTGCCCACCCACAGAGAGCCTACCAGTGGGTGCCAGACTCCTGCATTTCCATTATTGTTGGGTCACTCTGTTTCTGCAGAACAAGTGGGTGATCCAAGTAATTTTGGAGGGTCTTCAGATTTCATTTATCCAACTGCCTCCTCTTTCATTCTATCCACTCATGATGGACATACCATCAGATTGGGAGAAAGATGAAATTATGCAGAAGAGATCTAGTCATTAATCGACAAGTGGGTGGTGGAGATTGTTTCGAAAACCACAATCTCCAGGGTTCTATTCCAGGCTCATCTCTGTGCAAAAGGCCAACAGCAAGCTCAGTCTGATGATCAACCTAAGCTTCCTCAACCAATACATAGTTCCGCCGAAATTCAAGATGGAGATGGCATGATCTATCTGATTCTTCATTAAAAGGGACGAGTTTGCCAAAAGTCTGAATCTGACTGATGCATAGTTTCATGTTCTTATTCACCCAGAATTGTGGAAATTTCTTCAATTTGCATATCAAGGAAACATTTATGAGTTTCACACTCTTCCATTGGATCTAAACATCATCCCATGGGTGTTTACAAAGATTATGAACTGCATCATCGCCTGTTCTGATTGACTTCACCCACAGTGACAGCAGTGTATTTGGACAAAATCTTCCAGAACATATGGTAAGTTCTATTCTCGTAATGGGCAGGAATTATCTCCTATCCAATTTGAGTTATCTTTTTTTGTAGTGAACTTGGAAATGTCAGACATCCATCCATCCAAGCATTTTGTCCATCTGGGTATGGAGTTTATCACCAATCTGAATCTCGTACAACTCCCCCAAATTTGCGTGGTATGGATCATAGAACTTGTAGGGTCCTTTTCCAACAGGAGTGGATTACACCAAGAGAGTTTTTGCAACACTTTGGATTACTCAATGTGGCATTGGATCTGATTCTGCTGGGCTGTCTTTTCATGTGCCCTTTACAAATAACCTTGTTGGCTTAGTGGCTTCCATTTTCCAGTCCACTCGATCAGAAGGTCAGGATCACGACTGTGATAGTATTATTCCAGCATCAGTGGCATAACCAGGGTTGGCTCACGACAGAAATTCCTCTGGAAAAGCCCCAACTGGAAGTTAACAGCATGTACAGATACCGGTATGTACAGTTGAGGAGCCCACCTGTTGCTGGGCTTCGAAATGGTCATCTGCAAGTGTGTGCTAGAAGAAATACCTCTTCACATCAACCTTCAGAAAATTAAGGCTATAATCAATGCCCTTCATTTCTGGAAGGACCACCTCCGTGCAGAAATTAGTCCTGATCATATCGGACAACTCAGTATTGGTGATCTACCTCAAACAGGGGAACCAAATCACCAGACCTATGCATTCTGGTTTGGAAGTTTCTAGGTTGGTGCTCCCAACTAAATATGAATGTACAAATAAGACACAGTCCCAGCAGGCTGTCTGTCAAGAAAAGAGCCAGATCATTCATACCAGATTGTCCATCCATCAATCGATCTTTCATCGGATTTGCATGTTTTGGGAGCATCAGATGATCAATCTTTTTGTGATAAGATGGAATTGCCCACCGTTGTCTCTCCAGTTCCAGACCCAGGAACCTGGGCAGCGGATCCACTCTCAATCAGTTGGGAGGAGTTGTGGGCCTTCGCCTACCTACCCAGTCTTAGTACTGAAAATAATGCACAAGTTATGGGGTCAGAACTGCAGACTGATTCAGATAGCCCCTCTCAGATGAGACAAATCCTGGTCAACGATCTACTTGATTTGGCAGTAAATCTAACCAGGAAAATTCTGGCCCAGTCAAATCTTCTCAATCAACTGCAGTCACAGGTATTCCATCCCTGTCCAGACTTGCTCCTCCTTCATGCCTGGCTCTTGTCAGGGGAGCCTTGAGAAGGAAAACATTTAAACCTTTGATTATGGAGACAATATCGTGAGCAAGAAGGCCTTCTATTTTGAAAGCTTATGAGGGAAAATGGCATGTATTTAGGGACTGGTGCAAAGTCAGCAGCATCATCCCTTTGAATGTCTCAATCCCAAAACTGGCTGACTTTTTTCTCTGGCTGTTCAAGGAGAAAAAGTTGGCCCAGATTACCATCAAAGGCTACCGCTTCATGAAATCCAACACTTTCAGGTATCTTGGCAGAGGGGACATTGGTCATGATAAAAATCTATCAGATCTACTGGCCAATTTTGACCAGAATAGTCCAAAATCTCTCACCCTGTTTCCAAAGTGGAATCTTTCTTGGGTACTGACATGGTCCAATTCAGATAAATTCCAGCCTTTAGCCAGAACCTCACTGAAGTTTTGTTTTATTTATAGCATGCAGGGTGAGCGAGTTACATGCCCACTCAATGGACCCAAACTATTTTTAGTTCAGATCGAATGGTTCTCTGGTCCTAATGATGCAACCAGGCTTTGTAGCCAAGAATAGGTTGCCATCAGTGGGCAATCAGAAAGTTGTTATACGCCCTCTCTCCTAAAAAGATATGTCAAGAGAGGCGTTCCAACAAGACCCTATCCATACTTTCAAGCATTACTTGAAGCACACAGAGAAAATTCATGGAACATGAAAGTGTCTCTTTCTTTTGGTTAAGTTTGGAAAATAGGATATAGCCCCTCAAGCCCTGTCATCATCGTTGAAGTGGGTAATACCTTTGGCATAATCTGAAGTCTCACAAGAACAGAGTTGCCTCATAAAGATCTCAACTTATGAAATTAGAGCCATCTCTGCGAACCTCACTTTCGAACATAACATTTCAATCTGAGACATAATAGAAGCTCTTGACTGGCATGGACAGTCAACCTTCTAGAGTTTTTATCTCCAGGATTTAACTTTGCAGAGACAAGATTTGGATCTGGTAGGTCCAGTAGCCATTTCACAGACAACCACCAGATCCAGCTGATGTCAGCACATTCTACTCATGGGTACTTTTACAGCTTTCACCGGATTCGCCCATAAAATCTTGATTGGTAACAAAAGTTATTTAATTTCTTCTTAACCATATACTGGCTCCCAAGTTAGGAGAGTGGCTTATCTTTCATATATGGAATCCAGTCTTTCTTCCTTCGAAGGATGCCAGGGGTGTAGGTAGGATGCTCAGCATTCCTTCCTCCTATTACCTATTCTCCTAATGTTAATGTGATTGGGGAACGTATTTGAAGGAGAAAGTACTTTTTTCTCAATCTTCCCACAAATACGAGCATCCTAGTTGATGGGCAAGAGTTACAGCCCTTTGTCAATATAATATGGACAGAAAAGATAATTTTTGTCTTTTTGGGAGGGCTGGATACAGGATGTAATAGAGCTTAGTTTCCTAATGTCAATGTGATCGAGTAAGTATTCTTGGAGAAACATAATTTACTGAAAAATGTGCTTTCCATGTTTTTCTCCTTTTAGAACTCTTCAAGACATGTTAGTACCAATGCTGGCAGGACTCATGGAGACAAATCATCAGTACAGATGGAATTTTGAAAAATTCTTCAAGACTGGTGAAGATATCAATAACAGAGTCAAGTTAAATGTCTTTTATTGCTGTTCTGCTGAAAATTTGACATTGTACATGAAACCAACAGACACGTATGTTTACATAATTTTTTTGTCTACTCCAGTTTGATTTGGCTACAAATAGATTGTTATACATTGCTACTTAAATCATAGATGCTTAGGGGTCGAGTATATGGATCATGTGATTTTTATATGCCCACCTCAAGGTGAAGCATATGATATTATGTTTTTCATCTGTCTGTATGTCTGTTCCCTATTTTGTTTCTGGACAATAACTCAAGTTCTCCACCTTCCAACATCACCAAACTTTATAAGTAGCTTGAATGTGGGGTCAAAGGTCATGGTCACAGGGACTGAATGAAGGAAAACTGTTTCCACACAAAAACCTCACATGTATACCAGATGCATTGACCAAACTTTGTAAATGGCTTGCATTTAAAATAAGAAAGACACCTATTGATTTTGGGATCAAAATGTCAAAGATCAAGATCACAGTGACTCCAAGAAGAAAAATGGATTCTGCACAATATCTTGAGTTCTTTATCACCTGCTTTGACTAAACTTTGTGGATGGCCTGCATTTGAGAGAAGAAGACACAAATTCATTTTGGGTCAAATGTCAAAGGTGAAGGTCACATCGCTGAAAGAAGGAAAATGATTTTCACAGAACTAAAGTTCTGTACCACATGCATGAACTAAACTTTGTATATGGCTTTCTTGGAAGATGCCTATTGATTTTGAGGTTAAAGGTCAATGGTTAAGGTCAGAGGGATTCCAAGAAGGAAAAGAGTTTTGACAAAATCACTTGAGTCTTATACCACAAACCATGATCACACTTTGTGGATGGTTTGCATTTGAGACAAGAAAGGCACCTATCATTTAGGGGGTCAATAGGGCATTGTTGTTGAAAGAAGTAAAATGGTTTCCACAAACTAACTTGAGTATCAAATTTTGTGGATGACTTGAGTTTAAAACAAGGAAGACACCTGTTGATTTAAGATTCAAAAGGTCAAATATCTGACCAGTGGAAGAGTGTTCTTCATGAACGAGGTATAATAATACTATTTACCACATGGTAGGCATGTCATATACTGTATACGGTACTCGTTTTTTCTCATATTAATATTTGTTAAATCCCAAGAGGGTCTACCCCCTCCACCCCCCTGCCCGCATTGCCCCAAACCAAAACAAAATGCATCATTAATATTTTCCATGAAAATAAAAGATGACCTTGAAATTTCAGTATTGAATAAAAATGTGTGTAAATTTGCTGTTTCTAAATTGGATATAGTAACAGACTAGCCTAATGTGACAAATTCTGCCAAAATTTTGCCAATGATGTTAAACAAGAATGTTTTAGTTAAGTGTAAAATTATTCTTCACAGAATACAGAATTTACAGGAATGGATCATATTTAGAGGCTTTTAAAAACTTCACAATCTTGTTCTAAATTCATATTACTTTAAAGCAGTAATGGCAAGAACAATTTTTGATGCTGCACTCACAGTCATGTAATCAGCCAGCGAAGAGTCTAATGGCAGTGTGTGTTATATATGTCTCAGTCATTTCCACTACCCGCTCAAAATGTGACACATATTACTTTTTAAGTTAAGCAAATTATTAATGATCATTCTAAAAAATGGACACACCACCTTAAAGAAATGTAACATTACCCAACACCCAGCTAGCCCCATGTTGGTTTTGCAACAAAGCTGAGAGACTGGTGATTCCAATTCAAATGGCGTGATTTCCCCAAAGTCTTTGGATCAGATGGTAAATCTTCCTTATTGCCAAATTTTGTTTTGGATCTACTTAGTTGCCAGTGTGTGAAATGAGGAGGGGGTGGCATGGTGTAAAAAATCCTAGGGCACTATTACAATCTATTATTTTTAATTTTATCATATTAGTAGTAGTAGTAGAGGTTATTGTTATTGTTGTTGTTGTAGTTGTGATTGCTGTCCATGTTATTTTCCAAAACATGTGAATAGGAAAATTTCGTGAATGAAAATTGCATCTTACCCATGAGTTGCTCTTATATCAACATAGTATACTGTCTGCAAGAAATAAATTTAGATTGATCAATAACTTTAATTTAAGTGGGTGCTGCCCCATAGAATTTCTCTTTTCTGTCTATCAAAGTAAGCAAAAGGAGCAGTTTTTATCTCCTAATTGTACCTGTTTTGAAAACAGGTAAATAAAAATGTGTTGGATTATTCCTTCATTAATATTTAAAATATTTCTCCAACAATAAACAGCTGGTTTGGAATTGGAATGTATTATATTGTAAATTATATTGTAAATAAAATGGTGATATTTTATAATCATCTTTTTATTTGCCAGAATTGCAGAAAAATAAGAACTATTTCTACAATCTTCATAATTGCCACAGATGAACTCAAAACCACATTATGTCTGTGACATTTGGGATAAATATAACTTGGATAGTTTCATGGTTTATTTAAATTAAAAAATTAATAAGTTTTCGTGTTATGCAGTGTTACACCTTGAGCATGGGATCGCGGATTTCCTGCAAATTTTTGTCCTGTGTCCCCCAAATCTTGACCTTGTGCACCCCAAAAGCATGCTTATTCATCAGGAAATAATTAAAAAATGTGCCTACAACTTTTCTTGAGTGGATGTCCATCCATGTCTATGTTGGTGCTAGCAGTGGTCAGAGTCACTGAAGGTGATAAAAACTGTAAGATGGCAATGAATATTCAGTTTTAAACAATGTATCAGTTGGCTGAGTTGCATTGTAAAGTCTTTGATGGCCGTTAGTATAATGTATTTTCGAGGTTAAAGTCACACCTATGGCAAGGAAGATTTAGTTTCTTTTGAGGATGAATTAATGACAGAAGAGACTAAATTTATGCAAATACTCGATTTGTCATTTAGTGAATGATTTATTATTTTGAAAAGAAAAGTAATTAAGAAAACATGGATATTTATTATAATAAATGCTAGTAGATAATGAGTGAACACAAAAGTTAGATGAGGGCAAAATCCTTGATTGAAAATTCCATGGTGCAGCTCAGTTTAGGTTAACGAGATAACCTGTGTTGTTTGTTCTATTGATTACTCCTAACAATCTGCATTGACCCAGATCTGCTTGTGCATTATGCGATGGCAGATCTGGGTCTTTGCAGTTGGATCCAACTTATACATGAGTATGAAGGGTAAAATAATGTTTACTACTTTGAAATGATGTTGACTATTGTCACTAATGCTATGAGCATATGATAGTAAGTATAACATACATTACACTCACTGGTCCAACCTTTAAGGCTATGATAAAAGTTTAAGGTTTCAAAAAATGTTGGACCTGGACAACATAGTTGTAACACGCTCACTTTGCAGCACTGCAGTCTAAGGTTTGTTCCTTGGAATCCACAATTGCAGCGATAGCTACTGTCCCATCCAGTGTTTGTGCTTTTCACCAGTTTCTTTTATTGCTTACATATTAGTACTCCCACACAACAGAGTATTTATATACAGGATAAATCCTTGTATGATTGATATAGAAACAAGAAAAGTTTTTTTTGAAAAATGTTGGAATTTTCATTTGATTATTTTCTACATTTCAGTTATGCCAATATTGTTGAAGTTTTAGCAGCAATTACAGAAAATGCAGCCAGCAATCAGTTGGTTCTGTCCAATGATACAGAATTATCTGAGTTGGTTCATCCCACATTGGAAATTGGAAAATATCCAAGATCTCTTTTACAATCACAACTATACCTTATTCCAAAACAAGCCCTAGATGATGTTCCTCTGAGAATTATTGACATTCGTAAGTAATAGTTGAAATTTGTTTTTAATAGCTTGATATTTACTAGTTGTTGTAAATCATACTTAATTCTTTGCTAATTTTGACTAACTGGAACTATTTTATTTTCAGACTGCCAGAAAAATAAGAACAACAATTTTTATAATAAATAATTATTCTTCCCATACTTGGTTTCATATTCAAATATAATCATTGATGTTTTAAGAGTCCTTAGGGACAGTTAACGGGCCCATTTTCCAATGAAAAATATATCAGAATCATGCAGAATTTCCCATTTAAGCAGTCTTTGGAAATATTGTCTTCCATTGCACTATCTTTTTCCCATAAAAACTCTACTTTGTAATACTGTGAATTTTCCATTTTTCATGGGGTACACATTTTCAGGGATTTCATGGTTGCTTCAAGCCATAAATTTAAAGACCCAGTGATCAATGCTTCTTCTGCGAAAACAATTAGACCCCTTCTACAAACTACAAGTTTAAGTACCAACAAATATATCATTTTTCACAAAACCACAAAAATGTATACCCAATAAAATAAATGAATTCTCAGTATTAAGGAACAGTTTATATAGATTTGATGTTATAGGGAGGGCAAAACTGGAATATATTTGGATGTCAGGGCGGAGCTGTTCATACAATATTAATGAATTGGGTATTTTACTCTATTTTTGAGACCTAATTGTTGTTCTTATTTGTTTTTTTTAATGACATTAGCTTAAGGGTATTTTGTGAACACCATACAACATAACTGATGAGACAAGCATGAGTCATAATCATCAAGAAGCTTATCATGCTTTAGGGAATGTGTCAGATGGCTTAGTGACAAGTCTAACTCAGGGTGCACTCAATTTCATGGCTCTGTTTAATGAACGTGATTGAGTACTATAATTTCAAACATGCATGGACATCCAGAACTTGCCCTGACCATATAAGTTATATGATTGAAAGTGCCATAATAAAATACCATCTGTGCTTGTGGCAGAAGAAATACACTGACATCTTTGGACTAAATGCGTAAAATTAAACAGTATTGTGTACTTTTAATGTATTTAAAAATTCTTAATGTATATTTTTAGTCATTTTATTTGCATAAAATATGTGAATCCACTGCTTATATTGAGCCTTTGTCTGAGAGATACCATGTTATCCATGCTATAAGAGGAACAGATAAGTTTGGATAATTGACTTGTACTAAATATTGAGGTTGTGCAGGTTAACTGGTATATTGTTATATTGTCGTATAAATCCTGGCAGTACATGTTCTGCAATACATTGCCAATGAATCAGTTTTGCTGTATTTCTATAATACTTTATGACTAAAATTTCTACTTCAGCCTTAACTTGTTTTGCTTGAATATTTTGTCTCTTTCAATGTTTGTTCTTCTAAAACCCAAAAGAATATTTCTGAAAGTTGTGACCATTGAGAAAATGGTCGAACTGCACATTATATCCCACCTGGTAGACATGGAGTTAGACATCTTGTATGAGCTAGTGCCAAATAAAAAGGTAAAATCACTTGTCTGGGAGTATTTTTAAAAGAAAATTTTACAAAGAAGATGCAAAAATTAGTAACCCTGCCATTTGTTTAGAATGTTTTTGCCATCTTCTGGTACAAACCCTGCAACTCTATGAAAAGGCTGTCATTTTTGTGCTAGAATACATGGTAGATCTTCATACACTCATATTATCCTACAAATTGGACTTATTTTAACTATGGATTTATTGGAAAATAATCAAACTGGAATTATAGTTTTTGTTAAAAATAAAAAAATGCAGGTATTAGCTCATGTTAAACATACTTTAGTCACCAAGATGCTAATTAAATAGAAGCCTATCTATAGCTTGGACTCGTCTGAATGTAAGGATGTTTCCCAATCATTCTTTACTTAAAGAGATTTAAAAGAAATTAAAAACTTTGACTTCTTATTCATTCTTTAATATTATTGTTCACTTTTAGCAGATTTTTCCAATATATTGCAATACATATTCCAATATTCTGTCATGTTTTGCAATATATCATGTTATGAAAATTCTGGCAATACCCATCCTTACTAAATCTATAGGATTATTGACTTTTGCTGTATCTCATGCATATAGTATATCTATAGATGGAACTTTTTCTTTCAGCTGCTTTCTCAGAATTTTCTTTGGAAGTGGATCTTGAGAAAAATGCAAAGATTTCCAAGAAGTGTGCTGCAATTGCATATTACATTTGTACAGCCATTAGCCGAGTTCTGCAGCATCAAAATTTGATGGCCAATGCAGAAAATAATTTCAGGTTCTCTTTTCATTCATTACCATGCACATTAAATCTCAGGGTTTTATGGTCTAAAAAGATTTGAAAGTGAGATGTGGACAATTACTGGTCAGCAATAATAAAAAATCAAAGATAAGGGTTTAAAGTATGTAATTTTTACCTATTTTTGTCAGATGGAAAAGTGATTGTGACTAATTGACTGATGATATATGTCTAACCATCCAACCATCCATCCATCTGGCATCAACACTGAGCTTAGAGTTTATGCTTAAGTCATTTTACCAGACACTATTGCTTGTAGAGTCACATCACTTAATATGTCAGTATTTCATGAGGAGTACTACAGTCATCAGTGAAAACTAGGTCACTGTGATCAATATTTCAAGGTTTGCAATCCAGCCATACCACCATTGACAGTTTATTTGCCCAGTGATCAGGTCAAACCTAAGAATGCAGAGTATTTTGTATCACAGAAATTTGCCAGATTTGTAACCCTTGTACAGTTTGATGTTCACCCAGCTACAAACAGCATCTACCCAAATCTGCTATCGCATAATGTTCCAGCAGATATGGGTCTTGGTTATTCACAGGAAATCATAAGTAGTGTGAACAGTGTCGACCCTGATCCATCAGCACCTAATGCACTGGTAGATATAGCTCTAGACACTTCACTAATGGATGTGTTTTATACATGGATCTATCTGGTATCGAACCTGATCTGTGGTGCATAATGCACTAATAGATCTGGCTTTATATTCTTCACAGATGGATGTGTTTTATACATGGATCTATCTGGTATCAAACCTGATCTGTTTGGCACATACCATATTTAGCTGTGTATAACATACTTTTTTCACCTAATTTTATTTTCAGTATGGGGTGCGCGTTTTATAGAAGAACAAAAAAAAAGTTTTTTTTCAGGTTAATCTGACAAAAGGATGAAGGCACTATAGCTGCGTACATGTGTCATATTCACTCCATGTAAAATATTAAATCCATCGGACATTGCATTGTAACTAAATTGTTTACAGGTACTAGCCTTATTAAAGAAATAAATAATGCTTACAGACATTGATAGTCTTGTTCTTTGATTGCTTATGTTAATAAACTCATTTCATTTCACATCACTGTGTAGCGTTTTGTTCTGTGCCTTGACCAGAAATACATGTAAATAATGACTGGTAACTCGTTGTTCTAAAGCTGTGCAAAGTACCACAATGCAGTGGAACAAATATTATGATTACTGTACCTGTCCTGTAAATGGATTTAATAAATTTTTTCTTAATTTATTCTTGGTTGAACTGAAATATAATATTTAGAATTCAAGCAGTGTTAATGTTCTCATCAGAGGTACCTTTAGGGAACATATTTGTTGCAACTATGGTTTGTCTGTTATGGTAACACTGACACATCGTGAAACAAAATAATCAATTAATGTATGAAGTCGGAAAAAAAAATTCTTTGGAAAATAAACTTGGTTCTTGGTTCTATTTTTCATCTTAAATGATAGTATTTTATATTTCTTGGTGAATGTACAGTGATCAATGCATCATTGACTCAGTGTGGTCTTTTCAAGGTTATCAGCAGAACAAATATATGATTACTGTACCTGTAAATGTTCAATATTTAATAACTGTGAATCTAATTAATATTTTCTTCATTTATTCTTGTTTGAATTGCAATATAATATTTAGAATTCAAGCAGTGTTAATGTTCTCATCAGAGGCACATTTAGGGGACATCTTTTTAGTGGCTACGGTTAGTCTGTCATGGTAACACTGACACATCGTGAAACAAAATCAATTTAGGCGGAAAACAATTTTTTTTTCTTTGAAAAATAAACGTAAATCATAGTATTTTATATATCTTTGCGACTATACAGTAATCAATGCTTCATTGACTCAGTGTGGTCTTTTCATCGTAATCAGTGCCAGCTAAACTTTGATGTGCTAAACATAGTTACAATGCTTTGTCTAGGTAAATTTGGAATTGTATTTACTTTTCTTCAGAAAATAAGCTTAGTTGTTTGTTTTATTTTCAATCTTAAATCATAGTATTTGATATATCTTTGTAACAATAGAGTGAACAATATTTAATTGACTCCACATGGTGTTTTTAAAGGTAATCAGCGCCGGCTAAAGTTTTGATGTGCCAAACATAATTACGAAGTATTGTCTTGGTAAATTCCATCTAGGGCACTGAGATATATTTTAGAAGTGTCATGATAGTCCAAATAAGTATAAATACTGGACCTGAACTTTCACATAGCATCTTGTGTTCGATCTTGAAATGCCAGGAATGATAACAGATGAGGACACACAGCAACTTTTTGAGAGTGATGACGACAAAGAAGAATTTGAGGAATTTTATGCAATAGACTGAACTCCATCAACAAGGCGAACCTTAAAATGGCCCTTTTAAGATCCAACCATAAAATTGGAAAGATATACTTTAAAATTTGCCATTTTTTCATTCTTTCTTTTACGATATCTGTAAAATAAAAGTATTGCTCATAATTGGGTGCCACCTACAGACAGGAAATACCAGAGAAACAGTCATGAGCTGGTTTATTGTAAAGAATTCAGATGTCATGTTACAAATGATGATCAGTGTGCTATCCAAAATGGCCGACTGTTGCACTACAATACGGAGCGAAATTATCAGGATTTTCAAATGTATTATATTACATGTGCGTTATATGGCAGAACTAAGTTTTTTCCCCTCATTCTGGGTAGAAAATCAGGGTGCGCATTATACATCAGTGCACATTATACACACCAAAATACGGTAATGCACTCGTAGATCTGGCTCTATACTCTTCACAAATGGATGTGTTTTATACATGGATTTTTCAGGTATCAATCTGATTCAAGAACTAATAATTATACTGTTTTGTCTTGCCCACATTTACACACCCAGAAATAAGTGTTTATTTTCAGTGAAGTGAAAAAGGAATGTTGAGAGAATGAGTTAATGCAAAGCTGCTTTACATGTGTTAAGAGACTTTAGACATGGTCAACTCTGGAGTTAGGAGATGTAACTTCCTCCTCCTTTTGAAGAAGAAACAAACATTTTTAGTAAATATGTTTCTTTGATGATACTTGCCCGATCATAATACAAGCACTCCCTCCCTGCAGTTACATCCCTGGAAGAGTGTGCACATTTGCTTCAGTAGTAACTGACAATTGGAGGGATTTGGCACCAATCCCTCAATCCAAGGGGAGACCACTTTTGTCTGACTTCCACTTTGTCAAGCAGAAAACTCTTTAGATTGGGATGGCTGGATTTGAGAGGTAGTAGATGTACTTATAATGTATTATGATCAGATAGATATTGTCAAATTAACATATTTTATTATAAAAAATGGTTTGTACAGACATTTAAACCCGTTTTTATCTGTAATTACAAATCTAAGTCTATTTCATATTTTATTATCCAGTGCTTTGATTATCTATTGAACAACTGTAATAATTACTGTTTAACAACTTTATGCACTTTTTAAGAAGTGTAATCTCTGTTTCAGATATCTCATTGATGTTCATAGTTGCTAATGTCTATATCAAGTTATAATCTTTCATGCTGCTAATAACTATTGATATCAATATTGTTACATATGTGATCTTTCTAGTTATCACTTTCATTTGTTAAATGGAGATAATTTATATCTCTGATACATACTCAGAAAAGCAATTTTATTTATTTCTATGATTCACATTTGAAAGAACCTTCTTTTCTCCACAGGATATTGATAAAACGGGTTATGTGGCATTGTGAAAAGAATTTGCCATATCTCAGTAGTGCAGTATTTGAAGTAAGGAAAAGACTTGAGGCAGTGGAATGGGCATTCAGGTGTATTGTAACTTTAGCTAGAGTCCATATTGGCCAAGGAAAAATGAAAGCCGAATTTTCTGATGCACATAGCTGCTTAAAAACAATAGAGAGATTGATGGAAGATCCTTCATGTCAGGAGTTTCTTAGAAAGGTATTTCATAATGTTTTACATGGTTTTATTGTCTCACCTGCATAAGCAGATGGTGAGACCTGGATATAAATTTTCCAGCTGTAACAGCAACACGAGTGTTGAGATTGCATGTAATTTTGTAGTAAGGTTTTTGCAAGTCATATACAGTTGAGGTACATCATGGCATGTTTCACAGGTGCAACACTGCATTCAGTTAACCGTTTACCTCATGTAAGCACTTTTGGACGCCTCTACCCCATTCTCATGGAAGAGCTAGTTGATGCCTCTACCTGATTTACATGGAAGCGTGTTTGGATACCTAAAGTAAACATCAGTCATTTTGAGCTGGTTTTTGTAGCACCATCTTCGGGGAAAAGCACCTATTAGATACTACAGGGAGTTAGGTAAAATGACCATTACATCAGACCATGTGGTTGCTATTTAAGATCTAGTCATAATCTGCTATTTAAAGTAACTAGGTCGGATTCTCCACTCTCCAAAATGGAGGCCAAGGATTTTGTTCAGCACTTTCTTGAGTTTGGTTGATTAGAAGTATGACTATGAAAGCTTCATTAAGTCAGATATAGGTTCCGATGTCAATGTAGGCAATACTGATTTTTGATAATTTATCAAATTCTGATGATTTAGCGATATAGATATAGACAATGAACCGATAGAATTCAAGGTTGGGAAATTTCAGCTACAGTTGGTCACACTACTTCACTGACTTGATGATGAATCAGTTCTCTCAAGATTTTAAAGTATATAAGAAATTCTTATTTGAAAAATAATTATACATCTGTAAAGATCAGATTTTACTCTTCAACCTATCTATAGATAATAGATGTGTACAAAAAAAGTAAAATGGTTAAAATTGATGGTGAACTTAAGATATACTACACTGCTATAAATGTAACAGGCAGGCCTATGCGTATTGAGTCATAGAGCTAACAGGTGTTCTATTTATAGCACACTGCACTGTGTGGATTGAGCACATGTATATCAACTGTAAAGGGTTAAAGTACCCAAGTCAGTATTTTTATGAATATTTCCTTGAATTTTTTCCCTTGACATTCAGAAAGATTATCAAGACCCTGCAAGTTGTGGAATGTTGGGTCTGTACTTCACTTTTTTCCTGAAAATATTGATATTGTTTCCTTGTTCTTTAAGAAATAAAATCCAGATTTCCCTAAAATAGTGTATAAAATTCTCATTTATTATAAAAACAAGTGGCTTTTCATTACCCACCAACCACTAGATGAATGGATGAGTTGATTCTTTTAGCCCTGACACTTCAGAATTCAGATTAATTTGTTAATGATTTTAGCTGTTTGTATAGAAAAAAGAGATTCATCGTAAACCACCAACAACTCCTCACGATAAGTGGACGAGTTAATTTTTCAGGCCCTGGCACTGCAGATTCAGAATATGAAGGGCATCAGCAAGACTATTGTTGTTTTTCTTGTAGCAAGACATTTAACCTCTCTTTCTGTAATTGACCCAGCAGTAGTTTGATACCAGCGCCTGCTGGGAGCTTAACCTGTGATGTACAGATGAACTGTCTTTATTGGAGTCATATTCTTCTGATTGCACCGTGCCATGGAAACAAAACTGGTCTTTCTTAATTGACTCCAAATCTTACTTGAGAAATAATGACTTGAAAGAACTGCATAATGCTCTCTTTAATGTCATTTATTATATATTTCATAATAAGATAATGAATTATATCAATGGGAGAAAAATGATATCATCATACTAGCAATATCCCTTCTGCAACTACTTTCTTTTCTCATTTAGGAAATATATCTGTATTTACATATGTTATTCAAATCTGTATTTCCATATTTAAGCCTATTTCATTTTTCTTCTGCTCCTTCTCTCTCTTCCTCTCTCTCTCTCTCTCTCTCTCTCTCTCTCTCTCTCTCTCTCTCTCTCTCTCTCTCTCTCTCTCTCTCTCTCTCTTTCTTCTCATCAGGATGAACAGATCTTACAATGTGTCAGTATACATTTATGTAATCAGTGAGGAGGTGCCATCAAGAAATGCCTAAAACAAACTCCAAACAACAAAAGGTAGGCTTCTGGTATTCACTTTTTATAATTAGTTTTCCACATGAATCGTGCAAATTGTCAGTGACTGAACTTACATGACCTGTTGCTTTTTTGAAAGTCTGTGTCACCCTTTTTGGGTCATATGCCTGTTACACTCTGTGACAAATGGTACATATTTTTAGGAAAAGCTCTTGATTAAATATAGTAGTCAAATTGTTTAAGTAGCAATTTAAACTCCTATTACAATCATAATCATGTTTGAAAGCAATGGAAAGAATGGGCACTGATGAATTGTGATTGCAAACCAAAATTAAGTGACAATAAAAATTTGGGTGCAGAGTCTGTTACCGAACTATACTGCAGGCTTGCCAAGGCCACACAAAAATTCATGTTTGAATGCAGAAAGAAACATATAAAGAACCAAAATCCTTTGAGGTACACTCACAGTCATTAAAATCGTTTGTTTAAAGATGTTATGCTCTGAAGTCTGTTGGATACAACTACTCTGTTATGTTTCTACAGTACACCCACCACAACAATGTTCACTGTATCAATCCATGCAAGAAATGTATTAACAAAAATAAATGTCTCCCTATTTTTATATGAAAACATTCATTACTTTGACAAAATACACAATTTGAAGCATGGCATGTATGAGCTAAATTGGAAAAAAGTTGTTGTCCTAAAATTATTGTAAAATTTTGGAGCTTTTTTTGATGTAATAATGCAGCCATTAATTGCATTGGTTGAGAAAGAAGAAATAAATCCAAGCAAATTGATGATTTTTGCCTTTCAAAATATATAATGAAAAGAAAATCAATGTTTTTTTGAGTAAATATAAGGAAATATTTCATTTTTGAAGAGGAAACATTTTGTATTGTCACTTTTGGCTTTATAATGTTTCCACCTCACTCTTGAAATTTTTTCTTATATCGACTCAGAAAATGTAACTGTATTCAATATCATAAAATTTATTCAGCACACTGTGTTGTAATACTTATTAACATCAAATAGATACATCTTTGAATAATGCAAAGTCCTAAACATTATGTGATAATTAAATTTTTAAACTTACTGAATAATACAAAATACTACTTGCTGCAAGCAGCTCAAGTCATGTATATATATATATATATATATATATATATATATATATATATATATATATATATATATATATATATATATATATATATATATATATATATATATATATATATATATATATTATTCAACTTGTTTCATAAATTTCATATTAAATAAACACATGTTAAGATCTTTGCAATTTTTAATAAACCCAGAGTGCAACAGTGTGATGAAATTATTTAAAATATTTTGATAACAAGACTGGGTATTTATCTTTTCAAAATGGATACCACTTGTCAAACATTATGCTGATTCTAATGTGAATAACAAAGTTGGATTGTTGACACAAATTGCATTATGTTGGCCTAGAACTTAAGATGTAGTCACAAGTATGTCATGCTGCACTGTTGGTAATAGGCACTTCAAAAAGGGCTATCTATTATGCAAGATAAATACATCTTTTCCTTCATATGTTGTAAAAAGAGAGGTAAAATGGGTTCGCTTTAGAATGAAAAACATTTTGACCAATCAAAAATCTGCATTTTTGTACATTTCAAGTAACATTAATGAAAATGTTGAGCAAATTTTTATGACACACAGGGGCTTGGCATTATTATGAGTGGACTTGGGAAGACTGACTTAAATTTGCGACCTTGTGCTATCAGTTTGTATTTGATGCATGTTCAATTTTAGATATACATATAATTGTATTTGTTGATTATATTTCAAACACAATTCGAATGGAATAGAATGTAACATAGTGGGCAATTGCAGTACCAGTCCCCACAATTACTTTTGGGAAAAATGTATTGAGATTGTTGAGCTAAGCCATCCTCCACTCTCCGCCTCCATTAAACCCCATTTCATATTAATTCCTCAAATAATAGCTAAAATAAATCTGAAAATTTGTATAAACAGTCATTTAATTTTCAGAATTCTCAGGATAATTTTCTTGGGGACTGGTATACTACAAATTAGCCAAATCATAGTATTGACAAAGAAAATGTTATTTTATTGGCTAAATACTTGAATCTTACATTTTACAGATTGAGAAGAGAATGACAGAAATAGAAAACTACAGACAGGTGCTGATAGGCAAAGTGATGGAGCAAGAACAAAAGTCTATTACAATGAGCGTTAAATGTTTAGAGGAAGATTATTGGTAATGCGTTTCTTATTATTCTTATTAGTGTACTAAGGTGCCTTTTCTAAGACAGCTTCCCCAATTTAATATGCAATTAGATGCAGAAAATTGTCACCAAGTGGATTGAGAGTAGGGTTAAATGTACACTGCCAGGGATGGGATGTGGGAGCCCTCTGGGAAGTACAATTCCACTGTTTGCAGTACACTTCATTACTTTTTCTCATAAATATCATACCAATTGTTATGCCCCCTTCACCATTATATTCTACACAAGTCTGTATGTACATCTATGCATCCTGGGTATTTTATCATAGATGTCATTTAGGAAGTCAAAGAAGACTGGAGTCTTGATATCAGTGATGACCAATTCAGGTTAGATTTTGAATGTTTTTCATCATTATTTGAGATAGTCTATTTAAACATTTATACAATAGAGCTGAACATTTGCCTCTTCTCAGTATCTTGAGAAAAAAGCATGTGGATTTGTATCTTATTAGAAAAATAGATTTATATGTCAATAATATTTCAGTTTAATGTATAATTTTTTTACACTTTATGGCTGTTTTAACAGGGTTATTGCCTTGTTTGTCAGACTTTTCTACTTAGAGATGATTAACCACCTTTGAGATATCTCATGGCAGGTGGTGTTCATTGCCTTCAGTAATTGTTAATTGCTGATTCGTATTTAGACTGTTTTGTGCAGAAGCAATTACAGAGACACACCAACTGACACAGTCTAGTCACAATCTGAACCTGCAATCAGCTGCTTGTGAGTCCAGTATGCTAACCTTCAGGAAATATTCAATTTTCCAGTTCATTCAGGCCGTGGAGTGGATCTCTTGTCTGCCGAAGTATGAACAAAGGGATTATCTTCATTGTTGATATTCTAGCTTATGATAGATTTATATCTTTATTTACATCCACACTTTTGTGGCTGTATTGTGATTGGTCATGGCCCTCCATCTGTATGTCCATGTGTCCTCCCATGTATCCATCAGCCACCTCTTCTTGCAGCGTGAACTTCATATACATTGATTCAGAGTGGGTGATCATATTAGGTATTATATTTGACAACAATGAGTAGATGACATCAGAGGATTCAGATACTGAATGGAGCAGTTGGGGTAGAGGTGGTGTCAAAAATGAAAAAAATGCAGATATTTGCCATGGCTTCCATTTATAATTTCATTTTCACTAGGAAAGGCATGCAATTCCATCAGTTCTTGATGTTTCCATGTTGGAAATCTGATACATTAGGACTGCATTTTACATTTTTACATTTCAATAACATAAATTTTCTTTTACTCATTTTCTGTCTTTTTTCAGAACAGTTATTTCTACATGTATCTTTTCACTTCAGTCTGTCTAAAGCAGAGAATCTTAAACAGAAGATCATTGGTGTGATGACTATAATGATGAAACATAGAAAGTATGGGGACCTTCACAGTCATGAGAAATTCATACATCAATGTGAATCGTAAGTTGAAGACATAAATTATAATGGGTGCACCTATTTTCCACAAGTTAAAATTTTTAATAGATAAACTTTTGCAGGGTTAGTTGAGGAATCACTTATACCTAAGTAAACAAAATATTTGAAGGCCAACACCCTACTTTATCACACAGAATGGGTTCTGCATTACCTTTGCACTGCAGTGGTCCTGAGCTTGATCCCAGGATCCGCAAGTGCATAGTAATGTGGTTTTCCATCCAACTGCTGCTGTTTCTTCTTCAATTACATTACCCAATCAAAATATGTCTTTTGGCTTTCTTTTAGCAGTCAAAGTTTAGAGATGTTGTCCTACTTGCAGAGAAGAAAATCTAACAAGAATGGTCTCTCCTGGGATAGAGGCATTGGCACCAAATTCTGTAATTCATCAGTTACTCATTTTGCTCATTCCTGGTCAGCACATTCTCTTAAGAGTCCTCCCAAGTACTTTCCATTTCATGCCTTTTTCACCAGTTGAATGATCCTTGGGAGTTTTCTCATTTTTGGGGAAGTATACTCCATCTATTTTCTTGCTGGATTTTGCTCTTAAAGATTTAAGCTGGCTGAAAACAATCACCCTACCTTCATGACTTGTATAGTGTGTTGTTCAGACCACAAATGTGAAATCTCTGCTCATTGGGTGGTCAACAGATGGGTAATGGTTGGCCAAACAGCTGCCCCAGGCTAGCAGGAGAACCAGAAAGCACTTTTTAAATTATGCGAATGTAATCAGTCTTGCCACCAATAGTACCTCAGTCACCAACTTCTTAATATCACACTCACTTGAGGTCGAGAAGTCCCTGATTTTAAAATACGTCCATGCTATAGTGGGCCCCCCATACGACTGTGGTGTCATCGTTGCTCAGTTTGCCACCACTCCTAGTAATGCCATCACTGTGAAAACTACCAGGCCAGTACCAACACAGTATGGCAGTGCACATGGACCAGTCCTAGACAACTCGTCATGTCTTATAGGCTCTAGTACTGGCTATAACAATCAATAGCCAGTGCTAGATCATATTGAACAAGCCCTCAGAAGAAATATTTGTGGAACAAGTTGTGGACAGAATAGCTTGGGCAAGAAGGCCAATCACTTTGAAAACCTATGAGGGGAAATCGATAGTTTTCTTTAATTGGTGCAATTTAAGTAGAGTGACATCTCCCCCTTGATCTAGAGTTCCGCAGTGAATCTGTAAGAGGCCTTTTTGGAATGAAAGTTTGTAGACTAGTCCTTGCTAGTCGCACAGCACATAATGACAAGTCTTTGAATAAAAAAACACTTAAAATACTAAGCGTTAAGGGGAATAAACACATGTTATATATGAACATAATCATGATTAGTAGAGTAGACTATAGCATTTTTTTGTCACAGATAAATTGATAGACAGAAAGTAAGTGAAGGACTAAAGGTCCCTGAATTGTAAAGGCACTGTAAATGCAAAGAACACATAAAATCTAAGGCAGTCCCATTGAAAATATTGCTTGATCCAGAGTCCCAAGGGGGTTCAAATGCATGCATCCAGAGAGGTGTTTGCTGCGTCCATGATCCTCGACCTAGGGTCAGAGATACATATTATTGGCAAATCAGATTTGTGGATGTTTCTAATTTAACCACATTAATGAGCAGTTTTTGTGCCGAGGAAATATTAAAGATGGAATCCAGTGAATTAGACTGGAGTGTATTAAAACCAAAGAAAAGTAGATTTGTACCAAGAAATGATGATAAAGAAAAAGAATCACTACTGGATAGAAAGGATGTTAGGAATCCATCAATTGTGCATCACAGTTTTGTATTATCAGTTATTTAGTGTGATAACATCTTAAACAATCTACTTGTGTCTTGTCAATCTATTGGGTTTTTTTTTGGTTTTAAATTACACCAGTGTCCCTTAACATACCCACACTATGTTGTTACATTAAAAAAAGTATTGCATTTTGATTTCAGTTTACACTCAACTTATGGACCAATCCAAAATACATTTGCAGAGGTCGAGGGCCTCACTGAATATTTTTTTGACCAGGTCCTTTAAATTTCCTGTAAATAGAAATTAAAAGACATTTACAGTTTGAGCTCTTACAACATGTCATAGCCACATTTTTACAATGCTTGTTTGGAAAAGAAATTGTCAACTGAAGTTTGTATTATGGTGAAATCAGAACTAAGATGAGCATTGTAAAAAGGCCAAAGACTTTGAAAAAAATCTGTTAGGCTTATTCCAATCTTTACTCCTCCTTATTATTATTACTTATTTTGAAACTAACCTTGTTGCTTCTTATGAACAAATCGTAGTTAATGAAAAAAATCCATTTAGTTTGCAAAAGAGTTTTGTTTCTGCTTCAGATACGTTCCCCAATCATATTAACATTAGGAAAATAAACTTACTACCTCCCAAATCCAGCCTTCCCCAAAAGATGAATATCATCTTTTCCATCTATATCATGTAGATGAAGGGCAGTAATTCTTCCCAATTACCTCCCCTTCCGCCAGGTGTCGTTAGTTTTAAGCTTTCTGTACAGTACAGGTAACATTGTCATGTACACCTGCCGAAAATCCTGCATTTATCTCCATGTTTTTCAACCGTCCATCCTGAAATTCGGATTTTTTTAGTGTGTAGTAAGGATTCTACTACAGGTGGTATACATTATTTTTTTTATTTTGACCAATTTTTTTGACTTTGTTACATTCTTGGACTTCGTTTATTCTGACCTTATGCTCCAGTACAGTATCGTTGAAGCATGTTGTTGTTCATGTTTTCGTGCTCACTGAGTGTTTTTGCCCACTTAATAATGAGTGTTGTTTTTGTGACTTATTAACACATTTGAGTTGTTAATTTATTCACTTTTTGTTGTTCTTTTCATTTCAGTTAAACAGTGATGATGAAATGTTCCAAATGTAAGAAGTTTAAGGCCAACGAGGACATGAATAACATGTGTCTTGCCTGCACAAAATGTACATCATCTGGGACATAAATTGTATGTGCGATCTGGACTGAGGATATTTGATCAACTGTCATGTGGAAGAGTGTTAAAAACAGAGAAAAGGGTCAAGTCTCACACTGAGTAGTTGGATGTTTTGAGTATCCCCCAAGATGGAATCAGTTGGGAGCTTCATTGGTGATGTTGTTGGGGTAGGACATTTTGAGTATCTACCCCAAGATGGAATCAATTGCAAGCATAGTGGGGTATGTTGTTGTGTCCCCCAACCAACCAAAAATGAGATCTATGATGCCATCTGCTGCCATTACTTAAGCAGAATTGGAGGAGCAGGGAGCTCCTACTGCCACTCAGGCCTATAAGGTCAAGGCTTCAGTAGACTTATACAAGGAAGAGGAGAGTCCCTCCTTCCATCTTATTCAGCAGTCATCAAAACTTAAAGAAATTGCAGACCATCTGTCTAACAAGATATGCGATCCGGGCAATTCTAATTCTTCTCAGAAAGTCAGTTACCAGTGACCTCATCTCACTGGTACAAAACTCATTCAGATGCCTTTCATAAGGAGATTCTGGCCGTAGACAAGAATTTTGCAGCTGTAAACATGACTGCTTCTATTTTCTATAAAGTTGACAAAAATGTTTTTCACGCTACATCGAAACTGGTACATAATATCGTAACCACATCATCGATGTTGGATTTAGCATCATTAGCGATTTTCTGTCTTACTGAAAAATTGGGTAACGATCATGCCTGGGAGTCAAAAACCCGAATTGTGAAAGTTATCAATAGAGTGGCACATCATTCCAAGGTGAATGCTTTGACTGCTTCTGCTAATTTGGACTTCGTGTGATTGGACACATGTTTACGTTTGTCATCACTTAAACTGCATCATGCCCTGACATTGAGGACAACACCTATTGAGTCCACTGCTGTTTGGAGGCAAAACGAAAGAAGTGAGGAGACAAGCAGTTCAGGAACTTTCAATTTGCCATTAGCATCCACAGTCATATAAGCCCAATCAATTTTAACCTCAAAGAAGAGATGATTAGAAACAAAGAGATAAGGGATTGTTTAATGCCCAATCACAAAATCTCTCTTGATCCCAGTCAAATGTCAGGAGGCAAGAACTCACTCAGTTTATGAGGCAGCTTTATGGAGGGGGAAAGAAACAGGGTTTCTCATTCCCCAAGCCTTCTAACTCCTGCCATTGACTCACCACCTTGACCACCTACAGACAGCCTACTGGTGGGCACCAGACTTTTGCATTTCAACTATCAATGGATCTCTTTATTTCAGCAGAATGAGTGGGTGATTCAAGTTATTTTGGAGGGGCTTTGGATTTCATTTATTCAACACCCTCCTCTTTTGTCCTCTCCGCTCATGACAGATGTACTGTCAGATTAAGAGAATGCTGAAATTATGAAGCAGGAGATCTGGTCATTAATTGATAAGCAGCTGGTGGAGATTGTTCGAAAACTGCATTCTCCTTTGAATACATTCCCTGACCACATTAACATTGGGAGGGATATAAGCCTGCTATCTGCTTAAAGAAGAAAATTTGTCTTTTCTGTCTATATCATATAGACAAAGGGCAATAACCCTTGCCCATTACCTCTCCTTGCCACCACTAGGTGTCTTCAGATTTTAAGCTTCACTGTTGTACAGTCAACATCGTACAAAAAACCTTGCGTCAATCCATGCCAATATCGATGTGAATTTTAACCATCCAACCAGAAATTTGGATTTATATTATGTATTAATTATTCCTGTATTGGTTGTATACATTATTTTTGAAATTTTTCTAATATTTTTGGTACAACACACTATCATTGATGCATGTTGTGATTCACAGTTTCACGCACACTGCCTATTGTTCGCTCACCTAGTTAGTAACGGGTGTTGTTTTAGTGACTTAATAACATGCTGCATTGTTAATTTATACATTTTTTTTGTGTTTTGTTTTATTTTGTCGTTTCAGTGTAACCTGTTGATGAATCGTGCCTTGCATGTACACAATGTACTTCATCAGTGCAATGCAGTGTGTGCGCCATATGGTCCGAGAGTGTATGGACTACACTTTTTGCAAAAGTTGACCCAGGCAAAAAAAGAGGGTGACAACGATGCAAAATTGTTAAATTCCTCCAGGTAATTATGATACTATGGGGGAGTGTACCCCCATGTTTAGGCAGTCCAGGTGGTGTAAGTCCCCTCACATGTCCAAGCATGCCCTTTGGGCCTGTAATTCAGGGCACATAAGGTTTTTAACGGATCCAATGGATCCATCCTATTCTACAGTATCGCTGTCCACAATTGTTCAACCAGCCAAGCTGGCCGGCCAGCCGTCTCAATCCGGGGATCTTACTGAAAGATCTGTCCATCTCGTCAGTCCTGCAGCTTCATCTTTCTATAATTATGGAGATCTTAATGATAGATCTGTCTGTCCTACCATGCTACGGGTTACATACAATTACAATTACGGGATCTTAGTGATAGATCCGTCTGTCTCACTAGGCCTAGAGCTTCATCTCTCTTCAATTATAGAGATCTTTATGATAGATCTCTCTTTCCTAGAAAGAGATAATTTACTAGAAAAGGTTCTATTCCAGGCTATTCCCTTCCTTAATCGAAAGGCTAATGGCAAGCTTGGGTCAATCATTGGCTACATACAATTATAATTACGGGGATCTTAGTGATAGATCCATCCATCTCGCTGGGCATATGGCTAAACAAACATTATGAAGGGGATTTTAGCGATAGATCCATCCGTTCAGCGATACCACCGGCAGTGTCAGTACCGGCACAAACCGGACTGCCTTTCCGCACAGCTTGTAGCTGTGCTGACCATACTCCCGGTGAACCAACCATCCGTACTGGTATGACATTCATCCGGCGGAGCCAGCTTACCGTATGTTCACAGTTTACCCACAGGGAAGTTACCATGACTTATATAGAGATGACTACATTGCATCATCTATGCCACCTGGGATAGCTTATCCGGATATGGAAGCAGAACCAGAACAGGACACAACACACAGTGTGAATATACTCCTGAACAACAGCCTTACTCAGATCCAACCATGGAGTGGACTGAGTTAAGCTTTAAGGCTGCCATCAAAGAGATATACTGGGTGTTGTCGGTTTCAGAATGCCCTCCACCCCCTATCGCAATGCATGATTATAAGGTCGAGGTTTTGGTAGATATCAATGATGAGGAAGAGACTCTGTACTTCTGGCTGCTTCCCCATTCAGTGAAGATCAGGGAGATTAATTACAATCTTTTGGGAAGAATCTGTGATCCGGAGAAGGCTAAGGCTTTCTTTTCTGAAAGCCAAGTACCAGCGATGTTCTCATCGCAATGGTACAAAACAAACTCCGACATCTTCCATACTGAACTCCCAGCTCAGGATAAGAATTTAGCAGCTATCCATATGTCTACCCTACTTTTATAAAGTGGACAAGAATGTGTTTCATGCCACATCAAAGCTGGTTCAGAACATTTGGCCTTGTTGGCAATTTTCTGACTGGTGGTAAAAAAATCCAACCAACATGCCTGGGAATTGACGGCCCAATTGCTTGGGTTATTAACAGCAGCTCACCATTCAATGGCGAATGCATTGACTGCCTCTGCCAATCTTGACCTGATACATTGGGACGAGTGTTTGCGCTCCATGTCGCTAAAGCCACATAATGCTCTGGCTTCAAAGATGACTCTGTTTGGCTCGCCATTGCTGCTTTTTTTTGGGGGGGGGGGGATTGAAGAAGGCAGCTTAAGATCTACCCCTCTAACTTGCTGCCTAACCCACATCCTCGATTAAAACCAAGCCATCCCTGCCACAACGGAGGGATAATAGGCAAGCCAAGCAAAAGGGATCTTTTACGTTCCCAAGTGCCGTTCAGATCTCAACCTTAAGCCAGGAGACAAAAGTCAAACCAGTCTAGGAGGCACCCTTTCAGGGGAGGTAAGAAACCAAGTTTCTCCACCCCCAAGCCTCCTGTCTTCCACAGCTGACTTACCACCCCCACCGCCTGCAGACAGTCTACTGGTGGGCACCAGGCTCCTGCAATTCCAATCACGTATTTCTGCAAAATAAATGGTAGATCCAAGTCTTTTCAGAGGGGCTTTGGATTTTGTTTATCCAACCCCCTCCTCTCTCTCTTCCTCTAACCTTCTAATGGATGTGCCATCAGATCGGGAGAAGGCCGATATTCTTCAGCAGGAGTTAGTCGCTCATTGACAAATGGGTGGTTGAGATTGTGCAAAAACCACAATCTCTGGGGTTCTATTCAAGGCTGTTGCTTATCAAAAAGGCCAGTGGCAAGTTAAGGCTGATCATAGACCTGAGTCACCTCAACAAATTCATTCTTCCACCAAGGTTCAAGATGGAGACAGTGAGATCTATATGACTCCCCATCTGATGGGACCAGTATGCCATCAGTCTCGATCTCACAGATACCTACTTTCATGTCCCTATTAACTCGGCATCGTGAAAGTGTCTTCGGTTTGTTTACCAATTTCAAGTATTTCCATTCGGTCTAAATATCAGCCCCTGGGTCTTTACCAAAATTATGGATTGCATTGTCACCCTATTTGGGTCAACTTTACAGCAATGGTGGTGTATCTGGATGATCTCCTCCAAGAACATATGGTAAGTTCTATTCTCAAGGGCAGAAATGATCTCCTATCCAGTTTGACTCATCTTGATTTTCTTGTGAAGTGGGAAAAGCCTGACCTTCACCCAACCCTCATGTCCACATTGTATGGATCGACAAACTCATTGAGTCCGTTTCCAACAGGACATGGATTTCAGCAAAAGAGTTCTTGCAACTACTTGGGGTATTCATTGCAGCAGCGGATTTGATCCCACTGGGCCACCTTTATATACGCCTGTTACAAATGACTTTGCTGGCTCAATGGTGCCCTTTTTCCAGTCCACTTGACCAAAAGGTCAATATCATGAATGAGGTATAGTCACTCCTGTGTCAGTGGCGCAACCACTGTTGGCTCATCACGGGAATTCCTCTAGAGAAGGCCCAACCGGAAGTGACGGTGTGTACATACGCCAGTGCATACAGTTGGGTAGCCCATTGGTTGCTGAACTTTGATACTGTCAGCGGCAAATGGGGACCAGGAGAACTGCCTCTTCACATCAACTTCCTCTAAATGAAGGCTGTCATAAACACCTTTCAGTTCTGGAAGGACCGACTCTACAGCAAGTCCTGATTATGTCAGACAACTCTGTAGTGGTGTCTTCCTGGCAAACTCAATGTCATGGCCGACGTGCTCTACAGCAAGTCAGTCTTGATTATGTTGGACAACTCTGTAGTGGTGTCTTATTCCCACAGACAGGGGGGCACCAAATTGTCTGACCTGTGCATGCTGGTTTGGCAGTTTCTTCATTGGTGCTGCCAACCTCAGATCAATGTACAAATTGGACACATTCCTGGCAAACTCAATGTCATGGCCAATGTTCTCTCCAGAAAGGGTCAGGTTATTCATACAGAATGGTCCCTTCATCCATCGGTTTTTCATCAGATTTGTGCACTTTGGGGGTGTCCAATGATTAGCCTTTTTGCGACAATTTGGAACCACAATTGCCCACCTTTGTCTCACCAGTTCTGGACACAGAAACTTGGGTCTTGGATGCACTGTCAATCAGTCAGGAGGGGTTATGGGCCTTCTTAGTACTGAAATAATACAGAAAATAAGGGGTCAGAATTGCAAGATAATTTTGATAGCCCCTCTCAGATGGGACAAGTCCTGGGTCAAAAATCTACTTGATCTAGCTATACACCTACCTGTCTTTTAGTAGGGCTGGATTCGGGAGGTTACAGGCTTATATCCCCCCTAATGTTAATGTGATTGGATAAGTATTCTCGGAGAAACATAATTTACTAGAAAAGGTTCTATTCCAGGCTATTCCCTTCCTTAATCGAAAGGCTAATGGCAAGCTTGGGTCAATCATTGACCTAAGCCGCCTCAGCCAATACATAGTTCCAAAGAAATTCAAGATGGAGATGGCATGATCGATCCAATTTGCCATCAGAAGGGAAGAGTTTGCCATCTGACTGATGCATAGTTTCATGTTCCTATCCACCCGGCATCATAGTAATTACTATGATTTGCATACTTAAGGAATATTTACCAGTTTCCAGCTCTTCCATTTGTTCTAAACATCAGCCCATGGGCATTTACAAAGATTATGAACTGCGTCATTGCCCTGTTTTGGTTGACTTCATCCACAGTGACGATGGCATATTTGGATGACATCCTCCAGAAACATACAGTAAGTTCTGTTCTTGTCAAGACAGGAATGATCTATCCCTTTTGAGTCATCTCAGTTTTCTAGTGAACTGGGAAAAGTCCAATCTCCATCCAGCCTAACGTTTTGCCCATCTGGGTATGGAGTTTATCACCAATCTCAATCTCATTTGACTCCCCCACATTTGCATGGTATGGATCAGAGAACTCATAGAGTCCATTTCCAACAGTATTACAGTGAGAGAGTTTTTGCAACTCCTCAAATTATTCAATGTGGCAGATTCCACTGGGCTGTCTTTTCACATGCCCCTTATTGTTGAACTTGCTGGCTGAATGGGTCCTCTTTTCCAGACCACTCAGTCAAAAAGTCAGAATCATGAATGAGGTAGTATCATTCCTGTGTCAGTGTCAGAAGCACAACAGGAATTCCTCTGGAAGAATCCCCAACTGGAAGTTACAGTATGTACGGATACCAGTATGTATGGTTGCGGAGCCCAGCTGTTGCCGGTTCTTTGATATTGTCAGCTGTAAGTAGGGGCTGGAGGAAATGCCTTTTTTCACATCAATCTTCTGGAAACAAAGGCTACAATTAACACCTTTCATTTCTGGAAGAACCACCTCTGTGGGAAAGTAGTGCTAATTATATTTGACTACTCAGTGGTGGTGACCTGCCTTCTCAAACAGGGGAACCAGATAACCTGACCTCTGTTCTGGTTTGGCAGTTTCTGCATTGGTGCTTCCAACTCAGTGTACAAATCAGACACAGTCCAGGCAGACTCGGTGTCCTGGCCAACTCTCTGTCAAGAAAGGATTAGATCATTCATACCAAATGGCCCATCCATCAATTGGTCTTTCATGGGATTTGTGCACTTTGGGGCATCCAATGATTAATCTTTTTGCGATAAGGTGGAATTACAAGCTGCCCACCTTCATCTCTCCAGTTCCAGACCGGGAAGCTTGGGCCATGGATGCACTTTCAATCAATTGGGAGGGGTTGTTGGCCTTTGCCTACCCACCCACGATCTTAGTACCAAAAATAATACCGAAGTTGAAGGGCCAAGCCAATGATTCTCAAACAACCGTGGTTGCAGGTATACCATCCTGTCCCCTGTTGGAACCAAATCCTCATTCATGCCTTGGCTCTTATCAGGCGAGCCTTGCGAAGGAAAGAATTTAAACATTGGATTGTGGAAAGAATCTTGTGAGAAAGAAGGCCCTCCATTTTGAAGGTTTATGAGGGAAAGTGGCATGTATTCAGGAATTGTGCAAAGTCAACAACATTGTCCTTTTGAGTGCCTTAATCTCACAACTGGTTGACTTTTTTCTCTTTCTGTTCAAGAAGAAAAAGTTGACTGCCGATTACCATCAAAGGCTGCCACTCCATGATATCTGACACTTTCAGGCATCATGGTAGAGGGAATATTGGTCATATAAAGATCTATCAGACCTAGTAGCCAATTTTGTCTTAAATCAACCAAAATTCCTCCCCCTGTTTCTAAAATTTAATCTCGCATGGGTTTTGACATGGCTCAGTGCAGATAAATTTGAGCCTTTAGCCAGAACCTCGCTGAAGCTACTATCATAAAAAACAGGTATCCTGATAACTTTAGCTTTGACATGCAGGGTGAGTGAGTTACATGCCCTTTCAGTGGACCCGAACTATCTCCAGTTCAGATCAGATGGTTCTGCTGTGCTAATGATGCAACCAGGCTTTGTAACTTAGAATTGGCTGCCGTCATTGGGCAATCAGAGAGTTGTCATACGCTTCCTCTCTTCGATAGATACGTAAAGAGTAGTGACCATGCAAGATCCTGTCCCCGCTCGCAAGCATTACTTGAAGCACATAGAGAAAAGTTGTGGAACAAAAAAACAACTCTTTCTCTTGGTCAATGTCGGGAAAGAGGATAGCACCTCTCAAGCCCTATCATTGTGGCTGAAGTGGGTTATATGCTCAGCGTACTCTTAAGCGTCAAAAGATAGTCACCTCATGAAGATTTCAGCTCATGAAATTAGAGCAATCTCTGCGAGCCTCACTTTCGAATGTAACATTTCAATCCAAGACATAATAGAAGCTGTTTTCTGGTATGCACAGTCAGCTTTCTCGAGTTTTTATCTCCAGGATCTAGCTTTGCAGAGATGAGATTTTAATCTGGTTGATCCAGAAGCAGCTGTCCAGATGACCACCTGACCAACTTTATGTCAGCACAGCCTTCTCATGGACATAGTTTAACACTTTTGCTGGATTCGCCTGTAAAATGTTTGTCAGTAAGAAGACTTCAATAATCCTCTTCTTAGCTGGGTATAGTTGTCATGGATCAAGTGACTGTCGGCTGTGCTGCTTTCAAGTTAGGAGAGTGGGTTATCTTTCATATAAGGAATCCAGCTTTTCTTCCCTAAAAGGATGCCTTAGGTATAGGTAGGATGCTCATCATTCGCATCTCGTATTACCTGTTTTGCTAATGTTAATGTGATTGGGGAACGTATTTGAAGGAGAAAGCAAATTTTTCAGTAAATTATGTTTCTTCGAGAATACTTACCTGATGACATTTCTTTTAAAGCCCTCCCAACCTCCCTGCCATGTGAGCATCCTCATTCATCCATCGCTCAGCTTAAAACTAGCGAAACCTGTGGCAGTAAGTAGAAGTAATGGACAAGAGTTACTGCCCTTTGTCTATATGATGCAGACTGAGAAGATGATTTTCATCTCTTTGGGAGGGCTGAATTCGGGAGGTAGCAAGCTTATTTTCCTAAGTATTCTTGGTGAAACATAATTTACTGACAAATTTGCTTTTCTTTGTGCTGGCAAAGAATGTGCTTGTGGTGCAGTACAACAAATTCCCCATGTAGAGTCAATCAACATTCACAGGATATAACTACAAATCATCTGTGCTTGTATTTAGTCTTTGCCTATTTTGATATTATTGCTTTTATTTAAGTTCCAGTTGGAAACTCGGTATACAGTTTAACTCATCAGTCAGGTGATACAACTGTTACTGATAGAAAAGAGGCAACTAATGGAGGCAACCATTTTGCCTTGGGATGCATCCTGTTATGATGTTTGAGAAGGTCTTGGATTTTTTAAAAGAGTGTGATTTATACTGAGAATATGACTTTATATTTTAAGGATTTTGCCCTTTTTGCCTCTATTTTTGTTCTGTATGCTATTTTGGGGATACATAAACTACATACATGATAACTCAACATTATATAGCCATGATTGTGCTGATGTGCTAATAAACCTTATGCATGTATACATACAGTCATACTTTCAATGGGGGTTGGGATGGAGGGTGGTTTTGGAATATGCATTAAAACGTGGATTTGCAATGGTGGTTTGTTATTTTTTATTGATCTCCAGAAAAGCACATCATTCTTGATGTCATATTAAATCAATTGTTGCATCAACAGAAGTTGGAGAAATAAGACAAGACTGTGTCGCAAAAAAACGAGTTGCCATATATACTCGTGTATAAGTTAGATCCAACTGCAAACTGCATATACCCAGATTTGCCATTGCATAATATGCCAGCAGATCTGGGTCTATGCAGTTTCTTAGGACTAATCAGTAGAACAAACAACATAGACTCTTATCTACTGGTGCATTATGCAACAGCAGATCAGGGTCTATGTTGTTTGCTGTTGGACCCAACTTGTACACGAGTATATATGATAGGTGCATGAGCTTGGATAGTTCAGCTGGTTAGAGCATCTGTTGAGGGCTAGGGAGGTGCCCATGTCTGAGTCCCAGTCTGGCTAGTAGGCATTTTCCATATCTTGAAATCTGATAACCATTGGGATTATGCACAGGCATTTCCATCATACTTGACTAGAGTCTGACATTTAGTTTTAGTGGGTTTATATGACCATAATTATGGGAGATGTGTCTCCAAAATGCAAGGGAAATTTGGCTGCAGGAATTAGTAATATGCATGAACTCAATTGGCTGTGGTGGTTAGAGTACCATCTAGAAATAGGATGATCCAGGGTTTGAGGCTAGGTCTATCATGTTTATTTGACATAATGGAACTCTAGTTACCCTCCCCATTGAGATTATTTTTGGCAAACATCACATGACCTACAGAATAGTGCTATGTAACCATTCTTTGCATTTTCACCCTGTGACAACTGTATATAATTTAAATCTATAATGTGTTGTTTTTATTTTAAAAAAACAACTGTTGGATATAGATTATATTGTAATCACCTGCTAAATTTTCTTCTCTAAGGCAAAAACTGGAAGAATACTTCACAAGGCTTGTATCAATCTTACATGGCCACTGCATGGAAAACCTGAAACAGTGTTACAGGGAGGGTATGAAAAATATTTGGTAAGTTTCTTTTTACAGTTCTAACCAACCAAGAATATAGGTTTCATTTTGTTGGCTTTTTCCCCAAATTCTAGTGGATAAGAGAGATACTAGAAAGGGCATATTCATCCAAATTATTATTCTTAAGCTATTTATTGAGGAAAAAAAGAAATTTAATACAATTTTATTATACCCATGTCCATCTGTTACTCTGGCACACTTTCTGAAGATTTAGCTGAAATGCACTGAATTTGGAAGTAGACTCACACTGGTTACTTAATGACAAGATGCCATCAATTTTGGTCTTGCACCCAGGGGCTTCCTATATTGGTTTTTAAAGACCAAAATATTTGAAAAATATAATTGCAGTTTTAATAGATTATAATACTTTTACAGACAGAATTATGTATATGTAAGGATGAATAAAAAAAGCATAATGAAATATATGCAGTGATACTTCTTGAAACCAGACTTTTGGGACTAAAACCTTTGGTCATTTTACTGAGGATTCATTATGCAGAAGTTGGATTAGTACAGTTGTCGCACACTATAATGCTGTTTGATTAATACAGTGGTCCCACACTGTAATGCTGTTTGATTAGTACAGTGGTCCCACACTATATTGAAGTTTGATTAGTACAGTGGTCCCACACTATAATGCTGTTTGATTAGTACAGTGGTCCCACACTATAATGAAGTTTGATTAGTACAGTAGTCCCACACTATAATGAAGTTTGATTAGTAGTGTCCCACACTAAAATGCTGTTTGATTAGTACAGTGGTCCCACACTGTAATGCTATTGATTAGTACAGTGGTCCCACACTATAATGAAGTTTGATTAGTACAGTGGTCCCACACTATAATGCTGTTTGATTAGTACAGTGGTCCCACACTGTTATGCTATTGATTAGTACAGTGGTCCCACACTATAATGAAGTTTGATTAGTACAGTGGTCACACACTATAATGCTGTTTGATTAGTACAGTGGTCACATACTGTAATGCTGTTTGATTAGTACAGTGGTCCCACACTATAATGCTATTTGATTAGTACAGTAGTCCCACACTATAATGAAGTTTGATTACTACAGTATTCCCACACTATAATGAAGTTTGATTACTACAGTATTCACACACTATAATGCTGTTTGATTAGTACAGTGGTCCCACACTGTAATGCTATTGATTAGTACAGTGGTCCCACACTATAATGAAGTTTGATTAGTACAGTGGTCCCACACTATAATGCTGTTTGATTAGTACAGTGGTCCCACACTGTAATGCTATTGATTAGTACAGTGGTCCCACACTATAATGAAGTTTGATTAGTACAGTGGTCACACACTATAATGCTGTTTGATTAGTATAGTGGTCACATACTGTAATGCTGTTTGATTAGTACAGTGGTCCCACACTATAATGCTATTTGATTAGTACAGTAGTCTCACACTATAATGAAGTTTGATTACTACAGTATTCCCACACTATAATGAAGTTTGATTAGTACAGTGGTCCCACACTATAATGCTGTTTGATCAGTACAGTGGTCCCATACTGTAATGCTGTTTGATTAGTACAGTGGTCCCACACTATAATGCTATTTGATTAGTACAGTAGTCCCACACTATAATGAAGTTTGATTACTACAGTATTCCCACACTATAATGAAGTTTAATTAGTACAGTGGTCCCACACTATAATGCTGTTTGATCAGTACAGTGGTCCCATACTGTAATGCTGTTTGATTAGTACAGTGGTCCCACACTATAATGCTATTTGATTAGTACAGTAGTCCCACACTATAATGAAGTTTGATTACTACAGTATTCACACACTATAATGCTGTTTGATTAGTACAGTGGTCCCACACTGTAATGCTGTTGATTAGTACAGTGGTCCCACACTATAATGAAGTTTGATTAGTACAGTGGTCCCACACTATAATGCTGTTTGATTAGTACAGTGGTCCCACACTGTAATGCTATTGATTAGTACAGTGGTCCCACACTATAATGAAGTTTGATTAGTACAGTGGTCACACACTATAATGCTGTTTGATTAGTACAGTGGTCACATACTGTAATGCTGTTTGATTAGTACAGTGGTCCCACACTATAATGCTATTTGATTAGTACAGTAGTCCCACACTATAATGAAGTTTGATTACTACAGTATTCCCACACTATAATGAAGTTTAATTAGTACAGTGGTCCCACACTATAATGCTGTTTGATCAGTACAGTGGTCCCATACTGTAATGCTGTTTGATTAGTACAGTGGTCCCACACTATAATGCTATTTGATTAGTACAGTAGTCCCACACTATAATGAAGTTTGATTACTACAGTATTCACACACTATAATGCTGTTTGATTAGTACAGTGGTCCCACACTGTAATGCTATTGTTTAGTACAGTGGTCCCACACTATAATGAAGTTTGATTAGTACAGTGGTCACACACTATAATGCTGTTTGATTAGTACAGTGGTCACATACTGTAATGCTGTTTGATTAGTACAGTGGTCCCACACTATAATGCTATTTGATTAGTACAGTAGTCCCACACTATAATGAAGTTTGATTACTACAGTATTCCCACACTATAATGAAGTTTAATTAGTACAGTGGTCCCACACTATAATGCTGTTTGATCAGTACAGTGGTCCCATACTGTAATGCTGTTTGATTAGTACAGTGGTCCCACACTATAATGCTATTTGATTAGTACAGTAGTCCCACACTATAATGAAGTTTGATTACTACAGTATTCACACACTATAATGCTGTTTGATTAGTACAGTGGTCCCACACTGTAATGCTATTGTTTAGTACAGTGGTCCCACACTATAATGAAGTTTGATTAGTACAGTGGTCACACACTATAATGCTGTTTGATTAGTACAGTGGTCACATACTGTAATGCTGTTTGATTAGTACAGTGGTCCCACACTATAATGCTATTTGATTAGTACAGTAGTCCCACACTATAATGAAGTTTGATTACTACAGTATTCCCACACTATAATGAAGTTTGATTAGTACAGTGGTCCCACACTATAATTCTGTTTGATCAGTACAGTGGTCCCACACACTAATGCTGTTTGATTAGTACAGTTGTCCCTCACTAATAAAGTTTGATTAGTACAGTGGTTCCACACTATAATGCTGTTTGATTAGTACAGTTGTCCCACACAATAATGCTGTTTGATTAGTACAGAGGTCCCACACTATAATGAAGTTTGATTAGTACAGTAGTCCCTCACTATAATGCTGTTTGATTAGTACTGTTGTCCCACACTATAATGCTGTTTGATTAGTACAGTGGTCCCATACTGTAATGCTGTTTGATTAGTACATTTGTCCCACACTATAATGCTGTTTGATTAGTACAGTTGTCCTACAATAATGCTGTTTGATTAGTACAGTGGTCCCACACTATAATGCTGTTTAGTACAGTTGTCCCACACTGTCATAAAGTTTGATTAGTATAGTGGTCGAACACTATAATGCTGTTTGATTAGTTCTGTGGTCCCACACTATTATGCTGTTTGATTAGTATAGTGGTCGAACACTATAATGCTGTTTGATTAGTACAGTGGTCCCACACTGTCATAAAGTTTGATTAGTATAGTGGTTGAACACTATAATGCTGTTTGATTAGTACAGTGGTCCCACACTGTCATAAAGTTTGATTAGTATAGTGGTTGAACACTATAATGCTGTTTGATTAGTACAGTGGTCGAACACTATAATGCTGTTTGATTAGTACAGTAGTCCCACACTATAATGCTGTTTGATTAGTACAGTGGTCCCCAACTATAATGCAGTTTTTGGGAAGCCATACAAGTGTTGTGTGTTATAAATGTGATCACATTTTTACTGAGGCAGGTTCAATATCAAAAGTGCATTCATCCATAGAATGAGTTCCATGAGCACATCTGTGTTATATGAAGGACCACACTATACTGAGTAACTTTATAATGAGGGAGCACTGTATTATAGCAACTTTATTGGGACCAAAATATTTGTTCAGTTTGCAGAGAACTGGGTTACAGAGGGTTCAGCTTAGGGAAGTTTGACTGTAATTGGTTTTGGAAACTTAGAAGAATCTTTGATAATAATTTATATATTTACAGTAGCCCCTCATTATAATGCTGTCCATGGGAACCTTATAGTGAGACTGCCTTATAATGAAGTACATGAAACATATAATTTTACTATTGAATACTGAAATGGGATCCATGACCATACCTGCTGTATAACAGGTACTGTGTTATAACGAAGGGCCTTATAGTGTGAAAGCGCTGTATTTATATTTGATATTATATTTTGCGTACAGCTGCATATTGATGAAGATTCTCTTGATATTGCTGGCATTTTCTTTCATAAGTTGATTAGAGGTTGAATGCAGTACATGCCTTGGACATCTTGAGAAGGAGCCTTTGAGTTGACAATGAAGAGACCAAGTGTGACTCAGCTGCTTTCTTCTCTATCACATGGGCAAATTTGGAAAAGAGTTCTGCAATATGGAACCAACCCAGCGGACATCAAATTCAGATGATAGAAATGGTTCAAAGGAGTTGTACCAGATTTATTCCCAACAGATGACTGATACAGGAATGTTAGCAGTGTATTTGACATGCTGAAGTCCTTAGGTTGGAAATCATTAAAATCTAAGTGATGTCAGCCAATATCATATTTCACAATTCTACAAAGCAATTTATTATATATTTTATAATAAGATATTGAAATATATCAGTGGGAGAAAAATGATATCACCACAGTAGCAATACCACTTTTATCGCCACAGTGGTGATATCACTTTTGGAACTAGTTTCTTTTCCCATTTAGAAAATATATCCGTCCTTATGCATGTTTTTCAAAACCTTATTTCGATATTTTAGGCCTATTTAATTTTTCTTCTTCTGCTCCTTCTCTCCCTCCCTTCCTCACTCTCATTTCCATTAAGGTGAACAGATCTTAAAATTTGTTCAGACTGCAGACCCTCTGGTATACATTTATGCAATTGATGAAGAGGCGCCATCAATAAATGCCTAAAAACAAACTCCAAACAACGAAGTCGGCTTCAATTAATAACTTTTTTTTAAAAATTAGTTTTCCACATGAATCATGCAAATTGTCAGTGAATGAACTTACGTGACCTGTTGATACTTGATGTTCTGGGTCACCTATAGAGTATCGTATACCTGTTACACTCTATGACAAATGGTACACATTTTTAGCAAAAACTCTTGATTAAATATAGTAATAAAATTGTTTAAGTAGTGATTTTAACTCTCATCACAATCATAGTCATGTTTGAAAGCGTTGGAGAAACCAGGCATTGATGGTATTGATTGCAAACCAGAATTAAGTGACAATCAAAATTTGAGTGCAGCATCTGTTACCGAACAAGACTGCAAGCTTGCCAAAGCCACACCAAAAATTCACATTTGAATGCAGAAATACACAAAAGAAAGAACCAAAACCCTTGCATGTAAACTTGCAATCATTAAAATCTTTTGTTTATAGATTTTATGCTCTGAAGTTTGTTGGACACAACAGCTCTGTTATGTTCCTACAGTACATCCATCCATGCAATGTTCACTGTATCAATCCGCACAAAAAATGTGTTAATGGAAAAAAAAGTCCCTTAATTTTTGTATGAAAACAGTCATTAATTTGACACGATGCAAAATTTAAGCATTATATGTACTACTAAATTTGTAATATGTCACCATCCTAAAAGTATTGTAAAATTTCAGAACATCTTTTTATCGATGTAGTAATGCAGCTATTAATCACCTTGGCACTGAATAGAGAAGAAAATCCATGCAAATTTATGTTTTTGGCCTTAAATAAAATATAAGAAAAAGAAAATCTACATTTTTTTAGTACATAATAAGGAAATATCTCAATCATGAAGTGGAAACAATTTGTATTGTCACTCATGACAATACAATGCTTCCACTTCACTCGTGAAATGTTTCTTTTTATCTGCTCAAAAACATAGATATTCTCTATATGTTGAACTCAACAAAAGAACACAATTATATAATATTTTACCTTCATTCAATTTAGGGAATCTTTCATTTCAGCATATTAGCAATATCAAATTTTAGCAAATTACCAAGGGTCTAAAATCTAAATTTCTATTAGTAAAGCTTTTATGCTATGTAAATAAATATGATGTTTGCTTGCATGCTATGCTATGCAAGCACGAATGCAATAAAATGTTGTTGTTACATTCCAGTGCAAGGGGATTATCAAACTGCCAATTAACAGCTGTCATAAGTAAGTTATGTAAAACATATTCTGGACAAATAAGAATCACAGCATTTCTTAAAAACAATATCCATCTTCCAGTCATTAGCATAAATTTGCTCTTATAAAATGGCGGCCACTAATATCCAGCCTCAGTTCCAGAACTGTCTGTTTTCAGTGTTTATAGTATAGCATCAAGATCTTTGCTTCACAGAATTTTAATGTGAAACAAAATTTAGGTGAAAATGACTCTCCCACTAAATCAGCTAAAATGTTATGCCAACAAATATTTTGTGATTTTCAATACTCTTATCAGAACAGTTTCAGAAATTATGACTTAGTTTTAATCCTTTATGTCTGTGAAATCTTTAGGGAAAAACGTATAGTTTTCAACTACATAATAAGAAATATATTCAAAAATCTCAATTCTAGGAAGATATTTTGAGATATTTAGAAAAAGTGGGGCCTTAGTAAAGTAGGTTTCTTTTAGTAGAAATATGTGGAGAGCTGTTGTTTCAGGAGTACCAAACAAATTAGCCCACTGTACTATTGTCAGTTCAGCAAGGTAACTAAAAATTGCTTCACTCCCTAATAAAAGTGGTGTCAGATTGATCTTGTATGAAGAATAAGCAGTAACTGGGATAAACTACCTTAAATGGGGCCCTGCCTCGAGATGTGGAAGCCCTTTAGTAATCACCTTTTCATCCATCTGTTTTATCAGTCCTTCTGTCCATCCATTCACACTTTTGTAATCAGCATAGCTTTGCAACTCTTGTGCCATTAAAGGTTTTTTTTCTTTTCAGGTCCAATTTTGATGGACCTATTGCCCTTTTCCCATCAGTATTAAATCTCCACTACAGCATATCCTTCTATTAACCAGTATAGGAACCATTCAACATATTCTAATGCAAGTTGGTGTGTACATTGTCTCAAGACTTGGATTTGCCTTCATGGGTTGTACCTTGTCAGCTCCATTTTTGAATAGAATTATGACCCATGACAATTAACTGCATATTTTCACATGGGATATGGCTTGTAACCAGCATAGCTCAAAAACCAGTCAACATATTCAAATGCAACTTGCTATGAACATGACTTTTATGTGCCTTTTATGAGTTATTCTCATTTAAAAGAGTTAAGGCTCTCTGATTGCATTGTCCTGACTTTGGTTTCATATTGATGAGACTCTGAATTAGTGATTTCCTGTATTCCAAGACATCATTTACAAGAGTTATTGACCCTTATTGCCGATCCTCCTGGCTTTGGTTTCTACAGCATAACTCTAGTGAGTAATATTGCATTTCAACCAAAGTTATTATGCACATTTATATTGATGAGACCTTGAATGAATTGAATTTCCAGCATTCCATGTCATCATGTAGAAGAGTTGTGGCCCATGAATGCCCATCTTCTCCATATTTTGGTTTTCCAACAGAATTTCTTTTGTTTGAGGCCCTGCTGAGCAAATTGTAGAGAACAGAGCCCTTTGCAATGCACCCATTACTACTAGCTATAGTTATTGTTTGGCTTTGATCTTATTACATTAAAATACTGTTTAGCAGACATTTCTATTCAAATGACACCTGCTCATAAGAGACAAAACTCTGAGTCATTGTTCTTGGGTTTATGATCATTTTCAGTCTCTGTAATAGAGGACAAACATCTGTTGTCCTGCTGTTGATTTTGTAGATGACCTTGACTCGTTCAACTTTTCTAATTTCCTTTCTAGTTTTTTAGCATGCGTCATATGTCTGTCCATCAATATTTACTATTTTCAACTTCTTCTCAAGAACCATTTTAACAGTTCCAATAAAACTTGGCAGAGAGTATCCTGGCATGAAGGCCTTTCAAATTTGTACAAAAGATGCTGATTTGCCATCAGTTATAGGCACAGTTATAGAAAATTGAAAACCTTTAAACCACCAAATAGAATTTGACAGAAAACATCCTAGCATCAAGGAAACTTTTTTTTATACACATGATGCAGTCAGATATGGCTTCCATTACTAAAATAGAAAAACCTTGAAACAACCTGTTCTCAAAAACATATATACAGCTTGACCAAATTTGACAGAGAGCATCCTGGCATAGAGGCTTTTTAATGTTTATACAAATAATTCTTGTCCATCATCAAATATGGTCACCATTACTAAAATAGAAAAACATTTAAACTTTTTTTTTTAAAAATGTTCAACAGAATTTGACCAAATTTGACAGAAAACATACTCACATGAAAGCCTTCCAAATTTGACAAATTATGCCAATCTGCCAGCAAATATGGCTACCATTACCTAAAATAGATAAACCTTTGAACAACAGTTTCTCAAAAACTGCCAAACAGAATTTGACCAAATTTGACAGAAATCCTTACATAAAAACTTTCCAAATTTAACAAATTATTCCATTCTGCCAGCAAATATGGCTGCCATAACCTGAAATAGAAAAACCTTTCAACAACTTCTTCAAAAACTGCTAAACAAATTCTAAACAATGTGACAGAGAGCATTCTGGCTTAAAAGCCTTTTAAGTTTGAACCAGTGTTGCCAGTCCAAAATCAAATATGGCAACTGTTTCTAAAATTATAAAAACCTTCAAATTACTTCTTCTCACTAGCTGAATCTGATCCTGAATTTGAATTTGAAAGCATCCTGGCACAAAGATTTTTAAAGTTTATATAAATGATACTCATCTGTTTTAAATAAGGCTGCCATTAAAAAAAATAGAAATTTAAAAAAAAATTACTTCCCTAAAATAGATCAACAGAATTGGACAAAATATGACAGAAAACATCCTGGCAAAAAGGCGTTTTAAGTTTATGCAAACAATAACAGATTTGCCATCAGTATAGCTACCATTACTTAAAATAGCCTTGAAACAACCACTTCTCAAAAACAGCTGAATAGAATTTGACGGGAAGCATCCTAGCATGAAGGTATTGCAATTTTCCACAAATGGTGCTGATACAATATTTAATATGTCCATGGTTAAAAAAAATAGAAAAACCTTTAAATGGCTTTTTTGAAGAAACTGGTCAACTGAAGTTTACCAAATTTCACAGAAAGAATCCAGGCATAAGGCCTTTCATGTTTGCACAGACAATGCTGATCTACCATCCAGTATGGTTGCAATTACTTAAAAATTGAAAAACCTTTGAATGTGAAAAAGCATCATCTTGACACATGTTTCTTGGTGAACTGTCCTTATATTTGGCTTTTAGGTATATGTCAGCCAGTTGAGCCCTATGTGGCTCACTTGGGCCTTGTCTTTCTGTCACATAGCACACATACAGGTCAAAGCAGCTTAATGTATGAGGTATAAGTAGAGGTAAACTGTTTAAAAATGTGATTTAAGAAAAAGAACATAAATTAATTCATTTATAATTTTTTTCTTCTAAATATAGGCTCTTTTTATCACATAATTGTCATTTTTTAACAATCCTAATTAGCCTGCTATTTATTTTATTATTTTTCAGGGTGCTGTGTAAACACTTGACAAGAACGAAAAAGATTGAGCAAAACATAACATCAGTCATAGATTCCATTCAGCAGCTTAGCAGTCAATTAGGAAAGGTAATACAAGGGTTTTGTGGAATACTGTGTCTCACCTTTTTTGGAGTTGTGAGTTTGTAAACAATCTTTAACATTTGTTCACACAAAAACTTTAATATTGAGTTAACATTACTGCCACAGAACATTCTTGGTATGTCATCCATTTTTTCTCTGAAAAAGGTGCAACAAAAATAGAGAGAGCATATATACAGAGCATTTTTCCTTCAGCAGCCTTCAATAGGATAAACCAGTTAGTCTTTTTAAATGGGTGGTTACTAAGGGGAAAGTTGTAGGGAAACTGATGGGAAGCGGTACAATCAATACTTTACTGGTATGAGAGGTTACTTTAAAAAAAGAGTTATGGTTGGAAGTTTTACTGTAATTAATAACTTGTACCTTTACAATTTGCAGTTCATGATCTGCTGGAAGTGGTTTTTTAGTAGATTGCTGAAATATCTTCTGTTGTAATTTTAGGTGATGGGGATTCAGCATTTGTCACTTTTGCACATGAAACAGTAATATTACTAACTTTTTTTTGGAAGCTGAGTGACTTTTGAAAGCTCTTAAGATAGAAAAGGACAACCTAACTTTTCAGTACATGTCACCAATTAATGTATTTTGGCATCATTTTACAGTTACATCTTTTCTTTTTATAAATCTTAGCAAAAATACTTTCAGCTCATCCAGCTCAGTGTTAAACTTCATGTAGACGTAACATATTTTATGTGCACTATATCATCTAAAAACATTTTAACACTTTTTCTGTATTTCAGGTGTAGGACTAAACATAGGTAACAGTCTTATTTTCAGTTGTACAAAAATTTAGATTAGATGTCCAAGGGTTGAATTGACAACAAACTACTGTCCTACTAGATGCTGTTATTAGCAATGCTGGTTATAAACCAGAAGAGCTTATGCAATGGCCTTTTGGCAGTCTTTCATTAGCACAAGTTTATTATTGCTGATCCTCCAAAACTAGTGGGAGGATGACCATGAAACTTTACAACACATTCATCCGTAGGTCTAGTTTGTCTTGAATGAAAAGGATGCATCTCCAGCATCCAATATGACTATCACAGTGGCCATCTTGAAAATCTTGTTGTTGCTAGTACTCTTGAATGGATGGTCATATCGACATGGGGTTTTCACCACAACTCTTATTATGTCTAGTTGGTCCTGATTGAAAATGGTGCTGATGTGACATCCAGTATAACTGCAATGGTGGCCATCATGAAAATCTTATTTTTGCTACTCCTCCTGCATGGATGGTAGTACTGACATTAGGTTTCACTAAAATCTTCTTATGATGTCTAGTTGGTCCTAAATGAAAATGGTGCCAATGTGGCAGCCATCTTGAAAATCTTATTGTTATTACTTCTGAACGGATGGTCAAATCAATATGCAGCGTTTTCACTAAAAGACTTTTTATAAGGTCTAGTTGATATGAAATTAAAATGTGCCATCCAACATCCAAAATAGCCGTCTTGGTGGCTGTCTTGAAAATCCTGTTATCACCACTCATGGGGTTTTCACAAAAAGACTTCTTATGTCTAATTGGTCCAAAATGGAAATATCAGATATCCAGTGTGGCCACTATGGTGACCATCTTGAAAATCTTTTTATTGCTACTACTCCTGAATGGATGTTCATATTAACATAGGGTTTTCACTAAAAGACTTAATATGTTGTCTACTTGGTACTAAATGAAAATGGTACCGATCAGACATCTAACATAGCCATGAAATCTTTTTATCGTTATTTCTCCAAAATGGATGGACGTAGTTACATGGAGCTTTCACCAAAAGATTTCTTATCATGTCTAGTTGGTACTAAAATAAAAATGTTGATCTGAGATACAATATGGTTGACATTGTGGTCATATTGAAAATCTTGTTATAGCTAGTCAGACCTCCAACAGGATGGCCATGGTGGCCACCTTGAAAATCTTATCACTAGTCCTCTTTAAGAGATGGTCATATTTACATGTGGCTTTAACTGAAACACTTCTCACTATATTCCTAATTAAAAATGATGCCAATGTGACCTCCCAAAATTTGACAAATCATGGAAATGTTACTTCTCTACAATGGATGACCATACCAACATTATTTTTAAAAAACTACTTCTTTCTTGCAATATATAGTTCCTGTATTAAAATGATACTGATACCTCTAAAATAGCTGCATTGATGGCCATCCAGAAAATCTAATGGGTTTTCACTAAAACATGATAGCAATATGTAGCAATTCAAATGAAAATGCTGCTCATCTGAGCTCCATAATGGCACCATAGCCATCTTGAAAATCTTATTATCCCTACTCCTTGCATAAATAATGGAACTGACATAGGGTTTTCATTAAAACACTTCTTGCAATATTTAATTGGTTCTGAATGAAAATGGTGTGTATCTGACCACCAATGTATCTGCATTTTTTGTGAAGGAGTTTTGAAAACCAGACCAATTGACCTTGGAATCAAGTTAAAAGTCATTGCTTGCATTTTTGTACTTCATTGAACTTATTATGAACACAGTGACTTGTACATATGCAAGTGAATTTTGACCAGACTTTGCATTTAGTTGCATTCCAATAAACCAGTTGACATTGATTTTATGGTCAACTGTCTTGACCTAGGTTTTTAGTTGTACTGGCATGGTGGCAATTACAGATGGTCTGTATAACAGAATGAGTTTAAGTCCATTCTGCCCAAGAATTTTTCTCATCTCAAACAGGTTTTGGGATAAATTTATATTTATTTGTCCATGGACAATGACAGGTCAAAATAGTTTTGTGAATAACTAAAAAAAGGAATTGTATAGCTTACATAATTATCTCCATGCTTTTTACATCTCCCATGGTTTTATAGTAATCACTGTGTCCATGTGTCCATTCATCCATTGTTCTGTCCAATACTAGTTTGAGCAACTAGTCACACAGTTTTGATGGATTAAACTTGATAAATATTATGATCATATCCTGAAGATGCGCAACTTGGTAAATATTATGATCGGATCCTGAAGATGCGCATTTGGATAAATCACTTTGCTTCCCTTTTGCCCTGTAGCTTAATGCATTGTATGACACAATCTTGTTAGTGCAGCTCGTCCTGCAATTTTTTACCGATTGCCATGAAACTTGGTAAATATTATCGTCATCACTTAAAGATGCCCATATTGACAAATAACTTTGTTCCTGCAAGTTATATTAGTTATTGCCCTTTTTGTCTTGTAGATTAATGCAGTGTATGACATAATCTTGTTTGCACAGCTAATCCTGCAGTTTTTGATGGATTGTCATGAAACTTGGTATATATTATGGTCATCACCTGAAGATGCGCATATCGACAAATCATTTTGCTCCCACAATTTTTGTTAGAGTTATTGCTCTTTTGTCTTTTAGCTTAATGCGGTGTATGACAGTCTCATTAGCGCAACTAGTTCTGCAGTTTGTCTTGCACTATTTTTGGATAGCTGTGAAACTTGAAACATATTATGGTTATCATCTAAAGATAAACATATTGGCAAATCTTTGTGCTCTCTTAAGTTTTGTAAAAGTTGTTATTGCCCTTCTTGATTTAAGCTTGATGCAGTGTGTGACAGAATTTTCTGGATGCCACTGCTCCTAGAGGTTTTAGTAGATTGTTTTGAGAGTTGGTACATATTATTATCTTCAGAAGATATGCATCTTCACAAATCATTGTACTCGCATTATTTTCAGAAGAGTTATATGCTTTTTTTTAAACTATAGATTAATCTCTCTCAAGGAGTAGAGGTGAGATGCGAGAGAGACCGGAGTATATTTATGTAAACGAATTGTTCACCATTCCAATAGTTTAAAAAACATCATGGATATTGTGATACCCTCTGTCTGTCTGCCTGTTTGCCTGTCTGTCTCTGTCCATTTGTCTCTTTGTTTGTCAATTACCACATCTTCTAAACCGCTGGGTGGAATTTCTCCTTTCAGTACATTCCCTGATCACGTTAAACATTAGGAAAATAAACTGCTACCTCCCAACTCCAGCCCTCCCAAAAAGACGAAAAATCATCTTTCATGTCCATAAACCATGTAGACCAAGGGAAGAAACTCTTACCCATTAACACCCCTTGACCACCTGTAGGTGGCACCAGTTTTACACTTTCGCTTAGTACTCTCAACATAATCTTCGAGTAACAGTCATTGCAGTCCCATCAGCAGTATGAGGACAGGGATAAAGTTGATACCACCCCCACCTCACCCCCCCACCCCACCACTACAACCCCACCACCACCCCACCACCCATCTCCATTCTACCCATAATTCCTATTAAGGACAGGGAATGGGCATATACTCATCTACCTATGGAAGAGGATCGGACGAGCATCCCGGCATCCCCACCTTTCCCATGTTCCCTTTCAATCCCAACAGGATGTGGGAACATACATTCCAGGGAAGCAAATCTTCCGTCCCATTAATGGTGTCACATATGCCCATGCTTTGATCTCAGAGCAGTTTAGATGTGGCAGGTCACGGACCTACATCTTCTGCTTATGTGGAGCCAAACAAGAACGAGGTCATCGCTTACCAGACAATCTAGGATGGATGAGAAGCATTCCCATCTCCCAGAAAAGTCTGCAAGTAAGGGCTGTCCTGCCACTCCATATGAGCAATTGCAGGATGTTGGTATGCCTGTATTATTGACAAAAAGCATTTCCTGTCCTAAAAAGCCTGTTAGTAGGGGTGGTTCCACTACTCCCTGTGAGACATGCTTTGTCAGTATCCATGTCACTAGCAGCAGAGCTTCTTCACCTCAGCGGGGATGTTGCTCTGGATACATTGAAGGTCTTACTGGATCACAGTAAGAACCTTCTTAGGGCTGCTCCTTTCGAGGCAGAGACTCTCATTGGAGGTCTCATTCCCTGTGTGTTATCTTGTGGCCAGAGGGACCAACAGCGCCAGTCTCTTGCAGCCACTCCTGGCCCATTGAAAATGCAAGAAAGTGTCCCCATCCAGACTGCCCATCAGGGCCTTTTCTCAGAGTTCTGTCAATGGATGCAACCACAACAACCCAGACAGCAACACCAATTCAAGCCTCCGAATTAACTGCCTTTAGCTAGATAAGGCGGCCAGAAGGGTTCAGAAAGGAAGTCTGTGCACTTCTTCCCCTTTTCTGAGGGAACAGAGCAGAGGCCCTAGGGATTCAACCCTCTCCAGCCTTGCATCCTTCTTCCCGAGATCCCCATGGGCACTTGGCTAGCCCTCTTTTCAGAGGTTTGGTTAGGCATAACAGAAGATATGTGGGTCACTTCCATACATACTAGGACTCCCATTCATTTTCACCAGGCAAAACTAGTTCAATTAGGGAAGAGGTGCGCACCTTTCTGTGGAAAGGCACAGTAGGTAGGGTGGCAAATGACCAATCTTTGACTTATCATCAATATTTCCTCCCTAAATGTGTTTCTTCAGGAGGAGCCATTCAAGACCGAGACTACCACCTCAGTTAGCAATGCCATAAGGCCCAGCGACTGGGCAATCTCCGTTGACCTGCACATCCCAATTTTTCTTCCTCACAGGAAATGCCTCCGGTTTTGCCTGGACCAGGAGGTTTTCTAGTTTCAAGCTCTGCTGTTTGGCCTATCCTCCGCTACCTGAGCTTTTACAAGAGTGTTTGCAGTAGTTGCAGCCCACCTGAGGGTTTTGTGGATCCTCTTCCTCAAGTATTCTGATGACTGGTTGATGCACAATGGCCTCAAAGAGTCCTTCTTGCAAGATCTGTCCACATTGACCCAGCTAGGACTCGTTCCCAAGTTAGCGAGATCAGAGCTAATCACTTCTCATGATTTTGTGTATGTGGGGATGAATTTCCTCACCTACCTTGGGCAAGTAAGGAGTCATTGTGTGATGGTCTCCTCTGACAACATTTCAGTACAAGCATACCTTGGGCAACAAGGAGGTGCACATGCTCCTTTTCTTTGCATGGAGGTTTGGAACCTACTTCACTGGGCAATCTCGGAGGAGATTACCCTCTGTGTTCGACATATTCCAGGCAAGAAAAATATTCTGGCGGAGAGTCTGGCCAGGAGAGGCAAAGTAGTCCTGACAGGATGGTTTTTGCACCAGTCTGTCATGGAGTCCCTGTTCAGACTGTGTCTGAGACCCTTGGTGGACTTGGTCATGATGAAACTGAACAACAAGTTCTCCTTTTACATCTCCCCAGTCCCAGATCAGAGGGACTGGGCAGTGGATGCCTTCAGTCTAAGGTGAGATCGTGTTTGCTTACTCCTCCCCACCTTTCAGAATGATTCTGCAGGACCTCCACTGCTCACCGCTGTTTCCCCAATGATCATGGTTCATTTTATCTACTCAACCTGCTGGTAGGCCAGCCTAGGACATTACCTCTGAGAATGGACCTGCTGTCGCAGTACAGGGTGTCTTATCTCCACAACAGCCCACATATTCTCCACCTTAATGCTTTGCCCATCTCAAATATTCTATCTGCTAGGACAAGTTTTTGAGCAAGGTTGTGAACTGCATCATCCAGGCCAGGAGATGGTCAACGTCCAAGGTCTATGATCCAAAGTGGAGAATCTTGTGCGATTGGTGCAGCGGGAAAGGTGTTAATCCTAGCTGTCGCTCTCTGGGCGCAGTGGCAGACTTTCTTCTCTTCCTGTTTTAAGGTAGAGAATGTTCAGTTTCTACTATTAAGAGCTATATGCCAGCCCTGTCCAACATGCTTAAGTCATCTAAGGGTCCAACCATTGGTTCAGACCCTCATCTTTCCAGTCTTATCAAGTATGTTGAGTTACAGAAACTAGTTTTTTGCCTTGTCTGTAGAGAAAGGTTGTTTACAGTTCAACAGCAATTATGAGTCTGTTTCTTTCCTTGTCAACCGTTTTTTGTGTGTGCAAAACAGCTTCCTTTGGTAGCACCACTTCTTATAGAGATCCCCTGTCTCAGTTGTCTCTGTGCTGGGGATAATCAAAATAGACTTTTCTGCCCAGTTAGGTCATTATCATTCAGTTTAGCTGTGTCAAAAGGGAGAAGAAAGGGTAGAAAGCATCTCTTCCTACTTATTAAGGGTTCCGCTGATATCTTAGCATCCACTATTTCCAGGTGGATTGTCCTCACTATTAAGAGAGTTTATCAGTCCCTTACTGAGAGGGACCTTTCATTCATGAGAATTAAAGCCCATGAAGTCGGGGCTATTGCTACTTCATGGGCCTATTTCAATCATTCATCATTGGAGGATGTTACGAGAACCATGTTTGGACTGTCTCACACCAGTTTCTTCGCCTTCAGACTTTGGTGCACGAGAGTGAAAGCATATTTTCCTTGGGCCCAATAGTTACTGTTCAAAAAGTGGCCCAATCTGCTGCCAACTTACAGCAGTGGACACCTACTGGAAGGTACATATAACATTTTATACCATTTTGTTGAGGCCATAAACCTCTCATCGAACTGGCGAACTAAGCAAGGCAATAGTAACAGGTAATCTATTACTGCTGTTAAAATGTAGTTTTTCAGCTCTGCTGGTCATAGACCAGAAGAGCTTTTGGGATGGTCTGTTGTCCGTTGTCCATCTATCAATTAACACAAGTTTGTTATCGCTACTTCTCCTAAACTACTTGGAGGATTGCCAAGAAACTTTACACACACATTCATCTTGAAAATCTTGTTATTGATACTCCTCATATCAACATGGGGTTTTCACTAAAAGACTTCTTTTGATGTCTAGTTGGTCCTCAGTGAAAATGGTGTCAATCTGATGTCCAATATGGCTGCCACAATGGCCATGTTGAAAATCTTATCGCTACTCTTCCTGAACATAAAGTCATATTGACATGGGGTTTTCACCAGAAGACTTCTTATGATGTCTACTTGGTCCTAAATGAAAATGGTGCCAATCTGAAGTTCAGTATGGTCACCAAAGTGGCCATCTTGGAAACCTTGTTATTGCTTCTCCTCTTGAACAGAAAGTCATATTGCCATGGGGTTTTCACCAGAATTCTTAAAATGTCTAGTTAGTCCAAATGAAAATGGTGCTGATCTGATGGCCAATATGGCCACAACAGTGTCCATCTTGAAAATCTTGTTATCGCTACTCCTCCTGAATGAAAAGGAATATTGCCATGGGGTTTTCACCAGAAGACTTCTTATGATGTCTAGTTGGTATTAAATGAACATGGTGCTTATCCAATGTCCAATATGGCAACCACAGGGGCCATCTTGAAAATATTGTTGTTGCTAATCCTCCTGAATTAAAAGTAATTTTGCCATAGGTTTTTCACCAGAAGACTTCTTATCATGTCTAGTTGGTCCAAAATGAAAATGGTTGTGATCTGATGTCCAATATAGCCACCACAGAGGCCATCTTGAAAATATTGTTATGACAACTAATCCTGAAGTGATGATTGTACCAACATTGGGTTTTTACTAAACAACTTTTTATGATTTCTAGTTGGTCATAATCGTGCCATGCAAACATTCAGTATGCCTGCCACAGTGGCCATTGTGAAAATCTTTTTATTACTATTTGTCCTGAATGACTGGTGATATCAGCATAGGGTTTTCACTGAAAGACTTCTTATGATGTCTAGTTGGTCATAACTGAAAATGGAGCCAATCTGACTTCTAATATGACTGCCACAATGGTCATCTTGAAAATCTTGTTAATACTACTCCTCCAAGATGGCTTGTAATATCAACATTGTGTTTTCACCAAAAGACTTCTTATGATGTTGGTACTAAATAGAAATGGTGCCAATCTGTTATCAAATATGGCCACCATGGCATCCATCTTGAAAATCTTATCATTGCTAAAAGAAAACAAAGTCATATCAACATGTTGTTTCCAACCAGATGACTTCTTATGATGCCTTGTTGGCTCTAAATGAAAATGGTGCCAAGCTGACACCCACTATATCCACCACAGCAGCTAATTTGAAAATCTTGTTATTGCTGAAATATCAAAGATCATTTCAACACGTGGTAGTTAAAAGAAAGAAATGGTCTTATCTTGAATTCCTGGAAATTATTTTGAGCCAGTAGAGTGTCTTATATTTGGGGGGGGGGGTAAAACTAATTTTAATAATGTAATATCTGTCACTATTGCAAGATTTCCTCCTCCCACCCCGCTTTGATGGCCCAAGCTTAGTCTGAGGCCGAGCCAGAGAGGAAGAGTGTCCCGCATGAGCCGATGTCATGGTTAGACTGGTTCTGGGTTCTCTCTCTTCTAGAATTCTAGAATGTTCTGTTTAATGGGTAGTTGGAATTATAAATTCAGACATGGGAACTTGGCATTCTAGAAGTTTAGCAGGTCAATAGTGGCTGGTATCTATTACATTATTAAAATATTAGTTTTACCTTCCCACAAAAAAATACCTTTCTACTCAATAACTTTTTGAACGACTCCATGGATTGAAACCAAAATTTGATTTGAGGGATTACATCAAGAAGACCGATGTCAAGTTCAGTTTTCATCATTTTCCGACAAGATTTAATGCATTTTATTGGTAGGTGCATTCCTTGTGATATGGAAACATTTCTAGTTTCTAATATATTTTATGAAGTGACTTCTTCTCTAACTGCATTTTGTAAATGTATTTCTGAATTCTTTCCTGTGTCTGACTTGTCTGTATGCAAATTTGAGATTTGATAGTTAACTTTGTTTAAGGGAGTTCCGATTTCACTTTATTCAGAATGACATTAGTACTCTTCCAGTAAAACATTACTCGGGACCAAGGAAGGTACTTTTAAGGTGGAAAAGTCACCCATAGATGCAGTTAGAACTTTATATAATTTTCATATGAACTGTTTGAGTAATCTGAGAACCCAGGTATATATTTTTTATAAAACTGCCTTCCTTGGGTATCATGTATGTTTTACACAGCCCATTGCCATTTTTATCATTCATAGTACCATATTTTTTGTGATAAGTCAGTGTGGAGTGCAAGTTAGAGGGGTATATTTTGTATTTTTTCACTCCTTAATTCGTATATTAGTCATATAGGAGTATAAAGCAAAGTTCTTTTAATAATGATTGTCTATATGATACCACCCACCTAACCTTATTTTATGTCTGATCCAGCAAAGAAAAAAGTCTTTGCTGTACTTTGATGTACATTGGTGATGTTAATAAAGCTCAAGTTAATAATACTGGGTTTTTTTAAAAACTATGGACATAAATATAGTTATCTGAATAAAGTTTATCATTTTTTACAACGTAAGTCATAGTGGAATCTTTCTTATGTGTTACATGATGTTTTAGTTGAAGTGGAGTGCAAGTCAAGGAGCAGTTTTTAAAGGAAAAAAAAGTGCTATTTTCAATTTCTTCTCAAAACTTGACAGACTGTTTTCAACAAAACTTGGCACAGAGCAACCTGACATAAAGACCTTTCAAGTTTACACAAATGATACTAATCTGCTGTCAATTATGGCAACCATTGCTAAAAATAGAAAAACTTTTAAATGTCTTCTTCTCAGAAACTGCAGTACAGACTTTGATCAAATTTGATAAAAAGCATCCTGACATAGCGACCTTTCAACTTGATACAAATGATGCCAAACTGTCATTAAATGTGGCCACCATTACTAAATATATAAGAATCTTTCAGCAACTTCTCCAGAACCACTGAATACAGTTTGACCAAACTTGGCATGAAGACCTATCAGATTTGTTCAAATTATCCAGATCTGCCATTAAAAATAGCCACCAATACTGGAAACTGAAAAACCTTTAAATGACTTCTCCAAAATCTCTTTTTAGAATATGACCAAACTTGACAGAAAGTATCCTGGCATGAAGACCTTTCAGTTTTGTACAAAAGATGCTCATCTGCCATTAAAAAAATAACAATAATAGAAAAATAAATTTAAACAACTTTGTCTCAGAAACTGCACAGCAGAATCTGAACAAACTGAAAGAAGCATTATGGTAGTAAGGGCTTTAAAATTTATATAATTGATGTTGATTCGCTATCAAATATGGTTGCTGTACTAGAATGGAAAATCCATTAAACAACATCTTCTTAAAAACCACTTAGCAGAATTTGACCAAATTTTAAAGCATTCTGGCATGAAGTGATTTTAATTTTTTATACCAGTCTGCCATCATATATAACTGCTGTTACTAAAGATAGAAAACTCTTTTATAGCTCTTTCTAACTAACAGCATAACAGAATTGATTTGATTGAAGGTGTCCTTGCTTGAATGCCTTTCAGATTTATACAAACAATGCTGTTCCACCATCAGATATGGCTGCTGTTACTTAAAGTAGAAAATATTACACAACTTAATTTAAAATAATGCACTGAACAGAATTTGACCAACTTTGACTCAATACATCTTGGCATAGGGGCCTTTGAATATTGGACAAATTATGCTGATGTGCGATTAAATATGGCTGAAGATACAAAAGCTAGAGAAACCTTTATGAATTTGCTTTCATAGCATATGCAATCAAAAGCATTAGAGAAATTTCAACAAAAAGCATCCTACTAACCGAGATTTATTGGTCAACTGCTTTTGCATTTGACTGTTAGGCCGATGTCAGTCAGGTGAGTGATCTCATGCACACTTGGGCCTCTTGTTCAAGTTCAAAACCTTTATAACTGCTTTCTTGAAAAGTAATTAACTTCTTTCTTTAAATATTGATATGCAGATGGAAGAAGAATGTAAACGGAGGATGGACCATGTTTTGAAGGTCATTAACACAGAGACTTCGGCTGCACAAGGTCAAGCAATGGCTGCAGCCCAAAATTTGCAAATGGAAGCCTTAGAAAAAGGGCCAAAAGACCCCTTTAACTTAGAGAGGGATCAAAAGCTTAAGCAACTTAACTCAAGGTAATATTTGATATCACTATGCTTCCAACATATCTATTGTGTGGGCATAGTGTTACCCATGTCTTGTCATCATGTCCTGTTCCATCCCATTCCATTCCATCTATGGCCAATTCCATTTCCAGTCAATAACTTTAGAAGGACTGCTTGAATTGTAATCAGATTTTGTACAAAGCTTAACATTTAAAAGACATAGGTCAGGTTTGATTATCATTATTTTTGGACAGCATTTAACTCTGAACTTTATGCATCAATTGCATCTTGTTGGTGGGGACATGTGTCATATTGACACTTTTTTGCATTATCTTCATCATTATCATCATCATCATTATCATTTTGTCATCATCATTATCATTGTATTTGACATTCATCATAAGCACCATCACCACCATCAGCGGCAGCAGCAGAATGTCACTGTCTTTATTGTAATTTTCACCATAACTAACCCCCTGGCTGGCTTGGGGATGTAGAATAGACCAGATGTGCCTACCAGCATATCATAAGAGGTGACTACTGGAGGATGTATTTTGAATGAATATTTAGTCTGGCTTTGTTCCTTTTTGCTTGCTTTTAGAGAAAGTTATTTATTGAAAAAACTGATTTTCATTCATTTTCATAAGTTTGATTTTCATTTGCAACAGCTCATTTCAATACCTAGTATTTTAGATGACAACAAAAAGTATTTTGTGTATTTAGTTCATTCGATCATCTTAGTTCTTTAGTGCTTACATCCCAATCACTGTACTATGTTTACATGTAAATTATGTACATTGTTATTCGTGTTCAGGGCAGTGTATAAACCAGCACTCCATCACTATAAGATACCTTATTATAACACCGTTCTCAGACCTGCCAACCCTTACAATTTGACCATTAAATTAAAGATTTATGATTAATAGCAAAAACTACATAAAATATGATCATTGTGGTCAAATCCAGATATTGGCTTGTCCAGGTTTGGTCCAGATCGGGGTTTACATATTAGATTCAGTGGAGTTGGTCAGGGAACCAAACTAACTTTACATGATCACCTCAGTTGCTTTAATCTGCCCATGTTTTTCATGCTAAATGATCACATGTTTAAACTTTTGCTTTTACGTTATAGCATTATCCAGAAATGTTATCCAGCAAATGAAAAGACTTGAATTGAATTAGGTAATCAGCCTCTTAAAAAGTTCAAACAGTAAGAACAGAAGTATAAAAAGGAATATTCAGATTCTTGGCTGTGCTTGGAAAAAAAAACAAGGATAGGCAACAGTTGTATTTATTGGACATCATATCATGTTGATTTGAGCATTACTTATGGTGGAGAAATGATTGCTACTGCCACATGAAATTTAAAAAAAAAAAGACTACATCAGGTTGAGAGATCTAGCAAGGAGCCATTGATTTCAGTTGGGTTTGGAACTGCAGTTTCTGGAACTGAGCTGGAGGTCATTAAGGTGTAAGTGTACTTTATGAACTTTTCAGTTGAACATAATGTTTCCTTCCCTGCATCATATCAAATGAATGTTTCCCAATAGCAGTACATGATATTTTGTTACACCTTACTGAAAAATATTAACTGCCATACTGAGAAGGTTATGTTAGAATTGGCAGGTCTATATTCTGGCTATAAGGTGGGTATGATCATGGATCTCATTCCATTATGTAATAATGAAATTATATGTATAATGTACCTCATTATAAGGCAATCTCACTATAAGGTGACACACTCCATGGCTTCCATGGAAAGCATTATAATGAGGGAATACTGTACGATGTATTTCAGTATAAGGCAGTTTAACTATAAGGTGGTATACTCCATGGCTTCAGTGGATAGCATTATAAAAAGGAAGGGCTGTAGTTGCTAAAAGATATATCAAATTTTCTTTTGTTCATTTAAAATTTGTATGTAAGAAATTCCTCCTTCATATGAATATTTTCATGACAAAACTTGAGGAAATCACAGGTATAATTTGCCAAATTCTTAGCTGACAGTACATTTATATCTTGCAGTCTCCAGTTCTTAAGCAATGAAAGCCTAGTCATGAAGGATCTTGTTCATAAAAATACAGTGATGCTTCAAGAGTAAGTATATGTGTTGGTGTGGATGAATGGATAGGTGACAGATGTATAAATTATACAGTAAAACATGATTTTAGTGATCTCTGCTATGAGTGATCACCTGTCATTTATGACTGAAATCATCATGCATGGATCAATTTTATTATATTAATACACTGTCATGAGTGACCACCTGCTGAACACAACCAGTGGACATGTTTTTGGTGCAAAATATGTGTTTCAACAATGCAATGAATGACTGCATCACAAAACCAGATATAAATACTACTGATCTTTATGTAACCATAATCGCTAAGGAAAATCTGTAGGTAGAGGACTGTTCTGGACCCAGATGAAGTTGAGTCTAGCTAATGGTTTCCATAAACTTACAGGCAGCGTCATATGCTACTGAGCATACACAACATGTCACTAACTGCCATTGTAGTGCCAAAGTCACGTAAATCCCCATTATGATTAACCATTCATTGTTTAAAGGAAGTGGTCTTGGACTTTGGTAGTTAAGAGATTTGTATAGTTTCTTTATCTGTTGTAAAAACCCAGCACAACACCAATATTCAATAATGCCATAATGAGAGTATGAAAGATTTTTTCACTCTGCTTTCACTATAGCACATAAAGTATATTGTTTGTGTATGGATATAATACAATATGCCTGGGGTACATGAGGTCTTTGTCTCTTAATAAGCTACTAGCATTTTCCAGATGAGTTAATTGACTCTAGTCATTGAAAAGGTGCCTTCTGTTTGTTACTTTATTGATATTACAATTATTAAAAACCAAGCACAAAGCTGAAAGTGCCACTGTTAGAAATCTTGTCATCCATTCACCATGGTGTATCAGTTACAGCCTTTTTTTATGGAGTTAATTCATTTATGTTGGGGGTGCTGTGGTAGCTTAGTTGGTAGAGCATCAGACTCGTAACCTAAGGGTTGTGGGTTTGATACCTGCCCAGGTCAGCTGCCTTGGTGTGTCTGTGGGAAAGGCACTTTGCTCCCATTTTCTCAGCATGATATAGCCAGTAGTGTGCTAAAAGTGCCGTTAAGATCAATAGACCAAACCAATTATGTCATGGATGAATTAAGCCTTTGGATTTTGTCTCTAAATATTTTTTTTTGTTATCTTATTGGATGTGCTAATTCTGTCTTCAATTTAATTGATATATTTTCCATATTTACTCACAGCATGATCAGAACCCTTACAGTTGTTATTACAACTGTCATGGATATGTTAACATCTTCACAAGATAAATGTGAATGTTTTATGATAGGTGTATATCTATATTGCTACATAAAATTATTCTGAGATGAATGCATGTAATATTTTAACAGTAACTTTGAATAAAGATTAAAATATATGTACAGTCATTGTGGTTATGTTTCCTTCTTAAACCCAGTTGAATTTTCTACTGTGAAAACTAGCTGTCCTGCACAGACTTGTTATGAAAAACCACCTGTCTTGATAGATCACTTTTTGTTGGCAGAAGGGGTGGTCTCTCAAGACATGTTTTAGTGTATTACGTAAAGTGGATTTATGTAGTCATGTATGATAACCATCTGACCCCAAGATTACACAAAAATTCTCACTCTGAATCAACTCGAAATGCAGATGTCCAATTGGTCAGTGATTTGATGTTAGCCAATCAGATCTCAGCATTTTAAATTTACTCAGAATTTGGGTGCAAGTTTTTTGGGAATCTTGGGATCTAGTCATGGAAAGCTATGTTTTCTCAAATCTTTGCTTAGTCATTGTTTTTAATGAGTATAGTACTTGATCCCAGTCTGTTTTGCATAGAATGAGACTTCTTTATGTATTATACAAAGTTTCAGCAAACCGAAATATAAATGTTCATTAATATTCTTGATCTATTAACTGAATTAAGGTTTCTCAGTTTTTAAAAAGCACACGTTTTTGCATTGACAGGTATTTTGTTCTGACTTCATCTAGACCAAAATACAGAACAAAAAAGGCTGTTTAACATTGCTGTATGTTCAACATGTAGGCATCACCTGAAGGATGAGAGAGTATTTCAAACGTAGAAATATTGAAATTGTGACCATTTTGCTGAAAATGTCACAGATATTTAAACAAATCTTGAAATATTGAAATTGTGACCATTTTGCTGAAAATGTCACAGATATTTAAACAAATCTTGAAATGTTGACTGGTATGCATTTTCTATATTTTCCAGGTTAGGAGACGGTCTCAAGGGGGACGTACCAAGCACCAGTCAACAGAAAGATTACCAGCAAGACAAAACATAAACATATAATTTGACTCAGCCTGTCTGTCAATATAGTACTACACTCATTAGGTTTTGAAAATTGAAGATTTAGCACCAAAAAAATCATGTAGAACAATGCATGGAGTATAGTTAAAATTTTGAAATGAAAAAAAATAAAAAAACAGTTTTCCATGAATGACTGCTCTACTGAAATTATCATTCATTTGGATGAAGGAATTGAAAGACCTTGCAAGTATCAACTACTTTCGGAGTGATATTGCTCATCTTAATGTATATTGTGAACAGAGGTTTTGTGTAGCTTGCTTTATTTTTGGCGTTTAATGGATCATCACTTTTACTATGCAGAGGTGCTGTGCGCCAGTTTATACTTGTGAGACATTTTCCATGAGTAAGTTCTTTTCTTCATTGGAATAAGTGCAAAAGAAGGAAGAAAAAAAAAAAGAATAATAAAAGATCAACAGTTGGCATGCAAAGTGAGCCAAGACTTATGCTGTTCACTTGATGTCAAGCTATACATAAGAAAGTATACATACAGAATGACTGATCTGTGCACACCACACTGACATTTTTTTTACTTGTTTGGGGTATATTCCAGTGTGTATTTCTTGTTATTCCACAGGAGAAAGTGAGAAGATGGGTTGAATTTTCTAGAAATGAAGCAAAACTGGACTGGTCAGGACTTTTAAAGTAAATTTGATACCCAAGTCCCCCTTGTTGGAACAATTGTAATTGATATAAAACTCTTTTTAACAGATGATGCTGCTAACTTTTGTTATTCTCCATTGCATACTTTATGAATACATTTGGATCAAGTAAATTTGGTTTTTGAAAAAGCAAACAAAAACATATGAGCTATACGTGTACACCAACTGAAGAAATAAAGTCGATGCAAGAGCAGTGATTTAGAATAAATAACGATGATGAACTAAGACTAATTCAAGAAAGTCTTTGCATGTTATTGGTGTATCTTGTAGTTATTTGGACTTTTTATTTGCTGTGTGTATTTAGAGTGGATGCAACAGATATTTTCTACATGATCATTCTGTGTATTACAAAGAACATGCAGCTGCCACAACTCATAACCTGTCACTTCCATGTTAGGGTTTGAAATATCCACTTTGTATGCTCTTCCTGATAAGTGTTGAGCTTTTAGGGACAAATGGCTTTTTCCTACAGAATCAGCAGAAAGTTATTGTCACTTTTTTGTCTGCAGGACATGTAGCAGTTTGAAAATGTTTCAAGACCTGCCAGTGAAAAGTTGGATATATCAGAATAGGAGTACTTATTTGTTAGTCAAATTATTAATATTAAGTACATTGGAAAAAACACTGTAATAATAATAAAACCATACTTTTCAGGGATTTCAAGAAAAATAACTAATTTGCAACTGTCAATGATAAAGTATATGTAGAAATATCTAGATGTTCCTTTTCACCATGAAAATGTTTGCTTCATGATCATTCTGCCATTCATTTATTTCTAGTAATATCAAGACATACCATATCATTAATAACTGCTAAGTCATAATACTTTCTTTATCTTCCGTTTGTCTTTACTATAAAAACAAACAATTTGCTATTGGCAATATGTCATTTATATCTGTAATACTATGATATCATGGTGAAAGTGAACAACTTGTCGCTTTAGTAATGTTTGTTTTTGTAACTTTTCTTTTTTTTTTTTCTTTTTTTTTTTTCTTTTTTTTTTTTGGTTTTCTAGACAAATTTATAATTGATTTCTAGAACTTCTTTGAAAGAAACAATAATTCTTGAAATGATGTGCAGAAGGTTAAGCCATGTTTATAAGCAAGATAGATGTGACTGACCTAAACAGTTTTCCTCTTTAATTTATTTATTAAAACATATGTGATATCATCAGTATAAGTGACTTTAACTTCAGCATTTTGTATCAAAATATAACTACATAAATTTATTATATATTTCATAACAATATATTGAAATGTATTAGTATGAGAAAAACTGATAAACCACTGTGGCAGTCAGAGTGGTATTTCCACTTTGGTAATATCACCTCTGAAACTACTTTCTTTTCCCATTTAGGAAATATGTCTGTCCTTGTGACCGTTATTCAAACATATTTCTATATTTAGGCCTAATTTCTTTTTTCTTCTTCTCTCTCTCCTTCCCTTAATCTTTCTCTTTAGATTGCAAGCATGCCAAAGTCACATAATTCACATTTGAATGCAGAAATAAAAAAAATAAAGAACAATAAATCATAAATGGTAAACTCACAATCATACAAATTTTGTGTTTAAAGATGTTGTGCTCTGAAGTCTGTCTGATAAGACTGCTCTTTGATGATTCTTCTTTACCCCCCACCCCAGCAACCTTCAGTGTATCAATCCATGCAAGAAATGTGTTAACATAAATAAACATCTGTTCATTTTTGTATGAAAATGGTCACTAATCTGACAAAATACACAATTTGGAGCATTATTTGTAGAAGATAAATTTGTAAAAGGTCACTGTCCTAAATTATTCTAACATTTTGTAACTTATTTTTGTCTATGTAGTAATGCAGCCAGTAACCACATTGGCTCATAATGGAAAAATTCATGCAGGTCAACAGTTTTTGCCTTCACAAATATATAATATACTCTACAGTTCTTTTTAAGTATATATAAAGAAATATTTCACTTGTGAAGTGGAAATAGTTTGTATTGTAAATTGTTGCTTCACCACTTGTGACAATAGTGTTTCCACTCCACTCTTGAAATATTTCTTATATCTATTCAAAAAACGTAGTAACTAAAAGATATAATTCCTAGGTACAAAGCACATTTGAGACCTAGTACTTGTTTTCTGATGTTATTCTGTGGCTGAAAATGGTGATTAATATTACCATTTCTTTCAAAGCTTAACCTTCCCATAGTGTTTGCTGTAGAGAAATAAAACTTAATGTGTACCTATGTTCAGAGGAGTACATGCCAGTCGTTGGTGTCAAAACAGGTCATCATTGTTACCTATATTTTACAGTACATAATAGTGTCAATGTTTGTATATTTATCCATATTTTGCACATTCTTGCTTATACTACAGTTGGGGAACCTGATGTGTGCATCATGGAGATCACTACACTGACACACAAAATATGATGCATTTCATGCTATTGTATATAAGTTTTACAGTTATCTGATTGGGTATCTGTTGTTGAAATGTCTGCTGTATCAAAGCAGTGTTAGATAGTGATTTAATTTCCAGTGGAACAATTTTTAATGTTGTGGTTAATTATTATTTTCTCAGTCATAGTGTCAAGTTTTGACAAATTACTGTCTCTTTGTTTTGACTCTTTGAATTACTTTAACCTTTAATAGGTTCACTGATAATATTTTTAAGATGTCCAGTTTATATTTGTCTAACCTGCTTAAGCATGGGAAGACATAGGTATCACTTTTTATTTACCTTTAGTTGGCACCATATAGCCAGTATTGTGCTGAGGTGCCATAAAATGCTACTACATGCATATATATGCAATGATGGCATAGTTATCAGTGATAAGATTTTGTGTTACAGGTTTTTGTAAGTCAGAAACCAGATTGGGGGTATTCACCGTTATATGGATGCAGGTGCGACACCAGATTCCATGGACCACATGTATTTCTTTACTGTCCCTGACATATGCGAATCCCATGGTTGGGGCTCCTTAGAATCACTGTTTACAGAACAAAACATAATACATAAGAATTTAACTTTATATTTTACAAAATTCATGAAGGCATTAAACTTAAAAATCAATGACAGGCTGCATGAACAGCTTTGATTTTCAAGCTTCATAACTTCATGAATCCTGTAAAATATGAAGTTCTATTCTTATAATTACAAATAGTTAAAAAAAAAAATAATGAATGTGAAGATATAAATAACAGAACTATATTTTAATCATTGATTACAAATGTTGACAAAACACAAAAGAAGGGTACATGAACACATAAGTAGTTCCTTCCTGGCATTATGAATTAATAACTTATAGTTTTCTGCATCACATGATGTGATTTTAACTAATCTAATCACTTGTTACAAAGGTTTGGTAAAATTGTGTAATTATAATGTAATTGTATCATTTCTATAATATGTAATTATACGACTATTATAATTGTCATTTGAAATTTGTGTAATTTTACAATACTATGTATACTCATATGAGGTTTTTATCACACAATGAGAGAGAAGGGTTAAGATAGTGAAACATGCAATAAGAATATTGATGTATACATTCTATTAAGTGTAAAGCCATATTTATAAACATGCTTCTTTCCATTTTGTTATCTATCATTCTATCTAGATAGCTTTTTTTAGAGCACAAACAAAAATGTCATGCTAATTTAGTAGAGGAGATGCAATAATTTCATTTTCATCATTATGTCTAAATTTTGAAAAATAATACAATACAAAGAATAAGCAGAGATTAGAGTATTACAAAGAAAGTACAACATATGTAAGACAATACAGCATCTTTGTTTCTAGTTACTGCAATTTTTATGTAACTGGGTGGATTGTAATTTTATATGGATTATTCTTTCTTCCTTTCTATCGTTTTTTGTTTCTGTTTATGATTGTTAGAGGGATTATGTGTGATGTAATTCATTTGCCAAGTTTTGTAGCCAACAAAAGCAAAGTTTGAAACCTGAAATATTTTTTTCTATAATAGGTTTTTGTGGTTGTTTCAATAATGGACAGCTGTCCATTTTCAGAGTGGATCATTTGCATATGTATGCACATGAATGTCACTGTTTTGAAAAATAAATGGTAAATATTTTGGATTCTTAGATTTGTATGACAACAGGACTTAAGATCTGCCCCTGCAATTTTTTTTAGTCATGTACAATGCAGGATCCCACAGTTTAGAATCAGACAAGTAAACTAAAACATAATAACTTGTTGAGAATAAGTAAATACCACTATTTCCATATTATATCAGAATTAAGATTATTGATAGAAGGATAAAAGATTTTAAGGCATGCATGAGAATCTAGCAGATATTCAGCAGAGATTTGAAACTGTTGTAAATTGTTTAAATCGCAGCAGAGATTTGAAACTGCAACATAAATTGTTAACTGTAGAAAATATTGAAAAATCTATACTCTAGAAAGAAAGTATTATGCTTAAACAGTCTTTTAAGTGATAGATGTACATACATTTGTGCATCTTTATGCATTTCCAGGTACCTTAATATTGTGAATGAATGTTGTAAAATAACATGGAGAAACTGTATTAGGAAGATGGTTTAACAGTATTTTCATCAGTTTAACTTCATATTTCATGTAAATTTCTTCTTGTACATGCTCTAGAAAGATAGTTTGTTTTCAAAATGGTGTACCATGCACTAATAGTTTTCATACTTGTATCATCACATCACTGCATAAAAGAACCATCATGAAGATATTGGATACTATATATATATAGACAGAAAGTTATTAATAACATCAGTATTCTAGTGGAATTACTATTGTAGGACAATATAAAACTGTATTTACTCAAAATACATCTGAAGCACTCAACATTTTCTTTGTAAAACTGATTACTTTTTCATGGCACATTTACAGTCCACCATGATTGTCCAGTTTCACTTATTTTTTTATTTTTGTGTCCCTAACATATTGGGGGGGGGGACATTTAGTGTTGTGCATGATCAACTGTACAAAGATTGTTTCCAATTGATGATTTATTGAAGGACTTGATGAATTGAAACAAAATTAAGTATTGTGATTAATAACGAAAGATCTAGAAGTTTGCCTTTGCATCAGGAATTTTGTTTCAGAAGGTTAACTTCTAAAAGCTGTCATGGATTTGAAGCAAATTTAGAATTGAACATAAAAAAAATAAGACTAAGTATAGTTTGATTTTCACTTTTTGGATCAAATTTTGACTGAGTTATGGCCCCTGATTGACTTAAAAGTTTTCCCTTACATCTTGAATCAAGGTTTTTTCATTTATACCATATTTATTTGGACACATTTCTAGTCTCCTGTAGCACTTTAAAATCAGGTTGGACATTCTTGGTGGTCTGCACTCAATGGGCATGAATCCTTTCGTGTACTACATGTAAATTGTTACTCTGTAGTAGACGGTGTTTTATAAGGAATCGGCAAGTATGGCCCTTGATACTGATTATGGGCACACATTTAAATTAGGCCATACAAGATTTTTGCTGGCTTACAAGTAATATACATGTATTTTGCTATTATAATTGACCATATACTCTGCTTCCTAGGAAGGTTGTATTTGAAGTGATGTATAGCATTATCATTTCACAATAATATTTTACCAGTCAGTTGACTCTCTCCATTGTGGTTCTTTAGACTTAACCATTATTAGGGACCTTTTCGCAAAGCATTTACAAATAGTCCCCCTTCTGAGAGGCCACCCTCTGATCAAAGTCCACATTGCTTGACACCAAAGTAGTCTCATTTTACCATTTTGTCCCTCTCAAGAGATGCTGCCCATTTTATAAGGCCAGCTTTTAAGTGCACAAGAGGTGGACTTTCAATAGGAGGACCACTGTATCAAATAGAGACAGAGAATTTATTGTGTATGTAAAATCATGCAGGAGAGTAGACACACTGAGTTACTAGTAAATGTGCATATGCAATTATTCTTGGCTGTTTTCAATAATTTGTCACAAAATGTGATTTCCATGGAATGTAAGCTTTGTATGGGGCATATACAACTGCATTCTTTAAGATCCAATACTAGTAGTTTATGTTCCTTTTCATTTAAGAAGGAGTATTAGGAAAGGTCAGAATGGTGAAATATATGCTTTTCCCAGATTTCATTATTATGAAATTAATGTAAGAACTAATTAAGCATGCCTTGTTTGGTGTTACACAAGATTTTAACTTGGTTACAGAGCCAGTAATAAAAGCAGAGAACTATCTGAGATAATAAGTCACAATCTTTTAAAAAGCTCTTTGACTTGATTCAGTGCTGTCTGATTAATAAGTATAGAGAAAGATGAGAAGTTATAGATGGAGTCCATCCATCTGATCTGATCTGTTCAGTTGGTGTGACACCTGATTAAGCTCTCAGGGTGGAGTCAGTCTGATACTTGATGAAGTCTTCTTGATGTAATCAGCCAATCTGATCTATCAGTTAGTCTGATGATGATTGTTTGAAAGAGTCAGTTAATCTGATCTAATCAGTCACTCTGATATCTGATGAGTTTTTCTTCAAGGAGCCAGTCTGACAAATCTAATCAGTCAACCCGACACCCAATGAAATTTTCTTAATGGAGTTGGTCAAAGGCATCTGATCAGTCTAACACCAAATGAAATCTTGATGGAGTCAGTCAAACAAATATCAATCAGACACTTGATGAAGTCTTCTGGACAAGATCAGTCAAACTGATCTGATCAGTTAACCTGACACCTATTAAAGTCTTCTGGAATAAGTCAGACTGATATGATCAGTCAACCTGACACCAAAGTCTTATGAAACAAGTCAGTCAGATGGATCTGATCAGCCAATCTGACACCAGATGAAGTCTTGTGGATGGAGTCAGTCAGACTGATCTGATCAGTCAACCTGATACCTATTAAAGTCTTCTGGATGGAGTCAGTCAAGCTGATGTGATCAATCAACTTGACACCTGTTAAAGCCTTCTGGATGGGTCAATCAGACTGATCTGATTAGTCAGTCTTACACCTGATAGAGTCTTCTACATGAAGTCAGTCAGACTAACCTGATGATTCAGACTGACACCAGATGAAGTCTTCTGCATGGACTTGTGGAGTCAGACTGATCTGCTCAGTCAACCCAGCACCTGATGAAGTCTTCTGCATGGAGTTGGTCAAACTGATCTGATCAATCAACCTAACACCTGTTAAAGTCTTCTGGATGGGTCAGTGAGACTGAATTTTCTTGATGGAGCAAGTTAAGCTAAATTAAACAGTCAGTTTTGATGCCTGATAAAGTCTTGTGGATGGCGATAAGTCAGACTGATCTTATCTGTTGGTTACAAACACCTGATGAAGTCTTCCAGATGGAGTCAGTCAATTCGATCTCATCAACTATTATAATGCTTGAAGAAAGCTTTTTGGTTGATTAAGTAAAACTATTATCATCAGTCAGTCCAGTACTTGTTGAAGACTTATTTGATCTGCCATTCTGATGCTTTGTGTAGACTGCATGAACGATTGAACCAGAGTTAAGCTGATTAAGTCAGATTGTAGGAGGCCTTATAAAGAATTCTTGATGGAGTAAAATAGTTCAAAATATCTAATCAGTTAGTCTGATATCATAGCTTAATTTTGTCAATAAAAAAAGAAAAGTATTGACAATACCCACTCCTCTTCTACCAGTTAACAGAAGTTGACTAACTTGTGCAGTTTGAAATCTGCCCCCTCACAGATTCTGCACTCAATTTCATATACTGTCAGCAGATTTTTGACCCACATAAGTTATTTACCTTGTATTAATTGGTGGAAAGGGAGTGGATGTTTTTCTTTTTTACTGACAAAAATGAGTGTCTGTGACTGATAGTCATTGAAGATCAGTGCTGGAGTCAAAAGCATGTTTCTTACTTAATCAAGCCTGTTCCTGCTAGTTTGATACCATGAATTTTTTACATCAAGTTTCAAATATTAGAATCTAATAAGCTCATGTCTACAAAATAAAGGTAAGCTATAGTACTATCCCTGGTGTCGGTATCCACACAGATAAAAGTATATACATATGTACACCTCACTGGATGTAAACCATTCTTTCTTCCTAGGTTCTAGGCAACAGTTTGGTTTTGGTTTCATAGCACCTACCTTAAGGGGAGGGGGAAAACTTTGTACATAAATGTACAGTAGTTGTACATTCTTGGTTAAGGCTTTTGCATAGAGTTCTGATTTTTTGCACACTGTATAAATACTGTTAGACCTGGAATCATGAAATTTGATTCAAGTTTATTTGTCGAGCTCTATTTATGGTAGAATCATCAAACTAGATGATTGTATGCATCTCTATTAATACCAAACACCCTTACAACAAAGGAAGGTCAAGGTGACCTACATTTAACATTTTTATAATCTTAGGTTTTTGCATTTAGCTCATAACGAGATAGGTTTTTAGCACCTGTATACATAGTGTTAATGCCAAGATTCATGAAACTAGGAGAGGGGAAGTATCTTGATATGTACTACACCCTCATCACAAAAGCAGGTCAATGTGACCATTATTTCATGCTTCACTGACTTGGGTTCAATCTCAAGTACTGCTCATGCCCGAATAATTAAACTAGTTGACTGTATGCATCTCTGTTAGTACCACACCCTTACAACAAAAGAAGATCATTGTGACCTACATTTAACATTTTACTGGCTTATGTTAAGTGTTAGCATATAGCTTATTTAATATTGTTTTTTTTTTATCTACAGTATAATACTGTTACACATGTCACTGGAATCGTGAAACTTTGCGAGAGGATGCATCTTGATGAGTACTGCATCCTCATGTTAAAAGTAGGTCACTGTGACCCTTATTTCACATTTCACTGACTTTGCTTCAGTTTATAGATATCTATATATATATACAGTGAAACCCCGCTATAGCACACTTCGTTATAGCATGAATTCGGATATAACATGATCGTGGCATGGCTCCCAAAATTTCATATATTTTTTCGTACATGAAAAAATAAATATTTTTTTCAAAGTACGAAAAATAATGTGTAATTAATTATCATTTTGAGGTAGAAATCATGTATGAATTTGGATATAACAGGATCATGGTGTGGCTCCCAAAATTTGACAGTAATTTCAAAAATTTCTTGAAGTACTGCAAAGTTTTTGTGTCAAAATAAACACTAGTTTGATTTTATAATTTGGACAGATGTATTGTATTCTTGAAGAAAAAAGTGTCTTATGATTGCATCTTTCTTTATATGAATAAAGATGTTAAACATTTCTATTTGTGAATATTCATTTCAAATTTGTCAGTAGTCAACACTGCATTTTGATCTTAGCTTATTTTGAAAGATATCAGCTCATTAAAAAGTTGATAAGTGTTAATCTTATTATTATTGAATCTTGAACAATAAAGTCAATAAGTCTTCTTTGTGTTTTTGTTAAATGCATTCTGTGTACAATTGTTGTTCAAAAGAAAGAAGATTCTCATCAGAATTTATAAATCAATTAATTTAAGTAATTGCTAATCATCAAAGTCAATCTCACTGCTAAAGGTTGTTCAGATTATGGGGCAATGATTTATAAAAACATTGAGAAAACAAACAAAAGCCACCAACACATGCATGTGGCTTTGCGGTGTTATCAGACAATCGTCACACAATCAACTGACCAGTGAATAATATCATGCATTCCGAATACAAATGACCACTTTGTTCCTTAACAATTATTCTTGCTGTAGTCATTCAAACAAATAGGTATCAGAGTGTTAATTAGTGGGTATTTACAACGGATAACGGGATACAGAAACGTAAAATTATTACTGTTAAAGAGAAGCTTGAAGCCCTGTGCAGGATTAAGTCCGGAGTTAAACAAATGCAATTAGCTTCGAGATTTAGGTGCTCACAATTCAAACAAACAATGTGGTGGAGTGGAAAAGCTTCTTACCCGAATTTATAAATCAATTAATTTACCTACCTTTTATCAATGCCTGCTCAATCAACCGTCATACACATCCACTGAAACAAGTTTATGGCCCGAATTATCGAGAGCAATTTTGGTCATTGCCACACACATGTACCCCCCCCCCCCCATCTTAACCCTTTTTATTTTCTAGCTTCAGATCATTCATGTATACTCAGAAAACTGTCCTTCCAGTGATTGGAACAGAACCATTTAAGTTGTAGGGATGGCGCGATTGGCTAATATAATAAAACGTTATACTCCCCACTTTCGCTCTTCAGTGAAGCAGAGTCATAGTTATAAACAAAAGTTTAAATGAATATTGGGTTTATTTTATTTATTTTTTCCTCTGTACGTTTTTATACAACTCACTGTGTACCCATACAATCGAATAGTTTACTCCCAAGCTGGGTTCAGGCAGTTACATTAATACACACAATTACAGAATTCTCATCGCAAGTACATTACGAGGTCAATACAGTACATTTGACCTCCTGTATGAATTTTCAGTTCAAGTAAAATGTACTTTTCAAGCCTAATACAGGTTTCTTTTTAGAAACTCCCAATGTCTGAATCGTTGCAGTTTATTGTCAGTCAGAAATCAGACCTTTTGGACATGTCCAGCAAATATGAATGTTGCGGGGGAAAAAAAACTTTGTCATAAGTTTGTGTGAATGTATTAGCAAGAAATTAAATATTAATATCAAAACTTTGAACTATGTTGAAACCTCTCTCTCAAAAAGAAAAAAAACAAACAAACAATTTCATCATCTTTTCGAATTCCCTTTCCACATTGATAGCCTTGCAGAGTCTTCAATCTGATAACCCGTTAATATCCCAGATATTACAGAAACATGATGTTCTCATACAATCTGGGAAAAGTATTATGAATTGTTGGCTGCCTAGTCACATTGGTATAAAGGGAAATGAAAGGGTAGATAAAGCAGCCAAAGCTGCCCTGCAGTAACCCTATTCCGAATGGAAGATTCCATATACTGACTTAAAATACTGTATAAATCAGCATGTTCGTGATAGTTGCCAAAATATGTGGAATGAAAATTGCACAAACAAATTTAAGAACATCAAACCCACTATTGGAGAGTGGCATCCCTCATATAGAACAAATCTAATAATATTATATACAAGGTATGATCCCTAAAAAATGTAAACTCTTATCAAATGTGAAGCTTCTGTGGCTGTAAGCTGGGTGAATCAGCGATGCGTGTTGAAGAAGCAATATATATTACGCTTTATTGCCTTGCATGAAGCAGCTGAGGCAATCTTTGTGAAAGTTTTTGGCTAGTTTGTGATCAGTAGTAAAATTTCTTTGAAGTCGGATTTTACTCCACGCAAGTAATCTTGAAATAGCAAAGTGTTATTATTTCGTAGTTGGAATGGAAATGTTAGGGGTAGTATGGATATGTTGTTCTTTTTTAGGGCAAAATACGCAGCTGTCATCTACCCTCGCGAATGCTAAGATTTGACATTGTAAATAGTGTGGCTATTGACACTCTCTCACAACAATGCAGATGCAGAAAGATTGTTTTCAATGTACAAGATCTTTGTGGGAAGTTGGAACAACATTACCATCCAATCTTTAGTGAGTGCAAAGATTAATAATAATTAAACATTTCCAATGAACTATTGAGAGCTGTCAAGTCTGCATATGCAAGTTAACGTTGTACTACGTTGTACAACAAATAATTAATGACTAAATTATAAATTACGGAAAGTGGATGCTAACTGAATTTTAATTTTGTTTCATAATGTATTTTAAATACAGACACTTTGTATACCTGTATGCCTGACACTTCAACAATTGCAGTGGCATGTAGTGTTAGTCTTGTCCATCGGTCACACCATGGTTAAGCTTTGTGTTTAGGTCATTTTAGGCACTGTGCTGAGGCATCTATGTTCCATTAACACATTTATTGTTTTATCTGATGTCTGTGGCCGTGATTGAGGTTTTGTGTATGCATGTGTGTGTGTGTGTGTGTGTGTGAGAGAGAGAGAGAGAGAGAGAGAGAAGTGATGATACATGAAAATGCTAAGTGTACCAGCTTGTTCTGTTTGAAAGTGTATTGACTTTTTCAAAGAAAATGTATTTTATTTTGTAATTAAAATGTGAATTTCCATTTACTTTCTGTAGGCTTGTATGACTAGATAACTTATTCTTAATCGTAGAACTGTCGCTTAGATGGGTCACGCCTCTCCCTGGGTAAAAATCTATCATAAGAATTCTTGTTCGGACAGGAAGGAAGAGACATCGTTCATCAACCTTTTCCTAAGAAAAAAAGAGAATTGTTTTGAACTCTCCACTGAGTTCTCTATCCCCCTCCCTCTGACCTCCTTGCATGCAAGCAGATATGAATCAAGTAGATGAGTCTTCTCTTCAATATATACTTCCATTCCAAAGTTTTCTATTAATACCACAAAGTAATACATAAAAAGTAATGATTGACCTTGAGGAAAAAAAATGAATTTCTAAGATGACCTACCAAGAAATACAGCATTATATACCGATGAAAGGGGGAAAGAGTTAACTGATTCATTAAGGGAAATGATTCTTTGAGAATATAGTGTTAAGTTGTATGTATTACAACCCTTACATCCTAATTGCTGTAGCTTCAATACTCTACTCCTACTGAACTCATTGAACTGAAGAAATAACTTAACAATTTACCATCTGTACACCCTGCTGGTAGCTCGACCATATGGGGACTTAAATTGGTGTGACCATATGAGTAGTGTGTCCTCGCCATTTATTTCTCCACTTAAAATGTATAACTTTCTGCTTAGTAGAGACCCCTACAGTTACCGCTGGCCAATGGGCTCATTAGTTAATATGCCACACATGTGACACATCGTCATCTAACACTGCTTTTATAGTATGACCTATATTTTCTGCCTACTTACCCACATATAGAATACAGCTCAAATTGCTTTGTAAGCCTTAGCTTGAGCTGTAACATTAATATCATTTAACATACTCCAAATTTTCATCTCTTTGTTTTTCCACAAAAATGTGTATAAAACAATTAATAGTAACTTCTGTTTCTGAATTATTATGTAACTATAACTTTCACAAAAATCCACTATGTGATACACACATGAAACAAGGTGGCATGTTAAGTTATATATGTATCTTGTGTCATTTTTCCATCTGTCCATCTGTCATGATGTTAACATCAGCTTGTCTGGCTCATCGGGGTTTGTATCGGCTGTAGAGATTCTCATGAAACTTTGCCCACCCACATATCATGACTAGACAGTGTGTCATGTACCACAGCCATGTCCTGTGCCTAAAGGTCAAGATAACAACAAAGGAAAAAGTAATTGTATGATTTGTAGATTGTCTAGAGTGTAACTTTTTAACCACTTAAAATATTTTTATGACACGTTCCCCACGACTTCTCGGCGTGTCACTTAAAATAGTCAGAATCCGTGACTCCAGGTCAATGTCACAGACAAGGAAAATGTAATTATAATTATGTGACTTGTACCTTTGCAGAAGAATAACATTTGAACCAATGAAGATATTTTAATGAAACTTTGCCCATAAACATGTACATATATTTGTAAAATTACTTGACGATGTGTCGCATATCATACCCATGCCCTTGCCTCAAGGTCGCAGCAAGGGAAAATGTGACGTATTCCTGATTCCTGTAGGACTGTTGATACACACATGCTATACTTACATACATACAAACGCACAAGAAGATGGATAGAATGTAAAAGAAGAAGAATGAAATAGACACACTCTTAAAAACAAACACACTATCACACACAAGGGTATCAAGTGTTTTAGACACACTACTATATCCTTACATACGAGCACACTATCGCATATAAAGCGTAAAAAGGGTCAATTTAATTTTTGTGAAAGAGATACTAAAACAAACACTTACACATACATAAATAAATTGTTTTGAGCAAATAAGATTAGTTTCTCTCTTTTCTAGAGATCTGGGTGGCCCTGAAAAGGGCCGTTAGGTTTTGTACTGTATCTATGATGTTTATCTATATCTAGGACAACGACACCTCCCGAGCCGGCCAGCGTCATTCAGTTAGCAGCCAGCCGTCGGAAAGAACAGGTAGAGGGAGCTGAGCCGATCCGCTGTGGATGAGGAGGGGACGTGACAATATACTATTGCCAATTCCGGTGTAGATATAGTTAACCTACACCCCCACCAACCCACCAAAAGCAGACTATATGGAGCAGCACGAGCAAGAACGTGCAGCATGAGCGAGCTACCGTGAGGGCACAGCGGCAGGAAAAGAGTAGAACAGCAAGCCTGGAAACGAACTATGGAAGAAGGAGGCGAGATGATGACAAAGTCCATCTAACTAACCCTCAAGGGAAACGACCAGAGGAATGAAAAAGGACGGCTGAATAAGGGGAAGAAGCAACCGGCGACGAAACCTGGATGACGAAGGTGCGATGTAACATGGTCAATTGAACTTACTCCCAGGAAGAATCATCAGGGACCGGATGCAGCTGAAATTGCCGACTGAATGGAGTTTTCATTTTGGCTTTATTGAAAACCCCTTTTGATTATACTCTTTAAAATTAAAATTTGACCGTTTTCGGCCCACCGTCCAAAACATAACCATGAATTTAGAAGCAAAATGTGCGAGATACTAAATGTAAATGAGTAATTTGTACTTTATGTACACAAAATTCAAATTGAATGATAATAAGTAAAGAAATTTTGTATTCGAACTATTGTCATAATTGATATGTGGCTAACACATTATTGGTTGTTAGGGATAGCTGTACGTAGTTAAAATGGGCAGAATTTAATCGATAGTATATCCATATCATTTCAAAAAACATTTCAGCTGCGGCTTCGCGACTTCGGCCATGCCTTTTCCTCCTTTGTCTCCTCTGGACACCGATAATTAAGTAGTGAACTGTGCGCACATTAAGGAGTCAAACGGATGCTTTGCAAGTAATAAGTAGTACACCATGTGTACATGAACCCAACGTAAATGGCCGAATAGCACGTTGTAAATTCAAGTAAGTTCATCTGATTTAAATCCTCCTTCGATCGACGGACGGAGGCAGTCAGCCTAAAAGGATGCTAGCTGGCTTCCTTCTCCCAGTCTTCATTCTCTTCCAGTATTCAATCTGGATGGCCTAACCTGCGAAATATGTCCTGGATCTTCATCCAGTTGACATTGAGGAGAGGAAATTCCCTCTTCATCTTCTGGCGTTCCCTCTCCTTTTTCTCATGCTCCTTCGCACACACAGCCTTGATCTTTTGGGCTTCTTCATTCATCACCTCTCTGACGAATTCTTTGGCAATTTGCAGAGAGGTGATTTCCCTCTTTAGGTGTCTGGTGTAGGGGTAGCACTCCAATTCTTCCACCCGGCCCAGGAGGTGCTGAACTCGATCCATCAAGTTGATAGCCTCTATCAGTTTCCCGACTTTGCAATGCTGGTCTATCGTTCTTCTCCTTTCTGCTCTGCACTCGTTTGAAGATGAATGGCACGACTGTTAGTTAGTTAATTTGTATTTACAACGCGTGCGGCCATTCGGCCATGTGCGATGGGATAAAATTGAACAAGTGCACAAGTCACTATTTGTTCAATTCTACACACAGTGTACTATTTAATTCACCCCGAATGAGTGCAAGCACCCAATCAGGGATTTATTCGTCAAACGAGTTGCCGAGCTGCAAACCCATTTGACGCATCAATGCGTGTACCGCACGCTATTTAATTGAATGTCTGGTTTGGCAGGCTGCACGGACTCGGCCAAGGAGGCGCGAAGCGGAACGAAAGTACTGAAACACCATGAATGTACATGATCAAATTCTGCCCAGTTAGCTTAATCGGGCTGTCCCGAATAACCAATTACGTGTTAGCCACATTGTTACGACTCTAGGTCTTAAAGTAATGTAACAGAAAGAAAGTGAAACCAAACAATGTAAGTAAAATCAACAAGCAATTTATTTCTAGACTATTAAAGTGAAAATTCAAAAGACACTTACAGTAATGCGAATTAAGATCCAAATAATCCAATAATCCTAAGTGTCCAAAACACAAGTCCTAAATATAGAATATTCAGAATGAATTCCAGTAGCCTTGAATATCCTGATGTCACAGTAATCTTGAATGTTCTGATATTCCTGAATGATGTAATTAAGAATATCTTTGAATAAATTCACATAAATCCCAACGTCAAGTATTAATCCAGTATGAGAATGAGCACTTTTGCTAATTTCAATGAATGTTTCAAATAAATAATTCCTCCCACTGAATTTTCTCTGAATTTTCACAACACAACTATAAACATCTGATTATTAAAATAATTCTTCATAGACTGACCATTTGAACAAGAATGAAATATTGTCCACTAAAATCTCTTTATATAAACATAAGTCACGTGACATAATGTTCTAGAATATGATATACTCTAATGGAAAATTCCGCTGAGTATGTGATTTTTCTCACGTCAAGACATGGAAAATAACAATCTAATTGTTAAATGCTATGTAAACAAGACTGATCTTGAACTCAAATGCAGTAAATATGTTGTTTACAAAATGACCAAAGTACAATTTACCTTATTGACACATTATAAATTCAGTATACATAACAACATACTGTAATTGGAAGCAATCTAAACAGTTTAACAAATTTTCCTAACCTCTACCACATTTAGAATGTAATTTTTCCGAAAAAAAATATGAAAACCGGGTTAATGTAACCCATTGTTTTTATTTTTATGAACTTAATTAGATAATGTCATGTGATCTTTTGGAACGGTGGGTGAATGGATCGTATTTGTGTATTTTAAAGAATTATTATCGAAATGGGTTTTTAGAGCCGAAGTAAAAACCGTTTAGCAATTTAGTCATCTTTTAGCCCTTACAAGGTCTACCCTCTATGAGCGGAACCAGGAACGGCATCAGACGATCTGGCGGTTCAAATCTTCGTCTGTTGCGGATTCTAGTGTTCGGTGGATTAATCAGGTCGGCAACTATAGGGGAGTTAGAGTATGATGCACTGGATCGATAGTCGATGCACGTCTATCAGCTCGTTGCAGATGAGCGTCGTTAAGAGGATTGGGCAGCCTCCATATTCCCCCCAGTCTACTGATGTTTATGCCTGATGTTTGGACTTTTTCTTTCAAATTGTTTGACAGCTGGCCTTCCTCTACGAATTTCTTTCTAGCTGTTGTGATTGTTCGGAAGTCCTCTATTTTCCGCTTTGCCTTCTCCGCGTCATCTAGAAGTTCTAGCTGTCCACACGCACATGTCTGGTCTATCACATACTGATCTGTCTCCTGCTTGAGTCTTCGTTGTTTACGTTCTTCTCTATCTGGGTCTTCTCTCGTCTCCGTTTCTCTCGATGTTACCAGCGGGGAAGGGGGGGGGGGGGCAGTTGTTGTTGTTTCTTCGGTTCCGCAGCTTTCTTTTTCTGTTGTTGTTGCTGCTGCTGTTGCTTTTGTTGTTGCTGTTGTTGCTGCTGTGGCTCGGGGTTCTTTGTCGGCGCTGGAGGGGGGTACCCACCTCCTGCTGCTCGGTGTCCCCATTAATTCCTTCCTTCCTTCCTTTATTCCTTCCCTGCTCCTGTGCCCTTCTTCGGTCGTTATACGTGGTGGTATTGGCGCCGGTGGTGGTGGCGGTAGCGGCAGAGATGGATGTTGTGGCCTTCCGTCACTGTTGGGTGGTATGGTCCGGGTGCACGGCGTCTGGGTCTGCTGTATTTGCGGCTCCCGCTGCGCCTGCATTCTCCCTTTCGTAAAGTCCCTGGGGCTTCTTTCATAGCTAATTCTTCTTTCTTCTCATATCAGGAGAAGAGTGGTTCTCTTCTTCTGGGCACGTATGCTCCACCCTGAGGCTACAGAGAGGCCTAAACCTCTGAGAGCACTCAGGGCGTGATCCGGCATTAATTGCTCCATTGCAACGTCTTCTTCTATGTGCGCTGCTGACTGATGGCACGACTGAATTATTCATTTTGGGATTAACGACATGTGCGGCCATTCGGCCATGTACGTCGGATAGCAATGTGCACACAGAGTACTATTTATTTACTTCTGGAATGTCTGGCGAGGCAAAGGAGGAAAGGCTCTAGGCAAGGGGTGCGCCGTCGTCCCATGAGGCTCCGTCATGTCCAGAGTATAATAATTTTGATTTTGTGTGCCAACATTAATAAAAATTTTCATCTTGCAGCCGTATTTTCAATAAGGAATTTTGAAGTAACTCTGTACTGTATGGCTAATGAAGTATTGTTATTTAAGGTGATTAGTAGAGAAAATAGGATTAAGGAGTGGAATTTGTTGCTAAGATAAGTTGCCTTATTAATCGTATATTCATGCAGTTGATGATACTAATCATTTACTGCCTTGTGCAGTGGGCTCTGATGATCTGGGCTGAGTAGTGGAAGCGGTATTATAATTACTGTCCTTGAGTTGTTTTTAGTTATTACTTATTCAATTGGTTGTTTTATCCTAAAGTTTGCCGTACCCCTATGTGTCTTTTCTATGGATTTTTTCCTGCTCACGAGGGCGGGGATTGAGCCGTCCATACCGCACACCAGACCCATAGTGAGCCCGGCCTATCAATATCCCGCTTTAGACAGTTCATGGCTTGCCATTTATGCTGTCCTATTTGGCGGCCTATATTTAAATTTTTCCATGACTTGTCTTTTTTATGGGGGTAGAATTCTCTCGTCCCTGAGAGCGGGGACAGGCCGCTCGTCGCAAAGTGGCCACCCCGAATAGGCCCAGCATAATATCCCTTCCCTCTTAGTCGGAGCCCTTCCTTCCTCTCCTGCTCAAGACAAGTTCTGTGGCCTTATTGCCTGTTCAAAGTTTTATGGTGCGTAATTACAGTTTTTGCTGTGGCTTGGACTGGTCCTTAGTCGGGGTTTTAATTTTTCGTCTCTTTCCAAGTTCTGTTATGTATCCCATGATGTTTGCATACACCAAATTGATGTTATTAATTTTAGATGTTAAGAAATTGGGGTATATGACTGAGGATTTTCATTTGTTATGTTTTTCCTGAAATTTTGTTCTCTCTCTCTCTCTCTCTAGTGCACTTGGGGCATATATTGTGTGTTTCTGGGGTGGGACAGTGTCGGGCAGTTTACGCCTGCTTCTTTGATACCCGGTACAAACCTTCCAAAACTGTTGTCTAGGAGAGTTTTGCCAGTTTTGATTCTGTTTTTGACTTTGATGTCATGTGTGTTTGCCAGGTTTGGGGAGAGCATGTTTCTATTAACTTGTTTGCATAGGTCATATAATCTATGCCCTTTATTTGTATTGTCCCATTCTTCCTGCCATTTTTTTTTAATAAATTTGTTGCCTGATCACACTGTAGATTTCCTGGACGCTGTATTCAAATTTCTGGATTTCTGGTTCACTTAACTTATATTTGGCTACTGTATCTGCCCTTTCGTTTCCAGATATGTCAATATGTGAGGTCACCCACATAAATTCTACAGTGATTAGTTTCTTTGAGGATTTTTAGTTTCAGGTATACTTCTTTCATCATGTTTTCCCTATATGAAGAGTTGCTTGATTCCAGAGTCTGCAGCACACTGAGGGAGTCGAAAATTATTACTGCTTTTTTAGTTTGACTGTAATGAATCCATTCAATTGTTTTGGTAATCGCCCAAACTTCAACCGCGTAAATGGAGCAGTTGTCAGTTAACCTCGCCAGCAGTGTGATGTTTTTTCCAGGATTACTACTGCTGCTGCAGTACCCTCTTGGTATGAGGATTTCGATCCATCGGTTTAAATTTTGATATATAACTCATAACTACTTAATATGTCAGAGAGAATTTTCCCCCTTATTTCTATTGGTTTATCTTGTTTATCTCCACATTTAAGAGCGTTAAAATTAATTTTGTGCACATTGCAGGTCCACGGGGCGGGGTCTGCATATTTTGTTGTTTCCGCCTGAAGGTTAGGGATTTGTAGTTCCCTTTTCAAGTCATGGATTTTTCCCCGCAGGTAAATTTATTCGGAGTTTATGCCTAAAGGGTCTCTTTCATCTCTCTATTATTGCTCGAGTAGTGTGCGACACCTTATGAATTGATATCCTTGTCGCATGCCTCAGGAGCAACTCTTCTCATCTCATGTTAAGTGGAGGTTCCCCAACTAAAATTCTGATTTCCTCCCTAGAGCGCACCGGTGTATTTAACATGGGCCTGGTGTTGTATTCGGTCCATTTTTTTTTTACTACATTTGGGTGTGCCGAAACATACGCTTGGCACCCGTAATCAATTTTGGACCGAATAAGTGTCATATAAAGTGTAAGGAGTGTAATTTGAACCGTACCCAATCAGTTCCCTTAAGGTTCTTCAAGAGGTTTAGATTCTTCCAGCATCTTCTTGCTAGCTCTGTTATATGATTGTTCCATGTTAGGTGATCATCGAATACCAACCCTAAGAATTTTGCCACATTTTCAAATTTTATTTCTGTCCCGTTTAGGTACAGTTTCAGTGGTTGCCTACGAATTTTGGTTCTTCGTGTAAACATAACCCCTACCGTTTTTCCGGGTGATAGTATGAAACCCCACCTATTGACACATTGCCCAATCTAATCCAGCCGCGCCTGCAATCGGCCCACCACAGTTTTACTGGAGGGGTTGCCCGCTTTCCAGATTCCGCTGTCGTCGGCAAATTGGGATAGGTCCAGATAAGTTGGATCGATTGATTTCCCTAGGTCATTTATCATGATATTAAATAGTGTCGGGCTTAGTACGCTGCCTTGGGGGGGGGGGGGGGGGGGGGGGGGGTAGTAGCATATACTGAATTTGCGACATCTTATGAAGTTTTATTTCCATCTATGGATGCGGCCTGTTATGCCATAATGGTTTAACTTCGCAATTAGAACCTTGTTCCATATCATATCATAGGCTTTTTCAAGATCCAGGAATATTGCAAAAAGGTAACGGTCGCACTTCCTTTTTTCATTAAAAGCCAGTCTTATGCTTGATTCCAAGCGTGCTACTTGATCTATTGTGGATCGCTTGTTGCGGAATCCGCTTTGATTCTGAGATATCATATTATTACTTTCTAGGTGGTACTTCAGTGTATTATTAATAATAGTTTCCATAATCTTACAAATGTTGCTAGGTAGTGAAATTTGTCTGTACGAGTTTATATCCACGGGATCTTTTCCGGGTTTCGGGGTTAGTATAACTATTGTTTGTTTCCAACGCTTAGGTATTTCTCTCAATTGCCAGATCAGATTCAGGAGATCCAATATCGCCAGTTCCTTGGTTTCGTGATTTTTTTTATTTATGGATTTCATAACCAAGCGTATCCTCTCCAGGTGATGTGGGTTTTTTTCTACTGAGTGCCTTTTGCCACTCGTGTATCGTGAAATCTACGTTTAGGAGTCTTGAGTGTTTTCCCCTGTCAGTGAACACACGGGGTGGGTTTTTTTCCCGACTTTATGCCTATATTTTTGGAACGCTTCAGTAATTGGTTGGAATTACTGCTCATATCGGCAAAGTTTGTGGCTAACTTTTCAGCTTTCTCCCCGTCCGTAGTCAGTCCGGGGAGTTTTGGTGTCCTAATCTTTTTGATTTTAGCCCTCACTTGTTTTAAGTTTGCCTTGTGGTTTAATGATGAGCAGAATTGTTTTCATTACATTTGTTTCGCTGTGTATATGGTGTTTTTAATTATTATTTCTTTTTCTTTGTATGCAAAGAACGTCTGAGAGTTTTTAGAATGCCTAAATCTATTTAGGGCCTTTTGTTTCTCTTTTATGACCTGCTTGCAATCGTCGTTCCACCAGGGTACGGACTGTTTGGTGCCCCGCCTCCAGTTTTGGGGACGCGCCGCTCCGCTGTGGAGGACAGATCCTCGACAATATTTGCATTAAAGATTTCAACATTGTCGTTATACAGCAGAGCACCGTCAAGCCCCTCACATAGAGAGCGAAACATCTCTCAGTCCGCCTTGTCAGATGTCATTTGGAGTAGGAGAGGTGTTGCTTTTGTCTACTTTTATATGTATAGTGGTCAATATTGCAAAGTGGTCACTAAATATGGTGCTTGATTGATAAACCTCACAATCGGTAATTTCTTCAATCTTGGGTGTGCATAAAGTTAGATCAATGGCAGACATTGCCCCGTTTTCGGGATTCACTCTGGTACGTGCACCATTATTAAGTAGGACAAGATTGGATAGCGTGATCCACCTTTCAATATTTCTTCCTCTGCAATCCAAATAGGTTCCTCACCATTGTTCGCTATGTGCGTTAAAATCTCCGCATATTATTAGGTTATCTCTTAGCTCCCTAACTATATTATGGTAAGTTTCGGATTGTATGATTGGTTCCCCTCCCGGGTTATACATGTTTACCACTAACAAAGGTTTGTTGCCATTACTAATTTTTTTTATCTGTACTTCTGGGTGTGGTTCAGAGTTTTGTGTTTGATGTGTGCTCTCAACAAACTCACTCGATAGAGCGTCTGTGGCCGCATCCCTTATCTAAATTGGGTCTGTGTTTGTAGTAACCGGTTGGATACCCTGGTATTGTTAGCGTGTTTTGTATACGCACACTCAAATGAGTCTCTTGCAAGTACACAATATCAGGTTTATCAATTTCGTTTTGAAGCTTGTGAACCTGTTCCGGGATATTGGTTCGTATTCCCCTACAATTCCATTGTAAAATTCGGATTATTTCTTTTGTATCCACTGTGGGTGCATCCTAGTTACTTTTGTATTGTGTCTACTCGTTCCCTGGGTTGTGCTAGGTTCCCTTTTCTGGATCCGCAATTTTGTTAGGGCAATTATCTGAGTGTATACGGTGTCGACTGATACATGATTGTTCCTACTTAGTTTAAGCACCTTTTCGATGATATCCCGAATAAGTTCTAAAACCTGAGTAATTGGGATATATTGTGTTTCATTCTTACTACTACTTGGTTTGATTGTGCTGTTCTCTTTATTTATGTACGGGCAGGTTGGTTGTACAATTATTTTAACAGGGTTTTGTCTTATCACTGGAGTGTTTCTCATATCCGTTTTTGTACAGGTTTGAATTTATTGCTTTTATCCAGTTGTTGGGTTGTGGTCTTAGCGGTTTGCACATTTGTTTGTGGGCACTTTGGTTTTTCACTACTTTTGTTTGGTTGCTTAATTGTGGTCTTATCATTTTTTTGTGGTGGTTGGTTTTTTTGGGAGTTGTTCTGGGCTGGGTTGTTTGGTCGGTTTTAGTTCATGTTTCTTGATTGTATTTTTAGCTAGTTGATACGTTACATTGTGTTTTTAGCTAGTTGATACGTTACGTTGTGTCTTTAGCTAGTTGATACGTTACATGTGTCTTTAGCTAGTTGATACGTTACATTATTCTTTACCATGTGATAAAGGGTTACTTTTTTCTTTACTGCAAAAGGGCAGTCTCGTGAGTTAGGTGGGTGGGTGTTTCTATAGTTGGCACACCTCTGTCCTATAAAAATGCGATCGCCCTCATGTTGGCCACCAAATTTGTTGCAACTTTTTCGGAATTTGCATTTGGTGGAGTAATGGCCCCACCCTTTGCAGTTGTCGCAAAAATGTAGCTTATTCAAGTATTCATGTGTTTTGTAGAATACTCCATTCGGTTCTATGCTGACTGTTGGTGGCGGTGTTTGATTAAAGTACAGGACTACTGCAGATGAGTTGCCACCTTCTTTGTTTTTGAATTTTGAGGCGTATTGAGTTTGCGACTTCCTGTCCATGTTTTCTGATGTCTTTTATTATTGTGTGTGCGTCGTGTGTCGTCTTCACACTGATGATTTCTTTTTATTTAGGGGTTTTGGTATACTTGGTTGCTTGGGAGAGCTTATGGCCTCGTGTCGAGTAATTGTTACTCGATAGCAGCCAATTTTCAGAATTTCTACATATTTAGGGACCTCTTTTGCGGAAGAGCATCTAATAACTATGTATTTTTACGAATGCAATCAGTTCGCGTGGGTGGAATGAATAGTTTTTTTATTTTGGTCTGTTTTAGTGGCTTGTGCCTTGGGGCTCTGAACTAAATTACTAGTGGTACGGTCTTTAGTGGAGTTTTGCTTGTTTTGGGCTGTGCCCTTAGGCTGTACGTAGATACTGTTTTAGTTTGTAGCGGTTTAACTCCATTTAAATGGAGTTTTGTAATGGGGCTAGTAGTTGTGGTTTTAGAATTTTCTAAATTGAGGATTCCTTTTTATTGGTCGTTTCCCCTTATCTATTATCAAATTGGCAATCGTTACAATACACCACAAGGAAAAAGACAATTTAAGTTTAAAGAACACGCTCTCCACACCACACCCACAGAGGTTGTTTTTTGTAATTCTTGAAGAGAGGAACTCTGAGAAGGAAAGGTAGCTGTTGTGTTTAACGGCATGATGGTTACTTCTTCTTTTTATAGTCGAAGGCTTGTGAAGCGGCAATCCAAGAATCAAAACTAGGTGGTTATACTTTCCAATGCACTTTCACTTCTTCAAGTCGACGTTTACCCACTTTATGTGTTCTTGGATCGAGAATGCTTTCGATATCGTACACGTCGTCTTCATTTTTGGTCATTTGTTGTACCTCAGGCAAGTAAAATGTTCCTTTTAACACTTCTCCGTTCATGTTGTCCAATTTATAGGCAGGTTAACGTACTTGTTCAGTGACACGAAACAATTCGGTGGTCCAGTTGTTCGATACAACTCTTAGATTCGTGTGGTATTGGTATGGATGAGGTTTGACGTGTCCGACGAGCAACAGGAGAAGGCTGTGAAGTTGTGACTTTTTTTCTTGATGTCTTTTTTCACTTTTATTTTCTCTTTTTTCATTTTTTTTTTTTCTGCTGAAGAAGGTGTCGACATCATCTTTTTGATCCAAGCTTTAATTTCTTCTCGTTTGGGCGTAGGGGATGGTGTCAACAAAAAAGCTGCAATCTTACTAGGTATTGGAGCAGACGGAGTTTGAAACACTTCTCGTGTGTCTTCTTTTTCTGTCATCCCCGTTGCTGTATCTGTCTTGGTGCCTTTTGGTTCGATTTTCATCATCGTCTTGAAATCTATCAGAGTATTTTTAGCTGTTTCGTCTAAAGCTTTCTGGTGAAAGAGTTGAAGACGCTGCAATGCTTTTTCGTACCTTTGCGATTTTTCTCTTTATGACAAATCGGTTCGATCAATCAGCGATTGTAATTCTTGTTGTAACTGTGACATCTCGGTGAGATTAGGATTCGGAGGTAAATGAGGTATCCATTGTTCGTACCAACGATGGAGTTCCATCCATCGTTTGTATGGAACTAAAGTGAGTTTTCCTCCTTCCATAAGATCCAAAGGTACAAGTGTGCTGTTTTTTTCAGAAAAGGGTGTCCTTTTTGTCTTCTTTTTCCCTCCTTATCTCATGACTCCTCCTAAAAGTGGTCCAGCAATCGATCGTAACAAAGGAGCAGTAACGTTTAACAACGGTCATATCAGCATGGGTAGAAATCCTCCTCGTTGTACCAACATTTGTTTCTTTTGACTGATGGGTATTTTCTTTTTCACCATCAGGCGAAGAACGTTCCGATGTTTTCATAATCGTTGTTTCTGTATCTTGGACAAAGGTACCGTTCCTTTCAAAACGTTCAAACAACATTCACACATGGTTAACTTCTTCTTTTCTTGGATTAGTGACACACAATGTCTTTGGCATAGTTAGCCACTTCTTGTATCTAAGCATCGAAGCCAAGACTTTTCCAGTCATGTACATCTTTCCATTCGAAAACTTGTTGGTGTAACCAACTAGCTATACACACTTCTTGGCAAGTATGAAGTGAGAATAAAGTTTGACGAATGTCTTCTTCATACGAAGATACACAGCTTGTTTTCATCAATATTCTCAACACTTTTAACACCATTTGTCTTTTGTGCACAGATAAAGTTTGGGTGGTCATGTCTTTGTTGCATGTACTGTTCATAAATAGTCCACAATGAATTTTCTGGGAAACGAAATCCGAGAAAAGTAGTCACTAACACACACACACACCATAAATTCAGTGGAATCGTAGGTGGTGGAAACAGTTCTTGTAAAATTGTTTGGTAATCCTCCAAGTCCCGAACACTGTCATTGACTTCCTTTCACGGAATTTGTTGCAACACGGAGAACAACAGTCATGGTATGGTAACCCTTTATATTAGTCCTTCACAGCAACGTCTTTTTTTGAGGAAATAGTTATATGTGAGCTGTATGTTATATCGGGTTGAAATGAAAACACTCGCTGCTAGTTGTGGCATTTATTACAAGATGAAACGGTACGGAATAAACCTAAAACAATACAAAGCACATACTTAATATACAAGACAAATACAATACAGAATATAACCGACACAAATAAAATACACAACCCACACGCCGGCATTTTATAATTTTATCACAAGAAAATACAAATGATATTTTACCAGACTCGAAGTGTATACTTTTTCGAATTATGGCCAATAGCTTGTCTTTCACTTGCGTGAAAGACAAGTGCTTTTCATATTCAAGAATCGAACTGCCCGATGTGTTGTCTGTCCAAAGAACGAGAGGAGGAATGCCAGAAGCTTTTGTTAATTTGGTGGGGAATCGATGTTAGTACTCGTGAAGCACAAGAATCAAGCACCGCGATCGCTCACTCACTCACTCATGACAAACACGCACATTGGTACACGACACAAGTCTTGGGTCACATATACTGTCTACACAAGGTATCTACTGGAACAGAGTGGAACAGAAATGTTTCAGTCACTAACACACACACCACACATCTTGAAGAAATCTCGTCTTGAGGTAACACTTCTTGTACACGATTTTGGTAATTCTCTAAGTCTTCATCCTCTGGAAGAATTCTTTGTAGTATTCCAACCTTGTAGCTAGAAGTCGTGGCATCGAACCTCTTCTGAGTCGAGGGTAGTTTACCAATGTCTGAACATTTGAACACTTTCAAAGTAATCAATCCTATTATAGCACTCAGGTACCACTGATTTCAAAGTCAATGACGTAAAGGATGTAATTGTTCTTTGCGTTTCATTTGAATCTGTACAAGCTCTTTGTAAATGTGTTCTCTTAGCTCAGAAGGCAAACTACGAATGTTCTCTTCTAAAGTATTCATGTGGATAATAATCATGCCCAACCAAATGAAGGTAGTTCTGGCATGTTCCAGGAAAGCTGAATCTGTATACTCCCATTCATGGATCTTCATACCACAACTGAAAAACTGTACTTGGTCTCCTCATCCCGAGTAGACAAATCCGGCTCTGGCTAACGTTTTGGTACTGGGCATACCATCCTGATCTTTAGGCCATTGTTTGAACGACTTGAGTCGAAAAGTCACAATAACGAGGCAAAGCCACAGAAATTCATCTTTGGTTTGTACATCTCGATGAGCTAGTGGTGGTATCCAGTGTGGTTTGCGAGTGCATGGATGAGATCCGTAGATAGGTACACTCACGGCATCACTTTTACTTTTACCAGTAAAGCAGAAGATCTTGCTGCTGCATTGCTTCCTTTAGTAGAGCAGTAAGGCACACAAACGGCATCGCTTTCGATGGTAGCAGAGGAGTGGCATGGTCGTGGTGCATTGCTGATGTCACAGAGTACGGCATTACTCTGGTCGCAAGGCACAGCATCGCACTCGAGTTCATTATCGAACTTGGGGTCTGTAGTGTGCTCCTCACTCGGTTGCTGTGTCGAATTCGTCAGTATCAGTGAAAGTGTGCTGTCCTCAAAATTGAACTTGGAGCTCATAGTGAGTCCCTCACTCGGTTGCTGCGTTGAATTATTAATCTTCTTTCTCGGTCTGCATTTGTATTCGCAATGAACTGTTGGCTTTGGAACTTGCCCCTTTTTATACTGGAGTTGAGCATGTCTGTACGGTAAAGTGTTGTGGTCTGGAAGTCGCATTTCTGGCACACAATTTTATAAACTTTTTCTAAAGGTCATCTGACGATTTGTTGGTTTTGTAAACGTACAATTTTTGAGAATCTAATATTTTCTAGTGAAAGTCTTGATCTTGTCCGGACTGTAAAGCTTCTTTCAAGACATCAAAGTTAACCACTTGATTCGATCGATAGTCCTGTGTCAGTCCTTTGAATTTGCATTTGGTGTGAATATCTCCTTGTCGGTCTCTGTATTGGTATCCATTATTGTTGGGGCCACCACTAGCAAAACTGACAATAGTGTCTTCTGGGTGCTCGTCCGTCCATGCACCTAAATGATCCCCTTCGATTATTGGGTTTTGGGTATCTTGACGATGGATGTACAGGATTCGATCTCCTAAAAGTTCTAACAAGGAATACAATTTTAAACTGGCATGGGCTATCATGTATGCTGCAATGTTGACATTACCAAACACGTCGGGGGGGGGGGGGGTGCAAACTCTGATGTTTTTTCGTAATTGACCAAGATCAAATCTTCAAGAAGGATGTCCATGTTTGTCACGAGTTTTCCTTTGTCGTCCACCAATTGAAAGTAGCAGCTTGGATCTGCCAAGTATTTTGGCAATATCGAACGTTGTGCCAATTTTCTCCACAAACAATTTAACATGACTTTGGCAAACGATCTTCTTCCTTCGTTCTTTTCGACGTGTTCCAAAGTAATGCCTTCTAAGAAGCGGTACCGTTCTTTGAATGTCTCTTTGTCTTCAGGCGTCTGACATGAAGATAGATAGCCACTAGCTTCTTTTTTCAGTTTGAGAAATTCGTTAACGTAGCCTGAAAAAATCACTGGACTCGAGTCGCCGTCCTTTTCGTAAAGTTCTGTGGTAGGGAAGTGCCAAATTTCGTATACTTTTAACAAGCGGTATCCACGATCCAGAGCATGAAACAATTCGACATTCACCCACGTTCCTGTCAAAGTGCTTTCTTCATCCTTGTGGCCACAAGGCTGATCTTGATAACATGTTTCAGCACACGTACGGCATAAAGGAAACATCAGTTTTCCTTGGCAATGATGTGCTAAGACAGGATGGTACAAGTGAGTTGGAGATGATACTTTCCATTTGATCAATCCTTCGTATTGACGAATGTGTTCCATGTCAATGTGTTCTGTTAACATTTCAGGATGACCGGTAGAGAACAGCTGATATTTGCACACCCAAGGATACAACGAACACACATCGATGTATTTAATTTCTGCTAATTGAGATTCGTCTACGTTGTACAGCAAGCGTGTCGCATTGGTTGGTCCTCCAAACAAACTGTCGCGTGGATACAAAGGTTATGTCTAACACGTCGTAACTTTCGGCAATGCGTCTAAATTCTGGATCGGTTTTGAAACGTCATCGTACTCGTGCTCCCACATTTCTACCACTTGGTATCCTTGTCTTTCTAACTTCAGGTGTCGTTGGTATGTTTGCTCGTACAACTCACCATGGTGAACTCTGAGAAAGGACTTTTCAGGTTTCGTTGAGGAAAACACGTAGGGCATCCGTGAAATAAACATTCCTGGAATTCGTAGCCAATCTTGGGGTTTCTAAATCCCAATCATCCACTGAAAGACTTCCAATTTTCTTTTCTCCACCATTTCTAGTATGTTGTATCCATTTGTCTTCACTTTCACACAAGCAGTGGAGCCAGCGCAAAGCTTTGGTGGAGTATCGATGGCTGACCGAGAGGTAAGATTGAGGGGGTATGATAGCTAGTTTGTTCTTAGGCATGAATTTCTTTCAATAGACTAATCCACATGCTTTGGGAATGGTACAAGCTTCCTCAAAGGATCGATACTTCCGTGATCCAGAAATAATTGTCAAAATTTTCCACAGCAACAGCGTAAAATGTCCACATCCAATCGGCAATTGGTTTCTTCTTCTGGTTTCTTCTCAGCAAAGTGTGATCGTTTCATCTCGAAACCAAACTTTGATTTGATTAAGTTCTACACACGCTTGGTTCCTATATATCGAGAGGGAGCTTCTCACCCTAAGAGTATATATTCATTCAGCTTTCAGACTGTGAAGAAGAAGAAAATGGAAGAGTCGAAACAGATCGCCCTTCTCATCAGAGATTTACAGAGAGTCATCCGAAAGTACACCACTTCCAACAAGACTAGGGACTACTCTTCTCTAAATAACAATCAAGATACTTGCTATGTCTGTCAAGAGAAAGGACATTCGGCTCCAGAATATCAACAACGTCAAAGCAAAGGAAAGACAGGGAAAAAATAGACAAATGTAAATATACCTGTTATCATTGTCAGGAAAAAGGACATTTGTCTTCGGAATGTCCTATGAAAAAAGAGAACAAGCAGGAAGAAAGGGATTTAAGTTTTACTTGATTTGAGAATCATTTTTTTTTATTATTATTATTTTTTTTTTTTTTTTTTTTTTTTTTTTTTTGCTTTTGCTGAAAAAAACTTATGGACTTGACATCTTCAGCTTTAACTGTCTCAATCCCTTTCCATGACCAAGTCCTACTACTCCTGTCGCTGATGCTGCTTTGGTAGTGGTAGTAGTAGTAACTGCTGCTACTGGTGGTGGCATCTCAGTGGCAGCGAGACTGGATGTAGTGATGGAAGTTGGTTTAGAAGTCTTAGCACGTGAAGGTCTATTTCTCTTGGGTTGAGCTAAAGAAGTCTGATACATTTGTCTAAGATATTTTAACTCCACCAAAATGTCTTGTAGCAGACTCACCCTTTTGTTTTCACTCCCTTCCTTCTGTCCTTCACAATTCAAAATTTTCCTTTTCTCTTCTTCTTCTTCTTCTGGTTTTCTTTTTTCCTCCTCCTGCTTTTGTTGAAGAAATGCTTCTTCTGCTTCTTTCTGTCGTTGCCAAAAATTCTGCAATTCTTTCTTCTGTCTTTTTGTCTGAAATCATCCACCGCTGGTAACGACGGGGAAGGAGTTGAAGGTAGTACTATGATCGCAGGCAAACATTCTTGTGGAGACAATAGAAAATCAGCCAAAGCTATATTAAAGTCATCCTTTACTGGAAGAAGAACACTGGTTACAGCTGCATTAGCAGTCGTAGTCATCGCACTATCACTTCGAGCATACGAGGTCTCCACAGCAGGCGTAGCCCAATACATTGTCTTCATTGTTTCAGCAATAGGTATGGTACTCAAACTCTGAAGCAATTGTAAACCGTATGAACGCTGATGCACCTATATATTGAATGCGACGTCACGCGTCAGCCCTCTTCTGATTGGAAGAGAGACCACACGCTCTGACTGAATTCTGTAACGCGCGTTTCGATCCGGTCTTACAAGCGCATTCTCCTATGGTGTCACCTGTTCTCAAGACAACTCAAGCAAGATGTGGACTAGTGAAGAGTCATCAAGCATTGTTTTGTCCATGCTGTTTAACCCGGACTACCCCATGTATGTGAAGGCATTGTGGACTATCAAAAATATTACGGACACAGCAATATGGAAAAGAAGAATTTATGTTGTGTGGCAAGGGTGTCTGAAGCGGGTCTTACTCTACGGACCCACCGTGCGACGAAGTTTGAGAAGAAGAAGACCAGTGAAGCAATGCCACTTATGTTAACTGCCTTTGGTTAACAAAACCCCAACGTCCCTTTTCAGGGCCACCCAGATCTCTAGAAAAGAGAGATACTAATCTTATTTGCCAAAAACAAATTTGTGCATGTATGTGTATGTTTGCGCTACTCTTGCTACTTAAAGCCTACATGGTTGTGTCACATCTTACTGTTTTGGTCCCCCTTCATGAACAAAGTTGTAGACTTTAAGGGGGTATTATACAGGCTTTTGCTTACTGACACATACATGGATGGGGGACTTCACCCCATGTGATACTGATGTGTTATTTTGGATGTTTTGAGTATGTACGCGTTAGCCGCCCTTGGTGTGAAATTTTCAACAATCTGTACATCAGGCTATAGCAATAGGTAGGGGGTTAAGACTGCATGAAAGAAAATGGCATGCACACATGCTGTTTTTCTGAAGATTTATGTTTAAAAATAGCATTCCATAACCACAATATAACAAAAACTTTGGTACGAAAGAATTCTTCATATGAACTTTGTGAAATAGGCTAAGAATATGATAGTGTTTCAACTGTGAGGACCTTCATAAAATGTGAGAAATGACACATACACAATCATGCATTAACTTAGGGTTAAAAGGTTACTTCTGGCAAGCAGCTGTTAACCACCAAACTTTGCAGAACTATTTTCGGGCATGTTCTACAAAAGTTTTGTTTTTGATGGCTTCCATAGCAAACATTCAGCCTTCATAGCAACCTGGTAGAAAATATATTTTTCACATCGCAAAAAAATACAACGGTCAGATTTTAATAATAAAAAAATGGAGGAAATATTTTTAATGATATGATCAGCAAAAAATGTGTTTCTCTTCGTCTCGATGGCAGTCACGTGAGAAACATAATTTTGACATTTTCTCAGAAATCACTTCATTTATTGTTATCAAACTCTCAATAAATATTCCAAATGACATGTTCTAGCCAAGGTTGTTTCTTATATCCCCACAGCAACCATTTGTTTTTACACCAACCAGGTGTAAACAATTTTTTTTAAAGTTCTAAACTACTGTGGAGATTAAATCAAACTTCATGAATTTATTCTGTTTTGTTTTATATTTTCCGCAATAGTTGTACTTTTTTGAGGCATATAAACTGTTTGCTAAGTTTAATGCAACCAAGAGAAGAATGCCTTTCATCCTTGTTTAACCTGCCAATTGCTACTTGGCTTTTAGGCAAATGTGAGCCTAGTGAGCGATCTCATACCCACTTGGGCCCCTTATACTTGTTTGTATGTTTCATAGCCTCTTACACAATTCACTTCATATTTTAACAAAAAAGACCCAACCCTTGAAAAATCCCTCTCAAAATATTTCCTTTTTTTAACGTCACCTCAATAAGCGGACGGTATATTTGACTCACTTTGTGTGTCTGTGTGTATTTCAAAATATTTTTTTATATCGTCACGTCAATAAGAGGGCGGTATATGGGATTCACATTGTGTGTCCTTCTGTCAGTATTCCTTGTCCATGCTGTAACTCCTATACTGTTTCACTTATTAACATGTAACTTACACTTGGAGTGAACTTGTGATCAGCATGTGTTGTAACATGTCAATTTACCGAGGAAACAAAGTGGTTAAAAATTGTGTCTGGGCTCTAATTCCACTAACTTTTTACCTATTGCCACCAAACTTACACTAAGATGCATCTTAGGATGAACGTGCATTGCTTTCCAGAGCAAGATCGCTGTGACCTAATTTCCAGAATTTATAAAAATTGCTTACAAATTCTGCTCATCCTTCCTCTCTGAGCTGTAACTCCTATATGTAAAAACATTGACATGTTGGGATGAACATAAGTTGCGTACAAAAACTGGATTACTGTACCCTACTTTCCAGAATGTATGAACAATTCCTTAAAATTTGTACATATGCTATAATGCTAACACATAACCTATAGCAACCAAACTTCTAGTTAAAGTGCAGCTTATGATGGACATGTTTCAGGCCACAATTGGGTCACTGTAACCCACTTTTCAAAATTTTGTTTAAAAATTGCTACAATATTGTGTCATCCTCCCTGACCGTGCTACATTGTATAGACACATTGCATCTATTGCCATTGAACTTACTGTTTTTGTGTATATCGGGATGAGAATGTGTCCCACACCAAAGCTGGGCCACTGTGAACTACTTTTAGTACTTAATAACAAGTAGTGACAGTTATTTCTTGGTTCTGATTCTAATACGTCTTCATCTATTGCTATTGAAATTACACTAAAAAGGATCTTAGAACGAAAAAAGATTCACACATTAAAATTAGGTCACTGTGACCTCATTTACAAAATCTTGAACACTACTTACATTACAACACTTTGTAACCTAATGCCACCAAAAGTGTACGTCAAGTGCATATGGGAAAATAGCAATATCACATCCCAAAACTAAGTTGTTGTGACCTGTATTCTATAGTTAATTGGCCACTCTCAAAGATACTGACACATGCCACAGAAGTGTGTGTGTGTGTGTGTGGGTGGGTGTTATAACTGGTGAGCTCCAGCTCACTAACAACTCTAGTTTTCACGAGCAAACACATGAAGATAGCCAGGCGAGGAATGACAGGTGCAAATGTACCCCTACAAATTTAGAAAATTCAGTTTGTAAAAGCTAGAAAAAAAATCTGAACAACACAACTAATTGCACAACTAATGAATTTAATCTGTCTAGGGTCTTTTGTTGACACAATTTCCTTCTGATTTTAATGTATTTAGTATTTTGATTTTAGAGAGGCAGACAGTTTTATTAAGTTTGAAAAAAATGCACCGAAAAACAAAACCCACCACCACCACCAACAATAAAACTATTGCATTTCCAAAACAATCTAAATGGGATTGTGCTCATAGTCCAGATTTTTTGTTCAACTTTTGATGTCAGGTTTCATCCTGTAAGAACATTTCTTGCATGTATTATAATTTTTAAGGAATTATTAGGTGAATAATATTCAGTAACTGAATGAATATATAATATGACTTTTAAATTGATGCAGAAACTCATTAAAATTGTACCGAGACGTTTCGCCCCATGGACGTACCTGGACGTTTCGCCCCATGGACGTTTCGGCCCAAGACATTTCGCCCCACTTCAATGGACGTTTCGGCCCAAGACATTTCGCCTCACATTCAGTGTACATTTCTACATTTCTTAACTATCATTCCCAACAAATATGTTTACCCTTCATATTAAAGTGCATGTAGTTAAGCGGCATTTCGTTTGATCTTTGCTCATACTAGTTGTCATCTTGAATTATTCTGAGACTTCTGTCGGCGAGATTAAAGAACGTGTCGCTGGTTGAGAAACTTACTCGCGTAAGCACCGGCATTTCCTTGAAGTTTGTTTTTGAAATTCAGCATCAACACCTTACTGAAATGCTGTGCCAGAATGTATGGCCCATGTTAGACCGATCAACATTAGAGCTGGACTGAGACTCATCTTTTTCTATTACACACCAAGTACATGCCATTTGTTTCTTTCTTGAATAAAAGATTATGCCTTTGAACTCTTCTGGACTTATTTTAAACAATAATATCAAAATTGTAAATCAAACAAAGAAGAAAACATTGAACTCCTTTTTTGCAAATGACCATCACCAAAAAAGGACTTTCATCAGTTTTCGTAACTGCGAAAATAAAAATATCGCAATATAGAAAATAATGATCACTGTAAACGATAGATTCATTTTCTGATCAGTCTTAGTACATAAACGAATAAAAAGGGGAAAATATTGTCAGATATAATGACAGGCCGAATGTAAAGCTAACAAATTGAAATGGGTATGTCAAATAGTCTAAGTATACGCCTATTCTTCTTCATCTTCTTCTTCTTAGTATTATTATCATTATTACTATCTTATTCTGATATGAGGATAACTTGTCTTACTATCTCTTATTTTCTATACTCTTCATCACGATACATGGAGAAAAGACTTGTTTCAAACATAATTATAATTTCAAAAGAACACCGTTTTAAACGAACATAATTATTTATTAAACGAAATCATGGTCCGAAACGACCATTCAAATGAGGCGGAATGTCCATTCTTATTTTTTAAGTGGGGCGAAATGTCCATTGAAGTGGGGCGAAATGTCTATTGAAGTGGGGCGAAATGACCATTGAAGTGGGGCGAAATGTCTTGGGCCGAAACGTCCATGGGGCGAAACGTCCCTGATTCATTAAAATGGGTAGAGAGGAAATGGACGGTGTATTTGATAAAATAATAATAAATTAAAAAAAAGGTTTCCTCGCATTACTCTTGACAAATCAAGAACCTCTCTAGTGGATAGCGTACAATTTATTTTACTTTACATAAACTGATACACTTAAAATAATTTAAATTTGGTTTATTGATATTGAAAACGATCATTTTTCTTCTACTGTACATCCTTCATAATTTAAAGATATAGTCTCTTTGTTAGCTCTCTTGTACTATCTTCGTCGATAATGTTATCAAAAATAGGTTGAATATATTAGCGATGTGGGCCATAAAATAAATACGTCCAAGGCTCATCCTTTAATCATTTTGTTTTACGAGAGAGAGAGAGAGAGAGAGAGAGAGAGAGAGAGAGAGAGAGAGACGTTATAAAGATAAAGTAAGCTTTCACTTGGTATTACCCTGATGACCCCAGACGAGCTTATTACAAACTAAATCACTTGCTTTATCTATTACAGATCAAAACTGCTTTACTCCTAGGAGAATATATTAATATGCATTGAGACTATTTCAGCCAATCAGCTACAGCAGTAAATAGTCTTTTATTAATGTGAAAGCATCAACTTACACTCTCACGAGGTCTACCTGCCATTTGCGCCTCAAACTGTTGCTTTAATTCGCAACTTTAAGGTCAATCCTAAGATAAGATAACAATCTATTCCTTGAGGTCGATCTAAAGATAAGATAATAATCTATTCGGACCACTTCGGCTATTTCTACGATTGGATTAACTGTAAGATTCACTCGCAATTTCGAGGTGAATTCTACTGATCATACCTCGAATGATTGGACTCAGGTCACAATTATTACTTCCGAACGAAGTTCCAGTCTAGTTTTAGTGCATGTCTCATTTTGGTCGTGATACATGAGTTAAGTTTTGGCATTCTTTAGAATATGCGTATTATGGTGTGGTTGTCTGTGTGTATTTTGGCGACAGTGCAGTGTGAGTAATGAGGTATAGATGCTGATCCGGAAGTGAAATATGTGACCCAATGTACGTTGTTTTGTTTACAGTCCAGCCTATCTCTCTCTCTCTCTCTCTCTCTCTCTAAAAAAAAAAAAAAAAAAAAAAAAAAAAAAATGCTGGATAACCTACGACAGAAACTTCACTGTTAGTTCATCTTTGAAGATACTTTAGATTAATATATAATTTATTAGGATTCGGACGCAGTGGAAAGTTCAGTACTGACAAACAAATGTAGGGACTATATAGGAAAAATCATTGTGATCTGAGTCCATAAATTCCGGTGTTTTCAAAACCGGTCACTTCTATTTCGGCATTAGGGTTTGTCCATAAAGGACGTCCGCAGATAATACCTGTTTTCCTACACCCCCTCTCCCCTTGTCCGCTTTTGTCCGCATATGGCTTACCCCCTAGCCCCCCCCCCCCCCCCCCCCCCCCCCCCCCGGCTGCGGATGTCTCCATCTAGCATTATACACTGCTCTATGGTCTGGCAGTGTAATAGCTGGTGCTCTCAAAATACAACGCTCACCGATCTCATCACAACATGTAGCTCAAAACAAAGAAAAAAATAAACAGAAAGTTCTTTCTTTAAAAAAGTCTTTATTCAGGACATAGAACTTAAGTTGTTATCTCACAGAAAGCTAAATTCGATACACTGTCAATGTCTTACTCCACTTCAACAAACGCAGACTGTAGCCAGTCAAATAAGTTGCGAACAACTGGCAGACCATCATCACTGCTTTCAGTTGCGGAAGTTGATGATGCAGTTGACAGAATAGCGCTAACAGATTCAGGCTCCACAGCGCCGACGTCAGCCACTTCAGCTTGTGTGCTCACTGCTGCATGCCTGTGAATACGGGCATGATTGCGCTTCGCAACCTGAGATGGAAAGTACAGGCCACACTGATTACAAACGCGCTTCTCAAGATCAGCAGTCACCGACGGACAGTAGAAATCAAATGGCATCCTCAGGAAGTCGTGTGAAGGCTGCAGATGTAAAAGAGCCAGTCGTTGATAAAGCGATCCAAACGTTCCACTGTTGCTGCCAACTGGTGCATAGGTAATCCCTTTATCTGTGCTGTAGTGTGGAACAGGTGGAGGTAAAAATCGTCCAGGAAGTATATCATTGTAGTTAGTGCGACGCTGACCACAGCATGATTCACTGTTGCACTTCACAATCTGCGAGCAATACTGCGACTGTTGAATGTGCCGACTTGACCACTCACCTGACGGTGGACTGATGTCCAGTTTTCCTGCATCACATGATACAAAAGATGCTACCACATCAAATCCATTAATAACCGTTGAGCTCCAGATTTCTGCCAGCACTTCACCGGCCTTCTGGAAATTGGCCCTTTCCAACTCTACATCACATGTCTTGCCATTGCTGTCCAAATGAGATTCATAATGATTGTGAGGCAGGATAAATCCTGATAGGTCGCGTGACAGAGGAGCCATGCGTCGTTCGACGGTGTTGTAGGCAGAGTGCCCTGGCGCATGGCACGCAACGAAAATCGCATCCAGGTTGTTGTAATGGAAGGCTCGATAGGCTGCGGCTAGTGTTTTCGGAAATCGAGGGTTCTCATCCGGACCGCCATCTGCTGTTATGACCACAATCGGCTTCACTGATCCATTAATACACATAACAGGCTGAAAAGCAGGAAGTTATTTGAGTTCTTCAAAATCATCAGCGTGTGTCATTGCTGTGCTACTGTCATGCTTCCCACTGCGAATGAAGATAGCAGTCGGCCCTGAATACGATACAGCCCCTGGTTTTATTACACATGCAGCATAGACTGATGGGATCAGTTTGTGGCGTTCAGCAATAACCCAGTCGTGATCTGGCAGCTGCACACGATACTCCATGTGCATCAGAATGGGCGCCTGCTTTTTTTGCTGCCGGTAATCCTAGCGGGACACGTGCCTTGTCGTCTTGGCTCAAGAAAAAAACACAGTGTTCTCCCATAGCGACAGCCAGATCTTTCAAGTAGCAGATTGTAGCTGCTGCAAAATGAGTATCCACGTGATTGCGCCTTTCACTGTTTGCTGCCTTAAGCAGCTTGACAGGCACTGTGGTCACGTGACGCTTACCTTCAGTCGTAGCAGAATTACGTGGAAATAGACGTAGATATGTTCCTGCTCGACTGATGCTGAAGCCATCTTGGACGAGGGCTTCATGCAAATCATCCAACGTTTTGCAGCTACTAAGCTTCTCAGATCGTAGCCGCGGATCAGCAGCTGCTCCACATGATACAATGTCCACGATTGTCTTTAGCAACTGTGGTTGGTCATCTTCTAAGCGGGGCCTTCCTACTTTCTGCCGACAGAACTTTTTGAGTCGCTGGCCAATGACTGGATGTTCTTCCGTAACTTCAGTCAGCTTTCTCTTGAAGTCAAGACTGGAGTTCTGTTTGCGTGCTCGTTCAGCTGCCAGACGTTTTAACTTTTTCTCCAGCTGCACCTTTTTGCTGCCGAGTTCATCAGACTTTGTTTTCATATCAGCTGTCCACAGTCCAGTGTTTTTTTTTACCTGTAGAAGACTAGCCATTTGTGCTTTGACAGATTCTAACTCATTGCTTGCTGCGTCTTGTGCTGGTGTAGAGCGTTGGTTTTTTTTCTTCACTAGACATGCTATTGCTGTGGTTTGCGTCTCGGCATCCGTCTCTCTTGCTGTTACGTCAGCAGAAGATGCCTCTTCCACCTCTGACTGAACGTCACTATTTATTATCACCACAGTTGACGGAAGTTCCTGAGATGACGTGGTTAGCGTCGAAGTAGTTGAATCTGATGCTTGGCTTAGACTGGCCTTAGGCATGGCAGCGCGGGCCCACATGCTCATCAGACGACTTTTTCTTTCTGCTGCTCTCGCATGCCAAACTCGAATCAAGTTTTTGACTTCTTCTTCATTTTGTTTACAATTGTTCCACTGAGCCTGTGCACGTTTATGTCCAGATCTGCCTTCAGATCAGGGTGTGTAGCAATGAAAGCATCCTTAAAGTCTCTATACAGTTTATAACGCGCATCCATTATTAGCATAGGTAGTACACAGAATATTCTTAAATAATATGTAATATTAGCTGGAAAAATATAGATATTAAAAACTCTATTAAACAGTACGTTGCCTATGTCACTGACTAACACACACGTGTGCGGAAGGCAGCTGGAGTCGATGCTTTCAGATGTACTGTGCGTAGCAGCAGTGTTGTGGTGGCTACTGCAGCCAGCCGCCTGCTTCAAGGGAGGCTGGCACTAGCTCTGCAGTCGCATGGTCAGCCAGGGTCTTCATCACGGGCCAGGCACTGTATTGTCTGAATTGAGAGCGTTATACAGGCCGTGGTGCATCTTACTTGGCTATTTGTATACTCGCTCAGGTCCGCAGGGCCGATATGTGGGCCATGTAATCAACCTCAGGCACTGGGAGCCAGACCTATGTATTAATGCCTACCCATTCATATATATTCTGTGGCACGAATCGTACAAATTGAAATTAACAAATAATTTATACTTAGGGATCACCCATAAAGGACGTCCGCAAAACATACTGGAATACACTCAGTAGGCCTAAAGCAGCTGTTCAACATAGAATATCATAAAAAAAAATACTAGCTTGCGGAGGTCCGCAAAGTCCTTTACACCCCTTCCCCCTTGTCCGAAGTTGTCCGCATTTGAACAACCCCCCTCCCCCCATCTTTGCGGACGTCCTTTATGGATGATCCCTTATGGGATTGAAGACTACATTCAAGATTTACTGACCTCTGAAATTAAAGAGCTTGACAACGTGCAAAAACTACGCGCCTCCAAAACTGAAGATTTGATAACGGAAGTGCTCCAATGAACATAGGCAAATATACGTTTTGCAAAACAAATATGAACACATTTTTTTTACGAAGAATTTTACTTACTTCAAATTACAATCAAGATATATATTAGACTGACTTAGCACGTTATCACAATATAATACGTAATGGGACCAATTATCTGAAACTATTCTGTTAGACTCTTAACATACATACGTGTCCGCTAAGCTGGTCGGCGTATGGATAATATCCAAAATTGGATAGTAAATCCAAACTTCATAAGGTTCCGGTGTTTTCAAAACCGATCACTTTTATTGAAGCATTATAGGATTGCGAACTACATCCAAGAGTTAATTACCTCCGAAATTGAAGAGCTTGACAACGTGCAAACCTACGCACCTTCGAGACCGAAGATTGACAACTAAAGTGCTCCAGTAAACATGGGCTATTTGACGTTTTGCAAAAACTCATGTTAGGACATTTTTGTTCGAAAAAATTTACGTAGATTACAATCAAGACATATATTAGACTGAGCTTAGCAAATCATGAAAATAAACAAAGTAATAGGGCCGAGTGTTTGGAGCTATTTTGTTACTCTTAAGATATAGACGTAATATCCAAAATTGGATAGTAAATCGCCGGATAACGGAGGCGCTTAGCAGTGATGGTTCAGAGTGAAGTTTGACCTCGAAGTTGCGAATAAAAATCAGTCACTTCCGGAATAGCACAACCGCATGTAAGTATGCGACGTTGGTTTGAGTATCACAAAACATATTTGGATTTTGATGACCCAGTTTTAAGTTTGAGTTTATATTGAGCTTGCTCTCATATTTTTGATCCTCACAAATTTGGATTTAAGTGTTGTCACAAGATTTGCTCTTCTTCTTCATCTGATTATCGACATCAAAAGCAGCCGTTGTACTGCACGTTAAATCACGGGGCTCGTATATTATACCTATATAATACACGTATTATGTATATATATATATAACGTGTATTATTTATAGGTAAATTGCAAGCAACGATACGAGCCCTGTGAAGTGGTCGTCGTTTTCGTAGGAATCGAACCTGATACGCATGGTCATGCATATCAGAATCGAAGTTTTACATTTTGTAAGTACGTCATGTTCTTCTTATATAAAGGATAACTGAAAAGGTTGATTGAATTGTTTACCTGGTCGATCCCATCCTTAAGAAAACCATACTCTGCATATTCTTATATCTACCAGGGGGACTATCAATTATCAATGCCTGGTGGTGTTATCTTATGTAAAGTGTTGTAATCTTTCAATTCGTTGTGCAACATCATTGTACTATATTGTGCAACATGAAATAAAATGACCACATGTTTATGCAGTTTTAATATAGTGGCCGATTGGTACTGCATGTAACTGTCATTTTAAGAAGTTGTTCTGTCTACAGTATTATCTTTTTTCACTCTTGTATTTTCGTTGTAGGTTCAGTTTTTTCAATTTTTTTTTATAGGTTAATACTGTGATTTAATGAACAAGAGAGTATATATGATTGCACATCATATTCACCGAGGTATGGAGGGAATCCTTAGTCCCAGAAGTACAGGAAAGCTGATTGCTGAAACCAGCAAAGACGTCAAGATCAATGCCAACAAAATTAAACAAGTTGCAACAATGGTAAGATAACCCCATAACACATTATGTAAATTTTGCTCCACTCCGTGCTTAAAATGCAGATGTCTCCCTTGTCTTGTAAGGTACTAGAGTTGGATGAGATCATAAATTGGAAAGTCAGCTGCTATATTAATTTTATGCATATCACTAATAACAAAAGTTAAATCTAGGATTCAGGGATATGGGCCCAATAGTACTTTTATATTGAGTATTAAATAAACTCGTTGAGGATCATAACATGGTTGATTATTGCAGAGTACTGAATCCACATCTAAGAAGGTACACTTGACACAGGAAAAATCCAATAAAACAAGCTAGATTAGATTTGTTTCTTAATTCTGAATGTCTAACAAACTTAGTAAATGATATAAAAATTACATCAGGTTACAGGTCTTATCACTCGATTACTACCCTTGAACTACAACTTCATGACTTTACACATGGAAAGGGTTCTGGAAATTTAATAAAAGTCTTTTAAAGGATTATGCTGCAAAAGTGATAGATACAATTAAAAGAGTTTTTAAAAAACTATATGCACTACTTTTGTTTGATCGTGATGAATTAAATGCTATAAATGTGGCATTTATTCAGTTTATAATTGGTAATCGCTTATTTTTACAGAGTTTTATAATGGAAAGAAGGGACACAACATTAGAAAAAAGAAAGGGAGAAAATGGGTAAAAGATATAGTCAATGAAATTGGACTTTTACATATAGTAGAGAAATTGCAGCAAAAAGAAATCGGCTCCAAAATTTAAGAAAGGATGATTGACAAGGGTATGCCATTCGAAGTGAAGTCTAATGGATTGAAGAAGACTAAAAACCATGTAATCTTATAAATAAAATTATTAGTAGAGTAGAAACTTAAGAAGAAATTTTTTTATTAAATCAAAAGCAAATTCTTCATGAAATTAGTAATTTTTACAGTAACCTCTATTTTAAATCAAGAAATATTTTAGATGTTGATTTAGACGAATAACTAAGAGTGTTTAATGTCCCAAAATTAACAGAACAACATTCTTTAGAAGGAGAAATATAACTAGATGAACTACATAATGTACTTAAAAGGATGAAATATGACAAATTTCCAGGATCTGATGGATTTATGATAGAATTTTTAACATTATTTTGGAATGACAAACTATTTCATCTTGAGATCAGTTAATGAAATGCATGATAAACAACAACTTTCAATCAGTCAGAGTCAAGTTGTTTGCAAAAAGGAGATAAACCAAGACGGTTTTAAAAACTGGCATAAGTAATATGGATAGGAAGTAAAAAATTTGTTAAAGATGTATACCATCACAATCTGGAAATTAATTTGGTGGAATCTCAATTTATTCTATTAGGTATAGAGTTTTCGGTGAACCTAGATGAAATGATAGATATTAATTATCAAAAATACAGTCTGTTCCAGTTCAGACACTTCACCCGTATATACCGATCCATATTAGGATATTATTAAAAAGTACAAAGGGGTGTCAAGATATGTAGAAAACTCACTACCTATTGACTCCTATTGGAAGAATAACAGTAAGTAAAACACTAGCCATTTCCAAACTCAATCACTTGTTCTTGGCTCTACCCAACCCACCTTATAACATTTTACAACATTTAAGTAAATTGTTTTTTTAAATTTATTTGGCGTGGAATAAAAAGGGATATAATTGTACAAAACTATGAGAATGGTGGACTAAATATAGTGAAAATGCTCTTGGATTAGAAGAACAATTTTTTAAAAAAAATTGTTGGGATCATATCTTTATTAAATTGTTTAGGGAAATTAAACATATTGCAGATCTTGAGATGGAGTATGTCAAGAAACTAAGAAATAATACAACAAATCCTTTTTGGAGAGACATATTTAGTAATTAAATTAAAGTTTATGAAAAAATACAACTTTATTCTCTGGAAGAATTGTGAAACCCACCTACTTGGGAAAATTAAATATTAAGGTTGGTATAGTAAAGGAGTGAAGTTTGTAAGTGATATATTTGATGGTGTTAACTTTAACTTTACTACATTTGAAAACTTTAAGACAAAATTTAATTTTGAAAAGGGAAATCATTTACTTTATTTGGTCTTTGTAATAGTATTTAAAAAACATTATGAGATCCAGAAAAAAATAGTTTGTTCCATTTCAGACACTTCACTTGTATATACCAACCCATATTAGGATATTATTAAAGAGTACAAAGGGGTGTCAAGATATGTATAAAACTCTTGAAAATAATATTCTCAATCAAGAAAAAAAATGGGAATTACAGTTTTTTTTAAAAATTTTAACCCAAAGCAATGGAAACTAAGAGACTCTAACATAGAATATTTCCAGTATAGAATACTTCACAGAATATTAACTGTAAAAGGCTATTTAAACAAGATAGTTGTAATCCAAAACAATATGTAGTTTCTCTAAACAAGAAGAAACCATTCAACATTTATTTTACGAACGTAATCATGTTAATGAGTTTTAATGAATCCTTTCTGAATACATAATGCAAAAAACTGGATTACAAATTAAATTCTAACCTCAACAAATCATTCTTGGTGACACATAAAATAACTCAGAAGCACTAAACTGTATAATTTTTATTACTAAATATCACATGTAATCTGCAAGTATAACAAATAAGTTGAATTTAGAAGGTCTGATTGATATTTTAAAAATATACTATCTTTCTGAATTCTATATTGCAAAGAAAAACAATTTAGTTTCAAAAATTCTGTGACAAATGGGAATCATTCCTCACAATATAAATAATTATTAGAACAGCTGCTCTCTTTATTAATCTTAGCCAGGATACACATTTGTGATAGAAAAAAAAAATCAGTGTTTGTCTTACATTTTTTCTTCATGGTTTACTACCTTCCTATCCTCATTTTTTCTTCTTCTGGATTGTCTGTGAAAGCTAGTCAGGCTTATCACAGAAGTAAGGCTGCAACATTAACAAATGTAAATATGCGTAGTTTAGTTTACGGTTTGTAAATATGTACAAAATCAGTAAATGTGTAAATGAACATGTATCTGGCTGGCCGTGATGCAGGAACTTCCTGTTCCAATTAAATGATATATTTTTCTACATCTCTGATAAGACGACTGTTTAGTAAGATTTTTCTGTATATTTCTTAAAGTATGGATGATTTTCAGATCAAATGTGACATCACTAGGAAAAAGTTAAAGTTAATGAGAATTGGTTATACTGCACATTACATGACATTACACATCAGTTTGAATTACTGATAATGCTACCAAAACATTCTTTAAAACTTCATTATTTACCTTTGAACAACATTTTCATTAACAGAACCCTTGATGACTAACATTTTGTTTTAAAGAAGCACTGTTTCAAGTTTGTAAGCCAGCTTCTTAGTCGTCATAGTTCCTACAAAAGCATCATAAGCACATGTTCAGTCAGTATGTCTGGTTGCATTATTGATATTTTTAATCAATTAGATATATGTAGCAGTACGAAATAATATCAACGATATCATGAATATCCTAAGGATTTTGTACCAAAAATGTCAAAAATATTTTTAAAAATACATGTCTTAAGAACTGAATCATGTCATAATAATAGGTACAAGATTTACAGCAGTGAAACAATCACAAGTTGAGTGAGGTGCGGCATGCATTTTGTCATGAATTTCATTTATATAGCCATCAGCGGATCGGGGGAAAAGATTGAGTTTAGAAATGTTTAAATTAAACAGCAGCATTTCAGTTATAGTATACCATGTACACATTTATGAATTTTGTTAAACATTGTAGCCTTATAGAGAAGTCAAAAGTTTCTCCAATTTTTATCTTGAAATATGTTTATTTAGAGTGCTTTATTCTTGTGTCAGCCAAGATAATGTAGTCATTAGCCAATGTTGACGTGTCTTTTTTTTATAAACTTAGATGTGTTTTGAATAACAATCTAAATCCATTTTACAAAGCAACATATAATAACATGTAGATGATAATAATCACTACATGTCTATCTATCTATTGTGGGATATTTTTAAACTTACTACTTTGTAGCACTGTCTTTATGTTGAAAGCCGAGACACAAGTTTGGGAAAGTTCGTACTATGTTTGTACCAAGCAATAATGCCTACACCACTAACTTTATTATTACTCCAATTTCTTGTGAAAAGTTCATTTTATTCAGTTTTGATGGTGGACTGGATGAAGACAAGGAATCTTATTTTGGACAATTTTAATTGGATAGTATCTCGTTGATTTATTCTTTTGGCCAATTTACAGTGAAAAAGTCATTAACATGTTTGCAAACCACCTCTCATGTAAAATGTTGGTTGCATCTGGTTTGACTAGTTATCTTTTATCTGGTTTTCAAATAAAACTATCCCAAGTTAAAATATCCCATACTCTCATCAGGTTTTTAAAAAAATGGTTATCTGTGTTATCCCCCTCAAAATGCTAAAGTAAACAGGGCTTTTTCTGTTGCTTTTAGGGGGCTGAAAATTGGCCCAATTCCTAAAGCCAACAACTGTCTATTTTCCCCAATTTGAGTGTAAAAGAATCCCAATCAGAACTTTTTAAAATTATCTGATGCAATTTGCCAAGAAAATTACTATAATGAGTGTAGCAAGCGATCTAAAGAGTCAGTAACCTTGTCTATTGAATTATTTAAATGTTGAATAATCTTGTCTTTTTAAATTTTTGTGAATTAACTGTTTGTAAAAAGAAATTCAAAATTTCCCACATTGACCTGTGTAAAAATGTTCAACTCCATGGACCGTGGGCATTATTTTGAAAATGGTAGAAAAATCCCTGTAAAACATGGCTTGAGAGATTACCCCTTCTATCAGCAAAAAGTGGTCATTCAAGACGGGTGGTCTCATAAGAACTTGTCACACTATATAGTATATAATAAATCAGTCAAAATATTAAGACCAGGCCCTGTATTCACAAAAGTCACAATTTGAGTACTTACTCAGACTCAGAATTACCATTGTTATAGATCTTGTATTTGTTGTTACAATATAAACTATATTTATTTATCAGATATCTGTATCCAAATGTATTGCTACTTTGATATCTCTTGTATTTTAATTAGTTTATTTACTGTAACCTAGCAAAGTTTGAGTTTTAATGTACACACAAGTTGAATACAGGACCTGGCGAGTCATCTCTCAAGATAGGTTCTACTGGTACTGTATAAATACAAATTGTATATCAGTGTGACATACTTATCTTGTAATAAGTTTATCTTAATGTACAAAACATTACATGGTTCACTGATCCATATGATATAAGACAGGATAATTTAAACTATCCAGTGTCCAAAAGTTGAAATTCATATGAGGAGAGTTTTTCGGCTTCCTCTATCAAACTCTGTAATAAATTCAACAGCAACTATTTTATTACCCCCATTTCTTTGCAATGCATTAGATGTACACTCCAGCAAAATGTAATCAAACTAGAAGAAAATATTTTTGTATGGAAATAAAACACATTCAGTAGTTTATTGTTGTTTGTGAATTGCCAAGAGTAATCATAATTCTGACATTTTCAGTGATCATTTGAACAACTTTCCAGATTGTCCATATGATGTTCCTTCTTGTCTGGAATGTCAGAACTACATACTTGCAGGGTCACACCAACATTATTTGTTAACACTGTAAGAAAGAGGATTAAGGAACATTATTTGTTAACACTGTAAGAAAGGGGATTAAGGGACATTATTTGTTAACACTGTAAGAAAGGGGATTAAGGGACATTTTTTTAACACTGTAAGAAAGGGGATTAAGGGACATTATTTGTTAACACTATAAGAAAGGGGATTAAGGGACTTTTTTAACACTAAGAAAGGGGATTAAGGGACATTTTTTTTAAAACTAAGGGGATTAAGGGACATTATTTTAACACTGTAAGAAAGGGGATTAAGGGACATTTTTTTTAACACTGTAAGAAAGGGGATTAAGGGACATTATTTGTTAACACTAAGAAAGGGGATTAAGGGACATTATTTTTTAACACTGTAAAAAAGGGGATTAAGGGACATTATTTTTAACACCGTAAGAAAGGGGATTAAGGGGAATTAAAATTATGGATCTGCTATATGGTAACAAAAATGGGACTGATTCTCAGAATATGCAGGGCTCAAATTTATCATTTTGACTTTTTGCATATTTTTGCATATTTTGCAAGAGGATAAAAAAAATCAACTTGCAAAATTCTGTTTTTATTGGCAGTTTTTTGTTTTCTTTGAGCCAGGTATTACTTATACTGGGAATAAAAAAGAGTCGTAAGACTTTTTTATCAGTTTCATTTGTAATTTTATTTTTCAGTTTGAATATAATTACTATATGTACAGCTTAATTGTTTTTTTCTTGTTTATAACTGAAGCCTGATTTATAAACTGGTCCAAGTTTGTATATCTGGACCATGAAAGGTTAATGAATAATCAGCCTCACCAAAATTGAACAAGAATGTATTAGAGACAGATGTTTCGTTTTTTGGGCAGAAGTCAGGATAGTTTGTAACAGAAGTATCTGTGATCAGCTGTCGTGCATAAAACACTAGTAGAGTATGTCATTAGCGGAGGGACATAGTAACAGACTTTACGTAAGTGAAGACAATATCGGAAAAATATTTCTGTATTTGAATATGAATGAAATTATTGGGTTTTAAAGAGTTATCCTGCTTCCTCATAAAAATATAATGGTTATACCCAAGTATGCTGTGTTTTATCGGTAGCGACATGTAAGGCCACAGTATTAGGGTTCAGGCTAAACAGCATATCTCATGGTAAAGTAATAAATGCCAAAGCAGACTTATTTTTATGTCTTGGAATTATGCATGTGATTTTGCTGAATATACATACATGTACTTCAAGAAGTTTTACTACTGATTTACTTTGTATAAGTTGATAATTTAGCACTTGCTAAAACTTTCAACTCACATTTTCCACAATTGACTGACATTTTGCAATCATTAAATTTGAGCCCTGACTTGGATATTAATCAGGCTGTTTTGCAATTTATTACCAATTCACACTGCTTGTAATCTCGTAACTGTTGAACTGTTAGACAACATTATGTTTTTGGTTATCAGAGTACTGGTCTTTATTTTGTTTTGATAGCGCTCAATTATTTTACTTTTTACACTCTTATCCAGCTCAGTCTCTTCAGTCTCTGTCTCTGTCTCTCTCTCTCTCTCTGTCTCTCTCTCTCTCTCTCTCTCTCTCTCTCTCTCTCTCTCTCTCATTATTGTTCGGATTGTTTGTTTGGTATCTAATCTTTTACTACATTTCATTTGGTTCCAGTAGTTTGCAATGCATAATCTCCAGAGTATAAGATTTATCTTTTGACTCTCAGCTTTTTGATGCTATGATCAATTATTGCTACTTTTCAGTGATTTGTTTAGCATTTATATTTGCACTTCATATGGTGTCAGTTACGGTCATGCCACTACAGACTGTGCATATAGCTTAAAGCCTGCTGCCAAGGCCTATTGGCAAGCAGATGTTTAAAATCTTGTTCACATTTTGCCATTGTACAAGTTTGTCTTTGCCATTGTACAAGTTTAAGTTTGTCTTTGTCATTGTACAAGTTTGTCTTTGTCATTGTACAAGTTTGTCTTTGGTAATAAATATTGTTATTGTTATGATTTTTTCCAGTAATACTTTTTTTTAAGGGGGAAGAAGGAATTTGTAAGAGTTGTGAGGAATCTAAAAAAAATGACTCTATCCCAATGTAAATGAACCCAATCGGAAAACATTATACTTTAGAATCATACAGAATACACAGTTGTAGAAATGTACTGTTGAAATTGTATTCCCATTTTATCCGATATCTTTTAAGATAGGACATGTCTTGGCTGCATTTCCAATCGCTCATGAAAATTCCAGCAATTCATAACTAAGAGAAGGTTGGTACATGATGCTTGCTGTTTGTTTATGATAACTGTGTTACATCTATGCTTCCTATTTACTTGCAGATGTATGAATGTGTGAAGAAGGACACTTACAGCATTAAATCATGGAAAGAGCACGAGTTGAATCCTAAATTAATGAACAAAGCTGCAGTTGATTGGTAAGAACAAAATTTAAAAAACAGAACTTTCTTTAAATTATAAAATTGTGCAACAGGTTAAAATATTTAATTCTGAATGCAATAGAAGATGCAATATAGTAGACCTGGTTTTGCACCATGCTTCCTAAATATTGACATGATTTGTTGAGTAAATAAATCGGTAATCATTAGAGAGATAACAGTCAGCTGTATTGGAAGATACCTGTAACAGACATGTAAGTCTTAAATAGAGAAATAACAATCAGCTGTATTGGAAGATACATGTAACAGCCATGTAAGTCTTAAATAGAGAGATAACAGTCAGCTGTATTGGAAGATACATGTAACAGCCATGTAAGTCTTAAATAGAGAGATAACAGTCAGCTGTATTGGAAGATACATGTAACAGCCATGTAAGTCTTAAATAGAGAGATAACAGTCAGCTGTATTGGAAGATACATGTAACAGCCATGTAAGTCTTAAATAGAGAGATAAGTCAGCTGTATTGGAAGATACATGTAACAGTCATGTAAGTCTTAAATAGAGAGATAACAGTCAGCTGTATTGGAAGATACATGTAACAGTCATGTAAGTCTTAAATAGAGAGATAACAGTCAGCTGTATTGGAAGATACATGTAACAGCCATGTAAGTCTTAAATAGAGAGATAACAGTCAGCTGTATTGGAAGATACATGTAACAGTCATGTAAGTCTTAAACAGTCAGCTGTATTGGAAGATACATGTAACAGTCATGTAAGTCTTAAACAGTCAGCTGTATTGGAAGATACATGTAACAGCCATGTAAGTCTTAAACAGTCAGCTGTATTGGAAGATACATGTAACAGCCATGTAAGTCTTAAAAGATGAAAGATATGCTAAGTTATAAATCGGGTCCAACTGGAAACTGTACAGACCCAGCTCTGCCATTGCATAATGTGCAGGCAGATCTGGATGTATGCAGTTTTTTTAGGAGCAATCAATAGAACAAACAACACGGATCCTATTCTGCCTGTGCATTATGCAGTGGCAGATCATGGTCTGTGTTATCTGTAGTTGGACCCGACTTATAAATGAGTACATATGGTAGATATAACAACTTGGGTTTATAGTGTTGATTACTCTACAGTATTTCTAATTGAGAACAAATATGATCATTCAAGAATGATATCGTCAGCATTGATTTATATTATACTTTTTTTATTTGACCTATGGATGGCAAGGCTTAACCGTATAAATTTTCCGGTGATAATGATGCTTGAAATCAACAATGTTAAGGTCATTAATTAAAGTTTTGTAAAAGTCGTATATCTTGTGTATTAGTTGCTCTACTCACTTTGGTACAATATTAAAACTTCACCTTCTTCTATTAGGAAAATGAAAACAAATTTGCCCTGTCATTTTTTTTGTTAGATCTACACCAAGTGACAGTAGTTTATGGCATTTGAGATGCTCCCTCAACCCAGTCAAGTAGTTGTTAAGCCCCAGGCGAAATGGATTGCATGTTGCCTTGACAGGTGTTCATATCAATTGTGTCAACAAAACAAACTCTTGCACATTCACAGGCATATATTTCAATAGCTGATTGACCAATTAACTCTTTTCCGCTGCAAGATATAGCTGCCCGGTTTCCGTGAGATATAATATGACAATGAAAACTTAACTTTTGTTTTGAAACTAAAGCATCTATATGTAAATAACAATTTTTGTTTTGAGAATAGAATTGGTGAAAGCACTTTCTAAATGTATATTTTGAAGATTTTAACTGCCGTGCTTGCAATTTTTTCTTCATAAAATCAATATGAAACCGTAAGTGAATCTGCTAAGGGGTAATAATGGCAGACATCACTGTGTCTTGGAAGTACGTCTTCATTAGACTGGCTGTTTTTGTAATTCACTGGGTACATAAATTTAAGGAAATTATACAATTTGTAGAAAGCAAAGTGTAACTATTATGTGATAAAAGATTTAGCCTAAAAAAAAAATTTGTTGGTCAGAAATGTATGGGACAATGCTTGTGGAATTGATAAGTGCAGTAACTTAAGGTCAAGGTTGTTTACTTGCATCACTCATTTTTGTGAAAATATGCGAAAATGTAGCAAAGAACAAAAATTCAGTTTTAAAACTCCTGTTGAATTAACATGAACTCAGATCACATGTGAAATACAAGTAGTTTACAGCAGTCTGTGCTAGATTATCTATTACCTCCAAGTAGTAATTAAAAACCAATTGTATTTTCAGACAGGGATTTTCCTAGATCTTTTGCGTGCAATCAGACTAAATTGAGAAGTTTTCCAAGCCAAGAAAATAAAGATTACTGTGTCTCCTAGTATTTATTTTTGTTTGTGAGGTAATTTTTGTCATATTTTTAGCTTTAAAATAAAGTTGCAAGTATTTCATGAGAAATGCCATTTAAGTATTTCCCTTTCTTTCTTTGAAATGGGAATTTTCTGATCAAAATTGGGAAAATAAAAATAATTTTTGGTTCAGGAATGGGGCCCTTATTTGGCCTCAAATTGATCCTGGAAAATCTATTTTGATATATCTTTTTGTGTTGATTTAATCAGTTTATCACTAGAGTCTTGCCTTTTCATTCTTTGCAGGATATTCCTGGCTGACACTCTGAATTTCTCTTTCTGGTCGATGGATGAGAACAACAAGTATGTGGTGAATTATGGTGGAAAGCAACATACTGGCTACTGGTCATTGTGTGCCGCCATCAACAGAGCTTTGGATGTATGTACCTGACATAAGGGAGATAACCTGACCTTAGTTTCACTAACATTTTCCATATTTATTCCTTTGTAGATTTCTTGTCAAAAGTCTGCAATAGTAGATAGAGAAATTAATATAATACATTGTATATATATATATAAACGCTCATTTAAATAATGAGTGTTGTTGTTGGGATTTTGCGAACACTTTTGAACACTTTTTATTCCTTTTTTTGTTGATTTTGTTATTTCGGTTAAACATGACGAAATGCAGTAAATGCAAGAAATCTAAAGCTAGCAAGGACACACATGGGACCTGCCTTGCTTGTACAAAGTGTTCTTTGTCCTCAACACGCAGTGCATGTATTTTATGGTCAGAAAATATCTGATCTGTGGTGTTGCATAAAGGTATCAAAAGCAAGAAGAAACATGAGAAGTCTCAATCAGAACAGTGTGACATATTGAGTTTTCAGCCGAAGAGAGCATTGATTGCGAGCAAAGTGAAGGATGTCACCATGGTCCCCCTTCCATCCAAATTTAGGTTTACGATGCAGACTACAATAATTACATCAACAGAATTAGAGGAACAAGGGTGTTGCGGAATTGCTCTCTTTGAAATCTTTCTAGATGCTGTCAGAGCTGCAGATATGTCAACTGGCGCAGGAATCGATGATGTTGCTAAATTCAGGACAATATTTGCCTTTACGTCCATCACAAACCTCCATGGATAATTTGAAGCTTATGGAGAGTGTCCCTCCATATCTAGGCAGCCCAGTGGGCAAAGGTCCCCTCATGTCCAAGCATGTCCTTCAGGCCTGTAAGTCTGGATGCATATTTTTTTTTGTCAGATCTTGATGGTCCATTTCATCATTCTTCCTTGCCGTATGATGCCAATCCGGTTGCTAACCAGCCAGTCCAGTCATCTGGCTGCTGGCCAGCCAGTCCAGCCATCTCACCAGCCATACCTATTGTCTAGTGATCAGAGATCCATCACTTCAGCCAGCCATGTTACATACCATTTGATAGTGATGTGGTATGTGGAATCATACAGGGATCAGACTGACCGATCTGTCCATTGTGCCACACCTTCTGCATGGGTGGTTCCAAATGACCACCCAGCTGATAGCCATACATAATGGCCAACCAGCACTTGAGCTGACCATTCAGCCAGCTGCCCAACATACTCTCCAGTCATCCATACTGGCAAAACTTACTCAGCCAACTCAACCAGCAAGTCATTTATTTACGGCTTATCCATTGAATCAATACTGTGATACATGGCACCTCTTTTCCAGTTAACTTGATCACAATGTGAGGATCATGATCAAAATAGTATTATTCCTGCATCAGTAGTGCAACAAAGATTGGCTCTCAGCTGGGATCCCTGAGGAAAAGCCCCAACAGGAAATTGCGGTTTGTACAGACATCAGTTTGTACAGTTGGGGAGCCCGCCTATTACCATGCTTTGACACTGAGTAGCAAGTGGAGTCCAGAGGAATTACCTCTTAGTATCAACCATGAAGTAATGAAGCTTACAATCAAGGCTTTTCATGTCTGGAAGGACTGACTCAACATGAAAGTAGTCCTTGTCATGTCAAACAATTAGGTTCTTACCAATCGGGGGGGGGGGGGGGGGGGGACAAATTTTACACTGGTGCTCCCAGTTAAATATAACAGTACAAATCAGACACATTTTCAGCAGGCTGAATGTCCTGGCCAACTCTCTGTCAAGAAAGGTCCAGATTCTTCATACTAAATGGTCCATTCATCAATCAATCTTTTATCGAATTTGCATGCTTTGGGAAAGTTTGCTAACAGACCTTTTTGCAACAAGATGGAAAGAAAAACCTTTGCCCTCCCATTCCAGGACCCAGAAGCCTGGGTCATGAATGCACTATCAATTAGTTGGGAGGTATTTTGGGCCTTTACCAACTCCCCCTCCCATGGTCCTGGTAATGAAAATAATACAGAAATTGAGAGTTCAGAACTGCAAACTGATTCTGATCGCCCATCTCAGGTGGGAAAAGTCCTGGGTCAATGATCTACTAGATCTAGCATGCCCAGGAAAATCCTAGCAAACCCAAACCTACTCAACAGTCACCGTCACAGGTATTTTCATCCCTTCTGGACTGGGTCCTCCATCACATCTGGCTTTTGTTGGGAGAGCTTTGTAAAGAAATAATTTCAGCCTTCGATAGTGGAGAGAATCTTGCGAGCTAGAAAGCCCTCTACTTTGAAGGCATACAAGACAAAGTGGCAAATGTTCAGAGACCAGTTCCGGGATTTGGCTCTGCAGAGACAAGATTTGAATCTGGTGGGTCCAGTGGCTGCTGCCCAGATGACCATCAGACCCAGTTGACATCAGCACAACCTCCTCAAAATTTATTGGTAAGAAGAGTTCAATAATTTTCTTTTTAGCCATGTTTACTTGTCATGAATCATGTGTCCATAGGTTATACTGCTCTCAAGTTTGGAGAGCAATCTATCCTTCATATAGTGAATCCAGTCATTCTTTCCTCGAAGGGTACTCAGAGGTAGAGGTAGGATGCTCTGCATTCCCACCTCCTATTACCTATTCTCCTAACATTAATGTGATTAGGGAATGTATTTAAACGGCTAAAACACGGTATTGGTGCTGAGAGTAGTCTCACTCACTTAAAAAATTGAAATGTTTGATAGAACATTTCAATGAAGCTCATTATATACCCTAGGGTGTCCCCTAGTCAGATCAAGTTAGATTTAGCTTGAACATGCATGCGATTTTGTTTAACCATTATTTCATTTCATTGGTATAACAACAGTTACAGACACTACACTTGGTGTATAACATGCAAGAAAAACAGCATGAAAACTTTAAAACTTTATTTTTTTTCACAGTAACATCAGTAACAGGATATCAACATTTAAAGTAAACAACATAACTGGAAGTGGTAAACAACTTAATAACAAAATCAAAACATCTATGACAAAGGTATCACTAAGAAAAAAAACCTAACCATGAAACTTTTGCATAACAAACATAAAAGACATAGAATAATCTTATTTAGGCATTTATCTAACACCAAGAAGAATATTTAAACAAACAAAATCATTAATACTGGCCAAAAGTATTGCAAACTTCCATAAGAGTCAGAAGTACATTGTCCATAAAATTGGTTACAGACACTACAAAACTATAGCATTTCAATACAGCTGCAGAACCATACATATCTCCATAAAATTCACTTCAAAAATAATTCAACATGAACACATTGACTAGAATTATTCATTAAATGAATGTTGATTAGTTAATAAAATGATAAAACCACATTGTAACAGGTATATGTCCAATACTTGTGTTAAAATTATGAACTGGTAAATAGCACTTGAAAGTTTAATACTAAATAGTGTTTGTAAGAGTAAAATATTGAAGTATAATGAATGTTCAGTAAATCATAGTCACTAAAGTATTGTTCAACCCAAGGTGCTGACTCAAACACAGACCCATATGTGATTGATCTTAAGGTTACAGACACTACACATTAAACCTTGACTTTATATTGTCATTTCAAATAGAAGTGCTTATGATTTTTTTCCAGATTTGACTTGAGCTTAGACAATTCAGCTGCATTAAACTTGAAATGACCCCTTTCATTGACTATTTGTGGAGCTTTTACCCTGTACAAGATAGCATCTAGAGCCTCTTGTGAATAATCATCTTTTTCAGGCCAAACATACATGTTGCTAGACTTTCTCATGTATTTAAGTCTAACTTCGTTCTGAAGAATGTCAATTACTTCTGCTAAGTATACATCTAGAGGTCCCTTCTTTGGCTTAAGTCCTACAGCAACAAATTCTCCAGGGTGGTATTTCTCTATTGGTTTCTCTGTGTTGGTTGGTGCTTTTTTGTCAACTTTGATCTTCTTTGTCACAATGTTTTGTCTTTCTGTTGACTTCCGTTTCTTATTAGGCTTTTCGCTTGTTGCTGAGTTATGATCTTTCTGGTTACTTCCTTGTTTTCTTTTCTTGTCATTATTTTCTATTGTTGATGGATTCTTGTCTTTAAGTTGTTTTCCTTTCTGACTTAAATTATCTTTATTGAGTACTAACTTTCTCATTTCCCAGGCATTAACATTTTCGCTGAAGTTGCATCTCCCGTCAACCTTCATGCATTGCTCACAATAACAGCTCAGATTTCTTATGCTCAGTTCATAATCATTGCTTCCTGACTTTACAGCATGTAATTTTCTTGTACCTTGCAGTGTTCAATTAATTTACTTATGATGACTGCTTTTCTCTTTGGGGTATTTGGTAATACTTCCTTTACCTTTTTTAATTGTCTGTACAAAGTTGCTTTAGGTAACACTTTATTCATTGGTGAATCTCTGGCTGACCCAGTATTTCCTATTTCACAATCAGTCTGAATACACTCTTGCTGTATACTTTCATTCAGTTTGATACGCATTCTCCATGCTTGGGTTCTTTTCACAGCTTCTTTCTTCTTTCTACTTAATTCAGCAGTTTTCGGACTTCTTAAATCAACACTCTTATTAACCGATATTGCCAGGGCTGCTTTTTCTTTCTTTTTCTGGCGATACCTTTTCATTTCTTCACGTTTTTTCCTTCTTAATTCTTGTTGAAGATTTGAATCGGAAAGTGATTGCTGTTTTTTTAGTAGTCTTGCATCTTTTCTTCTTTCTCAATCAACCCTTTTTAGCTCCTCATGTTTCGCCTTATTTTCCCTCTGTTTTTTTCTCCAGGCTTGTACCTTTAGCCTCGTCTTCTCCCTTCTAGCTTTAATCTTCTGTTCATCTTCTTCTGGCTTATCTTTGCTTCCTAAAAGCAAACAACTTCATTCTCATTTTTGTTCCTCTATGTATATGGATGAAATTTAGACTTTACAAAACATACTTGTAATGAGTACGCAATATGCTTTCATACATAAGCAAACTGGAATAACCTGTAGATTCTTAAAGAAAAGTATCTGATTGAAAAAGAAATAGCATAAAACCTGATGATTATTCAATGTTCTAGCATTTACAATGATTGCACACTTTCCTTAATAATGTAAACAACAGTCGGGTCAATTCACATGTCTAGTAGTGTCTGTAACCATTTGACAATATCAGCAATGTATCCAATACTAAGTCTGAGCTCATTGAATTCTCATAATATTTCTGTTTGAATTTACTAGTCTAATGATATGGAATGCAAAAATACTCAGTTTCAATTGCATATTGTAAGAAATCACTGAAAATGTTGCCTGTTATCAGAAATCTAGATGAAAGAAACTATAAATATACCAAAATATTACAAATTGCAGACAGACAATATGTCAAAATTTAGCCTTACACATCAATACTGTAATAGGAAACATAATTTGGCTTCATTTTTTAAAAAAAAAAACAGGGATAAAGTCATAGACAGTATAAAAAGGGGATATTGGTTACAGACACTACAATTTAAGAGTGTGGTTTACCATTCAATACAAACTTACCAGAGTTGTTCCCAGAGGTTTGCTTTTGTCGTCTTCCCATGTCTTAGGGATGTACCATGGTAAAGAACAGAAAAAGTAATTAGGCAGCTTCTTCTAGGATAAGAAATTCAGGTTACATTGTCTTGTAGTAAATTACTCAAACAGACAGTGCTGCAAGAATGATGCAATATTCAATCAAGAGAGTTATTGCATGACTTTTTTGCTCTTGGCTGCAGAGGTAAATAGATGATGCAACATTACATCACATAAGATGGAACTTTCTATTGAGAAAAACAATGTTTTAATGACAAGTAGAACAATACTTTTATCTTTCATTTTTATACCTGTTTGTGTAGTGTCTGTAACTTTTTTTATTGAGTTGCTGTTTTTTAATGGTACAATACAGCACCACCAATTTTGGCCAACTTAGACATCACATGGATACACATGAGCCTTTGTAGGATTTATACTTTTCCATAATGAAACAACAAAATTATTGCCATATAAACTTGTAAAGGTTACAGACACTACAAAATTTAGAACTGGAAAGTTTGACAAAGAACAAACTCTCAATCGAATATCTTGGCTAGCCATGTGATTTAAATGGTTTTACTACTTATTATAATATAAAGTCGAGTTCTAGATGTCAATAAAAGTTATAATGAATGTTATTTTGTACAAAATGTTGGCATATAACAACAGATTAGTGTTTGAATTTCAGTGTTGAAACAAAACTTCTACTGACGGTATTTTGCTTATAAAATCCATAATATTTTACCGATTTCTTTAATTCAAGAAGCAATATTTGCAGGATAGAATTCCGCATAAAACCAGACCAATAAATGCATAATTTCAGTATGATATTTAGAGAATTCTCTATTTTATATTCAAGCTTTTTTCGAGTGAGACTACATAACGCTCAAAAATGGCCATTTTTAGAGCTTGTTTCCATGCATATCTCAACAATGGGTTACACTAACCTCTTGAAATTTTCAGGAAAGTAAGAGAGGTATATGCCAGGCTTACCAATCTTTAAAATTGGTTCATATCTTGTTTAATTTTTCTATTTCATGCATATAACATGAAAATTCCTTTATCAGCACCAATACCGTGTTTTAGCCGAAAGGAGAAAGCAAAGTTTTTAGTAAATTGTTTTTCCAAGAATACTTACCCAATCACATAATGATAAACCCTCCTAGCCTCCCTGCTATTGAGTATCCCAAAATGATTAATAACTTGGGATAAAATTTGAGCCACCTAGTGGTGGTCAAGGGGAGGTATTGGGTAAGAGTTTCTTCCCTTTGTCTATATGGTATGTAGACAGAAAAAACTAATTTTTCATCTTTTTGGGAGGATTGGATTCTGGAGGTAGCAGAGTTTATTTTCCTAATGTTAATGTGATTGGGTAAGTATTCTCCAAATATGACTTACTAAAAATGTGTTTTTTCAAATGATTTTAAATTGCCAATACAGCAGATTCTTGTAACCAGCAGGGCCCAGGAATGATTCAATATATTCAGATACAATTTGGTATGAAGATTGTCTCATAGACCTAGATATGACTTTTATAGATTTTGTCTCATCAACTCCATTTTGGATAGAACAAGGACCATTGACAGTTAACTTCATATCTTTAAATGGGATGTTGCTTGTAACTGTCATAGCTCAAGAACCATTCAACATATTCTAATACAGATTAGTAGGAACATTGCCTTGTAGACTTAGATGTGCCTTGTTTTGGTTTTGTCTTGTTAACTTCATGTTGGTTAGAGTTATGGCCCTTAACAGTTAACTTCATATCTTCACATGGGATGTTGCTTACAACCAACACATATAATATATTATGGTGCAATTTGGATTGAGGATTGTCTCATAGACGTAGATGTACCTTTTAGAGGTTTTGTTTTGTCAACTACATTTTGGTTAGAGTTATGGCCCTTGACAATTAACTTCATATCTTCTCATGTAATGTTGCTTATAACCAGCATCACTCAAGAACCTTTCAGAATATTCTGATGCAGTTTAACGTGAACATTATTAAACCATGTAACAAATCTATAACCCAAGTTCCTGTGACTAATATTGCCAAAGTAAAGAGCCGGGGGAAGTAAATAAATATATAATCCAAGTGCCTGTGACTAATATTGCTAAAGTTAAGAGCCTGGAGCAGTAAATAAATATATAATCCAAGTGCCTGTGACTAATATTGCCAAAGTAAAGAACCAAGGGCAATAAATAAATCTATAACCCAAGTGCCCACGACTAATATTGCCAAAGTAAATAGAGTGGGGCAATAAAGAAATCTATAACCCAAGTGCCTGTGACTAATATTGCCAAAGTAAAGAGCATGGGCAATCATTCAGTTATAAGATTTTTGAGAAGTCTAGAGATTAGAATAGGGGCTTTCACACCTGCACTGTTTTGTGCTTTGGGATTGTAAAATGTTAAAATAATTAGAAAAACATAAGAAGCAAATAATTGCATGGAGTAATTGAATAATTATGGGCACTCTATTTCAAATGTCTATACTGAGGTAGCAACCAGTCATTTCATCTTGTCAGTTGAAGATATCTAGCAAAAATACGCATTTCGGAACCTCTGGCATATATATAGCGAATATACATAAACCACTTTTAAAGTCTAGTAATCCATTTATATATTTATTTGTTTCATTTTGGGTTTTTTGTGAGTGTCAGTTGTATTGGATTTTAATAAAATAATATTTTAATAACTTAAATATTTGGATTAGACAAGGGTTCTTATTGTTTCTGCTGGAGGATCCTATTCATTGGGTCTTTAAATTCATAGCTTGATGTAACCTAAAATCAACCAAAAATTGGTATCCCACAAAAAATAGTAAATTGACAGTATTTATTTAGATATATGTTTATTTATATATTTATTTCTTTCTTTCTTATCTTCCTTTATTCCTTGAAGAAAGGCATTCCTGTGACAGATCCTAACTTCTATGCCAATGTAAGCAAAGAACAATTTGAAGAAATCATGAGGTCAGACTCAGAGTATGACATACCGTTGCTTGAGGAAAGACTAGATATCCTACATGAATCTGGGAAAACACTTCTTCAGGTAAACTTTACATCAATACAGTCAAACTTGTCTTTAGCAACCACCTGAGGGATATGAGAAAAATGGCTTCTTAAGAAAGCTTGTGGCTTAATGAAAGTTTTCTAATTAAATAATTTGACGTAAGGAACCTAGAAAAGTGGCTGTTCAGGACAGGTAATTGCGTTGACCCTTTAAGGCCAGTTCAGCTCTTCCTTGCTTTTCTTTTGTAATTTGGGCTGACTGTTTGGTACCTAAACACTGTATAAAGCTCAAGATAAAAGCTTGATAAAATGTATGTGTAGATTGGGGTATTTACGTACATGAAATATTTAATTGTCACATCGTGCTAATTGTTTATTTAAATTGGTCAAATAATTGCATGTATAAAAAAAAGATATATTGAACTTTGTTTTCTTAAATCTGTAATCATCATACATTTGGTAGGCCCACATCTCAAGATACAAACGAAAAAATACAGCACTTTTTTCATATATACCTCATTCAGTGTTTGATTTTAATTTAGTTCTGACTTGGACCAGTGAAAGTCCTTTTTGGTCAAAATTCACTCAGAAAAACTTAACTATTTTCATAAGTTTCGATGCCTCAGAACTCTTGCTAACACTATGAAAGACACAAGCATTAAATCACCATTATATGTTGTAAAGTTTGGATGATGTAAAAAGGATAACCTAAATTAAAAATTCCATTTATGAATGGCAACCATGCATCACTGAGAAGCTGAACTAAGCTGACCCATTACACTGTTTTGCTCCAATGACAACAGCAGTATGTGAGTTAGGTTGAGGCATAATATAGCATCCACTGGTTCACATAGTTTACTGTGGTTCTACATGTACTTTTGGATTTGTCATGTGTGTCATGTGTACTGCTATGTAGGTGTAAATCTACTGGTAGTGTACATGTAGAGTTTGTAAAGTTGTAATCCAGCAGCTGGACCCTTTAGGACTGATGGATGTTATTTTGTGGGGGTACATAATACAGCTGGACCCTATAGGGCTGATGGATGTTATTTTTGGGGAGGTACATAATGCGGCTGGACCCTATAGGGCTGATGGAAGTTATTTTTAGGGGGTACATAATGCAGCTGGACCTTATAGGACTGATGGACATTATTTTTAGGGGTACATAATACATTTGGACCCTATAGGGCTGATGCAAGTAAGACAAACAATTGCTGTTGTTTTCTGTCTGGTCATGGAATAATGCAAGCAGGCTGTGTTGGAAAGCTGCATCACAAATCTTGGTATACAAATAGGTAAGTTTAGGACCTGCTTATCCATTAAGCAAGTGTTTTATTGCCAGATGAGGATTAATTTACTGCATGCTCAGAAATACATCTACATGATCAGTGTGGTATGGATGCACAGTGTAGTAAGTCAGCCTGGCATATTTGATTTTTTTTAAAAATGGGGTTCATGGTGCAACAGTGTTTCAATCAAAATTGTGTTATAATGAGGGGTGCTAGAATGAAGGAGAGCTGCATTACTGTATTCAGTATTAACACATGCTACCCTAGCTACAACTCAAAGTGGTAGTGTTCTACCAGGGTCTGTGATGTCACTACTGTTTAACAAAGACCCATACATAAGGTCATAGAAATAGCATGGATTAAGCTTTATAGTCCTGTAAAGTAATGTAGAGTCTCTGTATTTTACAGCGTTTTAATCAAAACAATTGCCGGTACCAATTTTTCACCTCAGGTCTGGATTTTAGTCTTACTTTGTATTATACAGAGTTTTAATCAAAACAATTGCCAGTACCAGGTTTTCACCTCAGGTCTGGATTTTAGTCCTTTTCTTGATTTTACAGAGTTTTAATCAAAATTGCTGGTATCAGGTTTTCACCTCAGGTCTGGATTTTGGTCCTACTCTGTATTTTACAGAGTTTTAATCAAAACAATTGCTGGGACCAGGTTTCACCTCAGGTCTGGATTTTAGTCTTACTCTGATGAAGGCTAAAATCAGATTGGTTAGAATAGCACCCACACAGGATAAGCTGTCAGAAAATTAGGATTAGTGTGACATTTGTTTAAAAGATGGGTGAACAAAATATTTGTCTCACTTGTATAAACATGGTGAGAGAAAGGTGTAATTTTTCCAGTGGTGATGAAAGTGAGGTCATCAACATTAATTACTTATTGTTGTTGTTGTTGTTGAAGTTTTGTGTTAAAGGTTTTGCAAGTCAGATAAAGGAGGGGATCATGGATGCAGATGGGCAACACTTGGGGCTTTTCTTAGGACTTAAGCACAGAGAGTCCCATCAAGAGTCCAAATGCAATTTATAATGGAGAGTTCTAAGAGGCCATTCTCATGCATTTCTGGGAGTCAGGGACACTTTCTATTAGTCCAAATAAAACCCCAGACACTTTTTTTGAACTAAGATGTCTTGCATTATTTGTGAAAACTGTATGCTTGTGAAAATTATATGCTTGTGTATGGGGATTTGCTATAGAAGTTGCTCTCTGTCTCACTTTCATGAAACGTTTTCATTTATGGATGAAAAGAGGATATCACAGTTCCCTCATTTATTTTCTAGGTTATCCGTTTTTGTGGTTATTTTAAAAGGAAACTTTTCTTCAGTAATTAAATTTGTAAATTGCATAGGGATGGGGTCCTATTTTTGTCACAGAAGAATCATTGCTCATTAAATGTTTTAATTCATAGTCTGTAGCAACCATGAAATCCATGAAAATTGGTACACTATGAAAAATAGTGAATTTAGAGTATTTTACACCAGTGGCAAAGCAAGCTCTGACATTTCTTGCAGAAATGTAATATACTCTTTGACTGCTTATATTTTGGTGTAAGCTTAAGTGTTGTTCGAATTGATTGATTTGCACAAGTATTGGTCACTTTCAGTGAAATAAACAATAAGTCAATTATGATTTTGGTGATCGTTTTTGGTTAAAATTTAGTTCTTTGCCAATCCTACAACAGTGAAATCCCACTATAACACACCTAATTAAAAAACAAATTCGGATATAGCATGGTTGTGTGAGGCTCCTGAATAATTTCACGTTTCTTTTAAGTAGTACAAAACTTTATTGCCAAAATAAACAAGAGCTTGATTTAATAATTTGACAAGTTGTGTTGTATTCTTGAAGAAAAAAAATATCTTGTCACTGCATTTTGCTTATTTTTTTATTGATATGAGCTCCTTAAAAAGCTGATAATTATTAATCTAATTATTATTAAACTATCAACAATAAAGTCATTGTCATCTTTGCATTTGTCTTCAGTGCATCCCATGTACAGTCATTGCTCAATCCAGGGTAAACGATAGCCAACAACAGATGTTTGCTCAGTCATCTGGTTTACAAGACCAAGCACCAAACAGTGCAGTGGTCTAAAAAAAGTTTTTGGTCATTGACACATAAATGTCCCCCCCCCCCCCCATCATCACCACTACCACCACTTCATCTCAATCCTTTTTTTTTGTTGTCAATACCCTTGACCTCCTGTTTGAATTTCAGTTTAAGTATATTTTAAGCCTAAACACAAGTTTCTTTTTAGAAACTCCCAATGTTTGATTTATGCATTTTATTGTCATTTAAAAATCAGGCCCTTTGGACATATCCCGCAAATATGAATGTTCCAGAAATAGCAGTGTTTCACACGTTAGTGTGGGTGTATTAGCAGGAAATTAAGTATTTGAATTCAAATGGAATCTAGGAGAAAAATTCTAGAAATTATGCTTCTTTGTGCACATTTGTGATGGAATGACTAAATGGATACAGTGAGATTGGCTGGTGAGTACACGTACTGTAACTATTTAAACTTTAGTTGCCAATTTTGTTATACATGTATATGATGTACAAATAAAAGGTTCTCTGCCCAAAAATAAATATAAATTATGTAAAACTGTTTTAACTATTTTTCATTTAATATGCATCGAGTTGATAACCATAGCACAATGTCATTTTGTGGATTCTGACCATTGTGTTATAGCAGGGTTTCACAGTATTTTGTACTTAGGTTATTTGAAAACAAATCCTTTTTTAGCAAGACTCGATGTGGAAAATGATTGGAATATTAATTGATCATTTAATTAGTTCACAAAAACAGATGATCACTCATAAAAATTCTTAAAAGTGCTGTTAGACAACAACCAACCAACCAACCAACACTAGCATTAGGTGCACTTTGAGTTGGAAAAAACTGGAGAACCTCAATAAAAACACCAATTTTTGATAGAGAGTAACTTACTTTTGCACTTGCAAGTTGTATTGGTGATGACTTTAGTTCCACAAGACTTGCAATGCAAGTGTGCTACTGAAGGGCTATTCAGGTGAATAATATATCTTCACTTATTTTCCCATGAATAGTCAATTTTTTTCATCTTTTTAACATTTCCTATTCCAAATTCAGTATGTCTAGTGTATCTCTTGTGAGTCATTAGAGTTTAGAGTTTATTAGACAATTGAAGAAAGTTTCAACTCGACAATCCTACCACATACATGTATGTCATACCACGATGTGTCATGCAAAAAACATGATTTTGGACTCCCAAACCCCCCAACACGGTCGTGTTTTAAAAAATACAATTTTCAGCAATCTTAGCAGAAAAAAAATTCCCCCCCCCCCCCAAAAAAAAAACAACAGAAAAAAATGTACATTTCTTGATCACAATGATATATGCCCGTAATCTGTGGTATGTATAAACAGTATACAGTCTTCCTCAGGGCTCATGTAAAACTATCGTTGGGGCAGTTTATGCAGCTGTTTTAGAGACAATTAAAAGGTAAGGCGGTCAGAGATAGACACCTTTAAGAGATTTACTGAGTTGGCTCACAATAGCTAGGGTGATGTGTCGTGTCAAATCCTTTGAGCACTGCTAAGGGAGAGCCCATTAGGCTAATTTGCATAGGTAAAGTACACTAAGTGGAACAACCCAATTTGTCTGAAGTTAAGTATATCAAACAGATGTGTGTTGAAAAATAAATGTTATTACACATCACTGATTGCATTGAATGAGAATGTTGAAGCCATCTTTCTTAGAGTTTGTGATCAGCGGCAACATTTCTTTGAAGTCGGATTTTTACTCCATATATAAAATTCAAAACATTATTATTTCGGTAGGTTGAACAACAGCACCATTCAATCTCTAATGCAGTGTTGCACCTAGGAGCCAAAGGTCAGGAGACACTGTGTCCCTCACCATCCAGATTTGGGGGACACAACATTTTAAAGGGACAACGGAAAATTTTATTACATAATGCACTAGAAGTGCTAAAAAAATGAGATAATCTTATTTGCTTAGACAGTTTTGCCACCTAAACTTTCTCATATTTTCCTTGGACTTTTACATGATTGCAATAAACGTTTTATCATGTGATCAAGTAACTTGTAAAAACATTAATATGTTTGAATATCTGATTAACCTGAAATGAACTGCACCAGGGAATTTTAATAATTTAAAAGTATTAAATCAATAATCAAATGACAAATTGTGTATTTGCATAAATTAGTACCTTTTTTCATTAATTCAGCCTGAGTATAAATTAAATCTTCACTGCCATAGGTATGACTTTAACCTCGAAAATATGTTACAATAGTGGCAGTCAAAGACTTTAGCAACTCAGCCAACTACAACAAACCTTGAATGTTTTCATTGCCAGATTCATTGTTTTGAAATGGATATTCATTGAGGTTTTATCACTTTTAGTGACTTTGGCCATTGCTTGCGCCAACATAGATGTGGATGCACATTTGCGAAGGAAAAGTGTAGCCATATTTGTGAACACAAATGACACTTGCATTACTGTCAAACCAACTACTGAACTATTGAAAGCAGCAAAGACTGCATGTATTAAAACTATATTCCTTGGTCCAATTTTAAAGATTGTAACTTGGTATATTTTTTTATTTAATGTCTGTGAGGTTGTGACCATGTTTGTGATGATGTTATTTGACAATGCTAAGTCTACCAATTGTTTTTTGTTTGTAAGTATATTAAATGCTCTCAAAGAAAACAGATGGTATTTTCTTTTATTCAGATTTGAATTTTCAGTCATTTGCTATAGGCTGATTTGAAAAGATAGCTTATTCTCATTTGGATGACATCCCTTTTGGGGGCTCACGTGCACTGACCCCCCTTGGGACCTCAAAACACACTTTTTGAGTCTCTAAAACCCCTCAACACCTCTGCGAATATGGCAAGTATGCTACCACCTCCACCACCATCACCATGTCTTTCAAGAAATGTGTTCCCTAAAGTGTATTACACATGAATGAATCTTTACTTTCACAGCATAATTATAAACAACTCATGAGGTTGGTGTTAAATCTTTTCTTTAGTAAAGTATTTACACAGCCTTTTGTGTTTTATCTTTTCCAGAAGTATGATGGTAGTTTTGCCAACTGTATAGGAAAATGTGATAAGAGTGTCCAGAATCTGTTAAAATTGATTGTCACTGATTTCCCATCGTATCAAGATGTGGCAGAGTACAATGGAAGGCAAGGTAAGTCTTGTTCTCTGGGAGAAAAAGGAATTGTATTGATAATATTGTATGAATCATACAGAGTTTACAAATTGTAAACATTTGCCTGAAAAATAAGAAAGATTTAAAACCAACATACAACACTTTATGGTTCATATTCCTACTTTGATTATCAGATTGTGTACATAATTAAAAATAAATGATGTCCTAATTCAGGGGCTTGTGCTTTTGTCTGCTGATATTTGGCCAGCACTTGCTGTCATCTGCATGTGTAGTGTGTTTTGAAAGTTGTATAAATGCTTCAAGGGACTAAATTTCTTGAGGAAAGGAACATGCAAAAATACATACCGTATATACTTGCTTAGAAGTTGGGTCAAACTGACAACAGCTTAGACCCTAATCTGCCATTGCATAATGCTTTGGCAGATCAGGCTCTATGTTATTTGTTCTACTGATTAATCCAAACAGAGTGCATAGACCCAGATCTGCAGGCACATTATGTGACAGCATATCTGGGAAAATGCAGTTTGCATTTTTACCAGCTTATAAGTGAACGTATATGGTAATTCAGCAATCAATCAAACTTCTATTAGTTTGAAGAAAAAAAAAAGATTAAGAGAAAGAGGGAAATTATGAAAGAAAATATTAGATAATAGTGGGTGTTGACTAAAGTTAATTAGAAGCCAGATCCAGAAGGGAAAATTCCATTGTACAGTTCTTTTCTGGTACATTAGATAATCATACATGTCAGTATTGTTCAGGGCAAAATTTGGTGATTACTTTGGAAATTCTGCTAACATTAATCAAAATGTGGTCACTGTGATCTGCTTTCTAAAAGTTACTCAACATTTCTTTAAAATATTTATTTCTATAACTGCAATAATTATTAAAAGTAAACAACACAAGCGTGTTTATTCTCATAACTACCAAACTTGTAGTGATGGTGAATCTTTGATTGAAAGTAAACCACTCACTAAAACTGTCACAATGACCTTCCTCGGTCTAATCAAATTTGCTTGAAGTCTTATCTGGGATTTTTTATTCCAGTACCATGTTATCTGTTGGCACCTGAGTTGATATATATGCATCTTGGAATGAAGACATGTTGCAGATCAAAAGTGGGTCACTATTACTTGCTATCCAGGGTGTATCCATCATTGCTTAATTTATGTCCAAGAAGCAGTGTTCTATTTTTAATTCTTGTTCACTAAAAACTTGTGTCACATAAAAGATGATGCAGCTATCAAATGATGATAATCTTCTTGAGAAAAATCAACTTTTCCTTAAATGGCGGACAGAAATCTTAATAACAATCATCACTTAACAGAATGATGATTGGCTTTGTCCTAAACAAGGTTGTACTGTAAGTTTCAAATGATTATTACCATATATACTCGTAAGTCGAGTCCAACTGCAAACTGCACAGGCCCCAGATCTACCATTACATAATGTGACAGCAGATCTGAATCTATGCAGTTTGTTATGAGTAATCATTAGAACCGAAAACAGACCCTGATCTGCCAGCACATTATGTGACGGCAGATCTGGGTCTGTGCTGTTTACAGTCGGACTTGACTTACAAGTGAGTATATATAGTTCCTTATTCTGCGAAAACGGTAAAGTTTTCTAAAGATAATTGATAGAACATTAGACCAATTGATATATGGATTGTGGATTGTTAGATTGGAAATAAATGTACTTATATAGATTTATTCTTACTTATTATGTTAATTGGTTGATTAATGATTTTTATTTACTGATTTGTGAAAATTTCAGTTGCTTTCTACAAGAGGGCACAGATCCTTGTGGCTGACATATGGGCTTGTTTTGAAGGTCAAGGTTATGGAGAATTCCATGATATTCACACCATAACAATGTTTGCTGACTACAGGTAAATCATTCTTGTGTGTCAATTTTTTACAGTCCATTTATCTAGTTCTGGTGAGACAGTTTTGTTGAACAATCATGAGCCAAAAGAGTAATCTTTCCCATCAGTTTGGCTAGCTTAAGAATGTTTCAGACATGGATGCACAGGGCTGGTTCATGCATTTAAATAACAAAGGAAATATTGGAAACAATACTCCCCTTCCCAATCTGTCATTGTAATGCTTGTACAAAGGCCTAAAATAATTATTCCAAAGAATGTTAGTATTACTAAAAGTGATGATAAAGCATGACTGCCCAATTAATGACAAATGTGTGTTTACATCTTCATCTTGTCTGTAAATAAGATCTCAAGGTTAATGTGCCATTATCAAATGTTTACTATGCTTAGGGCAGGACTAAATGCTTCAAATATGATAACAGCATTGGCCTAAATGCTTAAAACATGCCAACAGCATAGGCCTAAATGCTTAAAACATGCCCACAGCATTGGCCTAAATGCTTAAAACATGCCCACAGCATAGACCTAAATGCTTAAAACATGCCCACAACATTGGCCTAAATGCTTAAAACATGCCAACAGCATAGGCCTAAATGCTTAAAACATGCCCACAGCATTGGCCTAAATGCTTAAAACATGCCCACAGCATTGGCTTAATGCTTCAAATATGCCAACAGCATTGGCCTAAATACTTAAAATGGAACAAATTTTACAAAATTCTGATTGCATTTATCATAAATTTATATGCATAAGATATGTAAATAAAATATGTAAATAAACTTCATATTAGAGCTCTGTGTAAAATTTAATGCATTTATTTTATGTTGTTTACAATATGTGGTTGTCAGAGATGGTCACACAGGGTGTCATAAATTCTTGGACTTATATGTACTCCAGTGTTCCTTTAAGGTTTTTATAAAATTTCCTTTATTTTTTCAATGTAGTAGTTTTGAGGTGGGCATCATTTATTAGTTTCACTCCACAGTTTTGCATTCTGCAAATGGTTTAATTTTTAAATGAAGAACATATCTGTACATTTGATGAATGGATTATATGTTATTCAAAGCAGAATCTAGGAATGTATACGTTGGTATGGATTGGTTTTATTTAAGCATTTAAAGTGTACCAGATGATGCAGCTACGGTTTGAATACAAATCTCTGCCCTCAGAATAATGTGCACAAGTTTAGAAAGCAAAAATGTGTACCACATTTTTAAGATGATAAGTTAGTTGTGGGATTTTCCTCAGTTTTTATTTACAACTAGATCTATATGAGTGTAGGTGTAGGAGAAATAGTTTTTTAGAACAAAGACATGGCACAATACCATATACAGGCTATTTTTAATGTATTTTTGCTCATTCACAAGCAGGATTTAAATCAGTGCAAAATAATTCTAACCTACTAATATAATAAAACACCAGGTAGACTGGTAAAGAATTGTTTTTACGTCTACTGGTCAAGGACGAGAAGAGATTAAGTGATGATAAAGCATGACTGCCCAATTATTGTTGATCATCTGTCCATTCATCTTGTAGCACAGGTTTGTTATCGCTACTGCTGCTAAATTTATGGTAGGATTTCCATGATACTTAACACTTACATTCATTCCAGGGTCTATTTGGTCTGAAATGAAAATGATGGGGGTCTGTCATTTATGTCTATATATGACATTTTGAAAATTTTTACTAAAATACTTCTCATGATATGAAACTAGTACTCAACAGGTTTCCAACATGACCTGCATGGCAGCCATCATACAAATGTTGTTATTTAACAGGTTTCCACCATGGCCTTCATGGTAGCCATCATACAAATCTTGTTACTCAACAGGTTTCCAACATGGCCTTCATGGCAGCTATCATAAAAATCTTGTAACTCAACCAGTTTCCAAAATGGCCTTCATGGTAGCCATCATAAAAATCCTGTTATTACTACTTCTCTCAAATTAATAGTTGTATCAATATGGGGTTTTCAGTAAAAGACTTCTTATGATATGCAGTTGGCAGCACATGAAAATGGTGCTGATCAGTCCTCCAATATGGCTGTCATTGTGACCATATTGAAAATCTTCTTATTATTACTTCTTCTTAATGGATAGTTGGAGTGATATGGAATTTTCACTCTTATATGTACTTGTTGAAAAATGAAAATGGCGCTGATCAGACCTCCAACATAGTGGACATAGCAGTGATCTTGAAATTTTTTTATTGCTATTCGTCTTGAAGGGATGGTTCTATAAAAATGGAAATTTCACTCAAACACTTCTAACTATATGTAGTTGGGCCTAATGAAAATTATGCTGATATGGCTGCCAAAAACTGCCACCATGGCAGCCATTGTCATAAATATCTTTGCAGCTACTTCTCCTGAACAGATGGCCATACCAACATGTTGTTTTGTTTTTTAATAAAACTTCTTTCTTGCAATATGTGGTGCTTTCTATACTAAAATGATGCTGATCCAACTTTTATAGCTTAAAGTAAATTGTTGTATAAAATGTTCAAGTTATCCTATTTGTATGTTCAGATTCCACTTTTTTTAAAGGGAAAAACTGGCTTTGTTATCACATATTAATCCTCATTAAATTCTTAGTTTATTTGCTCTACTGGTCATAGACCAGAAGAGCTTATCTGATGGTTTTCGTCCATCATCCATCCATCTGTTAGTACAAGTTTGTTATCGCTACTCCTCCTAAACTACTTGCAAGATTGCCATGAAACTTTACACACACATTCATCCCATGGTCAAGTCAGTTCCAAATGGTGCGTTTCAGACATTCAAGGACATTTACATATCCACATTCTACCCCCTGTCTTAGAACACTTTCACTAGTAGAAGTCTTCTCAGAAAAAGGCAAAGTACTATCTAACAATAGACTCTGAGATGCTCCTGTGTCTCTTAATATCTTAATAGGAGTAGTCTTACCCAAGTCACCAACAAGTGATACAGAACCCTTTGACATGAATGGTTCGTATTTCTTCATTACAAAATCAGACTGAGGTATGCAAGCCTCCAAACAAATATCTTTCTTGATACATGACCCTGACCTTGACTTCTTATAAACAAGAGCATTTGGAACTGCTCTATTAGAATTCTGTTGCCTAGTTTCCAACCTAAAGCAATCAGAAATAACATGTCCTTTCATCTTACAATAGGAACATGTGGGAAGAGATAAGGTTTTCTGATACTCCTTATCAGAAATTTGATTCCTCAGAGTTACAGCAGCCTGAGGTCTGTAATTACTCAAACGAGACTAAAATGGTTTCTTAACATAAGCTTGTTGAGAGGAAGATCTATTTACAAATGGAACCTTGTGAATCAGAGAGTATTCATCAGCTGTACTAGCTGCTTTATCTAAGGTTTCAACCCCTTTCTCATCAAGGTATATTCTAATATCACTACTGACACAATTCTTGAACTCTTCAATCAACACCAGTTGCTTAAGATTATCATAATCCTTATCAACCTTCTTGGACGTACACCATCTCGTAAATAAACGCTCTTTGTCCCATGCAAATTCTGTATGAGTCTGGGTAGTTCGCCTACTACAGTTTCTAAAGTTTTGACGACAAGTTTCAGGTACCATCTAATAAGCCCTCAAGACATTTTCTTTGATCACTTCATAATCAGCAGATTGTTCAGATGAAAGTGCAGTATAAACATCACTAGCTTTGCCAGTAAACACACTCTGCAATAATGAGGTCCACTTCTCTTTTGGCCATTCCAAATCCTCAGCAATTTTCTCAAAACTGAGAAAATATTTGTCTACTTCCTTTTCTCTAAAAGGGGGGACCTGTCTGATATGTTTGGCTATATCAAAGTATGAACCCGTATTGACATGAGAGTGCCCTTTACTGGTTAATTCCAATACCCTTAATCTAAATTCTCATTCCTCCCTTCTTTCTAGTATTTCCCTTTCTTTATCTCTCTCTTGTTTTTCATTATCTTTATCCTCCCTTCTTTCCTTCTCCTGTCTATCCCTTATTTCTTATTTCCTTTTCTATTTCTTTATCTCTTACATCCTTCTGTATTTCATTATCCCTTAATCTAAATTCTCATTCTTTATCATCCCTTCTTTTCCTCTCTGTTATTTCATTTACTTTATCCTCCCTTCTTTCTAGTATTTCCCTCTCTTCTTTTCTTTCCTGCATCTGCATTTGTTCCCATTGTAATCTGAACTTTTCTAATTCTATGTCCTTAGCTATCTGTAATTTTTTCCCTAGATGGAGATTTCTTCTTTACACTAGAAACACCCTCTTTCAAAACACCTGTTTGTACCAAATAGTATATCAAAATACTCCTAATCTCTTGTTTCAACATGGAAACCTTTACTTCAGTCAGATTATAATGTTTAGCAATTTGAAGTAACTCGTTCTTCTTCAAGGACCCAAATTTCTACTGGGTAGGATCAGCTATGAAACTCTACTTTGGATGTCATGATGAAAGCCTGTTTGTTTCTCTATTTATTTCTTAATCGGGAAATCAAAATGTCAAAGACTACTAAAATTTCAAACAATGAAATTCAAATCTCAAAAAAGAAACAATTTTCCGAAGTGTCAAAATCTCTGAAATATCAAAACCTCAAAAAATACTTAATTAAATCTATATCCCAAAATATTCAAAATTCAGATCCCAAAATTATTCAAATTTCTAATCCTGGATGAGCCCCCAATTTCTTCTGCTACGACTTGGGGTAATGGAACAAAAGAAAAGACTCAAACAAGCTTTCAAGATTTAAACACAAATATTTAATTTCCTAAAATATTAAAATATTTGAACAAACGATCAAAGTGAAAGAATTAAAAATCACTTACAGTATAGAATATCCTTAAGAGTCCTAAATTGTTCTAAAGTTCACTGATCCGGAAGTTAATCCAAATATTCCGAATGAAGTAGGTTCCGAATGAAACCTCCAAAGTGCTGATGTATTAACAAGAATCAGTTATATCCAAATGTTATTAATTCCAAGTAATCCTTGTGAATATGGAATATCACACAAGTTCTAGAAATGTTTCCGATAATTCCAACGGAGCTGTATAATACTTAAATTTGAAGTAACAGTACTAAATCCAGAATGTACTGTATAATAATAATAATAATATCACTGAAGCAGAATACCACACACAAAATGAACCAATCTCGTTTATGACCTCTCAGGCTGACGAACTATGCTAGAATCACGAACCCTCCAATACATCTTATTATATAGCTTCTGACTGCGTAAATCAAATAAAAACCCAATTATTCTACGTCTCAAACAAACACATCAGAATTGTGATCTTAAACTCTAATTTCTGGTCAACAAATGAATCACTCCTCTGGGATTGCGAAATCTAGGTCAGAAGTTCAAAAGTACAAATTCTCACTCGCTAGGTCACGTGACGTGACTCATGTTTAACCGACAATATTAATTTTCCCAAGACCAATGTACTGGGTCACATGTACCGTATATGTACTTTATGCGAGACGACAGCTGTTAGACTATTATACAGAGATCATAAAACTATACCATTATTTAAAAACAAAATTATACATACAGTACAGCTCACAGTGATGTTTCGGAACCCCACGCATCGCGGTGGGGGACTTAATCGCCTCCACTTTAGCTACACGATAACACTCCACGGTGGAGGCATAAATTGGCATAAATACCTATAAATCACCACCACGTTTCGGCAGGCACACTGATGTCAATTCCACCGTGGAGGGCTAGTCGACATTACTGATTGACATCTGAACAGCCAATGAATGAAGACCACCTATGGAAAGACTGAGACATCAAGAGTGATTTACAACTGGATACCATTGGAAGAATCAGTCGTCTTTATTTTGATCATATTTGGACAATAAAAAATAATTTCAAAAGGCTTGTATATTCAGTACACATTACTGTTTATAAAAGGTTGATCGACTTCTTTTGCAATAAGTTTATGATTTTAATTTATTTCAAAGAAATATGAACAAACTTATGCACTGACTTGACGAGAAGCACACATTGCTGAACTTCTCAAGCAGAATAAATTTATCATTTTGTTCCAAAGGAAAGTAATTCTCTGAGATATGGACAATTAAAATCCAAATTGACATCTGCTTCTGCTTACCCCCCCCCCCCCCCACAACAACAAACCTAAAACACTGAATTTACACTGAAATGCAAATCGCGTGCTTAGTCTTTAAGCAGTAATAGCATTGTCACGAGGCTGAATATTATGACTGCATGTGTACTGTAAGGGACTGACCATTTAATATATGGGGTTTATATGTTTTGTTTTTTTCAACCGGGATATTTTTTGTTCTTTCATCACAATATTTATTTATTTTAAGTGAAATATGGAACATATTAACGTCTTTTTATACTAAAAAAATCAGAGAAAGACAATTGTTTTCATGCATTTACACACACACACCCCCCCCCCTGGAAAATTCAATTGTCTCTCCCTAATAAAGACTTGACTTCAGCGGATGTTGTACAGAAATCAAGGCAGTGACCATTGTGAACACTGTTGTAAAATATTAACAAGGGTTTGCATCAAAGGATGATGTAAGTTTCAGCTTGGGAACAGTGTGTTTTTATCACACGAAGCCATCTGACTTGGCGCATTGTACTTTACAGTCGCAATTATGGTCCCGCCATTAACAACAGAAGTTTGATAATTGTTAGTAATTAATCTGAACTCGGCTTATTACTGAAATGAAAAATAATATGGAAAATTCTAAAATCTGAGATGTTCAGAGATTTTAATTTTCAACAAGTTTAGAGCATTTTGCATGGATGTATTGTCTATTTATTTTGCTCATTTTTCTACGGCGAAAATATAAAAATAAAATATACTTTTTTAATTATTTTTACGCAGATATTAAAGAATGCAGTTTCCTGTTTGTGACTGTTAGGGTTTTTGGTTATTGAGCGTGTTTCTGTATGTGGTATATTGCTTTACAGCTAGAGAGCTCGAGTTACTGTGGCCCAGTGGATAAAATGTGCGACTCACACTTCGGCCCCCCCCCCCCCCTTCCCCAAGAAAACTCCTGTGGATGCCCATGAACACACACACGACTTTAGAGCATGTACTCGGGAGTTCCTGTGCAGTGGTGGGAAAATTTCTTTCTTTTTTGCTCCATAACGCTATAATGTCTAGCATGTTATTACTTTTTTACCACTACTGAACGTTTCCAGAGATCAGTTTGTGTACGTTGAGATTTATAATCAGTCAGATTTTAATATTTTAATTCTGACGATTGACTAAAAATAGCGACATGTCAAGCAGCGAAAAAGAAAAATTTTGGTTAACATTAATAAGCATTTTAACATTATTTTTGAAACTCACATTAGTGAAAAACTCTTCAAAACATAAGCAGAATCACGAAAAACTTTAATGGCAGGAACATCTTTTTGGTTTAGTGTGAAAGATGAGGCCGCTAATTGAAGAAAGCTACCCAATTATTTAATACTTAAACTCTTACTGAAGCATGTACAAAAAAAAACGGTTTCTAATAGTAATAGATTACAATGACTTGCGCAGTAGTGCTTTGGATTCCATATTTTATGAGAGAGAGAGAGAGAGAGAGGGGGGAGGGGAGGGGAACTTTACTAAGAAGACTTAATGATCTAAAATTATTCATCTTATTTTTCTGTATTATGCAATATGAAAACAAACAGAAAAGAAAAAGTTAAACATTAATTTCATCTGATGCGCAAGTTTGTCAAATCAATGGCAAAGAAATTAAACCCGCAGAAGCGCTGCTGTTGTTCTTTTAGGTTAACAGTTAGCACATGGAATTAACACGTCAATATCAAAGAAAACAAGCGGTGTTGACGGCTTCTCTTGTGCTAGGTTACTTGCACATGTCAACTACATGTATCTAGGATGACCTTTTGCAACCATTTGTGATTTAAAAAAACCCCGCTACTTTGGTAATTAATGCAAAATAGTACAGTTTAAAATAAAATAACGATGTGAAATCTTAATAATGCTTTATTTAAGCGATTGGATGTCAGAAAAAATCATACAATATGTGAATGAGTACTCATGCATGGGGTAACCATCGGAACTTGTGCGATTTTGTTTCACTTCAGTCAAGTATGACTGCAGCTTTGTTATTAATTTGTTCGATGTTTATCGTTCTTTTCATTGCAGGTAGTACAATATCACTGACTTTCATATGATCATTAAAATTTTGTATTGCGTTTACTGAAAATGAAATAAGGATATGAATGCATGTTTAGATTCCGATAACATAGTATTGAAGAAAAAAAAATTAGATTCATTGCGCAAAATGTAGTATTAATACAGTTTGCGAGGCATTGTCATTACGTTATCATCATCTAAAATATGACTATGTATCATACATTATCTTCGTTAGAACAAGGAAATATTTATAATTAACTGAATTACTACGTTTTTTTCAGTATAAAAAAGTTAGCAAATTGCTCCCCAGAGGGATGACGATGTAGATAAATCGGTGCCCCCCCCCCCCCCCCCGGTCTCTCTCTCAACCTCTGCTTGCATGGGTGATAAACAGTAAACCATGCCCATATTATCGGGACCACATCCACTCCGCAGTGGTGATCGGATGCAACTCCATGAGAAAGCATGGTGTGCAGGGCTATTCTCCGCGAGACGCCGCGACAACTCCGTCAGGATGCATGGAGTGATGGTGGAGGGGTTTTTCTTAATCCTCTTCACTCACTCTCCACCCCCACTGCGATGTGTGGGGTTCCGAAAAATCACGTGAGCTGTACTGTAATTCCGTAACAAGCTACTCTTGCAGTTTGTAGTGGATTGCTGTGTAACTTAGTTCAGATTATGCTCATCACCATCAGATATGAATGTTGACCAGTCATTTTACTTGCACTAATTTCAGAAGAGTTATGTACCTTTTTATTAACTATAAGCTTATCTCCATCATGGAGTAAGGGTGGGAAACAGGGTATATCTTGAAAGTAGTGCTTTACTTCTCATAAAATATTTTGGGGAGAAAAAAATGAAAATTAGGAATGACAGTTTTTAGAACCTTCGTAAAGTTTACCATTTAATGAAATTTTATCAGATTCATTAACTTAATTTTTTCCTAAATTTTCAGGATACCACAAGCTCTTGTGTACTTCAAAGTTCTGGAATATTCCAATGAGTTAATGGAGTTTTTGAAGAAAGGTAAAGATCATTTTTTAAAAAAATGAATAATTAATTTGCCACTGGATCATTTTTTTTAAGTTTCACTCAGTTAATCACTTGCATCCATGTCTTTGAAATTTGTAAATAAATTATAACAAGAAGGATTAATTGCCAATGTATTGTACAATTGTGATAATATTTTAACACCGATATACCGAGAACTGAGTCTGCAGTATATGGGGAAAGTTTGCTTGTGTTTTTATTTTTGCACCGTTTGCAGATGAGGCAAAAATGTTAGAAATTCAGTCTGGTGAATAGTTTAGGGAATAGAACAAATCATAATACCCGAATTTAAAAAATCTAAAAAAATATAACAGTGAAATCATAAAGTTGTGGAAATTCTCCCATATACAACTCTTTCTCGATATCTCGCACCCAGATAACGCACGAATCTGCTTATAACATGGGGTACGGCGTGGATCCCATTTTTTTCTTCTAGACAGTACCAAAAGAATTGGCCCCTATTTGTTGAATGTGAAGAAAATTGCAATAGAAACTGGTAAATGAAACTTTAATATATTGCTTGTTTTATCATTGAAAATGGCTGTTAGTGCTCAGAAATTGGAATCAACATCATGAAATTTGCAACTTTTAATAAGAAGTCATATATTTTCTTAAATTTGGTTTACAAATAAATTCTCAGTAGCAATATTCAACAGTACTTTGATCCTTGAAAATGTCAGTAATGCCTACTGATAGCAGCACTTTAAGAAATAAAGACCAATTAAATAAGTTTTGTCAAGTGAAATTTGTGTTTTAGTTTTATTTTTTGATTTGGTTTCATTGTAATCATCATAAATGCGATATGCCCTCTTCTGTTCAAATGTGAAAAGTGTCAATCTACCATCACAGCTATGACCACAAGCATTTCTGAGAACATAATTAAGTGCATACTGTGTTTTGATCTCTGAATTGCGGAAGTTTTTGTTGTTTTGTTACAATCAATTAAAAGTAGACCTGCTTTGTGTTATCACAATAATTATGTCTTTTGTTTCAAATCAAAGAAAGGGGGTGGAATAAAAAAAAAGTTAAAAGGTATGCAAATCCTACCCGCGTAAGAGCTAGCAGTCATAGTAGTGTGTCCAGTCAACTCATTTCAATTGACCAATTGAACACTGTTATAAATATTATTATGTAGTTAACATAATGCAAGTATCAAACAGGAAGCAGTTGTTTATCCTACTAATTTGCAGATGTGATCAATGATAGCAAGAGAAGCAAGTAGATGCAGTACTCGGTGCATGAAAAACTTTGTTTGACAGATAGTGTTCATTATGGAGAAGCGAGTTCCAAAGTTTGTCATGAACTTAAAATTCCCAAATTGCCACTCAGAAGTTTGCTCAAGGATGAGCAGAAATTTCATTATTACTTATAATGAAATCATGGCATCAGTATTTTATAATAGAACAATACAAGGAAAAAATAGAATATCGATGTTGAAGTTTGTTGTTTCACAAATTAAATGTCCCTAGTTTTTGAAAAAAGGAAATATTGTTTTGTTGTGAATCATTAATAATACTCGGAATATATCCACATTCACATGCAAAAAGCAGTGATGTAATACACAAAGTTGTTACCGGTACACATTTGATGTGTGTCGAAACCTCTTGGAGAAATGTTTTTAATGATCTTTTAAAGGTTGGTTATTTTGAAAATAAAGGTAATTTATACAGAAAAGTGGACAACTTTATTAGAAAAAAGCATTTTATTCACAAATATTCCCAACGGGATTATAAACGAGTATTAAACCATTAAACGGTACCCCTTTCCCACTTGTCTTCTCATTGTCGATGTCCAGCTGGGATGGCAGCCCCATCTTAATTTTTCAGTGGTCCTTCAGGGTAACTCACATCCTCACTTACACTGTGGTCTGCATTTTTGGACCCTGTTGTGCATGAGTTATTGAGGGAGAGGTGTATACTGTATTTATGCATGTCTTGAGTTGCTATTTTTCATGACAAATATACAGATTTCACACCATCTGTCCATTAACTTTTAACATGCAGTAAATGATGTCTAAACTTACATACATAGTAGCAAATATATGATGATAAAATGATGTCATGCATGTAAAGTTTGAAATTGTAAATTCAGTTTAAAAATCACATGGGTCTATTCTCATATTTAGGGAGTGGGTCATACATACTAATTTTTGAACATTTGAGCTAATAAATAGAGATATAATTTTCGTTCTTATGCAATCCGCAGATTTTCCTTGGAGAATTCTCATGGAATTCCATGGACGACTGTATTTGCACAGTTGTTTCATAGACATTACTGAAAAGAAATCCAGATTTTTCCTATTTGCAGATATTAAATATCTTCCATGAACTCCATGATGAAGCTTTACCAACAAAGTTTTATTATAACCTTGATAATACCATACAAAGGTTTTATTATAACCTTGATAATACCATACAAAATTTCAAATGATACTTTAACCATTTCAGTTTACTCTCAGCAATTATTAGCCTGTTCTGGACATAGATCAGAAGAGCTTATGGGATGACCTGTTGTCCATCATCCATCTGTTTGTTATCACAAGTTTTGTTATTCCAACTTCACCCAAACTACATGGAAGATTGACATGAAAATGTACACACACATTCATCCTGAGGTCTTGTTGTTCCTAAATGAAAATGGTTCTGCTTGGACATCCAATATGGCTGCCACAGTGGCCGTCTTGAAAATATTTTTATTTCTTATTTTACTGAACGGATGGTCATATCAACATGGTGTTTTCACCAGAAGACTTTTTACGATGTCTAGTTGGTCCAAAATGAAAATTATGACAGCCATGGCAGCCAGATTGAAAATCTTGATATTGCTACTCCTCCTAAATGGAAAGCCATATCAACATGGGATTTTCACCAGAAGATTTCTTATGGTGTCTAGCTGGTCCTAAATGAAAATGGTGCTGATCTTGCATCCAGATCTTGAAAATCTTCTTATTGCTACTTCTTCTATATGGATGGACATATTGACATGGGGTTTTCACCAAAAGGCTTATTAGCTCCACTGGTCATAGACCAGAAGAGCTTAGGGGATGGCCTGTTGTCCATTATCTGTCATCCATTAGCACAAGTTTGTTACACTACTCCTCCTAAACTACTTCAATGATTGCATGACTTTACACGCACATTCATCCCATGGTCCAGTTGGTCCAAGATGAAAATAGTGCCATTCTGATATCCAATATAGCTGCCACAGTGGCCATCTTGAAAATGTTGTTATTGCTACTTCTTCTGAACAGAAAATTATATTGACATGAGGTTTTCACTGTAAGACTTCTTATGAAGTCTAGTTGGACCTAAGTGCAAATGGTACTGTTTGGACAACCAAAATGTTCATATCAACATGATCTGTGTGCTAAAAGACTTTATATGATGTCTAGCTTGTCTAAATGGAAAAAAAATATATGTAGGTAGGGAGAGAGAGAGAGAGAGAGAGAGAGAGAAATAAGTAATCTTGAAAAGGTATCTTACTTAAAAATTGTATATAAGATCTCTTATAAAGTATAAAATTAAATAGACATATTATGGATTCCTGGCTTTTCTTTTTGGCCAGTAGAGCATCAGTCCCTTTGAAGGACTCTTATTGGGATATCTAGTTGGTTCTTGTTTTGATATTAGAGAGTTAATCTTGTATCTGATTGGCTAAGCATGTTAAAACTCGAGAGACTGAATTACAACTGGATTTTTCTTCACCTTGGTAAGTAAGCTTATGTTATCAATCTAGTAGACAGATTCTATAATAAGTGAAGTAAGCTTATGTTATCAATCTAGTAGACAGATTCTATAATAAGTGAAGTAAGCTTATGTTATCAATCTAGTAGACAGATTCTATAATAAGTGAGATCTGTGCATATTAATGAGATGCCTTGCATCTGATTGACTGAGTTGTTAATTCTCTAGATCTAGAGACTATATTTCTCATCCAATTTGTAGAAAACTTGGTAAATGAACTTAGATCATTAAGATCTTGGATGACTTCGATTATGGGCAATAAACTATGAATTATATCATTATCTTTAAAAAGAACTTTTATGAGGATATGTTAAAAAAGGTTAACATGATATAAAGTTTGAGAGATAGTTTACATGGATTGTGTTCTTTCAATACTAAATGAGCCTGCTTAGTGAAATGATTAACTGTTATGTTATGTAAGCTGGGTGAGCAATATCAAACCCACCTGTGCCAATTTTTTTAAATTAAAAAAGAAACACCTTTTTGTATTATTGTCTATTTTTTTTTACAGACAAACCTATGAAGTTTGGTGATAGATATGAATTGGAAATTAGAGGCTGTTCCATCTGGGCAACAGAGGTAAGAATAAAGTTGAATTGGTTTTGAACAAACTGTGCCTGATGCAGTTGCAGTATTGAAGTTCTGGCAGGTAGTTGACATCCGTTCATCATGTCTTAAAAATTCTGTAGTTTAAACATGATACCAGACCTTCACTGTGAACACCTAGTAAATGGACTGCGATTTGATATTTTTGACTGCATTGGCATTTATTGTTTTCATCATTTCAGCTACTCCTGTATTCTGGTTACACATTTACATGAATATTTAAGGTAAATATTGGCATGATGCCAGTTTTGCTGATATCATGTGCCACATGCATCTCTGACAAAGATGCTGAGATGATATTTGTAAGTTCAGATAAGGATTCATTGAAAACATTGACAAGGCTTCTTGATGTTACATTATTATTGACATTACAAGGGTTATAGTTTACATTATTACTGATATTATGATTATTTGTTAGATTATTTTATTTTTATGATTATATGTTACATTATTATTGATATTATTTGTTAGATTATTATTGATATTATGATTATATTTTACATTATTATTGATATTATTATTAATTATTAGATTATTATTGATATTATTCTAATCAAATTTTACATTATTATTTATATTATTATTATTTGTTAGATTATTATTGATATTATTATGATTATACTTTACATTATAAAAGTGAAACCTCTCAAAACTGAAACTTCAGCAAACTGCAATCCTCTCAAAACTGATCCTGTTTTCTGGACCCAAATTTTTCCGTCCATAATTTCAGTAAATTAGCAGAGGTAATTGACACCCTTTATCTGCAAATGGAAGGAAATTTGTGGTCTCATCAGGTATCATTTTTAAAAGAACCCCATAAAACCAATACTTACATGGAGCATGTGTACAGTTCATGGTCCAGAATGAGCTTGAAGCTATCAAACATATATACTTGATATACAGAAGTACATGTACATGTATTGAAACAAAGTCAAACACATTTACAGAATATGTATTATATGTCATGAAAATAAATCCGGGATTAATAAATGTGTACAGTAGTTCAGCTGTCAAGGTGATTGGTGAAAGTATGGGCACTTTGACAAACAGTTTTCATCAACAGTGATCAATATGCCATATGAAGTATCAGGAATGTTTGGCTATGCAGGCTTGCTAAGAAAACATTACTATCCTGTGACATTTAAAATGTCTCCTTATTGATGTACAAGCTTCCAGTATTTGGAAGTACATATATGCTTGTACCAAAAATAGAAACAATAGAATTTGGATGCCTCAGCTTTCACCCATCAGTTAACGATAGATGGATTCTAACCACAATATATTTTATATTCACTGAAGCTTATACCCAGTCTATCATTATCCTCATAGGTGAAAGCCGAGGTTTTTGAATGGAATGCTATTTTCATCATTCTATGAATACTTCAGAGGGGATGCTTCTGTTTGAAAAAAGATTTCTTTTTAAGAATGGATTGTTAACTCAAGTGGAGGTTAGTGTTGGATTCTGGAATTATTTTCAAGATGACTGCTATGCAATGTTTTTTTTTTCTCTGTAATATTTGTGGGCAAAGTATGTTAGTAGCTTCATATGTAGCAAGTTGCTTTTGAATCAAGTGCAAAATGTTGGACTTGCCGATCTTGTCTTCCTTTAAATGCAGAATTATATGTTTCTGGGAATATTAGAATGACTTGTAAGATGCTGCGATGTTTTTGAAATAAAATTTTTTGAAGCATTGTCATATATTTAAGATTGATAAAAGGGTTATCCAAATTTATTTTGAATTTGTCTCGAAGGAATGCACAGAAAAACTGTCTCTATCACCTTTGGGACATTTTCCGCTCTGTTACAGACTGCATCACATGTTTCTGCAAATGTTGTATGTGAACCTGCAGAAAGTTGTGGTTGATATCATCCATCACCCAAGTACCTATGAAAACATGGTCTACATAATCAAGTCAAGTCAAAAACAAATCAAATCAATTTGTATGCCATTATATATACAATAATGATTGTTTAAAAATGTTATCTATTATTTTATTTTTTTTAAATCAAACAGATTTGGTAAAATTGTGTGTTAAATCCTTCGTACTAAACTAAAACTCGGGCCGCTGACAACCATAAACAGCATCATGATCATCAAAAAGTAACAGCAGTGTTAATGGTAACATCACACCACCTTCACACATTTTATAGAAAACACTTAAAGGTATATGATGTATGTTGAATGAACATCGTACACTGAATTGTGGGCAACTGAGATATTCCATCCTAGAATATGGAAACTATATGCCAGGTATGCTATTGAAGCAAAATTGTTTGAAAACTGCTAAAGACAGCCAAGATGAAACATGTTCTGGTGATTGCTGCCCCAAGTCACATAGTCAAACAAGAATCAACTGTTAATTTGTTGCTGAGTGGTTTCTTTACTCATGTAGAATGAACAAAAGGTTAGAAAATGTATTTCAGCCTCAATTCCATAACAGCATAATACATTTCAGCATATCACACAATCATTTACAGGTGTTATTGTCGCTGAATTCTCATTCTCCTAACTTTGGTTTTAGGAGCATGACTTTATCAAAATATTTTGCTTGATTTGGTATGCAGCTTTATATTGATGAGACATTAAATGGGTTTGCTTTCATGTGTTATGTGTCATCATTTACAGATTGTCCATTTTTCAGAATCTCTTTTCCACAGTATAACATTGAGAAGGCGATCAGGATAATTAGACTCATAAAAAGTCCAAACAATCAGAACAGAATTATTTTAAAAAAACAATATTCAGATGCTTGGTGATTCTTGGAATAAAAGCAGAAAACCAGCAATTAACATTTATTGGACATCATGTCATGTAGATTTGAGTATTGCTCAAGACAGAAGAGATGATTGCCACTGCCATGTGAATTAAAAAACATATAACAATTATGTTGAGTTCAGACATCTTGCAAGATTTCATTAACCTCCATGGAGTTTGGAACTGGTTTCTAAAACTGAACCGGAACCCTTTGAAGCAGAAGTGTACTTGATGAACTTTTTACTTGAACTTTGCTGCATTAGACCACACTTTTTACGTTTTCATTTATCTTTAGTTTGGCACCATATAGCCACTATTGTGATGAGGTGCTGTAAAATGCTACTACATATATAAACCTTTCAAATGCATGTTTTGCAGGTTGACATGATATTTGATTACACCTTGCTGAATATTGATCTAATGGTAAAATATTAACTCCCTTACAAAGCAGATCATTCATCCATCATGCATTTGTTCTCAGTTGTTATTTATAATTTACAACCTTTCTCAGAAACCACTTTACAAATTTGCACATGATTTTACAGGGAGCATTATGTCATAAATCCCTTTCAGATTTGTTCAGTGGATGCTGATCTGTCATCCAATATGGGTGCTATTACTAATATAGAAAACCTTTAACGAACTTCTTTTCATAAAAACTGATCAACAGAAATTTACCAAAAGCATCCGGATGTTATAGGCTTTCTGATTTATACAAACAATGCCAATCCAAAATCAAATATGACCAAAGTTACTGAAAATAGAAAAACCTTTAAACAATTTCTTCTATATAAAAGAATCTGACCTACTTTGACAGAAAGTATCTTGCCTTAGAGGGCTTTCATATTTGTGCAAATGATGCCATTCACAATCCAATATGGCTGATGTTTCTAAAAATAGAATTTTTATAGCAGTAATACAATACCTGCCATTATTGCATTGCTTTCCTTTTCCAGGTCTCATATTCCCCAGTCCATACTAATTCCCATCTCCAATCCTTAGTTGACTCATTAGTCACAGCCAACATATGGAATACCATACTCCTTTTTTCCTTGGACGACATACATGTTATACATTTGCTATGCTATCAAAATTTGCCTTAATTTTCAGTTTTAAATATATTTTTGGCTTTTCACTAATCTTTTTGTATTGGTTCAGTGTTTGTTTCCTCAGTCCTTGCTTTATTAAGTGTTATCTTTGTTTTTTTTGTAAAATGGATGGCTGACAGATCAATTAAAGGAAGAAGTACACATGCTTCTGCAGAAGGGTGCAGTTAAGAGGGTAGAAAATGACCAGACCCCCAGTTTCTATTCCTTGATCTTCCTGGTGTGGAAAAAGGATAGAAAGTTTAAGCTCATAATCAACCATTCCACCTTAAACAGAGTTCAGAAAGAATGCTTCAAGATTTAGACTGCTGACTTGGTCAGGAACACCATAAGGTCCTGTGACTGAGTGGTTTCCATCGCTCTTCAATATGCAGTATTTTCTCGACCAGGAGGTATTTTAATTTCAAGTTCTTGCCACTACCCCCAAATCTTTTATCAGGGTGATATGCATAGTTGCAGCCTGCCTGAGAAGTCATTAGGGATCCCTGTCCTCCAGCATTTTGATGACTGGTTGATTCACAGTATCCTCAGAGATTCTGTCCTGAAGGACCTGTCCCTCTATTGGCCAATGGAAACCCATCTTGGTCTTATTCCAAACCTAGAGTAGTCCGATCTCTTCTCTTCTCTGGTCTTCTTATATATGGTGATGAATTTTCTCACCAGCCTAGGGAGAGTTCATGTTCCTCCAGACAGGATCAACCAAATCCTGTCCCATGTAACTGCTTCTTCGGCCAAGATCTTGTTAGCTCGCCTTTATCTCTGTGTCCTTGGTACTCTGAACTCGGCTGTGGACTTGGTTCCCTTAGGGAGATTTGACTTTTGCCCCCTCAAGTTACTGCCTCTAGCAAACTGGAGACCACACAAGGATCCTCTATCAGCTCAGATCCCCCTGGGAACCAATTATCAACACCACCTGCATTGGTGGATAAATCCGGACTGGTGTCTGACCCAAGTCCCAATTCAACCTCCCCTCCCCCAACCTCACGCCTTTCTGTATGTGTCATCCTGATAAGGCATCATTGTGTTATGGTCAGCTCAGACAACACATCAGTAGTAGTGTACCTGAGATATCATAGAGGTACACATGCTCCTTCTTTTTGCATGGAAGTCTGGAATCTCCTCTGATGGGCAGCCCATGATATATCCACTGAGTCTAATGAGATACATTACCAGTTTTTGAAACACCTACAGAAACTGTCACTAACCACTCTTTTTGGAAATTTTCAATGATATATGGACCACTGGTAATGTATCAAAAACTTGGAAAGAGGCCACAGTAATACCTGTTCCCAAACCAGGTAACGATAGTGCAGATCTTTTCAACTACTGTCCCATTGCTTTGACGAGATGTGTCTGTGAAACAGTGGAACAAATGATCAATGCAAGGTTCATTTGGTATTTGGAGCCTGACAATTTAATATCTCTTTTCAAAGTGACTTCCAATATGGCTATATTACCAACAATCATGTGGCTAGACTTGAAGCATTCATTCGCGATGTTTTTATCAAGAAAGAGTATTTAGTAGCTGTTTTCTTCAATTTGGAAAAGGCCTATGATCCAACATGGAAGTATGGAACAATGAATGACTTATACGATCTGGGTCTAAAAGGACGTCTACCCACTTTTATATCCAACTTTCAGATAGGGAATTCAAAGTATGAGTAAGCTCCGCCCTCTCTGATATGTACAAACAGGAGATGGGTGTGCCTCAGTGCAGTATTTTATCTGTTAACCTTTTTAATCTCAAAATTAATAACATCACCAAGTGTTTGACTCCTGATGTGGATTGCTCCCTATATGTTGATGATTTCCTTGTATGTTATTGATCCAAACATATGCATCCAATCAAAAGACAATTGCAACAAAATATCAACAGGATTCAAAACTGGGCAGCTGCCATTAGTTTTAAATTATCAAATTGAAAAACATTATGTATGCATTTCTTTCAGCTATGGAAGCTAAGAATCAGCTACCATCAGTGGCTCCACCTCCTATTGAAATCCCCAGTCTCAGTCGTATCTGTGCTGGGGATGAACAAGATAGGCTCCTTGGCCTACTTAGGGCCTTAAGGTTTTATTTGGCTTCTTCTAACGGGAGACTGAAGGGTCAGAATTGTCTCTTCCTGCTTATTAAGGGTCCCTCTGATATTTTGTTTGCCACTATTTCTAGGTGGATTGTCATCATTATCAAACGAGTTTATCAGTCCCTCACTGCGAGGGACCTTTCTTTCATGATAATTAAAGCCCATGAAGTATAGGCCCATTTGAATCACTCCTCTTTGGATGATGATATGAGAGCCACCTTTTGGTGGTCTCACTACCTTCTCCTTGTACCTTCGATTTTTGGCAAATAAGAAAAAAGGCATTTTTTCATTCGGCCTTATAGTGATGGCACAACATGTGGCCCAACCTTCTACCAGCGTACAGTGTTAGTGTAAGTACAGTAGTCTTCAATACCAGATTTGTTGAGGCCATCAGCCTCCCTCCTTACTGGCAAGTTCAGCAATGCAATAGTAGTAGGTATTGCATTACTGCTAATAAAATGTAGTTGGGGGTGGGGGCCTAAAACTAAGTTTTTATAATGTAATACTTACCTGCTAATGTTGAAAAGATTCTCTCCTCCCACCCACTCCTCTGATGTCCTGTAATCTAGGTCCAAGTCAAAAGAGGATGGAATTCCATAAGTAGGCTATGACTAAAAAGTTAGACTTCTTTTCAATTCTGGCCGTCCAATAGTAATTGGAGAAGGAATAATCAACTTGGGCGAGGACTGTGAGTCCCTGAAAAGGAAAGCAATGCAGTAGTAGTAGGTATTGCATAACTAGTAGCAATGCAGTAGTAGTAGGTATTGCATAACTAGTAGCAATGCAGTAGTAGTAGGTATTACATAACTAGTAGCAATGCAGTAGTAGTAGGTATTACATAACTAGTAGCAATGCAGTAGTAGTAGGTATTACATAACTAGTAGCAATGCAGTAGTAGTAGGTATTGCATAACTAGTAGCAATGCAGTAGTAGTAGGTATTACATAACTAGTAGCAATGCAGTAGTAGTAGGTATTGCATAACTAGTAGCAATGCAGTAGTAGTAGGTTTTGCATAACTAGTAGCAATGCAGTAGTAGTAGGTTTTGCATAACTAGTAGCAATGCAGTAGTAGTAGGTATTACATAACTAGTAGCAATGCAGTAGTAGTAGGTATTACATAACTAAAGTTCATTTCCCCCCCCCCCCCCCCTCCAAAAAAAAGAAACCTACATTTTAAAAAATTACTTCCAAAAACTGCTTAGCAGAATTCAACCAAATTTGAAAGAAAGCAGTCTGGAATAAATGGCTTTCAAAATTTATACAAATGATGCAAATTGACATCAAATATGGTCACAGTTACTATAAATAGAAAATACTTTAAATGCCTTCCTTTAAAACAACATTAAATAGAATTGGACCAAGTTTGACAGAAAGCAGCCTGGCAGGAAGGGCTTTCAAATTGTATAAATTATGCCAATCTATTATCAAATATGTCTGCTGCTACTAAAAAAAGAAAAACTTCTAAAAAAAACTTTTTTTAAAAAATTCAGAATTTGACCAAATTTAATACAAGGCATCCTGACTTGAAGACTTTTCAAATTTATACAGATGATGCTGATCTGCCATCAAATATAGCCACAGTTACAAAATAGAAAATAATTTAACTTTTCTATAAAAAAAAACTGCTCAGGTGAATGTAACTAACTTTGAGAGAAAGCATCCTGTCATAAAGGCCTTTCAATATTGGATAATTGATGCTGATGTGCCATCACATATGGATGAAGATACAAAAGGTAGAGAAACCTTTAAACAGTAGTATTCATAACATGCCATCAAAAAGCATTGGAAAAAAATTTCTTCAGAAAATGTTCTGCTAACCCAGTTTTTTGGGCCATCTGGTCTATTAGGTATTATGCAGATACCATCCAGATGAACGACCTCAGGCCCACTTATTTATTGAGCTGGTGTCCATTATTGTTGGATAAACCTCATTTGAATCTACAAAGTTCCACTGTTTAAGGCCATCCAGAGCAAATTGTAGCCAACAAATTCCTTTGTGCTGTACCCATCACAAATAACTCTAGTTTTTGTAACAATCAAAGCTTTTCTAACATTATGTTCATAACTTTGCTCAAGGTAAGTGAAATTTTGGTAGGCCTATTTATATATTTATATATTCATAATATTGTAATTACTCGGAGTCTTATAACTTTGATTATAATGAGTTGTATGTTGCTTTTCTAGTGCAGATTTAATTGACTTTACATGTGACATTGAAGCATTATTTAGGACAAAATTCTTTTAAATAGTAAACATTTACCTGCCCTCTTCTTTCCACTAATCTCTTTTGATGGATACAGTGTTATGTATACTATTATTCTATATAAGACAGAGTTTCAGTAATTATTATCACAATGATGGAGTTGGGAAAAAAATAATTATGTTTTAAATTTATGTTTACTTACATTTATTTACCTGCATATTACTTAACCTTATGAAATATACTCTCTTATAAGTTGGGTCCATCTGCAAACAATATATACCCTGATCTGTCGTCACATAATGTGCCAGCTGATCAGGGTCTACATTGTTTGATCTACTAATTACTCCTGACAAACTGCATAGACCTAGATCTGTAGGTGCAATATGCAATGGCAGACCTGGGTCTGTGCAGTTTGCAGTTGGATCCAACTTGTAAGAGAGTATATAAGGTATGTGAAGTTTTATTCTGATGTTTCTAACATTTTTGCACCATTTTTCTTAATCAAATAGACTAGTCATTTATTGCTTAGGAATCAACATCTGGAATATACTTGTATATCATAAAGCATGAGTTATTAATACAATTATCCAGTTTTATTTGTACATGTTTCAGCTAATAAAGGATGAGACAAGAAAGCTCCTTGACTCGGATCCTGCCACAAAAGATGCACTGATGAATTCCATTCTGATTGATCATTTCTTGTGGGACTACAGAAGAGATCATGCTGAAGAGATGAATGATATCCCATTTCACAAGATCAGATGCATTTATTATTGATAACAAGTTGGAATATTTTTTTTCATACAGATCATATATTATAGGCAGAGGTTATTGATATACACCCATAATGTTGCTTTGATTATTTTTAAATTTTTTAATAATACAGGAGAACTTCAAAGACTTGAAGCACTGGGTGTATATCAGTAATAACAAGTACAACAATTGCTATTTTTACTTGAAACCAGACATCAGAATCTGTACCTGTTGCTAGGTCGATCAGTGCACAATGTTCTTTTTTGTGGGGGACATGAACTTTAACTGCTGCATATTTAGGATGTAAATGTGTTGTAATTAATATTCATCATTGGAAAACATGATCCTACACATGTAGAAATGTGAGAAAATAGAATGTTTAACAATGGGATTGAGTAAGTTCTTGGATTGATGCAGAGGAGTCAAAGTTTTGAATTGTACTTTATTTTGTATGTAAGTTTTGTATGCCATTACTCCAGAAAAATCATTTTATATTTTTGAACAAAGAACTTTTTTCTTATAAAAAAGTATGCACATTTTTATAATGAAGAATGAATCGAAAATTATGTTGAATATTTTTACCACTAATTATTTGTAAATATGATTTAAACAAATTAATGAAAGTGCAAGAAAAATTGTATACAATACAATATTGATGGGCTTATCGGATTTGTAAAAAATTCGTGATAATTTGAGATGGAAAATATAACACAAGTTCAATAATATATGCCAAAAGCTGCATTCAGTTAGGGGTATATCGTATTCACTTATTTCACATATTTCATGTTAAATAAAAAGGAGCATTCTTTTTATCACACAATATTGAATACTTCGGATTATTCTAAGACATTGTTATATACCATCATTATGTGTTATGCCACCATGTGGCATACTATTTTCATCATGTGATGTTATGACACTAATAAAAATGAATGTTAATTTATGACCATGGACATTATGGTTAAATACATAAAGAGTTCAGATCAAGAGGCATTTAGGTCTTTCTCCAAGTCAAACATCAAGTTTTTTTCAGTAACTTTAATTAAACAACATGGTCACAGTCACAACTGTTTCAACTGAAGCCTTAGCCAGAAGTTATGAACTGTATAAGTTATTTTGGGGCATTATAAATAGTGTTCAGCATTTCCATGTATTGTCAATGGTTTAGACTAAGATGATGTATCATGTCTTAAATTTAAAAACCTAGTCATTTTGTTTGGTGGTTTGCTGTTACAGTCATCATTATTTGGCATTATATATGTGTATATTTTTACTTTGACACTGACTTTAAACATATACATTACCAATTACCATGTTAGCTATTACTACATGTGTTATTAATTTTACTAAGTTAATTTGCTTGCTAATAGGCTGAAGAAAAAAACAACTTTCTAATGTTTCAGAATCTGGTTTATATTCATAGCTTTTAATTTTTAGAAAATATCTTATAATAAGTATGATGTTTATTTGTTATGCTTCCATATAAACATCAACATGTAACACTGCATATTTCATAACTGAATGTTTTATGTTGCTACAGATATTTATAGCAGTGTCATAGTTGGGAAAAATTTGCTAAAAGAAGTAGGGGTATTAAATAGTGAAAAATACATTTTGTAAGGCATTATGAATCAGTTTTGTTTCCTTTTTAATGTTTTTCTAAGATTGAAATTTATTTACTGGAGATAGTTTCTAAATTCTAGCAGTGTTCTTTGATTTTTGATGAAAAATTTGTCACTTTTAGAAAACTGTCACAATAAATCAAGGTTAGTTGATTTTGTACTCTTCAAGACTTCCACCAGATTAAATGTGAAAGTTGCATTGTTGGCTAGATCTGTCATTGTGGTACAGGGTTTTAATATTTCATCATTAGCCATTTTATTCTTGTTTGTGTTGTGATCACACTGATAATTTAAATGGAATAATATTAAGCAATTACTGTTACATACATGTAGTGTCATTCATCTTTTGTTGTTCAAGATGGAGAGTATCAGTATGATTTTCTGTGTGGGGGAGCTGCAGTCACTCACTTAGTAGAGCTTCTGACACATAGTCCAAGGGTTATGGGTTCAATACTCACCCAGGCCAGTCTAGGTCAGCTGCCTCAATGTACCCTTTGGAAAGGCACATAGCTCCCATTTCCTCAGCAATATATAGTCAATAATAGTGTGTTAAAAGTGCCATTAAAACCAACATTTTTTTTTCTGTGCTGGAGTTAGAGAGTATCTATGGTCCATTCTTTAATCTCATGGGTATCCCAGATTAGGGCTGTTCCAGTAAAACATATATCCCCCCCCCCCCCCCCGGGATGGCACTTCCCAAAAACTTGTGTAGATGGTTGTGTTTCAAACTATTCTTATTCTGACAGTGGAGGGGTGGTTAGGAAAATCACTTCTGGTGTGGGTTGCATCAACAAAATCGCAAATCACAGGTGGGGTTGTTGGAAAAAAATGCATATATATTTAAAATCACATCTGATCCCTTCTTAGTGGTCTGCAGAGATGCTGCCAGGGCATGCGAGTGCTCTAATCGCACAAAGTTTGTACGAATTCACGATGTTGGAAGGCAGTGATGCGTGAGTACTCCCGCAAATTAGTAATTAGTTTAAAGTCGCGCATATTAAAAATGTACCCTGCGCAGTATACATGTTTTATTTAACTGTTAACCCTTAAAATGCGACATAAGTCCTGCTGCTGGTAGAGGTCTCATGGCGCTTGTCGCAAAAAATTGTTTTGCATGTAGTCAAATGTTTACACAGCTGGATACTTCGGATTGAAGTGAATGGTTGTTAAACTAAATTTGATTTGTACATTGGGCCCTGGAACATGCATTATGTTGTAGTTTTAACCTTACAGTCATCAAGAAAGTTTAACAAATGCATGTTTAAAATACTGGCCACACAGAAAACTCAAAATGGCCGACTACCAACGTGGTTCATCTTCAGATGACGATTTCATTCGGCAAATACTGGCTGATGACAGCGATGATGACAATGATTATGAAGTTTGGATGTATATCAGTCTACTGGAGCCATGAAAGTGTTACTGGAAATACCAGTGAGTGCTTTTGAGCCCAAAAATGATGTTGAATGAGTTCGATGTACATGCTGGATTGCAGACAGCATGCCGGTCAATGGTACATGGACGTTTCGACCCAAGACATTTCGCCCCACTTCAATGAACATTTTGGCACATGGTAGTGGATATTTCACCCCACCTGGTACCTGGACGTTTCTAGGGACACTAGATACACTAAATTATTATAAGAAAAGGACACTAGATACACTAAATTAGCCTCAGGCAACCACTTTTTGTGCACTTAACGTGAATTTTAATGCGTTCATTATAATATTGTGAGAATCTATTAAAAAAAACATAGAAAGTGTTCAACTATATCTACTTCATTTAATTATCGTTAAAAAAAATTTGGCATTCATGTACATTAGTTCAGAATTACCGTTTTTCCGAGCGTGTGTAATTTTGCTTATTTCTGGAACGGGCATCCATGGGTCGTGACACTAACTAAAAATTCACGTGGCATATGACTGGAATGTGCCAGTTAGGTCAAGGTATGGACATTAGTAGTTCATAGCGTCTCCATGTTTTTGAAATAAAATAAAAAATTAAATATGAAAAAAAAAATCCGTTAATTCTATATGTTGTTTTGTGCACTTACATTACTGCTTGCTTGTTCTTTACCATATAAATATATGACTCAATAGACTGAGAGAGAGACAGAGACAGAGGGAGAGAGACCTCAAGTTGTTGGTAGATCATTATGAGTTCTACGCCATTTTCAGCACAAGAAAATTTATATATGGCAGCCAGTTTTACTGCTGAAGAAGACCCCAGGCATTAAAGACCACCAGGGTAGAACCACTGACCTTCCTCAAGTAACTGGCAACATTCTCACATACAAGGCTGAATGGGATTTGAACCTACGTGATGAGAGGCAAGTGATCACAAGATAAGCATCTTACACCACTCTGCCATGGAGGCTCCTTGGCCCTTGAGTAGAAGTTTTGTACGAAAGACAGGAAGCAGGATATGGAACCCATGACTCCTGGATTCAAAGTCCAGCATGTTACTACTAAACCATCAGTGATGATGGTGCTGCAACAGTGTTGCTTCTAGGACACGGGATTGTGGGAATACCGCGATTTATCACAAGCTGGCCCATATTGAACGAACTGATGCGCCAAAAGCCCCACAGGTCGATTGCCACTGGCACAGATTGTGTGATTGGATGTGGGCTATTGTTTTTTTTAAACGAAAAGAAGAAAACGAGTTTGGACAAAATGGCGTACAAAAGCAGATATATTTCGTTCTCGTATCATGTAATGAAGTCTTTCAACAAGAACATCCCTCTCTTTCCCGTAATAATTATTGCCAAAATATCAGCTCATCGGGGCCTTTCAGACATAATTTTGTGATCATTTAAAACTTGAAACTATTTAAACCTTTCCCCAAACAAACTTATGCCCATATTACAGTCCTATAGGCTAAAAAATGTACAGAGTGCAGATGTCTTTCTTGCAGTCACATGCACGGTATGACTGGAACGGTGTAAAAGATATTTAATTCTTGTATGTTTTTTCTCCATGACAAGCTTGACAGACTATGAGCTTGAGCAGAATTCTGTTCTCACGTTCTCCACTTTATTTTCAAGCCTAACATTAAATGATACATCTCCTATTATGTGCTTTTTGCTTAGAAGCTCATTACCTAGGTGAAAATGAAATGGTGAAATATTTACAGTTGTACCATATTGTAAATGGTAGCCAGCAGCTTTGGCGTGTGCTAAGTCAGGAGGAACACGCAAGTTCGCACAGAAATATCAAAAAGAAATTTGCAGGATTATTATAAACGAAAAAACAGTGAGGGAGAATCTCTTGTTGAAATGTAATCAAATGATTCGAACATAGCAGTGCAGCAAGTGCAAGCAACAAAGCAAAACTTCATGTACAATTTCCAGCCAAACTGGCATGGGGAATGGTTGTGGTTAGAAAAGTCAGAGATGGGGATGCTGTGTAAACTGTATGAAACACAGAAAAACAGTCACTTTTACTGTAGGATGCACAAACTATAGGACCAGTACAATAGACAGGCACATACAATTCGCTGATCATGTGGCAGTTGTATGGGCAGAAGCTGTGAAAAAGAATCTTGAGCAGGTAATAATGGCCTGACTAAATCTTGGTACTTTTGCGCTTTCGTTCTGTAATGGTATTGTTGAAGTTCACACCAATTTGAGTCATTTATAAAGTTCTTTCAAAAAGTTGTATTCTTGTTTTTCTTGTTTTTCCATTTTTCTCATTTTAATTATTTTAAAAATTCAATCATTTTTTCTTTATAGCTCTTTTCTATTTGCCATTCTAACCTGTACACTTTATTATACCCATGCTTGACATACATGAACACCATCAAAAATGAACACATTTGCAATTGGTAAATATTTTTTTAATCATGGATCAAGTATACAAGCAAAAAACATTGCTTAGATACAATAAGTCACACAATAACCTTGTGCTTGCCTGTTTTGAAGAGGCTGCAATCACTTGAAATATGTTCTTCTGTGTGACCGATATTTCTCAAGGAAGAGGGTGAATTTGTCCCATTGAATTTATAATTGGCCCACTTTTGAAAAATGGATGGGGGAGTTAGCCCTCTTTTGAAAAAATCATAGAAGCAACACTGATGCTGCTGTTGACCAGAGACAGAGATCTGCAATGATGTTGATTTTAAGAGTACACTAGGGTCAAGAACATTATTTCTAAATTTTCATCCATTTTTTAATCTGATTCGGGGCAGGTTGTGAATTTTTTTTTTGGGACAGGGACAGCCATTGTATAAAATATTTTAACTACATCCAGTGAGGGGCAGTTGGGATGAAAATCTAAGAACTAATTTATATTGGCCTGATGATGGTAGAAAACTGATCGGCATTAATGATGATGATAATCTGACTGATCAGTAGGGATGATGATGAAACAATGTTTGACATGCTATTATTTCTTTTTTTTATTTTATATTAGTCATGCAACAAGGCATAAAAATAAGACCTATCAGTCACTAAAAATATATTTTTCTTACAAGAAATTATATATTGTAAAAGTAGGTAGAAATAATGTGACCACTTCCATTGGCATTAATTATTTTTTTTCTTCTGACAAATCAAGTAATATCTATTTACAAGTACATTTATTGAAAAAGCATAAAAAGAAATCACTGCATCAGAAAGTACATTTAAAGCAATACAAGATTTAACTAGCATGCAAATCAAAAGCAGCATGCCTAAGAACAAAGAAATTTAAGTAAAACGTAGCGATCACTGAAATAAGCACACAAATAGTCATAACGAATGACAGTTTAGTAAGGATGCACATTCATGATTTCTGCATTATACGAGAAAACCCTATTGTAAAATCTAGATTTTTGGACATTAAATTAGTAGGTATTAAGTGACTGAGCCTTGACATCTACAAATAATAAGGCACCAAGAAAATTTTTGATTTTACAGTAGCAGAAACATACATGCCCGACATACAAACAAACAAAAGAACAGAAGATGATTGATTATAAAGTATGAATACAAATAAAAATATGCAGTGGATTATATAATGTGTAAGAATTCAGTATAGGTTACCTCGGGTCAGCTGTCATTTAAATCGCTTCTGTCCCCGACCCAAAATTTAAAATCGCTTCTACCGCCCACTAACCCTAGCCAAAAATTATGTAAAATAATACGCCAAAAATTGTGTAAAATAATACGCTTCTCTAGGGGGCAATGTTTTTCGATTAAAACACATCAGACGGTGGATCATAATTTTTTTAAATTGCTTCTGTCGTGGGTTGGTTGAATTTGAAAGTGCCTTCCCCCCGGGAAGTATATGTTTTACTGGAACAGCCCTTAGTTTGTTGGAGTCAGATAGTATCTATGGTCCATTCTTCACTCTCATGGGTATCCCAGATTACTTTGTTGGAGACAGAGGTCCATTCTATACTCGTGGGTATCCCAGATTACTTTTTTGGAGACGGAGTATCTATGGTTTATTCTTTGCTCTCATGGGTACCCCAGATTACTTTGTTGGAGACAGAGAGTATCTATGGTCCATTCTTTACTCTCATGGGTATCCCAGATTACTTTGTTGGAGACGGAGTATCTATGGTCCATTCTTTACTCTCATGGCTACCCCAGATTACTTTGTTGGAGACAGAGTATCTATGGTCCATTCTTTACTCTCATGGGTACCCCAGATTACTTTGTTGGAGACGGAGAGTATCTATGGTCCATTTTTGTTTACTCTCATGGTGACTCCAGGTTCCTTGTTCTGGAGTTTATCAGTCACTTACCTTTAGGGCATCTGAGAGTTAATATATCAGCTGTAATCAAATTTCATATTCTTGTTGTCTAATGATGAACAACTCTTTCATTAACAGCTGTCTGGTGGTATTTGATGATTATTGTAATGGGGACATGCTCTTGTATCGTTTGTAGCTAAGTTAGAGTAGTTGTTAAAGATGATAGGTACTCTAAGTTGTCAGGACACAGACAAAGTCTGAATCTAAAGGTTATTCTGTTCCTTCACAAACAACACACAGTGTTTTATATATAAGACCCAGTTGTTTTAGACCTATTTCTATTCGATTGTTGTCAACTGATCTTATTATTCCCAAATAATTCATATTTCATTATTTAAACATTTATTTGTTATAGCAGCACACTATACATTGACAGGATACGAATCTTCACACCTAGCGAAAGGTATTCCCCTCATACCTGTCATGACAATTTTATTTTCATGAAGTAGGAATAAATTAAAATTTAAAAAAAAGAAAACAGAGTTAGTCCTTGTTCTTATTACAAAGGTACATTTATATATGTACCCAGAGAGTTTGGACAGTGTTGTCCAAAAAAGATTTCAGTAATATAAGCCATTAATAAACGTTTGCGAAGACCTGTGAAGTGGGAAAAGCAGGAACTGATCAATAATTCAGGTTGATTCCAAATATATCATGTACATGCACGTACTCATACATTTTTCTGGTGGCATGAGCATCAACGTTAATGTTTTTACAAGCAAGATATGGGTGGTGGAGAAGACATCATTGCACTGACACAGGTTAGACACCTTGTTCTGCAGAAATATTGTTTCAATCATTACTGACCTTTTTCCACACAGATTTTTAAATAAGATAAACATCAAAACCCATGGTTACTTAAATAGTAGCAAGCGGTTCTATACCTAAGTATTATTAAAGAATTGTTTTTTCTTCATAACCAGGATTCTCCATAGGATTTTGAAAATTGCAGTCCAGGACTCCTTTAAAAAAAGCTGGCAGCCCTAAAAATAGGAGTCCCAATAACGATTCCTTTTTTCCTTGCAATAATTCAGAACATTATGCATGTATTGTTGTGACACCAATATAAAAAGTCATAATGCTCATTCATTGTGAAATATTTAGTATTATAAAAACAAAGAATGAAACTCTAAGACTTTTGAGAACAGTTTTAATTGCAATTGTTTGAGATCTTACAGCTATAACAATTATAAATGTCTCTACCTTGCCATTCTTGAATATTATGTGCAGCTAGAAGGAACCAGAGAAGAGAGTAGAGTTTCTTTTCTATAGCAATTTATTTAATTAGCTTAATTCCTTTTCAAATCAATAAATTTGCCAAGACACTGCAAGAAGAAACAAACAACCACATTTCATTCACTTTTTTCATCTTTAGGCAACACCGCATACTACATTCTCTTTTTTCTTAAACAATCTTACACAAACTTCTCCACTGCATGTTTATGATCAAAGTCCTTAAGTTCTGGACCTTTCTCCATCACCTTCATCAATTTTGTTAGTTTCCTGTTTTAAACGTCCATGGCCCTTCGTCTCAATATGATTATGTAATGAGAAACTTCGCTTGCAAGCCACAGATGTTATAGGTGAAACCAGTAACACTACAGCTAAAACAGGCTTATCTGCAGCATTGTGCTTGGCACCATAAAAATTGTGTAAAGTTGCAGTCAGAAAAGTACATGTGATGATCACTCGAAAACAAAAGTACATGACGCCAAAAAACAGCTGAATCTGTGATGATTTTTGACAATTAAAAACAAATTTGCATTGCTACACAAACAAATCTTGGCACTTTTTCTAAATACAGTATACGATAAAATGCAAATGTTCTACACATCGCAGATGGATTGAAAATATGATGCATTAAAGGTGTGCTGTGTGGTGCTTATCAAAGCGAGGTGTCAGATCACACATGCTTGTAATCGGTCTTTTAATCAAAATGATCATTATGCACAGACAGTTGATTAGCAGGTGTCTTAATCTCCTTATCTGCTGAGGTCTGGCCTATGCAGTTTTACTTAATCCCTTTACAATCACTTGAACTCATTTTGACAACCTGCACATTACATGATTGTTACTCTCTTCATAGAAATGGATCAAGTAAAAGAGAAATTCACTGACAAAAAGCTTGCATACTGAGGACTCTGCTGTTGGAATTTTCATGTATTCAGAATTAAAAGTATGCAGATCATTCACAGATTTCGGCATCCAGGAGATCCCTTATAATCATGATTGCATCTGTCTGACATCCACTCCACTCTTTTTTATTTGAGAGAGAGAGATAGAGATCTGCATGCTGAAGAATAACATGGGAGAATACTTTGATTGTTTAATCACTGCACTACCTTAAGCAGTCACAATATCATCCAGCATAGATCAGTGTGATTCATATCCATGTGAACTACAGGTTAAAAATTGTTTGAGATGTGAAACTTGCACAAACTGTTCATATGAAGAAAAGCAGGGAAACAACCAGAATTGGATTTTTATTCCTTTCTGTATAGTTCATTATATCATACTAACCTCTAATATTTTCTCCAATATATCTTCCAGACAGAAAGCCAGTTCGATCATTATTCATCAATTTATGTAAGACAGGTTTCAGCCTATTTATGATAGACACAACTGCAATTTGGTATAGTACATTCAATAAAGATATTGATCTCTAGTTTTTAAAACACTTTTGGTTTACGTCCATTAGGAATCCAAGTAATAGTACCATTTTTGTGTTGAAGAAAGATCTCCTTAAAGATGCCTATAGTTTATTTATCTGACTAAAAAAAATGCCCTGTACTTTTCCAGAACATTTTCAAAAACTCCGCTGTGAAACTATGAGCACCAGGATTCTTATAAATTGCATATTTTTAAGGGTTTTAGATGCTCAGAATGTGTAAATAAACATTCTAATCCAGACTTAACTATTTTTAAATTTTGGAATGCCATTTTATGGAAGAATGTCATTGAACACAAGTTTATATACTTGTATCTATTTGTACAATTCTTCATAAAACCTCTGCATTTCCTTGTCTATGTCCTCATTGGATATTACTGAGCCATCATCCAGCATTAATTAGGGCATCATTTTGCTTACAAAGTATCTGCTTTCTAAATTACAGAAGTAATGATTGTCTTTTTCTCTTTGTTCCATCTCACTTATGTTCTTTAATGCCTTCTATTTGTTCCTGTCTGATTAGTTCTTCTGTTTTATCCCATAATTTGTTCTTGTAAGAGGATTAGAAATAAGTTTACCTCTTTTTTTCCATCAGCAAAGTTTCAAAATATAATTTATCAGTGCTATTAAATTCACATTCAGAATATAACGTTTCATTATTGCTAAATTGATATACTGTAACAAGCTGTTCCACTACACGTTTTGACATATTTAAAATGAGATTAACATAGTCTGAATATTTTGGTGTACCAGAAACAAACTTATGTTCCATATCTTATTCTTCTTTAGCATGAATTTATGACCTTCATTTACTATCCTCTTTTAAAATTCACGACATTCCCGATTTAGCTATTTTTTTCACCACTGATTTACTGGTTTATTTAATGCTAAAATTAGCAACTGAGTCAATGATATCAGCAACACAACCTAGAAAACACGTTACACCGATGGCGGTCAGTGACTTTCGACTCGTAGAATGTTAGAATCTGCTGACAACAGGAAAAAACTAAAAATTTCAAACCACTTTGAATGAAAATGCCATTCACAAAATTGGTCACCTTGGGTGATTTTAGCAATGATTAAACTTTAGTGCCAAATGCATATTCCTGCCTGTCTCAGAAATTCACTAAAATTATCAGTAGCACAACTCGATACACAAGTGCCTAATTCTCTTTCCCTGTCTGTAGGTAGATCAATTTTGAATTAGGTTTTCATGACATAAATTACAAATCCACATTACATAACATCTTCATTTACAGCTGATTTTCACCTGTAATAGTATATTATCTGAGAATGGAACTAGTTTCTGTATTTGGGAGAATGAATCCGTGCCAAATTTACCTGTACTTCAGCTTGTGAAAAACAGCCTTCTAAAACTGTGTTGGAGGTCAGCATATTTATTCAGTCTGCTCACATGGTCTGCCTAAGAACCAGTTATCTGCTAATTTACACTTAACTAGGATATTATTTGTTGAAAAACAATTGACCCATAGGGTAGATCATCATCAGTTGACTGCTGACAACGGTTGAAAATGCCAATTTTAATCGCGAGTTGAAATGAAAGATCTCTACAGTTTAGCACTTTACATTGGGTTTGATTTTTAAACAAAAAGAATTTCCTAGTCACAAGCATCTGAACAGTCCTTTGAATAATTATCATGTATTGCTTCCACAGAACAGTATTAATTAATAGCAAAGTCCCACACAAACTCGGCCCCCTCCTGCTCCCCACCATGATGAAAAGTGAGCTGTTTAAAAATGCAAATGGCATTTTCTCAATATAGCAACCATTGTTATGCTAAATCACAGGAACATGAAACTTACCACAATTATTCCTGAGATGTCACTAATAAATTTTAGTTTGAACAGGCATGGAACAGATTAGGTTCACAAAGGTCAAAGATCAAGGAGAGGGGTAAAAAGTTTGCTAATTCTTCTATCACTAGCATATTAAGCAGAAAGCAAATCTGTTTTTCATAATTTTTTCCTTAATTTTACTACAAATAAATGAAAATAAACCTTTTTGCAATATTTTTCTTTCACTTAATTGAACGGTTTTAAATTTAAGTTGACTTTACTACTGTGTTCTGTGACTTCTAATTTCCCCATAATTAAGGCCATTTCACATACAATACTGCCACAATGCATATTGTATAAGCAAGAGCAAAACACGCATAATTAACTTGTGTTCATACATAACATCAATGTTAATGTACATTTTATTGCGAAAATCATACATGATGATATGAAAAAAGAGAAAAACAATTGCACAAATGTTCATATTTGTTTTAAGGTTCTGCTCTACAGCTTTGCACTTTGCATAGGGTTTGATTTGTAAAGAAAAAGAATTTCCCAGGTTTTCCTTACTGGTTATTCTGGTTATTGAAAAAAAAGACCTTGCATATCTTGAGTATTGTTAAAATAAGTTTTAATTCCCTTTATTTTGGTATAATATTGATGGGTGTAATTTGGGTTATAGAGTATACAGCTTGGACTTACTTCAGATGTGCACCTCTCAAAAGACTGCTAGCTCCACTAAGTTCCTGGACTGCAAAGGTAAATTGGGGGAAAAAAACGAGCAGATAACCTTTTTTTACTTCTTATATATTTATAATTCATTCATTGGACTTTCAGAAGCTGGTGATGTCTACTCTGGCAAAATTTCATTTTCCCCATTTTAAAAACTGCTAAATTTAGTGTTTTTTGGACTAGTTCAGGCTCATGGGAGCAGTCATTTTGATAGCTGTCTGCTTTAGATAGTGTATAGTTTCCGTATTTACCACAAATTTCAGTCACAGTACATGAAATTTGCATAGAGGTATGCCAATATTCTCTCCACTGTACATGTTGCTAATACAAACAACTTCACCTTATACCGGTCCCACTCTCAGAAGTACATAATAACTCTAGAGTGGAACCTTAGCGCCAAATTGACGTGATGTTTTTAATAAGGTTATTCATCCCATAACATTCCATATACAGTGTCAACATTATGTATTTGAAAGCCCTGTGCTTCTTATCAATACTCTCCTTTTGATTATTACATCAGTATCATGGATACTTTGATTTCTTGATTACAGTGTATGTATCTTTATCAGATCCCATCACAAAAGCTGTCGGAAGTCACAGGACTTATAATCCTGCGGGGTCAGGGATGAACAATATGCCCAATTTGAACTCCTTTTTGTTGTAAGAGATGACTAATGGAGGCAACCTTTTTGCAAGGGATGTGTCCAGTGATGATGTTCTAGATGAGAGGCTTGCAAGGGATGTGTCCAGTAATGATGTTCTAGATGAGAAGCTCTTGGGCTCTTGGGCGTTTTAAGAGAGTGCAGTTGATATCAACTTTATTCGTACCATACATCCTGATTCTGATGATGTGTCATTAAACCCTGTACATACATACATACATACATACATACATACATACATACATACATACATACATACATACATACATACATACATACATACATACATACATACATACACATTCCAAACTAACTACCAACCTACATACACATATTTAATTGCTTCTGTTTGGGTTTTCTTGAATTTGTTCTTAGTTTTCCGGCCTATTCATGTATTTATATATAGTAAAACATCACTTAACCTGATCCATTGGAGAACATATTTCGACCGAATAATATGGCATCCTCATGATCAAACTGTGGTCAAAAAGAAGAATTCTGAACGGAATTATCTGCATTTATTGGGTCTGATAATGGTAAGTTTGACTGTATATACATCAAATATGAAGTCAATATGAAAGTTTTGTAGACATTTGACATGTTGAAGAGTAGAGGTGAAACGATACACATCTGCCATATATCGATACGATTCTCGATACACAGCCTACGATACGATACATTATTGATACACATATCAACTTGATGGTCTTTTCATCGTTAGAAGGTCTGTCAATGGTAGGGTGGTGCCATTTTTTATGTGTTGGCTTATTGGGTGGATTTCCAGTATGCAGATTACAGACAGACATAGACTTATCATCTGTTCATATGCCATTCACATTAGTGACAAGATAAAAAAACAACTTCCAAATAGACTACCTGTTAGTTGTCAGTGATTTTTATTCAACCTTTTAGACCATATCAGGCTGCTCCATTCGATCAGATACATGACTCATCCAGGTCACCACGCCCTTTGTTTTGCTTTGCATGAATATTTTTAAAACATCTTATTACCAATTTCATTTCTTCACTTAAATTTGGAAGGCATTATGGTATTATCTTCAAAACGGAAGAAACAGCGCAATTTTCTTGTGCAAAGAAAATCTTATCTAGAACAAGTCTGAATGTGGGATCGGAGATGACTAAGAACCAAATCCGTCACATTATACTTCCTGCAGATGCAAAACAACTACCGTGGCCACAGACACTTGTTTCTGTCAGTAAAAACACTCATTCCCATTCTACAAATTGACAAGGTGGGTATAACTCGTGTTTGGAATCTGCCCATTTGACGTTTCTGTGCTAAATTTTTTTTTATCCCATCGTCATGTTCAGTCGCTGATTGCATATATCAGCGTAAAAGGAGATATTCCAAACTTGTTCCCCATGTACGATTTAAGTACTTTTCAGATTATTTAATAGTCACTTTTATGTGAAGTTTCTATGTTGCTTTGTATCTATTTGGATAGAGTTTGGATGACAATATTTCTGGTGTGTAATGCAGTGAACACGCTACAGTTAGTTATGATTGATGGTTATTGTTTTACCCTGGACTTGAACAAACAGTAACCACTAATCAGAATTGCATGTAACATATTTCACTGCGTGACACACCAGAAGTGTAACCTTCAATTCGATCCAAGTAGACAAGATGCGATGCAACAGATACATTTCGCGTGGATGTGGTTATTAAATGATCAGTGAAGTAGGTGGTGTAGTGATTCTGGCCATTCTATTAATTTGTTGCTGTTTAGAGAAAGTCTTGACAAGGACAATCCTAGGCTTCTCATTATACTCTCATCAAGGGTTGTTAAGCTATTATAAGCAACATCCAGTTGTATTCAGTTTTTCAAGGCTATGATAGCACTGGGAAGTGTGGACAACTGATAAAAATTCTGGTTCAAAGTTTCAAGATTATCACATCCAGCAAATGCATCGGCTTCTATTGTTTGTATTTGATTCATTGATAGATCTAACGTGGAGTCTGAAGAGAAGATTCCATAAAATGATTTATTTGGTATTTGAGTAATTTTGTTTTCATATAGATAGACTGCGTAGAACTGTGATTTATTGAAGAATGAAGTTAGAGATGGAATAGCAGTGAGGCCAGCATAACTGCAGGAGATGGTTGTTGAATCACATGTGCATTTCTCAGGGCAAGTGCCAGCAGGAGCATCATGTAGTATTTCCAATATTTGTGTAATGGCCAGGCACATAAGTGGGTAGAGAAAGAGCTGAAATAGAAAGAAAACAACACCAGAATACGTAATACGTTTTTATTTGCTTATTAATTGTCTGAGCCTAAAGGTATAATATGCTGTGAATTTATTTAATTTTGTTGGTATCAATATTTGTGGTGGAGCAAAACACAACAATGTTGTCAGTACTTAAATTTATGGATTGGGGAAGAAGGTCCCCTAATTGCAATATAGGATCATCAAAAAGATCATTTTATTTCTATATAGTATCACCAAGAACGTCCTCTAATATAGATATAGGATCATCAAGAAGGTCCCCAAATACCAATATAGGATCATCACAAAGGTCCTCTAATTTCAATATAGGATCATCAAGAATGTCCTCTAATACCAATAAAGGATCATCAAGAAGGTCCTCAAATACCAATATAAGATTATCAAGAAGTTCCTCTAATTTCAATATAAAATCATCAAGAAGATCATCATATTTCAATATAGGAACATTGTTCATTGGGTCTTTAAATTTGTAGTTTGTAGGAACTATGAAATCCAAACAAAACTGGTACCCCATAAAAAGCGAATTGACAGAATTCACCAAATTGAACATCATCATAAAGTAAATGCAATCTCAAAGTGTAGTTGGGGTGTATAAACTCTTGTCTGCATGTATTGTTTGGGAGTTCAATGTTTTGCTGACCAAACCCAGAATAAATTATCTAACTTGAGATGGGTGTTTTATACATATTGTACAAAATGGGTGAAATATGAATGCTTTATTCAAGATATATTATATTTATCCTGCAATTTTCACAAAATTGTTATTATTAGGTAAATGAAGGTTTTTCTTCACTAGATCTGAAATAATTCGTATTTGATAGAAAATTGTATCAATTAATTGGTCAGTTCTTAATCTTTTATTAGTTAGAGGCTTTTGCTTATTCCTTAATTGTTGTCTGGACAACTCCTGTGATATCAGTATTAGGAATAAACATGATTCTAATAGTCCTGGAACAGATCCTAGGATTTAACCTGAAGAAAAGTGTTACTAGCATTTCCAGCTCTCAAAATTTGATGAAAAAAAGTTTTTCATTATGAATGAGTCCTGGAATCGAATAGTTTGTGCAGATTTTTGAGCCATGATTATAACAATACTTTCAACCAAAGCATCCTTAGTCAATACCTACATCCTTAATCAATACCTACATTGCTGAAAGATATTTACAATTGAACAAACTGAAACTGCTTATCATACTTAGAAAATCTATATTCTCATTGTTTTATTGGATGACACTGTATGATAGTTATGCCTGTCATAGAAACTGTGCAAGATAAAACTGGATTTTGCCTGCTTGTCTCTTTCTCCTAACATTTTTTTAGCTACCCTGGCCAAGTGAGGTTATTGTATGACCCTGCATCTTTCTTCCGTTGTACATCCTCTGTCCATTGGCACTTGATTGTGAACACCGTATAAACTTCATTTTGGAACAGATTGTGATTCAATTTTGTGTATAAGCTTATATCATTGAGTGACAGCTATGCATATTAATGAGGTGTTCTTGCACGTGAATTGCTCAGTTTGTGAACACTGTTCAGGCTTCATATTTGAACAGTGAGTGATCAAACTTGATGCGTACACTTATATTATTGAGATCTGAAATGAGTACGGTTATGAATGACATTCATTCATATTAATGAGGCATTCTTGCATGTGATTGGCTGAACTTAAAAACACTCGAGAGTGTTATTTTTATTGTGACCTTTGCCGTCTTATAGTCATGACTTCGAGAACATAAAGTACTTTTTAGACAGAGGCATTCTTTATTTGAAATTCGCCGCAGGTACAATATAGTCTTCAATTGGTATGCTATGTAATCAATTTGTTTTCGCATAGCATATGTTTCTTCTTTTCTTCTTATGCTTCTCTCTCTCTCTCTCTCTCTCTCTCTCTCTCTCTCTCTCTCTCTCTCTCTCTCTCTCTCTCTCTCTCTCTCTCTCTCTCTCTCTGATAGCACTTGCGGTATGTCAAGACAACAAGATATAAAATTAGTAAGATAATACACCTTGGAGATTACAATGAACAATGTGTAATTTAAAATTGAAGAAAATAGATATAACAAAAGAAATATAACAATTAGAATTCTAAATAGATTTTAAAACATATTGATGAAAAATGAGTGTGTAAATTTAACGAATTAATAAAATCTTGTGAATTAATGCATTGTTAGTTAATGGGGAAACCCAACAATGCTAATCTAAGGAAAATGAAAATGTTTAATATCTGAGTTCAACAAAGTAAGTTCATTGGACGTGCGTATCAGGGTTTTGAAAACAGACTCGGATCGTAAATCGTGCGTTGCCCAATCAAACCAGGTGTTCATTGTGCGTCTGCAAAGATGCACACTAATAACAATATTAATCTTAGCTTTTAGGCAAAACACCTTAAACTGGGCTGCGTGCAAATGAACTGAGATTTAGACATGCGTCTCTGACAAACTTCAATTAATAACTGACACAAATTGAATTATTTGAGGATAAGAATTCTTTAACATAATTATAGATATATTCATGTACAAGAAATTGATCTTTTGCTTAGTAATATTGATTTTACTTCAACTAGAAGATATTTTTGGGGGAGGGTGAAAGAGTAACACCATATCTAAGTTTTTAAAATTTATCTGCAGATTGTTATTGCTAAAAACTTGACCACGTTTGAAATTCTTAAATATTTTGAAGTAAGCTTGATATATTTGGTTAAATATAGTCTGACAAGTGCTAGCATTGCCATATTAAAGTGCCTGAAACTTTAATCATTTATGTGTTATCACATTTATTGTGAATTACTTTATGGCATTTCATATATTCAGTGTCATTTCTCATACATTATTTTAAACTTATATTTTGTATTCTTAGCTTTCAATAAAAAAAAATAACCCAGTATGGTCAAGTTTTTAGCAATATCTATCTGCAAATAAATTTTGAAAACTTAGATTTGCTTATCATTATTAAATGTATTTCATGTTTATCTATTTTTATCCGTGAACACAATTTAATGCTGAAATAGTTAAATGACACAGGACACTGCATACTGTTTTGGTATTTAATGACAATAGTTCTTGAAGATTGTCGTAGCTTTCTCTATCATTTTTAAGATAAAATTATCTATAGAGTGCGTTTCTTTCCTTCAGACCCATTATTTAATGAATGAATTGCATGCATAGTTGATCTTGTGGGAACAAATGATATTAAAGACTTCATCCATATGTGTTTCTTTATGAGATGATTGTTTTCATTTTAGTCCGTGCTAATTTTAGGTTGGAGTGATTTTATCCCTTCAGAAATCATTGGATGCTGTCTACACCCTGTTACCAAAAAAAGTTTGTGTTTCTAATAGTAAGGGTTTTTTTTATATTTAGCTGTACTGGTCTTTTGGCCATTGAACATTTCTGTCAATATATGTAAAGGAACATAACTCAACTTCTAATCTTGGGAGAAATAATTAGTTAGAGTGGATACCTCCCTTGACAGTTCGACCGCTTTCATGCGGCACGTAAAACAATGCAAAATCATTCTAATAGATTAAACATTTCAGTCCACAATGATTGCGCCTTTCTTGAAGTTGGTTGACCTAGTTCTGTTAATTCCAAAATGGGATCAAACACATTACAATATGTAACCTAAATTAAAACAGATTTTATTGGTCTGTATAATAGGATTGAAAAAAGGCATTTTAATTGTTTTGATAGCTATGTACAGTATAAATTCCTGTTTTTAATGCAAGGAACACAAATCATTACATTACATAAAAAAAAAATAAAGCGGTAAACTGGTGTCAATAAGGATTGTTTTGAATGTATTTATATTGCATGTGGTCATTTTGTTTCTTTGCTAAAATATAACGCTTGCTAAGTCATTAGTTGGTATAGTTGTTTGTTTGTGTACATTTGGGTGGATTGTAGTTGCTTTCAAATCATTCAAACCTAATTTGCTTATCAGTGCTGAGGCTACACCCAGACCTGTTAAATATCACAAAGGATAACAAAGTACTACAAAGGGGCATGAACAGATACAAAGGATGTAAAATTAGTCCACACCGAAGTAGGGTTACAGAGTTGTTGATTTTACAGCAACAAGAAAACAACAACAACAGCAACAGCAATAATAATAATAATAATCATCATCATCGTCGTCGTCGTCATCATCATCATCATCATGAATGAATGAATGAATGAATCAATCAATATAAATAAATGTTTATGTTTTACACTCAAGAAGTAATGATAATATATATAGTACTTTATAGTATATATATCAAAATGTAATCTGTGACCCTTTCTGCTTCCGTTGTGTTCCTTTTCTAATTTTAATGTTGCTAGTTGAGTAGTACTTGGGATTGCAGTGCAGGAAAAAAAGTAAGATAAACTGTAAATGTGTAAGTATATGCAATAAATTTAAAATGAAAATAACCAAAAGAAGCAGACACTTTTCTTAAATTAATTGTTACTAACCGCTTCTATCAACTTTAGGTAATAGTCAGGAACATAATTCTTCGTATTTGCTACTTGCTTGTTTGTAATCAGTGAAAGTTTATTAAATTCTCCCCTTCTTAAAATGCTGATGAAACTCATGATATTCAGTTGAACTGTAAGTGATATATTTATAGCGCATGTTGTATGCCATAAATGATTACCCTTTCAGAATAAAAGTTTGAATAAAAAGGTTAAGACATCTATATAGAATGTTGCAAGATAATGAGAAAAATTTCAGTGGAGAATTCTTCTGGAAAACCGTACTGAACTCCGCAAAACCGTACTGAACTCTGCAGAACTCTGCCACTACCTTCCCTCTACCACAAAACTGCGTACCTTCTACCACAAAACTGCGTACCTTCCACTAGAAAAGTGCGGAGTTATTTCTCCAATGTTACTAGTAAAATTTTTCCATAGATTAGAGACACTTAGATATAATTCCAAGGAGTTATGTGGAGTTATATATAACAAGGAGAATTCCGGGGAATTCCGCAGAGAGTTTACTGATCTCAGAACCTTTCAGCATAGCCTACGGAGTGATACGTAAACTTACATAGAATCCTCTCGGAATAGATATTATGACCAGCTAAGTATTTTCAAAGTAACATATTTTATATAAATTTGTTTTCATTGAAAACATTGTTATCTTAATTAAGTAAAACTCCTTTGATGTAGACAAACAAAATTTTTAATGCATGTTTGCATACATAATTAGATGACCTGATTATTTTTCATGCCATTATAGCTATGTTTCTCATTTGTACACATTTATGAACTTTATTTACTTTAGACATCTGTGCCAAAAACATTGTTACCAAAATGAAACAAAAACGAGTTGAGGTAGAAAAATTGATTTAATAGGCATTTTGTGCGCATATGCAGATAACACGATAAGATATTCAGGCTATTGCAGCAATTGTTCAAATGTATGCACATTTATAATGTTTTGGACCTGTACTTTTATGAAATTCTTATTAGCACGATTTAGCTACAACATCCTGAGGTAGACAATTTAAACGTGGTATACGTGTTTTTATGTATGTGTAGATGACCTGATTATATTTTCATGTCGCTGTAGCACGTTTTCAAAACTTTATACTTTTTTTTTTATTTCTTTGGGCTTAGATTTTTCGGTTTGCATTTTGTAGTCTGCGGTGTGGGCATACGTGTTTTATTAACACAAATCTAGCTGATTTTTGACTCCTCGCACATTGTATAACTGTTTCTTTACTTTGTTTTTTGTTTATATTACAAAAACCATTTGAGCATGTTTAAGCAAAAGCCGCTTAAGGCATTCAAACGAAATTTAATTAACATATTTGATGTTTTATATACATAATTTGGTTACATTTTCAGGCCCTTTCAGCAATTTTTAAAGACTTGTTGTTTATTCAAAACTTGTGTTGACGTGCCTTGGTAGAAGCTCAGCTTTGCGATCACTTTGTAGTGCGTAAGTCCGTGTCCATCCTTCCGTGAGTTCATCCACACCCTTGATTAACCTCCACTTGTTACTTTCCTTTATTTTGATACCATTTTATTACACCCTCTTCGGGTATGGAATATAACTCGGGGCGGGCACTACATGTAGATCATGATCAGCTACTTGTTGGACTTCAACATTTTTCCAAATATAATATTGTTAGGTTGGTCAAGCATAAACCACTGTAAGTAAACAATGAAATTTTGACAGGTATATTTTTTTTACTAACGTGTAGATGGCTATAGTTTCCCTTCGATGATGACGTGCACGTGTGTTTGGTGCTTTCATACCTTTTATTTCTTTGGCGTATTTAAGATAGGAATATTGGATTTTGGTAGATGATATATCTTGAAACACTGTGGTTACTATGGTGTAAACATGGAGTTCTCAAAAGCAGAAGAAAGTGGACTTTTTCGTTGCACTCTGTTTGTGATCGTGTAGCCAGTGATCAACAAGAGAACCATATGGATGACGAATCACAGAAAGCTGCATGGGCGAAGAGAGAGTGGGTGAACTCAGGTGGCCAGAGTGAAACTTCTATTTGAAATTACGGGAGCAGCCTTGGATTGTTTTTGTAAACTCTCTGTTGACCATAAATCTGACATGATAATGTCAAATTTATCTCTTTGGACAACATATAGGATAGGTTGTAATCGCTTACCATTTGAGTGGATGAAAACAGCCACGATATTGCTGTCGTCAAGGACGATATGTCACATTTCTCTGAACGAATCAAGTACATAGAATACAAGTCTCTGGATATGAAAGTCCGAAGCAGGCATTTAAATCTTGTTTTTCACGAACTGGAGGAGGAGAAGTCTGAGAATTGCATTAATATTGTCAAAACGTATATTGTTGACACGATCAAAATTGAATATAGCAATCGCATGGTCATACAGAAAGCACATAGATGGTGAATGTAAAAAACCAACTCACGTAGTAAAACTTGTACTGAACTACACACCATTATAGCTGCTTTTAAAGACAGCGATGATGTAAAAAAAAAATTTAAAAAAATGACACGTGGGAAGTCTCTTATTTCAAGAGTACTCCTTACAGTATTTATTTCGACTACCCCAATTAAATATTGAATAAGCGATTAAAACTCGTACTGAAATATAGGAAGAAAAAATGTCTGCACAGCTGGTAGTGGACGATAATTTTTGTATCTGATGCATTTCCAGATTGGATATAGGTTTTACATCTGAGTAAACCAACTCCAAAGACGATTTCCCTCCAGCCTCGTCTTGAAGCAATTAGACACTAGGGACAAAAAGTAGGACAGACGGGAAAAGTTACGAGACATCAGTTCTCTGAAGTTTGCTGTCTGGAACTTAAATGAACTTGTTTTAAAGCTTTTGATTAAACTTACAATTTCTTAAAAATATTTCTCCTCTGGAAATAGGACATTTTTCTTTTGACGTGGACTAATATTTATTCTGATTTAAAGTGTACAGATTGGAATGCATTTCTTTACATAGAAGTCGTACACATAAGCATGCTAAGAGAAAGCTTGGGGTGTTATTGTTTACTATTCTTCACGTTTCAAAAATGGTATGCAAATTGTTAAAAAGGAAAACAATGATATATGGTTAACGTTCAATAGTAAGCTCCGGGGTCTTAAAATGATGTGGATGCATGTTATCTTTATATATATATATATATATATATATATATATATATATATATATATATATATATATATATATATATATATATATATATATATAGAGAGAGAGAGAGAGAGAGAGAGAGAGAGAGAGAGAGAGAGGATATTTTCTTTTTCTAAGTCAATATGTTATATATTTCATAAAATGATATAAATTGTATATTAGATAATCCAGGTACAATCAACAGTTCTTTTGAAATATTCAGTACTGCTTGGTACAAAGCCTCAAAGCCGTTTGTTCGTTCGTACAAATGTAACCCATCTAAACGTTATAGTCGTGGTCTCCAAATTTGTTCGTAGATCGAAGACTGCTGTGAAGTGAAATTTCAGGAAGTTTTCACTGCTTTAAATCATGGAAATTTAAATACTGATGAAACAAGAGATAACGAATAAGATGTAAGGCATCATATGAAACTTGTCTTTGAAAAGTTAAGATCAATTTTGATATTTACAGAACTAAAAAATTATTATTATCCACATTACTATATTCACACTATAGGTCATTGAGTATTCCTTTAAATATCTTTAGTTCATATTTTCAATCGGTTAGCAATTCTTATTCAGATCTGTATCTATCCCATGAGGATGCAAGCCCTTTTTTAAAATGAGTATGTAACTTCTGAAACGAATGTTATACGTTAAGAGTTAAATGTCACTATTCAGGGCTGAGCAATTTTTTTTTTCATCCACTAGTCCAGGACAAATGGTTTCAGAAAATTCACTCGTCCCACCTTACTTTTCACTTGTCCCACCTTACTCTTCACTTGTCCCACCTTACTTTTCACTTGTCCCAAAATGGTAATCACTTGCCGAGATTTGATGAGATGTATGTACTTAATCCATAGAAAAAACAAACGAAATAATATACATAATTATTTCTTAAAAGAATTTAATTTTTCAAAAACATTGGTTGTTATACATTTGGCTACTTCATGTTCATGTATATATGTTTTAGCTGATGGATTTGAAATAATGTCCATGTATATGTCTGCCACCTGCACCAGCACTAAGCCAGCAGTTGATAGCTGTGTCTGGGTTAAAGTCTTCAATATATTGTGCTGCACAGGCCTTGTGGGGTGCAGACATGTCATGAGACTTGATTGGTTCAATCCTGAATTTGTCAGTTCCACTGACAAATACACTGGGTAAATTTCCAACCTGTGCCAGTTTTGGATATTGTTTGCAATAACTGCAAAACATCTTTCTTTCCGAGTCAATACATTCAAGCTAGCGATAGCAATAAACCCAATGCGGCTGAACATTTTTCTGTCTCTTAGTAGTGTCATATTTGACATTTTTTGCCACCATGGATTCTTTCTTATGTCTCTTTGGAGAAGTAGCTACGGCACACTCAGTAGCAGTCTTACGTTTTATCCCTCCACTTTCACAAAAATTGTCCTTCTCAGAATCGCCCTTATTACCTTCCTTGCGAAAATAATTTAGCAAACTATTTTATCCACAGAGTAACTAGCAAGGGTAATAGTATTAACCTTTCAAAAATAGAAGAAAAAACAACAAAACAAACAAACAAAGAAATGAAACCTTGCAAAACTGGCAATACAGATTTGTTGGTAAATGAATTAGTAGCGCCTGGTGCACCCCACCTGGTACCCCAGTTGTTGTGACTGTTGACTGTTTAATACAGTAGTTGCCATCCCATACAACGGTCTACCTGATGTGTAATTTCTTTGCACGAAATTCGCAGTCCGGCAGATGTATATAATTACTTTTTTGCATCATAGGCAACTATAAAATACATTTCTTGATAATAGCACATTTTAAGAACAGTTATTTAGGGAAAAAGAAAAAGAAAATTAATCTCTGGACTTTATCAACACATTATAGAGCACTACTTTAATATCATGCTCTTTTATATTATTTATGTCTTTTATACCCTCTGATAGGAACCAATATTTTGTTTTTAAGACAATTTTTTGTCTGACTTTATAGGCTGTATGATAGTTACTGTTTACAACGGCTGCTGGAGACTACTAAAAGCTTTATAGATGCAAGATATGTAATTGTTGATTACATTCTGGTTAAATTGTGGTAGACACATGCCCTGTGCTTGTATTCATTTTTTTCCAGAGCTCTTGAATATGTAGTACCCGGGGCTAACCTATCATGACCTTCATGTGACTGTAGTGCTGGTCATAGCCATTGCACCAATTCATGTCAAGGAAGCACATTGTTGCTATGATGACACCAGGTAATCCCTGCACTCTCCGTACGAACAAACAGTTAGATGCATATACAAACGACGATAAGTTAGGACACAATCAGGGTCGTACTAAGGGTAAATGGCGCCCAGGGCGACGATGATGGCCCAAAGGGAGAGAATACGAGGACTGAATTTTTATCAGCTGTTTTGGCGCCCCAAGAACTCTGGCGCCCGGGACAATCGCCCCGTCCGCAGCCCCCCCCCCCCCTCCCGGTTAATACGCTACTGGACACAATTGCCAAACTGTAAATTTTAAAACTATTGAAAGCACGTGCCCAATTACTATTATTTCAACTCAAGTTAGCTTAAACGGTTTAGATTTCTACTATATTTTTCACGCGTTTTCAAACTTTATGGCCAGTCAAGATGGATCAATGAGACTATATGCATATGATCAACATTCAATTGAGAGGCTATTACGGTAAATTTTGAAAAATTTTGTCTTAATTTTTTTAATTATTGTACTTAATTTTAGTACCCCCAGCCCCCGTTTACCCAAGATGTGGGCAGCGGATACATCGATGGAGATTTCCAACTGTCTGTCCGTTCATAAACGAAGTGGTTTCCGAAACATAACTTTATTTTGTTATAGTCGTTTTCCTCAAACCCCATATGTGCCTAACACACGAGTAGAGGCAGAAGATTCATGATTTTTAGGGCTACCGGCTCCAAGGTCAAGGTCACTGTAATTCAAAATGTGATTTTATTTTCTGTCGTTTTCTTGTCGTAAGTTTTATCACACTTCATAAGTAGACTATACTTGCGCAGTTCCTTTTTGATTATGAGGCCGAGAGCTGAAAGGCCAAGGTCATTGGAGGAGACTGTAATTTTTGTGCCTCGCTTTTCTTAGAAAATGGGGGATATTAAAATTGACCTGTCCGTCCATCCTTTAATCTTTTTTTTATCTGTCTGTCCCTCAATCCATTCCACGTTATTTTTTGTACGATGACTTCCTTAATTATTTCCTTAATTATAACTGGATTCAAACCAAATTTGGTGTGTAGTTAGAATAGTGACGAGACATTTGGTGAGTTTGATTGCGAACGCTCTTCCTCTTCATGAACAGGGTTATAACCCCTTATTGTCAGACCCACTTTCGTTTGCGCACAATAATTATCTTAGATATTATTAAATTTCAACTAAATTTGGTATGCATCTTGATTATCACTGATTAGCGGATTTGTAGCCCCTGATTGTCAGACACGCCCAGAGTACCTTCCAGACAGTAACTTCCTTAACTAATATTGGATTTCAACCAAATTTGTTGTAGAGCTTGATATTGATAAGAAGTTAGCTAAGTTAGATTGTCGCCTTTCTCCGTCATTTATTTGCAGAGTTATAGTCCCTGATTATCAGACCCACCCATGTTCTTTTCTGCACACTCTAAATGCCATGAATTGGTATTGAATTTAAACTAATTTTGTTATGCTCTTGAAATTGAAGAGACCTTGCCAGAGTTTGATTATCTGTCTTCTGCGTCATCATTTAACGAAGTTATAGCCACTGATTGTCAGACCACACCATTTTATTTGTTCACAATAACTCCCTTAATTATATTTGCATTTCAACCAGATTTGGTTACCAGCCTAATATTGAAAACATATAAATGTCAACTTTCTGTATCGTCGTTACTGGAAGTTATAGTCCTGGATTCCCACCCACTTTTCTTTCCGTACATTAACTCCCTTAATTATAATTGTCAAATTTCGCGTGCAGCTTTATTGTCATAACTCCTGGGCTGGTTGTTATTATCTACGTTCTGCGTCATTGTTTAACGGAGTTATAGCCCCTGAATGTCAGACCATTCCACTCACTTTTGCACAGAAACTCATTTAATTGTTATTGAATTTCAGCCACATTTTTTTATGTAGCTTGATTTTTATGAGTCCTTGGCTTAGTTTGCTTCATTTTTGCACAACAGCATCTTTATTTACTTTTTGATTTCAATCAAATTGGGTAGACTGCTTGATAAAAGGACATTGACTGAGTTTGATTATCAACATTCTGCGTAATTATTCACCTTTATTTATGCATTACAATAACTTGATTAGTTTTATTTTCATTGAATTTTAACAAAATTTTGCATGCAGCTTGATTTTGATGAGATCTCGGCCAAGTTCTACACACAGCATTCGGCTCCAGATTGTTAGACCCACCCAATTCCATGTCTGCACAATGGCAACCTTATTGGAGTTTAAACAAGCAGGCATCATGATGTTAATGAGACTTTGGCGGAGCTTGATTGTCAGTGTTGTTTATGTACATGTTCAGTATACAACATCAGCTTTTTATGGAGTTATGATCCTGATTGTCGGACTCACCCACTTTCTGTGCAATAATTGCTTTAATTCCTATTGGATTTCATTCACATTTGGCATCCATCTTTATGTCAATAACACCTAGGCTTAGATGGAATTTCCATTGTTCGATCTGCATCATCGTATAGATGAGTTGTGGCCCTTGATTGTTGAACCCACCTAATTTTGTTTCACACTATAAAATTACCGTACTTATTCTTGACTTTCAAATGTTATATGTAGCTTTATATTGATATAACTTCAGCTTGAAATTGATTATCAGCTTTATATATCATCGTTTAGCGGAGTTATAGCCGCTTAATGTTCGACCCACATTTGTCTGCAGCTTTATATTGATGAGAACTCACATGGCATACATTATCAATGTTTCGTGTTATCAGAATTGTATTTCTTTAGAAATGTACATAAACTCATTTACTACATCAACATTGTCACATACCCCTTGCCTTTTCTTTGCAAACTAAACTCTCTTGCTTCCAAAGGAAAAAAATAAAAAAATAAATAAAAACTGCATGGAACATCAATTCCTGGAATTAGCTTGTTTTAGATCCAATTTTCATCAAAGTTCATAGGTGGTCTACACTTGGTGGGCACAGGCACCTTCCTGTTGATTCTCAGGTCCGGAGGTAAAAGGCCAAGGTCACTGTAGCAAACATTGGCGTTATGACTATGCATGATAAGTCATTTTTCTCCCCAAGTTTCGCGCATCCAGTTTTTAACAACTTCATAGCTGCATTACATTGAGGAATGATAGCTTAGTATTGAGTCTTTGATGGATAAATCAAAGGTCAAGGACTCTAGTTGCAAAATTACATTCTTGGTTTCTGAATAATAACTCAACTTACATGGACCCATTTTTCCTCAAGCTTCACAGACACACTACACTTGGACATTAGTAGCCCCGAACCAAATTTAGCGGCCAATAGGACTAAGGTCAAGATTTCTGGCACTGAAATTTAAATTTTGTTAAACCCCCACCTCTCTAGCAGAATAGCTCGGGGAGCATTTAATTGCATGGAGGGGGACAAAATCGAAGTGACTGAAGTTTGCATTTTGACTTGGTTTATTAATAATAAAATCAGAAAAAATCATGACAAGTGAAGGTCATTTGAGTAAAAGTGTAAATTTTATATTTGTAATAGCTACAGTTGAACAGGGGATGAACCATTCTTCTTATGACTATTTTGTCTCTGCAGTAAGGGCATACGTATTTTACAAACATAAATCTAGTTGTATTATAGACCACACATTATGTTAATTACATGGGATATTTATATTGTGCCTTGCATTGCACTGAAACTTGGCAGAAGTATTTCAGAGTCAATGGTAGCATGCATTTTGGATTTTAATGGATTTGCTTCTTTAGAAAACTCTCATACAATTTTATTATTATCATTTCCCAATCTACATCCCAATTATTAAGGTAGCTGTTGCTTGATGGTAATAACTACCTTTTAGAAATCAACTCCCCCCTCGATGGTTATACTCTTCAAATCTTGCTCAGTTGGGGAAATTATAAACTTTATTAAAAGTTTCTAGAAAATACAGTGTACTCAGATATTTGGGGTTTTTTTTGTTGGTCGTTATGCCATACCCTCATGCTTTTTATTATATATTCCTAATTTGAAATAGTATCATTTACTCACTCAACCACAACCGTGACTAAGGGGTCACAACATGAAAACACAAGAACCTGACATTAGATAGTGTTTACATTTGTTTCTGGATCGTAACCTGTTCATCAGAAAGGCAAGAACAGACAGCCACTATCTTTGTTTCTACATGATAGAGTCATACCTGCATATATTCCTGCATTAAAAAATGTTGTTTTCACATTATTTCCGAGATAAATCCAACGCGTAGACTCCATTTTAATAATAGCTCATGCCATGCAATGAATAACTGCATAGACTTTTATCGCTAAATTGCATGATAAAAACGATGCATCAGAAGAAAAAAGAAAGCGAAATGGAAGTTTACATATGCATGGGATTCCCTACCTCTGATCTATATATTTCCAATCGCTAATTGTAAATACATTTTCACACAAATCAGAGATGGGGAATCCCATAAATAAGTAAATGAGCGTTTCCAATTTACAGTTCTGTGGTGATGCATCATTTTCACGGGGGCATTTAGCAAAAACAAAAAGGTTTTTGAAATTGTTCAATGCATGGTACGAGCTATTAGGGTGAGTATAATCGTAGGATTTTACTCAGAAAAATGTGAAAGTAACAATCCGATCTGGAGAATTATCTGCTGGTATGACTCTACCATGGTAAAACGAAAATTTCACATTTTAAATTAAAACAGAAAGAAGATGCATATAGGTAGACATACATATACTTTCCATGCTCCACTGAATTTTATCATTTCTGTTTGCATGTACACGTAGCTCAGTTTCCTAGACACCGTTACATGTATGGTCATGAAACTGTGCGTATTTACTTTTATCACATTTTTGTTAGTACTCATACAAACTATATTATTTATATATTTGATCTACGTTTCTTGCTAAACTGGATATGCTAAGTTTTTGGTTTATGTATTGGTCATACCATTCAATAGAATTTAATGTTGGTTGATTCATGGGAGAGATTCTAAATATTTCGAAAACTATAAGCGCAAAAGAAGAGAAAAATCTATAATTTGGATTAATGTCATGAATTCACCAATGGTACGCGCAGTAACAACTCTTTTTCAGGCCAGTTCACACTCGTCCTGTCTTGGTAGTACTTCTCTAAAGTATCAGTGTTATTCTTGTCTTTATTACATATTGGGTACTCTCCAGAATAGACGTAAACACTATCTTACGCCATCCTCCTGTGATATATATATATATATATATATATATATATATATATATATATATATATATATATATATATATATATATATATATATACACATACATATGTGTGTGTGTTCCTGCTATGACTGCATATGCATATGTAACGTTTAGTACAAATTATTTTTTACAATGTCACTGTAATTTTATGTAGTTGTGACATTTGATTGCCTCCCAGGGAACCCATTGGATGGATCCAAAGATTGTACCCCTCTTGCAGATGATTGCTATATGGAGAAAAATTAAACTCCAATTTTGATGAATTTAATAAATTGTTAATAAGCGATTCAGAAAGAAATAAAATTACAGAGTCAGGCAAACAGACATACAGAATGATGGACAGACTGAAGGTATAACATATCACTAAAGCAAAAGCGTGGGTATAAAAATGGAAATCTATTTTTACAGATGATTTTTAGATTTTTAGACTCGATGAAGATACATAAAAAACCTATCGGAGAAGTTGGTTGCAGTTATCCTGTGTTCTAGGTGTAATAATAATAATAATAATAATAATAATAATAATAATAATAATAATAATATATAAATATATATATATATATAATAAAAACAAGAAAATGACATACTTGTATTTTCCAAATTACTTAAGGCACAAAACATACCAAAACATACCAAATCATGCAAATTTGGGAAATTGTGGTCATAAAGGAGCACTTCAAATTTATTGTGCAATCCTGCTTGTAATATGTAGTTGTTCAAGACTGCACACAAGATGAACAAAGTAATGGGAGTAAAAATAATTATTATCTTCATTGTGTCAACCCTATGTCCTGAACTGTGTATTGGATTCTTCCAAATACTGTAGGTGTTCGTTCGAAAGCTTCAGCATTATATAAAAATGTTCAGACTTAATGACAGATGTGCATTCATTATCTTGGACCCAAATTAAGTACAAAATTAGTCTGATTACATGCCCTGACTCACCGTTTTGTCACGGAATGGAAGAAGGTCAAAGACCCAGTCGAGTGCAACACGATTTATCTTGATTACAATTTGGTTATCCTGAACTACTTTATGAGGTTGCAAGTACCTGCTATTCTCCCACAGGTTTATAGAAATTCACGTTTAAGAAAGAAAGAAAAGTAAGATTGGGCATAAGCATTTGAAAAATAAGCAAACTTATTATTTAGAAAGAAGTAACTATTATTTGTTTTTATGTCTGGTGTGTAAGATTTATGTATGCATGTGTGGGACTAGCATATTTACATTAAATTCAGCGTGTTGTGTATATTGTCCATGTCTAATATGTATAAATGAAAAAGTAAAACTATTATTTAACATGAATAAATTTGTGAAAGTGCCTATGTCCATGATTGTTCATTTCACAATTAAAGAAACTTGGTAAGGCAATACACCTCTCTCAGCGCAGCTAAATAACCCCAAACTAGGTCACTTGCACCTATCTACCTTACTGTATACTTCGTGAATATTGTAATAAACCAAGGGTATGTACTATTTGTATTTATGCCTCCGTTTATAGCTTTGTTAGATTTTAGTGATTATTTGTTGGTTATGGGGAGTCGGTGTTGGGAAGATATTTCTCAAATCGAGTGATCGACCAATTTTCATGAGCAGACGTTATAATGTACAGTATTCACGAGACTTTATGGTAGCATGGGTTAGTTTCGTAAAATGGACCCTCCATAATTTCTTAAATTAAGGAATTATCGGGATATTCTAATGTATAAGTGTTAGTTATTTGAGATAGGAATAGTTCTTTGTATTACGTGTTTGGGTCGTGTATTTTGGTGCATGGCGTAAAGTACGACTTGGAAAGGCTTACTGACGAGTCATACAGATGTGAAGCAAGAAAAACCATGCAAGTGTGAAATTAGAGTTTCGTGGTGCGTGGTCATCAGGTGATTAGAGGAAAATTATTTATAGTATTTGCGACTTTAACAACCCTTGAACATAGGGGACAAATCTACATCAAGCCAGGCTCAGGCAGAAGTTGCTTGATTCGCTCGGTAGTGAGCCCCCTTGTTTGTTACAATATGATAACATTTATGTTATATTTTATTTTCAAACATTTCTGAATTTGTTGTTGTAGACTCTAATGATGACTGATTTTCATAACATTTCTACAACACAGAGATGCATCATGCAGCTAATGTACCACTATACCTGGTCTTCAAGTTTGTTGACATTTGTACTTTCACTTGACAAATACATATATTGTACCAACACTTTAGGTCTTTTGACTTTCCTTTTGAATCTGCTTTAACATGCTTTTTCCTATACTTTTAAATTGAGGCACTAACACAAGGCATCATATAATCTCAATTAATATTAAGCTACAATCAAAGCTTCTTTCCTACAGACACCTTTTAAGCATGTAGTCATTTCAATGTATTGAAGCTTATCTCGTATATCTTTCTACCAAAATATTTATTAGCATGCTGAAATATGTTTGTAGACTAAGAGGCATCTTGTTATTTTATATTTCCTCCACGAATAACAGAGGTACATAGGATTCAGTCTGTCCATTCACCTGTGAATCCGCCCATGTGTCCTTGACCTGTTTAGGCTAACTACATGTACTAAAATCAAGTTTAATGTGGATATTGGGATAAACGTGATGCGCAGCAAAATTAAGCTACTGTAACCTCCTTCCCAGAATCATTTTAAAGTTGTTGAGAGTCTTGTTGTATTGATGTGACGTTTTAATTTAAGGAATTCATATGACATTGATTCATGATGAGAATAGTGCTTATCTGACCTACAACATGACTATCAGATTGGACATTTGGAAAATCCTGTTATCGCCATATTCTTTGAATGGATGGTCGTATTTAAAATGATTTTGCTCTGAAACACTTCGTGGTAAATTTAGTTTATCCTAAATGAAATTGGTGTTGATTCGACAATGTAACAAGATGAAGCCGGGTTGGGATTGGATTAGTGAAGACACCGAAAGCAATTGCGTTAATGAGATGTTTGTTTATAAAAGCAATTTAAAGATGAAAGAATCTGACACCATTTTAACAAAAAGATAAGGAAAATTTTATAATTCCTAACATGGAATTAACAAGAAGTAACTCAACGAGAATAATCAAAGATGAATTAACGAATGGAATTTAAACAAACGTGAATAACGTTCTATCACCAATCAACAAATAGAAGTATATGATCTACAACCTAATACAAACAAGGTCTTATTAAGCATCAAGGGTGACCAAAGCATGTGATTTATATACGACTACGAATAATGCATCATTAACAATTTATCCACAAGGACGCATGTATTATACACTTATCAACATATCACTCAGTTAGCGATATTTGAAATATGGATGCACGAATTGATGAATTTATCAAGCTATCAATCAGTTCATCAATTTACCACTCATTTAGTGATTTTGGAAAATGTATGCATGAAGTTATGAATCTATCACTTATATAGCGATATTTAAATGTGAATGCATGAAATTTTGCTCGGATAGCAATAGTGAAAATAACAAAAACATGGAACACTTAATATATATATATATATATATATATATATATATATATATATATATATATATATATATATATATATATATATATATATATGTATTTATATATCTATCGTGGCGTCCAGTTGACGACCAAGATGTAATTCCGGTTCCACCCGCTCTAGTCAATGGTCAAGGAGCCACCACGCATGGTCCACCCCTCCAAGTCTGTTGAAGGATCCTCAACACAGACCCGATGGTCGCGAAGCCTTGGTCCCTCACATCGAGAACACCAGTACTCACTTCCGAGCCAACGTCACCAGACACGGTGTACACGTCACAAGAAACCCATCAGAGTTCTGTAACTCCACATCACCAAACCATACACAAGGCAGTTAAAAGTATAACAACTGAACCGTGTGGTACATATGACACGGTTAAGTACTTTTGCATTGATATATGTTGCGCATGCGCGCACATGAATTCGTCTCGTTACACATAACATTATTTCATCATTCAATGCATGCAGCTTATAGTTATATTCAATCTGTCTGTTCAGTTATAACAAATGGCTAACTCGAACCAGACTATATTATTTCTAATAGCATGGCGTTGTATGACCTAGGTATTGACTCTCTGTAGAACTTATTATAAATTCTAAAACATCTAATATATGAAACAATTCTGTCATATAAAACGAATAGTAATAAAGAATGCAATCTTAAATTTTACATACCTCTACAGCTGAAGATTGCTCCCATAAAGTGGTAAGCTTCCTGACAAGACTCGTCGTAATGTAATTTGTACATAGAGAATTTGCTCTATAAGTACCCTAGAAGTGATGAATATGCGCAGCTAGGTACTTGGGTTTTCACTGCAGGCAATTTGCACATGTAGCATGGGTTGAGTCGCGCTCAGTATTTCGAAATAACTAGAGCCGAAAAAAAACCCACCATCGGTAACGCTGTACGCGGCAACGAAACCCGAGTACATTTTCGATCACACACACACACACACACACACACACACACACACACACACACACACACATATATATATATATATATATATATATATATATATATATATATATATATATATATATATATATATACAGTATACACAATTCCGTGACAGACAACATACAAATCGTATCGCTACTACTTTTCAACACGGACTTTTACTGAAAGTCATTTTATGACATGCAGCTGGTCTTTGATGTACATAGTGCGGGTTTGACCTTCAGTATGGCTGTCACAGTGGCCATCTTAAGAATCTTGATTTTATCATATAACTGAAAGTGTGTGCTGGACATGTTGTCTGCTACTTATTGAGTATTGTTAGTAGCACATGTTTGATGTAATATCACCCAATCATAATATCACCCAATGCTAAATCAAAATAGAGTGGTCACTACTGATTGTAAAGCTTGGCATATGGATAGAATACTATCTCTAAACATCTCAGAGGAGTTAAGTGATTGCAAGCTTGAACACAACAAGCTTGGCCTAATCATGGGTAGCAGATCACTTAGCTCCTCGAAGAACAATGTGTTCAAGTCAAAAGTCTAAACATAGTTTGGAATACAAGTTAACTTGTAAAAACTTGTCAACATGTGGAAACTCATTTTTGCCTTATCGGATTGATTTATATTTCTCAAGAATATCTCAGTTGGTTTAAAATATTTTATTTATGCCAATTCTTATTTGAAAAGATGGATGCCAAATATTTTTGGAATAATAATAACTAGGTGTCTGGAAGGCAGACGAGAATTATATTAATACAAATATACATTCGTTACAGGTTGATTGATGATTTCTAACTAAATTTGCATACCACTGGAAATAATGGGCAATATAGATCATTAGTTTCAAAACAAACCAGAGCTATGTTTCTAAACTTCTGGAAAAAATGGGAGCATTGAAATAAGAGAGTGAGCAAATTGAACTGCAGTCGTTCGCTTTCAACTATTGAAAAAATTAAAAACATTAACCCTTAAAAATAATATATATATATATATATATATATATGTATGTATATATATATATATATATACATATATATATATATATATATATATATGTGTGTGTGTGTGTGTGTGTGTGTGTGTGTGTTTGTGTGTGTGTGTTTGATAGATGCAACAAAGAGAAAAGGACAGAAAAAATAGAACAATACAAATGGATTCTCTATGGCATCATATGGCATTGTAGAAAAAATGACAATGTTACATATAAACGCAAAAGGAAATGCGAAGAACCTTGAAATTTACAATAATGAATTCATATTTGAAAACAAAGGTACACCAAGGGTATGTGGAAGAACCTATGTGGATACATACAAAAAAATTAAGATTCACAAAAATAAATATATGAAACGGAGAAATAAGGAAGATAAAAAAGAATTACGCGAATGATTAGAAGAAGAAAACATAGAAGCAAACAAGCAGCGAACGAAAAGAAGAGAGTAGGCTTGTTATAGTTTATAATTTAGCTGAAGTATAAAAATCCATTTTTTTTATACACGCGTTTACATGGGCACGGAATCGGAGAAGAGAATACAGATATTATCCAAAGGAAGGTGATAAAGTGACAGGTATCAATCAGATAATCAATATACTTCCTCTACTGTTAGAGACTGAATTCATAAAACTGCAATTTGTTCGTGTGAATTGTTATTATTTTTTGGATGTATGTTTGATAGTCTTTCATCAATTTTCGGTAGATAGCTAGATATTATAGGACGATGGAGGAAAGTATTTAGAGAAGTGTATTGGGAAGAGAAAAGCTACATTTTACGATAACTTACGTTGTGTGTGTACACGTTACAAAGAATATAAAACTTTAATGATAGAATAGTTGTTTTTATCTCATATGCAGTGAAGGATAATTACATTTCAGTCATTTATGAAAGGTGACTTATTCTGTTGTTAATAGTTATAAAATATCCGAAAGTCAGTGATCTATACAATAATGGGTAATTATGGCGTTTACATAGTATACCCATTGTCAGTATAAGGTCTTACTATTCCGACATTATTGTTTTAAAAAGATTCCTTCCCATGCCAATAAAAGTCCGATAAGAAACTTTAAACGTAAGAAAATAAATAGAGTATTTACTTGTGTCTACTTTGTAGACTAAAATATCAAAAATGGGTTTGCTTGATTTTGAAATTATTTGACTAAATAAGACAATTACAAACTAAAAACACACCATCAATTAAGTAACAGTGTATAACAACAGTATGTAAGGAAATTAGAATCTGCATCAAGTAAACACGCTTGTTTTCTCTCATCAATTCGTTGTCAGTATGGTCGTGTAAATGGGTTGCTTGATTAATGGGTTATTGGCTAGTATGACATCATATCGGTAACAAGGGTATTGAGTTTAGACTGCTGCGGATTTAAATTCATGCGACACAACTGGTGCACAATGATCCTCCAATCTAAGACAATAGACAGACAAAATAGAAAAAGAAAATTACCAGAAGGTTCCAAGACTCGTTAAATAGAGCTTTAAACGAGTACAGATTTGATGAGGGAAATAACCATGATTTGTATTTATTTATCTAAGCATTGAACCATACTTTAAGAGATAGTATATATAAAATTAGAGAGTTTGGTTCTGTAAAAATCCAGCTAGATTTAGTGATTACACTCGTAATGAAAACGGAGGGCAGATACATTTTTAGAGATTGGTATCATGAACATGGGTTTTAAATATCATAAACAGAAATGAAACTCAGAAGGCAATTGATAGGCTATTTTCGAAATGCTTCATACAATTTGGTCAGGATATAAGCTAAGATGCAAATTGGTATTTTGGTAAGATATACTGTTTGACATTAAATGTATATAGATACCACCTAATGACATTGAATAACCAAAATGGATGAAACACAAAAGTGCCTGCATTAACATTCAAAAGAGGGATACTATATATTTCATATATACCCTAGACTCTATGATAATCCCACCAAGAGTCGATCCATTCAGACCATAACAAATATAAACTTGACAGGTATGTTGGTTTTACAGACGGCTGATCAAAATAGACGCCACTGAAAATGAATTAAAATTATCTGTGAATGGTTACGAAATTATAGAGTAATAAAATCAGTTATAGTGATAGAAAGAGTAAGAGACAGTCACGTGGACATGTTAATTATATATGATGAACATCAAATATTAGGTAATCAATTAGATAACACAATAGACATACTGTCTGAAGAGGGACATGATGTCACATCACCAACTAAAAGTTAAGCATGTTCTATATTGTGATTTCGAAAGTATTATGAAACGACTAAACACTTGCTGACAAGACTCGAATAAATCATGAACAATACAAACTTCCAAACATATACCATTAGGGCTTTTTATCTTCATATTGAATCCATACACAAAGACTATGAGCTGATGGTATACAGAGGAGAAAACTGTATTAAAATGTTCTCCCAACATTTGCAAAAAATTGCAGGCATTGTGTACGAAAAACTTAGACCCCAAAAGGCTAAAACGATAAGAAGCATTCAATACCACTAACTTATGTCATATATTCAAAACTAAAATCATCGAACGCAAAGTAAATGATCACTGTCACTTGACTGGAAAGTACAGATTTCCTTCATATAATAAGCGTAGTTTAAATTACAGATATACAAAGTATATACCACTCTTTATTATCAATTTAACAGGCCATGATTCTTATCTTTATATCAAGACGTTGGCAAAAAATGACCTTAATCAATAAATGAAAATAATACCAAATAATAATGAAAAATACATTTCGCTAAGTGAGAATTTCATAGTCGATAGATTTGACTGACATGGCAAAAGTTGTTGTGAAGGGGATACTCGGATTCCTAGAAAATTTCCGGTTTATCTGACAAACGTTAAAGCATCTTGCAAGGAATCTACATAATGTCAAATTCACTAAAACCATAAGACATTTTAAACACATGGGAACCAAATATTTGAGGCAAGACATGTACCCGTACGAGTACATGGGTGATTTTTAAAGGTTTACGGAAAATAAATTACCACCAATCCGAAAATGTTATTCTGGTCTCTGAGGAACAGGGATAACATATGGTGATTATTACTGTGTAAAATATATAATTAAACATTTCAAATTGAAACCTCTTGGTGATCTGAATGACTGCTGCATCAAGAAGCATATTTTGAATGTTGTGTGATATTTTGAAGAATTTAGGAATGTCTGTAAGAAAAATTACAAATTAGGTCCATCACATTATTAAAATTCATCGGGACTAGAACATGAGGCTAGTCTGCAAATAAGTAAAGTAGAAATTACTTACAGACTATGATATGTTACTGCTTACAGAATCATGACTTATAGGATGAATTAGCTTGATACGACATAGATAAGCTAAAGCAAAATATGTGTACAATGTTGATGATGAAGTTAAGAAAAATATAATGAAGAATACGATAGGTCAAATTCAAGGTTATTCATTGTGTACCTAGATGTTAACAGCCTTAATGGTTTGGAAATGAGTCAATGTCAAGAACTTCAGATGGAGAGCGAAACAAGAAATAAAAGTCATAAAAGACAATCTAATGCCACAGAAAGATGAAGATAGTTTTGGTGGTATTTTAGAAATACATTTGGAGTTACCAACACATCCACACGACTATTTCAAAGAGTACCCATTAGTGCCTTATAAACTAATTTCATACGAACGTGATTTATCATCATACAGAAGAAATTATTAGAGGAGATAAATGGTACAAACCCGTTAGTACTTAAGCTATTGTGCACGTTGCAGAAAAACAGAGGGATATTTTATCAACTATTGTAATTTAAAGTTGTTCGTTCAGTTAAGGTTTGATACTACCAACAATGCATAGAGTCGTTCTATTCGATCAAGAATGATGGTTAAAATTTTACATTAACTTGAATACCAGACCAAGACAGAATAGCAGTCAATGACTTTAAAAAGGATTTCTTCAAGCTCATGAATAATCTGTGTTCTGTAACCAGATGAAGAATCTACGCAAGAGAACAAGTGCCAAAATATGCAATGATGAATCAGCACTAAGTTTTCTACTACCAGTCCAAATAACGTTTGTTTTGGTAATGTTTGTTTGAAGGCCGACAAGAATAGCGTAAGTCTCTAAAACTTGTAAAGCCCCATTTACTGAAGAGAGGATTCAATGAAGGATTAATCTGAAATGTATTGTCTACTTTGAAAGGCAAATGAAAAAACAATCAGCATCAGATGAAGTGAGTAAAGATCTTTTCATGGCAGAGGTGAGTGATAATTTGGAGAGGGGTTTGACGAGCAGGCATGTTATGTTATGGCATGGATGATGTATGGAACAAGTACTTATAAATAAGCGACATAATCAGTAATAGCTCAGATATACGTCTGAAGTATTTGTCAAGAAGATAAACATTTTATGAAGATGTTAACAAACTTGTAGGGTCTCAAGCCAATTTTTTTTCTCTTCTTGACAATAAAAGCTTCCCTTCTTATGTATCCCTGTGGAAAGTATTAATTTATGATATCTAAAGTGTTGTCAAAGTCTAGTAGTAAGAAGGACGAATTTTTGATGCAAGAGTCAGAATCCCCTCTGAATTGTCGTCGGAAGAAGAATTATCGATTGTTACATAGAGTCCCGATACTAGTATTTTTCAAGAAATGGTGCATGATGCGATATAAGTTTTTGCCGTCCTCTATTATGCACCAGATCATTTAGATTCTTGGAAAGAAATAGATCAGAAATATTTTGAAAAACTTATCTCAGACAGCCTGTACATTTTCTTAATGCTTCTGTTTGTTGGTACCTCAATGTTGGATCAAACCGAGGAAGACCAGAAAAAATGGACGTAAAAGGAAAGGTCTTTAGTATTGCACCGGACATTGTGTATGAGGTTTGAAATAATACCAAGCTAACACCAACACAAACTGGTCTTAGACTTGTTCTTCATCGAGCAATACGATCAGAAAATCTTGTGAACTTGTTCCATGCTGCAAACCATGTAATTTGAATCGAGGAAATCCATTGATTCGATAATTGCATTGCTAAGGGTTCTAGATAAATAGTTACACAATGGATATGTATATGTGGCTGATAATATTGTATCTGGTCCAATTGTTCAGTTTCGTGTGATAACATAGACATTTTAGAAGCCACCCTGGATGGCAATAACACGTTCCACTGTACACAGATGATTGCCTGGCAATGTGGAACTGGTCTTCATAGATGACAGCACACCTTACCTACTATTAAAAAACAAACACAAAAAAAACCCAAACAAAAACCACACACATATAGATCATCATGTCTTAAGTCTCTACAAACTTGACAAAACCAACTTACCCTCAAACAGACGACTACCAATCCTTGTTTCCAGGAAGGCTGAAGTGGACGACTGGTTTTCTGAACAAACGGAGATAAAACAGGCAGCTTTTAGAAACATGTCATGGATAGCTGCAAGGCAGTACCACACACATAATTGAAAAGTACCTTTGTAGGGTGCATATAATGAAGTAACGAAATCTGTTAACCAACTTATGATAACTGCCAGAATGCTGCCAATTCTTCAAGTTTCTGCAGATGCTTATGACACAGTGACCACAGTGTTTAACACTTTTGAATCCATAAGCAGATATATGTTGAGCAAATCTATACTGTTATTACAGCAGACCAACCGCTTTACAGCTGAGGTAATGAGTTGGTATGGGCCAGTCAAGAGAAGTATGGACATGTCATGTCATATTCGGTAAGGATGGGAGGTGTGTGGGGCAAACAATGTCTGCTTTAACATTGTGAAAGTGATCGTTTAGAAGATGTATGAATTTAAGCTGGGTTATTTGCACTTAATACAGCGGAAATCATCCTGAATATCAAAGGGTACTACAGGGTTTATGATGGTATATACTTACTTACGAGGCACTTTGGCGCGTTCGATGGCAGATGTTCGAAGACTGGCTCAGTGAAAAGGACCATAATACATTGACTGAAATAGAGAGGGTCGTACATGTAGTAGCTGGAGAATTCAGTTCAAATAAAAGGGGATATAGAGATAATGCAAGAGAAACAGTGACTGCACTTTACATTTTTTTTTACAGTAGAAGCATGTTTCTGGTCTCTTGGAAAACTTTGACCGTTGTAAAGCAGGGAGCAAGAATTACATCTTCTAGACAACATATATGAAGATTCTACAGATCCTTATAAATTTAATAATAGCAGAGAGAGAGAGAGAGAGAGAGAAGGCAACTGGAAGCTCTACCTTGAGTCATTTGCGGCTATGCTGCCTTGGTTGACAATCTGTGACCATACAAACTATGCCACATGAGGATTAATGTACCTAAGTGAAATGATGGAAGTTGAGAGATCAGCGACAGAGGTATAAAAGAGTTTATGGCCGCCAACTTTGTCATAAAACATAGTAACAATCGCTTCAATCAAGTTCCACTAGACCAAGCTACAGAGTGAATCAGTAAGATAAGCAAGTCATCTGGAGAAATCATTAAAAAAAACCAGGAATGATTAAGCCAAATATCGGTTTTGTACAACATGGGCAGTTCGATCACAAGTCACTCATGAACAAGTGATGTTAGATTTGATAGATGATGAAGAGGAAATCCCATTCACTCGTAACGATGCCCTTCGTGCATGTATACCACTAAATGAAAAAAAGGTAAAATAATTGATATAGTAGTTCATGACTTCGAATGTGTTTGCAATGCCTTCATCTATAAGCAAAGTCGATTTCACTGGCAACAAAAGATGTCTCGTTCGACGATGTGGCACATGATTAGTTGGCATATGAAAAGAGGGGAAAGCAAGCAGTTAAGAGCAACGTAAAAGAAAGAATGTAAGAAAAGACTGTTTCCTTCTTTGGTCCAATGCAGTAGAATAAATCCAAAATGTTTGCTTTAATGTACAAACCGTCTGTTTTTGGGAAACAAAGTAGTGAAAAATAGTTGATCCAAGGTGATAGAAAACTGTTGCACTGCCTCCTCAATCCTGCAAATGCCAGACTTTATGTTCAGATTGCAGATGTTTTGAAGCATAAACTGTCGCCAGTTCCATTAGCATTGGCAAAGGTCAGTTTGGAAATGAACACATCAACTAAGTCAGACATTCTGCCTTTTCATACCAAAGATTTTAATGTATGTACTCAAACAGATATTTATGTGGACTAACTGATGGTCAGACATTGGTCCAATCTCTTGGAGGACCACAGGGATGCAAAACCTTTGGAGAGTATGCCAATGTGTTTACACATGCCGTGTTTAAACATTGTGGAGGCAGTACAATACGTGTGGATGTAATATTTGATTGGTATATCTGAAATAAGTCGATCAAATCATCTACCCGTTCTAAGCGAACTGGGAAAAGGACACCAATAAGGAAACTTATACATGGGCCAGATGTTCTTCTTTCATAAGGATAACAAGGCTGATCGTGCTCAATTTATCTCAAAGAGCTTTTGCAGATATTAAAGAGCCTATCTAATGAGTATGAAGTAACTGCTGGTGGTGGATTTATTGATACGCATAACTCATCTGTCAGCCAACTACGAAGAGGCAGATACACGTCTAGTCCTTCATGCTATTGATGTTTGCAACACCAATGTCGAACGGGTAATTGTGGTTTGTAGAGATACTGATGTACTACTACTGCTTCTATACCACTTGGGAGCCCATGATGTACAGATTTGGATGCTATCAGGTACGGCGAAAGAAAAGAAGCGTTTTCCCATCCATGCAATTGCAGCCAAATGAGTTCAGCACGGCTGGATAATATCCTGGGGTTCCATGCACTAACAAGGTGCTATACTACATCAAAATACACCGGAAGCAGCAAGCTACATGCTATAAGAATTATCTAAAAGAACAAGAGTTACTTCAGGCCGTCGGGAGGAATTTTGTTGGTAGGTTTTATTGAAGCACCGATACAAACCTGTCAGATACAAGTGGTGACACTCTTCGGTCCAACCTGTTCTCCAAATCAAGGATGAATCTGGAACGATTGCAACATGCACACTATGCACTAGAACAACCAGTACACGGTGTTGATGAATCTTTAATGTTATTTCTTAAGGCAAATTATATGATTTGTATGTCAGATAACTTAGTTTAACAATGTTTCATTTGGCATGAGTACTTTCAGTACTTTGATTATTATATTTGCCTAAATAATAGTAAAAAGTAAACACTTATTTTCTATTTTGTATCTACATCTTTTTCATTCCATGCATTATTTACAAATTTGTTTTGCAAGAGAATTCCACCATAACACTATAATATATCAGTAACTTAAATGTTCAGTAAGGCAAAATGCACCTAGTTGACCTTGGACCTATTTAATGAATTTAAATCTAAAAATCATGTGTGTCATCCACCCGTACGATGTTTGTCATACCCCAATGATGACTTTTAGCATGGATGCCGGCTTTAACAAGAAATGCCATCTCTGTTGTTTTTCCTAATACGATAACTAAAATATCTGCCCATAACAAAGACAAAAAGTATGGGGAAATTGGGTCAACTTGTCTGCATTCTCTAATAATATTAAAAAATTTTAACCACTGCTGCAGTGATATCTTGATGAAAGGTTTTAACACAATGTTGTATCATTAGATCAAAATTACAAAGGGAGAATACTTAACTGGAATATCTCTAAGAAATGGATTCGAAAGCATTTGCAAAGTCAACTAGTAATCGTTTTTTGAGTTTAAATATAAAGAAACCACTGTATGATCAGATCTGTAGCCAGGCTTAATGAAACTTTCCTCTAGCTTGGATTAGACAGACTCAGATTCACCGTGGATACTTACGTAATATGGGATTTAGCTCTCTAAATGAGTCAATCAACCCAAACGTTCCCTTTATTTCAAATATCAGGTCTCCTGCCTTGGTATTATTAACATAGTTATATAATTCCTACTCTATGTCCTGTAAAAGTCTGAAGTTACAACATGAAATAACATTCTCACTTTCAGATTTATATGTGATATTAGAACCACTTTGGTAAAATTCCGGTTAATCGCTATTTGGGCCATATATATTAGAGATTTTTAAAAATGTGCATTGACAATATCTTTGTCCAAAGCAAGAAAATTCCCATCGGGATCCTTTTTAATTTCATGTATTTTATATTCAAAATTATTATTAAATAATATGTAGACACGCCGTCAATGTGAACAGTAACAGTTTCTTATGAATTCATATCACCATAGAGCTCTAATATATGCAGATTCCTTGTGAGTAAAATGCGTATCCTGTAGACAATACATATGATAATGTTTACTTCTCAAAAAGTCAAAAACATTCTCACATTTTAAAAAAACCCCAATTCTCCAACATTTAAATGATATTATTTTGAAATTCTCATTAATCAGATTTAGCTCTGTAAGAGTTTTAAACCTTTGATATCAAATTCTCTGACTTTTGTTACCCTTACAAAACTGTTTCTATACTTTACCGCTACTACTGTCCCAAAGTTTAATATAAAACTACGAGCTCCTATCTTAGAATCAAATTTAAGAATTATTCTGCAACAAAGAAAAATAAGATGAAAGTAGTGTGATACATATGTTGATGAAAAGTACATGTTTTAGAGTCCAGATAACGGCCAACATGAAGCTAGAGTGACAATGTGTCTCCAACGTCATGAAAGATTGATACATGAAATGCTGTCATTAAAAAGATGAATTGCATAAGCACACTACCATTTTACTAAATATCATAATATTCCCTAATTAAAAAATCCAATTTAAAAATATAAGCCTGTGTAATTAATTCATTTAACATGATATCATTCATAATTACCTTTTACACCAAGACATATGTACCGTGACATGTAGGTAAACAGAAGTACTTATAATTTAAGGGAAATAACTCTTTTTTCCATATTGTCCAACACTGATATTGTGGTATTGTACATGTACTTTCTCAAAATAATGCATTATTTTCGATACAAAAAGTATTTATAATGCCACTTAATAGCAGCTTAATACTACAGCAATCCTATTCTTAAACATCATATCATCACTTGTGAAAATCATTTAGTTTTTAAAAGAACAATCTTACTAAATCTCATTTAATCACAAAAGACAATAAGAAGTAATTCGAACATAAATCAAGAATTATTACCATTTACGATATTAATTGCATAGTCCTATCTCATTCAACCTAAAAAAAAAGAGAAAAAAAATATTAATAAATCTGGAAACCAATACAAATTGTTCAATGAAGATTTTTAAAAAAAAGTTTGGCAAACATGGCGAACTAAAGGAAACAAAAATTATTTAAAAAAACAAAATTTCTTGTTTGTTTGTTTGCTTGTTTTTAATACATGTGTACATGTAACACGAACATAAACGGACTCGTGCTTCTACACGTCAACATTCACACAGGCACGAAATGACAATAATAAAATAGCTTAAAATTTAAATCCTTTTGATCTACTTCTCAAGCTTTAACAACATCGCAAGTCAGCGTCTATTTTATTACATATGTAGACCACAGAAATCTATCAAATTTGCGACCGTTACTTTTCTTGCCTCAGTCTGGTTGTCTCAGTCATGGTGTTCACACGTTAGTCACAGCACCTGCAGGCACTACTTTTCAGGGGAAGTGACCTGTTATGTATGATGTTTATATAATATTATAAATATTTTAGGAAATTATAAATGTTTCTTCACTTTAATATTTGCTTAAATCTTAATGTTTATCAGGAAAAACATGTTTAACTAGTGTCCTTGAATTAGGTTGTTTTGATCAATATGTTTTCTCAATTTGAAGGTCAAGGTTGATTGTTGTTTACAAGTAAAAATTCCATTAAGATGACTCATGTTCTAGGACATTCTGTCATGTGACCAATCTTTATATATGCCATGTTTGGTGGACATTTTTTCAGTTTTGACATTACCATCAGTCTTGTAAAGAGCTATTACAGTTGTGAAAATTCATTCCAAATTCTAAGAGAGGAATTATTTTAAATATTCATTGGATTATAACAGTGCTCATAAACTTTTGGATTTTGGATTTTTAATTGATGATTTTGGAATTTAACTGAACTTATTCAGAGATTTTAGAATACTTCATTTTGACATCAGCACATCAAGATTACTAGTACATCAGGACTTTGGAGACCATTAGCACATAATAACATTCAAGGACACAGCCGTGAATTCGGAACATTCTATATTTAGGACTTGTGATTAGAACAATCATTCTTATTGGATTATTAGGATTTCAAAACACATTACTGTAAGTGTCTTTTTTGATTTTTCATTTTAATTATCTAGTAATAAATTGCTTGTTGATTTTTTACTTGATTTGTTGGTTTCACTTTCTTTCTGTTACATTTTTCTTAGACCATAGAGTCGTAACAGACCATTCATGTCTTTTGCTGTGCCTGACGGAGTCGTTTTATAATAAAAAACAAAAACACAGGTGCTTTACCAAATTTATCTAAATATCTCGGAGGAGCGAAACAAATAACTTCAGAAAAAAATAAAAAGACAGCTTTAAAAGAAAGAAAATGGACTTCAAGTTGGGAAACATCTTGACCCTAAAAGGTAGGAGACCTAAAATCATAAATGTTTACCACGCACTCAGTCCTTATTGCATGCATACAGTACAGTAGTTTTGATGATATAGCTTTCTAAAAGTTTGCTAAACATGATCTAGTAATTTACCAAAACTCACCAAAGTATGAGACAGAAGACTTTCCCTGTCTTCTCGATGATTGGGACACAAACGAAATAGAGGTGTCTCTGAAACCCGAGCAACTTGCAGCTGAGAAAATAACAAAAGCAGGAGATGAAATAAAAGACGTGAAATGGTGATAGAGAGTAGATTTACGGTAGTGGACGAAGACTTTGTTGCAAAATTTGTTTCAGAGCATTAAAATGTAAATACCAAGTGTAAAATATGTGGACACGTAAAGCTTCTCGAAGAAAAAAACAATGGATGACACCCTATACACGAAGTGCCAGCACCTGATCTCAACAATATTAGTAGTAATATGAGGAACGTGGAGGCACAAATGGGAATTAACATTACGCCGTAGGTTTACATGTGGCGACACTTGGGGGCACAACGGGAATGGTAATGTTAAAAATGTCCATAGGTTTACCATGTGGGAGACACTTGGGGGCACAAGAGGAATTAACATTACGCCGTATGCTTATATGCGGGAGACACTTGTGGGCACAACGGGAATGGTAATGTTAAATTATTTAGTTATAGGACGTTTCCATGTTGAAAACATAATAGGACACTACGGGAATGGTAATGTTACAATTTTTAGTTATAGGCCGTTAAAATGTGGAAAATGTATAGGGCACTACGGGAAATGTAATGTTAAAATTTTTTGGATACTATCCAACACCTGCTTACTTATTATTATTATCCAACACATACTTTTTTATTACTATCCAACAGTTTTTAATTACTATCCAACACCAACTTTTATATTACTATCCAAAACCCTATACTATCCAACTATACTGACTAAAAACCTATACACCTACTATCCAACGAAAAGGGTTGGAGTGCTTACACACATTATACTTACAACACACTATCACACACAAGCAAGGCAAGGGTACGTAGTGTTTATGGACACACTATACTCACAAACATAGGAGAGCGAAGGGTTTTTAATTTTTAGTTGGGCTGTGAAAATAGACATAGACATACAAACACAAACATATAACGTAAAACACAAAGTGGCAATAATTAGGATTAATATATTTATTTTCTAGAGATCTGGGGGGCCCTGAAAAGTGCTGTTGAGATTTGTTTTGGATCCTGGATATTTATCGATTTCCAGGACAACTTCACCTCCCAGGCCAGGCTCGGCTACAAGGACACATCTGATCCAAGTATTCAGTCTATCTTCTGACGGAACCGCTTTATATGCTTTAATCACGGACGTGAAGGTACAAATCCCTCAGATTATGTACGCGGACGTGAAGGAAAACATCTGTAGGTTTAGTGTACATTACAAATAAAAAGAAATCGCGCGACCCTGAAGGAAACTATTCTTCTTATTTTTTTACACAAACTTATCGTCGTTGACACTGAGAGATTTATGATACACAAGGGTTAGGGAGCGTTTATACATACACTATACCCGCAAACATACTATGACACTGGGGCAGAAGGGGTTTACGTTTTAGTTGTTTGTGGAAGACAAAGACATACACAAACATACTAACACACATTGTCAATGATTGAATAGTATCTCTTTTCTAAGAGATGTGGATGACCCTGAAAAGGGCCGTTGGGTTGTTGTCCTGGACAGATGAGATGTTAACGACGATGTCCAGGACGACTAGGTTTCTTTACAGGCCTCAACACGCAGCAGGTACACTTCTTTTAACAGTGAACCTAAAATCATCTGTCTCCATCTGCCACTCCACCAATTTTTCTCCCTGCTACTGCTGCTGCTGTTGTTCTTTCTTCTTTTCCCATTTGTTCTCTTCTTTTTTCAATTTCTCTCGCAGGACTTCTTCCATGAGGTCTTGCGCCATCTTCATGAGAATGGTAGTCTTTCTCCACATTTTCTTCTCAATCAGGTGGTGCTTTACCCTGTTGATATTGTTATGTATGATGTTTATATAATATTATAAATATTTTAGGAAATTATAAATGTTTCTTCACTTTAATATTTGCTTAAATCTTAATGTTTATTAGGAAAGACATGTATAACTAGTGTCCTTGAATTAGGTTGTTTTGATCAATATGTTTTCTCAATTTGAAGGTCAAGGTTGATTTTTGTTTACAAGTAAAAATTCCATTAAGATGACACACATTCTAGAACATTCTGTCATGTGACCAATCTAGAAGATTCTGTCATGTGACCAATCTTTATATATATCATGTTTGGTGGACATTTATTCAGTTTTGACATTACCATCAGTCTTGTAAAGAGCTATTACAGTTGTGAAAATTCATTCCAAATTCTAAGAGAGGAATTATTTTAAATATTCATTGGATTATAACAGTGCTCACAAACTTTTGGATTTTGGATTTTTAATTGATGATTTTGGAATTTATGTGAACTTATATTCAGATATTTTGGAATACTTCATTATGACGTCAGCACATCAAAGATTACTAGTACATCAGGACTTTGGAGACCATTAGCACATCATAACATTCAAGGACACAGCCGTGAATTCGGAACATTCTATATTTAGGACTTGTGATTAGAACAATCATTCTTATTGGATTATTAGGATTTCAAAACACATTACTGTAAGTGACTTTTTGATTTTTCATTTTAATTATCTAGTAATAAATTGCTTGTTGATTTTTACTTGATTTGTTGGTTTCACTTTCTTTCTGTTACATTTTCCTTAGACCATAGAGTCATAACAGAAATTGGGGGCTCGTCTTCTGTCTTCTGGGATCTGAATTTCATTAAAGCATATTAGAGATATTAAATTTATCTTTGAAATTCATATTGATTTTGTCTCGGAATTTTTTTTTGTCTTTGGCAAAGATTTTAAATAGAGAAATTTGTTTTGTGTGAAACCAACAAGCATTTACAATGGCATCTAATGTTCAGAATTTCATTTCAAAACCTACCCAGGAGGGGTTAGAATGCATGAGAAAGGATGAGTTGCTCGAGCTTGCCAGAAAATACAGTCTATCTGAGGCAAAAGTATCATTCAGATTCAGAGAGAGAGAGAGAGAGAGAGAGAGAGAGAGAGAGAGAGAGAGAGAGAGAGAGAGAGAGAGAAAGAAGAGAGGCAGCTACAAATGCAGAAAGAAGAGAGGCAGATGGAGAGAGAAAAAGAAGAGAGGCAGATGGAGAGAGAGAAAGAAGAGAGGCAGAGGCAGATGGAGAGAGAAAAAGAAGAGAGGAAGATGGAGAGAGAGAAAGAAGAGAGGCAGAGGCAGATGGAGAGAGAGAGAAAGAAGATAGGCGGATACAGATGGAGAGAGAGAAAGAAGAGAGGCAGATACAAATGCAGATGCAAAGAGAAGAAAGGGAAATGCAATTTAAGTTAAGAGAATTAGAACTGGCAAACAGAGCACACTCCACTCCTTTAAACACAAGTCCAGGTTTTGATGTTACTAGATATATTAGGTTAGTACCCCCTTTTCAGGAAAAAGAAGTAGATAAATACTTTCTTCATTTCGAGAAAATTGCTGAAAACTTGAAATGGCCCAGAGAGCATTGGACTTTGTTATTACAAAGTGTACTTATTGGCAAAGCTCGTGAAGTCTACACTTCACTGTCACTACAACAAAGCACTGATTATGATGTGGTTAAGGAGTACATCTTGAAAGCTTATGAGTTGGTACCAGAGGCATATCGACAAGGGTTTAGGAATTGTAGAAAAGAAACTGGACAAACTCATGTCGAATTTGCAAGGGATAAAGAACATCTATTTGATAGGCGGTGCTCAGCCAAGAAAGTTGATCAAGCTTATGATAACCTCAGACAGCTCGTATTAATTGAAGAGTTCAAGAGATGCATCCATAGTGATGTTAAAACCTATCTTACCTTGACGAGCAGAATGTGGAAACTTTGGAAAATGCTGCTCGTATGGCTGATGATTATTCCTTGACTCACAAAATTTCATTTGGCAATAAGTCGTCCTCTCAGCAGTTTTCTGGTAAAAAACCATTTCAATCTCATTCGAGTACTTCCAAATTTCACAACAGCACAACTGTTAGGAATCAAACATCTGATAAGACTGATCAGAAATCCTTATCTCTTCCTACGTGCACTTATTGTAAAAAGAAAGGGCACGTTATTTCTGATTGCTTCAAGTTGAAAAATAAGCAACAGAGAAAAGACAGAGCTTTTCCAAATGCTCTTATTTCTACGAGGTCAAGGTCACGGTCTTGTATTGAAAGCAATACATTTGTTGGGTCAAACAAACCCCAGTCTGATTCTATTTTGGAGGCTTATGAACCATTCATGTCAGAAGGTTCTATATCACTTATTGGTGATTCTGCCAAACCTATCCCAATTAAAATATTAAGGGACACTGGAGCTTCTCAGAGTCTTTTATTATCAGGTACTTTGCCTTTGTCTGAGGAGTCTTCTTCAAGTGAAAGTGTTCTTGTTCAGGGAGTAGAGTGCGGCTTTGTAAATGTTCCTCTTCATTGTGTAAATTTGGCATCAGATTTAGTTTCTGGACCTGTGACTGTTGGGACAGTGACTTCTTTACCCATAGAGGGTGTTCATTTATTACTAGGCAATGACCTAGCTGGAGATAAGGTTGTGGTTAATCCACTTGTAACTGACAAGCCTTGTTTGGATCAGAAAGTTGATCCTGTCGAAACTGAAATCCCTGATTTGTACCCTGCTTGTGCAGTTACTAGAGCTATGGCAAAAAGAGCTCTTGAGAGTGATGTTGATCAGGATAGTATTCCTTTAGCTGACACATGTATTGGTCAGTCTTTTGATGAGGTCACTTTTTCCTCAGGTATTGATCAATCAAATGGTATTGATCACAGTGATCCTCTTTTGGCAACTCATTCTCTTTGTTCTAATCAGGATGACAAACGACAATCCCTTGTCGTTGAACAGGAGCAAGATCCCGAGATATCTTGTTTGTTTCAGAGGGCTATTAGTGAAACTGAAGCCACACAAGTTCCAGTGTGTTACTTTGTGAAAAATGGGGTCCTTATGAGGAAATGGAGACCACCTGATGTACCCGCTGGTGACGAGTGGTCAGTGAGCTATCAAATTGTTGTTCCTAAGTCATATCGACAGGAAATTCTTAATTTAGCCCATGAAACTCCTTTGGCTGGTCATTTAGGAGTCCGTAAGACTTATCACAAGATCTTGAATCATTTTTATTGGCCGAAACTGAAAAGTGATGTTTCTAAATACTGCAGATCTTGTCACACTTGTCAAATGGTAGGAAAACCCAATCAGAAAATACCTAAGGCTCATTTACAACCTATTCCTACATTTGATGAACCATTTAGTAGAATAATAGTAGACTGTGCTGGTCCTTTACCTAAAACCAAGTCAGGCAACCAATACTTGTTGACCATCATGTGTGCATCTACAAGATTTCCAGAGGCAATTCCTCTGAGAAATATAAAAACTAAAACTATTGTGAAAGCTTTGGTGAAGTTTTTGACACTTGTTGGCCTTCCCAAATCTGTCCAGTCAGATCAAGGGTCAAATTTTATGTCTGGAATTTTCCAACAAGTTATGCATGAATTAGGCATCCAACAGTTTAAATCTTCTGCCTATCACCCTGAAAGTCAAGGTGCTTTGGAAAGATTTCATCAAACTTTGAAGAATATGATTCGATGATATTGCTTTGATACAGAAAAGGATTGGGATGAGGGTGTTCATTTGTTGTTGTTTGCTGTTAGGGAATCAGTTCAAGAGTCGTTGGGTTTTAGTCCCTTTGAACTAGTTTTTGGTCATACTGTCCGTGGACCATTGAAATTATTGAAAGAGAAACTTCTTTCAAATGAAGATTCAAAGATTAATCTTCTTGATTATGTCTCTGATTTCAAATACAAGTTGTCAAAGGCCTGTGAAGTAGCAAGAACTAATCTTCACACTACCCAGTGAAAAATGAAATTAAGGTATGACAGAAATTCACAGGAAAGGAGTTTTAAACCTGGTGACAAAGTTCTGACTCTCTTTCCCATACCTCAGAATCCTCTTCAGGCTAAATTTTATGGTCCTTATACCGTTGAAAAGAAAGTAAATGACTTTAATTATATCATTAACTCTCCTGGGAGACGGAAACAGAAACAACTTTGTCATATAAATATGTTAAAGGAATATTTTGACAGAGATAGCTCAGCTAATTATTCAGTTAATTTAGTTGTACCGGTCCCACACAGTGAAGATATCAACGATGGAATACGATCAGACTATAGTGACTCTGGTATAACCAATCTTCGGAATTCAGAAATATTGAACAACCTAGACCAGAAACTTTCACATCTACAACAACAGGAAAGAAATGAACTAAAACAGCTATTACATGACTATGAGCACTTGTTTCCTGATGTTCCAACACGAACAAGTAAAATTTATCATGACGTTGACATTGTAGATTCTGCGCCTGTGAAACAGCATCCTTATAGGATGAATCCTCTCAAACAGAACTATCTGAATAAAGAAATTCAGTATTTACTGGAGAATGATTTCATAGAACCAAGTAAAAGTAACTGGAGTTCACCATGTATTCTTGTTTATAAGCCAGATAATACATTCCGTATGTGTACTGACTATAGAAAAGTCAACAGTGTCACCAAAACTGATTCATTTCCAATCCCAAGAATGGACGATTGCATTGATAAAATTGGAAATGCGGAATATGTCACCAAGTTTGACCTTTTAAAAGGATTCTGGCAAATTCCACTGACGGAAAGGGCAAAAGAAATTTCAGCATTTGTAACTCCAGATGGACTTTATCAATATAAAGTCATGCCGTTTGGAATGAAAAATTCGCCTGCAACATTTCAACGTCTGATGAACATGATAACATTTGGTCTTGATAATTGTGACGCTTATATCGATGACGTCATTATCTACAACAAAACCTGGGAAGATCATTTGGAAACCATTCGAAAATTCTTTGATCGACTCAGCAATGCGAATCTGACAATCAATTTGAGGAAAAGTGAGTTTTGCCATGCTTGTGTCACATTTTTAGGACATATTGTGGGACAAGGTCAAGTTAAACCTATAGAAGCTAAGGTCAAAGCTATCTCTGAATTTCAAGTTCCAATTTGTAAAAAGCAACTGATGCGATTTCTAGGTATGGCTGGATATTATCGGAAATTTTGTTCCAATTTTTCCAAAATTGCTGAACCTTTGACAAGTTTATTGAGTAAGAAAACCAAATTTCATTGGTCCGACAAGTGTCAGGAATCTTTTGACAAGTTAAAGGCCATGCTTAAGAATGCACCAGTTCTTTCTGCATCAAATTTTAGCCAATCATTTAAATTATCTGTTGATGCAAGTGATGTAGGGGTTGGTGGAGTATTGATTCAGGAAGACAAAAGTGGTGTGGATCACCCTGTGTGTTATTTTTCTAAAAAACTAAACAAGCACCAGAAAAATTATTCCACAATTGAGAAGGAATGTTTGGCTTTGATATTGGCTTTACAGCATTTTGAAGTGTATGTTACCTCAGCTCTTTCTCCAATTATTGTGTACAGTGATCACAATCCCCTTACTTTCATCAACAAAATGAAAGATAAAAATCGGAGATTGTTGAGATGGAGTTTGATATTGCAGGAATATAACATTGACATCAAACACATCAGGGGAAAAGACAATGTGATTGCAGATGCACTCTCACGTGCCTAGAAATGTAATATTGCTTGATGTAATTAAGTCCAGTATCATAAAACATGTTCTTATGTAATTTTGGTTATTGTAGTATTAGATGTATATTCAAAAGAAAGCTTTATTATATAAATCTTTCTTTTTCTTTATGAGGGGAGGTGTTATGTATGATGTTTATATAATATTATAAATATTTTAGGAAATTATAAATGTTTCTTCACTTTAATATTTGCTTAAATCTTAATGTTTATTAGGAAAGACATGTATAACTAGTGTCCTTGAATTAGGTTGTTTTGATCAATATGTTTTCTCAATTTGAAGGTCAAGGTTGATTTTTGTTTACAAGTAAAAATTCCATTAAGATGACACACATTCTAGAACATTCTGTCATGTGACCAATCTAGAAGATTCTGTCATGTGACCAATCTTTATATATATCATGTTTGGTGGACATTTATTCAGTTTTGACATTACCATCAGTCTTGTAAAGAGCTATTACAGTTGTGAAAATTCATTCCAAATTCTAAGAGAGGAATTATTTTAAATATTCATTGGATTATAACAGTGCTCACAAACTTTTGGATTTTGGATTTTTAATTGATGATTTTGGAATTTATGTGAACTTATATGCAGATATTTTGGAATACTTCATTTTGACATCAGCACATCAAAGATTACTAGTACATCAGGACTTTGGAGACCATTAGCACATCATAACATTCAAGGACACAGCCGTGAATTCGGAACATTCTATATTTAGGACTTGTGATTAGAACAATCATTCTTATTGGATTATTAGGATTTCAAAACACATTACTGTAAGTGACTTTTTGATTTTTCATTTTAATTATCTAGTAATAAATTGCTTGTTGATTTTTACTTGATTTGTTGGTTTCACTTTCTTTCTGTTACATTTTTCTTAGACCATAGAGTCGTAACAATATGCACCAGGGCTTCAGTCAGATTTGAAATCTTATCCATGTTGACAAGTCGACGAATGGTGGCACGACTGATACGATACATTTGAATTTAACTCGTGTGCGGCCATTAGGCCATGTACGAGTACAGACCCCGAGTCGGTGCAAAGAACCCACTCAGGGATTAAGATGCGTGCTTAGCTCACTATTTAGTTACTTGTCAGACGAGTTGCCGAGCTGCAAACGTGTCTGACACATTAATGTGCGCGAGCGCTCTGCTTGATTAGACAATGTCTGGAGTGGAAAAGGCTGCAGGGACTCGGCATGGAGGCGCAAAGGGGAAGACTGAAACGCCAAGAACGTACATGATCAAATTCTACCCAGTTAGCTAGACGGGCGGTTCCTAAAACCAATTAGGTGTTAATCTTATTAGTTCAAAAGTTCTTTATTTATTTCGTTGTTCATTCAGGTATAAATTTTGTGTACAAAGTGTACCTAGTTTTCCAAAAATATTAACCAATCCATGAGTGCAAGTTACTCATTTCCATTTAATATCACGCACATTTGTTCTAACTTCAGTTTTATGTTTTTGACGAACTGGTAAAATGTGTGTTTTAAAAGAGTGTACTCGAAAGGGGTTTTCAAAAATTTCGAAAGGAAAATCCCGTATAGTCAGGCAATTTTAATCAGTCTGCCACGGAGAGGTCTGGCGGCGATACTTCAAGCTCCCAGGTTTCTTCTTCGGGCAGGCTGACTTCTCCAGCCGTAGTCCCAGGTGAAGTGGCTCAGCAGGTTAACCCCTTATCCACTTGCTTTTTTCCTCCAGCTTGCTGTATTCTGTAACTGGTTTCCTCCAGGCAGTATTTTCCATTCCTGTGGTTGCCTCGTTAGGTCTATTTTCACTCTTGCTGCGTCGGGGTACTTCCCGATGGTAACCCGCAGTGGTCTATGTTAACACCGGGCCCTATCATTTGTTCTCCTCGACTTCTGGTGGCTGGGTATGTCGGTCTTCTCTGTGTCGTTCTGCCTCCTATATGCAGGTATGCCCCTGACTTCCTTGGAACAATCGACAAGTAGTAGGCTGGTCATTACCTGCACGAGGCAGCCCGTAGACTCACAGGTGGCCCCCTCCCTTACTCATCCAACAGCAGGTGCGGCGTGATGTTTCTCGTCTGATGGCTGGTTGCTGACTGTCGACGGTGGCACGACTGGCGAAGGCACCGCTTTATATGCTAAGACGCTGACGTGAAGGAAAACATCTGTCGCATTCGGTACGCAGACGTAAAAGAAACATTACAAACGTAAAGATTGACAGATAGAATGTGAAAGAGAATGCTAAAAGCATTTTTTGTGGTAAAATGAACAAGACAACACCATTTGTTCTGAATCAACATTTTTTGTTTAATACAAGTCAGGCGAACGCACCGGGGACGTGAAGGAAAACATTTCTCAGATATTTTGCTTGCTGAAAAATAAATGAAGAGGGAGGATTAGGGCTAGTCCCCTCATGTTCATTTACAAATACCATAAACATTAAACATGAACGTATTTACAAGGTTGACAACGATGTGGAGTCAGATTAGACGTACAATGTTATAATACAGTGTCATTTTGCCATTGATGCACATTACGTTTATGTGCTAAAGATAATAGATAGTCATAATGTTCACAAAACCACATTTCTATTTTATCATCGTTTCTAGAGTACTCACGGTCAAAACAAGTTACTAAATGTTCCAATGGAAATCCAAGACTGCGCTGATGAAGAAAATACGTACAATATTCTCCACACACAATAAAATCTGATCCTTGTTATCTCACATTATTGAATTGAGTATATACCGCATTTCTTCTCTTAAAGTCAATGATATCGTCTTCCATAGGAGGTAATCCCTAAGAATCAAAATATTCCACACTGTGGTCGTTGGGAAAGGAGACGGCTAATCAATGGGTTCCTGGGCAATGCCTGATGATGACATAAGCTTGAACGTATTTAGGTTTTCGAAGACGTAGTTCACCTTTAGCACACACCACTAATGTTTTGAAGCTGTGTACGAACTATGAGTCAGAAAGCAATGAAGTTACCAGGTATTCATTCCTTTCACAGGTAATGATAATTCATCAGTTCACACTTGACTTTTTCCTTGAAAATATCTGTCAAGTAAGTCGATAAACGGGAAGTCTCGGTACTCTGTTGCAAGAGAGCTTCGACGCGTTTCGTCTCCAAAGAAGTCGATGGAGGTGAGGAATGGTCACTCAAGTCTTTATACCAGTTTTGCAAAATCTTCTCTTCTGAGATAAGGACCCATGCATCTTCCAGGTACTCTTCCAACTTGTCTTCTGCACTCATCATCAAACATTTGTCGTGTTGTTTCTGACTATGATGATCAATTTGACATCCGTAACAATGTTTCATGGCTAGACCTGTAATTTGTTAAAACAAAGTGACGAGCAAGACAGGAGACTAAGTGTTGTTCTTGTTCTGGCCATCTTGACACCATGACCGCATTTTTGTCTTGTTCACTTGGGGTCTGTGGCTGTTGTTGTTCTGGATAGAAAACATCCTCTTGGTCTGTCTCCATAGGTTCGTGTTCCATCTCTTTTTTTCTAATAGTGTAAGATCACTTCTCTCAAAATGTTGATTTCCAGATTAATCTCAAATTCTGCAATCAATATGACATTCACTGTGTTCGTCAGAACTAGTGCAAACTGAAGTTCCACATGAAGTTGGCCCGAATTTATAGGGTGGAAATGTCCCTTGTGGCTGCCTTGGTCTGGAGTGAAATCAAAACCCGAAAAAGCATATCCTCCTGCACACTCGTCATACGAAATACCGTGGCTCCTGATGGTACCTAACTGTCCTGTAGCTTCAAACCTTTTCATGTAAGATCTTAAGTAATTTTTCTGGGCAAAGTTAGGTTGAAAGGGTCTGGCCATCTCGAGTGACTTCTATCTTGGACACGTTGAAGTGTTGGAACTCGATAGGATTTTAATCGATAGCTCCGTTGAGGGCTACATTGCTGGCAATGCCTATGAGTAAAAGTTTTGGTAGTTGACCTTGGAAAACATGATCTTCGATCTTGGATCGGAGTCCAGAGGCAATGGTGAAGGTTTTGTCTTCCACTTGTCGTAGAGGATACTTGGCTGTCGTTCCGCTCAGATTTTGACTGATGTCGTTTCCCACTTTAGGTAAGACCTCCACAAGTCGCACGTAAAGTCTGGCTTCTTCGGTGCTCGTTTTGTACTCGTTAGCATTAGCCAAGGAACACGGTGCTACTTCGATTCAGTATCAGGCATACATCCACTCCATTCAACAAATACTTGTCTTGCAGCCACATGTCCAAATGCAAACGATCCATCATTTCTAAACTACGTCCTTGTTTGATTTTTCCTTGGCGGTCGTTAAATACAACATTGTGAGCATCGTCATCTGCAGTCAACTCTGTGTGTTGAACTTGTCCAACATGTCAGGTTTTTCGATATCACTGCGGCATCCAGATGTGTGTTCTTGGGTTCTTTTCCGTACGTCAAGAGATTTTCAAGGTAAGCTCGGTACGTATCCATGCTGCTGCTGACTAGTTTGTTATTCAAGTACAAATCCACAACGAATGCATGAAATTGTTGACAGGAACTACTATGGCATCGACGCCTGAATTTATGTTGTCCGTTTGGAGAACTTTAACTTTCAGGAACAATTATCTGTTATTCAGATCAATGTAATCTTCAGTTTTTCCTTTGATTTCAAATCGGATAGGTGCTGAAGTTGCCAAAGATGACACAGGATTAAATTCTACCCATTGGGATTCTTGCATCGTCATCATCGTCGGTGGCATGGCAAACAGATCGAGTTCTGACTTGGAGCATTCGCAAGAATCTCGGTGCATCATTTTCAGTTAGTAATCAAAAACATCCAATTCTCTGACAGCTGATTTTCTTCTTTACTTATTCTTTTCCTAAACGTGTCTATGAGATCTGAAGGGTTTTCGACGTTTCTTTCTGCCTTTTCCTTCCTGTGGCGTAGAGGAGGAATTAATGCCTTGGCCGGAAGTGTGAAGCGAATTTATAGGTTTGTCTAGGCGCCCTAGGAGATCTTTTCCAAGTTTGAAGCAACACATTTTTTCCTGCTTTCATTAAAGCTTCTTTAGGACTTTGTTTGTCGATGAATACGTTTTGGAGAAATTGTTTTCTTTGCGACAAAGCTGCATCTTTTAAAGCATGAAATCATCCAGTCATCATTTGTTTTAAGATGGGTGCTACCATACGAAAAGTTGATTTTAACATATCTCCTAAACGATGTTCTCGTTGTCGAGCAACTCCTTGGTACATAGGATATATCTGTTACAATTCACCAGAGAATCGTTTTCGAAAATGTAGTTTAACCGTGACTTTTCATTTGGAGAATACAATATTTTGTCCAAGATCTCCTTTTATGGTAATATTCACACTGTCACAATACGATTTACTGACAGGAATATAATGAGGATGTACAAATTTCTCGGTGAACGTGATACGTGTTTCCTCCTTCGTCTAAGCAGCTATGGCAGAATTTACTTTGAAAGGAATGACTCAGCAATGGAGCAGCCGTGTTTATCGCAACGTTGTACTCGACATCAGAATACACGAGCAGCAAATTCAGTCTTTCGTTCACTTCGATATGGAAGCGGAAATACTTGTGGAATCGATAGTTGTTGTGAATCTCTTTCATAGGAGCGAGAGAGGTGAATCCACCCAGAATAGCAAACAAACCGGCTGAAAAAGTAACGGACAGTGTTTTCCAGTTAGAAAAATATATTTTAAGACGATGAGCAATTTTATGGTACTCATTGAGTACACTTCGGTGAGTTTTCTCCGGTGCTTTGATTGTTGAAAATAGCTGAAATCGTTTCGACCAGATGCTGAGCATTAAAATAATTTCCTGTAGAAATTCTCATCGTATAGGTGTTAAATTGAGAATTGGCCGGTAATGGCTTTTTGGATTCGTATTAGAGAGGATCAGTTTTGTCTAACTGTTCTTGAACTTGCTCGCTGAAGATATCGACGATGAAAGCGTTTTGGCCTTCGTTGATATTGATGACTTGAGTAAGATGAATCATTTCTACCAAACCTACTTCCCAATAAGCTTCGTGATCCAATTGTGTGGCTTGATGTAATTTGACTGTGAAATATCATAAGGCGTTCAGAAACACATCCATAGAACTGTCACTAGGTAATGTTAAATTAATTGGTTATTCATAGTTCGATGGTTATAGTCTCTGAGGAGTCATTCGTTGTCAAAGGAGAATGATTTTTCAAATGTTCCAGAAGAGGGTTGCTACTGTGCTTGGAAGAGTTGTTCTTGTTCTGACTGGCGTTGGCAGCGAAGCTACCGTTGATGTTGTTACTGTCGGTATATTTCAACGACGTACTACGAAGATGATAACCAACACAATTGTTGATCTCCTTTTTGCAAACTCACATTTCCAATGGCTGCTCTGATGACACAATACACCACAAAAATTTGACAAAAAAAGATGACTTGAGTTTTAGGGACACGATCTCCACACCACACCCGCAGGGGTTGTGTTTGTAGTTTTTGGAGAGAAGAACTCTGAGAAGGAGATGTAGCTGAGTTTAACGGCATGTTGGTAACTTCTACTCTTTTTTTATAGTCGATGGCTTGTGAAGCTGCAATCCAAGAATCGAAACTAGGTGGATATCCTTTCCAACGAACTTTCACTTCTGGAAGTCGATGTTTTCCCACTTTACGTGTTTTTTGCTCGAGAATGCTTTCGATATCGTACACGTCGTTTTCTTTCTTAGTCATTCGTTGTAACTCAGGCAAGTACAAAGTTCCTTTTAGCACTTCTCCGTTCATATCTTCCAATTTATAGACAGGAGGATCACGTCCACGCACTTGTCATGTGACACGAAAAAATTATGTCGTCCAGTTGGGTAAATAACCTTTGTCTAAAGTGCGTTTGGTTTTTCAGATGCGAACCCAATCTCCAGTGTTTGACACTTCTTTCTTTTTCCTGGTTTTTAACGTTTCAAAAAGTAGATCAAACATTATCACTTCGTTTTCAAGTGTCACTTCTTCGGGAGCACATCGGATGCTACAATAATACTACTGAGTGTAAGCTTTGACAAGACGTGGTAACACGTCGATGTATTTGAGAGTGTGTTGATGTGTAAAATATTTCCACATACGTTCTTTCCAAATTCTTTCAAAATGTTCCACGACACTAACTTTTGTTTCAAGATTTTCATTGGTGAAAAGATGAATGTATCTTTTTTTAATATTCTTTTTGAAAAGCTTAGTTCAGAAAGTCGGTGCCTTTGTCTGTTTGCCACTGTAGAGGGTGTCGATCACTTTGTTTCAAAACCAGTTTTAAAGCTCGCACTAACCCTGAACTTATTTTAGAAGTCAAAGGAACTACCCAAGCTGATTTTAAAAACACGTCAATGGCAGAAAATACAGATTTGTAACCTCGATTCTACGGCGCTAAATGAGAGACATCTGTTATGTATGATGTTTATATAATATTATAAATATTTTAGGAAATTATAAATGTTTCTTCACTTTAATATTTGCTTAAATCTTAATGTTATCAGGAAAAACATGTTTAACTAGTGTCCTTGAATTAGGTTGTTTTGATCAATATGTTTTCTCAATTTGAAGGTCAAGGTTGATTTTGTTTACAGTTAAAATTCCATTAAGATGACTCATATTCTAGAACATTCTGTCATGTGACCAATCTAGAACATTCTGTCATGTGACCAATCTTTATATATATCATGTTTGGTAGACATTTTGTTCAGTTCGACATTACCATCAGTCTTGTAAAGAGCTATTACAGTTGTGAAAATTCATTCCAAATTCTAAGAGAGGAATTATTTTAATTATTCATTGGATTATAACAGTGCTCATAAACTTTTGGGTTTTGGATTTTGATTGACAATTTTGGAATTTATGTGAACTTATTCAGAGATTTTGGATTACTTCATTTTGACTTCAGCACATCAAGATTTCTAGTACATCAGGACTTTTGAGACCATTGGCACATAATAACATTCAAGAACACATTCTATATTTAGGACTTGTGATTAGAACAATCATTCTTATTGGATTATTAGGATACATAAACACATTACTGTAAGTGACTTTTTTGATTTTTCATTTTAATTATCTAGTAATAAATTGCTTGTTGATTTTTTACTTGATTTGTTGGTTTCACTTTCTTTCTGTTACATTTTTCTTAGACCATAGAGTCGTAACAGAAATTGGGGGCTCGTCTTCTGGGATCTTAATTTCATTAAAGCATATTAGAGATATTAAATTTATCTTTGAAATTCATATTGATTTTGTCTTGGATTTTTTTTTGTCTTTGGCAAAGATTTTAAATAGAGAAATTTGTTTTGTGTGAAACCAACAAGCATTTACAATGGCATCTAATGTTCAGGATTTCATAAAACCTCTGAGGGAGGGGATAGAGTGCATGAGAAAGTCAATTGAAGAGTTCAAGAGGTGCATCCATAGTGATGTTAAAACCTATCTTGACGAGCAGAAAGTGGAAACTTTGGAAAATGCTGCTCGTATGGCTGATGATTATTCCTTGACTCACAAAATTTCATTTGGCAATAAGTCGTCCTCTCAGCAGTTTTCTGGTAAAAAACCATTTCAATCTCATTCGAGTACTTCCAAATTTCACAACAGCACAACTGTTAGGAATCAAACATCTGATAAGACTGATCAGAAATCCTTATCTCTTCCTACGTGCACTTATTGTAAAACGAAAGGGCACGTTATTTCTGATTGCTTCAAGTTGAAAAATAAGCAACAGAGAAAAGACAGAGCTTTTCCAAATGCTCTTATTTCTACGAGGTCAAGGTCACGGTCTTGTATTGAAAGCAATACATTTGTTGGGTCAAACAAACCCCAGTCTGATTCTATTTTGGAGGCTTATGAACCATTCATGTCAGAAGGTTCTATATCACTTATTGGTGATTCTGCCAAACCTATCCCAATTAAAATATTAAGGGACACTGGAGCTTCTCAGAGTCTTTTATTATCAGGTACTTTGCCTTTGTCTGAGGAGTCTTCTTCAAGTGAAAGTGTTCTTGTTCAGGGAGTTGAGTGCGGCTTTGTAAATGTTCCTCTCCATTGTGTAAATTTGGCATCAGACTTAGTTTCTGGACCTGTGACTGTTGGGGCAGTGACTTCTTTACCCATAGAGGGTGTTCATTTATTACTAGGCAATGACCTAGCTGGAGATAAGGTTGTGGTTAATCCACTTGTAACTGACAAGCCTTGTTTGGATCAGAAAGTTGATCCTGTCGAAACTGAAATCCCTGATTTGTACCCTGCTTGTGCAGTTACTAGAGCTATGGCAAAAAGAGCTCTTGAGATTGATGTTGATCAGGATATTATTCCTTTAGCTGACACATGTATTGGTCAGTTTTTCGATGAGGTCACTTTTTCCTCAGGTATTGATCAATCAAATGGTATTGATCACAGTGATTCTCTTTTGGCAACTCATTCTCTTTGTTCCACTCAGGGTGACAAACGACAATCTCTTGTCGTTGAACAGGAGCAAGATCCCGAGATATCTTGTTTGTTTCAGAGGGCTATTAGTGAAACTGAAGCCACACAAGTTCCAGTGTGTTACTTTGTGAAAAATGGGGTCCTTATGAGGAAATGGAGACCACCTGATGTACCCGCTGGTGACGAGTGGTCAGTGAGCTATCAAATTGTTGTTCCTAAGTCATATCGACAGGAAATTCTTAATTTAGCCCATGAAACTCCTTTGGCTGGTCATTTAGGAGTCCGTAAGACTTATCACAAGATCTTGAATCATTTTTATTGGCCGAAACTCAAAAGTGATGTTTCTAAATACTGCAGATCTTGTCACACTTGTCAAATGGTAGGAAAACCCAATCAGAAGATACCTAAGGCTCATCTGCAACCTATTCCTGCATTTGATGAACCATTTAGTAGAATAATAGTAGACTGTGTTGGTCCTTTACCTAAAACCAAGTCAGGCAACCAATACTTGTTGACCATCATGTGTGCATCTACAAGATTTCCAGAGGCAATTCCTCTGAGAAATATAAAAACTAAAACTATTGTGAAAGCTTTGGTGAAGTTTTTGACACTTGTTGGCCTTCCCAAATCTGTCCAGTCGGATCAAGGGTCAAATTTTATGTCTGGAATTTTCCAACAAGTTATGCATGAATTAGGCATTCAACAGTTTAAATCTTCTGCCTATCACCCTGAAAGTCAAGGTGCTTTGGAAAGATTTCATCAAACTTTGAAGAATATGATTCGATCATATTGCTTTGATACAGAAAAGGATTGGGATGAGGGTGTTCATTTGTTGTTGTTTGCTGTTAGGGAATCAGTTCAAGAGTCGTTGGGTTTTAGTCCCTTTGAACTAGTTTTTGGTCATACTGTCCGTGGACCACTGAAATTATTGAAAGAGAAACTTCTTTCAAATGAAGACTCAAAGATTAATCTTCTTGATTATGTTTCTGATTTCAAATACAAGTTGTCAAAGGCCTGTGAAGTAGCAAGAACTAATCTTCACACTACCCAGTCAAAAATGAAATTAAGGTATGACAGAAATACACAGGAAAGGAGTTTTAAACCTGGTGACAAAGTTCTGGCTCTCTTTCCCATACCTCAGAATCCTCTTCAGGCTAAATTTTTTGGTCCTTATACCGTTGAAAAGAAAGTAAATGACTTAAATTATATCATTAACACTCCTGGGAGACGGAAACAAAAACAACTTTGTCATATAAATATGTTAAAGGAATATTTTGACAGAGATAGCTCAGCTAATTATTCTGTTAATTTAGTTGTACCTGTCCCACACAGTGAAGATATCAACGATGGAATACGATCAGACTATAGTGACTCTAGTATAACCAATCTTCGGAATTCAGAAATATTGAACAACCTAGACCAGAAACTTTCACATCTACAACAACAGGAAAGAAATGAACTAAAACAGCTATTACATGAATATGAGCACTTGTTTCCTGATGTTCCAACACGAACAAGTAAAATTTATCATGACGTTGACATTGTAGATTCTGCGCCTGTGAAACAGCATCCTTATAGGATGAATCCTCTCAAACAGAACTATCTGAAGAAAGAAATTCAGTATTTACTGGAGAATGATTTCATAGAACCAAGTAAAAGTAACTGGAGTTCACCATGTATTCTTGTTCCCAAGCCAGATAATACATTCCGTATGTGTACTGACTATAGAAAAGTCAACAGTGTCACCAAAACCGATTCATTTCCAATCCCAAGAATGGACGATTGCATTGATAAAATTGGAAATGCGGAATATGTCACCAAGTTTGACCTTTTAAAAGGATTCTGGCAAATTCCACTGACGGAAAGGGCAAAAGAAATTTCAGCATTTGCAACTCCAGATGGACTTTATCAATATAAAGTCATGCCGTTTGGAATGAAAAATTCGCCTGCAACGTTTCAACGTCTGATGAACATGATAACATTTGGTCTTGATAATTGTGACGCTTATATCGATGACGTCATTATCTACAACAAAACCTGGGAAGATCATTTGGAAACCATTCGAAAATTCTTTGATCGACTCAGTGATGCGAATCTGACAATTAATTTGAGGAAAAGTGAGTTTTGCCATGCTTGTGTCACATTTTTAGGACATATTGTGGGACAAGGTCAAGTTAAACCTATAGAAGCTAAGGTCAAAGCTATCTCTGAATTTCAAGTTCCAATTTGTAAAAAGCAACTGATGCGATTTCTAGGTATGGCTGGATATTATCGGAAATTTTGTTCCAATTTTTCCAAAATTGCTGAACCTTTGACAAGTTTATTGAGTAAGAAAACCAAATTTTGTTGGTCTGACAAGTGTCAGGAATCTTTTGACAAGTTAAAGGCCATGCTTAAGAATGCACCAGTTCTTTCTGCACCAAATTTTAGCCAATCTTTTAAATTATCTGTTGATGCAAGTGATGTAGGAGTTGGTGGAGTATTGATTCAGGAAGACAAAAGTGGTGTGGATCACCCTGTGTGCTATTTTTCTAAAAAACTAAACAAGCACCAGAAAAATTATTCCACAATTGAGAAGGAATGTTTGGCTTTGATATTGGCTTTACATCATTTTGAAGTGTATGTTACCTCAGCTCTTTCTCCAATTATTGTGTACAGTGATCACAATCCCCTTACTTTCATCAACAAAATGAAAGACAAAAATCGGAGATTGTTGAGATGGAGTTTGATATTGCAGGAATATAACATTGACATTAGACACATCAGGGGAAAAGACAATGTGATTGCAGATGCACTCTCACGTGCCTAGAAATGTAATATTGCTTGATGTAATTAAGTCCAGTATCATAAAACATGTTCTTATGTAATTTTGGTTATTGTAGTATTAGATGTATATTCAAAAGAAAGCTTTATTATATAAATCTTTCTTTTTCTTTATGAGGGGAGGTGTTATGTATGATGTTTATATAATATTATAAATATTTTAGGAAATTATAAATGTTTCTTCACTTTAATATTTGCTTAAATCTTAATGTTATCAGGAAAAACATGTTTAACTAGTGTCCTTGAATTAGGTTGTTTTGATCAATATGTTTTCTCAATTTGAAGGTCAAGGTTGATTTTGTTTACAGTTAAAATTCCATTAAGATGACTCATATTCTAGAACATTCTGTCATGTGACCAATCTAGAACATTCTGTCATGTGACCAATCTTTATATATATCATGTTTGGTAGACATTTTGTTCAGTTCGACATTACCATCAGTCTTGTAAAGAGCTATTACAGTTGTGAAAATTCATTCCAAATTCTAAGAGAGGAATTATTTTAATTATTCATTGGATTATAACAGTGCTCATAAACTTTTGGGTTTTGGATTTTGATTGACAATTTTGGAATTTATGTGAACTTATTCAGAGATTTTGGATTACTTCATTTTGACTTCAGCACATCAAGATTTCTAGTACATCAGGACTTTTGAGACCATTGGCACATAATAACATTCAAGAACACATTCTATATTTAGGACTTGTGATTAGAACAATCATTCTTATTGGATTATTAGGATACATAAACACATTACTGTAAGTGACTTTTTTGATTTTTCATTTTAATTATCTAGTAATAAATTGCTTGTTGATTTTTTACTTGATTTGTTGGTTTCACTTTCTTTCTGTTACATTTTTCTTAGACCATAGAGTCGTAACAGAAATTGGGGGCTCGTCTTCTGGGATCTTAATTTCATTAAAGCATATTAGAGATATTAAATTTATCTTTGAAATTCATATTGATTTTGTCTTGGATTTTTTTTTGTCTTTGGCAAAGATTTTAAATAGAGAAATTTGTTTTGTGTGAAACCAACAAGCATTTACAATGGCATCTAATGTTCAGGATTTCATAAAACCTCTGAGGGAGGGGATAGAGTGCATGAGAAAGTCAATTGAAGAGTTCAAGAGGTGCATCCATAGTGATGTTAAAACCTATCTTGACGAGCAGAAAGTGGAAACTTTGGAAAATGCTGCTCGTATGGCTGATGATTATTCCTTGACTCACAAAATTTCATTTGGCAATAAGTCGTCCTCTCAGCAGTTTTCTGGTAAAAAACCATTTCAATCTCATTCGAGTACTTCCAAATTTCACAACAGCACAACTGTTAGGAATCAAACATCTGATAAGACTGATCAGAAATCCTTATCTCTTCCTACGTGCACTTATTGTAAAACGAAAGGGCACGTTATTTCTGATTGCTTCAAGTTGAAAAATAAGCAACAGAGAAAAGACAGAGCTTTTCCAAATGCTCTTATTTCTACGAGGTCAAGGTCACGGTCTTGTATTGAAAGCAATACATTTGTTGGGTCAAACAAACCCCAGTCTGATTCTATTTTGGAGGCTTATGAACCATTCATGTCAGAAGGTTCTATATCACTTATTGGTGATTCTGCCAAACCTATCCCAATTAAAATATTAAGGGACACTGGAGCTTCTCAGAGTCTTTTATTATCAGGTACTTTGCCTTTGTCTGAGGAGTCTTCTTCAAGTGAAAGTGTTCTTGTTCAGGGAGTAGAGTGCGGCTTTGTAAATGTTCCTCTCCATTGTGTAAATTTGGCATCAGACTTAGTTTCTGGACCTGTGACTGTTGGGGCAGTGACTTCTTTACCCATAGAGGGTGTTCATTTATTACTAGGCAATGACCTAGCTGGAGATAAGGTTGTGGTTAATCCACTTGTAACTGACAAGCCTTGTTTGGATCAGAAAGTTGATCCTGTCGAAACTGAAATCCCTGATTTGTACCCTGCTTGTGCAGTTACTAGAGCTATGGCAAAAAGAGCTCTTGAGATTGATGTTGATCAGGATATTATTCCTTTAGCTGACACATGTATTGGTCAGTTTTTCGATGAGGTCACTTTTTCCTCAGGTATTGATCAATCAAATGGTATTGATCACAGTGATTCTCTTTTGGCAACTCATTCTCTTTGTTCCACTCAGGGTGACAAACGACAATCTCTTGTCGTTGAACAGGAGCAAGATCCCGAGATATCTTGTTTGTTTCAGAGGGCTATTAGTGAAACTGAAGCCACACAAGTTCCAGTGTGTTACTTTGTGAAAAATGGGGTCCTTATGAGGAAATGGAGACCACCTGATGTACCCGCTGGTGACGAGTGGTCAGTGAGCTATCAAATTGTTGTTCCTAAGTCATATCGACAGGAAATTCTTAATTTAGCCCATGAAACTCCTTTGGCTGGTCATTTAGGAGTCCGTAAGACTTATCACAAGATCTTGAATCATTTTTATTGGCCGAAACTCAAAAGTGATGTTTCTAAATACTGCAGATCTTGTCACACTTGTCAAATGGTAGGAAAACCCAATCAGAAGATACCTAAGGCTCATCTGCAACCTATTCCTGCATTTGATGAACCATTTAGTAGAATAATAGTAGACTGTGTTGGTCCTTTACCTAAAACCAAGTCAGGCAACCAATACTTGTTGACCATCATGTGTGCATCTACAAGATTTCCAGAGGCAATTCCTCTGAGAAATATAAAAACTAAAACTATTGTGAAAGCTTTGGTGAAGTTTTTGACACTTGTTGGCCTTCCCAAATCTGTCCAGTCGGATCAAGGGTCAAATTTTATGTCTGGAATTTTCCAACAAGTTATGCATGAATTAGGCATTCAACAGTTTAAATCTTCTGCCTATCACCCTGAAAGTCAAGGTGCTTTGGAAAGATTTCATCAAACTTTGAAGAATATGATTCGATCATATTGCTTTGATACAGAAAAGGATTGGGATGAGGGTGTTCATTTGTTGTTGTTTGCTGTTAGGGAATCAGTTCAAGAGTCGTTGGGTTTTAGTCCCTTTGAACTAGTTTTTGGTCATACTGTCCGTGGACCACTGAAATTATTGAAAGAGAAACTTCTTTCAAATGAAGACTCAAAGATTAATCTTCTTGATTATGTTTCTGATTTCAAATACAAGTTGTCAAAGGCCTGTGAAGTAGCAAGAACTAATCTTCACACTACCCAGTCAAAAATGAAATTAAGGTATGACAGAAATACACAGGAAAGGAGTTTTAAACCTGGTGACAAAGTTCTGGCTCTCTTTCCCATACCTCAGAATCCTCTTCAGGCTAAATTTTTTGGTCCTTATACCGTTGAAAAGAAAGTAAATGACTTAAATTATATCATTAACACTCCTGGGAGACGGAAACAAAAACAACTTTGTCATATAAATATGTTAAAGGAATATTTTGACAGAGATAGCTCAGCTAATTATTCTGTTAATTTAGTTGTACCTGTCCCACACAGTGAAGATATCAACGATGGAATACGATCAGACTATAGTGACTCTAGTATAACCAATCTTCGGAATTCAGAAATATTGAACAACCTAGACCAGAAACTTTCACATCTACAACAACAGGAAAGAAATGAACTAAAACAGCTATTACATGAATATGAGCACTTGTTTCCTGATGTTCCAACACGAACAAGTAAAATTTATCATGACGTTGACATTGTAGATTCTGCGCCTGTGAAACAGCATCCTTATAGGATGAATCCTCTCAAACAGAACTATCTGAAGAAAGAAATTCAGTATTTACTGGAGAATGATTTCATAGAACCAAGTAAAAGTAACTGGAGTTCACCATGTATTCTTGTTCCCAAGCCAGATAATACATTCCGTATGTGTACTGACTATAGAAAAGTCAACAGTGTCACCAAAACCGATTCATTTCCAATCCCAAGAATGGACGATTGCATTGATAAAATTGGAAATGCGGAATATGTCACCAAGTTTGACCTTTTAAAAGGATTCTGGCAAATTCCACTGACGGAAAGGGCAAAAGAAATTTCAGCATTTGCAACTCCAGATGGACTTTATCAATATAAAGTCATGCCGTTTGGAATGAAAAATTCGCCTGCAACGTTTCAACGTCTGATGAACATGATAACATTTGGTCTTGATAATTGTGACGCTTATATCGATGACGTCATTATCTACAACAAAACCTGGGAAGATCATTTGGAAACCATTCGAAAATTCTTTGATCGACTCAGTGATGCGAATCTGACAATTAATTTGAGGAAAAGTGAGTTTTGCCATGCTTGTGTCACATTTTTAGGACATATTGTGGGACAAGGTCAAGTTAAACCTATAGAAGCTAAGGTCAAAGCTATCTCTGAATTTCAAGTTCCAATTTGTAAAAAGCAACTGATGCGATTTCTAGGTATGGCTGGATATTATCGGAAATTTTGTTCCAATTTTTCCAAAATTGCTGAACCTTTGACAAGTTTATTGAGTAAGAAAACCAAATTTTGTTGGTCTGACAAGTGTCAGGAATCTTTTGACAAGTTAAAGGCCATGCTTAAGAATGCACCAGTTCTTTCTGCACCAAATTTTAGCTAATCTTTTAAATTATCTGTTGATGCAAGTGATGTAGGAGTTGGTGGAGTATTGATTCAGGAAGACAAAAGTGGTGTGGATCACCCTGTGTGCTATTTTTCTAAAAAACTAAACAAGCACCAGAAAAATTATTCCACAATTGAGAAGGAATGTTTGGCTTTGATATTGGCTTTACAGCATTTTGAAGTGTATGTTACCTCAGCTCTTTCTCCAATTATTGTGTACAGTGATCACAATCCCCTTACTTTCATCAACAAAATGAAAGATAAAAATCGGAGATTGTTGAGATGGAGTTTGATATTGCAGGAATATAACATTGACATTAGACACATCAGGGGAAAAGACAATGTGATTGCAGATGCACTCTCACGTGCCTAGAAATGTAATATTGCTTGATGTAATTAAGTCCAGTATCATAAAACATGTTCTTATGTAATTTTGGTTATTGTAGTATTAGATGTATATTCAAAAGAAAGCTTTATTATATAAATCTTTCTTTTTCTTTATGAGGGGAGGTGTTATGTATGATGTTTATATAATATTATAAATATTTTAGGAAATTATAAATGTTTCTTCACTTTAATATTTGCTTAAATCTTAATGTTATCAGGAAAAACATGTTTAACTAGTGTCCTTGAATTAGGTTGTTTTGATCAATATGTTTTCTCAATTTGAAGGTCAAGGTTGATTTTGTTTACAGTTAAAATTCCATTAAGATGACTCATATTCTAGAACATTCTGTCATGTGACCAATCTAGAACATTCTGTCATGTGACCAATCTTTATATATATCATGTTTGGTAGACATTTTGTTCAGTTCGACATTACCATCAGTCTTGTAAAGAGCTATTACAGTTGTGAAAATTCATTCCAAATTCTAAGAGAGGAATTATTTTAATTATTCATTGGATTATAACAGTGCTCATAAACTTTTGGGTTTTGGATTTTGATTGACAATTTTGGAATTTATGTGAACTTATTCAGAGATTTTGGATTACTTCATTTTGACTTCAGCACATCAAGATTTCTAGTACATCAGGACTTTTGAGACCATTGGCACATAATAACATTCAAGAACACATTCTATATTTAGGACTTGTGATTAGAACAATCATTCTTATTGGATTATTAGGATACATAAACACATTACTGTAAGTGACTTTTTTGATTTTTCATTTTAATTATCTAGTAATAAATTGCTTGTTGATTTTTTACTTGATTTGTTGGTTTCACTTTCTTTCTGTTACATTTTTCTTAGACCATAGAGTCGTAACACATCTGCTAAATATGCTTGCCATTGATGATAGATTCCTGCTACTTTCGTTTGACTCCTGGAAAGTTTTCGTTGAATGGGTTTGTGTAACGTGTACGTCGATTGTTCTTGTAATCATTGTCGTACATCTTGCAGACGTAATCTTTTGAGTTTAGTTTAACGGTACGATGCACTTTTTTAATTCCTCCTCATCCAGCAGCATGAGCAGGATTGTTGTAAAAACTGGCTAAAAGTGTATCAGTGTAGTTTGTTGTTGCTGCTGCTACTCAAAAAGTCATCCATTGCTCGAGACTGCTCTTAGGTTGTTTGTGTGATAATTTAGATTGCGATGCTTGACGTTGCCGACGAACAATAGGGTTAGGAGTAGTCATCGGTTCTTTGGTAACTTTTTTAAAAATTTCATTTTTCACATCTGTCTTCGTTTTTTCTTTTTTTCTTCTGCTGAAGAGGGTGTCGACACAATCTTTTTGACCCAAGCTTTCATTTCTTCTCGTCTGGGAGTAGGGGAAGATGTCAACTAGGTTGTCATACTAGGAGGAGGAAAAGGAGCATACGGAGTATTAAGTATTACTTGTTTCTTTTTCTTTTTCCATCCTTGTGGTTGTTTCTGTCATCATCTTTGTTGCTTTTGTTTTTCTTCGCTTTTCGTGACATTCTTGATATCTCTCAGAGTAGTTTTAGCCGTGTCGTCTAAAGCTTTCTGGTGAAACAGTTGAAGATGTTGCAATAATTGTCCGTAGCGTTGTGATTTCTCTGTTTTTGACAAATCTGTTCGATACATTAACGATTGCAATTCTTGTTGTAAGTGTGACATCTCGGTGAGACTAGGATTAAAAGGTAAATGTGGTGTCCGTTTTTTTGTACTAAAGATTGAGTTCATCCATCGTTTGTAAGGAACTAAAGTTTATTTTTGTCCTTCCATAAGATCCAAGGGTACAAGTGTGATGTCTTTCCAGAAAAGTGAGTCCTTTTTATCTTCTTCTTCTTCATCATTTCATCACTGCTCCTAAAAGAGGTCCAGCAATCGATCCTAACAAAGGCGCAGCCACTTTTAGCAATGGTCCTATCAGCATGGATACAAATCCTCCTCGTTGAACGAGCATTTTGTTCTTTTGACTGATGGACCTTTTCTTTTTCACCATTTGACGAAAAACATGACAATGGCGTCCTAATCACTGTTTCTGTATCTTGGTCAAAGGCACCGTTCCTTTCAAAGCTTTCAAACAACATTCACACACGGTATCGATGATTTCTTGTGGTGCCTTTTGAATGATCTGTTTTTGCATCGGAACATTGTATTTGGTCAATACTGACAAAACATTGCAATGTTTGGATACACGAGAAGGGAGTCCTTTTTTCCTTTTTTGGAACTAGGTTTCTTTGGACGTTGTCGATGATGATGATGTGAACTTTATGACATCTTTGTTTCAGGAGGAAAAAACTGAAGTGAATCTTATCCAACACGTCTTCTTTTTTATACTGGAATTCGTCTCCACTAATTATTGGGAAGTCGTACCAGCTTAACTATGCGCACCACTAGACGATGAGGTGTTTTGTTTCACGGACTAAATCTTGCCAGTTGTTGTTTAGACAAATCCAGTGAACTTTGTAACACACCTGTTCTGTCTTGTTGTTTTTTCTGAGGAGAGGCCACTTTGTTTTTGCTGCAGCAGCTGCAGCCAGAGCAGTAGAAGACGTCGTCGGCGGAGAAGTAGGAGTTTCTTTAGAGAGATGGGTTTCCATTTTTTCATCAAATTGGAAATACTGGTCTGAAATCAAATTTGGCAGATATTATCATTAACAAAGTATAAAAATTAAAAATGACAGGAGAGACCGTCACTGAGAGAGGGTTTTTAATACGTGCGCGTTCTAGAGGCAGTATCCTTCATTATTGCAGAAGATGTTTGTTTTTTAGGGCTTTTCTTCTTCTTCTTGCTAGAGTGTGAAATTGCTGCACCACCCCTCTTCTTTTCGGTCCGTCTTTTAGGTGGTTTGACTTTTTTTTAGCTTCTGCATTAGGATCCCATTTTAAAAGTGAACGAATAATTACACCTCCTAAAAATTCACATTCACGGTGGTTTCAAAATGATTTATTTCTTAGTTTGAGTATCAATTCTTAGATCAGCTAGTTGTGACAAAGCTGCTTCATGTTTTTCAAAAACCGTTTTGTTTGATGTGGTATGTGAATGATGTCTTGAAGTAATTTACGTGCTGTCAAAGTAAACCATCGTAACACTTCTTTGAGACTAACTTCTAACAAATATGAACATACTTGTTTTTTTTTTCTTTTCGACCGATGGCATACAGTACACGAATCAATTTGGATGAGATTAAAAGGAAGTCGAATACTGTTAGAAAGAAAAGAAGTGAATGATGTTTTATAGTTTTTTTTAGACAGACGAAAACGAGGAAGGTGACGTGTAAATAACAGGACCTCCTTCTTGACACCAATCGTGAAACAAATTTGTACGAAATCTCAAAATAATCGGGAGTGGTATGTTTTAAATCGATGAGCAAATATGCATGTGGTAGTTGAGTGGCATCGTCATACGCATAATTTAGACAAAGGTGTTCCTAACTGTTTAGATAACACTTTAACTTGAGATTTGTCTCTTGGACTTTTAAACAACACCACATAATGTGCATTGCGACTGATGGTGCGATGCGCTTTACTTTGTTCAAATACATTTTGAGTAATATAAATAATACCTGCATTACGATGATGTATATTTCGTGTAAACCAAAATTTAATTTCTTCTTCGTCTTCTCCTAGCATGTCATCGAAGATGACAAGATGTGTTTGGCTAAAGTCAGACACGATCCCATGATCTTCACGAGGAGTTCCTTCTACAAACGAAATGGATTCTCCTTGACTTTCTTTCAGTAACGTGTAAGCCGATTGCCACTCTTTGTAAGACCCCACGATACATTGTGGAGGGCGATCGAACATATTTGATTTGCGTTCCATCACACGTTTGACAAATTCGGTTTTGCCTCAACCACTTGGTCCAGCTATCAACATGTTAAAGGGATGGCGAAGATAAAGTGCCTCCCAACTTTGACAATCAGACCTTTCGTCAATCACTTTGAGAACGGAGGATGCAGCCATAATAATTGTGTTTGGAATTTTGAGGTTCCATTAACTACACAAGCCATTGTATACATTATATACGTGTTTAATCTTTTCTTTTCATTGTAATGAAACCCAACAAAAGCATATTTACATTTCAAAAACACACGAAGTAAAAAAAAAATTCTTTTTGTTTTGATCAGTTACACAAAATATCTTTGGCATAGTCAGTGTACAAAACTAAAACACGAAAACAAATAAGGCACGAATCACTCCTTACACAAATAAGGCACAAATTAAAGTCACCCAAGCTAAATACAAACAGGTAAGATTACAACATTCTCGATCTACATTCAATCTATGTTAAAGCTCTGTCTCCATCTTTCCTGTCTCTGTGGAATTAATCTGCCATAACCACTCAGGGATGTAATCTAATTCTTTTCTATGTGTACAATACTGCTCTCTTGGGCTTGTGGTATTTCTTCCTCTGTTTCTGGTTCTTCTCCCACACTGTTTCTAAGTCAAGTATCCTTATAGGCTCTAACGAAAAGTAGGCATTTTCCTCCACTAAAATAAACTCTAATTCCAGCTTTACTTCTGGCTCTTCTCCCACTAGCTCGAAGTCAAATTATTTTCTTTGACCAGTCACACACACTCTGTTTGGCATAGTCAGCCACCGTTTATGTCGAAGCATCAAATCTAAGACTTTTCTAGTTACGAACATCCTTCCAGTCGTAAATCTGTTGGTGTAACCAAATGGCTTTACACACTTCTTGGTAAGTGTGAACAGTTGATAAAGTACGACGAATCGCTTTTTCACACGGAGGTACACAACTCATTTTCATCACCATCCGCAACACTTTTAGCACAATGAGTGTTTCGTGCACTGATGCAATTTTGGTGGTCATGTCTTTGCATGTACTATTTACAAATTTGCCACACAGAATTTGCTGGTAAAAATAGTAGTGTTCCCACATTTCTATCACTTGGTATCCTTGACTTTCTAAACTCTGGCGTCGTTGGTATCTTTGGTCGTACAACTCTTCTATGGTGAACTCTGATAAGGGAGTTTTCAGATCTCGTTGAGGAAAACAAAGTTGGGCATCCATGAAATAAACATCATTGAAATTCGTAGACTATCTGTGGATTTTCTAAATCCCAGCTATCTACGGAAAGGATTCCAATTTTCTTTTCTCCACCGTTTCTAGCATGTTGAACCCACATGTCTTCAGTTTCACACAAGTAATGGATCCAGCACAAATCTTTGGCGGAATATCGACGACGAGCAGATATATAGGACTGAAGTAGTATGATGGCTAGTTTGTTCTCGGGTATGAACTGTTTTTGGTAAACTAATCCACGCGCTTTGACAATGGCAGAAGCTTCTTTCAAGGGATAGATACCTCCGTGATCCAGAAATAAATGTCGAAATTTTCCACAACACTAATATTTCAACATTTCTTCTTGAAAATCAAACGGGTCTGAGGAGTGAGTTTGGTACAAAACGTAGAATGTTTCTCGTTGTTTTGTGTGCAGTAGTATCGTACTTCAGGCAAATGCGGGAGCACGACGTGTTGATTAGCTTCGGTATTGAAAAAGCGTGGAAAATATCCTTAAGGCATTTCTGTCATTCCAAACGTTTTAAGCATTCTACTCGAAGGCACGGCCAAATAACTCATGGAATCTGTCAGTTGTACCTCTCCCACTTTCATGTAAATGATTTTGGCTCCATTCGTGGTCACTGTTGGAAATTCGGTGCCTTGTTCTGAATAATATTTCAAAAGAAATTGTCCGTCGTATCCTGAAATATTGTGAACAATAACTGTAGCATATCGATGACAGTTCCCATAACGCTGGACTTCCTCTTTGCTCCAAGTGTCATCGATGGGGTCTAAATTCCATTCGGTGAAATCAGTAAGAGTGTGAGGTCCACGAAATATTTTTTCTCGTCCTCCTGGAATCACACTACAATTTGGACACTGACAAAAATAAAAGTTCTGGAATATATTTGTCACAAGCACAATGAGCTACACAAAAATTAGGGATGTGAATTCCAGTCTCTTGTGAACATTCAAAGTCAAAAATATAAAATCCACACGTTTCTTATTATTCTTGTTTTGATCGTCATCTAATAACTCCTCGAGTTCATTGTCATATCTTTGAATGTAACTGATGATTGAAGTGGACAATTTGGTCACAAAAGCGGCATATTTTCTTTACTGAAAAAACGTGTGACCTTTGGTTATTCGTTCGAACAAGATATCCACAAGTGGAGCACACTCTCTGTAATTCGCAAGCAGTTTTCTGTTGTTGTTGTTGGAATTGTTTCATGCGATGTTGTTCGTAACCGGTTGGACCTACAAATGTTTGCTCCCATGTAGAACAATAAAATTCTTTATTTCCCTTCGGGAATGCAAGGTCAGAAAGCTAAACACCCACGATATCTCTCTCCACAATGAATATGTTGGTCCAGACTGTAAAATCCTTGGTCACATATGTCGCAATAATATCCATATCCGAGAAATCCTGTGATAGTTGTAATAGCATGGAGATGATATTGGTGATGATAAACATGAATGTATTTTCCATCTGGGAAATCCGGTCCTCGAAACACGAGAGCTCCACTAACGACTTCAGGGTAGACTTTCACAATATAACGAGGTGACAACACGATTTGAATTTTTTGCATTTCAGGAACCCCACACACGGTCTCTTTTGGAAATACCTGCTTACTGTAAAAGGAGTTTTGCTTCTCTACGTTGTTTGGTTCTGTTTCTGTCCGATATTCCATACAATCTCCCATGATTGTTTCCATTCTGCTGTATCGTTCTTCTCGGCACAAGTTTGAGTTACTAAGATGGCACGGGCTAAGCACATTTCATCTTGATGGTTGTCAATCTGAACGATACTTCATTTGGTACTGCAAAATTCATCAACCGGTAAAACTTTGCGTCGTCCGCTACCTCTAGGAGGTGACACATGCGTCATGTGAAGAGTGGCTTTTCCATCGGTGATTTTAAACTCGTCGATCGATTGTTGGACGCTTTGAATTTTGTCAATAATGTTGGAAGAAGTTGATTCTCCAGCTGTACTAAACTCAATTCAGACAGGAGATTTCAAACTGTCATGACTGATGGATAGTCTCAAACGATCGTCATCTTTAGCTTGGCACTGTCGTTTCAATGTCTCTAATAATGAATACCATAAATCTGTGATGAACCCGTCTGCTTTTTCTGGTGAAACTTGAGACCTGAACTCTTGAAATGTCACCGTGTACGTGTAAGCCGTCGTTCGAAATTTTCTGGAAGTCGCTTTTTGGGTAGGTCGAATGTAAAAATGATCTTGAGGAACTACTGAACGACTTTCTTTATTGGCTGATCTTGACTCTCTCGGTCTTGTGGTAGAGGTAGAGGTAGATTTTGTTGGCTCAGGCTCACTTATTTCATCTTCAAAATCGCTAGAATGAACTTGTGTTAATACTTCACTTAGCGTATGAGGTGACACCGAAAGTAGTCGTGGTCTCTTGATTTCTTCTGGTTTCTCGTTGAAAAGGTGTAATCTTTTCATCTTCATTCAAAATTTGATTTGACTAGAGTACACACTCTCTCTCTATACACAGAGAGACCCATGACTCTAAGAGAATACAATCATTTAGTTTTCAAACTGTGAAGATGGAAGAATCCCAACAGATCGCACTTCTCGTCAGAGATTTACATAGAGTCATTCGAAAGTACACATCCAAAAGACGTTGGACTACTCCACTCGAGATAAAAGGCGAGACACCTGCTATTGTTATGTATGATGTTTATATAATATTATAAATATTTTAGGAAATTATAAATGTTTCTTCACTTTAATATTTGCTTAAATCTTTATGTTATCAGGAAAAACATGTTTAACTAGTGTCCTTGAATTAGGTTGTTTTGATCAATATGTTTTCTCAATTTGAAGGTCAAGGTTGAATTTTTGTTTACAAGTAAAATTCCATTAAGATGACACACATTCTAGAACATTCTGTCATGTGACCAATCTTTATATATACCATGTTTGGTGGACATTTTTTCAGTTTTGACATTACCATCAGTCTTGTAAAGAGCTATTATAGTTGTGAAAATTCATTCCAAATTCTAAGAGAGGAATTATTTTAAATATTCATTGGATTATAACAGTGCTCATAAACTTTTGGATTTTGGATTTTTAATTGATGATTTTGGAATTTATGTGAACTTATTCAGAGATTTTGGAATACTTCATTTTGACGTCAGCACATCAAAGATTACTAGTACATCAGGACTTTGGAGACCATTAGCTCATCATAACATTCAAGGACACAGCCGTGAATTCGGAACATTCTATATTTAGGACTTGTGATTAGAACAATCATTCTTATTGGATTATTAGGATTTCAAAACACATTACTGTAAGTGACTTTTTGATTTTTCATTTTAATTATCTAGTAATAAATTGCTTGTTGATTTTTACTTGATTTGTTGGTTTCACTTTCTTTCTGTTACATTTTTCTTAGACCATAGAGTCGTAACAGAAATTGGGGGCTCGTCGTTCCGGGATTGAATTTCATTAAAGCATATTAGAGATATTAAATTTATCTTTGAAATTCATATTGATTTTGTCTTGGAATTTTTTTTTGTTTTTGTCTTTGGCAAAGATTTTTAACAGAGAAATTTTTTGTGTGTGAAACCAACAAGCATTTACAATGGCATCTAATGTTCAGAATTTCATTTCAAAACCTATCCAGGAGGGGTTAGAGTGCTTGAGAAAGGATGAGTTGCTCGAGCTTGCCAGAAAATACAGTCTATCTGAGGCAAAAATATCATTGACAAAACAGGAAATAAAGATTATTTTAATTCAGTATTTAGTAGGAAAAGGAATTTTTGAAAATAGTGCTTTAAGTTTGAAGAGAAAGCCTGTATCTGGTTCTGACAGGAAATTAAGGGAATTAGAGTTAAAGAACCAGATAGATTTAGAATTGGCAAAGCTTCAGATTCAGAGAGAGAGAGAGAGAAAGAAGAGAGGCAGATACAGATGGAGAGAGAGAAAGAAGATAGGCGGATACAGATGGAGAGAGAGAAAGAAGAGAGGCAGATGGAGAGAGAGAAAGAAGATAGGCAGATGGAGAGAGAGAAAGAAGAGAGGCAGATGGAGAGAGAGAGAGAGAGAAAGAAGATAGACAAATACAAATGCAGATGCAGATGCAAAGAGAAGAAAGGGAAATGCAATTTAAATTAAGAGAATTAGAACTGGCAAACAGAGCACACTCCACTCCTTTAAACACAAGTCCAGGTTTTGATGTTACTATATATATTAGGTTAGTACCTCCTTTTCAGGAAAAAGAAGTAGATAAATACTTTCTTCATTTCGAGAAAATAGCTGAAAACTTGAAATGGCCCAGAGAGCATTGGACTTTGTTATTACAAAGTGTACTTATTGGCAAAGCTCGTGAAGTCTACACTTCACTGTCAGTACAACAAAGCACTGATTATGATGTGGTTAAGGAGTACATCTTGAAAGCTTATGAGTTGGTACCAGAGGCATATCGACAAAGGTTTAGGAATTGTAGAAAAGAAACTGGACAAACTCATGTCGAATTTGCAAGGGATAAAGAACAACTATTTGATAGGTGGTGCTCAGCCAAGAAAGTTGATCAAGCTTATGATAACCTCAGACAGCTCGTATTAATTGAAGAGTTCAAGAGGTGCATCCATAGTGATGTTAAAACCTATCTTACCTTGACGAGCAGAATGTGGAAACTTTGGAAAATGCTGCTCGTATGGCTGATGATTATTCCTTGACTCACAAAATTTCATTTGGCAATAAGTCGTCCTCTCAGCAGTTTTCTGGTAAAAAACCATTTCAATCTCATTCGAGTACTTCCAAATTTCACAACAGCACAACTGTTAGGAATCAAACATCTGATAAAACTGATCAGAAATCCTTATCTCTTCCTACGTGCACTTATTGTAAAAAGAAAGGGCACGTTATTTCTGATTGCTTCAAGTTGAAAAATAAGCAACAGAGTAAATACAGAGCTTTTCCAAATGCTCTTATTTCTACGAGGTCAAGGTCACGGTCTTGTATTGAAAGCAATACATTTGTTGGGTCAAACAAACCCCAGTCTGATTCTATTTTGGAGGCTTATGAACCATTCATGTCAGAAGGTTCTATATCACTTATTGGTGATTCTGCCAAACCTATCCCAATTAAAATATTAAGGGACACTGGAGCTTCTCAGAGTCTTTTATTATCAGGTACTTTGCCTTTGTCTGAGGAGTCTTCTTCAAGTGAAAGTGTTCTTGTTCAGGGAGTAGAGTGCGGCTTTGTAAATGTTCCTCTTCATTGTGTAAATTTGGCATCAGACTTAGTTTCTGGACCTGTGACTGTTGGGGCAGTGACTTCTTTACCCATAGAGGGTGTTCATTTATTACTAGGCAATGACCTAGCTGGAGATAAGGTTGTGGTTAATCCACTTGTAACTGACAAGCCTTGTTTGGATCAGAAAGTTGATCCTGTCGAAACTGAAATCCCTGATTTGTATCCTGCTTGTGCAGTTACTAGAGCTATGGCAAAAAGAGCTCTTGAGAGTGATGTTGATCAGGATATTATTCCTTTAGCTGACACATGTATTGGTCAGTCTTTTGATGAGGTCACTTTTTCCTCAGGTATTGATCAATCAAATGGTATTGATCACAGTGATCCTCTTTTGGCAACTCATTCTCTTTGTTCTAATCAGGATGACAAACGACAATCCCTTGTCGTTGAACAGGAGCAAGATCCCGAGATATCTTGTTTGTTTCAGAGGGCTATTAGTGAAACTGAAGCCACACAAGTTCCAGTGTGTTACTTTGTGAAAAATGGGGTCCTTATGAGGAAATGGAGACCACCTGATGTACCCGCTGGTGACGAGTGGTCAGTGAGCTATCAAATTGTTGTTCCTAAGTCATATAGACAGGAAATTCTTAATTTAGCCCATGAAACTCCTTTGGCTGGTCATTTAGGAGTCCGTAAGACTTATCACAAGATCTTGAATCATTTTTATTGGTCGAAACTCAAAAGTGATGTTTCTAAATACTGCAGATCTTGTCACACTTGTCAAATGGTAGGAAAACCCAATCAGAAGATACCTAAGGCTCATCTGCAACCTATTCCTGCATTTGATGAACCGTTTAGTAGAATAATAGTAGACTGTGTTGGTCCTTTACCTAAAACCAAGTCAGGCAACCAATACTTGTTGACCATCATGTGTGCATCTACAAGATTTCCAGAGGCAATTCCTCTGAGAAATATAAAAACTAAAACTATTGTGAAAGCTTTGGTGAAGTTTTTGACACTTGTTGGCCTTCCCAAATCTGTCCAGTCGGATCAAGGGTCAAATTTTATGTCTGGAATTTTCCAGCAAGTTATGCATGAACTAGGCATCCAACAATTTAAATCTTCTGCCTATCACCCTGAAAGTCAAGGTGCTTTGGAAAGATTTCATCAAACTTTGAAGAATATGATTCGATGATATTGCTTTGATACAGAAAAGGATTGGGATGAGGGTGTTCATTTGTTGTTGTTTGCTGTTAGGGAATCAGTTCAAGAGTCGTTGGGTTTTAGTCCCTTTGATCTAGTTTTTGGTCATACTGTCCGTGGACCATTGAAATTATTGAAAGAGAAACTTCTTTCAAATGAAGATTCAAAGATTAATCTTCTTGATTATGTTTCTGATTTCAAATACAAGTTGTCAAAGGCCTGTGAAGTAGCAAGAACTAATCGTCACACTACTCAGTCAAAAATGAAATTAAGGTATGACAGAAATTCACAGGAAAGGAGTTTTAAACCTGGTGACAAAGTTCTGGCTCTCTTTCCCATACCTCAGAATCCTCTTCAGGCTAAATTTTATGGTCCTTATACCGTTGAAAAGAAAGTAAATGACTTAAATTATATCATTAACACTCCTGGGAGACGGAAACAGAAACAACTTTGTCATATAAATATGTTAAAGGAATATTTTGACAGAGATAGCTCAGCTAATTATTCAGTTAATTTAGTTGTACCTGTCCCACACAGTGAAGATATCAACGATGGAATACGATCAGACTATAGTGACTCTGGTATAACCAATCTTCGGAATTCAGAAATATTGAACAACCTAGACCAGAAACTTTCACATCTACAACAACGGGAAAGAAATGAACTAAAACAGCTATTACATGACTATGAGCACTTGTTTCCTGATGTTCCAACACGAACAAGTAAAATTTATCATGACGTTGACATTGTAGATTCTGCCCCTGTGAAACAGCATCCTTATAGGATGAATCCTCTCAAACAGAACTATCTGAAGAAAGAAAGTCAGTATCTACTGGAGAATGATTTCATAGAACCAAGTAAAAGTAACTGGAGTTCACCATGTATTCTTGTTCCCAAGCCAGATAATACATTCCGTATGTGTACTGACTATAGAAAAGTCAACAGTGTCACCAAAACTGATTCATTTCCAATCCCAAGAATGGACGATTGCATTGATAAAATTGGAAATGCGGAATATGTCACCAAGTTTGACCTTTTAAAAGGATTCTGGCAAATTCCACTGACGGAAAGGGCAAAAGAAATTTCAGCATTTGTAACTCCAGATGGACTTTATCGATATAAAGTCATGCCGTTTGGAATGAAAAATTCGCCTGCAACGTTTCAACGTCTGATGAACATGATAACATTTGGTCTTGATAATTGTGACGCTTATATCGATGACGTCATTATCTACAACAAAACCTGGGAAGATCATTTGGAAACCATTCGAAAATTCTTTGATCGACTCAGCGATGCGAATCTGACAATTAATTTGAGCAAAAGTGAGTTTTGCCATGCTTGTGTCACATTTTTAGGACATATTGTGGGACAAGGTCAAGTTAAACCTATAGAAGCTAAGGTCAAAGCTATCTCTGAATTTCAAGTTCCAATTTGTAAAAAGCAACTGATGCGATTTCTAGGTATGGCTGGATATTATCGGAAATTTTGTTCCAATTTTTCCAAAATTGCTGAACCTTTGACAAGTTTATTGAGTAAGAAAACCAAATTTCATTGGTCCGACAAGTGTCAGGAATCTTTTGACAAGTTAAAGGCCATGCTTAAGAATGCACCAGTTCTTTCTGCACCAAATTTTAGCCAATCATTTAAATTATCTGTTGATGCAAGTGATGTATGGGTTGGTGGAGTATTGATTCAGTTACAAAAGTGGTGTGGATCACCCTGTGTGTTATTTTTCTAAAAAACTAAACAAGCACCAGAAAAATTATTCCACAATTGAGAAGGAATGTTTGGCTTTGATATTGGCTTTACAGCATTTTGAAGTGTATGTTACCTCAGCTCTTTCTCCAATTATTGTGTACAGTGATCACAATCCCCTTACTTTCATCAACAAAATGAAAGATAAAAATCGGAGATTGTTGAGATGGAGTTTGATATTGCAGGAATATAACATTGACATCAGACACATCAGGGGAAAAGACAATGTGATTGCAGATGCACTCTCACGTGCCTAGAAATGTAATATTGTTTGATGTAATTAAGTCCAGTATCATAAAACATGTTCTTATGTAATTTTGGTTATTATAGTATTAGATGTATATTCAAAAGAAAGCTTTATTACATAAATCTTTCTTTTTCTTTATGAGGGGAGGTGTTATGTATGATGTTTATATAATATTATAAATATTTTAGGAAATTATAAATGTTTCTTCACTTTAATATTTGCTTAAATCTTAATGTTATCAGGAAAAACATGTTTAACTAGTGTCCTTGAATTAGGTTGTTTTGATCAATATGTTTTCTCAATTTGAAGGTCAAGGTTGAATTTTTGTTTACAAGTAAAATTCCATTAAGATGACACACATTCTAGAACATTCTGTCATGTGACCAATCTTTATATATACCATGTTTGGTGGACATTTATTCAGTTTTGACATTACCATCAGTCTTGTAAAGAGCTATTACGGTTGTGAAAATTCATTCCAAATTCTAAGAGAGGAATTATTTTAAATATTCATTGGATTATAACAGTGCTCATAAACTTTTGGATTTTGGATTTTTAATTGATGATTTTGGAATTTATGTGAACTTATTCAGAGATTTTGGAATACTTCATTTTGACGTCAGCACATCAAAGATTACTAGTACATCAGGACTTTGGAGACCATTAGCTCATCATAACATTCAAGGACACAGCCGTGAATTCGGAACATTCTATATTTAGGACTTGTGATTAGAACAATCATTCTTATTGGATTATAAGGATTTCAAAACACATTACTGTAAGTGACTTTTTGATTTTTCATTTTAATTATCTAGTAATAAATTGCTTGTTGATTTTTACTTGATTTGTTGGTTTCACTTTCTTTTTGTTACATTTTTCTTAGACCATAGAGTCATAACACTATGTCTCTCAGGAAATAGGAGATTGGGGTCCAGACTGTCCACAACGTCAAAAAAAAGGACCCACTGAGACAGGAGAAAAGAGAGACAAAAATAAAGACACCTGTTATGAATGTCAAAAGAAGAGCATTGGTCTTCAGAGTGACTCAAGAAAATAGAGAGCAAGGATGAGGAGACGTGTTAGACATAAATAGAAGAAGAATCCACACCAGTAAAGAAATTCAAAAAGGAGAGACAGGTACAAGGAATAGAAGAAGAGAAACCCATACTAGTAAAGAAATTTAAAAGAGAAAGACAGTGGTTAAAAGGAAAGAAGGAAATGTACTTTTGCGATGTGATTTGAAATTTCACTGTGATTGTTGTTCAAAGAGAATATACCAAAGAAAACGTAAGTGTTTCTTTGTCTTGATTTGTTCTTATAGTATCGATAAGATCTTCACATACTCACACACGCACACATTGTATCATGGAGAGATTTATGTTTTATTTAATTTGACAATCATTAAATAGTGTCTCTTTTCTAAGAGATATAGGTTACCCTGCAAAGGACCGTTCGAGTTTTTTTGAATAACAAAATACTTATGGACCTGACACCATCAACTGTAACTCTCTTAAACCACAACCAAGTCTTACCGCTGCTGCTGTTGTAGTGGTAGTAGTGACTGCTGCTGCTGCTGCAGGCGTCTCTGGGGTGAACGACGATGTTGTCATAGAAGGTTTAGAAGTCTTGGATCATGAAGGTCTCTTTCTCTTCGGTTGGGCTGAAGAAGTCTGATATATTTCTTTCAGATGTTTTAACTCCACCAAAATGTCTTGTAACATACTAACTGTTTTCACTCTCTTCCATCCTTCTGTTCACTGTTCAAAGTTTTCCTCTTCTCTTCTTCTTCTTGTTTTCTTTTGTCCACTTGTTGTTGTTGCTGTCGAACAAATACTTGTTCTTCTTCTTCTTTGTGACGTTGCAAAAAACTCTCTAGCTCTTCCTTCTGTTTTTTTCTGAAATCATCATAGACTGGTAATGATGGAGAAGGAGGTGAATGTGGTACTACCGCCGGCAAAAATCTTGCAGAGACGATAGGAAATCGCAGAAAGCAAAATCGAAGTTATTTTCTTCTGGAAGAATACTTGCTACATCACCAGTAGTAGTAGTAATCGTACTGTATTCGCGGCAGGCGCACCCCAATACATCGCCTTGATTTTACCAGCCATAGGTATTGTACTTGAACTCTTCTGCAATGGTAAATCGTAGGAACGCTGGTGCGTATATGTATTGAAAGTGCCGTCAACCGTCCGCTGTCTTCTGATTGGAAGGGAGACAACACTCCCTGACCGAATTATGTTACACGCATTCTGATTGGTGGAAACTTCCAGTCGTTTCGATCTGATCCTAGACTATATATAGGGGCGCAATGGTCCATTGTGTCACATTTTCTCAAGACAACCTACAAGATGTGGAAAAGTGTTGAGTCGTCGACTATTGTTTCAAGTACGCTCTTCAATCCAGACTTCCTGGTATATGTCAAGGCATCGTGGGCCATTCCCAGGATCACAGATACATCTTTATTGAAGAGACGAGTATATGTGGAGAGGCAAGGGCGCCTGAAGCGTGTCTTAGTCTACGAACCAGCTGTGAGGAGAAGTTTGCGGAAAAGAACTGTGAAGAGGTGTGGTATGTGTTAACCCTCTTTGGTTAGCAAACCCCAACGACCATTTTCAAGGCTACCCAGATCTCTAGAAAAGAGAAATACTACTCATAATTATTGCCACTCTATGAGTTTTATGTTATATGTTTGTATTTGTGTGTCTATGTGTATGTCTATGTTCACAACCCAACTAAAACTTAAAACCGTCCCCTCACTTATGTTTGTGGGTATTGTGTGTCTATAAACACTACCTACCCTTGTCTTGCTTGTGTGTGATAGTGTGTTTGTAAGTATAATGTGTGTAAGCACTCCTACTATTTTCGTTAGCTAATAGGTGCAGGGATGTTTAGTCACTACATACGGCGTGTTGGATAGTATAGTGCGGGGTATTGGGTAGTAATAAAAAAAGTGGGTGTTAGATAGTAATTAAAAAGTGGCGTGTTGGATAGTAATCAAAGAGTATGTGTTGGAAAGTAATCAAAAAGTGTGTGTGTTGGATAGTAACAAAAAAGTATGTGTTGGATAGAAATCAAATAGGTAGGTGTTGGATAATATCCCAAATGTTTTAACATTACATTTCTGGTAGTGCCCTATAAATGTTTCAAGATTTAAACGACCTGTAACTAAAATTGTAACATTACCATTCCCGTAGTGCCCCGCGTGTCTCTCGCATGTAAACCTACGGCGTAATGTTAATTCCCCTTATGCCCCCAAGTGTCTCCCACATGTTAAACCTATGGACATTTTTACCATTACCATTCCCGTTGTGCCCCCACTTGTCGCCATATGTAAACCTACGGCGTAATGTTAATTTCCCCCTTGTGTACCCAAGTGCCTCATTTTACTACTAATATTCTATCAAGACTTTTCGTTTCCAGTTGTCAGAATGATGGCAGTGAATACGAGACAACAACACTGAGAGGTGCAAAGACCTGCATATTGACTAAACTTGCAAACCTTTAATTAAAAGGATAATGTATGAGTAAATAAAATGACGAATAACACATTTAAGATAATTTAACAGTTTGTTAAAAATGAAATGAATTTGCGAATGAGTAAATGAATGACTGAAATAATTAAGTAATTAACCATAATACATAATGCTATAAACAAGACTCTTACTCTCAAAACTCTAAAACCTTAATTCGGTTATAAATAAAGAACTGCACCCATAAAACAATTTAAGGCCTTTCCAAGCTGGACAACATATCATACAAAACATTTTGAGAGAGAGAGAGAGAGAGAGAGAGAAAAACAGAGACACATAAAGTAGATATTTGGTAGCTTGTCATAAATGAAAATCTATCATATAAATATATAATTTTTGTATTTATATGAAGAAAATTAGTATCAAGTCGTTTACGTTATTATTTGTAATACGTATGATGGGAAGTTTTGAATGGTTCCTGAGACGACCCACAGATACAAGTGCAGCTTGGCGTATGACCCTTAATTTTACCAAACAAGAGAGGCCCTAAAAAGTAAACAGAAAGACATGAAAAAGAAATGGAAAGGAAACAACCCCAAAACTACTGAGTCTGTCAGTGATGATAGCGTCAATAAACTGATTGAATCCTCGCATTTGGGTTCTAACACACCATTAAGTTTATTAACCACTTTTTCGTTTAACAATACGTTGCACTTTGGGAGACGGGGAGGGGTTAAAGAACACAGAAACATAAAGTGGAGAGAGAACTGTTTAAAGCAAGATTGTGAACTTAATTTAGAAAATCTAGAATTTAACGAGAAACAGACGAAGACAAGGACAAGGGAGGACGTAAGAAACACAAGAAATAAAAAATCAAGAATGTACGCTAATCCCATCTTTCCAGATACGTGTCCTGTAACTATCTACAAATGTTATAAGGACAAACGCCCCAGTGATTTTTGTGAATCTGACCATACATGTACCATGCCTCTGTAACTCACATAAATGCACCTGGGCCAAAAGAGCAATGGTTTTTACGGGAAGCAGTTGGAGCAGGAAAGCTAATGCTTAACGAAAAAAACAAATGGCTGTGAAAGCAAACTTGCCTGAGCTGGCTACTAAGCGCACTACAAACTCAAGCGTGAGATAATATTTTCAGAAACTAACAGAAAACAATGTTCCATACACTAGGCTATACACATCACTGGCTAAAAAATCCTAACTGTCTCAACAACTACCGCAAACTTAGTAACAACCAAATATATGTTTGTGAAACCTTGCCAAACACCCCTATCTGCCCCGCTAGAATCAAACATGAACATGCAATCAGAAATGAAAAATGCAACACGTATCAATCAGAGTGGATCATGTATCCGTCCGCAAGTTATTTCACAAGTAGATTTCCCCGTAGCATATCCTGCACTAGTAATAACATCACTTGCCATACTTCCAGCAAAGAAATCATCAACTTCCCACTAAACCATGAAGTTGAAATCTCGTATTAATGCGCTGTGTTTACAAAGCAATATATATAAAGTTTTTCTTAGCATGTGATCTACAAAGTATGAGATCAGATGTTTTATTGGTCCAGGGATGACAGTATAATAGAAAAATAAATCCACAATAGTTCATAAACATGATAGACCTTTTTTAGTATGTGATCTACAGAGTATGAGATAGATGTTTATAGGTCCAAGGAAGACGGAAATAAGAGAAAAAATAAATCGACAAAAGTGCCTACACATAGTGGTAATGAGATAATTTCTGTAAATAGCTTGCTGGGATTTACTTTTTTCTCCCGTGTTTTAATATAACCTACCAGCCGTCTCTATTACAATACTGGGAAAAGATCTGATCCTTTAGGCAAGTTTAGACATCATTTTATTCTTTGTCTGAGATTTGTTCCCATTAATTGACCTATGTTTTCTAGCAAATAGGAAAATAAATCACATTTGCATCACCATTTCTTCTTAGTATATTTGAAACCACTTATTGTGTTTGTGTGCATTCGTAATTCTTCTAGTCGAATATTTGACACTGAATTCATAAAGATCTTTTGAAACTTTACATGTATAGTCCTTGTTTTTGATGTCTTAAAGAAAACAGGCAGGGAAGTAAACGTGAATCCTATGAGCTGTTTTATGACCTAATTGGATAGCTTTTCATACAATTTAGATTCACAATCAGGATCAGACAATTAAAGCATACTCATACAAAACATTATGAAAAAATCACATACACGCTTTGAGAGGTGCAAAGACCTGTATATTTGCTTTATGTAAATTATATACACGATTATTATGATCCTAAACATAATATATTGGTTTGTTGGACTGTACATGGCAACAATAGATATTGGTTTGTTGGACTGTACATGGCAACAATAGATATTGGTTTGTTGGACTGTATATAGAAACAAAAGATATTGGCTTGTTTGATTGTAATGGAAACAAAAGATTTTGGTTTGTTGGACTGTACATGGACTACTTTGATATACACTATACACGAAAATCACAATACATACGTTGCGTATTCTTCTCAAAAATTAAGATTTGGTACATTTATAATATTCTAATTGAAAAGATGAATCCATTATCTTGCCCTTGACAGATATTACCTTCCAAACTGAACGCCGAGTAACCTTCATGTTTATTTGGAGAGAGAGAGAGAGAGAGAGAGAGAGAGAGAGAGAGAGAGAGAGAGAGAAAGAGAGAGAGTCAGAGTCACGCTTCCATGCAGACTGACGTGTCTGACGTCTAATAGAAAACACTGCCATCCTAAACCTCTTTTTACCATGTAACGGATGGCATCAGCGTAACAGCTTTTATGTAGTGATGAGATAAATATCGATTTCATCCTGTCGTCTTGCATTGCAGTTTTTGTTTGACATCATTTCCATCATTTGTAACATCTTGATTTACTTTAGCTTATCCCTTCAAATTCTGAAAAGATTGTCACCAACACCTTGCCCCCTTCCCCCATATTTACATGTTGATTAAGATTTGTTTCAGATTGAAAAGTTCATTCTTTTGTTTCCTAGTGGAATTTCTTATTTAACCTTGATTCTTGAAACTCTAACTCCAAAGAATTCTTAGCCATTTTCTAGCTGAGCAAATTGAGAATGTGAACGAAAAGCTTGGTGTGTAGACGTGAAACTGTCTTACACACACGATACTTCTAATTCGAAAAGTGTGACATGGACTTTCGATTTTTTTAGGCAGGGAGAACAATTTTTATCGTGACTTCAACAACCATCAAAATGATAGGCAGTGTTTCTTTAATCAATAACATTTATTTGTCTCTCTCTCTCTCTCTTTAAATTAGTTCTTGCTCCCTGTATTCAGAGCACATTACAGTCCAATCTGCCTATTTCGACAGTCTCCTTTCCACAAAAGCTGCCTCACATATCCAAGTTGATTCTCCCCATTGTCTCCTGCTGTGTCCCATATCCTCTTTTCATGCCGTTAAAATGACATAAATTTCATTTTTTTTTCTTCAACACTACATGCACTTTGATTTTCATATATTTTTGGACAAGAAACACTCTTACAATATGAGAAAGTTTCATAACATCGAGCAAGAGGTGCCCAAGTTTCCCAAAATTGTAAGTAAGCAAATAGTTGAAGCTGAAAGTTTTTACAGATATACTTTTTTGAAAAGTACTATTAGTATTGGTCACCGCTCAGAAAATGTTTACATATTTTGACCTGCTTCCTTTTCTTTATATCTCCTTGCTGTGTGAAAATTATACCTCATAGATATAAGAGTTAAACAACTGTAACAAAAAGAATGGTGTGCTCCTTTAATGTGTTCAATTGATGCTTTGTTCTTGAAAACACATATCTTTCTTTTATTTATCCAGGAATGGCGTAAACATAAACAACCTATAACCAACATCGTATACTGATGTGGAATAGGGGAATTCCACTCCTGATAATAATGCTTAGGCAGAAATTCGGCAGAGCTTTGTTCCTACCCACGAATTATGACCCCCATGGGTGGGATACTATTGAAATAGATTGTGTCCCCCTCTCTTTCTATCTCTCTCTGCTTGGTAAACAAAGAGAGACGTTAATGAGACTGGCGTCAATTACATCAGGTGTATAGAAAAGACAGTTTTTCTTATGGCACGAGCAGATTAGATGATTATACTATAACCTAAGTAATGTCGGAATCCGGTTCTGTTTTGTTTCGTACATACATATTCAGACCTTACATCCAATTTAAAGTATGCATGTATTAGTAGCATTTGTATAGCAGTACATTTCAACTTGGTAAAAAATATGTAATTGCTAGGAAAGATTTTTATATCAGACTCGAATCAAAGCTACTACGGTTTCAGCACATCAGCTTGACTTGGTCATTATTTAGAGTTTTTAAGAGATTACAGTTTGTAAGGTTCGTAAATGACGTCGATATTTCGGCATTTATTAAAATATGGGAGAGATGGCACTGGTCGGAAGCGTTTATTAATATATGGGGCAGATGTCAGTCGTCGGAAAATGATTACCTTCGCAATTAGGGAGCATGTTCTTTCCACAGGTTAAAATTTCCGCGTAAGACATTTTATCGTACTGTCAAATTGTAAGCACACAACTATTAAATGATCGATACGAGACTTGCGTGAATCAAGGCTTTGTAGAAGAATTGCCAATTGAATCAAGGCTTTGTAGAATTGCCGATTACAATTGTAAACAAATAGTAATGTAACAAACATTTAACAAACTCTCTGTTTATCACCGTGAAGACCGGTTGATAGACATTATTGCTTTTTTGGGTGACATTTATATGTCCGCTGGACGATGAATAGATGATTATAGTTGTCATATAATAAAGAAATATTGTCTATGAATACAACTTATTTCCAGTTTAATTTTTGAAAACTTCTTAGCTATTAGATCGTTTTAACTTTGAATCACAACAGTCAAAACTTTCTGAGGCATCATCTACAAAGTGGTAGGATGAACATATACTCTTACAAACTCTTTCTCAGTACTTAAAGCTTCTATCACGGTATGGCATCAGACGACATTAAATGGATAATTACCCTTCTTTGATGAGTAACCTGACGAAAATCTGTTGGAAAGAAAAAATCGAGAAAAATATAACTTAGATGTTTTTAAGCTAAGGAAGATCAACGAGATATATTTTCAGTTACGTTTTCCAAACAAAACGAAGGCAAAAAATTGTTTATTATTATTTAAAAAAGAAGGAAAAGATTGAACTTCTCCGTGAACGTGCTTAAAAAATAACCAAAGAGAGTGAATTACATTTTTTCATTATTATAGAAGCTGCTGGAACTTTTAAGAACGTTCATGCAATAAACCTATTTCTATTCGTTAATTTATTTTCAAGTGTGTTACTTTTACAACATAAATTTAATTAAATACGAAGTTCAAGAGGTTCTTCATATTAAATCCAAATGTGTTTATATCACATGCTTTTAGCGCAACCATGTTTATTGACACCATGCTATTTTGTTGGGAATTTTTTAGACTTATTTCTCTATTAAATGAAAAGATAAAGTAACGGTTTTGTAACATTTTTATTACTCTTATGTGTGAATATATCCAGTCCAGAAAATACTAAGATCTTATGCGTGCATGTCCCCAGTCCAGGAAATACTAAGATCGTCATTTTTTATATTAATGTTCAGCTTCATAAAACAAAGATAGTTATAATATTATGAGAAACTGAAATTTCATTGCACTGATGGCAAATATATTAACATACAGCCAGTTCAGTCAGAATGAAGTTCTCGATGCTCATTATATAGTTAACACAGTTCCCCTTTACTGGAACACTTGTCACCGTAGCTCTTCTACCAATCCATTCTTTTATCCACTTCATCTCACACGAACACTGGATTGGATTGTTTTCAAATGCATAGATGCCACTGAATCCAAAAAGAAAATTATCTAATGTAATGGCACGGAGAGCAATTGGTATTTCTTGTAGAAAATTATTTCTCATTCTAATTTGCTGAAGGTTTGGAGTTGCATGGAAGGCTGCCGGTGAAACATATCGAAGTGATGTGTTATCCATACGTAAGTCAGCTAAATTTGTCATCCCAACTAGATCGCTTGGTTCCAGAGTCACAATTGGATTATCGTCAAGTACCATGTAGCTGAGACTCGGCAATGTTGTTACAATAGATGGTATTCTGTGTAAACCGCAGGCGTTGAGCAGTAGGGTTTTCAAATTTTTCAAGTTATCTAGGTCCGTCTCAGAAATGTACTGAAGTGCGTTATTTCCCAAATTAAGTTTTTCAAGTTTTCTTAGATTCTTAATGGCATTTGGTATTTTTGTAATGGACACATTGTCCATATCAATAGATATAAGAGTGTCTTTAATTGATTCAAATATATCTCCTGGAAATCCAAAATCACCCAAGGGATTATTACTGATCGATAGATAGGCTAATGATGTCAGCTCTCTCATAGCATCAGGTAAACATCTAAGTGCTGTATTTCCAATGTATAGGTTTTCTAAGCTATGTCGGAAGGTATGAAAGCTTCCGTCTGGAATGGAGTGTACTGGATTATTCTCGAAGTATAGATGTTGTAACAGCTGTAAATGTCTCATTGTTTCCGGCCATTGTTGAAATGAATTATTATTAAGTGTAAGTCCTGTCAAGGAAAGCCCTAAGCTTGACATTACATTCTCATCCAGGTGTGATAATCTATTATTTTCAAGTGACAAAAAATTCAAATTTCTGAATTCTTTGAAAGCAGTTGGGAGTTGAGACAAACCAACATTTATTAAAACCAATCGCTCAAGATTTTCACACCCAGCAAAAGCATGATCTTCAATAATTTGTATCGGATTGTCAGACAGGTCTAAATAAGACCCCAGATTGAATACCCCATTAAAAACATTATTGGGTATACGAGTTATTCTGTTACGACGAATGTTCAGATAGGTTAATGGTAGTGTAATGCTAAGTAATTGGTCGGAGGGAACGGTTGAGAGGTTGCCATCTCGGCAATCAATAGATTTGGATGAGCATTGGCATTCAGGCAAGCAAGATTCTGAACTGTCATCCATTAGAAATCCCCTTGTTTGTAGCACAAGACATGGGAAAAGTGTTAAGATTAGAGCCTGAAAATAAAAAAGAAATAATTATATAGTGTGCCTCATATGAATACAGCACATGCAAAGTATTTAGGTTATGAAATATTTGTATTTCTTGCTTCATTGATTAGCCATTCAGTTTTAAAGGAGAGTAGGAGGATGACTGGTATCGTGATTTTCGTTGAAATCAATATATATATATATATATATATATATATATATATATATATATATATATATATATATATATATATATATATATATATAACGAGAGGTTTTCTCTGAAAATGAAAAATGATAGTCGTCAGCGGTATCACGAGCAATGGGAGTGTGATGCAGTTTTCAGCAAACATTTATGTTTACTTTTTTATGATGCCATATATAAATGATGACGTTATGGAACCTTTACTTTGCATTGCCTGGAAACAAATTCGCTTACAGCTGTGTTACGCCTTCTGTGCTCCTGAGACCGCAGATAACTATCATACTCCATCTTCGTGAAAGTATTGAACGACCTGTTCAAATGAGCACACTTTTTGTAACTTTTATCGTATATACTAACATTTGGACGGTTTTCTCAAACATTGGAGAACACTGGCATGGTCAGAAGAAAAACCGTATGCTGGCATAATAATAAGATAGTATCGCAAAAGAAATGAATTTCAGGGTTGAGTGCTGTGAGTAAGTGAAAACGATCCTAGTAACACTTCCAAGACTCTAATTTTGTTTTTAGAATTTGATGTTGCTTGATAATGAAACTATAACAATATGAAAAAGTAACGCAGGTAGAAAAGAAGCATAAGTACCTGTAAATTTTGGTGATGATGGCAACATTATGCAAACCAGCATAGCAGTAGCATTTGGTGCATCATTTTTGCAATGATCTTTTCTTAGCTTTTACATTTTTTAGAACTTACCTTTCAAACGGTATCATATCCAGTATCGCGCTAACGCGCACTTAAACCAAATACATATATACATGAAATTATATATATTCTTGAAGGGGAGTTCTGTGTCATCAACACCAATCATTTTTAAATGCACTCTCTGATATTTCTAAATGTGAAGGTTACGATTTTCCCTTGAACGACAAGAGCAGCAGTGTCTCAGTGGTAAGTGTCACGCGCCTCACAGCTGATATGCATTCGGACAAACTCGGCTATTTCTGCAAACTGCAAATATGTCTCGGGTGTGTGTCGGCTGAGTACTTTGCAGAAAAACCAAACATTTCTTTCACCGGAACAAACATTTCTTTCACCGGAAATTCCTTCGACCCCCCCCCCCCCCAGCTATTAGGATCACATCGGCTATTTCTACGATCGCGTTGACTATAAGATTGACCTAGAAGTTGCGAATAAAAAAATTTAAAAAATAAAATAAAATAGTTCCATGCATTCGTAACTTCTTGGTCGATTCTTGTTTCGTAAATAACAAAGAAGATCCGAATGGAAGCTAACAACAGCTTTCGGCATACATTCGAGGTATGATACATATAAGAGTGACGTCGAAGTTGCAAATGAGCTCATACGCTTTCATTCCAAGAGGAGGTAAACCACTGTGAGAAGTATGTGGTAAGCGTGCTGGATGGTACGGGTTAGAATCCCGCCTAGATCAGGCCGGGTCAGCCGCCGCGGTGTGTCCCAGTGCACTTTCCTACAATTTGAGTAGGCACGATATAACCTTTCTTGTGTTGATATGTCGTTAAACACCAATCAGTCAATCAATTATTTAATCGCAAGATCAAATAGCACGCTTAAAAAACTGTGTTACAGTGCCCTCATTGTATACTATATTAATGAACATGATTAATTACCTTCATAATGCCGATTGCATGTATCACACTGCTTGTCAGAAGTAGCACGTAGGTCACTGAAGAGTTCTTTCAACATTCGCTTTTGCGTTAAGAAGGTCTTGCCTTTATATCTTCTGCAGAATTACTGGCAGATGTATGTTCACATCCTGCAAGCACGGTTCTGACCTATTTACAAAGGCAACCACACACGTTTCTGGCTTATTTACTAAGACAACAACAAATGCACTCCCCGATTCTTCTACGCAATATTTTTCAATACGCTGATAAAGGTCAAGGAACCATTCATATCTTTGGTTTATCATGCTTGTAACGTTTCGTAAACAGAATAGGTTATGCGAAAAGTCGAATCTTGTCAGGAGTTAAAGTTTCCTCAAGGTCAATTGTGAGAATTGTAGGAAAATGCGCAGAAACCTGTTTACAATTAGAGATAGTCGGTGGGCACTGAGAAAATATTTATCTAACGACAAGTGTCTCTTACAGTGCGAATCTTTCTCATATCAATCGTCTTCTGTAACAGCTTACGCATGTGTGTGTGCGTGTGTTTGTGTGTGTTTACAAGCGCCAAAACAATAACGTTCTATATTGATTCCCGATTCATGGCCAACATGAAAATATTTTCTTTTTTGCAGTTATGAATTTATCATATGAAGTCCGCAGATGTGGATTAAAGCGTATTACTAATGTTAGAAAAGAAGTCCTATAGGCATTTTGTGTTTAACTTCATTAACAGTTAACTTACATGCTGGTCGCATGAATATTTTGAACAAAACAAGTGCATTATATTCACAAAAAGCAACCGTCCACTATATCGAGGACACTCTGGTATGCAAACATTAATATCTGAATATTTTTAGAGCGTGCCCTATGAACCGGTCTCCTTTATATAGAGATTTGCCTAGAAATAATGCAGATTATCTTAAATTACAATATATGACTAAGATACGGGAAATGCAGGTATTTTCGTTATTATATTGAAATTTGTAGGGAAACTTTCAGCTTGCAAAGAAGTACAATATCTGAAATACTGTTATACTTTCGACATTATATATATATATATATATATATATATATATATATATATATATATATATATATATATATATATATATATATATATATATAATGTGTGTGTGTGTCTGTGTGTGTGTGTGAACCGTCGTTAACAGACAACAAACATTTATATATACTCCCCCTGCATTTAATAAAATATTAACTAAATTTTCATCTCCGAAATCCTTTTGGCTTCTGATCGTTGAGAACAGCAAGGCTGAATGCTGTGGGGTTTCAACATCAAACATGATCTCATAACAGTTCTGGTAATAGCTGCCAAGGATTGGAATATAACGTACAGCATTGATATAGCAGCAACGGAGGACTCGTACATGAAAAAAGTACATAAGTACAGCGAACTGGCCAGAGAGCTGAGAAAGGTCTGGAAAACAGGAACGGAAGTCATAACATTAATTTACTGACATCCTGAGGAAGTTAGGAGTATTATTGAACCACATCTATCACAAAAAGTTGCACTCATTAGGATGGCAAGAATGATACAAAAGATCATCGAAGTATGATGCCAAGGATAACGGCAAGATTTGGTGGAAAAAGATAAACAGAATCTATCACCGATGTTTGGTAGAGACAGGAAATTCAAACCTGAGGGATAAAACTGTCTCCGTCATAAGCAGTCCAGAGAGTTTGATATTTCCCGTCTCCACCAAACATTGGTAATTGATTTATTGGTGAATGTTGTTGTTGTTGTCGTTGTTTTCATTATTATTATTATTATTATTATTATTATTGCCTGCAGCTTCGATTTTGTTTTCAGTTTTGCACTTTAAACTACGGTGTAAACAAATCCATGTTTGTTACGCAAAAATTATCATCACCAAAACCAACAAACTAGGTTATCGTATGCATACACTAAATAGTTCCAAAATGGTGAAGATGACTAATATCATTAAAAAAAAACAATAATTTCACTACAACAGTATCAACAAATATTCAAAATAAATGTGACAAATCAATTGATACAAACTGTTTATCCCGCAGGTAAGATTAATAGAATCCTTCATATGCATGGGCGTCAGAGTGTAGGATAGGAAAATTCCACAATCGGGTCAGACATTTATATTAGACACGAGGCTCTGCCCAGTTTCCTATCCAACACCTATACATAATGAAGAATTATTTTCCCCATATTCCTGAATGATAAATTAGGGTTGAAGTCACCTTAAGGTAGAGCGTAAAGTTAGGTCTACACTTAAATATTCTGTTTGAAATAACCATTTAAACACATATCACCGTAAAAATACGATGATCGAGACCGTCGAGGTAATTGCAATTCGCAGCGTCCAAATTGTATACCGAAGATAGCTTGCGCAATGATACAATTGTGAACAGGTCAACAATAAAAGTCCACTCTTATCTCTAAAATTAAACGAGACAGACAAAAATAATGATGGTGTCCTCGATTCAGCGTTGAACTAGAATTGATTTTCCTTTCATAAATAATAATGTTAAGAAGAAGAAGATACTACTACTACTACTCTTACTACTACTAATAATAATAAAGATTACAACAACGGTTTTTTCGACTGAAAACTGTACTACCGATTATGTACCTGTAGCTATGTCAATTAGTGCAAAACGCTCTGTTTGCGAGACACTAGCTTGAACCGCAACTCGTTTTAGGATGTAAACGTCAACAATTAACGTTCATCTTAATTATTTTGAAAGAATACTCATAATTTTTTTCTTCTGTAGTTTGTGTGCACCATAATCGCAGAAGTAGGTCACGTGATGAAGTGGAAAACTCAATCATACATACGTAGGAATGTGATAATTATGCGGATGCTTAACACTGAGAGGAACTCGATATTAAAATCAGCAGACAAAGCATCAACGCAATAAAAAAAACATTCTGCAGGAAAACTATCAACATAATAAATTATGGACAGGACAAAACTAGAAATAAGTAAACTCAACATAAACAATAATTTTTGTTAACAAGTTATGTGTTATAGAAATCTGACTAACAGTTTGCTTACACTACAGAAAATTATGTTGTCCAATATACAAAAATACTGAACAGATGTTTGTATATGAGTGTACCGTGCGAATATGACGTCAGGTCCACTATGGGCTTTTGGTAAATCTACCTTTCCCATTGTCTGTTATTTGCTCTGTCCATCTTTGGTGGTGTCGATAATTTGTCACATCACATGTTTTGTTAATTTTATGTCGTACGCCTCAAATGAATAAACACATATTTACATAACACTATAAATCTCACGAAGAAAACCGCTAGCGGCATGACCGGATGGATCAATATTTTCTGAAAAACTGAGGTAAAAAAAAAACCATTGAAGGCAAAATCAATGTAGGTCACAATGACCTAGTTTTGTCTTCAATTGTCGTGCTTCTTATGACGCATCAATAAATTGGTATTAATATTGAAAATGTCATATATTTGTTGAATTTAAGTCATTCGAAATTTAGCGTACTAATGTTATCTATCATGGGAATAGTCGAAACATGGGACAATTTAGATATTAGTCTCAAAAAGGGGCCGTACAATTACAATATTCTTCACTAATATTTTAGATTCTAAGAAAGAATGTGGGGTATTTGCGGATTAATTACTAAGAGAGAGATTGATTGATTGATATTCTTTTTTGCTCCATTTTCTGAAGATTTTGAGATAATTTAAAGAATGCAATACATTACATAAAGGCAAGAAAATATGCAATTCAAAACTTATGAAGTCCTGTGAATTATTTATACATCAGTACTGAGCAAAATTATGCGTAAATTTATCCCGACACTTGCAATTACATATGCTTTCAAATATTACATTTGAAATATTTTTATTGTGCAAGGAATTATTTACAGTCACTTGCTTTGAGTTTCTATCAACTGAGATAATGTTAAATCATTTAATATCAATCAGATATATTTGTATTATACTTTTACAATACTACACATCAAAAATAGTTAATATACTACTCGCTTTGCAGTTCAATACAATTATTTCTTGCATTATATTCTGTGTAAGCTCTCTATTCAATGGAATATATAATATCCTTTATCTTAATGAAATACTTGGTAGATAGTCTTATCACATTTATCCATGACTCGAGTTCCAATTGTTCTGAAATATTATTTAAACCACCAAGTAGCATAATCAGTATACTAACATCTAATTGATCACAGAAATCACGGTAAATCTCTGGAGGCATATATGTAAATAGATTCTCCATCAAATTGTTTCTGTCGTCCAAGGTTAAGGGACAATTCATTGAAATGTGTAAAATACGATCATCACTTGTTTTACCACATAGGGGACACATTCCAGCTCTTGCTTTCATTCCTCCAATACGAATTAATGTTGCATACTCCATTTTTCTACTTGAGTCAATATAGGCAAGTTTCCATAAATGGTGCATTTTTAATCCTGGATGAACTTTAAAAAATCGATAAAATCCCTCACTTGGATTTCTGTTACTCGTTTCATGTTTTCTCTCCTCGAATTCCTGAATTCTTGTCCCAATTAAGTTTTTCCATGGTAATTTGTCTAGAAACCTTCCAGTGAAAATAAAGTCGTTGAGATAATCTTCTAAATCATACTTTTTGAGCACAGAATAAATATCGTATATAAAAGAATTATAACTATGTTTGGGGTCAAAAATCAAATTGCCAACAGTCCAGAGGAAAATCTTTTTGGGAGTTAAATTTGCCGATGTTTAAGTTTTTGCTTATCTATGCGAGCTTCCATTGAAATCATTCCCATGCATGCTGTAGTGGATCCTATCGGCGATCTTTGAGGGAAACCTTGTACTCTTTGGGCGAAATATCGCTGTATTTTCTCCAATGTTTCAATGCCCTGATATTTCATATTGAACCAGAGTTCTGAGCCATATAAAGCAGACGGAAATATAACTCTTTCCCAGACTTTCACAGAAAGTACAGGGTTCATTCCATTTGCATTTAATCCAATTGAGTATAGTGAGTTTATTACACGTTTAGCTTTATCACAAAAATAGTCTACGCGATCATTAATTTTCATTGACTGGGAAAAAGTAACTCTCGCATATTTCACTTTTTTTGTTCTAGGAATATCCTGTAATTCCCAAATAATTCCATTTGACGAATACACTTCCTTGTTTCCACTGACTATCATCCAATTACTCTTGCTAGGATTATATTTCAATTTCCACTTCTGTGCATACTGGTAAGCTGTATTCACGAGTATCTGTAATCCATCCAGAGTAGAACTTGGAAGAGTAGTATCGTCTGCTAAAAGTACGCCAGGTATGTTCATCTGACCCATTGTTAAACCGCAATTAGTCATTATTAATTCATTCAATAGATCATTTATGTACACGAGAAAAAGAAAAGCGGACATTACAAGCCCTTGACCAACTCCCCTTCGTAGCGGAAATGTGTTCGATATACGTCCTGTACACGATACACAAGCACTTGACTGTGTGTAGGAATGGGCAATTATTCTCCAAATTTTTACATTAATTCCCAAATATTGTAATTTTTTTAATAGACCGCGATGCCGCATTCTATCGAAAGCCAGAAAAACAGCATACACATTATAGTTATTATTTATATAGTACATTAGACATTCTTGAAGGGTAAATGCAGCAGAGATAGCTCCAGCCTCCTTACGAAATCCAAACTGATATGGATGTGGAAAGTTTATTTTGTCTAAGTACTTTTGGATTCTGGTCATCAATATTTTTTCAAACAATTTTCCCAGACAAGATGTCAATGTTACACCACGATAATTCACCGGATCCTTTTTATCTTTGCCATTTTGTTTGTATATCGGTAGAATCATCCCACATCTATATACATTAGGTAAATATTCAAACTGGATTATATAATTAAAAGGGCAGTCAGATGTCTGATTAGATACTTTCCGCCATGCTTTAAATGCTCATTGGACACAGAGTCAATGCTTGGTGACTTTTTAATTTTCGTACAGTCAGTATGTCGGCAGGATTCTGAAGTTTGTCTATTAATTACTGATGCACAGTCAGTAGTAGAGTAAGTCTGAGTTTCGTCCATTACCGTTGCACAGTCGGTACATATAGGCAGAAATCTAAGAAGTTTTCCCTTTTCTGTTGGACCATCAGCATATTGTCAGTAACCTGAAATTAGTCCATTACTGTTGTTCAGTCGATATATCAGCAGAAATTTGACTTTCGCCGGTAACTTGCACACTCAGCATACGAGAGATATTAAAAAAGTTCTGAATATTATGCGCTGTACAACAAAGTTCTTTATTAGTGAACAGATATCGGTGTATCCCCTCAAAGTACTCCCCATGCACATGCACACATTTTTCAGTCTGATTACACTGGTCTACAGCCAAAATGCTTCCGCAATAAATGTTGTCCAACTTTACTAATTCTGGGTTACTGAGAACGAAAATGATGCTTAAAATTGTTGATTGGCTCTAGTTTTAAAGATATTATACTGGGTCAGTATATACGACCCTTGACTTGGGAATGGCGGAGGATAAGTGAGTTATAAAGGGAAGGGATCTCAATTTAAACCAGAAATGACTCAAATACATCTTTGACTGGATCTATGAATAAATCTATGACTGGGTTTGGATAGTACTTGCTTTTTAGGCAAAACAATGAATGATGCAATCTGAAGCTGGTATTGCATCATACATGATATGAATTGCATCATGTTATTCCTAGAAGTCATGGATGATGCAATCATAACTAAGCTTACATCACTCTGCTGAAGAAATTACCCTATATTAGCTCTACAAATCATACAGTGGCGTGCTTTCTTATTTGTCAGTGTTTGATTTTGCAAAGGAACACATTTCTGTTTAGCCAAAGTGAGCAGAGATGCCTCGTACTTGTGTGAACGATGCAGAAAACTTCTGCTATGTTTGTGGTGAAGTGACTTTTGCATCACAAAAGCGCAGTATAACCGCTATGGTTAAGAAAGCCTATCACCTTTATTTTGGCTGCAAAATTGGAGATCAGGACAAGATGTGGGCCCCACACATATGCTGCAGCACGTGTGCAACAAATCTTCGCCAGTGGTTGAACAGGAAAAAGAAATCTACGCCTTTTGCAGTGAAAATGATTTCTAGAGAGCAAACAGATCATATCAGCAATTGCTACTTCTGCATGGTGCCTCCAGTTGGAAAAGGTGTGTCAAAGAAGAAACAGTGGACTGTGCATTATCCAAACATTCCGTCAGCTATACGCCCAGTAGCCCACGGAGAAGGACTGCCGGTTCCTGATGCACCAGAATCATTCTCACTTAAGTCAGACGAGGAAGACGAAGAGGATGAAACTTCTAGTCCTGAACCATCAATATCACATGACCCATATTTTCCATTCTCCTCCTCTGAACCACACCTCATAACACAAGGTAAACTGAATGACCTTGTCGGGGATTTGGAACTACCAAAGAGCTGTTGGGCTCCAGACTACAGCAGTGGAATCTCCTGGCAGGTGATGTTAGGGTTTCCATGTTCCGTTACCGTCAAAAGGATCTTGTCCCATTCTTCCTCATGGAAGGTAATCTTGTAGCCTGCAACAACATCGATGGTGTCATGGCAGCTCTCAACATCGTTCATGATCCAGATGAGTGGAGACTGTTCATTGATTCATCGAAGACGAGTCTTAACGCTGTTTTGCTGCATAATGGCAGGGTTTTGCCATCAATTCCAGTTGGTCATGCAGTCCATATGAAGGAAACCTATGAAAACATGAAACAACTTTTGAGGTGCATAAACTATGACCAACATCAGTGGCAGCTTAGTGGCGATTTAAAGGTTCTTGCTCTCTTGTTTGGTCTGCAGACTGGATACACAAAGTACTGCTGTTTTCTCTGCGAATGGGATAGTCGTGCGAGAGATTCCCACTATATCAAGATAAATTGGCCACTCCAACAGTCATTGGAGCCTGGGATGAAAAGTGTTCAGCATCTACCACTTGTTGAATAAAGGAAGATTTTGTTACCACCCTTGCACATCAAGCTGGGTCTGATGAAGAACTTTGTCAAGGCCATGGACAAAACACAAGCAGCTTTCAGTACCTCCGTGGAAACTTTCCAAGGTTAAGTGAAGCTAAGATAAAGGAAGGTGTCTTTGTTGGTCCTCAGATTCGTGAACTTCTTTGAGATGATGCATTTCACCGTGCACTGCGTGTCAAGGAAAAGACGGCATGGAAAGCCTTCCAGTTAGTGGCAACAAATTTTCTCGAAAACAACAAGGCAGACAACTACAGGGAGTTGGTGGAAAACCTCCTCAAGGCATACTAAAGCCTTGGTTGTAACATGTCACTAAAGATACATTTTTTGCACTCTCATCTAGATGTTTTTCCACCAAACTGCGGAGCAGTGAGCGAAGAGCACGGCGAGCGATTCCACCAGGACATTGCAACAATGGAGAAACGCTATCAGGGCAAATGGAGCCCATCAATGCTTGCAGACTATTGCTGGACAGTGACAAGAGATGCTCCATTTAATGAATACAAGAGACAAGCCAAGAAGTGCCGAGTAGACACTGAATAAGTACTAAACTATGTACTTATATATACATAATAGTTTTTTTTAACTTTTGTTTTAATATATTTTTTATTTATATAACCTTTTTGCTGTTTTTTAAAGTGTTACATAAACAGGACAGGTGAAATATTATCATGTAAAGCAACCATAAACACATGAAAAGACCTAGGTTTACAATTTATGATTAAAACTCTACTATGTACACAATATACATAGACGTAAAATGTAAAAACGTAAATATCTTGGAAACAGTAGCCAATCAGTTGTTTTAATTGTCATATTTGAATTCAGTACATCAAAATGCCTAATAAATAGCACATTTTATCTCTGAAGCAGACGACTTCGGAAAAATTGTAGACCAGTGAATTATTCGATATTAAATGCTATTTGTATTCATTTTGGGGCATGTTGTTCATACACTTAAGTAAGTCGGTCACAAAGGCGGATTTATGCGCCAGTGTTTTGTCATGGAGGAGATGGATACTTCGGGTACCAGTGCGTGGACAAGTGGTTCATTAATGTTCTGCAGCTATTGGCATCAAGTTTGAGGCATAAAAAATGTCCATTGACACTAGCAGAGTCAGGCACAAGTACCTGGACGACCTGGCCTTTTTTACAGTATGCTCTTTGCTCAGTAGCAGAATTGTTCTCCTATTGCGACATTTTTAGATCACTGTCATTTACCTATGTTAACGGCACACGCATATATCTTCAGATGTCCGGCGTGCTGTACGTGCAACTGCAGATCATTTTAAAAAACGTTATTTTTTGTCTATTGATCGGTGTTCGAGTTATTGACAGATTCAAAAAGAAACAAGAAAATTATAAGAAAATATTCAGAACTTTTTAAATACTCCTCGTATAATCAATCGTCTGAATTTTGTATATGACGGCTTCTACTGGTATTCTTACTATTGAAGTAATGCAATTAGCATAGTCATCATCCTTGCATATTTGATTGTGCCTCTTGCGCCAAAAAGGCACTACTGCTTTTTAACTTTAGAATCCAAAATGTAACAAAGCGTGCGCGCGCGCGTGTGTGTGGTTTTTTGTAGCCTTAACCAGCCCTCTTTGGAACTAAAACCCAATGAACATCTATGGTCTGCCTTAGATTTACATGTAAGACGCCGTCAACCACAGACATAAAAAAACGGATGTGTAATATGTTGATGCTGGATTGAAGCAATGTCCCTACATGTCACACACAGACACTACACAGGTACATACAAAGACGATGTACTGCAGTCATTGACGCTAACTCGAAATGCTTTTTTTAAAAAACAAACTGTGAACTGTTTTCATAAAATACGTCAGCATTTCTTTTCTAATAAATCCAACCATTCTAAGGTGCATGATTTGATTTACTATTATTTAATTGTATTACTGCATGCAGTCAAAATAATTTCGAAATGTTGTATTTATCATTTCTTGTTTGCTTGATACTGTTTCACTTTCAATGACTATGTGTGTTTTTTAATACTGCGTTTTTTTATTTTTCCTTTTTCTGCGGATGAGTAAGTAACACCTTCTAGTCAGTGGTAAGGCATATTATTTCATATTCCTTCCAAAATAGATCAAACGAAGCAACGCTGAATTTCATTGCGGTATAATGCATGCACTGCTTTCCTAGCCATGCATTACATACTGAGAAATGTTTGAAATACTGAGTTAGTTGTTGTCCATGTTAAACGTGTAAAGCGGTTTGTTGAATCATAATAAAATATATACTCCAGGGATCATAGATGACATATACAAACGATTTACTTTGTAAGTTACCTTTTGTAAATTCTGATTATTAAAATTCTACCAATCTAACATAAAAACTTTGTAGAAAATATTTTTGTTATATGCAACTTGTTAAACACGAGTGAATCTGTTCATAAATACTTAAATCAGAAACCATTTTACATATATTATATAAAATGGAAACTATTTGTTAGGCATAGTTTTAAAAGTCAAGAATCTGTATGATAGTATCAATTTAATTTGTAGAAATGGTTGCTGATTAGTCTGGAATTTAAATGCAAGGACCTTTATCCACATGGGTAATTTTACAATTCAAATTTGTGAATGGAGCCTTTTGGATTGGTCTCGGCTTTTTTGAGACATATAGCAGTGAATGCTATGTTAAATTCTAATGACTTCATATTGGTTCACCATTATATGAGCGTGTATCATTTAGAGAGTTTAAGCGTAAAATGAAAACACGAGATTTTAAAACTGTACTAAATAAAATTAGTCTCGAAAAGAAATAAAAGAATAAACTTGATTGTATATGTCATATATTCAAGCACTGGAGGCAACACAATTCCACAAATGATTAGAGATGGACATACCAAAAGATATTTAAAAAATACAGTCAATCACTTGATCTATTTATAATAATCGATTGATTGATTAAGACATAGATAAATAAACATGCAGGGGCAGAGACATATATAAAAAAGGAATCATCGTTATACGGCTATTAAATAAAACTTAACACTTTTTTGTGTTCATGTATATTTATTGAACATTTAAAGTATACTGCTCAAACTCTCTAACCGGTCCATCAGTTTGAAATGTTATATATATATATATATATATATATATATATATATATATATATATATATATATATATATATATATATATATATATATGTATCCTATATTTTGAGACATATCTTTATGAAATTGTCAAATGAAAATCAATAACAACTCCATCATATAAAGGACAAATAATTGTTAATCATGAGATCAGAAACTTTAATTGATTAGTTAGAAGTTTTGACTAGTATATTTGCATTACTTTTTACAAACGGTCAAAGATGACTCTATCTCTCAGATATATTCATGGTTTGGCGTCAGTGTTACAGATAAGTTATTTTGAAGACTACAAATTCCGATGATATATCTGTTTCAGTGAATGCATTCATTGATATGCTATTTATTCCGCCCGACAGTACAGATTCCCTCTTTTTCTTGATTGTACTGTACACTTGTACATGTTGTTATTATTCTTCATAGGGTGAGCGATACAACAGTATCATGCCATTATCTCAATGTACGTTTTCTGCGATGGAAATACAGCGTTAATGTAACTTAGTAGAAAGGGGAGATGCCAGGGTAGAACTGCAAAGTAAATTACATCTATTTGCCCTTCTTTACCCTTCATTACAGACTAACTTCAAATTTTCTCGATTTTGTTCGTTATGCGTACTTACAAACTATCATCGAAGATGCTGAATAGTTTGGCTTGTTTGTATTTTGGTCTCTTGAAAAAAGACGCTGTTCAGGCTACGTGAAATAATTTACTGATCTGATTGAATACGAAGTAATAACTGTTGATGGCACTCTTCCTTAAGTCTTAAAAATTTTAAGTGAAAACTTTTGCTGAACTAGCTTTCACAAAATTATCAATAATTCAGGACTGTAGAAGGTTTTCCTACCCACTTGAAAGGTGACTTGTCCTGATCAATTTTGTACTTGTCCCGTTTATCTAGATGACAGTTTCTTCATTTTCCAGAGTCTAATGTATACAATACTGTCTACGGGCAGGATATATAATTATGTGGGTATGACTATATTGTGCTCTTCATTACACTAGATTATGTACTGTAATGTGATGTAACCTTGTCTTGTTTGTGTGATGTGCTGTCGTATATACATACAAGTTCTGCTTTTAGAATGACTAACCTATTCATTTTACTGTTTTAGTTACCTGTTTGTTCGAATGACAAGTAGTTTTTAGACGTAAAAAAAAGTTTCTCATCTTTAGTGACAGTCCCCCCCCCCCCCCCCCCCACCCCCCCCCAAAAAAAAAGAACTGGCCGAGAGCACCTGAACTTCCGGGATTCTAGTCACCGAAGGCAGTCGGCGGGCATCAGACAACAAATAAATATTGCAAAAGGTGACCGACAGGAAGAAAATTTAGGTTTGGCAAGGTCTAATCTACCAGAAGGTATCACAATATTTTCATACCTCTGAAACTATGGAGAATGTACTAGACAAATTATCTTACATCGGTATGACAACGGGACAAATGAGGCCATTATGTCCCCGACATTGACATACCTATAAATTGTCCCTTCAGCATACCGATCTAAGATATTTCGTCTTCTACATTCTCAAATCGTACCTGATGTTTAAAAAGTTGATATATTCCGGTAGATTAGACCCTGCTGAACCTAAATTTTCTTCCTATCGGCCACTATTGGTAATATTTTATTTTCCGAATGCTTCCGGCGGTAATAATACCTAACTGTCAATCAATTTTATTATATAAAATCAAACTGATTTTAATTTACTTCTCGAAATCTCACTGTCTAAATTGATTGTGGAAGCCTGAGGTGTAAAGTCTACGTACATTTTGTATACATGACATCATGATTAGGCAACAGTTCACACCCATATAATAATAATAATAATAATAATAATAGTAATAATAATAATAAGATCCTTTATTTATCCAGGGTGATATAATTAGCTTACATTATGGCCCTGCAATTAAAACAAATACACATGAAATCAGTAAATATCTACAATGTTAGCATCTACTGCATACAATAATATGAATATAACAGAAGTTAATACAAATTATATAAGGTTAACATACTGTTATCAAACAGATATATCACAGCTACAACGTACAAAATGTTATGAGGTCGTAAAATCAGGATTTCTCGTTAAAAATATTTGCAGAGGTATAGTTTCTTAACAGCTAACACATTAGGTGCTTGTTTAACATTATCCTGTAAACTGTTCAATAAAAGCAAAATATTTCTTAAAATATTCTGTCCGACCTTTTGGTATATATAAATATATAAATCGTTGTTTTCACTCGTCTGTGTACTCCTTGTGCTAATGTTCCTTACAAACCTAAAAACACTAAGAAACTCTACCGTTACATTTTTTAAAACCTTGAAAGTTATAAAAGCTTTTATAAAAATAATGCAACCCTTAATTGGCATCCACTACGAGTGTTGAAAAGAGATGATGTACATTTAAATAACTTTAACATTTAAAATCACCATGGCTGCTATTCTCTGTAAGCTGTATAGTCTATGCTTGTAAGAATAATTAAGCGGTTCTCCCCTACATACTTTTAACAGTGTAAAAACCTCAGAATTGCTCAGATACAAGAGTTGGTCAGGTACAAGAATAATCTTGAACATGTTTTTACAACTGGAAGGAAAGAAAATCATTGAATAGAGGAGACTATACATGTAAGTTTTTGGATCGAGTTTCCCGCTAAACATACCAAGTGATAATCGATCTGGTGTATTACTGTAACCTGCAGTTTTGGAGAAATCTTACCACGGATACACATAGCTAATTAACAGCTGACTTATCTGTTCTTTGATGAAACATATATTTTATTCCAATCACTATAAATAAGGCCATTCTTTCTTTGCGAACGACTGTCTTTAGCCGATGTTTGTAAAGTCGCCTTTCAGCTCGCCATATTGAGACATAATAAGAGTTAATAATAACACAATTAATTAGTGAAAATACGTAAATCTTGAAAATTAATATGGGCTTTTCATTTTTGAAAAATGGCATTTGCCAGAGACTAAACTCTTGATATCAAGAATTTGTCTGACACTAACATGGACTAGTCCCAGGCAGTGCCGTCTTTTGGCATGGGCACACTGGGCAGTTGCCCAGGGCCTCACGCTTCTAGGGGCATCATGCTGCCCATATTGTTAATGAATATTGAAAGATCTTTTGGCAATTTAATTTGCTTTAAAAGTGCAGTGGGAAGCACGTTTCCCAATTTTAAAAAATAGTGACATCTAGCGGAATTCGTGGGTGGGTAGGGCCGGTAGGGGGCCCCAGTGCATTCTTTGCCCAGAGCCTACAATGTTGTTAAGACAGCCCTGGTCCCAGGGGTCGCGCTAACCAATGTGTACAGCCCTGATAATAATAATAATAATAATAATAATAATAATAATAATAATAATAATAATAATAATAATATTAATAATAATAATAACAACAACAATAATAATAATAATAATAATAATAATAATAATAATAATGTCACGATAGGCATCAACAGTCTCAATCTGCAGCAGCAGGCCGTCGGTGTCCATGTGGATCAAGGCCTCCTTGTCTCCATACATGGCCTTGATTCTGTTGTAGTAAAAGTCGTGCATGAGGAGCTTGGTGAGGTCGAGTATCAGCTGCCCCATATAGACTGGGTGGTTAAACTTCACGTTGGCGTTTTGGAATATACGGCGACAAGGTTGCTGTAGAAGAATTTGCTCGACTGAAACGGTGAGTCGGTAACCAGGAAGTGCTGCTTGTCTTCCTGATCCTCAGGCCTTATGAAATCCACTCGTATTTGCTTCCAGAGGTTCTACATGGTCTTCCCGAATACTGAGTTGTTGAGTTGTTCATTAGTTTAAAAAAAATGTTTTTCAAACTCTAATGTCGCATTTGTCCTGAGATCAGTGTTGAGCTTTATGTATGTGGCCATCCAAGGGCTTTGGTCGAACTCTAATGTCCTGTGAACCATGGATGGTTGCACAGATTCGGAGCTTTGTGCGCAGCTGGAGGTTACGGTAGTGAACCACATTTCGTTGCTTGCTACGCAAGCAGGGAACGTGTTTGGCAAACCCTTGAGGCCGTCCGCCGCGATTGTTTACCAAGGGGCGGCGGACTGGACGCCCCCACTTATAGCCACCAGTTGCCAGACCCTGCATCTTGGCCCATCCTTAGAGGCTGTTGCATTCCAGGTAGGTAATCCAGGTCGCTGGTTTGTTCGTGTCATTGTCACATCCATAGGATGCACACACTGGGTTGTTAGCCTTCGCATGATGCCGGCTTACCATCCAAATGCCGCCACAGATGTCCTTCTCAAACAATAGGTGAATGTCGATGTCTGTCAACAGCTCAAGCTTTACAACTGTCATTTTAGATTATTCCAGGAGTGCTGTAGTAATGGGCTGGGGCGAGGCTGTAGTTTTTCAGCGCTGTGTCCTGAAACTCCTCAAACACGTCAGCCAGCAGAAGCACATCGGCTATTAGGCAGACATCGGGGTAGTCTCGAATGTTTATGCTGCCAAATGTTTTCCACACACACACTGCGCGTGCTCGTACTCCCTTCAGAAATGTCGGCGCGGTTCATCTGCCTATATAATGCCTGTATCAGCAGGAGTTGGGCTTCTTGAAACCTCTCACAGCTGCTCATGTATTCATATGGGTAGACGCCATTGCGAAGCAGAAGGTCAATACCGTGTGCCGCACCGTGGCGCGAAATGCCTACTTAGACATGTTGGCAGGCAACTTCACAAGGCTGCTGTTCATAAACTGGAGGTGTCAATAAACTGCAGCTACCCAAGTGAGAACGCCAATTACTTCTCTATGTTCTTTGAATGTCGCTGATGTTCCCTGTCGATGCTGTTCCGATGGTCTCTATAATTAGGTTGCTATCGTAGCTCCGCAAATTATTAATCACAGTTTTCTCTGTGTAGATGCGCAGCTTGAGATTGCATGCTTGATGTGCGGCTCCGTGTTATTTTCCGGTATTATGGCAGTGGGCTCGCATGCAGTCATGGTCACGTTTCTTGCCGAAGACGTTCCAGCCACTGGTGTCCTTGACAGCCTCTTTGTCGTCTTTACTCGACACCATCTCGGCGGAATTTCAGAGTACCTCTCTGATCTCTTCTAGCTCACGTTTAAGGCTATGAAAATGAAAGTGGCGAAAGCCTCATTGCCATGGTATAAGACTAACTTCTTGGATATTCCATCAAAGCGGATGATTATATAGCAAAAGCCACATGGGACCTGGTCAGCAATGTTTTACTTGTAGCTTTTGTCTGGATTGTTGGCAGGGTCTTCCATTGGAATGTTGAGCGCTTCAAAGTCCGCGTAAATGATATATGGAACACTCATCTGGCAAATATGATCTTGTAAGGCTAGGATGACGCTGTCGTACTTCTGCAAGGACACTCGCTGTCGCTTTCGCTTACACCGCAGCAGTCTTAAGTGTGTCATTCCAATAGGTCAGTCTGACTGAAGACGTGGAGGCAGCGGCGGCAGACATGCTTTCAGTGCTTATTTTTGTTGTGTTGTGTACCATACGGCGTAGATCTTTTATCCAAACATAGTGGCTCTTTTCTGCCGTCCCAGCAGCCGCTTCACCTTGGGCGCCTGCTGTGTTGGCAAGCAGCAGTAGGTCCATATAATGTGGCCTGACTTCCTTGCTAATACGCAACGGGTAGAGGCCATTTTTCTAACCAAAGACATTAACCACGATCGCTTCGTTGCGGCGCTCAAGCTTGGTTAAATCACTAATCTTGACAGGAAAGTAAATGCGTGTAAAGTCAAGCTCACCCAGATGATGACGGTCCTTCCTGGGCTGGTCAACATTACCTGCTGGGGAAAGTGCTGACAGAATAACCATTCAAAACAGCGATTACCGGTGTTTTGGTATCCATGTTGGCGTTGGTATGTAACTCCGCCCTCGAAATAGGTGGTACAACGACACACCAATGTCAAGCGCTTCACAGCGGCAAATGCCCATCCAGACCACTCGCGAGTGTCATTTTTAATGCGCTTCTGTATGACACCATTAACTTGGTCACCCAGCTGCTCAATCTCTTCGCTGTGCAGTGCGATTTCGGCGTCGGAACGAAACCAGGCCGTCACTTTTGTGATTGCCATCTCAGCTTCTTTATCGTAGACGTTTCCGTTGCCAGGCATGACTTTCCCGATCTCTGCCTTTAGGACGATGCTAAACTTCAGGGGATCACGGTTTTTGAGCTCCCTAGAAAAGGATAGTTTGTGCTCCTGGCAACATACCATTAAGCTCATGCTTTGAAGGCATGGTGGCTCGACTCAACCCTGCCGCTCCACAAAGTCGTGCATTTGCCGTAGCCTACCAATCCGGCGTGGTGCTGGAATATGCTGCTGCGGCCCTTCGGATAGGATAAATGCATACTCCTAGAGATTACTGTCTAGTGCTTCATCTGTTAACTCAACCTGTTGTTCTTTTGGCACCCGCCCTATATTTGGCGTGGAGTCGATTTCTCCGTGTCCGTCGTCTGTTTTCTGGAACTGGTTTAAGATTATCATATTCACTTTGTTTTATCTTCCCTTTCTTAAACAACTCGCTCAAAGGTGTGATATGCATGGCATTAGCTGGTGCCAAGCGTTATACATATAATCGAAAACAATTTCCAAATTATATATATATATATATATATATAATTATATATAAAATCCCTATTATCTAAATACTTTTGTGCTCTCATTAAGCTTTATACATATGCAACTCAAGTGTCCAAATGATATTTTCACCTTGACTGAAACTCGCAAATAACTTTATTAAATGTTTTCTTGCCTTGTTTTTTATTCTCTTCATGTGTGTTGCTACTTGATTACCACCACGACTCGCACATATCCCATAATCTGTCCACGTTCCAGCCCCACACTGACAACATGGGTAAACTCTACATCCTCTCCTTACCTCTACCATATGCATGCCACAATACCCACCAACAGTTTTTTTTCCACATTCCTCTCTGCTTTCCAGCTTCAATCAAGCGCATTTGTTCTCGTATTTGAACACCATGTCTCCGTGAAGTGTTATAGCATTTCACCATATTTCTTTAAATAAAATCTTAATATGCTAAATATATTTAGTGTGGGTAAAAAATCTTAAAGTAGCATTTTACATCTACTACTGTTTCCATACCGTACCGCTACTACTGTTCCAAAGTTAGACAAAAATATAAAAATACGAGGTCCTACCTTGGAAGTAAATATAAGAATTATTCTGCAACAAAGAAAAATAAAAAGAAAGCAAAAATGTAATACATGTGTTGATCAGAAGTACGTGTTTAGGGATCCATATATTGGTCTTATTCAAGCTGGAGGGACACAGTGTCTCGACAAATCATGAAAGATGAAAGATTAGAACATGAAATGCTGGCATCAAAGACATGAAATGCATGAACAAGCTGTCATTTTACCAAATATCCTGATATTCCACAACACACTAATCCAGCTTAAAAATATAAGCCTGTGTAATTAATTCGTTTAACATGATATAATTTATAATTACTTTGTACACCAAGACATATGTTGCAGGCAAACATAAGTGCATATAATTTAAGGGAAATAACTTTTTGCTCCATATTGTTCAACACTATTGTGGTATTGTATATGTTCTTTATCAAAATAATGCATTACTTTCTGTAAAAATAAATGTTAAAAGTAGAATAAAATATTTGTAATTTTCCTTAAGATCAGCTTAATACTACACAAATCCTGTTCTTAATAAACCATATTATCACTTGTTGAAACCATTTAGTCTATAAAAGTAGATTAATCTTACTAAATCTCCTTTAATTACAAAATTTATACAATAAGAAGTAATTCATACATGAATCAAGAATTATTACCATTTACGATATTAATTGCAATGTCCAATAGAAAAAAGCCAGATACATGGAAACCAAATAACTCAATGAACATAAAAAACCTATTTTTTTTAAAATTCGCAAACGAAAAAAAAAAAAAAAAAAAAACCTGTTTGTTTCTTTGTTTTCAAATTATGTTGCTACATGTGACAAGACTATATACGGGCTGGTGCTTCTACCCCTCAACATTCACGTAGGTACATTCTTCTTGATCTTACGAAATGACTATAATAAAATAGCTTAAAATTTAAATTCTTTTGATTTACTTCTCAAGCCTTAAGAACTCGTAATTCAAAATTTATTTTATTTTATTGTAGGCCATATGCGTTGTACTTTCATTGCAGAAATATTCTCACCCGTGTGACAGAGACATCTGTAAATTTTGAATTTTACTTTTCTTGTCTGAATCTGGTTGTCTCAGGCCGTTTGTCTCAGTCATGGTGTTCACACGCTAGCCAAAGTACTTGTAGCAACTACTTTATCAAGGTAAGCGACCCTTGCTTTCTTCTATTGTGCCTGACGGAGTTGTTTTACAATCAAGCAACCACCTGTGCTTTTAACAAATTTATCTAAATATTTTGGAGGACCAAATCGAATAACTTCAGGAAAAAGAAAAAAAAAAGACAGTAAAAAAACAAAGAACATGGACTTCGAGTTCGGGAACATCTTGACCCTAGAAGGTAGGATACCTAAATTCGTAAATGTTTACCACCCACTCGGTGCCTATTGCATGTATACAGTCATTATTTTATTATTATGGAACTTTCTAAAAATGTTGCTAAACATGAACCAAAGTACGAGACGGAAGACATTTCCTTTCTTCTCGATGACTTGAACGCAAATGAAATATGAGTGTCTCTGAAACTCGAGCAACTTGCGACTGAGAAAATAACAATACCAGGAGATGAAAGAAAAAGACATTAAATGGTGATAGAGAGCAGATTTACGGAAGCGGGTGAAGAAAATGTGTTGCAAATTTGATTTCAGCATTAAAATGTAAATACCCAACGCGAAATATTGGGACACATAAAACTTCTCGAAGAATATCTGCATAAACACAATGCAAGACACCCTATACACAAAGTGGATGCACCTGATCCCAACAATATTCTCACAAGTTTTTTCGTTTCCATTCGTCAGAATGATGGCAGTGAATACGAAGCCGCAACTTTGAGAGGTGCAAACACCTGTATATTGACTAAACATGCAGAACTTGAAATTAAAGGATTATGTATGAGCACATAAAATGATGAATAACACATTTAAGATAATTTACCAGTTTATAATGATATAATTAGTTAGATCTTCATAAAACGTTTTAAAACATAATGATCTATAGATAACAGTGGGGATAGTACATGATGAATACTGTATGTGTTGAATGTGTTAAACTATATTGCAAACATGAAGGGTTATTTTAATCTGAAAGGAAGAAATTGGGTGAGAAAAGTAATTTATGTTGGGATTTGGACCGAGATACAGAAATTCCAATCGAGAGGTTACATAATTTGCCTCACTGCTAGGCAAAGCCTAGCGGGAGACAAATAATGAAAACCCTCGACAATAGATTTCCTTGTCTCGAGCAGAGCGGTGAAATAAATAATGTAACCCCCCCCCCCCCCCCCCATGTCCTTGTTACGGTGCAAACTAAAACACAGATTATATTATATATATATAACGTTTTTCTTAGAAGAAATAAAACCGCAATAGGACATAAGCATGATAGACTTTTTTTAGCATGTGATCTACAGAGTATGAGATCAGATGTTTATAGGCCCAAGGAAGACGGAAATAAGAGATAAAAAATAAATCCACAACAGTGCCAACATGGCTTGTCTGATACCTCTGTCTGGGTCATAGTGGTAATGAGGTAATTTCTATAAATAGTCTGCTGGGATTTCCTTTTTTCCCCCCGTCTTTGATTACAATACTGGGAGAAGAGATGATCCTTAAGGCAAGGTAAGACATCATTTTATTTTTGTTTGAGACATTTTCCCCATTAATCGAGCTATGTTTTTCTAGCAAATTATAAATATATCGTATTTGCATCACTATTTCTTCATGAAAGTCCTAATATATTCGAATGGACTTGTTGTGTTTTTATACATTCGTAGTTCTTCTATTTAATGTCGAATAATTGACACTGAATTCATAAAGATCGTTTGAAATGTTACATATTTGGTCTTAGTTTTTTATGTCTTAAAGAAAAACAATCAGGGAAGTAAACGCCAATCCTATGAGCTGTTTTATGACCTAATTGCATAGCTTTTCATACAATTTTGATTCACAGTCAGGATCAGACAATTAAACCATACTCATACAAAACATTATGACAAAATCACATACACGCTTTGAGAGGTACAAATACCTGTATATTTTGTCACCGGTCTGATAATTTTAATTGATTTTAACATATTTCTTTATTTTCATGTCTCCGTGTTGTGTGAAAATTATACCTCATAGATATAAGAATTAAGCAAATGTGACATAAAGCACTGTGTGCTCATTTAATGTGTTTAATTGATGCGTCGTTCTTGAAAACATAGCTACCTTTATTTTATTTGCCCAGGAAAATGTGATAAACATAACCAACCTAGTATAATGATATGGAATAGGGGAAATTCCACTCCTGTAATAATAATGCTTGGGCAGAAATTCGGCACAGCTTCGTTTTCTACCCACGAATTATGACTCTTTGGGTCAGATAGTCCTGAAATAGACTCTCTCTCTCTCTCTCTCTCTCTCTCTCTGTTTTGTAAACAAAGAAAGACCTAAATGAGGTTGACGTCAATCACATCAGGTGTGTAGAAAATAGTGGCGTAACTTCAAATTGTGCCCCCCCCCCCCGCAAGCATTTAGAGTGGGCCCCCATCAAATTAATGTATAGCGGATTTTCCCCCCTACTTGCGCCCCCACCCCCCCACCCCCCCTCATTGCGGAGGCTGCAAGGGTGGTAGTTACGCCACTGGTAGAAAAGACCGGTTTTCGTATCGCACGAACAGATTAAATGATTATACAATAATTTAACTAATATCTGAATCCGGTTCTGTTTTGTTTTGTACTGTCAAAATGTTGGAACGGTGCCTACATATATATCTTGTATTCAATTTAAAGTATGCATGTATTAGTAGGATTTGTATAGCAGTAAATTTCAACTTGGTGAAAAATATGTAATTGCAAGGAATAATTTATATATCATACTCGAATCAAACCTACTAGGGTTTCAGCACATCAGCTTGAATTGGTCATAATTTTGAGTTTTGAAGAGGTGATAGTTTTAAAAGTTCGTGAATGAAATCGATATTTCTTGCATTTATTAATATATGGGACAGATAGCACTCATCGGAAGCATTTATTTATATATGGAACAGATGGCACTTGTCGGAAAATTATTACCTTCATAATTAGGGAACATTATCTTTCCACAGATTAAATGTTCCTCGTAAGACCTTTTGTCGTACTGTCAAGTTGTAAGTACACAAGCGTTAAATGATCGATACGAGGCTTGTATGAATCAGGGCTTGACATTATTGCCAATTGAATCAAGGCTCTGTAGAATTGCCAGTTGAAAATGTCAACACATAACTGTTAAATGATCGATACGAGACTTGCGTGAATCAAGGCTTTGTAGAATTACCAACTGAAAATATCAATACATAACTGTTGAATGATCGACACGAGACTTGTGTGAATCAAGGCTTTGTATGATTGCCAACTGAAAATATCAACACATAACTGTTGAATGATCGACACGAGACTTGTATGAATCAAGGCTTTATAGAATTGCCAATTGAATCAAGGCTTTGTAGGATTGCCAACTGCAAATGTCAACAGATAACCGTCAATGGTCGATACGAGACTTGCGTGAATCAAGGCTTTGTAGAAATGCCGACTGAAAATGTCAACACATAATTGTGAAATGATCGATACGAGACTTGCGTGGATCAAGGCCTAGAATTGCCAATTGAAATTATAAACACATAATTGTGAAATGATCAATAAGAGATTTGCGTGAATCAAGGCTTTGTAGAATTGCCAATTTAAATTATAAACACATAATTGTGAAATGATCAATATGAGATTTGCGTGGATCAAGGCCTAGCATTGCCAATTGAAATTATAAACACATAATTGTGAAATGATCAATATGAGATTTGCGTGAATCAAGGCTTTGTAGAATTGGCATTAGAAAATGTCAACAAATAGTAATGTAAGAAACAATTTAAAAAATAAAAAATCTGTTCATCACCATGAAGACAGGTTGATAGACATTATTGCTTTCTGGGGTGACATTTATATGGACAATGATTAGATGATTATAGTTGTCAGATGATATAGAAATATTATCTATAAATACAACTTATTTGCAGTTTTATTATTAAACACTTCTTAGCTATAAGATCATTTAGGTTTTGAATCACAACAGTCAAAACTTTTTGAGGCATCATATACAAAAGTGGTAAGATGAACATATACTCTTGCAAATTCTTTCTCAATACTTGGAGCTTGTAATAGACAAACTACCCTTCTTTGATAAGTAACCTGACTAAAACCTGCTAAAAAGAAAAAAAAAGGAAAAAAATATAACTTGGCAAAATAAAGAAGATATATTTCAATTACTTACCTTATTATTAAAAAAAGATGAAAAGATTGAAAATTCGCTGTCAACGTGCTAAAGAAAAATAAATCACCAAAAAGAGTAAATTCACATTTTTAATTATCACAGCAGCTGAGGGAATTTGCCAGAACGCTCATGCAATATAACTATTTCTATGCGCTAGTTTCTTTTTAAGTGCTATTTTTTACAATATAAAGTTCATTAAATACGAAGTTCAAGAGGTTCTTCATATTCAACCCAATTTTTTTATATCACATGCTTTAGTGCGACCATTTTTACTTACACCATGTCTTTTTTATTTTATTTTATTTTTAAAAAATATCTTGTTAGCCTTATTTCTCTAATAAATGAAAATATAAAGTAACGGTTTAGTAACATTTTTATTGCTCTTATGCGTGCATATATCCACTGTCCAGAAAATACTAAGATCTTACGCGTGCATGTCCCCATTCCAGGAAATACTATTATCTTATGTGTGCATGTTCCCAGTCCAAAAAATACTACGTTCTTCATTTTTTAAATTTATCTTCAGTTTCATAAAACAAAGATAGTTATAATATTATGAGAAACTGAAAATTCATTTCACTGATGGCATATATATTAAGATGCAGCCAGTTTAGTCAGGATGAAGTTCTCGATGGGCATCATATAGTTAGCAGTTAACACAGTTCCCATTTACTTTAACACTTGTCACCGTAGCTCATTTTCCAATCCATTCTTTTATTCACTTCATCTCACACGAACACTGGATTGGATTGTTTTCAAATGCATAGATGCCACTGAATCCAGAAAGAAAAGTATCTAATATAATGGCACGAAGAGCAATTGGTACTTCTTGTAGAAGATTGTTTCTCATTCTAATTTGCTGAAGGTTTGGAGTTGCATGGAAGGCTGCCAGTGAAACATATCGAAGTGATGTGTTATCCATGCGTAAGTCAGCTACATTTGTCATCCCGATTAGATAGCATGGTTCCAGAGTCAAATACCATGTAGCTGAGATTCGGCAATGTTGTTACAACAGATGGTATTCTGTGTAAACCGCAATCGTTGAGCAGTAGATTTTTCAAATTTGTCAAGTTACCTAGGTCCGTCTCAGAAATGTACTGAAATGCATTGTTTCCCAAATTAAGCCTTTCAAGTTTTCTTAACTTCTTAATGACATTTGGCATTTTTTTAATTGATACATTGTCCGTATCAATAGATATAAAAGTGTCTTTAACTGATTCAAATATACCTCCTGGAAATCCCAAATCATCCAAGGGGTTATTGCTGATCGACAGACAGGCTAATGATGTCAGCTCTCTCATAGCATCAGGTAAACATCTAAGTGCTGTATTTGCAATGTATAGGTTTTCTAAGCTATGTCGGTTTCTAAGCTATGTCGGAAGGTATGAAAACTTTCGTCTGGAATGGAATGTAATGGATTATTCTCGAAGTATAGATGTTGTAACAGCTGTAAGTGTCTCATTATTTTCGGCCATTGTTGAAATGTATTATTATTAAGTGTAAGTCCTGTCAAGGAAAGCCCTAAGCTTGACATTACATTCTCATCCAGGTGTGATAATCTATTATTTTCAAGTGATAAAAAATTCAAATTTCTGAATTCTTTTAAAGCAGTTAGAAGTTAAAACAAACCAACCTTGATTAAAACCAATCGCTCAAGATTTTTACACCCAGCAAAAGCATGATCTTCGATAATTTGTATCGGATTGTCAGACAGGTCTAAATAATACCCCAGAGTGAATACCCCATTAAAAACATTATTGGGTATACGAGTTATTCTGTTACGACGAAGGTTCAGATAGGATAATGGTAGTGTAATGCTAAGCAATTGGTCAGAGGGAACGGTTGAGCGGTTGCCATTTCGACAATCAATAGATTTAGATGAGCACTGGCATTCAGACAAGCATGATTCTGAACGGTCATCCATTAGAAATCCCCTTGTTTGTAGCACAAGACATGGGAAAAGGTCGGAGATTAGAGCTTAAAAACAAAAAAGAAATATTTAAATAGTGTGCCTCATATGAATACAGCACATGCAAAGTATTTAGGTTATAATTTTGTTTTTATTTCTTGCTTCATTGACTAGTGGTTCAGATTTAAAGGGGAGTAGGAAGGATGAATAGTATCGTGATTTTCGTTGAAAACAATATATATATATATATATATATATATATATATATATATATATATATATATATATATATATATATATAAATCAATTATGGGTATTATTTACTTGACGATATAAACAGACTATGAGCAAATCAAAGGATTTTTTTGTTCTATACAAAACCTGCAATTTGTGTTGCATATTAAAATACAGTTGTCAGAATGTAAATTCATTCATCCATTTTTCTCATGGTGGTCCATTCATTTGCCCATTTCATATACATGGGTTTTTGAATTTGTACTAAAAATATTTGTGTGGACACATTTTTTCGCGAGTGGCCGAAGAACTCGCGAGTCGGCCGGCCAAAACAATGAATCTACATGGAGATTTTAGCACAAATTCAGTAACCTATTTATTGTATAATTTAAGCCAATTAAAGACATAAAAGCGTTATTTATTACAACCGTCATTGAAATATTACCAGAAATATAATGATGAGTTAAAATGATCCCACCAATCATAAATATTCAACGAGTGAATTCCACGCGTTTTCTCACAGCATATTCCCTTTAGATTATACCGGTGCTGTACAGCTGTTTTGACCACTTGGTCAAGTATACCATAGTCGATCGTTCTCTCGAAATAGATTACGACAAAAACTGGATTGTGTCTTACTTTTATTTTACAATCACGAATGGAAATCCCATAAAATATAAGGCTCCACGAATCATACTAAAATGTGGTGGCTCTTACGCGCCACATTACTTCATCCGACGCTATAGTATTATGTCTTAGACTTCGTGTTGCATCTCTGCAAGTAATGAATAACGGGAGTTTTTCTCTTGAAATCGTATATAAAATCTTCATATTGTTATAAAGTTCATTAGCAAAAAGATAATCAAAGATTACTGTTCTCTCAAGTTGGCATTTTTACCACCAAATTTTAAGCGTTGTGGCAGTGGTGTTATCCTGCTAAGGAGATGGAATCCAGTGTAAGGAGACTATGAATTCCATTCATGCTTCCCTGGTACTTTGCCTAAATTGTCAAGCCAATATTATAGACAAGAAACTAGTAAAATCAGTGTCTCCTGAACGGTTAGTTTATTAGTTAGCACGACAGTGGCGTCATTTCCATTTAGATTAATTTCAACCACATGAACTGCAGTGATTAGTTGGTAGCAATTGGAACGGCTTCGGCTATTTCACAAGAATATGCCTCGGATGTATGTCGGCGCAGCAATTTTCAGAAAAAAATCATACATTTTGTTGGCCGGAACTTTCTCCGCAAAGAAAGAAACCCCAATATATTGAGACCACTTTGGCTATTTTTACATTTGGATTGCCTGAGAAATTGCGAATTTAAAAAATAGTTCGATGCATTCTCAACTTTACGGTCAATCCTTCATTTCGTAAATAACCGAGGTGGTCGCAACGGCACTATCAGCATACGTTCGAGGTCATTCGGAACATCCGCGTCTCTTTCCGAAGCGAGTCGAATAATTTCGACTCTAAGAAAGAGACTTGGAGGTAATTGTAGTGATACTTTCCAAATTTGTAAGTTCTTGGCTGGCGAACATCCGGCAAGATGTCAAACAACAGAGTCTTGTAACATGATAGGTCATGAAAATAGCACTCGACAACATTTCAACAATTAATTAAATATCTGCACATTTAATTTTTAATGTTATTCCTGCAACTTTGTAATAAAAATTTATTAAATTATTCGATTTCAATTATCTGCAACTATTGTATGCGTTGCTGCTAGTGATGACACGTCATCTTTTCATTGTAACGTTATGAACTTATTATGACGTAATTACAACCACGGGCTTGAGGGCAGTTCAAAATGACCATTATTTACATCCGAGGTTGTTGTTGTTGTTTTTCTAGCATAAGATGGAAAAGGCAGAGGACGTTCTGATTGCATTCGAGGTATGATCCGTAGGATGACCTCGAAGTTGCGAATGGGTTGATAGCTTCAGATCAGCGTGATGCATCATAGGGAAAAATGTAGAGATTCCGTACTTTAACTAGGATAGAGGATGATAGTCGTCAGCGGCATCACGAGCAACGGGAGTGTGAAGCAGTTGTCACCGAACAGTTATGTTTACTTCTTTATGATGTCATATAATAATACTAATAATAATAATAATAATAATAATAATAATAATAATAATAATACACCTAAAATGAATAAAAACATATATTTACATAACACTATAAATCTCAGGAAGAAAACTGCTTGCGGTGTGGCCAGAGTGCTCAACATTTTCTGAGAAACTGAGGTAAAAATAACACAATGACCTAGTTTTATCTTAAATTGTCGTACTTCTTATGATGCATCTATAAATTTGTATTAATACTGCAAATGTCATATATTTGTTGAATTTAAGCCATCCAGAATTTAGCGTACTAATGTTAGCTATCGTGGGAATAGTCGAAACAATGAACAGCTTAGATATTAGTCTTAAATTACAACATTGTTTACTAATATTTCAAACTTTAAGAAAGAAGGCGGAGTATTTGCGGATTAATTACTGAGAGAGAGAGAGAGAGAGAGAGAGAGAGAGAGAGAGAGAGAGAGAGAGAGAGAGAGAGAGAGAGAGAGAGAGAGTATATTGTAGATAATATTCATTCACGAAACTGGATCTTGAAAAAACTGAATTATCTGATGTTCAGAAATTTGCACCATCAAAATATCAGCAGTAGTCCAAATTCAGTCCATTTGTTTCGTACAGTCAGTATGTCAGCAGGAGTCTTAAGTTTGTCCATTAAGTAGTGATGCACAGTCAATAATAGCAGTAGTTTGAATTTCGTCCATTATTATATACTCATTTTTTTCTCCGTTAACTTTGCATTGTCATAATCGTGCAGTATTTTTCCATACTGCACGGCTTCATACTGCACAACACGTGTGTCTAAAAATAGTATCACGTTTTAGGAACTACTTTTTTTTTATTGTAAACAAACAATGTGCGCAAATGAAGCAGACACCAGAGCTTTTGCTTTATTAGATTTGTCTGTGGATGAACTAAACAAGCTGTTTGAGACTAGAGATGATAAATCTGACGATGTGGATGAATTCATTGAGTCACAAAAGAATCTTTCAACCAAGCAAGTGAGTGAACGTGATATTCACAATGTACAGCGGTGGCTTTATGACAACAAACGTGAGGCATGCAGTATTGAAAATATCATTCTGATCATTTAAACACTTATTTAGCCGATGGTTCCGACTATGAACCGTGCTCTCTAGAGTCTATAAAAAAAATGCATAAAAAGGCATGTTATGACCAAATGATATTCCGTTTCTCTCAGAGACCCCCAATTTTACAAGTCAGTCCAAGCACTAAATTCGAAAAAATACAACTAAAGAAGGCGGGTTTTGGTATAAAAGCAAGTGCCTCGGAACCAAGACCCACGATAACGAAGAAGCCTTATTTTGTATTTTGCGCTGACGAAATGGGCTCTCACACCCCAGCCGCTTTGCAATTTTGCCTTTTTTTTTTTTTTTTTTTTTGAGAAATTGTTTGGATAAATAGTGACAGTACATATAAATATGTCATCTATAGCTGGTAATAAGAATGACAAAAAATGTACTCACTTTTCTGCATCTTGAATTTCTTCATAATGTACTTTCTGATCCACGGCGCGAAATTGCACTGCAATCCAGACTACGTTTCCAACAGAAATCACATTCCAAAGGAGAATTTACTGCACTCCAAAACGAAATGAATTTGATATTCCCTAACAAAAATATTTAATCCTGCATCTTCTTGAGAATTTCACTTAAAAGAATTTCATATTTTGTCCACCTTATGATTCCAAACTATCAATGGCAGGACAGTAACACTTGTGTAAGCTAGCTTGCTGTCGAGGCCAGTCCCTCTAGCTACATGTACATCGTACGTAATAGACCCAGCTAAAAACTAAAAGAGCAGAATTTAGTTGAATATACAGAAAAACAAAATCCCTCCATTCCCGATCAACTGGGAAAGTTGTTCCAAGGCGCATTCATTCACAATATGACTCAAAATTTCAATTTTAAGTAGACCAAAATGAGATTTCTTTTTGAAACAAATCACTGAGCGCGAGGTACTCTACCAAGTTCAAAGGTCACTGAGCGGTGCCATGTGCGCATGAATACTGTTACTGTGTATTGGTTTAACTTCGGTTGTGTATTTACTTTAGAATATAGCAGAAATTCAGTTACTTTGTTTCTTGTAGTGTGTTCTTTTTATTAGTATTTTTGCTTAGGTAGAAAAGCAAAATGAGTATATAATAAAAAGGTTACTGCATTTGTATGGAAAATATGAACTCGTTTTTTCTGAGCTATACTGCACTCCTGACGTCGTGCAGTATAACTCAGAAAACTCGTTCATATTTTCCCATACAAATGCAGTAACATATATTACTATTGCACAGTCGGTACATATATACAGAAGTCTAAGAAGTTTTCCCTTTTCTGTTGCCCCATTAGGCTATCAGCAATCTGATATTAGTCCATTACTGTTGCACAGTCGATATGTCAGCAGAAGTTTGGCTTTTGTCGGTAACTTGCACTTTCAGCATACGAGAGATATTTATAAAGTTCTGAATATTGCGCTCAACAATTCAACAATAAAGTTTTTATTAGTGAACAGACGTCAGTGCATTGTCTCAAAGTACTCCCCATGCACATCTACACTCTCAGTCTGATTATTTGATTTATTAAATGCCCTTTTGTATTCACTTTTGGGTATGTTGTTCATATACTGAAAAACTGCACTTTCAATCGCATTGTAGCTTTCAAATAATATGCCCCTCAGCAAATCTTTGATAACAGGACTCATCAAAAATCGACTTGGAGTTAAATCAGGACTGTATGGAGGATGTGACAAAAATTGGATGCTGTGCTCCTTCAGGAAGTCTGTCACGAAGGCGGATTTGTGCACCCGTGAGTTGTAATGGAGGAGATGGCTACTTCGGGTACCGGTGCGCGGACGGATGGTTCGGTAGTGTTCCGTAACTATTGGCAACACGTTGGAGGTATACAAAATATCTAGTGACACTAACAGAATCAGGCACATCTACCTGGACATATACAACTTTCTTGACAGTCCGACTTCGTCGAGCGATTTGTGGTTTTTGCTCGTTTTCTCCTATCCAAACTGTATTATTTTCTTTTGATTCGGGTTCAAAAAAAGTAAATTCATGTTTCGTCACATGTGACAATCTCATTCAAAACGTCGCTGGTCACTTTTCCATATTTGGCGAGTAGCTGTGTTTGATCAGCCGTCTACAAATGCAGGACCCACCTTGCATAAACCTTTGTAATCTTCTAATGATTCTTCAGTATATTAAAAACAGCTGATGAATTAATGTCCTTGATAATAGAAATATATTTCACTGTGTTTCGAGCGTCTTCATCATTTGCCCCTTCACAGCAGCCACTACCCGCTCACCAATCGCAGACAGCGGTCATCCAGAACGTTGGTCATCTTCTATGTATTCTCAACCACCTTTAAAACAATGAAACTACCTCAGAATTGTTGTATATGACAGAGAATTACATCGGTAAACTTTATTAATGGGAGAGTACTCTAAGAGCGCATGGATTTTACAGTATACTATTTGCTCAGTAGCAGAATTGTTCTCTTACTGCGACATTTTTAGATTACTGTCATTTACCTTTGTTAACATCACACGCACACATCTACAGATATCCGGCGTGCTGTACGTGCAACTGCAGATCATTTTTAAGAATGTTATTTTGTCTATCGATCGGTGTTAAAGTTATTGATATGTTTAAAGAAACAAGAAAGTTATAGGAAAATATTCAGAACATTTCAAATACCATCGTATAATCATTCGTCTGAATTTTGTCCATTACTGATGTTACTACTATTCTTACTGTTGCCCAAAAGTACTGCAATTAGCATAATCATCATAATCATATCAATTTATGCAATTAGCATAATCATCATCCTTTTAATGTAAAATGGTTCCTTTTGTGTGAGGTTACCAATTTTTGCTTCTAATGAAGAGGAAGAAATTGTAAACCAATGTTACGTTTAACTTTGATGTTGGAATGAGTGACCTTAAATTAGAGGGTAGTCGCCCTTGATAGGGGTTCTGGGTTCTAAAAAGCCCAAACAAAAAAAAAAAAGGGTGTGGGTGTGGGTGGCATGACCATTTTAACAGGGTGAAACCGGGTTGGGATTGGATTTAGCGAAGACACTGAGCACAATTTTTATAGGAGATGTTATAATGTGATCGATTGATGAATAAATCTGACACCACACTCCTGTGCATCGAGTCCAACAATGGATTTAAAAGAATGATGCACACAGAGTTCAACAATGGATATAAGAAAATGATATCGTTCATAAATGGAACTAATCAGAACATGCAACTTCAATGAGTAATCAAACGAGAATCAATGTATGGAACTTGTAAACAAATATCATTGATATATGGATCTATCACCATGGATGATCAATGTATAGAATTTATACACAAATATGAACAATGAATGATTTTATACCAAGGGTGGTCAATGTACAGAATTTATACACAAATATGAACAATATATGGTTCTATCACCAAGGGTGATCAACGTATTGAATCTTTTTAAAAAAATATGAATAATGTATGTTTCATCCATGTATGTACAATTGATTTTCACTCATATATCATATATCGATATTTAATTAAATTTTCACCCATATAGTGATATTGAATAATATCGATTCAAAAATGGAACATATATGTATCTCGTGGTGTCAAGTCGACGATCACGATGCATTTTCACAGCTCACGTCGAATGGTCAAGGAGTAATCATGCATGGCCTGCCCCTCCCAGTCTGCCAAAGGGTCCATCGATAGCCTCCTTATTCCTTGCAGACCCGATGGTCCCGAAGCTTTGGTCCATGGCTGCGAGTAAACCAATCTCGTCCTCCGAGCCAACTTCACCATCAGCTGCAGCATACGGGTTACAACAAACCCCTCAGAGTTCTACGACTCCCCGTGAAAACAGCTAAAAATACAATGACTGAGTACATGAGACACAGTTAAGTGCGAATACAATAATATACATTACGCGTGCACGCATATGGCTTCGTTACACATTGCATTATTTCATGAGAACTATTGTACGAGATTATTATTATAATAACTACGTTCGTACATTAATCTGTGTTCGACAAGAATAATCTTACTGGATTATAAGAACTCGAACATCAATCATCCTTTAATGCATGCAACCTATAATTGAATTCAACCGGTACGTTCAGTTATAAAAAGTTGCTAAATTGAAACAGACTATAGTCTATCTGATAATATGGCGTTATGTGGCATAGGTCTGACTCTGTACAATTTAGAATGAATTCCCAAACATTAAATACATAAAACAATTCTATCACACAAATTGGATAGCAAGAAAGAATACAATTTTAATGTTTCATGTTCTGACACTGAGCAGACAATATTGGTGTCTGGTTGGAAAGCTGTGATCAGGCCGATAACAAACAATATTATTGTTTAGTTGGAAGACGCCGGTCGGGCTCAGAGTAAACAATATTGGTGTTTGGTTGGAAGTCGTTGTTCAGGCCCCGAGCCAACGATATTGATGTCTATTGGGAAGACGCTGTTCAGGACTGCTGATTAGATTCAGAGTAAAACAATGTGCCTGGTTGGAAAACGTTTTTCAGGACTGCCGATTAGACCCAGAGCAAGCAATGTGTCTGGTTGGAAGACACTGTTCTGGCTGCGTGAAATAATTTACTGATCTGATTGAATAGACAGTAATGACTATTCATAGCACTCTTCCTCAAGTCTTAGAAATTTTGCGTAAGTGAAAAATTGTGCTGAACTAGCTTTCACAAAATTATTAATAATTCAGGGCTGTATAAAGTTTTCATAGCAACTTGAAAGGTGACTTTTCCTGACCCATTTTTTTCTTGTTTGTTTTTCTATTTCATAGTTTCCTCATTTTCCAGAGTCTAATGTATACAATGCTGCCTAAGGGCCGAATATGTAATTATGTGGGTATGACTGTATTGTGCTCTTCATTACTAGGTACTAAGTTATGTATTGTTATGTAATGTAACTTTGTCTTGTATGTGTGATGTGCTGTGGTATATACACACAAGTTCTGCTTTTAGAACCCGTTTGTTTGAATAACAAGCATTTTTTATTGTTTAAATTGTCAGACGTAAAATAAAGTTTCTCATCTTTAGCGACAGTACTCCCAAAATTTTCCGAGAGCACCTGAACTTCGTTGATTTTAGTCACCGTTGGCAATCGTCGGTCAGTAGACGAAAAATTAATATTTCAAAAAGGTTGACTGACAGGAAGAAAATGTGGGTTCTATTGGAGAACGTACTAGACAAATTATCTTAAATCGGTATGACAACGGGAAATAAATGCGGCAATTATGCCCCCACCATTGACATATAAATAAATTGTCCCTTCAGCATACCGATCTAAGATATTGCGTCTTGTACATTCTCAAAAGTTGATATATTCCGGTAGATTAAACCTTGCTGAACCTAAATTTTCTTCCTGTCGGCCACTATTGGCAATATTTATTTTCCCAATGTTTCCCGACGGTTCATGTCGGTAATTAGGAATACTGTAAACTTCCAAAAGGACATTTTATTTTCCCTCAATATACAGGAAATAATACAAATCTAGCTGTAAATAATGATCAATTTTATTATACAAAATCAAACTGATTTTAATTTACTTCTCAAAATCTAATTGTCTAAATTGATTGTGGAAACCTGAGGTGTAAAGTCTACGTACATTTTGTATACATGATAGATTTATCAAAATACTCTGTAAGACCTTTTGGTATGTATCACTCACTGCTTCCGCTCGGCCGTGTACTCCGTTTGCTAATCTACAAACTTAAAAACGTTAAGATACTCTGGGGCTAAATTATTTAAAACCTTTAAAGTTATAACCGCTTTAAAAAAAATGTAATCTTTAATTGGCATCCACCTATGAGTGTTGAAAAGAGATGATTTCGGTGTTAAAATATCTGTACATTTAAAATCGCTATGGCTGCTATTTTCTGTAAGCTGTATAGCCTCTGCATGTAAGAATAATAACGAGGATCTCCACTGCGGACTTTAAACACTTTAGAAATCTCAGAATTGCTCAGATGCAAGAGTTGGTCAGGTACAAGAATAATCTTGAATATGTTGCAAAATTGTAAAGGAAAAAAAAAAAGAGAAAAGAGGAGACAATACATATGCATTTTTAGGATGGAGTTTGCCGCCAACCAAATCAACTAATAACCGATCTGGTGTATTGTTGTAACCTGCAGTTTTGAAGAAATCTAACCCGGTTACACATAGCTTATTATCATCTGACTTGTCTGTACTTTGGTGAGACATTTATTTTATTCCAGTCACATTAAGGTCTTTCGCCTAAGTGTGGAAAGTCACCTTTCAGCTCGTCATATTGGGACATACTAAGAGTTAATTTCGGACTGCGAGCTAATAATAACACGGTTAATAGGTGAAAATGCTGATCCCAAAAAGAATGGTATCCGAAAATACGATGCGTAAAGCTTGAAAATTAATTTGGGTTTTTCATTTGTTTAAAACTGCATTTGCCTGGGATTCAACTCCTGATGTCAGGCATTTGTCTGACACGAAAATGGACTAGTCCCAGGCGTCGCGCTATCCAATTTGCACAACTCTGATAATAATAATAATAATAATAATAATAATATTATTATTATTATTATTATTATTATTATTATTTATGCCACCTAAAGAGAAAGTTTTTTAAAACATTTTTAAAGAAGAAGATATAACCGGTAATAAGATTCAAATTGCATCATCTGCTTAATGTTTGGTCCAAAACATGTCTATATAGAAAACCAAAATATAATGCGAGTGAAATATTGCATGAAACATGAAATCAATCCAAATGAAAGATATCACTTATTTCAAGCTTATAATTAGATACAGTTTTGAAGGTCTGTGCTAAGAATGAGCCAACAGGAAATTCTGTCGAATGATGAGTAATGCTTGCTAATCAATGATTGAAGGCATGTTTTTCCTTGTTGTACTAAAATAGCTCTGATGCATAAACACAATAATTTTTGTTACAGTGTTATTCCACGTTAAAGTGCCGTGCAGTTGTGATAACTTTTAGCGGAATGTGGGATATTTCATACATACACGTATTCAAGTAATGAAATTTTTTTCATTGACGGAAATTTATATAGCAAATAAAAGCAAGCGGTTAAAACCGAAGAGGACTGGGGGTGCAAAATGAAATCAGACTTGTAAAGCATTCAATAGTGCGGTCAAGCAGATGTTTTTCTCACCAAAGGACAATCCCGTATACTTTTGGTACCTCCCAGATGCTTATTTTATAAATAAGTCACTCATGTGTCCTCTTAAGGTCAGCCGATCAAGAAACCTCAATGAGGTCAAGGACACACGGCCTACCTCTAAGACATAAGGTCAAGTATTCCTGTAATGTACATTAAACTCACTTTCATCTGCAACGCTTTAATGGAGGAAAGTCTCAGTATAATAATTACAACCCGAGTACTTGAAATCAAATTTTTAACACCTTCTAAAATATATGACAAAAAAGGAAAAATAAAATGCTGTCTTATTAAGTATTGTATGTCTTATAATTTTTTTGTATTTTCGTACAGATAATAATTTATTTTGAAGTTTTGATAGTATTTTGACTTTTTATGTGGGACAAAATTTACAAGAACAAAATATAGAAGAAAAAAAAAACAAAAAAACAAAAAACAACAACAACAAACGGCTAATAGAGGGTATGATTATTGAATAAGCATGTCAATAATTCAACTCATAACATTTGCCGAGACTTTGCCCACACTCACAGCCCAGCAACTTTACACGTATAAACTCTTTGACGATTTTTAGACAAGTGTTTATAAACTTATTTACGTTATATGACCGGTCATTCTCAGAACAAGGGAATGACAGGTATCGTATTGACAAAGACTGGCTTTCATTTTGGGGCATTTTTCATAAGGTCTGTACACCGCTACAAACGATATGTCCAAAAGACCTTAACGGAAAAATGCATTTGTCGCACGAGATTTTTGTACAGGAATTTTTAGGTCACATCAGTCTTATTTGTTGTACGTTTTATGAGTGTAGTAGTCCTATAGCCCTGTATAAAGATCGTAAGATAGCTATATAATGCATCTGGTCGCATCAGGCTCTTACACTGTGTATAAATGCGTGATATATGTATGTGTTTACTTTCATTAATTTCAGTGATTGCCAGTAGGCTCTTACTGTTCGTAAACGGAATTCCGATGACTCGTATAAAAAATTGCAAGGGCCAGAAATAGCGCGTGAGACAGTAAGCAAACTTGATTGCCAGTTGAGTTTTGCACAGAGTTAAGGAACCCTGTTGCAATGAGATTAAATCAAATGATTAGTAGGACCACTAACAACTTGAGTTTGTTCTGGACGTGTTCTTTCTGCTTTAAAATATAATTCTAAATATATGTGCCTTTGCTGACTAAATAGTTTAGATTCTTGTATTATCTGATTGACAGCAATGTCCTAATATGGAGTCTTTTGCAATAAATACTTTCCTATACTTTGCTTATTGGAAACATGTATTGATTCTCATTTCAGCCATTTTTTATGGCACTGGTCAAGCGCGTGCCATCTCCTTGATGGTAACTGGAAGAACAGTTTCCAACACATAATTATTTGTAACTTGATTTAAAATGGCAGTTTTCAGTATATTCGGGACTCTAAATTAAACCCCACCCTCCCAACCAGTAACTGAACTGTGTGACTGGAATGGACTCAGCATTATGCAGTCAAATCACCGCAATTTTTTAAATTTCAAACACACGAAAATCAGAGGTGATAGTTCAGCATGTTCAACTTCAATATCTGGGAGAGTGTTTGAGAGACAAACGAAGGTTTGAGCCGTTTTCGTCTATGAGGAGTAGTAACACACAGAAAGCGCTTGAAATTTTAGTATTATCTACGTGTATCCACTTGTATTGGTTATTATAGGACTGAGTCAATTTGAAAATTCAGCAAACAAGGCGTGACATAGTATACAAAGTATTTGACACAGCGCAGCGGAATTTGGTCACCCTTTCAGTGACACGGAATGTAACATAAATGTATCATCCTCGCTCTCTCTCTCAGAGCTCTCTCTCTCTCTCTCTCTTGGAGTATAGTTCGAATCAAAGTGGTTTAGCAGCAAGCAATATTACAATGTGCTCTCAATACCCAGTTCCGGGAGACATATTGCAAATCGAGGATTTGGATGGCTGTCAAGCCATAGCACAGTTTAATGATTCAAGGGTAAATATAGATTATAATGTAGCTTGTACTTATAAGTTATAATAGAAGGTATAAGGCATGTGTCAATCTAAGTATAATAAAGACATTCTTTTGTATCTTAAACCTAAACTGTAACGAATTGAAAGTTAGTGGGAAAATGTATAATAAAGTTTTCTCACCAGCACAGACTGAAAACATACAATAGTTTAGTTCACATGCAATGTGGTAAACACATCTGATCGATTAACGCATAGTTTGGCTTGCAGTGTTGGGAATATATTATAGATTTCGAGAGAAAAGAATGAAATCAGTTGCATAGTGTTTTGTAATCTTTCAAAGGCATTTAATAGAGCTTGGCTTTGGGGCATTCTATGTATACTCAGGGAAAAATGGAATAAGCAAAGGTTTTCTTGAATGGTTTAAGAAATGTCTGTCAGATCGTGATCAAAAAGGCTTTAAAAAATAATTCCTGTTCTAACATTAAAGAGACCAACGCGTGGGTTCCTCGACGATCAGTCTTGGAACCATTGCTCTTTCTTATTTATATGAATAATATTGCTGAGTCGATTACTCTTATCGTCTTTTTATAGAAGACTCTTTTTTGATATTAGTCATCACCTGATAACGGGATTATGACATTTATTTCACATCACATTTATCCAATGCATCATCCTTTGACCACGAAACATCTTATAGATAGACAAGCGGGATTTTTATTTTCTTTTACCCGAGGGATATTGGAAGATAGACAGAATTCGTAACCCTGGAGCGTTTATAGCAGCTATGAATGAAGCCATCATTAGCTGCTGACATGATGATGATGATGATGCTGCTTGAATTAACGTCGTGTGCGCCCATTCGGGCATGCTGACATAATTTCTATTGGGTTTTTATAGCTTACTCGGAAATCTTTCTAATGACTTCATCTAAAGAAACAGTTAGCTTCATTATTTTGATAAGGAGTGTTACCGAAACATGGTAAAAATCCTTTCTTTAACATCGTTGTAATTAAATAGGCGATGAAGAATAATTTGGAGAAACGAATGACAGGTCAAAACAATGTTTTATGAAATTTTGATAGGATTGTTTGTAAAGTCAGGTAGGACATTCTTTTATTAAATTAACAGGTAGATTAAGTCGGCCAAAACAATCTTTTGTTAAATCTAAAAATCTAAAGCCTAGAATATAGAAATGATGATGTTCTCCTACAAGTTGTATTTGCAACTACCAGACATTTTTTTCCATGGTAATAAACTAAACTTTGTTAACTCACATAAGCATATTGATCTGACAATTCAAATAAAAAAATAACGGAAAGGTTCAATACCAACATTATTTAAGCATCACCTTCTTGAATTCATCTTTAAAATCTCTGTCCTTTTCTTACCTTGATCTCTACTACTTTTCATTTCTACTTCTTATTTTGTATTTTTATATTGTTTTGTAAGTATGCTAGTCATCCTTCTGACATACTGTAAATTTTCTTGGGGCTGGGGGAGGGGGGTCCTATGCTACAAGAACTTGTTACCAATGCCAACTGGTTTGATTTATTTGCAATTATACCAACATGAATGGGCTTTTGAGTAATATCTTAGACACGTGGAAGGGCTACTGAGTCACATACTGAATGCATGCATGAGACAACGAGTCATATGCTGAAAACATGATGGGATACTGGGTTAAGGAATACATTCTGGATAAGTAGATGGGAAATTGAGTCACAACCTGGATTCAGTCATCGTGTTCGTCCCTTAGTCCGTCGGTTCGTCCTGATATTGTTTTTGTTTGATAACACACACACACACACACAACGAACACAAATACAATTCCATTATCACATCTATCTTTATATGATTTCAGAAGTTTGTCACAAATCCTCGTGAAATTTTGATGACGTTATGTGTCAACATTTACCTAGATATTTGCTTTATCAGTCTTTTCTTTACCGCGGAAGTGTACAAAAAGGTTGTATGCACATATTCTATATTCTTACACACACGACTTGATTTGTCTTTCACGCATATTTGTCAGCGAAGGTATTGCATTTGGGATATACTTTTTCTTACAAGCACAACTCTACTTTTCAAGGCTAATTTCTTCGAGATTTTTTTTACCCGTTAAGTAATGAGTAGTTTTTCAGTGGTTCATCGTGAGAAGGTCTGCAATTATATCAATCAGAGTGCAGGATGCATGGGAATTACTAAAAAAAATGCCTATAAATTAATTGTGAACACTCTTATATCACTTTGCAAAACAATAGCGATAAGAATATTTTACTAATCAAGAGATTTCTTGTATATAAGCTACGTTCTCAGATTTACGATTTGGCATGTAGTGTCCTTTGTATTACCACTTCACAAACGTTCCAAGGTTTTCTTTTTCTTTCTATTTCTTTGATCTTGAGACACACAAGACCTTGCGTTTTAAACTTACCAGCAGGTTTCTTTTTGATGGATTCTTTCACTTCGTACAATGTAATGAGAATCGGATCATGGCCGTTACGTTTATTTAACATCCCATTCATCCGTTTTACCATCAATTGTCTATGATACATTCGATTGAAAGAAAAGCTAATCCCCCTCTCCTTATTTTGCACCCCAGGGGTATCAAAAGATACACAGAATCCGTAAAAGGGAAAAAGCTATTGCAGTGATGTGAATCTATAAACCCCACCTTTTGGTGACGTAATTCAGCGTATATTTATAGCTTACTGGAATTCCCAATCTGATGATTTCATCTAAAGAAACACATAGCTTCATTATTTTGATAGAGGCTGTTACCTAAACCAGGTAAGACATCCTTTTCAGATATATTCTATGTCGTCACCGAACTTTCTAATTATAAGAAATAAGAAACAAATCACATTTGATTAGTATTTCTTCATCAAATAATAGTATTTTAAAACAGATTAACCATGCAGAGTATTTTTCTGGTTGCTTTCATTAAACAGAATTTCCAAATATTGAACACATATTTTGATCAGATTTTATTTTCATCGATGCTTATAAATTTCTGTCATATTTTGCAGGTATTTTAAAGGAAAATCCAATATATAAACGAAAATATATGGGAGAATATAATGACGTAATTGCAATCAATTATCATAATTTAAGACGACCTGTTTGATATATTTTGTAGCTGGCCTATGCCTTGGCCCTTCCAGTTCTTCTTTGCGTCCGGGGAGGGGATGGAAGTCAATATCATTTTGGATATGGATGTGCATCCCATGGTCCCCCAAAAGGTACCAAATTATGTACTACAGTCAATTTAAATTCATATACCTAGTCATGTACTAGTCTGACTGTCACCATATAGTGTTAATTGTTAGATAAACATATCCGCGTGGAAGCGTACGTGCAAAATCTCCAATCTTGCCCCCTCGGTTTTAATTAGACTCAGACACCCTTTTCAAAGTAATTAACCCAGAAAACTGAAACTGGCGCAACTGCAATTTTTTTTGTTTTTTTGCTTTTGTTTTGCTATCGCATATACCCCACAATGTATATTTCATTGACTTTCCAACCACCAGGACCCCAGACACCGCCCAACCACCCCAACTCCCGCACAATAACCCCGAATTCATATCCCAAAATCTTTTGCATATATTATGTGTTGTTGTGATATATCTGCATATATCAAGTTTGGTTAAAAAAAAAAATCAAAATGTCACTATGACAGCAATTTGTGTGCATATTAGCTTTGATCCCATCCCAGTGAATTCGGACAGGACCATAAATAAATAAATAAATAAATAAATAAATGCATAAATAATCTCAATAACATGTTTATCATATGGGCAAGATGAGAACTATGGACGAACTATTTGACGGGCAGAAAAAGTGCATCAAGATATCATCTGCGCTGAAATGTGGGGTGATAGTTAATTATTTTGTAAAACAATAGGTACCTCTCCCCCTCCCCCGTGCACACCTTCTCCGCTAGAATCCTAATTCTGTGTTTAAAAGTTCAGATTACCAATCATAAAGGTCTGCCGCAACAGAGGGTTAAAGTATATTATAGTTGAAGCTGCTTTAAATTCGATAGGCATAATCCTCCCCACTTACCCCTACCGACCCCAGGAAAATATGTATTTAAAATACACATATGATTAAAATTCAAATCTTGTAACGTGATTATGGTTATTAAATCTGAATATAAGACAACACAGTTTTGTAATATGTGGAGGTGTAAGATGTGTCAAAATCAATGTCTTAGCTGGCAATTATTAATAATTCTGAACCTGACATCTTCTTCCTTCGCAAACTCATAAAGGATGGTCATATTACGATATTGAATATTGTCGTGACATTAATCTTGAATACACCCACCTAAATGTATATTCGACTATTGTAGTGATCTTAATCTCGAATCCACCCACGTAAATGTACTTTTCGACTCTTTTCTAGGAATGATTGTCTCTCTCTCTCTCTAAAGGTATCATCATAGCTATTATGAGGATACATTAAGGGTCACAATCTTAAATTCGATCTCCTTTGACCTTGACCATTTAACTAAGGATCTAAGTTGTCATAACCGTGGCTGTAGATCCTACGGATTTAATTCAATTCAAGACACATCTTCAGATAATGATTTATATCTGCTTAAATTTTAATTAAAATAGCTCGAACAGTGAAAGTAGAAACAGCATTTCACGTTTTCTTGTTGTTGACACTGAATCAGGTCACACACATGTTCTTGTTGTTGACACTGAAGCAGGTCACACACGTTTTCTTGTCACAGGTCACAAGGTTATATATCCCATTTTGATGACCTTGACCTTTAAGCTAGGGATCTGACTATGATATACAATACGCAGTCTAGTTATCATGCATATCTGGTCAACGTTTCATCCAAATCTTAATATGACATTCATCTTGCCTGTACATGACAGTCTATTCATCATGCATACTTAAAGAAATTGTCATCAAAATTTCACAAGTAGTTAAAAGGTAAACAGGTAACGTATCGAATACTGAATCATTTTTAAAAAAAGTCGATTTTAAGTTTTAAACTAGGGATCCCATTAGGATACACGATACATAATCTAATCGTAATTAATGCTTCATTAAAGTATCTCAACTATAATTTCAGCCTACACCCCCGGCAGTTTGTACCCCCCCCCCCCCCCACACACACACACACACCAATTTTAAAAACGAAAAGCACATCAGGGAGACACAAAATGTACAAAACTTACTCATTTCATTCATTGACTTATAATTTCTAACTTGATTTTCACAAAGCGGTCCCTAACATTGTTACCTTCTTCGCTTTCAAACTTAACGGAACTTCAACACTAACACGGCGTCCAAATTTGCGTAGTCGAGTATGTGTTGTTCACACAAACGGAGAGATGTTGTTCATAGTGTTCTGTAAGCTCCAGATAGTTCCGTGAATTTCCCTAACGTTGAAATGTAATAGCATATTTTTCCCACTTTTTCATTTTTTTTATATATATTAGTGTGTGTGTGTGTGTGTGTGTGTGTGTGTGTGTGTGTGTGTGTGTGGAAATATTAGAATTAGACATTTCATACATTGGATGCAGACGATAAAGTGTTTACCTTCTATGCATGTGTAGGCCTTTCATCCACCCCTTCACTGAAAATAGACTGTTCCAGAATTCGGAAAATGACAGTGAGCCGGATCCGCGTTAACATTGAAAAATTCCGTTTGGTTTGAAACGCGGAGAAGATGACAATGTTAGGGACAACTTTGTGACAGTCGAGTTAGAAATTATAAATCAACGAATGAAATGAGTAAGTTTTGTACATTTTTTATATTCTTGATGCTTTTCGTTTTTAAAATCGGCAAGTGGGTACAAGCTGCCGTGGGTGTAGGCTGAAACTATAGTTCGAAAACTACTGCATTGATACAAAAATGTAACGGACAAACGAACAGACAAGCTCAGTCCACCGTACACCCCCCCCCCCAAAAAAAGAATGTTTATTGTAATTGAATCAAAGGGATGCAATCTTGTTATCCTAGAATAGTATTCTTCTTTGTAACTATGCGTGTTTATTTCATAATAATTAATAATGAAAACACATATTATGAAAATGCTTTGACATGCACTGTCATGTGACAATTTATGATAATTGCTCTTGATTGCAATAAGAATATTGATGTGTTAAAACATTGTTCTCTATTCTTTATGCTGTATACTGCAATTCGGAGGCATTGATAAATGAACATTGTTTTCTTTTTCAGTTCTAAAGGTAAAACGCTAATAGGCCATATTGCATTACCCAGCCCCTCTTTACCAGTAAATTCTCATGAATATTATGCTGTAATGAGCACGTGAAACCTTCAAGTAAATTCACCTTTAACACATTTCGTGAACTAAACGAAAAGGTATTTTGAAAAGTTGTCAAGGAAGTTTAAAATATTATTATTATAAGTTTGGAGAGGGAGCTTTACCCGGGCCGTGGAATGTTATTTTAAAAAAAAACCCCTCCTGAACAGGATAAAGTAGTGGTTTTAAAAACACAAATCCGCTTGGAATGTAACCCCAGACATTGACCCTGTCAATTTGGAATATAACCCCAGGCACTGACCCTATCAATTTGGAATTTGTAGTCTATGAATGCTTTAACTTGAGACAGAAATTTATTTAAAATCGCGTACAGTTACAAAATATACCACACGCTTTGTTTATCGTGGGCGCACAGTAGCTACATACACAAATTCATGCTATGTCTGTAATTTATAAAACTAATACAAGAAAATTGATGACGTCAGATAATGATTAATCATACTAAAGTGTCTATTTCACACACATACACAAACACACATACACTATGATGTGAAAAACCTTTTATTTCCAAAACGTATTTATTCTATAATAGAGAATGTATCTCAGTTCTACTTATCTTTATTCCCTTTAGACAAAATACACACACACACACATATATATATATATATATATATATATATATATATATATATATATATATATATATATATATAGAGAGAGAGAGAGAGAGAGAGAGAGAGAGAGAGAGAATATTATCTTTTCATGCGGTAATACCGGATACATTGCATCATGTGGTACAAAAAAGTCTTTTTTTTATAGCTACCACAAGATGAAATATATCCAGTTTTAGTTTTGTTATATACCATTTCTTCTCGAAACAAAGAAGATAAAAATCATCCTTCAACCCCACCCACCATACCCACCCCCAATACATCCCTCACCCCTCACTTTCGTAAGTTCACCTCACCTTGAAATGTATAGATAGCTTGATCATAACAATGTCAGCCACTTGCCTAGGAGAGGTTGCACTGTAAATCAAATTCGATTAAATTGGTCTTTTACAACTTTGATTTTCTAATGAAGTTGTTTACATGCAAATATATATTGTTACTCTAGCCAACAAGTGATGCAGTAAAAGTGAAAACTTCCGCCTCCCCATTTGTAAGTGTCTTTTGAAAGCTTGAAAACTTTTCTTTTATATAGTCTCAACTAACGGATGTCAAGTCTCCATCTTTTTAATATCAAGTAATCAGTAAAGTCAACAACTAATATCAAGTAATCAGTAAAGTTTGGCGATAATTGTTTATATTAGAATTAATTTCCTGATTTCATACAAACTATTCTTTTCTATTTTTGTAAACAAATCTACTTTTAAAATGTTGAGGCTCGACCGACTACTGTGTGGAATCAGAATTTAATGTCTATCATATATTGTGATTACGATGTTATATAAAGTTTTGGTTCATAAGCTGTTATTAATATTCTGAATCTTTTTCACTTTTATCTATGAGAACAGTTATATACGTTACGAATTTGTACCGAAATCCGTGTAACTTTTGTCAACTTATTAATTGATATTAGTTCCTTTGATTTGATGCCATTTATCTTTTACAAGAACCAAGCCTCGGGCATGGCTTTCAACGGAAAAAATGAATTGTAGTGTCATGAAATGTGTTGAGTAGAGTTTGTTATGAGGTAGGTTTGTTGTTTTTCTTTCTTTGTTTCAATGCTTCTGCTTCAGAATTTCTTTTCTGTACCGGCATTATAATGAAATAGAACAGTCGTGTACGATTCCTTTTGAGTGTTTCCCAAAAATGCCCTTTGGTGGTACCGCAAGATTAGCCATGGGGTCAAGATTTAGGACATGGTACAATATTGTGAATACTTTTCAACTAGTCAACCGTCTCTATATTGCTAAATAGTTACTTCTTACTTAGAATACTTGTAATCATTATCGCATCTTTCTATTTTTCCCTTATAGATATCCTTTTGCATTGTTTGTTAGATCCATTAGCCCGTAAATAATATTTGCACTGTCTGGTACTGTTGGCAATATAATTTAGTATGAGCCAATATCCATTAGGTGATTTCGTTTAGTGGTATTTGTATTTTCCTTGATCATTTCAGCATAAAATTGTTAAAAACAAGTTTTAGCGATAATGGATAAACGTGAGGATACAATTATGACCTTTTCGACGAATCCTCACTTGAATGTAATACATTAAAGCACTAAAGAAAGAAATACAACATTACCTTGTTAGCTATCAAGTGTAACTTAATGTAGCGTTAATTGCATGCCAATGGATACAACCAATATTTAAGTTCATATGCAACGTTGAAATGGAACCAACAATAATTTATAAGCCAATTCAATTTTAAACTGAAGTAACACGACGTCATTTGTGTCATTTTTGTGTTACTTGCAGATTACTCTACGACATTCCTGTAATGTCTTTGTTCGTAAAAGTATTTCCTTGAACCTTTGTGTTTGTAACTGTCACTCAGCAAGAAATGCACAATGATCATCTTGAATCTCTCAGTAGAATTATATTGGGGGCTAGATATTTACTCTATATCTCTGTACTCTCTCTCTCTCTCTCATTTAGAATTAATTACAATGTTTAGTTTCTGCTATGATCACGTGCTCATTTGAAGTCACATGGCCCTAATACATGGTGCGATCACCAAAATGGGTACATAAACCTTACGTAAATGTTATTTAGTGCGAACAATAGTATAGTGGTGTGAATTTTCATTTTTTTCTCGTGTGCCAATTTTTTTGTTTTACTGTGTCTGGCATACATAACAACTTCATGTCTTTAAAAAATGTAGGCGTGTCGACGCCCAATGGGAAGCTATTTTTGGCCGACAAGAATGACCTGTTGGTTGCATGCATCTTGCAGCTGTAATTTAAAGGAATCCTTCTGTTCACATCCAACATGCTCCATTCATCCTTACATTATACTGTACCTTTTTCTTAGTTGGACTTAACCCTAGTAACTATGTTAATGATAGGTCAAAAGGAAAGACAATTCTTGTCGGCAAAAATGGTAAATGTACGATGAAAGAGTACATGCATAGACATAATCTCGTTAAGACAAATACTTAGCTTTGACTTTATTGCGGATTCAGTAAGGACTCCTGCAGAGAAAAGTAGGTCAGGTTGGGTATATATCGTGGTAAGTGTTTTCAGGACCAGCTCTTATGATATTTTCGGTATTTTTCTTGCCTACACTTGATCAAAAATTTGTAATGGTAATGGGAAGAGATGTACTAATATATAGTATTAATTACAATGAATAGGATGTATATAGAGCGCAGACTAAATGGTTGTAGCGAGCACAGCGAAGCAATGCTCTTAAAGAGAGCTTGTATGATAACGCGCTCAGTCGAAAAATATTGTCGTAATGTCATTTTGCGAAAATAAAAATGACAGGAAACCAATAAACTTTGATTTTGTACGAATATTCCAATATATTGCAAGAAAGATGTAAAAGACACCGCGTCACTATAAACAGGAAAAAAAGGCAGACATAAATTAAGATATGTTTTCTTACACACTGACGATGGCAATGCTTGCAAAATGTTATAAACAAGGGTTTCACGGATATATATATATATATATATATATATATATATATATATATATATATATATATACATACATACATACATACATACATACATACATACATATATAGACACACACACACGCATATAAACATACATCATACATACCTGCATGCATATATACATGGAGTATGATACAAAATAAGTATACAACACGTTAATGTGTGACCTGTAAAATACTCCAGAATAAGTTTCTTCAATCCCATGCGTGCGCTTAAATAAAAGCTCTTTCGGGAGAAGACACATAAAGTGTCAGGATTATATAAGCAGTATTGGAAATTATTTTCTTAGTAGTAGCATAAGAACATTATACATGAAATATGAGAGATAGTAATGCATGTATTAAACAATGAAATGGAGATGAAATGAAAGTAACAGTGAACTTGAGAACAAAATAATAATAATAATAATTAATAACGAATCAATTAAATCATGTAATTTCATGTAATTTTAAGTGCATTCACCATTTTATTACGTTCAATTAGTGCTCTGTGAATATAATTCCGTAGACTTCTAACCTTGGTAGATTTTGTGGAATTAATAATTTAATAAATTTCAGCATATTCGGGCCTTTCCAAAAATATGAATTTATAAACCCCTTTTTAGCGGCAAATAACATCTGCATTCTAATGCAAAGTGACACTCATCTTGCAGCACGTTGCAAAAAATGCAAGTCCTTTGATCTACATTGTAGTCTTTTATATCTCCCTGATTCAATATGCAGAGTTTGTGTAGACATTCATGTTTTTGGAAGGAATTTTCTAAATTGTGTCACTTTTACTATATCCATATACTCCTTTATAGCCAAAATGTGATGACACATTTTTTTGTAATCTAGCTCTTGACGATTCTCTGATTCTAGATTGCAAATTTTGGATAAACTGGTCATCTAACCGTTGTTTGACTAAAGATAAAAAAAAACCTTTATGTTCCCAACAGCTTGATTTATCCACACTTCCCCCAGACCTAGACTATTTAATAAATGTCGGAAAAACGATGCCCAATTTTTCTTTCTAGGACGGCTTTCTATATCAGTAAGCATTAGGTTATATATGACAGATATATATTTTCTATTATTTGAGGAGATAAGCTTAGTTCAGCATTTTAGAATGCGGTAATATATTTTGATCTGTAAGGGTGTCCTCCCCAATTCACCATATACAACATCATTTCGGGTAGATTTTTTTTAACCCCAAGAAGATTTTTGGAAAAGTTTAAGTGCAGCCGTTCAGCGACGTTTCCTCTAATAAATCCTCATACTTCTGATCCATAATTACGAATTGGTGAAATTAGTGTGTCAAAAATTTCACATTTTACCATTGGAGGCACATTTCCAAACTTGTATGAATATTACAAATAATGCCTTTAAAGCTTCTGCGCCAAAAGTTTGTCGAACAAGACTGAAATAACCCCCTGTTGTAAAAACAATTTCAAGAAATACAAATTGATTAACAACCTCAAACTCTAAACATTTATAAAAGAATAAATTATCATCTGCTATTTTTCCTCCATTATGGAAAACCATAATTTTGTTTGTTTGTATTAACATTAAGGCCCCACTTGTCACAATATCAATCCATGCAGTGAAAAAATGTTATCAGTTGTGGACATATTTTTCGTAAACCTAGCTTGAGCTTCGACAAATACCTGGTGGTCCTCCGCCCATCGAAACCCCATTATCAACTCATGACGTGGTAACTGACTCTTTGTATAGAGAGAAAATGTCACGATAACCTATCTGTTAATGAAGGAAATAAAGATCAATGTGTTCAGTTTCAAATTTATAGCTTAAGTTGTAAGCACAGAATTATTTAACCTAGCACGCACTTTTAATGACTACTTCATTCCAAAAGAATGCAGGAAGCGCATTGTGTGTTCACTGAAGAAAAGTTGACAATGCGGATCCTTCCATTCATGACAGTGGTCGCGTATATACATTCCTGTCTTTCATTGACTAGATTATCGAAGTTCATTGGCATATTTTATCAGGTAATGAAACTGATTATTACACGTCTTCATTGAAAATGTATGCAGTGTGATACACTGGCCCAACAGAGCCTGGATCCGGTTGAGCCAGTGTATTACACTGTACAATTTCTTATCAATTTGAGATTGTACATTATCTTGATTATGATACTTTTAACAATTGTGGGGTTTTGTATCAGGTAGAAAGGATAGAAATTTCATAATTTGTGAAGTATACACCCGGAAATATAGTAATTCTTCAAATCTGAGGACGTCATCAGATGTTTCTCAGAGGTAAAACAAGACTCGTTTCTGAAAGAAAAAAAAAAAGACCCCCTTCCCAACTACACAACAATTGGAGAGAGACATAATGATTTTGTGCTGTCCCTAAATGCGTCCGTCTCACTGCTATGTAAGGTATCTCAAGAACTCTTATGGCAAAAGAGACCAAATCGTATATTAAGATGTACAGAGTGTGGATCCTAGTACCTGAGTAGGTTCTAGTCACTGTGACCTTTTTTTCAAGTTTGTTCACACATTTTTGAACTTTTTTGGCTGTGACTTTGTTTGTACAAAAATTTTGATTACACAAAGTGTATGCAATATATATCACACATTTTTTAAAAATTTGTTTGGACTCAGACTTTTTGTTGTTGTTGTTGTTCTTGTTGACAAAATCTAGCCTATGCTTGCCTTTTGAGCAAGATATCTTAAAAAGTATTCATCCAAAGCAAACCAAACTAGATATTTAGTTACCTTGAGTGGGTCCCAAGACATGGTTAGATTCTGGTAACTGTGACCGTATTGTTTCAATTTGTTTACACATTTATTAAATTTTAGACTTAGATCTTGTTGACAACACTAAATCTTGCAAGCACGATTAAACAAAAATCACTTTAGGTTGACAAATGAAATTTGGTAGGCATATTTATCATAATATGTTGATGGTCTGATTATATTTTCGGGCAATTTTAGCCATTTTGAAATGTTTTACTCATTTGTTAACCTTTAAGACTCAGACATTTTTAAATACAAAAACCCTGTTTACCCTTATCTTGTAAACAAGATATCTAAAATAGACTATTGAACCGATGCCGATCAAATTCAATATTTAGATACGTTGACCAGATTAGGATCTGGTGACTGACCATATTTCTACATTTGTTTCACATTATTTCAACTTTCGTCAGAGCTTTTTAACAAAAATCTTGCAAGCAGTGATAAACAAAAATCACTTGAGGTAAACAAACAGGTTGGAAGACATATTTTTTATAATAATATGCAAAGGACTTGGTTAGATTTTCAGGCTTTCTTTTATCCATTTTTCAGGTTATATCATTAAGCTTTCACAGAAACTTAAATGAACTCCTCCACCACCGTTAAATCTAGACACTTGAAACTTGGATCAAATATAGTCCTATGAGTGTAAATTGTGCTAACACTTTTTGAATGTTGATCTCTCCCCTGAAGATGGGGCCAGGGGGTTGGGGTGAGTTTAGATAAATTTTAAATAACTCCACAGTTGTTCATTTCACGTGTCTGAAAACTGGCTTGTATGATCAATGACTCAAGTGTCAACACATATCATACTAATATCTTAGGGTCATGGCCTTGGGTATTCCCCTACCCCCAGGGATTTAGGATCAACAACTATTGAGCTCTGAACCGTATAACCATATATACACTAAATATGCATGACATTTATACATGCAATTGATATTGACCCCGAAGTTCATGCCTACCCCAGGAGCTTAGCACCTAGGTCATAACTTGGAAACTATTAAGAACTCCATATATACACTTACTGGGCATGAAAAGACAGACTAATACTTGAAGTTGACATTGGCCCCAAGGTTCATCCTTACACCTTCCATCCAACCACCCAAGGGGCTAAGCCACTGGATCAGTTTTTGGAAACTATTGAGATTCCCACCATATAACCATGTATATATTTATTGGGCATGAAAAAGACAAATGTCTACACTGAGCTGAAATTTGAACTTGCTGCAGTTTTTACCCTCTGGAACCTACCCAATAGGCTCAAACTTTGGGTGTAGGTCACAAAAGGGGATGTGCCGAGATATGTGTCTTACAAACACAGAGTTCTCGTTTACACTTTTTAAATATCTTTTAGGTCTCAAATATTTATGACTAAAATCTTATGTTCACTTACCTTGAAAGCAAAAAATCTAAAAGAATAGGGAGCCAAACCATACTAAAATGGATATTTAGATACCTTGAATGGGTTTCAAATTTGATCCACCTTATAAGCGAGTACTGACTGCAGAGGGCCTTAGTAAGTTCGATATATATGGATTTGATTTTCTGAAATTACTGCGATATACAATTGGGTACCTTTTCTTTGTGTAATTTATGTAGGTCTATGTTTGATATCAATATCTTCTATTACTTGGCAAAACTTTGTACATTGTTGGTTGCATAACAAATTGGAAATAAAAAAAGCTATTTTTCGATGGAGATGAAATCCGTTTCTATATTTAAACTTTGTAAAATCAAGTATGATACATTTCCTTAGGAAATGTCACATTTTAAGTGATTATCTCTAATTCCTATAAAAAGTTAGCATTGTTCTTAGTGCTATACGCCGAATCATGATTAAAGACGTTGGATAGATAGATAGATAGATAGATAGATAGATAGAGCGATTGATTGATTGATTGACCGATTGACACTGGTATCACATGATTGTCCTGAAAGCGTTGCTGGTCAGAAAGGTCTGGACTGTGAATGTCAAAATGATATTCCCAGTAATTATCGACATATATGTACTTTGCTTCGTAGAAATCAAATAATTTGATCTCTCATCATTTCAATTAACACAATTCTTGGTATAATGGATTCCGAGAAGGAGTGTGTTGGAACGCATTTCATTTTGTTGGGCACGGAGAGATCAATAGTTACAGTGTAAATAAGACAACTGACTTGTCATAGACCTTTGCTGTGTTCACTGAGGTGAATCTGGAATGTTATGTAAGTATGAAAGGGGATATTGATCAGTATTTGTATCCTCTTTTTATATTTACATCTAGAATAGTAAAAAAGAACTCAACACACAACGAAGTATATACGTAATTTTTGATTTCAGTCGACGAAAGGAAGTATTGTATATGACTTAAGGATGTGTCGAGTTTGTATCCGAGACAAATTTCTGGGGCATATTCAGCGAGACCTCCATCCCCTCCCCGTCCGGCTCGAAATAAGACCGAAATGATGTTTTTTTTTTTCCTGTTTACCTGGAATATAATTCGAAGCAAATGGAGATTATATAGGTTCTAACTGACGAATCTAGATCCACGCGCTAACGTCAGTGAAAACACCTAAATAGTCCCAGCCTATTTACACAGGGACTCGTTACAAATGAAGTTAAGGGTGTCGGTAAATGGATATAGGAATGAGGGGTCCAAAACCTGTAACAACATAACATTAGGGAAGACACGATTCTTCACCCCTGCCTATTTCCTACCCAGCTATCTCTTCCTATTTTCGTCTCCTAGTTTAAAACTTATACCCGATGCAATCAAGAATAACTCAGGTTTCAAAACATGTCAATAGAGCTCGTTCACTTGATGACATAGTGGAGAAATTCGACACTTGATGGATTTCATTCGAAGGAAAACAACTATGGATGGAAGTTGAAGGCAGCGTTTGGATTATGTTGGATTTCACCCTTGACGGAAAGCTAAGCTTAGAACAATGCCGAGTATACAATTCAGCACTGAATACAAACAAACTATATAAACCGCAGGAGAGAGCTCTATTCCACTTTAGTTTCGTCAGGGTTGAAATCCAAGATGATCTCATCCGATGGAGTTCACAATGCAAAACTCCATTGGCCAAGTAAGACTTTGTTAACGGGAAGGTAAGATGAAGTACTACTTAAGTCTGAATCTGATAGTAGCACATTGTTCTTAAAGTGGGTTAAAAAAAAAAATTCCAGAAAGATGTTTCAGATGTAAATTTGTTCTGTTTGATCTTTCCATAAACGCTAAACAAGACATCATTTTCATTCTCGAACAGAAAGGCTCTCATATGGTTACATTACTTTAGCGTTATATTTGTAACCTCGGTTTGTTTTCTTTTCTCAGTAATATTTGCACAGTTTTATAAATACTTTAGAGCGCCTTCTTTTTAATGGAAGAAAAGCATTGCCCAGCACGCGCTTGATGGAAAATGAACAAGACAGAGATATAAGAATGGTTGTAAGACGACCTAGACGTTTCTATAGATACAGTTGTAGTACTTAGCTGGACTTTGAAGTATTAAACTATTCATCCGCCGAAAGTACCGTATATACTCGCGTATGATTTAGGTCCAAATGCAAACAACATAGACCCTGATTTGCCGTCGCATAATGCGCCGGCAGATCACGGTCTATATTGTTTGTTCTACTGATTAGTCCTTACAAATTGCATAGACCCAGATCTGCCGGTGCATTATGCTACGGCAGATCTGGGTCTATGCAGTTTGCAGTTGGTATCGTCTTATACGCGAGTATATATCGTAGGTGGAGATGCCCTCCGTTTCTTGGCACGTATTAGTCAATCATTTCAGGAGTATAATGACTATGTTTCATGTTATATTGCCACTACAATAGCTACACAGGATTTGATGTATGTGAGTGATGTCAACGCGCGATTGGTGGTGGTGGTGGTGGTGGTAGGGATTATCTATATAGGTAAACCATTATTGTCGACAATAATATCAATAAGTAACAATAAATTGATATAGGCCTTTGCAGCCTATCTCCGCTCTCAGAATGTCGTCATGGTGTTGAACGTCTTACTTAAAGCATTGAATGAAACCCAGCGTATAGAGTCAGAGTTCACAACAACAATAACAAAATATAAAAAACCTCCCCAAAATTTATGGTAGAACATTGAAAGTCACTGAACATTGAAATATTTATTGAGTTTTACATTTTTAGGTTCTGTCTGATTACCTGCAATTCTGACGATGTTGATTGCTCGAAAATGATGTTGAATGGCCAATACGTGCTTACAAATTATATTGCCATATTTTTTTTCTAATATTACGTTCGTATAAATTAAAGGTAAGAAGAAACACACACACACACACACACAGTGATATTATCAAGAGAAACAATGTAACAACCTTATAGTCTCCAAATATTACTGTGTAGAGTTTATGAAGAGTGTGTACAGATTAAACGTGATTTATATAAACGATTTTCGTTTGTGTTAACGAGTTTATAAACATAACTTATTGTTCTAATTTTATCTCAGATTGCAAATTCTGTCTATTAATACATGTCAATCTATCTGTTACAATTTGAAGAAATAGTAGTTCATCACCATCCCTTGATGTAACCATTCATCACCATATCCTAATCTAAATAAGAGATTTGTAACATGAGTAGCCCAAGTTATCCTCCCTTATTCATCCAATGATTTCCGCATGTTTGGTTTGGTTTTATGGGTTTAACGCCATTTTTCAGCACATGATAGGCTATACATGGCGGCCAGTATATCTGGTGGAGGAAGAACCCGGGAAAATCCCGGGAAGAACCACCGACCCACGGGAAGCTACTGACAAGCTTTCTCACATAACCACATTGGCCGAGCCCAAGACTCGAACGCACACGGAAAGAGGTGAGATGGCAGTGATCGGTAAAGGCGAGCGCCTTAGACCACTCGGACACCAGGGGCCCCGATTACCGCATGTTATAGCATGCGTTTGGATTTTGAAATTTATTTATCTGTATCATTTTTATACTTCTCGGAGACTTTCTAAATAAGTTTAATGCTATTGTATTGGGCACAAATGTCTATATATATTTCGAATAAAGTTCTATTTTATTTTATTCAATTTAGATAAACCTATTTTAATTAATCAGATGCTTTCTGTTTTCTTGAGTGGAGGGAGGAAAAAAACAAACAAACAAACTAACATACTGGACCTGAAATGTGCGAAAATATTAAAAGATCCCAGGTGTTTTAGCCCTCTATTTACCTTATTTAAGTGTTTCTATATCTTGTTTATTTGCATGACTAAAAACTGAAAGTATGAAAATCAGTTTTAGATTACAGGGGAAAAGGAAAACAAGGAGTGTAAAATAGAAAACTTCACTTGGTGCATATCCTTATATATTGATGAATAAGAATCTAAAATCATATGCTAAACTTTTTATGGGCACATTTAAGACACTTTGTTTTCGGCATGAACCTATTTTGACCACAAAAAAAAAAAAAAAATGTGTTTGAACATTTATAGTCTACTACACATAGAAGCGGGACTCCATCATGAAGTTCTAAATCAGTGAGTCACGAAAACGTATTATTTTGACACGATCTCATATATAATGGATCTCATATCGAGGAAGTGACCATGTGCCAAAGCGTCACACCGACGCAATTTTTACGATCTAAAACATGCTTTGGCTATAAGTATTATGATAAAATGTTTCGCATACCAATCTACCTGACAGAAAGATTAGATCTATGCTTTGAAATTAATGCCAGTACAAATAGAGTGTAAGTATATTGGAAATGTGAACATTACAGATCTGTCTAATGGAGCCTTTGAAAATCACACTTGAACCATTCTTATCTTGCTGTATCTATCATTTTCAAATATTTCACCAGAGCTTGCCATTTGGACTGTAAACGATAAATATGAAAGGTTAACTAAAAATTAAAATTAAATTAAAGATTACGCACTAAGTACTGAGAAAGAAATATACCCTTGTTCAAAATGGCGAAGAATTTCCTCGCATGTTTGCGCAATAAATGTATATGACTTCTGGCCCACTTTTCTTTAAATCCACGTTAAAATCTTGCAAGTATATATAATATGATTGAGTACACACAGCAAGATACAAATGTACGTTCATCCATCCATCAGTACGTATATATATATATATATATATATATATATAATATATATCTATATATATATATATATATATATATATATATATATATATAACGTCAAATACTACTTCTAGGTGACATCATATAGATGTAATTTGGTACCTTCCGACGACATCTTTGTACAGTGAATCTGTGCTAGTCATTATTGTACCCTTAGGGTATATTCTGTGTCTTGTCTTGTCATATGTCGCCCAAGGGTATTATATATATATATATATATATATATATATATATATATATATATATATATATGACGCTCAAAGGTGATAAATATATGTCACCCAATGGTATCATATACAGTGAAAATTCGCTATTACAACCATTAGCGGGACTAAAATAAAATGGTGACATAAGCAGGGTGTTCTAACTATCGGGGTTCCGCTTTCGGAATCCATCAGGTAGTATGTATGTATGTATGTATGTATGTATGTATGTATGTATGCATGTAGGTATGTATGCATCTACAGATCTATTTATAAATATTTTCATCGCAGACAAAGAAGACATACACAAAATTATAATGACATATTATTCGAGATATTGGGGGCCCGGGCGCAAGACAGACCCCCCCCCCCCCCCATCCAGAGATTAAACTTATTATTTAAGTTAGTTCAATTAATGGTGGCTACATCCTAAAACTCATTATAAATTCATGCAAAGTGAACATTTTAAAATAAATTGATAATTAAAAAGAACTGTGTTTTCCGATTTCTTTTTCTTTTTCGGTGCCCTCCGAGGCGGGGGGTGGGGCGGTGCAGCGCACTCACGCTACCCACCCCCAGCCCCACCACAATCACGCCGGCCCTGGTTGCATTACGGGGTAAACATCATATGCGTCGGTGTATGATATAGAAATTACACCCGATGATCAGAAATTCTTATTCTGAATGTGGAATTTTATTATCTAACACCGCTGCATAGTGAAAGATTATTTGTTTCACATTCCTGAACGAAAAACGAGGGTCTAAATCAAATGGGCATAGGGTAAATACTGATGTAACTTTCAAACAGCATAACACCCATTGAAAATTTCATTTCGTCATGATAGAGCGTAAAAAGTTGGGGCTTTAGCGTTCAGTTTAAATAATATTTAAACACATTTTAGTGTTCAAGGAACAGTGGTAGAGACGGCTAAGGTAATGGCAAGACACAGCGTCCAAAACTGTGTACTGCAGATAGCTTGCACATTAATACATATATGAACAGGGCAAAAAATAAAATCCACTCTTATCCGTAAGAGTATTCGAGGCAGACATAAAATAACATTATAGTCCTCAATTCAACTTTGATCTAGAATTGATTTACCATTCATAAATAATAATGTGAATATTAATTTGAAATAAATTTCGACTCAAAATCGGACTACACAAGCTGTACATTGTGAAATGTTTTGTTTGCGGGACACTTAACTTCAACCACTGTCGTTGTAGTACGTAAAAGTGTTGCAGTTAATTGTTATTTTGTTTTCTTGAATCATATATTAGGAAGTGTTTATGACATCCAACAGGTTCATTTTAGTTTTACTTTTGCTAGTAGAACGTCAACTCGACTGGACTTCAAAGGTGAGTAAACACAAGCACACTTTTTTGTCCGTTTTTACAAAATCAGAAAAAGTTTTCGAATCTTAAATGCAAAACCAGTTAGGTTTCCTCAGTAAATCTTTTCTCTTTTTAATATTTAAAAAATCACATAAAATTTCAATTTTGGATGCAAAACCTGTTCCTATTATCTAGGTTACAAAATATTATTCGTGTAAAAGAAGTCAAATGTCTCTGATAATTCAAAAACTGCTCGACTTGACTGGTATTATTAGAAATTTGATTGGATGATCAGTGTTCTTATAAATATATTTTGATGAACATTAGAGTCTCTGATTAATCAATTAATTTTGCTTACTATAGACAGTAAATTTTCATTCACAAGAGGACAATTGTTCAAAGCACTGTTTCGGCTAGCTACATGTGTTAAGGATCGATGTGGAACGAAGTGGATTGATGACCCTTGGCTAGCGAAAATATGGCCGTCATGTTGGTGCGAAATGCATAGATTTTGTTTTGTTTTGACTCAGTCGGGCGAAGATCCAGACCAATTTAAGACTAATACGACTTGGATTGACTAGCAACAACTAATCCATACACCGAAATGATAAAGCATCCACAATTTTAATCCCAGTAGGAATAGCAGTTTTTTTTATTTAAGGGAAAATCATTGTATCCATTAGCATTAATATATTTACTCTCCATGTACTTGCTAGTACCTTTATACAGGCAAGAAAAAAAAAACATGGTAAGGTTTCGAGAAAATATGCAATTTTTCTTAGAATCTGATACTTCTGTAAATTAGAAATAATTATTATGTCGTTTATAATGATTTTTGATTATTTCCTGAGGAGGCTACGAGTCTATTTTGAAAACCTCCGTTCCTCCAACTATTTGCCCTCCATTTTGCCATCCATCATGTCTTCTCCAACATTAGCATACAGAATCACAAAAACTTGATAATATAACTTCCCACGTTCTGATATAGGACAGAGATCATGCAAACCCCACATTTTTTAAACCCTTGACCAACTTCCCTCCTTCCTACCCAGTTTGTCCCCCCCCCCATTTCATCCGTCACTCATGCCAACTTGAAAGTAAAGTTACACATGAAACTTTTGATAAGTGAATCTAAGTGCAGGCTTTTTCATGATTCGTTTTGGAAAACATTTAGTCACGCATGATATATACTGTACGTTACAAATTGTATACCAAACTGTGTGGATGTATCCCTGGATTCAACATGAGAAAACGTGTTAACATAAAGTGAAGATACATAGAAAATCTTCATTATCTATATGAAACATGTTAGAGAGTTATAATATTTGTCGCCCACCGGGAATATAGCCAAGAACCAAATCCCAATTTATGGCACCTCTCTCTCTCTCTCTCTCTCTCTCTCTCTCTCTCTCTCTCTCTCATGCACACACCTATGTTTACTTTCCGTATGATTAATCTGAGACGGATGTAAATATGAAGATTTTCATATTACAGGTGATTTGGAGAATCATCCTTTTTAATATACTGATATTTGTTCCTATTCTTACTAGTGTTTGCTCACGTAGGCAAAAGGAATATATAATACATTACAATTTATGCACGTATGACAAGATTTTCACTAATAAGTTTGTTACATCAGTTTTCAACCGGGATAGAATCAAAGAAGAAAATGTATTAAAGAAAATCGTTGACTATGAAATTGATCTCATAAATAATACATTAGACGGTTATGTAATTTTTCAACCAAGATAGAATCAAAGAAGGAAATGTATTAAAGAAAATCGTTGACTGTGAAATTGAGCTCATAAATATGCATTAGACGGTTGTTAAATACATTAAATTTCAGTAGCTTTTATAATCTGAAATCTTTTTCATCTAGGGTCAGATGGTATACGCGAAGATGACTCGCTGAAGCTATCAACCGAATCTAATCTTGGCCGTCTCAGTGATACGTTCGTTAACATCAATTCACTGGCAGACCGCCAATCCATCACATGATGTCAGCTCGACCAAGCAATCGAGATTGGTTGTATAATTCATATTGTATCGATTTTCTTCAAAAGAAATCAGATGTAATCATTGAAATTCGATAGCGAAACGTAGATCCTTTCACAAAGTATAGTCAAACCTGTCTGCAAAGACTACTCTGAGGACAAACTGGAAGTGGTCTTGATAAGCAGGTCGTCTTTATATACATGTTTTGATTTATATATAAATGGGACCTATGGACCTTTACCCTTATACGCAGATGGTCCATATATACAGTCCTTATATAATGGTTACTATTAAGATTTTATGTTTTATTTATTTATTTTGTTGACGTTATTTCTTATATAAATTACTGTATCATGAAAAGCTAAATGTTGCATTTCTTTCCGATGAATAACATGCTAGACTATATTCAGATTCAATTTTAAATAACACCTTTATTTCGGTGCAGCTAGTAATTACATATTTTGATGAAAACTTGATAATGCATGCAAAAATGTAAAATGTGAATAAAAGCTATGTAGCGAAATGTTAAAATGAACCCTAGCTATTATGTTTACATAAATAGAAAATATTACGTAACTTAGCCGAACAGGGTCGTCACATTAAACGCCATACTTGGTAAAAAAATTGTCTTCTCAAGTTACACCACGCCCTATAGTTTACACCTAAATTATTCCAGTCGACCATGGATAGGTCAATACGGGTTCTGAAACATTTATGAAAATTTCTGAACACATATTAAACACTATCTGCAATATTTAAATATGAACTTATAATGTTCAAAAAAGTAACCTCACGCTTATTTTTAAAAGGTATTTGATACCCCAAAAATTGTACATCTCTTCGAAGTGCCGATTTTGTAGACATTATTGTAATTTCTGGGCAAGTATTAGGGAAAAAAGCGCTTGGTTTAGAACTTAAGTTCTCTTTGATTATTAACCTAAGAGTTAAATGTTCAAAAACAGAAATCATCATATGTTTTCAGTGTGTCTTAAAATGAAATCAAACATGCTTTGTCGAAGGATATATCTCAATAGCACTGATTTTTCATCCTGTCTACGCAGTTGTATAAAATATGGCTTGCTGACGTAACAGCATCAAAAGGTTTTGGATGACATAAGTACCCATCGACGATGAGAGGTCATATCATTTGACTTATTTACACATCAACTTTGAGAGGTTGTATGCAGCAGAGTATGTTGGCATTCTTCCTCCTAAAACTAGCGTGTACCGTTCATCGACTTCCCACAGCAGCGTTCGCGCGCTGTTTTCAGTCTCCCGGCTTTGAGGTCATACACGCTCTGTTTCCAAAGATTTACGGAAATTATGAATACGAAACGGGCATAGAAAACGACTGGGTACTTGACGATCGGACTTTTTCTGAGAAGTAAAATATGCGTTTGGACATTTTAAGTACTATTGTAAACAGGAAAAAGTAAAAACCTTGGAAGAAACTCTTATAGTTCACTCTGATCATTAACCTAAGACTTAACAGTTAAAAAACAGAAATCATCATAGGTTTTTAATGCTTCTTAAAATAAAATCAAACCTGCTTTGTTGACGTATATATCTCAATAACAATGCTTTTTCATCCTCTCTACATAATTGTGTAAAATACATATTGCTGACGTAACAGCATTAAAAGGTCTTGGATGACACAAGTACCCATTGACGATGAGAGGTCCTGTCATGTGACTTGTTTACACAGCAACTTTGAGAGGTCTTAATGATTAACTTGTGTATACATTACCAACATTAGGAGGAAAACTTTGTGTTTACATAACAACATTAGAATGACATCTGACATTATGCATTTCTTCCTTTTCTAAGATTGTACACTAATTACTTTATTAATGAGATAATACACACCTATTTACTACAGTCATCTTAACGTCATGTGTACACAAGACACACGATACAATTCACAATGTTGATGCGTAAACACACACACACACTTGAGCATAAAGATAAAATATCCACTTACTTTTATCTTTGTTTCACTCTCAATACAGTGTTCTGTCTGCCTCTCTCGCTCTTCACACACATACGCGTGCACACAAGATGAAAAGAGATACTTCTTTATTTCAGTTTCTATCTACCTCTTCACACACACATGTGAAACCACATACAGATTACATATCAATATTTTGGGTCTACGAATGACAACTCACCGATGTGGTTCTCGCGAAACGATAATTTCACGGATTGAAACATACCATATAATAATAATAATAATAAACGTCTTCTGAAAATGCCATTATCATAATTTTACAAACTGGATATTTTTCCAGAGTACTATCGTTATCACCCAAGGATGATGATTTAGTATGTTAGTCATAGCTGTTAGCCTAAGGTCCCAGCTTTAAACTAAAACACAACTTTTATAAACAATTACTTGGGATTAATCTTAAATGTATACTTTTCTATTCTTTCATATGAAGAAAAATGTGTTGAAAGTTTCACATATTTTGATACTTTAGAATAGAGTTTCTTGTGCTAATCAGCTTGGACAGAGGTAAGAGCACATTTTTGGAACTCAGAATCTACCGTCATAGTTTCTCTGCTATGAACTAACGTTCACCTTAGCCTTGAGGTGAATGTACATGAAGCAATAAATCCCGTTACTGTTTCTGCTAACTTAGACACATTTGATTAATTCCTAGCTTTTGGGGTTACGACAAAAGTAAGTACCGAAGATTGATTCTCGCTGCATTATTTCTCTTTAGATCCTTATTTTCATGAAACATGTAAGAATTTGTGCTCACGTATTCACATGGTTTAAAAGAAATATATAATAATTATTTAAAGATTAATGTATTTTGATTATATGGACACAGATGAAATTAGGCAATATTTTAAGATATTTTTAATCTTAAATAAGAGGTGAATGTATCTACTATATATGAATTTTGATTGATCACATAGTAATATGCATTTACTTTTTAGTGTCTTGCATGACTTAACTGAACATATACAGAAATGTATACATAATATCCTAGGCTTAAAGGGGCACACTGTGACCAACAAAATAATTATTTGTTAGAGTCATTTTGTAAGCATATTACGCAGAAGAAATAAAAAAAACATCTCCCATTTACGCATTATTAAATACGTGAACCTTTCTAATGAAAGAAGGAGATAGATTGCGTGCTCTGGTTTACTATAATTTTTAGCTTATAGGTTGGGTAAACTTTAAAAAAAAATCACATTCCTTTATTAAAATATTGTCCACGTTTCAGTTACTTGCACTGATCAAACTGACGATAAATCTGACAAAGGACATTAACAATGTTTGAGTTAATTTTGGACCTTGTGTGTATCAGCCAGTGAAATCTGAGCTGCATCGCTGAGTTCTGCTCATTAGTCATACGGTTCTAGTAATTGGAACACCTCCCCGTGTTCAGATTGGCTGCGGAATCCTGATCTAATGGCAAGCCTGTCGTTACTTGTTTTTAACATGCCGGTCTGCTTGTCAGGAAGCTGACTATAGGAGGTGCTCTACATATAGTATGTACTTCTGAGCGAGTGACAGGTGTAAGGTGAAGTTGTTTGAATTTCCAACATGCACAATTGATAGGTGCACATCTGAAGTAAGACCAAGCTGTACACTCTATAACCCAAATTGCACCCATCAATCATACACCAAAATAAAGAGAATTAAACCTCGAAGTTGGTCCAACCCTAGCTCACTAACTTCAAGACGTGGTGTTATGCTATTTCGCATTATTTCTAAGAACGGTTAAATATGTAACAACAATGATGATAAAAAAAGCATTACTAAATTTACTATAGTCCTGTAAACGTACATACGGTCAACAGAGATATACGAAAAGTTGCAACGTGAATATATTTAAAAACTGACAAATGTAAAAATATAGGTTTCCTTTCCAATATATTTGGTTTTAAAATAAGTTTCAGCTTTATTACTATCTCATTAATGTTTATCAAACAGCTAACACATTTAGCGAATAACAGAAATAGTTGAGAATATTGCTTTCCTTTTGGGTGACACTAAATATATTCTCTGGGCGACAGCTGTCGCCCAAAGGTCGCTTGTTTGTCGACCAATGGTAGCATATGTGCTTATATATATATATATATATATATATATATATATATATATATATATATATATATATATATATATATATATATATTAGAACAAGTTTAATAAATAAAAGATAAAGTCGCATGTTGTCCTTGTGTCCACTATGATTTTTGGGGTCTTTTAGTTTAATTACTTACCTGACAGGAATTGTTCGCAAAAACAGTTCGAGATTATTTGGAATATTCAGTTAGCGGATCTCCTTTTTAAACATGAATACGTTTATACAAAACAAATCCGTGTTTGGAGATCAATGCCTTCCTTAAGGTGTTGTTCTGGGAAAAGTACTACCGTTTTATTTGGAACATGCAATAAACGCAACTTCTATCATGAGCATCGATCCACTTACATAATTCATATCCGTCTCGTGAGTTCAAAGATGCGACCCACCCCTCCATTGATATGAGCAGGATATTAAAATAAACTAGTCGTATATGAATGTTTGTAGTTGTTGATCACAAAATGCACACCAGGTTAGACATATAATCAGGAAGTAAAAATGTATTTTCTTGTATACAAACTAATCTAACTCTTTTAAGAGATTTTATTCAGTGCCATGAAAGTGAGTTTAATAAGGATTTAGGTTGCTATTTTATGACACTGTAACACATGAAGGTTATTTAGTACTGAGGCAATCGAAGAAAAGGGCCTTGCCCATGATGGAAATACCATGGCAGCTGACCTGGGCAGGTGCGATGAAAGGATTCCAGCCAGCACCCCTGCGGTCACGAATACGGCACGCTAAAAACTGAGCTACCGCGGCTCTGAATTCAATAGGAAAACCCGTTCATTCATTCATTATTAATTTCCTCCATAAGGAGATTTTCAGATATATACATGATAAACTAGACAAAAGAACCGATAAATCAAATGTAACAAATGTACAAATATGCACAAGTTAGCTTGAACGATTATGCAGTAAAGGGTATAAACAATAGTATATATGCGACAATTAGAGAATTATGAAGCAAATATGAAGAAGATATCACGGAATGTACAGATGAACACACAACATTGGTCTATAAACATGTATATGAACAAGGATTATATACATGCACGTATTTACATCCATATGTAATGTGTGTGTTTCCCTGGAATCAAAGATATAACGAATTAATTTTACCCGGTAAGTGGGACCCATAACTCCAAGTGCCTAGTGCTGAATTCACTCATCATGAGCATATGACCTATACTAGAAAATGTAAACTGTGAAGAAATTAGGAGATGAGTTTTACAATTAAGGTAAGGAAAAAATATATTCTCGATATTAGAACAATGAACTGGTATGAACTAATGCGAAATCGGTGAAGCTAAGTTTCATCCAGTGGACTGTCAGGTGTAAGCCTGAGTAGTTTCAGCAGCTGGGATTCGTCACTACTTTGGCTGAGAGGAGTGCTAGGTTAAACTGAATGTATGTGGACCAGTGAAAAGTATTGGCGACCTGCCTCGTACAAAAGTTAGATGTGACATGTTTAAGTAGATCTGTATAGTGGTATCCGCATTTTTGACACATGGAGACACAGTGACTTGGTTTTAGGACCCACAGAAACGCTATGAATTTGATTAGTTTAAGCTCGTAATTGTTTGTTGCAGTGGAATAAAGAATAGAGGAAATAATTCCTGTGTGAAGAAGTCAAAATCGAGAGAAATCATAATCACTACTTATTATTTCTCGCCAAGCAACCTCTTCATATTCATGCATAGCTTTGTTAACTATTCTCTTCCACTGATATTTGTTAGGGAAGTACGTCTGGTTCATGAATTTTATGAGGAATTCAGGTAAGGCATACGTTTTAAGTGCACACCAACTATCGGGAGTATAGCTAGTTTGTACTTAATGTGTGCCATCAAAATCATAAAAGCACGCATGAGAAATAATGTTTGGAGATGGCACGATTTGGGAGGCAACAAAGTTTTCCGAGAAAGAGGAGTTTACGTCGATCAATATCGGCTGTTATCCTTATCAGCCCTAGCATGGACTAGCACATATCCGAGTGAGTTTGTTCTTGGAATCCCTGAATTTTCTTAGCAATAAAATGCTGAAGTTTGTTGAGTTCACAGAGGTCTATCTTTTGAAGCTAATTACAAATTTTGCAACCATACAGCAGTGTTAGGTTGACAAGCTTTTTATATAGACTGGCAGATGTTATCGGGTTTAGATGTGGAGCGCCAACTCAAAGATTAGTAAGACCAAAAAATATTTGCAGTGCTTTTCTACAGACGTTGCGGGTTCTATTAATAGAACGACGTGGTCTGTCTTGCAACATATCGAAGAGAGTATTCGAATCGGTTTCCTGAATGACTGTATCACCAAAATTTAGGGACATCCTGTGGATGAAACCTCTCCTCTTTCCAAATACAACACTACATGACTTTTGAGTATTTATTTCGTAGCGCCATTGTCGTGAGTATTCGGCAATTATTGCAAACACCTTAGATTATCAGGAGAGTTTGCAAGACACGTAAGGTCATCTGCAAGTGTAGGATAGGAGCATTGCAAGCTACCTATTTTACAACCTAGGTTGCTCCTGACCAGCTTAAGGAGCAACTCATCTATGAATACCAGATAAAGAAAGGAGGAGTGGACGCCACCCTGTCTGACTCTTTTGTCTGATTTAAAACCATTTGGACTGATATTTGTTAGCTAGAACCGCACTTTGTACATTCTTGTACGTATCTCCAATTATCCTCCAGATGTTTCCTTTAATTCCAATATTGAAGAGTTATCAGAGAATTGCATCATGCCAAACATTATCAAATGTTTTTTTTATATCGAGGAAGGCAGCGTATGTATAACTACCATTGTCGGAGTTGTAGTGGATAACCTCTTGAAGGTCGAAAGCAGCTGCGAGGCAGCTTAACTGTTTTTGAAACCTTGTTGTTGGGAAATGGGGAACAGAATTTAATTTATTTCCAGAAAATTATTTATTTTTGATTGTACAACTCTTTCCAATAGCTTGTACATTACTGGTATTGGTCTGTAACTATCAGGATCAGCTTTACTTTTCCCGTTACCTTTTTAAATCGGCACTATGAGACCTTTTCTCCATGCGTCTGGTATGCATTCATATTTCAGTATGGAATTACATAATTTTAATATAGCCGTTCTGAGCGATGGGCCACCATACATGACGTGTTCACTTTGCAGCAAATCATAACTAGGCGCTTTTGATCTCTTAAAACTTGAAAAGTATTGGATAGGTTCTGTTGAGTGATTTCATCATCTGTAAGTTCTTGCTTGCATAAATATTCCTTCGAATATTGTTTGAGGATAGAAACTGCTTGCTCTGTATTATTATGGATATTATTATCAAAAGAAGTATAATCTTTTGGAGTGTACAAGTCGGTGAAGTAATCTTCAATTGCATCGGCAACTGAGGACGGGCCAGAAAAGGTTCGACCACCATGGCATAACTCAACACCTGATCTGCTTTTTTTGGCTTGTGTTTTTTAATAAGATGCATGAAGAAGCATAGGTTACATTCAGCTGCTTCCTGAATTTCGTTCAGTGAATTGGATACAATGGCATCACTAGCATCATTAAATTCACGTCTTGCTTTTTGTACTTGGCATACGATTCAAGCTGAAGACCATGTGGTCTACCTTTTCTGACCCAGGCAATGCGAGCTTTGCGTTCTATTTTATCATAGATTTTAAGGCTTTGTATATTGTTACAGCCTTTAATTTAATGGACTGCGTATCACGTGCAGCTTTCAGTATACACTCAGTTAGATCACTCATTGATTGGTTTATATCAGACGATCCGTTAATCTCCCGTGCAAGCTATTCCTGTAAATTACACATCAGTACGTTTTGTTCATCATGGGTCGAGTTTTCGTCAACTTTGTACCATATTTTGTATCTGGATTAAGTAAAATATAGGTAAGTGGTCCCATGTTGTGGAAAGTTTCCCGTCAGCAATTATTTCACAGCTAGATACATTGACATGATACAATCGCCAGTCAATACACAGTTCGCAGAGTGGTATATGAATACTTCGGTCAAGTGGAGTTTGGTGAAATATTGATAGATTAGATACAATTCCGGCCTAAAAAGTCTATAAATTAATAACACTTGGAAATGGTTACTCTAGATCTATCTATTGCGCTAGCATTCATGTCACATGCAATTATTACATGCCCTTCTTTCGAATAATGCTCGTGTCGACTCATCAATAACTTCTATAATTTCTCTATACTCTTTGATATTATTTTGTGAATGTATGTATACACAAAATAAGTATATGGGTTTGTAAAATATATCAACAATCTTCGTGCCTATTACCCTGTCGTTTATATATTCCACTGGTTCAATTCTGTTTCCAAGTTTTTTTCAATATATCAGCGAAACACCTGCTTTTCCACAAGTAATTTTGGAATAGGGATCAAGCATATCTTTACAGGAAGCAAAACTATTGTATTTGTTGTTTATGGAGTCTATAAATGAAGCATTGCAGAAGCGGAGCTTGTGTTCATTTTTGAGCGATATCACAGTCATACAGGTTCAAACAATTGCTGAGGCAAATGATTGATGACATAATGCCTCGCACTTTCCAAAGTATTAGGTTTGGTAACATAATTAATTCACACAAATAATATTATGTAAAGGAATAAACATATGGAATTTTGATAGTTTTGGGTACTCTTGCAGATCAAAAAGGAATGAGGCTTTCATTTAATTTCTATTGTATTTGTTTCTGCTGTTTGACTTTGAATTTTGAGACTGAGATTTCCAATGGATTACGAAGATTCCTCTGGGCTATGAAAATTACGTTGATTCTATCTTTTGTGCATACTGTGATTTTACATTTACACGTGCGTACAAAATCCTTGATTTACTGCGACATAGTGCCACTGAGTTTATTGGTACGTCTTGCTTTCTGAAAATAGCACAGATATCCGCTCTCGTGGAGGAATCATCTGTGGTACCAATAAAGTAACTTACAGTGACTATTCTGTATACACCTATAAATACTACCGAAGAGTTTGTAAAATCAATATATATCTGATTATGAGAGGTTTACTCTGAACTTAGACATGAATTTTGTGAATTATTTGTATTTACCTTTTATGATGAGATAATACTTCCATATGATAGTGAGGACAATCTTTCTTGCATCGGATCTTTTTCATTTTGTAAATAGTTGTGATTGCAAGAAGGATTTGATTGTCTTACTCTCAATTGTATTGTAAATTGTGGTTCATTGTCACTGACGTTTGTGTCTCTGTTACCATGTGATCCATTGGATGCACTATCACACAAGTCAACAAGTTCATGTGCACTAACATTGTTGGTATTTTGTCTGGGAGAAACACAGCGGAAACACCTAATGTTTCTCCGCTGGAGAAACTATACTGCAAGTTAGCACTACACTAAAAGATTTTACAAGTAACCAAATGATACCGAGCAGCACGCAGCGTCATTGCGGAGTCTCTTACTAAAACACAAATAGGAGTTAAATGCAGCTTGCAAAATTACATCGTTTAAACATTTCCTGTCTGTTCCCTCACTTTGCTTTTCAGGTTTAAAAAATGCACTAAAAGTATTTTATTATAAGAAAACATCTTGATTACCACCTTTGCATTATTTCAAATTAACAATATTAAACATCTAATCTAATAGTAGTAACTAGTAACGACAATTGCTACACTTAAGACACAGTGTCTATTGTTGAAAGTGAAAGTAAATAAGTAAACATAACTGAAAATAATAATAATCACCAAAAATATATCGAACGAAATTAAACAAAAGAACAAAAGAATGAAAATGATCTAAAAAATAAATAAATAAGGAAAATAACGAATAGTATTACTAATGAAAATATACTTTCAATAGTTTAAAAGTATGAATAGAAAAATTGCCACGTATATCTTAAATACGAGAGTTGAAAACTTGCCATGCTCTGGTTTCTCTTCACAACGAATCAATCTTTCGCCTTTTACTAGGCGAATTAATCTTTCACTGTTTGTTGAAAAATAGAGGAACAGTACTTTAAAGCGGGTTCACCCCAATTAAACCCTTCAGTGGGCTCAGCCCAACCAAACCAGTTGTTGAACGTGTGTTTCAAGACACACAACAATAATGCCTTCTCTCATAATTTTCTTTCTTTTTTTGACTCTTTCGATTATATTTACAAACATGAAATTATGTTTAAAGCGATTAAGCAATGTATTTGTACATTTGACCCTTGGTGGACACCTGGGAGCATGCAACCGTGATCAGCCAGAGACGTTGGGGAAGGCGATCGATTTTATACGTAAAATGTCACCGCCGCCTCCTACTTAAAAAGTAACCGCTCTTTTACTGACGAAACTTATTTCCTAGTCAACTAAATTACCTTCATAGTTTACTCAGTTTTGATATTTTACAATACTTGCTAATAACACTCACAGTTAGCGTTCACAAATTGCAGTTAGCTAACATTTAAATTTCTATTTTCAGCTTTAATAATTCGTTTATGTTAGTTGGAGGTGATTTTCGGTTCCCTTAAATTCATTTTCGATTCGTTCTTATTATTTCATTTTCGCTGGAATTTATCCACTTCTTTAAGGACGAACATGCACGTGACCTTACAATTTTAAACTTAAGTTGCTGGGTCTGTTATCTCTTTAATGTGTCTTACACACTGGAAAAAATTTCAAACTGTCCCTCAGTGAAATAGTAGTTGCACTGCCAACGCAATCGGACGGTCTTCAGACTGTTGCAAGAAAATACATCAGAAGTGTCGCAGCGGCAGTCATTTTGAATTTCATTAATGAGAACAAACCGTTCACCTGACGGGATCACGTGGCGAGATACTACCTACCTGTGTCAATAAAACCTATAGTATTTATTCATTAAATGAAACAAAGGCAAAAGTTACTTTCAGTTAACAATATATTTTTTAATTGGAATATGTTTAAGTGACCTGTTATTTAGTCCATATAAACTCATAAAACAAATCGTAGGTTGAGTACTAGTTTGTCGTACGAGAATCTTGTGCTTTTTTTTCTCCTCACAAATGGGGAAATCAATCCGCCTTATACATCCAAGACTTTTTTCTCGTTTGACATAAAGGACATGTGTGTCTGTGTGTGTGTGTGTGGAATCATTGGGAAAAAGAGTTTGTGGATTTTCTGCAATTGTAATAAATGTCAAATTTGCACTGCTAATGCACGTGCAAATATGTTTCACAGGTACAGTCATGCAATATTGCAGGTACAAGACTATCTTTTATTTACATTATTAACATTTTACTTATATAATATGTACTTCTATGAATATTAGAGCTTGTGATATAGCAGGAGTAAATTCTTGTTGGTACTGTTTTCAGCCTTCCTCCTCTGTTTACAGTTAATAAAAGCATTGATTGGTCCCTATTTAAAACAGTGTATAATCAGATCAATGTAGACCTATACACAACACTTACACAAGATTAATAGTTAAGGTATGTAGGCACATCCTCTTGTGTTCTTTGTCAATTCTTGGTATACTGATGTGGCTTTTAAAATCCTATTATTTTAGGCTTGAAGCATCATTCCCAGAAAAGGTTAGAAGGATTATAGCTCTCCAACTATCTTATGACAGGGTTGCCTGACTGTACCACCTGCAACAGGTAAGACAATCAAGAATGATATGAACAGCCATTCAGAAGGAAAAACTCGCTCAATAAAAGCGTGCGTCCACCATGCTCTATGCAGCCCAAATCTATTTGATGTAGAGATTTTTAAAATGCCTAATAGAAAGCCCATGTTTGTCAGATGTAGTTTGTTTAGAGTTACCTGCCATGCCTGCCATAGGTCCTAAAATGTAAACATCAACAAACATACTCTGTAAAGATCGGTGTTGTATGAGATGACAGTTACAAATAAAAGAATCCCCTCCATCTTCTACATTTTTCTCTGGAGGACACTTTTGTATGCGTACATTACTCGTATATCACCACCAATTTTTTTTTTAAAATTGACGAATTCAGAATTTATAGCCTGTCATGATATTGGAGATGTTTGAGGTCTGGTAATGTACAGCCTGTCATGATATTGGAGACGTTTGAGGTCTGGCACTATTTTTAGGCTGTTTTATGTACTCTTCTTCAAATACTGTAACTATTATACTAACGATTCTACGTCTGACTTTCGCTTCATGTTCAGTCTTACCCATTTTGTCATGAACTGATAAATGCAATCTTTACTTAATTCCTTTAGACAACACTGCTCGCGGATAACTTTCCAACATTTTTCCACACAAAAAGTACTTCGCTACCGTAGGAGTCTACATCAACAAAAATCTGCGCCCCAAGGTGCTCCAATTTCAACCATAACCCATTCCTTGCATCATCATTTCCTTCATCGACTTTTATTCAGTACTCTACCAGAGTTAACCCACTTCAAAATTGTAATATCAATTGTATACTACCTCACATAATTATTTCAATCATCCACCCAAAGCTCTTCTAGTGGTATACATGAAAGGGAGGGTATGGTATCATCCTGGATCTGTAGCTTGTGAAGAAGTCAAACTGTGAAGTTTAAATTTGTTTTATATGCACAATCAATCTCTTTTCTTTCATCAGTTTTCATATTAGCAAACATTTTGCATGGGTGACGTAGACTCCGACCGTAGAGAAATACCGTTTGTATTTAAATACCTTTTTGGAAAATTCAATCAGTTCCTTGTGGGTTGGAAAGTATGTCCTAGTTGATGTTTATTTTCACCACTAGTTTCTTGAATAATGTAAAATGATGATCATCGAATATTATCACGATAAGTGTCAACGATTGTGCGGTCTTTGTTTGGAAAAAAATTGATCTGGATTGTATCAATAAAAATATAGTCTGGGCTAAAACTTCAATCTAGAATGCAGTGACCTGATTGGCTGAAATGAAATTCTGACCTTAAATAGACCAATCCAATGTCTTAAGTCTAGATTTACATTTCAGATTATGTTGTGAAATAGGGGTCTGTTAGAGATATAGTCAACCTTACTAATACCGAATGATGAAGTAGCGCACAAGGTAGAGCCCGCTTTTCAGTAGTAATTGCTATACTTATCGACTTTCTCACCGTGAATAAATGCAATATTGATGATAGAATGACTACACAATATTTTTTTCACAAGTACTTAACTTTAAGAAACCAGAGTCGCTGTAGTATTCCGGGGACTACAACTTTTATAGAAAGTTTAAAACTTAAAAACTGCAATCCTCGAAAAAGAAATCATAAATTGAGGTAAAGACATGACATGATTTTGTGCCTCCCCCCAACAAAGAATGCTGAAAATATTTTGTACAAAATGTACTCCGAAGCCAAAAAAAAAATAACAAACCCAGCAACAACAGGGTAGATAACCCAGCGGAAACAGATCAAGCAATAATAAAATACTTTCTGAAGACAAGATAGCAAAGGATAAGAAAAAAAATCGATTTATTTAAGATTGCAAACTTCATCACTGAAGAGATTTTGAATAACATTAATTAGTCTGTTTTATTTCCTTTTGTCTTATTTATTTTCAAAGTAAGATTTCAGCATACTATAAGCAGTTACTCTTGTAATAGCAACTATTGAAAATATATTGCTTAAGGGCATGCATATATGAACAACAAGGCAACCAATATTCAGTTTATTTGTTTTCAATATATTAGATTCATTATTTTTGTTTTACAATTTTTAAAACTAATATATCTGAATGTTATAAAACTAGCACTCAGTGCATATAGTGGTAAACCGAATTTACACGACAAAATTCCAGTGAAGTATCTGATACTATAATATGTCATGCTGTCATCTTACAGTTCATTTTGTAAGCTAAGTAGTCAATCGGAATAAATCTGACAATAAATGATGTCACTGTGTAAATTACAACATCTGAAAATGACTTGGACAGTTTAGCAGCTCTAGCATTTATAACGATTCATATGTCTTCTTCATTTCTTTCTCGTCCATTTTTCAACTATTATTCAGTTAAAATTGTACCAGTTATCTCTTTGACTGTTGTGTTTGTAATATTTATTTTTAATTCCTGTTTGTACGCTTCCAATTCTGAAAAAATGTTATTTCTATATTTGTCGTCGATAAATCTCAATTTTGTTTCCAGTTGGAATTTGTCCATGTGTTCGCAAGCTAAATAAAAAAAATGGCACCTGCTAAATCATCAATTTTACTGTGTTTTGTAAGCTTTTACGATAAAGTGTTAGCTGTTGCTAACCAATTGTTTATATTAAAAAATGTATATGTTGAAAAATGCTCACCCATATTTCATATATAATTAGCTGTTCTTGTTCGGATACATTGATATCTATTTGTTATTTTTCCAAATTCGCATGTAAATGTTTTTTAATTTATCTCTTTACATATGTTAATTTCCTCTATTGTATTACTATTTTATTATCGTTTTCTGGACACACACTTTACATATATGGTATTTTGTTTTTCGTTTTTTTTTCCTTCTATCATATTGCTTTGTCGCATTGGAAACATTTAACAACTTTGTGGGCTTTGTTCACACCACACAATGTTGATTGTGCAATTTATTTCAGTTACTACTAGAAGGCAAGTGAAAGTTCTGAAGAAAAACAATTCTCTTCAAAATCTTTATATTTACACAACGTTAAAAGTATAGTGGATTTTACTTCATCCATGAGGTGTAAAATCCGTTCCCATATTAACTGATTTCGGTTAATTTTCTGGTAATTGTCTGTAGCAGGTTTTATGGATACATTGAAATTGTATCTGACATAAATTGTGCCCAATAAAAATGAATAGTTGATTGTATAGTTGACATGATTGGTATACATTCATTGAATGAAATTTGAAAGAAGTTTAAATGTCATGATTGAATCACCATTGATGTGATTTTCATTACCTTTTTTTAAGCAAAATCTCATAGACAATCTTGTAGTCTTTTACGTTGTACTTGTTTTTCAGCTTTTTACTGAGGTGGTTTGAAGCAATTTCATTTTTTGAATATTATCACTTTTCATTTCTTCTGTAAAATCGTTTATCACCATTTTTGTGAAATTGTATACATTCTACTCGCCTTAACACGTTTTTCATACATATCATTTTGTTATTAGATGGTCAATTTTTTTAGATATACTTTCTTTTTTCCCTCTGATTTTGTGATCAACACAAATTTGCATCCCGTACATGTTTTTAACTCGTTCATTTTCTAATGCGTGGATTTTTTCTTACACATTTGTCATATTCGAGAGATTTATTATCTTTTACAAAATAAAAAGTTGTTATGCTGTTTAATACTTTTATCTATGTATTGTGCTTCTTCCGGCATTTATTTTAATGGAATAATCCTTTCATGTGGGTTCCAACTGTTAAACGATTCATCTTATCCTTTCGATTATAAGAGTACATACTTTTCATCGTTCATTCTTTTCCTCTTTAGAATCCTTTAAAGCTTTTTGCATATTTCATCTTTTTGTTGTTTAAACTCGTGTATAAATCTTTCAAGAGAAAATACGCACACATATACCTATGAAACTGATTAAAACCTAGATCTCCTATAATAAGTAGAACCGATGAGCACCTATAAGACGTCATATTCTGTTAACCTTTTGATTCTTCAGTTTAAGTACTGCTTTCGGATTTCTGAAAGTAAAAAAAGAAAAAAGAAAAAAAACGTAATTCGGAACATATCGTTACTAACAATAACACTTTCTTGCATGAAATGCAACTTGTTATCGGATAGGCCGCTAAAAATAAGCGGAGCGATAATTTCCAAGGGCACCTGGACATGAACTTTTATCGATGCATATCAGATATCCGTTATGTTGGAAATCTTGATTTTTGTCCGATTGTGTGTGTGTGTGTGTGTGTGTGTGTGTGTGTGTTTGATAGTTATATATACTGACAACTTTTACAAGGATTTTGAAGTTTCGGACTTGCAATGCCAAATTAAACTACAATCGATAATATTTACACACCTAATATTTTTACACCCAATACATGTTGGTGACCATCTGGAATACCAGAAACAAAATCGATCCAGGCTCAAGGAAAAAGGTCACACGAAAACATTTATATTATTTTAGCTAAGTCTTACGGTACAAACTTGATACAGGTTGTAAGCACACAAATGAGATAGAACATTCATGTCTGTTTAGTTCAGAGTTTGGACTGTTCCACATTTTCGGTAAGTGATAAGTGTTTTTCTTTATTAAGCTTTTCCCCCTTATCTCTGCCTACCCCTTCCCTGTAAAAAAAGAGCAGTTAACAGATGATTTTTAAATATATTGTTCTACACGCTACGAATGTATATATAGATGCATGTGTACATATATATGTATCTCTTTTTTCATTCTTTTTTTATTTCACTATTTGCCTTTTATTCTTTACAAATTTGGTGCTTGATTAATATATTTTCATTGGTTAAATGCATTTTTTGTTGTTGTTGTATTATTTGGATGATCACTTCTTCTTCGGTATTATTCGTGATTCCACTTGAAAAATGACATTAATGGCCATTTAAAAACGACTATAATGCTTTTATATATGTCTCCAAGTATTATCCATACAAAGCTTCTGATCAATTTGGTGTCTTGATCTTGACTAAAATGCTGGTGTTACAGTGCTGACAATACTGATGTTACACGTACTTATTTAAAACAGCGGGTCGTAACTTGCCTTTCATACACGAACATTGTCATTTTCTGAGCGTTGTTTAGTGAAACGATGTTCTCACACAAGCCCAACGTCCTAGAGCTCAGTCCTCGTTCAGGAATAGAGACCAGAGAAACACGAAGAACCCGCCTACCCCGGGGCACGCCTGAAGGGGGAAAAGTGCTACAATACCTTCCCTCAGACCAGAACACAATTTCAAAGGACCACTGACGACAATCCCTATCCCTCAGAAAATGACACCATGCTTCAGCCAGCCATAGTACTAATCGCTCTAAGCTTTTTCATTCAAGCAGCATGATTCAGAATGGAGACTTTGAGACGGGTTTTCAACGCCGTTCACGATGAAGATTTCGCAGTCAGTTTAGGCCATCAAGATGCGTACTTCCATGTTTCAATTCGCAAGTCTTTCAGGAAATTCCTGAGATTTGCATTTAAGGATACGGTATACAAATTTAGGGCACCCCCTTTTTGTTTGAACATCAGTCTCTGGGTCTTTATGAGAATTATGAGCAGAGTCGTGTCACAGTTCCCGGTCAGTGACTTCGAAATACATGGACGACATCCTGCAAAAAGCACTGCGTTAGTTATATTCTAGATAAAGACATTAATATCCTTGTTTCACTTCTACTCCGCTTTGGATTTTTTGTCAACAACGACAAATATGATACCGTCCCATGTCAATTTACTCACTTGGGTAAGGAGTTGAAAACGCACGTTAACGGGGTCCGTCTACCTCAAAAACGTGCCTTTAAATCATCTCGACGGTGTCTTCTATTCTCTAAAAATCACATCTTAGCCCGGGAATTTCTTTGCCTACTGGGTCTTCTCAATGCAAAAGCTGATCTCATCATTTTGCGCCGCCTGTGTATGAGACCATTACAAATTATTCTCATGCCCCAGTGGCGATGGAAACTTTTCCCAGTGGATCAAGCGATCTCAGTTCGGGATAACAGAGGTTCTATCTCAGCAAATCTGAGAACCTCACCAGGCTTACAGCGGGGATTCTCTTGCAGATTCAGCCTCAGAAAATTGTGATCTGCAGGGATGCCAGCACGGGAGGCTTGGATGTTCACCTAGTCAGCGGAGTGTGGCAGCTTCAAGAACGTTCATTGTACATCAGGTTCTTGTAGATGAAGGCCATAGTGAATGCATTACAGTCCTGGCAGGAAAGGGCGTTCTCGTTCTATCTGACACCTCTGCTGTGGTAAATTACACGTCACTTGGCAAGTGGGAACCAAATCCCCAGATCTATCCTTCTGCTTGGGGATTTTTTGAGGTGACGTCATCATCGAAAAATCCACATCCAAGTCCGTCATATCCCTGCCATACTCAGATAATTCAAACCGAAAGGTATGTTCATCCATAGGCATTCATACAAGTCTGCTCCCCCTGGGACCGACCATATTAATGGATCTATTTGCGACAAGGTGGAGCGTAAAGCTACCCGCCTTTGTGTCTTCAGTCCCAGATCCCAAAGCCTGGGCAGTCGACGTTCTTTCAATGAACTGGAACGGTCTAAATGCTTAGGCCTTCCCTCCAACCCTTCTGACTCGCACAGTCTTGCAAAAAGCGACGGAAACAGAGTATCTTCTGGTCCAGGTTGCTCCCCACAAGTGGAAAAAGTTTTTGCACTAAGGTGGAAGTCAGACAAGAGTGATATCCTCTTGAGTAGAGGAACTGGCTCCAAATCCCGTTCATATGTCAGTTACTACTGGAGCTGATGTGCACGCTCCGCCAGGTTTTAATGTAACTGTGCGGAGGCTGTGAAGGTGTACCTCGGGTAAGCATTATCAAAGAAGCATATTTTAGTCCAAAAATTGGTTTCGTCTTCCAATACGTTACCCAGTCATAATACATCAGGAGAATATGTAAGAGGTAGAGGGAATTACATGTCCTTATCCCGGACAGGATCCATCTCGGGTCCCCTGATATACACGAGGCAGTTTAAAATCTCATGAGAGATAAAGGCTCTAGGTAGCCAGCCCCGGCTTGTAGAGAATCCGCCTCCCTCCCCTTCAAACCGCAAGTCCAGGGGAAGTAGAGAGACCGAGTAATTGAGACGCTGCTGAAAGACCCAGAACATTAACATGTTGTGCTGCTGCAATAGATTCCACCAGGTCAAATCGAGCCCTTTGGGATGAAAAGTCTCTGAGCCAAAACTAGACAAAGTCGTCTCTGACCTCCTTCCCACGGCTTGGATAATGTAAGTTAGCGGACACTTATGCTGGAATACTATGATAGTGGCTACTGCCCGAACCTCACGAGCCAATATACGCAAGAAACTCATTTGGTCTTGGGTTAGTTCTTTGTACGCATAGCAAACAATCCATCTTATCCAGAACGATAAAGCCTGAGCTGATATATAGTCCTTTCCCTTTCTCAGTGGTAGAAATAAACCAGATCTCCCTCTTCATACAGGCTCGGTTTACTTCAGGTACCACTTTAAAACCCTTAAGAGTCCAATGAGGAAAGACATTTCACAACAAAAGCATGATTATCCCATGAGAGGAAGCCTGTTTTTAGAAATGAGAGCAGGGTCCATCATAGATGAAATCGAACTATCGCGACTGACCGACAAAGGGCGTACCTCACTGATTCTGCCTGCTGTAGCTAAAATGAATAGCGAACGTTCGGAAATTCAAACACAAGAGTAAACTTTAACATCAACCAAAAACTGGGGTGTTATAACAAAATTGTCGTGTTTCAGTCGAGTCCCTTGATATGCTGCCAATCCAGAGCAACTAGGAATGGACCGACTCAGAGAAAACACGAAAGGATGATGGATATATATATATGAAAATGCTAAAGAGGCACCACCAGCATTTTTTTAAAAACTATTTTTTGCTTGGCCCTAATAAAAAAAAAATCCGTTTCCCCACTCACCTTGTCCCGACTACAAACCATGCTGAGCAATGAAAGATCCTACTTTGCACCCCTAATTTCCATCGGTTACCTCTTGAAATCTAAACTTTTTAAGAAAAATAGGGGAAACAATAGAGTGAAAAGAAAAAGCAAAGTCAGAAAAATACTGGGATAAACACTTCAGCAGGTGGAATGCGCTAAACCAGAAGTTTGAGTCCACATTTACATGTAGACGACAAAATATCGGCAGGACATCTGAGTGTTTATATTTTCTTGCATGAACACGGGCTTTTGTTTACTTATTCGTTTTGAACAGTGCCAATTATATCACAATGGCGCAGAATGACTTAATACAATCACTTTAGTTTCAAGATTCAAGCCTTTTCTGGCTTTTATATCTCCGCTTTTGTTAGCAAAGGCTTTTGTTGACATCTTAGGATGAAGAGATACAGTTAGGATGCAGTAACAATTTGCAGTATGAAATAGATAATGGAAATGGGATTTAGCAATAAAAATACGCGCAAAAGAAAGTAGGGGAATTAAATTTGTTTCATGTCTTCATCATTATTGTCATCATTATCAACCATTACGTCCTCCTCCTAGTCATCTATAAGACAAATATGAGATTTTAAAAAATCCAGACACACGACGTGAACTAGAGTGAAAGTTAGATTGCGTTCGAGTACTCTAATCTTTATTTCATTATCATGTAAAGAATCAAAACTGCAAAAAGAGTCGTGTATGTGAATATAAAATATTTACCTGTGACAACATCTGCAGTTAAATTTGCAGTAACCCCGCCCCCCCCCCAAAAAAAAAAAAAAAAATACCCCACGAGTGGTCAGTGGTATCTTTTCTTTCAACTCAACCTCCAAAGTATTGCTATTATTATTATCATTGTCGTCTTTGCTGTTACTGTTGTGGTTTTTGTCTCAGTCATTTTTTATTGTTGTAGACTGCTGTGATGATTTTGAAAGAGAAAAAATGCTTTGCTTAAAATTTCGTTTATTGCTTAATTCGAGTTAGAGCAATGGCAATTAATGCCCGTGTATTTAACCATTGTCGATCGCTGAAGACACTTACGATCATTTTCACCTGAGAAGGATGTAGTCAGTTTAGGTTATTGTTTCTTTGTTGGTTCTTTCTATACCTAGTCATACAAGTCTTTGCTCCTTGTTGTATCGTATTATGGCACTATTTTCTTTGACTTATTTACTTTTAACTATTTTCACACTATTTGCTTTTAATCCTTACTGAACTCAGCAGTGTAAAAACACGAACACGTAATGATAAAGGGTGAAGTAATTGTCGCATTAAATTACGCAGACAAAAATCATTATATGAACAGACTCTTGGATGGAAATTTTTCATTTTCTTTTGATACAAGATCATGGTTTTATTAGTCAAAGAATCCAAATATTATCATTCGACTTGCATTATTGACATCAAAAACTGCGTGTTGTGCCTCTTTAAGGAAAAACGCCAGACCCCTTTGTTTTAAGGCCTAAGAGAGTGGGGAGAGAGTTATAACATCTGAAACAACTGGGAAGCACGATCGTAGAATCAATCATGCATGGGCCGGGGAAAAAAAATGCTCGAAAACACGTGTCATTAAAAACTTCAAGAGGAAAGTTGAACATCTATAACAACCTAAGAGCCTGGCAATAAATACTAAGGGGAATCGATTCGGACTTATATTAATCCCACAAAGCTTTGTTTATTCCACGAAATCTGCTACTTTCGTTTCGTTTTACAGTGTTATTAGGAATTTAAAAAAAGAAGTGAATATCGGGATTGGAAACACTAGTTTCGGTTTACCTACACAGCTGAAGAGTTCAACAGCCTACCATATGATCGGGTGCGTATCATTTGAAAATGATTTTCCATATCTTAGTTTTCTTTCCATACAACTCTTGTAACAAGGGGTAGATACTCTTTACACAATTTTGTGTCAAAGAAAACGTCATTGATATCTAGCACAGCATGTTCAATCACTCGTGACCTCTTCAGTCATTTGATTCAATGAAACTATACTGCTTGCAATTCAAATATCTCGTATTTTTGTAAGAAAAGTTTATTGATGAACTTTAAATAGAATCAGACAGTTTGCATACTCTGTATGTCTTCTTCGAAATAAAATGGCCGCCAGAAACTTAAATATGGGATTTACACATGATTAGCTTTCATGTAGCCAAAGCATGGAGGAGGCGGGGTCGCTCATTTGATTTATGTGCAGGTGCAGATATGCTTGTTATTTTTTGAGAATTTATGAGATTTCAAAGCTGACATCATTTTAGGGAACCTGGTACAAGATTTTCAATGTATGGCATAACTTCAGAATTAAGCCCATTGTCTTTTTATATACACAACTAGCATCGTTCTGTATCAGGGTTTAAAACATTAGGATCCGTACCCAGTACAGTAGCTTGGCATGAACTGATCAGTGTACACAAGTAATGACATCTGATGCTTTTAGGATCAACACTGACGACAAAAATTTAGTTCTCTTTTCTCCTGTAAGGCGTCAGTACATAGCAATACAGTAAATTAGTCCGGTGACAGTTGCATTTCCTCCCAAATGACTGTATTCGGGGGCATAGATGGTGTACTTCTGCTGTGTTCAAAGGGCATATAAAAATGTGAATGTCACGTATCATACTTCCTCGAAATGTTTTGTCTCGTTTGCTGGATCTGTGCATGATTAAAAACTGACATTATAAATGGGGGGGGGGGGAATTATCAATGATCTTTTATAATTACCGATTGAGGATGGATGAGGGATGGGTGAGTGAGGTCTGAGCATTTCCCATCGGGTCCAGCCGGTATATCGGATTATAAAGCGTGGTGTGAAAAAAACTTGGTTTTTGTAAATTAATTATAATAAATAAATAACAAAACAAAATCTTTTCTTCCAACGCCCTCACTTGGCGTTTCTTTTTTTTTTTACACAATGTAATATTGGCCTTTCCATCAAGTACATCAAGTAGTATATATATATATATATATATATATTGGTTTACCGTTGTAACAGCTGTGATCAGGGAACTTGTAACAAGAAACGTTATATTCCTACATAGAGGAGACAACTGAAACATTGAAAAATGTACAGTATATTAGAATGATTTCCCAAGGACACACTGAGGCAGCCGAACCTGGCTGGCCTGGGCGGGTATCGAACCCGCGACCCTTGGATTACGAGTCCTCCGCTCTACCTACTGAGCTACCACTATTAGAATTATGAAATACCGTTTGTTAACTTAAGTTTTTCCGAAGTAGCTGTCATTTTCTTCACAAGCAAAAGCAATCCTTATAAAAAACAATATAGACGGGGAGGGGGAACCTCTATGTTCGCCGAAACGACTGTTATACTTCAATGTTACATACATGTATAATCAATTATAAGTAAATGGGATGCATGTTTATAAGCGCACCATTAGTATATAAAAATGCATAGGTACGGAAGCACCGCCTGGATGATCTGTCATTCTTACCCCTCTGCCCCTCCTCCACCCACCCCCTTTGACAGGAACGTATTTTTATAAACTTACTGATTTTATCAAGTGGTAGGACTGATTTATTTCACTTTATTTAGTATCATATGCGCTGTCATATGAAGGAAGTATATTGTATAGCTCGGAGATAGCATATGACCAGGTATAAACGTCATATATCCAAGTATAAACGTCATGTGTGGCATGTTGAAAATGACATATTTAACAAATATTTTAAATCTCATGGAAAAATATATCACTCGTCTTTTTGGTAAGCTTTGCGTGTGTCAAACTTTGTAAACTGATCAGTCGTAAATATTTTCCAGAATTTACAAATTAAAAACCATACGCATTTTTTTTTTAAGGTAAATGAATTCTCCCTGTCCAATACAATGTAGATTAAAACTCCGAACTCACATCATGGCACAAAATTCCATAAGGTAAGTATGTGTATTTATTATATAATAATGTTCACCTGGATATTTTATTTCACTATTTCCTTTGGTGTACATTCCTTGACATTCTTGCGGTTTTATGCTGGTACATGTGTGTATTGTTGTTAGGTAGCAAATGACTGGGTGCGCCAAAATATGCTAGACTGCGTTTGCCGACCATAGTGCAGGTGGTCTAAGTTCAAAGTGTCTGGTTGCTCATTTTTTAAATTAGTCCACTCAAAACATACGTGTTCCTCTCCTTGGATCTCGGCTGCGTGGGAGTGACAATAATCTTGATCGTATGAACCATGCACAATGCATTTACACTATTGTTCCTACTTCTAGCATGAACAAAGTCCTAATCGATTATTCTACTTATGGGTCAAACCGCCAGGTCAAACTATATCCGTTTAAGAGTTGCAATATGATTAACACGCATTTCATTCACTTTTATTTTATTCCCTGGACTACGCTTATCATGCGCGGTTGCACAATGACAAGACCTACCAGGTGTGCCCTTATAACTCAGGATGCATATACACACTGCACACTAGATAGATAGATAGATAGATAGATAGATAGATAGATAGATAGATAGATAGATAGATAGATTGATTGATTGATAGATAGACAGATAGATATATAGATAGATCGATAAATAGACAGAGTTGTTCATAAAATATTTTGATTGCAATGTAATTTAATATCGCTTAATTCAGGGCCGTAGTCAGCAAGATAAAAAACAAAAAGGTGTGACTAATTCGTCTTGGGTTCAGAAGCAGAACCAGGGAGTGGGAAAATGCTTTGCCCTCTGGGCCCCTACCATGGGTTCCATTCCGCAGACCTTTGCCTACTTGTTTGCGAGCCCCCTTAACGATATTCTTGGACCCGCCCCGTGAGATAATTCATGAAAAGGGTGCAAAAGAGTTAACGAAAAGAATAGTGTGAGAAACAAATATTAAAAATAAATTATTTGGATATTTCTTCAGTCCTTTCATCATACATTTACTTACTAAATCAACACGACACAGTTAAAACAGCCCAGTATTGAAAATATACAAGCATGTACATGTGTGTGTGTGTGTGTGTGTGTGTGTGTGTGTGTGTGTGTGTGTGTGTGTGTGTGTGTGTGTGTGAGAGAGAGAGAGAGAGAGAGAGTCCGTTGAAAGGCAGGTATATGAAAATAGTTTCGCTTCTCCTTTATCTTTCCGTGAAAAATGAAAACATCGCAACTGTTATATGTTTTAGAATCATATCTAGCCCGTCTATTTGCATTTGGCAATAATAGTTACAAGCGAAGCGGAAGTTATTACAGAGGTCTTTATTTAGCGGGAAATACACGGGGATTACCCTACAAAAATTTCCAGGGACGATTTAGTGTATAAATTTTACACGTATACAGCCAGAGGGAGAGGAATAAAACATGACTATTTTACATAATATATTTCTAGTAATGACACAATCGAGTGTAATGACAGTGATTATAAACAAGTTATTTTAAAAAGATTAAAATGTCAGGTGTAATCAATTATATGATTGATGATACTATTCATGAAAATGTTGTTGTTGTTAATGATGATAATGATGGTGATAACGATCACAACGATGATAACGAGGATAATTATTGTTGTTTTTTTTTTCTAGCTCACCTGGCCGAAAGACCAGGTGAGCTCTTGGTATGGCCCTGCATCCGTCGTGCGTTGTTCGTCGTTCGTCGTCCGTCGTGCGTCCATCCGTCATCAATTGCTTGTTACCACTCTGGAGTCCATATTTCTGATCCGGTCTCAGTCAAGCGTGGAATATTGTCTTAATATCATCAAAATCTTGGAGGAGTTATAATGAGCGATAACCGTGCATATTAATAAGGTGATCTAGCATCTGATTGGTTAATCTTGTTGCCACGTTAGTTAGGTGATCGTGCGACTGATAGTTTGAGATTGTTGCCACCCTGGAGGCCGTATTTCTGATCCGACCTTGATCAAAGTTGGAATACATGTTTTTATTATATACTTAAGCGTAAAATACAGAAAAATATTCGTGAAATAATTTTAATTTTTTTTCATTTCTATATTTTCACATGTGAAAAATATATCCTTATATTTTCACATGTGAAAATACAAGATTTCCCATAATGCCACGCAACTCTTCATTGTTTGTGCATACTGAAGTTATACCTACAGCAAAAAAAAAAACAAAAAAAAACAAACAAACAAAAAACGAGCACTTTGTGAGCTAGAACAAATAAATGGAAACTGCATTTCCTTTTAGACATGGAAATTATTTTTTGCTGAAGAAATTTGACGACGCCGTTTACGTCTCTTTGAGTTTTATTATTTTGAGTTTTTTCCCTTTACCACCTTTACAACCTTGACAATAATGATAAACCAACTGTGATGCATTGCTGATTCGGACTTGCTTTGCGGTCAAACATAATAAAATAATGTACAAAATGTCAAAAACATAATTTACTGCAAGAGATTAGGTCATCATAATCATACCATTGTCTTAAGTTGCAGATATTTATATGATCAGCCAATGAAAGTGAGGTGAATTTACGGAAAGGAGGTTGGGATGGTGTACTGAAAAGTGAGTTTAATCTTCTAAACTTCGATTCAGGAGCAAGTTCGGTATATAAAAACTCGTTAAACTATCACGTTTTTTTTTGTGTACCACAAGATGAAATGTATCCGGTATTTACGCAGGGAAAGAAAATATCCTCTAAATATCATTAAGATATCAAATGAATTTGATAATGAGGGAGATCCACTTATACTAATTAGGTGATCTTGTATCTGATTTGTTGAGCTTGTTGCCATTTTGGAAGTCATATTTCTGATCTAATTTTGCTAAAAATTGAACTATGGCTTTATATCATCAAGATATTGAATGGATTTGATAACGTGTGATATTCATGCATATTAATGAGATAATCTTACACCTTACTGGCTGAGCTTTTGACCACTCTTTAGGTCGTATTTGTAATCCTATTTTGATCAAACTTGGAATATATGCTTATATCATCAAACTCTTCCATAATTATGATAATGAGCAAGATCCGTCTATATTAATGCCGTGATCTTGCATCTGACTGGCTGATCTTATTACGACAATAAAAGCCATAATTCGGATCTGATTTTGATCAAAATTGAAATATGGACTTATATCATCACGGTGTTGGACAATGTCGAAAGTGAACAGGATCACGCATATTAATCAGGTAATTTGGCATCTGATTGACTGAACTTGTTGCCACTCTTGAAGAAATATTTTTGATCTAATTTTTATCAAACTTCAAATATAGCCGACATTAATGAGATACCTTGCATCTGATTCGCTGAGCTTGTTACCTCTATAAATCTAGAGAGTATATGTCTCATCCAATTTCTATAAGACTTGGTAAATGGGTTTATAGCATCAATATCTTGGATGATTTCGATTATGAGTAAGAGACCATGCATATTAACTATGCAATTATCTTTTGAACGAATTTTTTTTATAAGGATATAGTTTAATAAAAGGTAAAATCAACACCATATAAAGTTTGGGAGATAGTTTAGCTAAGTTGTGTTCTTACAATACTACATAAGTCTGCTTAGTGAAATGGTTTTGTAAGGAGTGAGCGATATCAAGCCCACTTTGGCCTCTTGTTTATGTTTATGTATCAGTCAGTGGCCTGGTTTCTGTAAGGAGCCCCATAGATTGCCACATGATCCGGAATACGGGTCTTTTATAACGTTCATAACAATAAATTTTTCAATAATACGTACACAATCGACAGATGATAGACATTACTCAAAATGTACATTCACGTCACATGTAAACTGTTTATTTCCTAAGAATTTTTGATTTGTAAATAATGTGTTTTGTCAGTAGCATTGAAAAAGGTTACATATATGTATTTTTTAGAATCTCTCACATCTCCAGACAGAATTATTCCTTTAAGATATTTCTAGCTCTAATCCAAATTTTATCCTGCCAAAATTTACAACTTCACTTCAGAATCGTTTCACAATATTACTATTACAGAATATATGTACCAATGTGTCATCATCATTATTACAAAAATAACATGTCTTACCATAAGTGTAAGCTATTTTAAAGAAAAACTATTAATGTTATAATTTATTTTAAATAAAAGCCACTTTATCTTTGTATCTAAATTAATTTAATATAGAATTGGTATACTTCTGTCCACCAATGCTATCTGTAATTATATCATATTTAACAAAAGATTTCTCTTGCACACTCGGACTCTGCAACAAGGGTTTGACAAAGTTAATATATATATATATATATATATATATATATATATATATATATATATCTATATATATATATATATATATATATATATGAGGGGTATTTAACAAGATCTTAATATTATTACTGTACAACCAAGTTCTTCATTAGTGAACGGTACGTCACTGTATCCCTTGAAAGTACTCTCCATGCACCTCTACACACTTCTCAGTCTGATTATTCAGCTGTTATTTGGGATTTTATACTCTTGTTTTGGTATGTTTTTCACACACTGGAAAAATGCAGTTGCAACCATATGGCGGTTTTCATGTCGTAGGCCGTCCGCCCTCCTAAGCGAATCTTTGATAACAGGATTCAGACAAAAATCACGTGGAACTAAATCAAGGCTGTTTGGACGACGTGGCAAAGTTTGGTTGCTGTGTTCCTTCAGATAGTCTGTCACGACGGTGGATTTAAGCGCCGGTGCGTTGTCATGAACTCGGGTACCGATGCACGGAAGGGTGGTTCGGTAGTGTTCCACAACGTTTCGCTACACTTTGGAGGCATACAAATGTCATGTGGCAGACCCAGGTACAGATACCTCGATGACCAGGCCTTTTTGAAAAATAATGTATATAAAACTCTCTTGATAGTGTTATTACGTGTAGCGATTTATGGTCTCTGTTCGTTTTCTCAGGTCCAGACTTTATTATTTTCTCTCGAATTGGGTTTAAAAAAAAGTAGATCCATGTTTCATGACCTGTGACAATATCATTCAAACGTCTCTGGTCACTCTTTTCATATTTTGCGAGTAGCTGTTTGGGGATTTCAACCCGAGTCTGTTTTTGATCAGCCGTTAACAAATGCGGAACCCATCTTGAACAAGTGTTCTGAGCTTCAAACGATTCTTTAATATATATTAAAACAGTTGATGAAAGCCCGCAATTACAGAAATATCTTCCACTGTGTATCGAGCATCGTCATCAATTGCTTCCTTTACGGTGTCAGACCACTAATTATTTTACAGCCAGAGAACCAGTCTATTGGTGGGGGAATAAAAAATAAGTACTAAATATTTTGAGATGCACCCATTGGCTTGAAAATGGATTTAATTTTTTCCATTATAGATTTCATAAAGACTTCAATCTATGTACTATAGCTGACAACAAAATATTTACTTTTATTTTGATATCCTGTATTTAATTTCCTACTGACAAAATAACATATGGACTCTTGGTGCGAGGCTATGTTATTTGGTGCAGACCAGGGAGTCCCCTGTTTAGCAGCAAGAGGCGCAAGGAAATGCTGCGAAACACCTGTTTGTCAAAGGCTTAAAAAAATTTCTCTAACTCTAATGAATGGAAGCATGTGTGGTTTGTATGCCATTCTAATGAAGAAATTAATTTTTTTTCGGTAATTATGTTTAAATTTTTATATTATCCTTTGTGGTAGCTAAGAAACTTCTGTGATTTTAAATATTCACAAAATTCATCTAAGCGTGAACTACATCTTTCCCGAAAGGATATTTTGTTTAATATCGTTGGACAAGTCTACTACTTGTGATGTGCTTAACTGTAAAATAATATATTATATTTATGAAGAAAGTAGTCTATGATATTTTGCCAGCTGGAGGGATAAAAGAAAGTCCGTATTCTAATCTGACATATTTAAGCCATTCCATAAAGAACTGTGTTTCTTTCATTTTAAGCCCTGGGTTTTCTAACAAACATTTTTAAGTGTTCCTCTGCTTCATTTATCTGGGTATTCTTTCAATAAATATATAGAATATTTATTTCTTTCAAAACATGTTCAGCTGCATTTTGCAACATACGAAACAAATGTGCCAGTCTGGATAATGCAACTGATTTATATACGATGATTTTTATTTCTTCATATATAGTTATTTTTCTGCGACTCCATTCTCCTAACAGTTCTTTTAAGTTATTTTCGAAATGAATACATGTACTAATTTTTATGGGCAATTCAAGGCTCAACAATGTAAATCTTGAAACCAAACCTAATCCAAAATCAGTACAAAGACGAATCTCAGAAAGTCTTAGTGCTCCTATTTTGATTATTTATGTTTTATCAATATTTATTTTCAGCCCTGATATATCAGCAAATTTAATAAGAGTTTCTACAGTGGCATACAATGCATTTTCTTTCCCATCAAGTATAAACGAAGTGTAATCGGCATATTATGCAATTTTATTTTCATTTCCATAAAGCTCCTTGCACTATATTTTTTATTTTGTCGAACCATTATATCTAAAGTTTCTGCAACTAATAAAAATAAATAAGGGGAAAGGGAATCTCCTCGTCAACAGCATCGACCGATCGTGAAGAAAGGTGAAGCAAAGCCGTTTTGGATAACACGTGTTTTAATGTTATTACAAAACATGGTTATCCCCTGTTGAATCTATGGGATAAAGTTGAAAAACTTAAGTATTTCTTTTAGAAATTGTCAAGGAACTAAATCAAACGCTTTGCAAAATCTACTTGCAAAATTATGCCAGTTGGTGTCATTTTCTTCCGTGTAGCATACAGTGTCATATATTAATCTGATCATTTCTCCCATATATCAACCTATCATAAACATTTTTTAATTTTTGTGAATCAATTTTGGCAATTTCTTCTTTGATCTCTTGATTACGACGGTTGAAGTTGTGTTATATGGAATATTTAGCAGTGTAATTGGTTTCCAATTTGTTTTTAAAAAGAATCTCCAGCGTTGTCTCCCTTTGGCAATTCAGTAATAAAGCTCCCCTCTGTTATAGACTGATCCCCCTTTTAAAATCTGTCATTAAATTAGGTTTAGCAAACGTTTACGAATAAATATTTTTCCCAACAATTTAAAGAGTTTAACAGTAAAGCTGTCAATTGCTGGGTTTTTTTTCCATTGTCCATAGTTTCGGCAATCGGATGCTTCAGAAAAAGTAATCTCTCCTTTCAATTCCTTCAACTTTTTATTCAACAAGTTGGGTTCATTGGTGCTCCGGAATATGGCATCTAATTTTCTTTTGCTCAGGCTATTGTTCTGTTTCCTAAAATGATTGGCGTAATAACTTCAAATCTCTTCTAATAATTTATATTCATCCGATATAATTTGTTCATTTTCCTTTCTTAACTTTGTTATCATTATATTTATTTAATGACGTTTCTCTAAATTACTAAATTACAAAGGTACTTCGTTGTTTTGTCCCCCAAGACCGATCCTCTTACATTTTGACTGCAGCATGCATCTTTATCATTTATTCCTTTTTTACGATTTTAAGAATGTATCAACATGAGATTTCGAATTTCTAATGATACGATCACAAAAAATAACTGATTGTTAGTTTTATATCAATCAGTACCCGTCCGAATGGAATAATCACTTTAAAAAATTACATTACTTTAAATTTTTTTGTTGTCTTCTCTACATATAGTTTGTCATGTAAAAGTGAATTATTACATTTCCAAAATCTAGAACCTCTCTTAAAATCTGTAAGTTAGAATCTAAACGTTTTAGGACAACAATCTGCACTTTAACTTGGATAGATACTTTTATTAACTGAATAAATATCACTCAATCATTCAACTTTCCTTGTTTGCATGCATAAGAGTAGTATGCATATGAGACTGTGAGCACATTGTAAATTTGTTAAAAAAAAAAAACCACCCCTACCACCCCTGTTTAGAAACCAGCTTTTATAGACACTCTACCATCTTATTTATGGGAGTACGACGATGTTGCTTAACAGCACTCATATTTTATATAAAACAAAATAAACTCAATTTCCTAGATCACATTATAGTGTATTTTGCTCTGAGTAGAGAAGAAAATAAATAGAGGCAGACACAAATTATTATTTACTAAATACTAAATAGCTAGAAATTTCCATATGTATCGATCGATACTGCTTTTATGAATCGCGCGCGATTAAGCTATTATGCCATAAGATACATGCGCAATAGCTTTCGGTTGCATTGCATGAAAGTCTTTTAGGGAGTGAGGACAAATATGAGCATTAGAGGATTTTTCACCTTCAGTAGGTAAGTACAACTAAATTAAAGTTTTTGTTTATTTGGCAACAATACTGCATTGTATTTTGCTTATAATTACGCATTCAGTTATATTTCACAGAGGTCGAGCAGCCCGTCAGATAACTGTCTGAAGGGCGTTGTCAACTTGTGACAAACACGTGGCTCTTTCTGTCTGTTAAAACTTTTTTATATTATTGTGTAATTTAATTATCATTGTTGAAAAAGAATGTCAAGTTATTTATATTCATCCTTTCAAAAATGTTCAGTGACATTGTTAACAAATAAATGAGTTTCCAGCCGATTTATTCTCACGGCATTTTAATATTCTTAATTACTTCAGTCTATTCGTTAATTTCCGAAAATGCAAATAGTTAAACAGAATGTGCTATTTATGTCAATAAAGACACGATTTCATCTCGTATGTGTTCAAGATATATTTGGTAGCGATGCATATATATGACAATAGCTAGTTCAGGTGAAAACATACAACAGTTTCACTAATTGGGTGGTGACTGCCTCATTAGCTCTAGTCTACATTAATGTCAATACAGCGTGCATTGTTATCTCTGAATATTTATGAGAATGTTTGTAAAGGCATAAAAAATGTGTGATCAAAATAATTGAAATTGCCTGTTCTAACAAAGAGTCAGTTATCAAAAGATGACTTTACTCCGATCATAAAATTACCAGATATATAGCATCGAAGTGAACAAAGAAGGATAGTCTATGTATGACAATAAAAGTTGTATAGTGGATGGTATAAATACATTACCTTACGAACATGTGAACACATTGCATTGAAAAGGAAACTCCAGCCGCATTAAAAGTGTTTTTATTTTGGTTTGTTTCAAAGTATATACAATATCTCATTGTACATCATCCGTGATGAGATCATTTTGAGTGAATATAGTTTCAATTGCCTTTTTGTCCATGCTATAGAAGACGATTGAAACGTGTATTTTCTCTAAACTCTTTGATCACAGAGTTGTGTCTTTATACAATAACCCATAATGTTATTTGATTAAAGAGTTGTATCTTTATACAATATCCCATAATGATATTTGATTACAGATTTGTATCTTTATACAATATCCCATAATGATATTTGATCACAGAGTTGTATCTTTATACAATAACCCATAATGATATTAGATCAGATTGTTGTATCTTTATACAATATCCCATAATGATATTTGATTACAGATTTGTATCTTTATACAATATCCCATAATGATATTTGATCACAGAGTTGTATCTTTATACAATAACCCATAATGATATTTGATCGGATTATTGTATCTTTATACAATAACCCATAATGATATTTGATCAGAGAGTTGTATCTTTATACAATAACCTATAATGATATTTGAAAATATTTATTACTAAAAGATAGTTTAGTTGGGTAATGCGCTTTCTTGTTTACGTCATTAATGTTGCCAAAATCATAAATCATAAGCAAAATACCGGTACCTTACTTGAAATGAACCTCTAACTCTAACCACATATATAATCTATCTCCTGCATCTATCATGATCACTTTGTCATCTTTAAATAACCACTTTCTGGCGTAAGTTTTGTTACACAGAAAGGTTGAGCGGGTGATATCACGATGTAAAAAAGTAGTTATGTTCAGACTCTATCAGATTGACTCTCATATTATTCGGATCTTTAAACACATTTATACATACCCAAAAAGAGAATTGATTTTACCTGTTCGTATAAATTGCTATCACTTACTAATTTCTGTATGTTTTGTGGTTTATCAAAGAAATACTAAGTGGCTTATGTAAACTGCTGTATCAACTGAATACCCTGGGAATAAAACATGTTTAGCAGGCCTTCTATAGTCACTCTGAGTTTTTATTTTTTTATTTCTGAGTTGAAAAACTTTTTAAATCACTTTGTCCACTCTTTCTGCACAGTGTCAAAACACCATTCAAGCCCATTATTTGAAAATCATGCATAATGTTTATTAAAACTATGTATGTTGCTATGTTGCTGTTTCTCTCTTGTAGATTAGTCATAACAGAAAGCAACTCAGTTTCTATGTTTATCATTTACTAATTGAGCAAGTGATTCAGAGGTACTCGTATCGCAATAGAGACCAATAATTTTCAGTTAAGAATCATAATTGCAATCTTCTATCACTTCAGACGCATTTGCAAGCGTATTGTTTGATCTGAAATCTTGAGGAAGAGCATGCTGATACAGTAAACAATTATCTGCCAGTATCTTAAAGTCAAATGGCATTCTAAGCTTTTTTCAATTTCCTGAAACTGTATAGCTTCAGTACCACTATTTTGCACATTAGGAACTCCTGATCGTAACTTTCTAAATTTTCCACTCAAGACACCTTGCTCATTCTTTTTTTGTTCTAAATTTTTTTAAATGTGATGAAAATGTTGTAGTCATTTAATTTGAAAAGATCATCGCATCCGTAGAATATAGTGATATCTTTCACAATCATTCTACAAACAATTGTTAACCTTTGCATTGTTAACATTTCCTTTCATCATTATATCAAACGACGCGAAGAAACTACCCGATACAAAACATAACTCTTGGACTTAGCTTTGGTATTTTGTTCTGGTTTAATGCTGCTAGGGGTGTGTGTGACACAATAATGTGTTGGACTGAGGTATTTACCTCCTTGATGTGTCTTCTCCTGCTTGTTAAGAGGTAATTATTTATAGTACGTGGACATCTTAAATATCTATTGCGCTGAAAATGACCTTTTACCTACAGAAACGTCGGATACTTTATCCAAAACTTGTAAGCAACTTGCACACTAAAACCCATCACAATTGCACTGAACATATCTTCGTATTTTACTTGATCATCAGACGATTGGTAGAAATCATTCAATTGTGGCTGTCATGATTGTTCAAGTTTTGTCTTACTATCAAGATCGTTCAAGTCATGTCTGCCATATTCATTCTGAGTAGAAGCGTATAGAGAAAAAGCATTGTTCCGGTTGTTCAGGTACTGAGTCACCAAACCTTGGTCTCTTAATCTTTCATTCAAGTAGTCAGGTGTCTTTTTGAACTGTTCTCATTGAATTCTATAGTATTTCTTTGGTACTCTTTCGTCATCAGATCCATTAGGATCAAATAACTTAAACATATAGTTGCTTCATCATGTAAACGCTAGGCTATTAGCTAATGCTGTTTCAATCACAACTGCTGCTGTAGCCATTTATGGTACTGAATACCTCAGTAAATTCTGAGCTTTTGCATACGCCATTTCTTGTATTTATGGGTAACATGATTTGGTATTCCAACCAGTTTTCATTCGACATCCAGGCTATAAACACCCTTCTTTGGGTTTCAATCCAATTACGAAAACGCTGTCTTCTTCTTCCGGGCAGACTGTACGCGTTTTCTTTAATACTGTCAAGATTAGTCACATATTATTTTTTAACGTCTAAAGAGTAAGCAAAATGTCGGTTGTTTACTCTAATGCCGTTCAAAGAGCATCAGGAATCCCCAACATTTAAGTTGAAACAAACTGCCTATAAGCCTGGTTTCTTCATTTGCATGACACAATGCTCACTTCAGCTACTGTGTGTTACTTATATTCAATAAAACCTGAAGGACGGATCAGAGTTAAATTCGTAAATATCAATTAAATTTGTATGTGCTATTTCGACTTTAAAAATGTCTAACAACACTTTTAATATTTGCATCTAATACCAGACCCGCCAAGTATATGCACTTCTTTAGCAGTTGAGACTATATCTGCTAAATTCACAAATAATGCCACGGGGATACTTCTCGGTCGGTACAAGACGAAATTGCAGTCGACTTATCATATTTTCTTATGTGTACGATTTTGTTTTAAAATGTGATGTTTTGTAATGTATTTTCTTTCTTTCATGCGGTTTTGTGATCAATACAAAGTTGCACCGCGTACATGTTTTAACTCCTTCCTAGCCTAGTGTGTTGTTGTTTCCACATCTCTCACAATCTAGAAACTCGTTATCTTTCAAAACTTCAAAGTTGTGCATGCTCATTGATACATTATTGTATATAGTAATGTATTGTGTTGGTCTCCAACTGTTTGACGATTCATCATATCCTTTCCATTTCACAAGTACAGACTTTTCATCTTTCATTCATATGGTCTTCAAAATCTTCTCAACTTTGTTAAGGGCATCTTGCATATCGCATAGACCTTTCCATTACAGTTTTAATGGGCGGAACCATATGTGTATCACAAGACATTCTGCCATTATGGTCCTGATATCGCCCAGTGCTCTGTACAATGGAAGCTATATTCGTACATATTTACCATAAACATTATTTATTTGCACAAGCATTTAGGTTAACAGTGCATCGCTGTGAAAACACTATTTAGCGAACGGAGTACCCTAAAGTTTTTTTTTTTATACTTTAGAACGTCTCCTGTGTAAGTTTGTATAATTGGTTCGTTTTTATCCCGAGTTAGTATTTCATGCTATAATTCTTATTTTCCTCAGTTTTTTATTTCACAGTTTTAAATGTTGAATTATGTAACTAATTTTGTAAAATTGTCTTCAAAAGAAAGTTTTTATTTAATTTTGTTGTCTTTATCAATAACGCCAACTAAAATAGGTAATAATTTTCCTACCTTCACTTTCACTGACATATTTATTCGTTCACTAATTCTCACACGTTTTTGTGAGGATATCACATATGCAGGTACATACTTTAATTATATATACCGATAAATAAACACAAATGAATTAATTAAATAGTTATTAATTACAACAAATAATGACATTAAATATTTGATCAATACATTCCAATCTATTCACTATGTCGATGTATATCAAATTTATTTGTAAATGTCCCGAAGACTTAAAAGCTATAAACGATTTTGCCTATCATAGACTTTGGTTACATCTGTACGGTCCTTTTTCTCATTTTTTTTTTATGGAATTCATATATTGAATTAGTAATTATAAAGGTGATTATTTACCTATCAAAACAGTATGAAAGAAAAATGTGACTTCTTTTTTATCGAATATATTGTATTATAGGAAGTGCTTTTTCAATTTTCAATAAAAAGATAAAGTAATTATAATAGTCATATATATATATATATATATATATATATATATATATATATATATATATATAGTAACGATTGTTTTTCTAGGTTTTGGATACAACGTTTCTTCTGTTATAACATCTAAGTTTAAATTCCCCTGCCAAACTTCATAGCTAATATGTATTCCAACGGCTTTGTTATAATGTTCCTTTGTTAAAACGTCTAATTTGAGTTGTTTGATCCGCCATAGAAAAGTAGCTCTCTTATAACGTTTTTATCACCTGACGCGCTGAAGCCAGATAAACAATGGCGGCCAGTGCTAAAAAAAATTCGATAGCCCGACGCGCGGGGCCTTTCAAATTTCAGATAGGTCTCCTCCTTCTAAGTGAAGTGCCCAGTGTACACATTCGAAGATTTATGCGCCATTTGTGTGTGTGTGTGTGTGTGTGTGTGTGTGTTTTGTAGCAAAAAAGAATAAAGAATAATGGAAGTGTTTGCGGCGTATCCTGTTTTGTTCAGTCATTCTCGTGTCAGGCATATGTAGAATCAGTACATATAATCAGTACCTTAATGGCAGTCGCGTGTAGTGACACGTAGCAGCCAGGGGAAAGTAAATATGGAAGAACTGTCCACAGGAAAGGTCTATAAAGAGAAATCTTGTCGTAGTACATGCCCCCAATATGCTCTGCCATTAAGTCTCCAAGTTTGTAGACTACCGATAACCTAAAAATACTTGGCTTATCGTAGATATTTACACCGTAAAGTTTGAAAGATAGCCCTTTGTAAATATTGTTTTGTATCTTGAAATTCTGGCTGTAACCCATATTTTGAATTAGGAGCTGCAACGTATTAGTTATCAAAGAAACGAATAGACTGGTTCATATTTTTGATATATTTTCTTCTGTGTTCTCATCAGCCGGAGTCATGTCTATTGATGTGTCATGAATGTTGTTGTATCCATAAATTAGCTTTGGTAAAACTTTAACCCATTTTTTGTTTTGATTCTACTTTAGAGATGCGCAGCTATTTTGAGCGAAATACTTTCATATTCTAGTCTTCAGAGCTCTGTTATACATTTCCACTACAGATGAGCTTTTTGTCTGAGTAAGTTGAAAAGTACAAAATGTTTTTCTTTCCCAACAAATCCATACATTTTGTTTGTTGTAAAATTCGTTTCCTTCATGAAAATGCATCTTTTCAGGCTTTCTTTCTTTGAAGATTTCTCTGAAAGAGTCGTGTATGTCATTCCTCTTTTTGTTTTTACTCCTCAGCCCATGCGTAATGAGTTTCACAGGAACTAATGAAACTGAAAAGATGAAAAAAGTTGCAAACATTAAACAACACAATTACTTACAGACTGAAACGGTGATACTAAAACAAGTATACAACATACTCTTTTTCTCAGTGGCGTAGCAAGAAATTCTGCCCCCCCCCCCCGCCCCAACACCCTGCAAAACTTAATTCTGGGGCCACCGCCCAATAATAAATGTTGTTTGATGAGACTTTTGGACCTCACTGGGCCTGAGCAGTTGCGGGGGTTGCTTGGGCGATTGCTAAGCCACTGATTCTTCAGGCTGCAAGACGCGCATACTCATGATAAACATCACAAAAACGCGAAAGCATTTTGTGAATCCTCTGCTGACAATTCTTAGGCCTTCAGGTTATATCTTCATCCTTAAACGTGGATATCAACAAATAAATCCTTAGCTGTATTTACCCATTAATGATAATAAAGCCCACATTAAAAACAAACAAGCAAACAAAGACTATAAAAAGAAGCTAAAAGTGTATATTTTGATACGAGATATGTATCCTCGTAATGCACACTCGCCCTAGAAGTAACTTATATCTTTGTGGGCACACACATATATATACATACATACATCGCATGCAGGCATGCCGATATATATATATGAACACGTACAGATTCACATATACACAAAAGCGCACACACACACGCATACACACATATATATATATGTATGCATATATATATATATATATATATATATATATATATATATATATATATATATATATATATAATTTCACTGCTCATATATTTTAATCCATCTATCTCTCTATTGTTTCTTACATACACAGATTCTACAAACAAACACGTGCATGTAATTGTCCATATTGGGTTGTAAAGAGCTTCTGCTAATAAAGATCGTTGATTCGACTCATCTGCCATTGTGTATCTATCAAATTTTAGAAATAAAATATACCGAATTTTGTTGCAATAGACGCACGTGCATCTCTTTCAGATTTAACTAATCTATCTTGACAGTCGTAAGGAAATGGCGTATGATAGATCATAATTTATAAAGACTGCAAGAAAATGTAAATATGACTATGATAGGGATACAATTAAAATGTTACTTGATATGAGGATTAAGAAAGCACAAAAATTATGGAAGATTAATGTAAGGTTTAGCAATAGAATCTGGGCCGGACATACCTGTATCGAAATTTAAGACCTTTATAAAGTTAATTATTCAGTTGAAGCTTTTTTACTCCTGATCAGTGAATTTGTTTTAAGATATCTTAAAGATGAATTAGATATTATGTTTGACAATGGATCACATGCTTTTCCGCCATCTATATCCATACTATGTAATGCTATTTTTGGCACGGGTAGTTTTCATGATGCTTCATTTGAAATTTACCTTATTTCTTACATAAAAAGAAGACGAAAAGAATGTTGAAAATTACAGAGTAATTACCTTTGATTAGTTTGCTAGGTAAGTTATTTCCTAGAATTTTATACAATCGGCTTAAAAAGTCTGCAGTAAGAATATCATGTATTCTTCGAAGCGAAAGTCGGTTTTAGAAAACGTGTACGGCAGATAATCTTTTACACGACTTTCTGTCGTATGTTATTGATAGTGGCAAAAAACCATTGTGTAGTTTATCTACTTTTCCAAAGCATTTGACTATGTTGTAAGAAAAATATTACATACAGAGTAGATTCTGGATACGTTCTAGTATGCTTCAATTTATATAATTTAAAAAATGTTTAAAAGCAGAAGTCCTAGAAAGAGCTGGTATTTTCATCTGCAACGAATTTATATATAGAAATGGTATTATATTTTAACAAATATTTTTTTTTTCCTTTTTATGAACATATTCACACTCTCTGGTATGACGGGAGCTGCCGCGGTAGCTCAGTTTTGTATATGTATACTCAAAGGCCAGTAGGCCTAATGGCAACAAAGTCCTTCTTCCTGGTTAAAAAAAGCGTTTCATTCTTTCGCGTGAACAGTGGTGTAATTATCGGCCTAAATGCGTTTACTTAAATACATTCCTGAACACTATATATATATGTGGTCGTACACTATATGTACGATCAAATCGTATAAAAAGGTGTGCATTTGCCCAAAGTCAAACCTTCATCACAGCTGGTGTTGCGTACCCGCTGCCGTTGTTGGACCAAAGTGATTGAATCTCCTGGTGAGGAATACTCTATTCATGAGCCCGACTTGGGTACTAGATGTCATCTCGAATTTTCACCTCACTGTCCTTCATGATTTCTTATTTTTATTTTCATAATCGCCTTTTTGGTTTCATGATTGTGAAGTTTAACAATGATGGAATTGGACTTTTGTGGGTGTCCGGATATTCTTCGTAAAGATATTATATCCTTATTGGTAAGGGAGATGTCGGCTTGTACTTTAACCGTATGTATCAAGAACCGAGATAGATCTCCTCTCTCTCTCTTTGTTCTGGACTCCCATTATTTTGGGCCTCATCTACCTCATCTACCCGTCTTTTCAGGGTCCCTGTCCGTTGCTGGGTGGCAGTAATTTTCTTTTCTGTCTCTTCAATTTGATTCCTGGAAAGTTTGTTTTCGAATTCATAAGCTTCAAGTTTTTCCCCACTTTGTTTCAGTTTTCTTCTATGTAACTTTTTATTTCATACTTTGCACTCTTCATAACTTTTGTCACAGTATTCTCCACAACGTTATTAAGTTCTTCTACCTTTGGCAAACGTATTGTTTAGAGTTTTCATTTCTAACAAAATATCACGGCTTTCTTATTCTCCACTAGCCTTTAAGTGCGATGTTCCAGGGCGGCCCAAAATGCTATCCAGACTTTTCTTCCTACAACATGATTGACGTTTGACTTCATCACTTTCGGCATTATAGTGGAAATATATTTTGGATAAAATACGGTAGTATGAATTCCAACGTTATAAGGACAATTGTGTTTTGTTACTCAAATTTTTTAAAAATGGGTATGACTAAAAAAAGTCAGAATGCTACACAAAGTATATGTCCAGTCTACAGATGCATAAATTTGTTACCCTTCGTTGTGCTTTCATTACCTGAGTCTCGCCATATCGGAAGTCGACGATGATGATTGTTGTGATGGTAGCGATGGTGATGATGATGATGACGATGATGATGATGATGAGTCCTTTCTGAACAAATATTTCATAAACAACGTCATTAAATCCTCTAAGTTATTAAAAGCGGGAAAGATTTTGCGATCTGAAAGGTCATAGTAAACGTAATATATTTCATTTCAAGCTAGATTAAAGTCCCTTAAAAAAAACAAAAAAAAAAACACAAAAAAACAAAAACAAACGATCATTATGGTCAACCTAATCTCGTATTGCTCTTGAATAATGATTTAATTGTTAAATATGTTGAGATTGTGCCATATTATCAAATCATATCAAATCTTAAAAAAATATTAACGACTTAGACTACATAGTCATCATCGATGCTACAAAGTGGCAGTGTTTGACTGAAAGTTTTACAAATTCTACTTTGGTAAAATGCTAGGAAAAATAACTTTTGTTATTCATCAATTTATCTCCTTCGATCAAGTCACTGGCAACAAAAAAAAAAAAAAGGAATATGAGATAAGACTTGTAGATGTCTACCGTTCATTTTCTTTGCGTGCGTAGCCTTTTTTCGTACTCGTCAACTGCATTTCTTCCAAACATGTTCTTGCTAAACCCAAAGATTTACACTTACACCGATCGTTTTGATCTTTTGTGATTGAGACGTAAAAGAAATAGAAAATATGGGTTTTGTGACAGGTTATCAAATGAGAGAGTACATTCAGTTGATAAGTTCGACATAGATACTCCTAAATCTGTATTCACTGTAACTAATGAACTTATCAGAACTTTACATGGATTCGTAAGTGTAATAAATGACTGTAAACGGATTGTAAGTTTTAAATTGAATCATGTTACAGTATGGTTGAAAAGTAATTTTACATGTAGAGGATACCCAAGTACCTTCGCAATTTATGTTTGAACTACAAGTGTTTTATTCAAAGATTCTGTATTATGCAGCGCAAACATTGTGGAGGAATCCCACCCCCAGTCTTCCGCGCAATCTCAATTTTTTGGTCTATTTTGAAATTCTTTGGTATGACATGCACAAATTTCCATAAAATTGTGTACTCTGGGGACACATTCATATTACGTCAAACCTTATTCTTTTATGACACAAAATCTCTCCAGAAAAATAAAGAATTAAAGAATAAATAGTGAAAGCAAAAAATGACAGAATATGACTTTATAAGATTTCTTGATGAATGTCAGTGTATGCATTCTCGTTTCAGATATCTCTCAGGACAATAGTCAGGAAGGAATGGCTATAAATAGGTAACGAATGTTCAAAACACCGTTCTCAATTTTTTCCTTGTCTATCTGTTACTTCGACCACTGGCGTGTTCCTAGTCTTTCTCTTGCACAAAACGTTATCTGGTTAATAGTCCACTAGTCCAAAAAGCTTATGCTATACCCGGTGTCGTAGTCGGTTGTTGCGGCGTTGGCGTTAGCAAATGTACACCTGTTTAAATAAATGTATGTGCAGGCGAGCTTTACTGTCTTTTGTCAGTTTCGTTTATTCTTGCTATATTCTCCGTCGATTTGGAAAATAGAAAAACCACATTGATGCAAAAACTGTTTTACTAGGTCGTCGACAGTGAATTCATATAGCAGGACTGGCATTTTGAAGCAGTCAACGACATACATCTGGAACACAGCAGATTCCATCGGAAAGGGCTCATTTGCAGAGGTTTTCTTTGGAAGACACAAGGTAAATTAATGTTCAAAAACTTGATACTTGTTCTGCTTGTTTTGTTTTATTTTGTTTTACTTCGAATGGCTGAAGGAAATAGTGTCACCTGGCTGTGAAATATATGATGTCAATCTCTTCGAGAGTTCATTGCGCTCAGCTACATTTACCTCTACCAAGTCTCAGCATTTAGAAAGAATTTTGCAAAATGGGATCCAAACGAGTTTCATTTACAATTACCATTCTTTCTGATTTATTTAATTATTCTCAACTAATGCTTGAATTGAAGGCGTGATTCTAAACAATTCCAACATTTCTAAATATTAAATTGATTAATTTGTAATAAGGTCAACTTATTCCGCAACACTATTCTTTTGGTGATGAGATATAGATCACGGGTACCACATGTATACAGTCATACTCATCAAAGTGGATTACCTCCCTTCGGTAGGATACTCCTACTACCATAACGTTGTATATTTTGATGACTGCATGACACTCAGTTTAGATTGCATTTGTTGTGATCTCTTCTCTTCAATCGCTTTAGTGAAGAATGGAAAAAAAATTGCCAAATAATTAGGAGGAAAAAGTCACGATTTCTTTACTTGCATAGGTCTTAATATACCGATTACGTCACGATGAAGCGCATTTGAGCCGCCATACATAGTTTGGTTCTTTTCCCTTTGTTTTTAATTGTATTTCAGTCTTTGATAAGAGGCGTAAAAGTAGAGCCGGTCTACGTGTGCTCATGCGCGGAGACGATGCAGCAATATTTCGATGACCAAAGGGTCAAAACAGCTTTATGGCAGCGAGATATTTTGAAAAGTATGAGCTGTGATGAGCGTGTCCAATAGACGTTGACATAGGTAAATGTACCGCAGCGCAATGAACTCTTGGAGAGATTTATATGATACTGCCGTCGTGCCAAATAATTATTCAAAAGCCGTATGAACGACTTTTTATCTGAATCGGATTAAAACAAGTGCAAATTATTTTTATTGTTATTTTTTAAGTCGTTACATTTTAATACATTTGCCATATGATTGCAACAAAACTAATTGAACGGAAAAAAGATGAATAGAAATTCAAGACTGCAGTGCAGACAACTACCTAGATGAATGTACATTAGTCCGGTTATAAATAATTCCATCGGTTGAAATTCTGTCTGTAAGAATTTAACAGATATCACGAAATGCTATGAGATCTCGAAGATTGCGTTAACTTGAAAAAGACGTAAATTTCGATTGAACATGTGATGAGAGAGCATCACCTAGTTTGTTCGGATGACTCTTCAACCAGACTCACGCGTGGCTCTGTGAGCGCTCAACCAAAACGAAGGTATGGTAAAATACTTAATTGGAATTAGGTCGATGAATAAACATACGTATGATTGCCTGTATCTTTTGTATTTCATGTATCCCCTTAAAATTATGATTTGATTATGCCCATTCCTATCTGCACGTCTGTATGTCTGTACGTTGGTTTTATGTAACTTATTTTTTCTCAATATAAAGATTTTTGCAAAAATTGCCTTATCAGTCTTTGTTATGGACAGTTGTTCAAAACCTTGTTAGGCAGAGACCTAACAGAGCCACGCGAAATTCTAGTTGAACGAGACTAGACAGCAAAGATAAAACCTTTTAAATCTTTTAATAATACACTATATTAAGTCTATTAATGAACATAAACAAAATACCGGCAGTTCAGTCCACTTCAATAAAGGCAATAAGAGATCCTCGCTTACTTCTCTTTATACTGATACACTAGTCGTCCATCAATTCATAACCAGAACATTCAAAATAAACGAAAACAAGGTAATAGTAACCTTGAACATTTTCGTGCAAATGAGTCTGACATAAAAACTAGCAATATTTATTGACATGTGAAAATGTTCAAATTTCTATATATGTGAATTTAACCATTATTGGAACAGTGATTTCTATATATGTGAATTTAACCATTATTGGAACAGTGATTTCTATATATGTGAATTTAACCATTATTGGAACAGTGATTTCTATATATGTGAATTTAACCATTACTGGAACAGTGATTTCTATATATGTGAATTTAACCATTATTGGAACAGTGATTTCTATATATGTGAATTTAACCATTATTGGAACAGTGATTTCTATATATGTGAATTTGACCATTATTGGAACATTGTAGACAGTAGGCATAACAAGCAAAATATATTGATTCGAAGCTTTTAGTAGTTTTGTAATGTTACTGTTTAGTGTTAAATGTGTTGTTAATTAGAAACATGTATGAACCAAAGCGATTTTGTAAAATAATTTTAATTTTGTATCAATATTTCAATCGTAAAATTTATCTGTGTATGCATATAACTCATATTACAATGTCTTTTACCAACTCTCTCTCTCTCTCTCTCTCTCTCCCTTCCTCTCTCTCTCTCTCTCTCTCTCTCTCTCTCTCTCTCTCTCTCTATAAATATATATATATATATATATATATATATATGATATGCTTCACTTGCTTAAAAGAATTTCAAAAAGCGCTACTTGCTTTTAAAGATATTTTTTTAAAAAATCACATAACGCAGTTGAAACTTGATATCCACGACATATCTCATATCTTTCTTGTCTTTTTTCATATAAAGAAAAAATACTTTAAAAACCTCCCCTATTTTCCACCCATTCGAATAGACCAATTAATTTCCAATGCTTTCACTATACCTCACGATGACCAAAATGCATTTATAACGTTCCTTACCAATATTATTGAGCGATAAAAGTATGTTCATATCCAAGTGGAGACAACTTTATTCTGTTATGTGCGAGATATTAATATAGTTTTATATAATTATTGCACTTTCCTCCCAGATCACGGGTATGGTCGTGGCAATAAAGGAATTTCATAGCAGTGATTTTCAGCATTCGATCTTAACAAGCCAGAGAGAAGCGGCGGCCTTAACAGAGCTGAAGCACAGAAACATTGTGCAACTTTTTGATTTTGAGGTTGAGGTACAAGCTACCTAGAACATTCATTTTGTCCTCTCTCCACTTGCATTTAAATGCAGATTAAACAAGTATTGAAAGCAAAGAATACATTGAGAGTTCTAGCTCAGCTGACCCAAGGTTACTTTTAAGTCTACAAGATTGAATTAGATCATTTATAATAGTAAACAATATAGAAACATAGAGTCTTTAATTATGCTCATTTGCTTAAAAGAATTTCAAAATGCGCTACTTGCTTTTAAAGATATTTCACAAAAAATTGCGTATTTAGATAAACCACTTACCATTGAAAACTTAACGATGACAGGGACAGTTTTATATAAAGAAATTAGATTTTGAATAAATGCTCACACCTACTTCCTTTATGCTGTGGACTCAGTTTTAAATAATCTCATCAACGATATCCAAAGTTACAGTCATTGACTCTATATACGTCCGGTAAAAATAGACGACACTAGAAAATTTGAAAATAAATTTGATATATCTGTAAATATTTATGAAATAGTTCAAGCATGTTACATCAGACCTGTTGGAGCAAATGAAATAGAAAGATAAAAATATGTTGGCATATTAAACTTATTTCAACACTGTGATTCTAATGAAGATAAAGATAGAAGATACCACTATGGTACAATTAAAGATTGTCCAGAACTGGTGTCATCACATATAAATAGACAGCACTGACATACATAGATTGACAAAAGTGCTAGAATTATTTTAAGATCACTACCGTGCAATCTGTTATCATGTGTTTGCTTCTGTTTTTCTTCAAAGAAATAATTTGTGACTTCTGCAAACTGTCACCGGAAATGAAAACCTTGAGAATATACCACATTTGGCAGACCATCTATACTCTATAGTCACCGATATTGTTTCTATAGATGAGTTGTTTTAATTTTCCGGTTTATTTTCTCCACTCTTTTTGCACAGTATCACAACAAACTTAAACTCATCAAGGGTGAGATTTATTGAAATTGTATTGGCTGCTATATAGATCATTCTTTCCGTAGCGATGTAGTCATAAAAGAACGCCATTTATTTATTTTTCATTTACGGACTAAGCAATTGATTCCGAAGTAATCGTATTGTATGATACAAATGTATTCCAAATCGTAGTCATTCCATTGGTTTATGCAGATGTTATGTAAAATCTGAAACCCCGAGGATGAGGACAAAAATACAGATTTGTTTGTATCTAAAAATGAAATAGTATTGTATTGTGTTCCAAAAACCGCAAACTGTATTGCTTCAGAACCTGTATTGTGTGTGTTACCTACTTCTGATTGTAATTTTATCAAGTTGTCATTCGTAATGAATGTGTTTAGTCCTATTTGTTCTAGCCAAATAAGATAATCAAAATTTATTGTATATCATAAAGATGTTGTACTTGTAAAACTTGAAAAGATCATCGTTTCCATAGGATATGGTGATGTCTTTCCTAAGCATTCTATCCAAATCATTCACCACTGCTTTGTTAGCATCTACTTTTACCCTGGTATTAAACGACACAATAAACTACACGAGACAATTAATATATGTTAATATATGTTTGGAACTGATATCTGTAAAGTTTGTTAATTCTTAATGTTGTTCGGTGTGTATGAGAAACAATGATGTGTTTGACTGAGGTATTTAACTCCTTGCGGTATCTCTTCCTGCTAGTTAGTAATTATTAATACGTATTAACTGCACTTTCCTATATATTGTGCTGAAAAAGCACGATTAGCTACAAAAACGTCAGGTACTGTCAAATAAATCTGCGGAGTATGAACACATTAATACTTGTATCTTACTTGCTCATCAGAAGGTTTGCAGAAGTCAATAAGTTTAGGTTGTCTTGGTTTTTCAAATTTTAAATTATTTGCTGAGTTTGTAGATGCATCGATGCATACGGCACTGTGAGTAGATGCATATCGATCAAAAACATAAATCAGGTTGTTTAAAGTATGAATCACCAAACCTTGTTCTCTCAATCTTTCATTCGGGTAATGCAGTGTATTGACTCTGTTTTAATTCAACAATGCAGGTTTTGTTTGTAATTATTCTCTGATTTCATGTCAAATTCTACCTTCATCAGCCATATTACGGTCAAAAACAAGGAATAGATAGGTTTTCCTGAAATTACAAGACCGGTAGCTATTGTTCCTCCAATATTTACTCCCGCTGTACTCATTCTTTGAATGATCAAGAATTTTGATGTTGTATGCAGCTTTTATCATATTATCCACAAAAATATAGAGATAATCTCAATTAACTTGCATTGCAAAAGTTATATACGTAACCTTCTCTAGATAAAACCAAAATATGTCTATATACCAGTACTGGTTGATAAAACTTTTTTCACAATATATTTGGCATACATATAATTTTTAAATTGTTTGCAAAGCAGAAGAGGACAAAATGATACATTATTGGTTGTGTGCTTTTGTTGGCAGTGGGAACCAATACCATTCCCGCACACCGACATAAAAAAATCATGTTCTTTTCATCTTCGGGTTTAACAAAGAATTTAAAAATTATTGTTTGAGCCAATATTTAAAAAAAAGATATTGAATAGTGGTAAATTGACACCTTTTTCAGTTTCGCATTTTATTTCGAATCTACCGGGACAATTGGTAATCTGAATTAAATCGACAAAGGTATCAATCTCACAACCATTACCCGAAAAGTTAGATGGCTATATGAATAAATATGAATAAATGTGTAATACATTAATATTTAAATACTCCCTAAGTATTGTTTAGTTTGCGGTTTTTTTCTCATCAAACTCATTTTTATGTGACTATCGATTTTCTTTTTTAATTCATCCAATCTCTCAGTTCAATTTTGAATGTCTCCGTGTCTTTGTTTATTTTGGTTTTGACTGGTATTATCCAATGCGACCCCTTAATGCCAGATTCTTTGTATCTATTTCACCTTTGAATTCACATGTCTCTTTTGCAAACTTTTGCTCCGAATCAATGAAACTTTTTCTCATTCATTTAATCCTTTTATCTAATTTCTTTGTTAATTCTACCATGCATGAAACCGATATTATTAACCCCTTTCAGAAATATAGATTCATTTCTTCGTTATTATTATTTGCTGTCATTCTTTCTTTGACGTTATTTGTGTACGTCTTATGGTTGTGAAAACCAGCATAAATTAAAACAATTCTTGTTTCATTTGATCATTTATGTAGTAAAAAGATATTGTTTTAGTTCGTCGCAAATCTTGTGACAGCTAGCTACAAAATCTATTCTTTGCTGCGATATAGACAGTTTATCGTTTCTGTTATCAACTGGATTGGTCAAATAGATTTCTTTCCTACGGAATCCATTGGACATTTTTTTGCACTGAGATGTTTATTATAATATATCTCTCCATTCCGCTCTAAAATGCTACACTGTTTATCCAGCAGTAAAGTTTCGTTTATACGAAACGTGTACAGGGGAAATTCGAGCAGCCAAAAGCGAAAACTGTTTCTGTTCAGTTTGTATGCTCGCTCAAAGAATATTGTTCATTACGAACCTTTCACCTGCGCGGTGACGGCTTTATGCCTTCTTTGTTGCAATGATAATAGGCTTTCTGTTGCAGTTAACTTTTCCTAAATCTAATTTTCCTTCAATTTGTTCCCTTTCTGTTAAAGTTTGCTTTCTATTTCCTTTATATCAAGTTTTGTCGAGTCTCCAACAACTTGGCTCTCCCTAAGTTTATTTCTTCCTCATTGCATTATTTATTTGAACTTGTTGACCTTCTTCATGATTAAAACATATTCCTGATGTTTGATTGTATTTTTACTTGTTGCTTTAATGTTATTTATTGTCCAAAGAAGTAAAAGCATTTAGCAATATAAATTTGACTTTACCTTTGTTTGTACATTTTGAACACTTTTTCTAGTTGAAAGTCCATTTGATGTCAGATATCAATAGTGAAGAGACAAAGTGAAAATGGAATAATTAATTTTGCAATTTCTTCATTGCTTGATGGTGGACATATTGATATCTTAAGCAACGTCTTCAAAAGCATGTTGCAAGCAACTGTGATAGTGGCTTTAAGTGCTACATGGTAAACAGACCTAATAATATTTTTCGTTTCACTCGACGTTTGTTGGTAGGTAAAAATGATTATATTTATTCCCTAAAAAGATAAAAACTTTCTGTAATTGGGTTGTAAGATAATACATAGTTGTACTTTGTTCATTCACCGACCTTTCATCTGTGCTTTGGTTGATTATTCCCGGTCAAATACATTATAATTCGCAGCTGGATGTTTAAGACTTTGTAAACAACCAACTTTATATTTTGACAAAAAAACAAAAAACAACCCACACACACAAGCTGAAACAGCTATACAGTATACAGTAGCCAATCAAATAACATATTTTGTTTGAACATCGTACATGTAATGCTGCGCTTTGCACAGTCTCCTACGTTTTCATTTTTGCTTCTTCTTTTTTCAACGTTCAGTTTTGCCTTTTTGTATATTCCTGTGAACGTTTTCCATATTGTCTACCAAGTTCAACGCTACATGGTTAGTTTGCTTTTTGTTAAGTAAACTTTTCATGTTCTTCGCTGACCTTAGATTCGTCTATTTCTTTTGTTTTGTCCACCTTTCATTTAATATTCAGTGTATCATATATTGGCTTCTACCGAAGATGGCTAAACTTCAATAAACCTAAAGGTGTTTATTAAGATGACCATCATAATTAGTATTTTACTCCATCTACCATACTTTAATTTGTCCTATTCTGAGCAACAAAGAATATGTTTTCCCTAGTCAAACACAAGATATATCACAGCCAACGAAAACAGATGAAGAAATATAAAATATCATTGAGTACAGAGATAGAAGAGCACAAGAAAAAGTTGAGTCATTGAAGATCACTAACTTATTCACTGAGGATATACAGCTATCACACATTTGCCTCTGACATGATATTAAGTAGCTTTGCCTATTCTACTTTCCATGCAAGAATTTATTGCATGGTAAGCAGCTACTCTTATAATGACATATATTGTAACAAGTGTGGTTTTATGCACTAATGTATTACGACGCTTGTTATTTCCTCCTTTTTGAGACCTTTTGAAATAAATCTGTTTGAAAGTTATCAAACTAACACTCAATGCAGATATATGCGAAACCTAATTTAAATGATAAAGTCCAGTGAAGTATCTGCTACTGTTGTTGATCGTGTAACTAAGTTGTATGTTGGAATAAATATGCTAACGAAAGGTGTTATAGTATAAATTATAATATTCGGCAATGATTGGACATTGTACCAGCTCTGTCTTTGACCAAGATTTCATTTGTCTTCTTGGTTTGTGTTTTATTCATCTTTTGCAACTCTTTTTCAGTAATTTTTACTGGTTATCTCTTTGTATGTTTTATATGTAATAGATATATTTACTTCCTATCTGTATTCTTCAGTTTGCGTGGAAACAGAGTGATTGCTATTTTAGTCTTCGATAAATCTCATTTTTTTTGAAGGTGACTATTATTCAATTTTAGCTATTTGAATAACCTTAAATTGGCCCATGCAAAAAGCTACAGTCCTTATCGCTAGATAAATGGCAGGTTTCGAAAGAAAATAATTTGAAGATCCTTTCTTTGTAGATGATGATTATTCGCTATAAACACAAGATCAAATACAACTTGATGACACTGTAACTCTTGCTTAATGATTTCAGCCAACCACTACGAGTGTTGCTAAAACAAAACCATGTGGTTCGACAAATGTTTCACTAGAACTGATTGAAGAGTTTAAATAACAGGCAAAAGAAGAACGTAGCGTGGATGAGATAAATAGGGGAAATAATTTGAGAAACTAATTCAAGAAATAACTTAAGAAGCAAAGACAAAACACAAGATTGTTGGCAAAACCAAGACATCTAAAATAGCGATAAAAGGCAATATCAAATAAATGCTAGCACCACGAAGAGGTATGTCCAATTTATTGGCTCATCTTTGTCTGACATAGAATTAATTTCATCTCACGTTAACTTATTCCAATATTTAGTTTGACCCCCTATCCAATAATTACAATTGTACATTTGGCTCACCGTCTTCGGATGGGTAGTCTAAGTTTGGTAGATAATCTTTTTCATTGGCATAATGTTTTTGTTGGTTCCCAACTGTTAAACGATTCATAATTTCCCATCCATTTAAAAAAAAAAAACATATTTCTTGCCGTTCATCAATTTTGTTTTTAAAATCTTGTTCAAAATTTTTTGTTTCATTTTGTTGTTCGTAAAACGTACCCTACATATCCTCTCCATTTAATTCTTCTAGTTTGCAAATGACTTGATCACTTAAGATTACTTGCCTGATTTTGAATATTTCCTCGGTAAAGTTAGGATGGCAGGATAGTTGCCCTTTCCAAAGATTGTTTTGTATTTTAAAATACTGATTGCTTGGACTATGTTAAATGTAAGTGTTCCAAACTTATCAGTTGTCAAGTAACCGAATGGGCTTATCCATACCTTTTATCGTTTTTTGTTTTTCCTCGTTTCCTTCCGCAGAGTCGTGTCTATTGATCTGCGAGGAGATTTGTTGTAGCTATCAATTAACGTTATAGAGAAAAAAACAAGTTTCATTTCGAGTGAAATACGTCCACATTGTAGTGTTTTGGGTTCTGTTAAACCTTTCCAGTACAGATGCATTTTTGACTGAGTCGGTTGAAAAGTATTCAATGTTTTTCTTTCCCAGCAAATCCTGAACTTTTCTGCTGAAAACCCCTTTTTCTCGTGAAACTGTATTTTTTTTTAAAAAAATTTCGTTGGTTTTCGCTTTTTGGAGATTTTTCTAAAATTATTTCCCTTTTTGTTTTAATTTTTTTCAGCCGAAGCGTATTTTGAGAAAATACATTTGCATCAGTTGTGTTTTCATGTGCTTGCATGTGTAACAATGTCTGCCTGCCACTGATTATCCATGTGACTAACATATACCCTTCTATATGGAAATCTTTTTCTCGCGTGTTTGAGATATCTGCAAGTAGACTTATCAGTTAACTGTTTCTTCATTCAGCGTATTTTGTTTTCATTTTGTCCCGTTTACGTTGTTGAAACATTTATTTGATATTTCTACAAGAAACTGGCCCTAAAAGATGGTAGTAACTATGTCTCAATTACAGTTCTTTGTCAGTCATTTAAAACGGAACAAAAATACATGACTATATAATGCCTGAGAAATTACTTTTGGGTGTTATCAACAAACCAACGGGACGGCCGTCTAAAACATTTACTTTTATTTCCAGCAATATGCAATATTTTTCAATCTTTTCAAACGTATGAATGAATTCATATTTATGTAAAATGTTGCTATTCAGCAAAAATGGAATTTGCTACAGCTGCTTCATATACTGAATCACCATGTGTTGTTTTCAATCGAAATTTGTTCTTTCTAAATCATCTACTTTGTTGAATTATTGTAGATTAATCATGAAACAGAATTCATAGTTTTGTCTTACAGTGAACTGGTAGGGTTGTCGCTGCAGATTTCCTGCGTCAATCATCCGGGATGTCGCTGAATCAATTCAGCTGCATCGACTCCAGATATTTTAAGTGCTCCACAGTTTCACATACCCTTTAATCTAAAGTAATGTGAACTCATACCGTTGGCTACTAGTTTGTATCACACTACCTTTGACTCAAGATCGATCAACCCATACTTGAACAAATGAATGAATAAGAGTAAGCAGGTGTGCTTAATTGTCAAAGATCCTAATTTCTTTACGTACTGTTCTTGCCACCGTTAGTTTTTCAGTGGTATGTGTTACATTTAAAAACGTGCTTTTGTTAAAGATCTTTAAAAGCATGCAGAGCTTTTCCATATTCTTTTAAACAACGGAGACACAATTAAATGCTTAAGTTTTGTTGGACTTCTTAAAATATTTTAATCGAATTTGTAGATTTGTTTAAAAGAAGAAAAAATTCCATTGGATCTGCCTCGCTTGAACTCCGATTGTATTTTCTGTTGTCAATACTTGTATAATCTGTATTTAAATGCAAGGATTACTTGATAATATTAATGAATCTAGTAGATGATAACACTATACATATTTAAAAACCTTCATAAATGTTGAAAGACACTGATGTGTTAATACGCCATTCTATTTAAGGAAAGCATTTGCTCGGTTTAGGTGTTACAGTCATACATTTAGAAGAGAGACCGGCCGACGGGAGCGGTTAGATAGAGTAGATAGGATTTATTTCGTATCGCTTAATTAACGAAGATATCTCCATATTAGAAGATGAATACCATGTATTCTTATAATCCACAATATAACGATTTAAGAGGGAAGTATTTGCATACCTGGTATATTTGTCTAGTCGCTTGAACAGATTTTCACTTGCTCACGGGAAATGACCAGCCTACATCAATCAAAAGGTAAGTCTATTTATTTATCACATTTTAAAAATTGATAAGAAAGAATAGATGATAAGTGTTTTGTACAAATGATTTCGCTTATTTTATAGTTTTAACTATTAGCTTACCTCCACAATTATATCCACTGTTCAGATGGACTATATTGCATAATAGTTATCTGTGATTCAGATTACTATCGAATACATACAATTCTATTAGGAGCACTATATCAAATATTTGCGTATTTATGATGTGTAGTCTTGAATCTATTAAATTTCCTTATGTACTGTTTCTGTAAACTATATTGTTTCAATGGTATCTGGTTCGTTTAAATATGTATGTTGTGTCAGATATTTTTAAAAGCGTGTGTGAGAGTCTTTAAAACTGAGGAGATACAATTGAATACTTCAGGTTTGTTTTCAATTTTACTTGATCTATTTTCTCTAAGTTTTTAATATTTTGATTAAAACTAGAAGAAAAAAAAAAGAAAAAATAACATTGGATCTGTGGCGCTAGACCTTCTAATATTTTTGCTACTTTTTGACTGTATGATCTTTCAATAGAGTTCCACAATAAGTCAAGCTCTGGAAACGATTATTACACACAACCAATTTTTGCAAAACCCGCATTTTTGCTTAAACAGTTTAGTTTCGAAAGGAATAAATCTTGCTATATATCAAATCTTGTGTCATGAAGATACAAAACGAATGTGCATCCATATGATTGCTTTTGATGCAAGAAATTCCTCATGTTCTTATGTTGCTCTTATTTTTTTAGGAAATTACAGGAAATAGAGTTCTGATCATGGAATATTGTGCCGGCGGAAGCGTTCAAGCAATGCTGGAGAAGTCGGAATATGCATTTGGATTTCCTGAATCAGAATTTATGATTTTCATTGGAGACCTAGGTAAAGTTGGCTCATCTATTCGATTTAAGAAGGTATGACGCCAAAGTGGCTAGATGTTGCCTCAGGATCAAAGAGAAGTTGAAATCTCTATATGCTATTGAGGAAGAAGTTGTCAAGTAGAAAAGATTTGAGAAATATTTGGCTACAACATCTTCCATAAAGATTACCTTTGATTAATATTGGTGATTTTGTTATCTTTTATTTTTTTTTTTTTAAATTTCCGAATAAAAATGGGAGACTCAACAATCGTGATATCGTTTGTCATTGTTGGCGTGAACGCAATGTAAAATGGTTTGTTTAAGCCAAAATTAAAGTTCTTTTGCAATAAATAGCTTAAAAAAAGGCATGACATAGCGTGATGCAGTAGTGCTTTTTAATATAACAATGAATTGCTCAATTCATTATCAAGTTTTATTGTAAGTTCTACATGTCTGAAAGTTTTCAGGTTTACACCGCAATTAGTTTCACTCACTGTATTTAACATGGTAACAGGAATTGTTTTATTCTAAAGAAAAGATATTATGTTTGCATAGATTTCCATCACAATCTTCTTTTGTCTGTTTAAAACCGTATCGTTGCAGAAGACGGTGCAAATTCTTGACAAACGGAATATCTTGTATTTCATTACCGTTCGTAATTGGACTAACAATATAGGAAAATATGTGAACTAATTTCTTTTAGAGGGCATCACATTTTGTGGTTATACAAATCATTTGTTGTCAACATTAACATCAACGAAATTTGGTACTCAACGAATAAAAGTGAACTGCTTGTGTTTAAAATGGTTCCAAACTGATATTTACACAGAAGTAAAACCTTCAGAGATGAATACCTACTTATATGATAAACCATTTCGATACTGCAACTTTTTATGTCCATTTTTGCAGCACTATTCTTTTAAGATTTAATATCGAACAATTAATAATGGAAGTTAATATTCTAGAATAGGGTGCCATGTTAAGTAAAGCAAATATCCACCCGATACTGTCCATCATAATTGGGTGTACTCTTTATTGATCTAAAGACATACGAGGGGTATTTAAAACGTTCTGAATATTTTGTTATAACATTTTTTGTTTCTTTGAACCTGTCAATAAATTTAATGCCGATCGATTGACCAAATAACGTTCTATACAATGGTCGACAGCTATACACGCAGCACGCCGGACACCTGCAGATATATAAGTGTGACGTAACATGGTTAGATGATAGCCAAGTAGAAATGTCGGAGAAGGAGAACAATTCTGCTACTATGTAAAGAGCATTCTGTAAAATCCGGGCGTTCTTAGGATACCTTCCGACTGATACCAAGGCCAACTTGGATAAATTTTGTGGATGCAATTCTCTGTCATATTCTATAATTCTGAGGTGGTTTAATTGTCTTAAAGATGGTCGTTAATGCACAAGAGATGACAAACGTTATGGAAAACCGTTATCTGCGATTTGTAAGCTGAGAGTGGCTGCTTTGAAGGGTGCAATTGATGAAGATGCTCGATACACAGAAGAAGATACTTCTACTATCACGGGCATAAAGTCGTCAGTTGTTTTAATATATTGAAGAATGATTTGAAGCTCAAAATTGTTTGTGCAAGATGGGTCGCGCATTTGTTAACGACTGATCATAAACATACTCAGGTTGAAATCGTCAAACATTTACTCGCCAAATATGAAACGAGTGACGTTTGGATGAGATTGTCACAGGTGATGAAACGCGGATTTACGTCTTTAAATCCGACTCAAGAGAAAATAATAAACGTTGCTCCACGTTCTCGGACTGTCATGACAGTTTTATATGCATTATTTTTAGATTCATAATGCCTGGTCGTCCAGATACGTATGCCTAACTTTGTTAGCGTCACTGGACATTTTTAAGCCTCCAAAAGTGTTGCCAAAATTGTGGACCACCCATCCGCGCACCCGTACCCGAAATATCCATCTACTCCATGACAACACACCGGCGCACAAATCCGCCGTCTTGACAGACTTTTTGAAAGAGCACAGCATCCAAACTTTACCACATCCTCTATACAGCCCTAATTTAGCACTGAGTGATTTTGTGGCTGAATCCCGTTGTCAAAGATTCGCTGAAGGACAGACGATTTGAAATCCGTCATGCGGTTGGAAGTGAAGTTTTGCAGTGTATGAACAAGATACCAACAAGTGAATGCAAAATGGCCTTTAATAATTGAATAATGAGACTGAAAAAGTGTGTAAAGGTGCATGGGAAGTACTTTGATAGGATGCACTGACGTACTGTTCACTAATAAAGAACTTTGTTGTACAGCACACTAATATTCAGAACTTTTTAAATACCCCTCGTATCTATATAAAAATTCCATGCATTTTGAACGGTGTTTTTTTCTTCTAATCTAGGCCAGTCTGCCAATGTCAAGATTTATGCCAAGGCTCATAAAGCTCATATAACGTCAGGAAACTGAGGCCAAAGTTCATTTCTATTACTTTTTCTTTTAACTTTTTAACGCGTTACTTTGATTTTAACAGAAAATGTTAATCGATTTGGCAACTTCTTGCTGAAGAAATCCAATTGAACACACAGTTAGATGATATTTGTTCACTTATCATCTCACTAATTAAATTTTGTAGCCGATGGGATGGAACACTTACATATGAAAGGTTACATACATAGAGATATTAAGCCAGGAAATGTATTGAGAGCAATACAAGAGGATGGAAGGTAAATACAATATGTGAGATTTTCATTATTTTTGTTCTAGAAATTATTTTTACTGAAAAGAAAAGATTTAAAAAGAAAACTCAGTGATGAGTAAAGTCTCACCCGAAAGTCTTCGTCTAAATTTATTGACTATGAATTACTTGAGTCAAAGATTGTACCAATTTAGAACCTTTATAAATGATAAAATACTAAATCGCGTTTCAAATGCCTCAAATTGAAGTTTAAAAGGAATCTTTGTTATCAAACTTATTTCATTTTATCATTACTAAAAATGGAAACAACATGATGCAAAACTCATTACTATGTCATTTGCATGAACTCAACTTTATGTGACGGAAGTGTTTTTTTAATTTATAAAACCTCATGACGTCTTTCTCTAATGTTTATGAGAGTTCAGTTAGCTTTTCTTAAGGGTATGTGACATTGTATATCCTGTACTAGTATAATAAACGAGTGGCTAGATTCGATCTAGTTTCCAATAAAATTCCACACATTGACTGGTCATACAGATTATTTCATAGCAATATATATTACTACGTAACAAAACGATGTACCAGCATATTTTAAGTGTCAATATCTTGCCATAATCGCCAAGGTTTAATTTCAATGTTACTTAACAGTACACTCTTCAAATGCTGCTGAGACGCAGGACACTTTTCCACTGAATGTCAAAGTGCCTTCTTGTAAATAGTTTTTGATAGTTTTCTGTGACAGTTACTTGCCTGTTTCCTTAATCTCAGAGTATTAACTGTTTGGTAACTGGAATGTTTTGTTACAGATCTATCTATAAATTGACTGATTTTGGATCTGCAAGAAAACTAGGCCAGGATGAAACATTCGAATCTATTTACGGCACACCGGAATATTTAGTAAGTTTAAATCAATATGTCTCCAAAAGATTTTCAGATTTGAAATTAAAAATAATATTTCGATTCAAGCATGTGGGATTTGAAAACATTTGATGAGTATTTTGCAGACCAAAGGGACTTTTCTATTATTATCACTATATTTGTACGAACTAGAGTTAGTGTGTTAGATTGCCTTACGAAAAAATGTTTTATGAAAAGAGTGTATTGTTAACTTGGAGCTATGAAACTCTTATGTTTCTTACGATTGCCTTAAGAATTGGAACCTTGCTTACAATATAGTACAATTGTTCAATTGCATATTCTATTTCTTGTATCGTTCTTATAGAGTGATAATTATACCTTATACCGATCCAATATTGAGATTAGCATGGAAAATTTATATTGTTTTGGAAAAGTCCTATGTTTCTAATTTTTAAAAAGCGAAAATAATATGATAATTGATAACTAAGTTTGATTTGTGTTCATCAGTTCCCTGACATGTATGAAAGAGTCGTACTGAGGCGAGTATCAGAGGGACGATATGATGCCAAGGTAGATCTGTGGAGTGTTGGAGTTACTTTCTATCATGCTGCAACTGGACAGTTACCATTCCGACCTTTCGGAAGGAGATCTAATCCAGAAATATGGTATGAATGCAGATATGTATGCCCCTACTGCAATAGCAGAATGGGGCATATTGTTAAATTGTTGTCATTTCTATCCGTACACTCATTCTAAAGTTAGTACTCGTGTAGGTCCGAATTGCCGTCCCAAATTCGATTCAGCGCTATTGCAGAGCAACCGTTTGGGCTCGACGATTTTAATTTTGTAAGCATTTTATTATGCATATTCAGATGACCTGATTACATTTTCTAACCCTATCAGCAATTTTGTTTATTTTGTCTGTTTTCTGTTTGTTGGCGGCTGAGATTTGAACTAGACAGATGAGATTTACAAATCATTTATACTTTTGGCAACAAAATACTTATTCGCGTATGACTGACAAGGAATACAAGGAAATCTGGCAAACATGTTGTCACAGATATGTAGAGGGGCTGATTAATTTTCCATGCCATTTAAGTGATTTTTGCATTTTCTTTTCGTCTTTTACCTTTCCGGGTTTAGACTCCTCCTAAAAGTGAAACTATTGTTAGCACAATTACTGAGAAACAGCATTACCTATGCAGGGTAGTCATATTTACATATTATGTAGATAATTCGATTAAATGCTTGTGTCATCTAAACTGTGTTTTACTGGTATGTATGCACATCTCTGAATTCAACTGGTTAGGCAATATTGTGTGTATAGTGCCTTAGAAACACAAAACTAGTTTTCAAGTTTCATGGCTAATACGTATCAATGTGTAAATCAATATATACGTAAAGCCTGAGAATTTGTGAAATTTCAAAAAAAATTTCTTCAAATTGGGGGAAACCATTTTTAAAAAGGCCTTTATTGCAAGATTTAAACACCACTTTTGTTTTCGATATTTAAATGTTTCCTTGATATTAAAAAAGAACTTAAACTTTTATAATTGAATGCAGTTGTTAAACAAATTCAATGGTGTTCTAAATAACACCAGGTATTATTTCTAGCAAACATTTATTTTTAGGTTAATTTTCTGTCTTTTCGTGGTATTTTTGCCCAAATATTGCAGATTCCTCAAGGTTTTTATTGCTGATTAGTACATCGTAATAATGCATCAACTTCAAAAGCCAGTAAAGGCAAAAAGCATTGCTTGTATCAAGTTTTCAAGATCAATCCAAACCTCATGTCAAGACAACGATATTTTAAGAAATTCACGCAAACTGTAATGTTCAGTGTTAAATGCTATTTTATTTTTTTCTATTAATGCTTCAGTTTAGCATTCAAATTATTTATCAACTATTAATAACACGACAAATAAAACTATTTCTAGAATCATTTGGTAGGTGCAAATCGTTCTCACGCTTGACAAGTCGTCTGCACAACAAGTAATCTGTGTTCTATCTCAATTTATGGTAAAATCCACAATAAGCAGTATAAAAAGTTTTCGGATAAATTATGAACAATAACAAGTTTATTTTAATGCCTGAAATCTTGAAATACAAAATATGTATCCTCCAAATTAATATTTTAACAATTGTTCCACAGGCATCGGATAACGTCAATGAAACCAAAAGGAATGATCTCCGGCAAACAACCACAGGAGGATGCTCAAATAATCTGGAACAACAAACTTCCCAAAACTTGCCGTCTATCAATGTACGTATAAAAGGATCCCATGTGTAATTTCAGAACTTTTTGTGGAATATTTATTTCCTGTACATGTAGTATTCACAGATGTATTATAGAGTTTTCTTAACGATGTTTCGCCCCTGACTAATACCGTATCTTAATTCTTCCTATATATCACATTTACGTATGTGTCAAGGAAAGGACAACAACACTTAAGTAGTTTTTTCCACCTAATTCTGACATAAGGCGTAGACGAATCTCCATAACATAAAGAAACAAGCGGATGTGTGCTATTGTTTTCATTTCAAAGTTACCGTTTAATAAAGCGAGTTTATCCATATACATGACTCTTACTATGGTATCAACACTTTACTGTGGCAGTTTGTCGACAAAAATCAACACATTGAAAATGTTTTTCTTGAAGGACACTACAGAAACACTTGGTTCCTGTCCTGGCCAGACTAATGGAGGTCGACCCAGCATACGTGCTAACGTTTGAAGAATTCTTCCTCATCATCCGTGAAATAAAGAAGAAGATTTTATTATTAATATTCTGTTTCTCTACTGGGGAAAATATATTCATCTATCTCGAGACCACAGATACGTAAGTATAGAGGAAATGATCCGTCATATCCAAAGATGATGAAATAGTTCAAACATAATGCACTGCCACAAAAGTTTCTTCTTTAAGCCAGTTGGATTAGGAACAGGCTGCCATAATTAACCAGGATAACTTATTTGGGCAGAGTAAACGGCTTCATTTTACAATTGTGCATTCAAAAAGCATTTGTTTGCTACTTACATTGCAGTCCATCCATCACTGTATGTAAGCCTTTCTCCTAAAAATACAGGAATAGCACGCCTTAAAAGATAGTGATAATAAACATGTTCTTGCAATCAAATATCACATGATTTTTTTTATGAATAACAGCAAGGTATCTCTTTGCATATGATATTATTTTTGTAATAACGTGATGTATTGCAAGTCAGATCAGATATAAAGGCATCTAATTTATATTTTTCTTACATTAAACGAAAAAAGATAGGTAGCAACGTATGAACATGTATGTATGCGTGTAGATGTGCGACATGCATTAGAAGACTGTAATTCTGTATATTTTGAGTATGTTTATAATAAATTCAATGAAAAGTTCTCTTGGGAACCTTTGTGAACGAGCTGGGACAATAAATCAAAATTGCTGACGAGTAATGAGTACCATTAAAGGAAAATATATTCAAATATTTAATCCTTACTTAAATGCATAATTTCAAGAAGAATGGACTTTACTTAATACCTGATACAGCATTCAAACTTTCCAGTACTTGAAATATATCCTATACATGGTACAACAATACAGCATATACAAAATATTAGTTACCGTTTTCATTAAGTCTGGTGTTTTTGTATTTACCTATAAATATACTTACGTTCAGTGGTTTGTAACAATTTTACGGCTTTATGCAAACACTTTCCAAATCAGATCGATTGATAAAGGATTATGTTTTCATTCATTCTGATTAAAAATGTACAATTTCGGTAGAAAGAGCTGAAAGAAATATTTTCCTGTATTTATTTCATTGATATTTAAAACAACTATTTTATTTACAGCTTTAATAAACGCTAAAAAGAATTCAATACATCGAAATATTTTGTTATATATTTGTTTCCATGCACACACAAACTACAGCATTAATATTTGTGGCCGTATTTAATGATCTGTCAAATATTTTTTACAAACATCTATGACGCAAGAATGACAGGAGATAACATCGTAGATACCTTGTGGCAACCGTATACAAGAAAAAAGTGAACAACTACTATTGCTCTAGTTAAAAAAAGAAGCGTTTTATTTATATGCGTGCTGCAATGAATTTTAATAATATTTTATAACTTTAAATGGGCATACTAATACGAACAACTGAGTGACTTTACCACAGATATACACAACTTCAAGAACACATAGCCTCTGCAACCGAAATACCGGCAGTGGAACAGCTCATTTTGTTTGGAGAATTCGAAGTTTCAGAAGTCGTTGAATCGTCGACAAAAATTGAAGATTATCCCAAACTGTTACTGAACAGTCATCTTTACGTTTTCCATCGTCAGCCAGTAGACTCCACAAGATTAGAGGGAAGAGAATTGCGTAAGTATCACAAATGGAATAGCTTTGATGAATTTGATGTATCTATAATTCACAATTTCTTCCCTTCAAACGATTTGTTAAGATAGGGCGTTCATTATTAGTAAAGCACCTAAATGAATTACAATTTTTGTCTGCAGTCACGTCTATCCAGTTTGACAGTTTGATAACTTTTGTGTAGCGTATATGAATGACTCGATGATTTTACTAAGTAGCGTAAGTATTTGGTTGTCTATAAATCTACCTGTTTTAATTCCAATGACATGAATTTATGTTGTTTTGCTTTTGGGTAAGCTGTCTGTATGATCTCTCCTTATGGAAATTCATTTATTTTCCAGACTGTGTACTGGTACACTGTAGCTAAAACTGTACTAGTAAATCTTTTAGTAGACACTTTTGTTCAATTTTGTTTTTAATTTAAAAATTGTAATTTGTATTTTTCCCGAAAACCACACGGAAAGGTTGTTTTTATTTTACAGCAAAACTTCCAGACTTCACAACCGATATAGATCTAGATAACGACGTCAAAATTGCAAAGAAGTGTTCCGATTATTCGTTTTACATTTGTACTGAGACATCACGGGCCATAGAATGTCAAGAAAATCTTGTAGACGGTGAATCCAAACTGAGGTAGATTGTCGTTGAATATTGACTATCTTGTGAATTATAAATTATAAAAGAATAGTATTTTTTTTTTACTAGAGAGAAAAAATTCTTTCCCCGTTATGTTTAAAGTTTTGTAATTTAATCATTTATTTATCATCCTTAATATGGACATTTGGATTTGTAAGGAGGTAAGCGAAAACACTGGAAATGATTAGGTGTTATATTTAAGTCATAAAATGGTATATTCAGCTTTATTCTAATCAATTATCAGTATTCTATTTTGAGAGAATTACTGGAAATTGTGACACAGCCAAAAGGCGTCCCACCCTGATGCAAAGCTTAACACATATTGAAGCTCTGAAAGGACTTAAACGTTGTCAACATTGAAAGCAAGCGAAAGAAATCCAAAAACAACAAATATACAAGTAACCAATGCAAAGTAGCAACTAGTCAAACATAAGTCCTATGCTTGCTGAGCTCTGTTTATTCAACGAAATATGCCAGAAAAATATCAAAGCTGAATGACCTAAGCTCTGCAATAAGAAGAACAGAAGAAACTTTGAAATAAAACAATCTAAAACTCCAGAAAAATGTCATAAGACAAATGTTCATTTATGATAAAAAATATTTGGACAAACGGACAGACTAACCGACAAAAGCTTGATATGGGGCTCGAGAAGAAGAAAAGCATGTAATGGGGTACGGTAAAGTTGAGATAATTTTTGTAGAAAACAGATTCCTAGCTTTTCCGTGCAACTGAATCGTTATAACGTTCTTAACGGCAATTTTTAGTATTTTGTGTTGATAGAAAATTAATTTTTATCGTCTTCTTAAATTTATATTTCTTCGAAGATGTAGCAATGAATTAGTTTCTTCAAAACGTAAACAATAAAATGAGTAATAGCATCTCAAGTAAAGAACATCATCTGCAAATGGTCCTTTCTTCTGCTAAAATTGACAGCACGTGCCTCGTGAAAAATTGCCGAAATACTATTTTTGTGTCGAGATTTAAAAGTAGATTTATCGAAAGAAATACTTTGATATTGATTTTGTTATAGAGAATATTATTAAGATATTTGCTGTGTAGTGGAGTAAAATATAAAAACTATTCACGGATCCGCGCATTCATGCATTCATTCTTTCAGACGATATGTTCACAGAAGAGTACAAGAATCTCAGCAGTGCTTACCGTTATTGATAAAGATCGTTGCTGAGACTCATAAAAGATTCGACACTATGTGCATGGTCGCTACAAATGTTACTCAGATAATAGAAGTAGTGCTTCAAACACAAACCGGCAGTAATAACATTCGAGACTTAAGGGAAGAAGTATTTAATATCTCTTTGATGCTGCGAGGCACAGAAATAAAAAACTTCCAAGAAAAGGTAAGGAAACTTTATTTCCAAACATTATCCTTTCCTGTATGTCAAGTTGTTTTGGTTTTGTTTTGGTGAAAAAGAAAACCCACAACATAAAATGCATTAAAATTTAATGCAATAAAAAGAAGTGAAATAGCGCAAATAAACTGATTCTGAATGATAGTTATAAAACAATTATTAAATTGTAATAGTATCAACCAAACGAGGTGTGAATAGGATTTGGATTGCTAATGTATTTACACACACACACACACAAGCTGCAATGCAGTGTTATTGCTGTATGGAGTACAGATGACGTAAGGGTGAGTTTTGAAATATGTAGCAGTATATATGTGTCGATCCTTTACCACTTAACCACTTTAAACCGGTTTAATCGAGTTTAATCCAGACAGTCATTTTGCAATTTTAAATCTTGTATCCCTGTAGAAAATGTAGAAGAAACTTCCTGGACCACTCCTATATTTTTAAAAACAAAACTATCTAAAGGGCCGTCAGGATGATGTCCCTGGACGAAAGTATACATTAGTGCTGTCTTAGACAATTTTGCAATTTTAATTTAGACCTGAGATCTCCATATCACTTACCTGTAAAGTATATTGAGTATGATGATTTCTGAAAATTTCAAATCGATTCAATCAACTGAGATATTATAGCTTAAATGTACAAAATATTCCCCCTTGGCCATGTACAACTTCGGAAGTTTCTCTAACGGCGCAAAGGAGAGAACAAATAGAGCAAGAGAACGATTAAAGTAAGGGACTAAACGAACGACATACATATATATATATATATATATATATATATATATATATATATATATATATATATTAATAATGAAAACTATCGATTTTGTTATGAGCTAAAAGTCAACTGATAATGCAATTTACCGAATCCTCACATCTCACTATTCTGAGAGAGAGAGAGAGAGAGAGAGAGAGAGAGAGAGAGAGAGAGAGAGAGAGAGAGAGAGAGAGAGAGAGAGAGAGAGAGAGAGAGAGAGTCGCATGCAGAATACAGCAACAGATGAATTGAAGGCCAGGATGAAACTGGCAGTCTAGTGTCCCTTCACCCCCCGAAGGAGATATTTGTCCACATTATTATTCATTTCAGCGTTTCGGCAATAAATTTGACTCGTTATTTACGGACAATTATCAATCATTAAATATCCGCTATTATTGCTGGGATACAATTAAGGCTGTTAAATACAACACTCCAAGTTTGAGAGTTTCGTGAAATATAAATGATACCTTTCACAAACGAAATCTGAAATTATCAATTACCAATTGTCCCATTATTAAACTGTCGTTCTTAATCAATTGCTGGGTTAGAATTGGGGCTGTTAAATACTACGTTCCACAGATGGCTTCGTGGAATATAAATGACACCTAAACATATATGTATTCAATATATAAGACTCTTTTGAAATTATTTTTTGTATTGTGCAAACTATAATTGACATAAAGATAACTAATTTGTATTGGGTGTATTGACGTTGCTATTGTGCAAAAGGTTTACCTGTCATTTTTGTAAAACAAATGATTAAGAAGCACGTGCATTGTCCTTTTTGTGGTGATTCTGGCAGGATTTTGATACACATATCAGTGCTAAACATAAACATAAGCGAATTCTTTTAAAATGAAAATGAAAATAGGTGTCAAAGGTAGTCAACCGTACTTAATGGAAATATACACCTCATTTAAACCATGTTGCAAAACTAAAAGCTATTTTTATTTATACTATGGCTGACTATTGTGCATTTTGCGCACAGTTCCTCCACTGAAATCACAAACTTGCGAGTGTGTATTGGGCTATTTTCAAAAAATTGATCATGTGTGTCCGTAGAGGTAGCATTTGGGTGGTAATTAAATAGCCATATCTTCTAATCCAGTGAATGAATGTACATCAAATATTTGTAGTGCACTTGAAATGTCTGACAAATACAACATTCATATCTACCGTCAAATCTCCTACCACTGTTGGTGAAAATTTCTGGATCACTCATATTTGTTTAGAAACAAAAATACACTCAAGTCCCTGGACATTAAATTATACTTTGGTGCTGTAATTGGCATTGATATGCAGAACAACTCCTTTTTGTTTAGTTTTGTTTTTGTACATGTTACCATTCTGTAAGGGATATGATGTTCGTTCATAATACCTCGCATTCGGAGAAGAGAACCTTAACAATCATTAAATTGTTAAATATCATAATGTTTTTAGGTTCAGGCTTCAAGTCTAAAGAGCCGACGGGTTATTTTACGAATAACACTTATGACTAACAGATTAAATGAGTATGTCGCTTATAGTCAGGTGTGCAGAAAGGCTACTTAATTGTGTCTGTTTTAGATTCTAAATGCAGACAAATATATAGTGCAAAATAGTTGCATTATGTGTGAATGTTTCTACTTCCAAATATATTTCAAAGTAAAAAAATAATACATATCACTGGGGTAACTGGTTTAAAATCTATATAAAAACATACATTCTACAATTATCGTCTTAAGAGAATTATGTAGCATCGCTAAAACGAAAGAGTTCAGGAGATCTTGTAGTATAGATATTGGTACGGTTTTTTTTACAAATCTTTTCCCAAATCTAAAGCCAATTGAGAAAATTGAAGAAGAAAAAAAACTATTAAAAAAAATATTTAATTGTATATACTTTGCAAACATAATCTAAAACTGGGTTTGTAGGATTTAAAGATATTTGACAAAAATACGCATATAAATGAAACACTCGCCCGTTCTCTGTGCTTGAGTAATTTGTAGGTCACTGGATTGGGTTGATTGGTCCTGAGTCGAAGGGAGTATGATATCATATTGGCGCCTTGGGACCTGAACAGACATTACTTAAGATTACATGATATCCAACACTGTGGTTCACCTTAAATCTCTAGCGAACAGCTACAAATGGCATACGCTTGAAGTAATTTAGTTATATCCGATGTAATTTCACGTAATACACCTGCAGCAACAACTATCTCCAATTTACCATAAGAAAGAACCATAAATCCTGTTCCTGGGGTGGAGATGCGGGCCGTCCAGTACATTCAAAGCTTCAAAGATGGTTGCCCCAAGGGACTGAAAATTTTCAGTGAAACCTTTTCATTTGTCTTAATTAAACAAATAAAAATAGTACAACATGTATCGAAATATTTCTTATTTAAGTAAATATAACAGTGAAACGTGTATTTGAATTTTTTCTTACTTGAATAAATACAAATAGTAAAGCAAGTTTTAAATTGTTTTTAATTAAATGGAAACAAATAGTGAGATATATTGTAAAATCTTTCTTTCTTTTAAACAAAACTAGTGAAATTTATATTTAAATTGTTCTTACCTAAATAAATCAAAATGAAGACTTTTATTGCTGACCCAGTGCCAACACAAGTTAGAAAAAGTCACAGCCACCTTTAATGTCTTCAAACTAGAAAAGAATTGAGACGCACTAATAAGCAAAATCTGAACCAATTCACAACGAAAAGGTTTACTCATTCATGCAATGTAAATTTAAATGGGTATAGCTGGTAAGAATCAAGGTTTGTATAAATAGTTTAATGACCTTTGACCATATTTAAATAAAATCATAAGTACACAAATTATACATTTTGATTCAGTGAAAGTACAATTAGACTGAACAATCTGGGCAGGAAAAAAAAAGAAAGTACAAAATGGGTGTTTAACAGAATTGAATATTTAATATTGCATATGGACAGGTATAAAGCACTCAGAGGAAACTCACGTATAGATTTCCCTGAATAGGTATAAAACAAAACTTCTTGCATACAAGTGAAAGATAAAGATAGCAGGTATTTCATCAATGCTCTGGAATATGTGGTAACTATGCCAAGTGATCATGTAGATAGACTATCTAAATGCAATTTAGATGATGTCGCCATTGAGTTAAACGATGTCCGGTGCAAAATGAGGATATTAAAACAATTGTAATGATCTTATACCAAACGTGTATGAAATATTGCAAGGGAGAGACTGCAGAGCTGTAAATAAGAGAAATTTGATTTATTATTCAAAAAGCGGAAATAGAGAGGCAAAGGCATGTTGACATGTTCATCAAATTTCAATGTGGCGGTCCAAACGACAAAAAATATGGAGAGACCATTATATTGTAATAAAAGATTTCTCACAACTGGTTGTATCATAGAAAAACATATACGAAATGAAAATATTCTGTTGTACGAAAATGTCTGAATTTATTTAAATACACCAGAAAAACTATTACAACATGAAAGACTTTGTCAGAATGTAGACAACTCGACAGGACTTTGTCACAATGTAGACAACTCGACAGATATAATGACTGAAGAAGGCTCACATAGTGTAGTGTACAATCGTGCTTTGCACGTGTGCGGAAGGCACAATCATGTACAATGACAACAGTTAACACATTCCATCAGGGTTTTGTTTGTACCACAAGTCATTCCATAAAAGATACAAGCGGATAGTTTACATAGGTACAGTTTATACTGAAATATTTTAAGATGCGATAGGAAAAATATCAGAACAAGTGTAATAACGAATAAGTATAAAAAAATGCGATACATGTGGAGTTCTCATGCTGAGATTTAAATAATTTTAACTCAGCAAACAGCTGTCACATAAGTGATAAAGAATTTGTAAAATATAAGGCTAGAGACGGCTTGTCCAAAAGGGACAAACTTGTTGAGGAGTGACAACGTCGAATCTCACGCTCAGGAAGTTCGCGACAATGACCAGTTAACAGGAAAATATAGAGGTCAAGCACATAACACACTGTAATATTAATCTCAAATATCCAAAATATGTACCAATGTTCATTCATAACCTAGCCGGTTATGACAGCAATTTGTTCAATAAGACACTTGTAAAATAAAATGACCCAGTTGGAGAGGTAAAATCATACCATGCAACGATAAAAAAGACATATCATTCAGCAAGGATCTCATAGTTGATAGGGCCATTTATGAAGGAAAAGAAACGATAGTTAAACGGATAATTAGGTCTGTAGACAGACTAAGATACATGGTACAATCTGTAGAACATCTGGCTAAAACGTTAAGGACAAAAAATGTGCAGAGACACTGAAACAGTTTATAACAATGACAATTAAAAATCTGAGAAAAGACATTCATCCCGATCAATACATGGCTAGTTTTAAAAAGTGTAATGAAATAGCTATCAAATCCGATCGATATACAAGTTGTAATTGTCACATAATGATTCAAACAGATCGAATGACGACCTTAAAGATGCCATGGAACAATTCAACGTAAAAACACTCGGCGATTACATAACCATTATGCCTTGAAGGACATTTAAATGCTACGTGACATTTTCTATGAGATTAGGAATGTATTTATCAAAGACTTCAAACTTGACCCAGCGTATTATTACATTGCACCCAGTTTAGTTTATGATACAAGTTTAAAGGTATCGGGTGTAAGCTTGTGATTTTTATAGGTTATGACGTTTTCTTTGCTGATTGAGAGTGGAAAGAGAGATTGAATTAGCATGATACGCCAAAGATATACTGAAGCAAATCACAAATACAACTCGGACAGTTATGGTAAGGTAAAATAAACGTACTTGCTACGAAAGGCCAAGGTCAAGTTCATTCATGATGCATCTAAACTCCAACAATCATCATGATTGGACCATGAGTAATATACATGCCAGTGAAAAACTTATGATGGGCAAAAATAAACAAATTAGATGAGTAGAAGAACATCTGTTAGTAATACCTTATGACGGTGATACTTGTTGCTTATTAGAAGTAGACTTGGAGCTTCCATTAGATTTACCTGACTATTTCAAGGACTACCCTTTAGCTCAAAAGATATAATTTCAGCTGAAAATGATTTATCATAGGTACAAAAAAAGTTGATAGTAATTACAAGGGTACAAAACTAACATTTATGTACACCGAACACTACTACAGAAATCCAATGTCTTACGTGTAATTGGGTTTTAAACTGAACACAGATACATAGTTATTTACCGTTGATCAGAAGACATGCTTGAAAATTCATACATTAGGCTTATTACGGGTTTATGACAAAAACAACAAAAAATAAATTAATTAAAACAATTTTAAAAAAATAAACAACATTTTAAAAAATTGACAAAAACAGTCTTAAAACTAATTAATAACAATGCATTTAGTAAGCAGATGGAAAATATCAGAAAAGAACATCTGTAAACTATTACAGGTGAAAATAAATGTTTTAAATGTCAGAAAGATCCATCCTTTGCAAGGAGAACAATTATTGGCATTGACTTAACGCTAGTCAGTCTTAAAAAGAAGAAAATGAAATTAACCATTATTATTACACGAATGTCTCTCTGCATTACAAAAAATGAAAGATGGAAATCACTTGGCTTCGATGGTGTTACTACAGAGTTCTATAAATTAATTTGGATAGACATTGGACATTTTATACTCAGTGCTCCAAATTATGCATTTGTAAATAATTCTTTATCTGCTACACAAAACAAGAAGCTATTACTTGTATCCTAAAAGAGGGAAAGTTAAAGTTTTATTTGAAAAATAAATAAATGATTGTGTAGTTTACATAATTGCTGTGCCTTCTTTGAATGAAATTTGAAAGCAGTTTTGATGTCCACATGACTGAATCAAAAAATTATTCGATTTTCATTACCTTACAAATTCTCATAGACAAGATTGTAGTCTTTTTCGAGGTGTTGTTTAAATAATAATAATAATAATAATAATAATAATAATAATAATACCTTATTTATAGAAGTTAACTCATTTAGAACAATATTACTCTTCATTGAGGCCGTCTGCTTAAAATGTGGAAAATTTACATACAATATTTACAACATAACATAAAGTGTCTGTTTATTATGACAGTACACTTATAATGTTACTTTATTCTTTCTTGCCATATTAACTGATTTTGTTTAATATGATGGTAATTCCTTGCAACAAATCGACATCATCGTTTTTGAAAGCATCGTATACATTGTAGTCGCCTAATCACAATTTCAATGAGCACCAATTTGTTGTTTACTGGTGATGTTTTTGGATTTACTTTTTTGTCTCCCTGGTTTCCTGATCAGTATAAATTCACATGCCATGCACGTTTTAACGCCATCATTCTCTAACGTGCGATTGTTTCTACATCTACCAATTTCTCAAGACTCATTATTGTTCAAAAATTCAAAGTTTTGATGTTGGATAATACTTTTATCTATGTATTGTGGTTGCATTGTCACCTCGAGAGGAAAGGTTAAGTTTTGCAAATCGTTGCTTAAGGTGAACCGAGGGTACTCGAACAATTCGTGTTTGGCGAAGTCTGCCGAAGGAAGAGCGTCTACAGATGAGATACTTGTCTTTGAGAGAAAAACTATTTTAATGTCATAATATTTTCAGCTGATTGCCAACTATGAAAAAGTCATCATATCCTTTCCCTCTTAGGAGTACATGCATTTTACCGTTCATTTGTTTGCTCTTCAGTATATTTTCAACTTTGCATATGTCATTTTGCTTGTCATATAGAGATAACTCCTGTTCGTAAAACATGCTCTCTACATACTGTACCTTCAAGTCGTCAAGTTTGTAAATGACTGGATTACCTAAAATTACTTGCCTGATTTGAAATATTTCCTCTGTAACCTTAGGAATGTAGCCCTTTAAAAGCAATTGTTTTGTATTTTGTAATTCTGACCGTTTTATCTATTTTGAATGTAGGCGTTCCAAATGTATTTGTTATCACATAACCGAATAGATTGGTCTATACTTTTGATCTGTTTTCTTCTTTCTTGCTTCAAAAGGATTCACATTCATTGAACGATGATTAATATTACCGTAGCTCTCAATTAACTTTAGTTAAATGTTAACCAACTTTTGGTTAAATTAACTACTTCCACATTCTAGTCTTTAAGGTTATGTTAAACCTCTTTGCTACATATGTCTTTTATTCTGAGCAAATTGTAAAATACTCGCTGTTTTCCATTTTCAAAGGGTATTTTATCTTCCTGTTATAAAACTATTTTTCTTCATTAAACTGTATCTTCTCAGATGTTCTCACTTTAAAGATTTCTCTAAACGCATCGTGTATGTCGTCTCCCTTTTTTGTTTTTAATTTCTCAGCTAGAGAGTAGACAGTTATCAATGCTAAAATATATTTAAATACATTTTTATATTTTTATATGCTTGCATGTGAAAAATGTCAGCCTGATATTTAACATGACTAGCACAAACTCGTTTTGATAGATAATCTTTTTTTCGTTCGCTTGTGTAATATGTATGTAGATTGTTAAGTTAATCGTTCTTTCAATTTAGTATATTTTATTTTTGTGTTGCCCAATTCACCTTGTTCCCACAATTGAGTGATATTTGTGTAAAGTAACTAGACGATCCGAATCATATTAAAGTTAACTTAAGCGCTGTTCTTTGTTAGTCATTTAAAATGGTATAAACGCATCCAGAAAATACTTTATGCTTGATAAAGTGACTTTGGCCCTTATCAACAAGCCAGCAGGACTAGCGTTTACTACAGGTACTTTTTCTGTAATTAGCAACGTTTATTCAATCCTCTCAGACGTCATAATGCTTTTAGATTATGTCAAATTTCCCCATTCCTCTGATTGATTCAAAACAAGCTAATTAATACACTGAGTCACCATTTGTTGTTTTAAGTCTACCTTTGTTCTCCATAAATTCTATATCTGTTTTTGTTGAATCGTTGTAAGAGATCTTTAACTACTACTGTGAATTGGCAAAATATACATTTGTGAATTTACTCACATCAAATACAAATACAAAATTTATTCTTTCATAATATCGTACTGTTTCATCCATCGTGCTATCGGAGTTTATTATGCTTATCTCGATGTTATCACTTTTAAATGTAATATGTAAATTCACATCTTTTACAAAGCAATAAAAAACATCGGTTTTGATGGTTGAATAAAGAAGTCAAGTGTTGTGCTCTCTAGTATTTTTTTATGTAACGTAATTGCTTTGATCACAGTTTTATGCCATCCAAACTTGTACAGAAATACACATTATCTCTTGATAGCGACATTGTTGCTTTTGTTAAACTCATGACATATTTATATCGCCTCTATGAAAAGTATAGAATTCGATTCAGTTCAATATAGCTGTGTGCCATTATTTATGCTGTGTAAAAGATACTCATATTAGTGATTTGGGTCCCACTGTCACCGACATCACAAAATATACTATGATTCAGCGATTTGGATATATATTTTTTAAAATATGGTTTGTTCCGCATGTCAATGTCAAAAGACAAAAATAATGTATACTATGGTCCATGGACATGTGCATTTTTGTTTAGAAAAAATATGAGTAGTCCCGAATTTTTCTCGTAAAGTTACAAGATTTAAAATTGCAAAAGCGAATGAGACAGCATCAAAATATTATTTTTCCTAAAAATATGAGCGGCCCTTACAAGTTCCCGTACATGGCTACGAGATTTAAATTTCAGAAATCACTATCCAGCCTAAACCGGATTATCCCAGTCTAAACTTTTTGAGTGGTCTAGGATGAGCACTATATGTATATTAAATAGTGAAGTAAATAAATAAATGACTACAGAAAAAGGCAAAAATGTTTGTCCTAAATGTGTGGGAAATTGCATTTTTGTAAAGACTCGCTTTATTGGCAAAATCTTGTTTTCTTTTTAGATTGAAGGACGTGTAACAGAAATGGAGAAGTACACTAGTTTGCTCATGAGTAAAATAGTCGAAAGAGAAAGAACAGTTACATCACAGTGTGTCGTATGCTCCGTAGCAGAACATTGGTGACAATCATTTTCATTTATATGTAGTGCTAAAGAGAAACAATTATAAACATAAATATTTATCCATGCACATATTTCTTGTAAAATTGAAGACTAATCTCTCTCTCTCTCTCTCTCTCTCTCTCTCTCTCTCTCTCTCTCTCTCTCTCTCTCTCTCTCTCTCTCTCTCTCTCTCTCTCTCTCTGTGTAAACCATCTTCATCCAACAATCCGGATAGTATTAAACCTAAACAACATTTACAGGCGGTAATACCTTCATTAGGACCTAATATTGTGACTTTATTATTTTTTTTTTAATTGATCAATACAAACATGGGAAATAACATATGACATTATAGTTCAAAAATGTAATATATATATATATATATATATATATATATATATATATATATATATATATATATATATATACAAAAACACACACGTATGTATACTCACATACATGCATATGTATGTACACACATGAATGTGTGCATACACATGCATACACGACACATATACAATTGCATATGCATAACAATACATACATACAGACATACATACACATATGTTCCCATCTGTTTCTATTTTATCTGCCTTCGCAGAGGAATAGAGATGTACTTAATAAAACTCAATGCTTTGATAGAACTTGATATTTTCAATGCATGTATCTCAAGAAAGAATATAATTATTTGCACGACAGGAGTATATTTATTAATTTATGAATAGTTGGCATCAGTTGATAATGTCATGTTCAACTGGAATATCAATACCAAGAAGCACGGAACTTGCATTTAAATAATTACTGAATATCACATTTATATCTTCATAGTAACATAAATTTCAAGAGTAAAGCTTTTACGATATGACAGTCAAAAAAAGATGTAACAATGTTTCTGGATATTCATTACAAAAAGAACAAAGACGTGTTGCTTAAAGTTTCATATTAAATAATTAACTATTGGTGTAAATTATCTGATGGATAATTTGTATTGAAAGCTCCGATGTCCTGTATCATCGATAATCTTGAAAGGTAACAAATTCACAAGTTTCCAGTCACCGAGATGGTGTTTCTAATTCAATGTATAAATCCTTTTTTTTTTTTTTTTTTTTTTTTTTTGAAGTTTCAAGAGTAATTCTCGGTATCTTTCCAAGAATATTTTATAAAATGGGTTCGACACTTTATCATGCTTTCTCAACATCTGAAAGTATTTATTTATGGGAGCATTTCCCCAGGTACATGGTATAGAATCAAGAATTCCAAACCATTCAATAAAAGATGCATCCATATTATACATTTATAAAAAAAATCTTCTTAAGTAAGAAAATTGCTACTGGCATTGACTAAATTATTAATGTAAAAAATAGATTTGGCACACCATTTTATTTTTAAAATACAGTTTTACCATTTATTCTTATGAACTTTTTATGCGACAGTGGAATAGATAAAATATCTTTAGGAGTTGTGGTCGAGTACTCATCCAGTTCTAACCATAAGAGAAATTTTTCTGCCAGAATCTTGTGAATTTGGATATTTTGTGAAGGTCTTGCTTTTTAGAAAGAGGTTTTTATCACCTTCAAATTTTTCTACTATATCAAGAATGATAATTTTCGAAGAAGAACGATAAAGATGATCAAAGAGGATTTTAACCACGACAATTTAAGTACCCTACCACAAGATAGAATCTGTGGCATTTTTAATCACCATTTTGATAGTCATTGACAAGAACGCGTCGCTTTACTTTATCACCCTTTCTACACCAAAGGAAATTATAAAAGATACCTTAAAGCTCTTGAAAAAGTTCCCGAAAGGGGGGGGGGGGGTCAAGTAACACTGTGAAGCAATGAACTAGTACAGGCAGTGCTAAGGATTTAGTGACAGTAATTTTGCTTACAAGTGATATATTTCTAAATGACCAATTTGATAATAATTGTCTGACTGCTTTACGTTTCTGTGTATAGTTTTCTAAATTAAATTCATCCATGCTTAAATGTAAATTCGAAGAAGTTTTAAATTTGCTTCATGATTGCAGATAATGTTATTTTGTGTATTTATCTCTTCACCACAACTCCTTTTAAAGTCAATCCAAACAACTATTTGTGTTTAATCAAAGTTCACCTTCAATCCAGAGCAGTGGAAGAAGTAATCAACAATTTTTAATGTTGTACAGGGAGACGTATAATCATCAGCTAAAATAAGGATAGAATGATCTGCATACTGGCTAATTAAGCATTCAGAATTGTACAATCTTATGCTATTTATATGTGAAATGTTTTTTTTATGGAAGCACTTAATAATTATATTGTAGTAATGAATAAGTAGGGTGAAAGAGGATCATCTTGCCGGATCCTCGTTCGATTGGGAACAATTGAGAGACAACATAAAATATCATGACAAAAGGTTTTGAACCAATTACAGATGGAGGGACCAAACCCCCAAATAATAATAAAAAAATTGCAATTAAAAAAACCCTATTCTATAGAATCCAAAGCTTTTTCAAAATCAAATAGAACTAACTAGCGTTGCTTCTTCTGTTTTATTTTTGATCAGATCATAAATCAATCTCCAATATATAGGCCTTGTTTCACTAATTAATTTGATAAAACTTTTTTTTAAAATTCTATTTACTAAAGAATCAGTTTTGAAATCAACAGTAGCAGTAGATATATGTCTCCAATTTTTCAAATAAAACTTTGAATTTTCGACTTAGGGATACAAGTAATAACTCCTTGTGTTTGTATAGCAGATAAAGAATTATTTCCATATGCATAATTTGGAGCACTGAATATAAAATGTCCAATGTCTATCCAAATAAATTTATAGAATTCTGTATTAACACCATCGAAGCCAGGTGATTTCCATCTTACATTTTGTGTGATGCAGAGAGACATTCGTGTGATAATAATGGACCTTCCAGTGAAGATAATTTATTTACAAATTTGTTGGAGTAGTCAAAAAATGTACTTCTCTTATTATTTTTAATTGTCAAATATCAAGATGAGCAAAGAGTTTAATAGTCAGACTTCTGTTCTTAGAGGGTTGTTATTTAGTCAGTAATTTCTGATCCATTTTCTAAAATTATGTTTGGTATCAATTTCTCCACAACATAAAATGTCTCTATTCCAAATTACCAACAAAAACCCCTCGTACCTTTTTCACCTTCTACTTTCCAATTTGTTTTGCTCTAAGTAAAATTACTTTGACTTTTTCATCTCCGATGCTCTTCAGGTTTGTTTCTGTAATATTTATTTCATCATATTTATAAACAAGATAGTCAATGTTATAGAGACTTAGAAGCTCTCTCTCTCTCTCTCTCTCTCTCTCTCTCTCGTTTATTCATCTGCTTTTTCTTGAATGATGAATCGGATATTGTTTTTGTCCTTATCATTATTTTAAGAGTTTTCCCCCAAAAGCTGATCATTTCCTGTTGGTCTAATGTATATGGTTCTATAGCTTCAGATAAACAAAATGTTACAAACCTTACATAATCACGATCATTCAAAAGACTATTGTTGAATTTCCACGTCACCTCCCTCTAGTCTGTTCATTAAATTTGAAATACAAGAACACTGGACAGTGGTCTCACTTGTATCGATATTCAGTGTTAGAGTTTTGTAGACATGTTTGAAGATCAGAAGACACTAAAAATAATCTAATCTAGCTTGTTTGAGAGAAAGAATTTTCCAGTTATATCTTCTTTGTGTTAGATTATTTCTCTCCATACATCTACGAGATCACATTCTTCCATTAAAGAATGTATTTGATCGTGTGAGTGTCTATTATTTCTTGTCAATAATGTCAATGGCATAATTAAGTGGAAGATTCCAATCACCGCCAATAATTATTGAGGAATTTTCAAACTTAGATAAATGTGAAAAGCATGTCTTACAAAATATTGGATTATCTTCATTTTGGCCGTAGACTACAGCCAAAGTTATATTAGTAACTAAAAAAAGAAAATTGCAAGACTAATCTCGTTGTTTGTCAAAAATGTCGAATCCTGAGCTTTGAACTAAGATGTTGGCTTTATAAATAATTAATACAAACTAAAACATATTTCTCATCAAGTAAACATAATTTGATTTGAATGACTTACTGGTCCCAGGTTCAAACGTAATTTTATTCCGAAACCTAAAAATCAACATTTTTCTTCGAAGGTCATAACATATTAAACATTTTAATTGAGATAATTTATCATACGCTAGTATCTTTTGGAACAATTTAATATGCTACTACTGCAAATGAGGATATCAGGTTATAAACAATACAACTTTATTAATCTTTAAATACTAAATGTCTAGAAGATGCCCATTAGCCAATCAATTGATTGAGAGAAGATCCGGACAAAAATGGAATATGGAATCTTAACCAAACATTTACCTTTGCTGACAGAACATTTTTTGACAGCTTTGATGATGGAAAATTGCTGCAACAATGCCTTGCTACATTCGAAATCTTTGGAAAAAGCAGAAGAGCTTCTAAGAAGACAAAATATCTGTAGCAGCTTCTTCTTATGGTATCTTCCTTTTAATTTCAGTTCACTGAAGGTAGACAATATCAAACAAAAAATAGCAGCAATCACGGACACTTTCCGCAAGCACAAGCAGTATGGTTCGCTACATCCTCACGAAGAATTCATTCATCGGTGTGAAAGGCAAGTTACCGAATCCTGTATATATCGTACAAAATATTTAATTATTCAGGCAACAGGAAAAAGAAAACACTTTGCCATCACCGAGACGATACTTCAAGGAACACTATCTTTGATATTCCATTATATCAGATAACGATGATCGCGCTCTTTAAATTTTAAAATTTCTACCCGTTTTCTTATTTAGTGTGAGATAACTCTTTTAGGATAAATTTAATTACGCGCTGCTGCTGTTGATCAGTATTGCAAGAAAACATGTCTTAGATGATATTACATTTTATGTGGGTTGGCAAAATCTAACCTTTTGGTTTTCTTAATGTCGTATAATTTTGTTCCGTACATTGTTTGAACCAGACAAGTTTCTGTGACTTTTGACAAATTGTCATTTGTACGGTTATAATTTTACATTGTCTTAGAGAGTTAAATCTTTAATACATTTCAAAGAGATATGCAAAGGACGCAATAATATGTTTATTTTGTATGAGCATTCTATGGAAATTATGGCATTAGGAAAAATTTCTCCTGTGGTTGAAGGTGAGTATTTGAAAGATTGCGAAAATATAATATTTTAAGTATTTCCACTACAGCAAAAACTCAAATATTTTATATTTTCTACAGGAAAAGACTCCAAGATCTCTGCAGTCAGCTTTTGTCTATAACACAGCGTCACTGCTTGGTTAATCTACATTCAATTTTCGACGTGACTGTAAAAGAGACAGGGTACGTTATGCATCGTGATTGCAAGGCAACTATTTACTGCATAATTGATTAATTTGTAATGTCTCCATCCAAAGGTATGTGTGTATGTATGTATGTGTTATGGCGTCGCTCATATCCGATATCAAATAAGTGAAAAGGCGATTGACTTCCCTACGCAAACCATGCTTCACAAATTATCGGCTTGAACAGCGACCAGGATCTAGCCAGTCAAACAAACAAGAAAATCTAAACCGTGAGAGAATTGTGTGAAAGTGGTTGTAACGGTGGTAGAAAAAAAACGTTTCATAATATATGCCTTGCCTAAAGACTATTCAGGCAGACAAAACCAACAGTATGTGCTTCATTGTCTTAAAGCCGTAATTCGCCAAGGAAAAATGTTATCAATTTGCTAAGCCTTCAACGAAGAGACGGTGATGAAAGATATCTGCACATGATCAAATGTGTGTCATTTAATCAGAACAAACAAATACATTTTAAAAATAAATTCTACCACGATACGAATCAAATAAAAACAAACTTTAAATACATATCCTTCGCAAGTTAGTTCTTTGGCATTGGGCTTCTTTAGTACCAAGCTCAGTTTAATTTTCATGAACAGCCACCTTATTTCATTTAGACGAATACCTGATGCTGAATGGTCGATGTATATATACTTTTTGACGATGTGATAATAACAATACATGGAAATATGCACCTTGTGCAAGGTGCCACTACATCTGAAAAGTCCTGTATTATTCTACTATTACGGTCGTCTTTTTTGGTGATTGGTTTAAACTTACTTTATTCGGGTATTGTGTACATACAGGTATCGAAGTTTTATTTGACAACATAGGGTCAGAATGAAAGCCTAGGGTTAAGTAAGCATTGCACAGTTGTGTAACATACTGCTGGATACATTTGTCAGCAGAAGGCTTGTTATTGGATTGGTGACCATAGGACGAAGAGGAAAGAACACAAGCATACATGTATGGATGTTTTATTGATATTCTGATGGCGCTCACAATGTCTAGTAAGCAGAAGGACACTAATGCGGAAGCTTACACTTCCCCTTTCGTTATATACATCTTTGTATGTATCACGCAGACCTCACCACATCTGGATGAATTTCAAAAGAAATGTATGCGACATAATTCTGCTACAAAAATAAACATACTTTTGCAGAAAAATGACACAATCATCGTAAACTTACGCTTTACACCCACTGCTTAAACACTTAATATAGCTAATTGTTATCGCACTGCCATCATCTTAATTGTCGTACCACGAATAGCCGTATCTGAAATGCCAGGAATAAGCCGATGGTAGTACGAAAATGGTAGCCAATCGGAAATAAACTAAAGTCTTTAACTTTAACATGTATTGGGTGTATGATTAAACGATGTCTTGCCCTATTAACTGTTGTTAGATACCGCATAGGGTCTATGCCCTTTCCTGCTTTTAAGAATCTTTAAATTACGAGTATATTTTTGGGGCTCTTTGCTATCACACTTTTTCTCTACATTTATAACGACCAATCATACGGAACAACGTGGAATAGGCTTTTAGCAGAAATAATCCAGCTCTGTAAATAATTTTTTTTTGTTTCCTGTCAGTAATCGAGTTTGATGTGATAGTTAAGTTCGACACTACAGTCCTAAGCACATCACAATGGGTTGACCTTAGTCAGCATCCAAACAGAATGTTTGAATATGTCGTTTGATATATTAAGTTTTGCTTGTGTTGTAATACCTCAAAAGTTATCACTGAAAAAACACTGTAGAAAGCAGTTAAGTTTTAATCCGCATTTTAAGAAATAAAGGTAGATAATGAATGAAAAAAAACCCCTAGGAGAACAGTATGAATTGTGAGTTTATTTACAGATTTTTGAAACTACAAACTTTGAAGAAAAATATTTTCGAAGATTTTACAGGGGTCAGCAAACATACTCGATTAACAGCTTGTTTCCCGAGTGATCAACTTACCAAGTCATTGTCTTTGCATGTATGTATGTATGTATGTATGTATGTATGTATGTATGTATGTATGTATGTATGTATGTATGTATGTATGTATGTATGTATGTATGTAGGCATGTATGTATGTATGAAGGCATGTATATATGCATGTATTCTGCGTGCCTGCGTGAAGTTTGTATGTATTTGAGCAGGTAGGTGTTAATCTTACGTCTAGATTGCACGTAACCACAAAATGTATAAACTATCCGCTAAGGTGATTCCAAAATGCTGCAATAAAACCTTCTTTCACAGATTATTAATAAAACATCTGTTGCGGTCCAAAAAGGTGGAACAAAATATCAAGGCAGTTATTGAATCACAACAGCAGTTGAGTAAACATCTGGAAAAGGTAAAAAAATTTGCAATATCTTCAAATAGCGTTCCCTTATTCTCACAGTAAGTGTTAGGAGACAACACATTTTAAAACTTACCAGTCCATTTAAAATATCCCTATACATTACGCATTGGTTTGTAGGTGATATTTTATTTCTCCCTTTTTAAAAAATAAAAAATGCTCTAAGGCATTTGATGCTAAATTCTTCGTCTGTAAATATTTTATTTGTCAAAATCACACAATTCATTAGTGCGTCAATATTATCAGCAGTCATGGGTGGGAGGTTCTGGGAGAGATTTCACGGTTTACTTATTATGCATACAAACTGCCTATCTTGTGAAAGATTATTGTCAGACATTTGCTGTTTTGTTTATTTATGCTTATTCAATTCATAAGCACACCTGCTTATATTGCAAAACTATAATCTACCACTGAAGAGTAATTCCCTCCTAGTCTAAATCTAGAGCTGTTTTAGATTTAAGAAAGTGCAATTGTGATGTATATACAATTACAAAAGAAAGGAATGCGTGAGAAATTTACCTCATTTTGAGTCGGTGGAATAACGTGAATTTCTTATAATACCATATTCTTTCCCGCAATCGTTGTTAGGCTTTTACTAAATGCTACTTCATATTCAGGACTGCATGTAAATCTTTATATGAATAGGATTTTAAAAAATCAATCAATTCAGATGCAACAACAGAGAAATAAATAATGCTACTTTTAGTCAATAGTAGTAATGTTGAATTCAACAAGGTCTCAAAATATTAATCCCCGACGCCATTCATACGATTTTACAAATTTTGATAAATGTTCTAACTTCGGAAACTACAAATATTTGAATACATAAAACTCGAGAACGCAAGAACACACAAATATTTCTATCCTTTCCCATCACTGTTGGCAAGGAGATAATAAATTATGTTACACTGAAATATGTTAGCTGGCTTACATGTGTCATAATTTCAGATCAGGATGGAAATTAATTTTCACCCGACGATGTCTTGTTTAATTTTCTAAACATTGTTTGACGTGCTAATATTTCTGTTATACGACATTTGTTTTGGTTCTAGTTCCAGGATGAATTCAGACGAAGGACTGAAGAGCTGAAACGAAAACTTCGCGAGCTAAATGAAGAAATGGAAGGACCGATTAGCACTGCTACCGCTGGAGATAACCCTAACCTGGCGTTAGAGAATGCCACGAGAGTCGGGACCATGAGGACTACTAGTCAAATAACGCAATTAAATCAAGAGTATGAAAACTTTTCTATATTGACATTTTATACATTCTCTTTTTAAATTCTCTCCTAGATATTCTAGTTTTCAACAGTCTGACACAAGGAATATACATATTTTCTTTCTGTAATCGCTCAATATAGAAACCAACAAAAAAGACAAGGAGTATATGGATATTTTCCACTGTTTAAAGCTTGTACGCTCATTGTTTTCTTCATTTTGTCTGAACACATGTGGTTTTGAATATGCATGTTAAAAGCTGGCTGTCAAATGACAATTTACACTTATTATACTAGCATACTGCCTAGCATGTAAACATATGTCAAGTCGGTGCGGGCAGACGACAGGACTTCGAGCAATAATACTGTCGATTTTAAGTGCATTACATATTTATTCTTCAATTTTAGTCTTCTGTCGTACAAAATTTCCTTTACAAATATATATATATATATATATATATATATATATATATATATATATATATATATATATATATATATATATATATTGAAATAAAAAACAACACAAACGCCGATAAATGTGTGCGACTAGTTTCGCTTGTACTGTATGCTTCTTCAGGCACAAAATATTTTGAAGAAACGGATGACGTCTATATGTTTATAAACAATTACGTCAATGACATAACGTCATTAAATGATATGCATTATCATAACAATCTCGGGATCAGACAGATTTATGAGTCTCTAATGAAAACTGAATCGATGGAATCATAATATAGTGGCAAACAGTCATACATACAATTATATATTTATAATTGATATATATCCATACAACATATATAAATTCTTCTATTAAAATTCTATACAATTTTATATAATGCCGTAGTATTAATGCCATTGGGATACATAGTATCTAATCGATGAATCCAGTAACTTTATTTAATCAGTCTGTTCATCTCTCCATGCACAATATTGATTGGCATTAAAGCAAAATCACTTAAAGAGTAATTATTTGTATTAAAATGTATTGAAACATCTAAGATATGTATGTGCGTGTGTATGTATATGTGTATGCATAAGTAATCTATCAACAGCAGTACACGTTAGAATATAATTTAAATACTTTGCAGCTGGCAAATGTTGCGAGCTGACACTCTAAGGTTACAAGATCTCATCCTTGAAAACACAGATATATTGCAAAGGTAAAGAAGTGTTGAAATTAAAGAAGTTGACATTAATGATAAAAAAATACACCTTAATTTACATTCTGTTGTATATCTAGCAAGTAATCTTCATTGACAAGATAATTCTTGTAGACTTCTTAAATAATTGTATCCTGTTTATATAGACCCATTCCACAGGACGTCAACAGATTTGCTGAAAACTTCATTTTGATGCAGTTGGGTTCAGTTGGCTAATCGATCTCCTTTTCTTGCATATTATAAATTATTCAGAGACTAGACCATTGGCTTGTGTACAGGTATTCAACTTTTCATTTTAGTTATTTAATAATTTTCATGTTAAATACTTAGATACTTAGCTGATTTAATGTCCATACTAGTTTTATTACCGGGCTATCAATCAGAAGTGAATTATTGACTTAAGTCTGTAAAAATACTACACTTAAAAAGATAAGCTTGCATATACTTTCATCTATATAGATTGATAGATACATATGTGTACGTAGGCATGTAAGTAGGTAGGAAGATAGATTAGCATAAATCCCTAAATCTTTTATACATACATGCTAAGTAAAGATGATTTCTTCAGATTTTTAGTAAGAGTGCAAGATCCTGGTGATTCTTTGGAAGAACAATTGGGAAATTCATGAAGTGATTTATATCTCGGTGAATGGGGAACTTGATGACAGCATTAACTGATTTATCAACAACTGTCAATCAAGTACGGCTGATCAGTCATACACGTGGACTGTGTTGACTAACTAGGTTACCAGTCACCTGTTCTACCTTGCATAATTTCCTGTTTACGTTTTATTTTTCCGAGCCCAAGAACTGTCAAGCAATGAGAACTCTGACACCTTGATAGCTTTTACTATGTAATATTTCAATATTCACATCGTTATAACTTTGCTTCATTTAGCGTGATATCTGCGACATTTTTACGAAATATATCTTCAAGTTGTATCAAACTATATGTGTACATTTTAAAAGAAGATCTTTAATTTTAAAGACGTTAATATGCTAATAAGATGAGGGGGGGCATAGTTGCAAAGTTAATCAACTGTGTACACCGATGGACAAATATACGAATGTAAACTTCAAACCGTAGACTTAAATTGTGTGTTTTAGTATTGTCGGTGATATAACTAATTCAAGGTGATTGAAATAGATCAAATAAGGGTCAAAACAACAACATTTGTGCTTTTATGTTTTATTTTATAGTGAACTTCACTGATTGTAAATATTTATACTCTATATGCTTTGCGAATCTTATTTAGGAAACTAAAGAATAGAAACTGTTATAAACACTGTTTTAAATAAAGTATGTATGTATGTATGTATGCATGCATATATGCAGGTAGGTAGGTAGGTATGATGTAAATTACCGTAATATTTATGTTAAAAAAGTTATTGTAATGTTTTAATATATGTGAAAAACTCTATAAAAATGTCCATGTTAAATGTCATTTTTGTGTAATACGGAAATAATATAGAATATGTTGGATTTGATATTGTATGCTTTTGCACACACACACACACACACACACACACACACTCTCACACACACACACACACACACACACACATATATATATATATATATATATATATATATATATATATATATATATATATATATATATATATACCTCCTATAGCGTAACCAATCATAATCATTAATTTATACCATGTGACTGGCTATTATAATATTATAATTGCATATTGTACAGTTTCTGAATCTAACTCACGTGCAAAAATCTATATTGGATGCCAATATTGTATGGTGAAAACCTATATTGTACATAATGGAGGTAAATGTTGTCGCTTGAATCCTATAGTAGTATTGCCCTTGCTACAAATGTTACATTCCCACATCTATACTGGCAAGGTTCTCTAAATTGTGTTCACATTAATATTTTGACTTTCATATTTTTATAAAAATAGCCCCCTCCGTCAAAATTTTAACAAAAGTTCTTTGTTAAGCGTATTTCTTGTTATTTTGTCTCGAAGACAAATGGTAGATTAGATATCAAGTAATAAACAACTTCTGTAAATGCGAGAAGTATTTAAATAAAATTGAATAAAGAACATAGAATGCTTAGAAAATATGTATAATTTGTCTTTGTATATTTGATATAAAATATAAATGAGAACAGCTTTTCTCACAATTTTAAATTGTATGGCATTTGTGTGTGTTTTGTGTATTAAAGTATCATTGTGTGTCGTGATTCAGTGGAGATGATAACATAAAGGGGAGCAAAAACACCGTTATAATAAAAGTTTGACACCTATAATGACAAAAACAACAGAAGCAGTCGCAGCAACAACAACAACCATACACAAACCCAACAACAAGAACAATGCCAATGAATAATAATAATAATAATAATAATAATAATAATAATAATAATAATAATAACAACAACAACAACAACAACAACAACAAAATAAAACAATCATCATGATTATCATGATCATAATGCTAATCATCAGGTTATTTTATTTTATTTTCAATGGTATGCGCATTTTAAATCTACTTACATTCCATCTTAATTTTCGCATTACCGTTGACAAATTATTGTTCTAAAGCTTTAGTACTAGGGACTTATATGTGCGTATGTATTAGTCCCTAATTCTACACAGCAGTGACAAATTACATAAAACCTCTACTTTGGTAGATTATGGAAAGTGAAGGATGCTTTAAAATATAAATAATGTATTATTAGAATTAAGGTTAGGTGTATAATAAAAAGGTGATTATACAGTGATTTGTACATGATGGATTTTTCTTGAACTCGTCCACGTTGAGTTGAAAAACCTGTATTAGACTCGATGCCTTCGTGGTCTCATCCAATACAGGGTTTCAGCACAACATAGACTCGTACTATAAAACCCCATATTATACATTGTTGCATTATATTTATGATTGCTTCTTCAGTTCGTTGTGATATGTGTATGCATTGAACTTGTTTCAAAGATAAACATGTCCTTCGAGGTTAGTGGTGATGTGAAGATGGTGAAGATCGTTAAAGAAGATGATGACTATTACGTTAGAATACATATAGGATATTACTCGATTGTTTTCTGGATATGATATTCACGAAACCAATTGTATAACATTAGCAGCAAGTAACATTGCATCATTTGATGGGTTTCACAAATTTCACGTCAAATAAGCAAGATGTTTAGATTGCACTCATCATGTAACGTTAAAGACTTTGCATTATTCAATTACATTGTCATGTGACGTTTATAAGTATTATGCCACGACAGAGCGAGCGTAACATTATGACGCTAACATCGGTGAACATTTTGTGACAAGATACCTTAAAATAAAACCACTGTACAGTTTGGCATTACACATTCCTGGAACGACAATCTAGAATTTCTAGATCATTTTGAAGACGAAGTATACGAGTAATAAATTCGTTGTAGTTGTATATTTACTTGCAAGTCAAGACGACGTCATGCATGCGCTGTGCTCGTTGACTGGTATATTGACCTTTGATACGTGAAGGGACAGGAGTTGTGTTATGTGTTTGTTACAAATATCTTTGACGCAGATTGTACGGGTTTATTACCTTGCTCTTCTGTGTGACACAACTTGCTTTTTTGTGCCATACATATATTACTCTTGAGTGTGAGCACTGCATCACTATTAACAATACAACTTTATGCTAAAGGGGATATCTTAGTCATGTCATTGGGACAAAAATGTGAGCGAGATATTTTTACCTTTTTATTTCTGTTATTGATGATCAATTTATGGACTTTGTTACTTGGAGCTTTTACTATCGACAAGCTTTGAAATATACCCAGATGCTGTTACTGTTATGATTTTCCAAAACTATATTGATATATATGTTTCATTTGTACTCATTCACTATCCTTATTTGCCGGAATGTTAATATTTATTTTTGTATGAACGGTACTACAATTTTTTATTGACCTATATGTCTTGAACTTAATTTGATTTCATGTAACGTTTTTAATGTTGTTTACTAG